>OY804576.1:64484222-65889377 GCA_963680875.1 Bathymodiolus brooksi | reverse complement strand
CTATGACCTGTGGTGGCAGCCATCTTGGATTTCCGATCGGCATAAAAAACAAGACCTTCCAATGATCATTCCTGGGCAGTTTGGTTTCAACTGTCCAAGTGGTTTCAGAGAAGAAGCATTTTGAAACATTTTTCCCATAGGGTCCAATGTTAAACTAAGTCCTGCCGTAGCCGCCATTTTGAATTTCATATCAGAATGAAAAAACGTATATTTTGTAGAGGACCATTCAATGAACATTCATGTACAGTTTGGCTTTAATCATATTTGTAGTTTCTGAGAAGAAGGCATTTGAACATTTTCCCATAGGGT
Source organism: Bathymodiolus brooksi (assembly GCA_963680875.1). Classification (NCBI taxonomy): domain Eukaryota; kingdom Metazoa; phylum Mollusca; class Bivalvia; order Mytilida; family Modiolidae; genus Bathymodiolus; species Bathymodiolus brooksi. The sequence goes on along the minus strand of OY804576.1, from coordinate 65,889,068 downwards.
CCAATGTTAATCTATGTCCTGCGGTGGTGGCCATCTTGGATTTCCGATCGGCATAAAAAAACAGAAACTTTGTAGAGGACCTTCCAATGATCATTCCTGGGAAGTTTGGATTCAATTGTTCTAGTGGTTTCAGAGAAGAAGCGTTTTCAAACATTTTTCCCATAGGGTCCAATGTTAAACTAAGTCCTGCCGTAGCCGCCATTTTGAATTTTATATCGGAACAAAAAACGCAAAGTTTGTAGAGGACCATCCAATGAACATTCATGTACAGTTTGGCTTTAATCATATTTGTAGTTTCTGAGAAGAAGGCATTTGAACATTTTCCCATAGGGTCCAATGTTAATCTATGTCCTGCGGTGGTGGCCATCTTGGATTTCCGACCGGCATAAAAAACAGAAACTTTGTAGAGGACCTTCCAATGATCATTCCTGGGCAGTTTGGTTTTAACTGTCCAAGTGGTTTCAGAGAAGAAGCATTTTGAAACATTTTTCCCATAGGGTCCAATGTTAAACTAAGTCCTGCCGTAGCCGCCATTTTGAATTTCATATCGGAACAAAAAACGTATTGTTTGTAGAGAATCATCCAATGAACATTCATGTACAGTTTGGCTTTAATCATATTTGTAGTTTCTGAGAAGAAGGCATTTGAACATTTTCCCATAGGGTCCAATGTTAATCTATGTCCTGCGGTGGTGGCCATCTTGGATTTCCGATCGGCAAAAAAAAACAGAAACTTTGTAGAGGACCTTCCAATGATCATTCCTGGGCAGCTTGGTTTCAATTATCCAAGTGGTTTCAGAGAAGAAGCGTTTTGAAACATTTTTCCCATAGGGTCCAATGTTAAACTAAGTCCTGCCGTAGCCGCCATTTTGAATTTCATACCAGAACAAAAAACGTAAAGTTTGTAGAGAACCATCTAATGAACATTCATGTACAGTTTGGCTTTAATCATATTTGTAGTTTCTGAGTAGAAGGCATTTGAATATTTTCCCATAGGGTCCAATGTTAATCTATGTCCTGCGGTGGCGGCCATCTTGGATTTCCGACCGGCATAACAAACAGAAACTTTGTAGAGGACCTTCCAATGATCATTCCTGGGCAGTTTAGATTCAACTGTCCAAGTGGTTTCAGAGAAGAAGCATTTTGAAACATTTTTCCCATAGGGTCCAATGTTAAACTAAGTCCTGCCGTAGCCGCCATTTTGAATTTCATATCGGAACAAAAAACCTTAAGATTGTAGAGGACCATCCAATGAACATTCATGTACAGTTTGGCTTTAATAATATTTGTAGTTTCTGAGAAGAAGGCATTTGAACATTTTCCCATAGGGTCCAATGTTAATCTATGTCCTGCGGTGGCGGCCATCTTGGATTTCCGACCGGCATAAAAAACAGAAAATTTGTAGAGGACCTTCCAATGATCATTCCTGGGCAGTTTGGTTTCAACTGTCCAAGTGGTTTCAGAGAAGAAGCATTTTGAAACATTTTTCCCATAGGGTCCAATGTTAAACTAAGTTCTGCCGTAGCCGCCATTTTGAATTTCATATCGGAACAAAAAACCTTAAGATTGTAGAGGACCATCTAATGAACATTCATGTACAGTTTGGCTTTAATCATATTTGTAGTTTCTGAGTAGAAGGCATTTGAACATTTTCCCATAGGGTCCAATGTTAATCTATGTATTGCGGTGGTGGCCATCTTGGATTTCCGATCGGCATAAAAAACATAAAATTTGTAGAGGACCTTCCAATGATCATTCCTAGGCAGTTTGGTTTCAATTATCCAAGTGGTTTCAGAGAAGAAGCGTTTTGAAACATTTTTCCCATAGGGTCCAATGTTAAACTAAGTCCTGCCGTAGCCGCCATTTTGAATTTCATACCAGAACAAAAAACGTAAAGTTTGTAGAGGACCATCCAATGAACATTCATGTACAGTTTGGCTTTAATAATATTTGTAGTTTCTGAGAAGAAGGCATTTGAACATTTTCCCATAGGGTCCAATGTTAATCTATGTATTGTGGTGGCGGCCATCTTGGATTTCCGATCGGCATAAAAAACATAAAATTTGTAGAGGACCTTCCAATGATCATTCCTGGGCAGTTTGGTTTCAACTGTTCTAGTGGTTTCAGAGAAGAAGCGTTTTCAAACATTTCCCCCATAGGGTCCAATGTTAAACTAAGTCCTGCCGTAGCCGCCATTTTGAATTTCATATCGGAACAAAAAACGTAAAGTTTGTAGAGGACCATCTAATGAACATTCATGTACAGTTTGGCTTTAATCATATTTGTAGTTTCTGAGAAGAAGGCATTTGAACATTTTCCCATAGGGTCCAATGTTAATCTATGTCCTGCGGTGGTGGCCATCTTGGATTTCCGATCGGCATAAAAAACACACACCTTGTAGAGGACCTTCCAATGATCATTCCTGGGCAGTTTGGTTTCAATTATCCAAGTGGTTTCAGAGAAGAAGTGTTTTGAAACATTTTTCCCATAGGGTCCAATGTTAAACTAAGTCCTGCTGTAGCCGCCATTTTGAATTTTATATCGGAACAAAAAACGCAAAGTTTGTAGAGGACCATCCAATGAACATTCATGTACAGTTTGGCTTTAATCATATTTGTAGTTTCTGAGAAGAAGGCATTTGAACATTTTCCCATAGGGTCCAATGTTAATCTATGTCCTGCGGTGGTGGCCATCTTGGATTTCCGATCGGCATAAAAAACACACACCTTGTAGAGGACCTTCCAATGATCATTCCTGGGCAGTTTGGTTTCAATTATCCAAGTGGTTTCAGAGAAGAAGTGTTTTGAAACATTTTTCCCATAGGGTCCAATGTTAAACTAAGTCCTGCTGTAGCCGCCATTTTGAATTTTATATCGGAACAAAAAACGCAAAGTTTGTAGAGGACCATCCAATGAACATTCATGTACAGTTTGGCTTTAATCATATTTGTAGTTTCTGAGAAGAAGGCATTTGAACATTTTCCCATAGGGTCCAATGTTAATCTATGTCCTGCGGTGGTGGCCATCTTGGATTTCCGACCGGCATAAGAAACAGAAACTTTGTAGAGGACCTTCCAATGATCATTCCTGGGCAGTTTGGTTTCAACTGTCCAAGTGGTTTCAGAGAAGAAGCATTTTGAAACATTTTTCCCATAGGGTCCAATGTTAAACTAAGTCCTGCCGTAGCCGCCATTTTGAATTTCATATCGGAACAAAAAACGTATTGTTTGTAGAGAATCATCCAATGAACATTCATGTACAGTTTGGCTTTAATCATATTTGTAGTTTCTGAGAAGAAGGCATTTGAACATTTTCCCATAGGGTCCAATGTTAATCTATGTCCTGCGGTGGTGGCCATCTTGGATTTCCGATCGGCAAAAAAAAACAGAAACTTTGTAGAGGACCTTCCAATGATCATTCCTGGGCAGTTTGGTTTCAATTATCCAAGCGGTTTCAGAGAAGAAGCGTTTTGAAACATTTTTCCCATAGGGTCCAATGTTAAACTAAGTCCTGCCGTAGCCGCCATTTTGAATTTCATACCAGAACAAAAAACGTAAAGTTTGTAGAGAACCATCTAATGAACATTCATGTACAGTTTGGCTTTAATCATATTTTTAGTTTCTGAGTAGAAGGCATTTGAATATTTTCCCATAGGGTCCAATGTTAATCTATGTCCTGCGGTGGCGGCCATCTTGGATTTCCGACCGGCATAAAAAACGGAAAATTTGTAGAGGACCTTCCAATGATCATTCCTGGGCAGTTTAGTTTCAACTGTCCAAGTGGTTTCAGAGAAGAAGCATTTTGAAACATTTTTCCCATAGGGTCCAATGTTAAACTAAGTCCTGCCGTAGCCGCCATTTTGAATTTCATATCGGAACAAAAAACCTTAAGATTGTAGAGGACCATCCAATGAACATTCATGTACAGTTTGGCTTTAATCATATTTGTAGTTTCTGAGAAGAAGGCATTTGAACATTTTCCCATAGGGTCCAATGTTAATCTATGTCCTGCGATGGCGGCCATCTTGGATTTCCGATCGGCATAAAAAACAGTAACTTGGTAAAGGACATTCCAATGATCATTCCTTTACAGTTTGGGTTCAGTCAGTTCATTAGTTTCGGAGAAGAAGATCTTTGAAATTTCAGCCAATCAGAGCATATTATTGGCCCTGGCAGCCATATTGAATATCCGACTGGAACGAAAAACAGTAACTTTGTAGAGGACCATCCAAGGAACATTCCTGCTAAGTTCGGTTCCAATCGGCCAAGTGGTTTCGGAGAAGAAGCTTGAAATGTGAAAAGTTTACAGACGACAGACGACAGACGACAGACGACGGACGCCAAGTGATGGCAATAGTTCACCTGGACCTTTGGTCCAGGTGAACTAACAACCACAGTTCACTATCTACTAAATCAATGACGGTTTATACTACATGTTTTCACAACCACAGTTCACTAGCTACTAAATCAATGACGGTTTATACCACATGTTTTCACAACCACAGTTCACTAGCTACTAAATCAATGACGGTTTATACTACATGTTTTCACAACCACAGTTCACTAGCTACTAAATCAATGACGGTTTATACTACATGTTTTCACAACCACAGTTCACTATCTACTAAATCAATGACGGTTTATACTACATGTTTTCACAACCACAGTTCACTAGCTACTAAATCAATGACGGTTTATACCACATGTTTTCACAACCACAGTTCACTAGCTACTAAATCAATGACGGTTTATACTACATGTTTTCACAACCACAGTTCACTATCTACTAAATCAATGACGGTTTATACTACATGTTTTCACAACCACAGTTCACTATCTACTAAATCAATGACGGTTTATACTACATGTTTTCACAACCACAGTTCACTATCTACTAAATCAATGACGGTTTATACTACATGTTTTCACAACCACAGTTCACTATCTACTAAATCAATGACGGTTTATACTACATGTTTTCACAACCACAGTTCACTATCTACTAAATCAATGACGGTTTATACTACATGTTTTCACAACCACAGTTCACTAGCTACTAAATCAATGACGGTTTATACTACATGTTTTCACAACCACAGTTCACTAGCTACTAAATCAATGACGGTTTATACTACATGTTTTCACAACCACAGTTCACTATCTACTAAATCAATGACGGTTTATACTACATGTTTTCACAACCACAGTTCACTAGCTACTAAATCAATGACGGTTTATACTACATGTTTTCACAACCACAGTTCACTAGCTACTAAATCAATGACGGTTTATACTACATGTTTTCACAACCACAGTTCACTAGCTACTAAATCAATGACGGTTTATACTACATGTTTTCACAACCACAGTTCACTATCTACTAAATCAATGACGGTTTATACTACATGTTTTCACAACCACAGTTCACTAGCTACTAAATCAATGACGGTTTATACTACATGTTTTCACAACCACAGTTCACTAGCTACTAAATCAATGACGGTTTATACTACATGTTTTCACAACCACAGTTCACTAGCTACTAAATCAATGACGGTTTATACTACATGTTTTCACAACCACAGTTCACTAGCTACTAAATCAATGACGGTTTATACTACATGTTTTCACAACCACAGTTCACTAGCTACTAAATCAATGACGGTTTATACTACATGTTTTCACAACCACAGTTCACTAGCTACTAAATCAATGACGGTTTATACTACATGTTTTCACAACCACAGTTCACTAGCTACTAAATCAATGACGGTTTATACTACATGTTTTCACAACCACAGTTCACTAGCTACTAAATCAATGACGGTTTATACTACATGTTTTCACAACCACAGTTCACTAGCTACTAAATCAATGACGGTTTATACTACATGTTTTCACAACCACAGTTCACTAGCTACTAAATCAATGACGGTTTATACTACATGTTTTCACAACCACAGTTCACTAGCTACTAAATCAATGACGGTTTATACTACATGTTTTCACAACCACAGTTCACTAGCTACTAAATCAATGACGGTTTATACTACATGTTTTCACAACCACAGTTCACTATCTACTAAATCAATGACGGTTTATACTACATGTTTTCACAACCACAGTTCACTATCTACTAAATCAATGACGGTTTATACTACATGTTTTCACAACCACAGTTCACTAGCTACTAAATCAATGACGGTTTATACTACATGTTTTCACAACCACAGTTCACTAGCTACTAAATCAATGACGGTTTATACTACATGTTTTCACAACCACAGTTCACTATCTACTAAATCAATGACGGTTTATACTACATGTTTTCACAACCACAGTTCACTATCTACTAAATCAATGACGGTTTATACTACATGTTTTCACAACCACAGTTCACTATCTACTAAATCAATGACGGTTTATACTACATGTTTTCACAACCACAGTTCACTATCTACTAAATCAATGACGGTTTATACTACATGTTTTCACAACCACAGTTCACTATCTACTAAATCAATGACGGTTTATACTACATGTTTTCACAACCACAGTTCACTATCTACTAAATCAATGACGGTTTATACTACATGTTTTCACAACCACAGTTCACTAGCTACTAAATCAATGACGGTTTATACTACATGTTTTCACAACCACAGTTCACTATCTACTAAATCAATGACGGTTTATACTACATGTTTTCACAACCACAGTTCACTATCTACTAAATCAATGACGGTTTATACTACATGTTTTCACAACCACAGTTCACTAGCTACTAAATCAATGACGGTTTATACTACATGTTTTCACAACCACAGTTCACTATCTACTAAATCAATGACGGTTTATACTACATGTTTTCACAACCACAGTTCACTATCTACTAAATCAATGACGGTTTATACTACATGTTTTCACAACCACAGTTCACTAGGTACTAAATCAATGACGGTTTATACTACATGTTTTCACAACCACAGTTCACTAGCTACTAAATCAATGACGGTTTATACTACATGTTTTCACAACCACAGTTCACTAGCTACTAAATCAATGACGGTTTATACTACATGTTTTCACAACCACAGTTCACTAGCTACTAAATCAATGACGGTTTATACTACATGTTTTCACAACCACAGTTCACTATCTACTAAATCAATGACGGTTTATACTACATGTTTTCACAACCACAGTTCACTATCTACTAAATCAATGACGGTTTATACTACATGTTTTCACAACCACAGTTCACTAGCTACTAAATCAATGACGGTTTATACTACATGTTTTCACAACCACAGTTCACTATCTACTAAATCAATGACGGTTTATACTACATGTTTTCACAACCACAGTTCACTATCTACTAAATCAATGACGGTTTATACTACATGTTTTCACAACCACAGTTCACTAGCTACTAAATCAATGACGGTTTATACTACATGTTTTCACAACCACAGTTCACTAGCTACTAAATCAATGACGGTTTATACTACATGTTTTCACAACCACAGTTCACTAGCTACTAAATCAATGACGGTTTATACTACATGTTTTCACAACCACAGTTCACTATCTACTAAATCAATGACGGTTTATACTACATGTTTTCACAACCACAGTTCACTAGCTACTAAATCAATGACGGTTTATACTACATGTTTTCACAACCACAGTTCACTATCTACTAAATCAATGACGGTTTATACTACATGTTTTCACAACCACAGTTCACTATCTACTAAATCAATGACGGTTTATACTACATGTTTTCACAACCACAGTTCACTATCTACTAAATCAATGACGGTTTATACTACATGTTTTCACAACCACAGTTCACTATCTACTAAATCAATGACGGTTTATACTACATGTTTTCACAACCACAGTTCACTAGCTACTAAATCAATGACGGTTTATACTACATGTTTTCACAACCACAGTTCACTAGCTACTAAATCAATGACGGTTTATACTACATGTTTTCACAACCACAGTTCACTAGCTACTAAATCAATGACGGTTTATACTACATGTTTTCACAACCACAGTTCACTATCTACTAAATCAATGACGGTTTATACCACATGTTTTCACAACCACAGTTCACTATCTACTAAATCAATGACGGTTTATACTACATGTTTTCACAACCACAGTTCACTAGCTACTAAATCAATGACGGTTTATACTACATGTTTTCACAACCACAGTTCACTAGCTACTAAATCAATGACGGTTTATACTACATGTTTTCACAACCACAGTTCACTATCTACTAAATCAATGACGGTTTATACTACATGTTTTCACAACCACAGTTCACTATCTACTAAATCAATGACGGTTTATACTACATGTTTTCACAACCACAGTTCACTATCTACTAAATCAATGACGGTTTATACTACATGTTTTCACAACCACAGTTCACTAGCTACTAAATCAATGACGGTTTATACTACATGTTTTCACAACCACAGTTCACTAGCTACTAAATCAATGACGGTTTATACTACATGTTTTCACAACCACAGTTCACTAGCTACTAAATCAATGACGGTTTATACTACATGTTTTCACAACCACAGTTCACTAGCTACTAAATCAATGACGGTTTATACTACATGTTTTCACAACCACAGTTCACTATCTACTAAATCAATGACGGTTTATACTACATGTTTTCACAACCACAGTTCACTATCTACTAAATCAATGACGGTTTATACTACATGTTTTCACAACCACAGTTCACTAGCTACTAAATCAATGACGGTTTATACTACATGTTTTCACAACCACAGTTCACTAGCTACTAAATCAATGACGGTTTATACTACATGTTTTCACAACCACAGTTCACTATCTACTAAATCAATGACGGTTTATACTACATGTTTTCACAACCACAGTTCACTATCTACTAAATCAATGACGGTTTATACTACATGTTTTCACAACCACAGTTCACTATCTACTAAATCAATGACGGTTTATACTACATGTTTTCACAACCACAGTTCACTATCTACTAAATCAATGACGGTTTATACTACATGTTTTCACAACCACAGTTCACTATCTACTAAATCAATGACGGTTTATACTACATGTTTTCACAACCACAGTTCACTATCTACTAAATCAATGACGGTTTATACTACATGTTTTCACAACCACAGTTCACTAGCTACTAAATCAATGACGGTTTATACCACATGTTTTCACAACCACAGTTCACTATCTACTAAATCAATGACGGTTTATACTACATGTTTTCACAACCACAGTTCACTATCTACTAAATCAATGACGGTTTATACTACATGTTTTCACAACCACAGTTCACTAGCTACTAAATCAATGACGGTTTATACTACATGTTTTCACAACCACAGTTCACTATCTACTAAATCAATGACGGTTTATACTACATGTTTTCACAACCACAGTTCACTATCTACTAAATCAATGACGGTTTATACTACATGTTTTCACAACCACAGTTCACTAGCTACTAAATCAATGACGGTTTATACTACATGTTTTCACAACCACAGTTCACTAGCTACTAAATCAATGACGGTTTATACTACATGTTTTCACAACCACAGTTCACTAGCTACTAAATCAATGACGGTTTATACTACATGTTTTCACAACCACAGTTCACTAGCTACTAAATCAATGACGGTTTATACTACATGTTTTCACAACCACAGTTCACTATCTACTAAATCAATGACGGTTTATACTACATGTTTTCACAACCACAGTTCACTATCTACTAAATCAATGACGGTTTATACTACATGTTTTCACAACCACAGTTCACTAGCTACTAAATCAATGACGGTTTATACTACATGTTTTCACAACCACAGTTCACTATCTACTAAATCAATGACGGTTTATACTACATGTTTTCACAACCACAGTTCACTATCTACTAAATCAATGACGGTTTATACTACATGTTTTCACAACCACAGTTCACTAGCTACTAAATCAATGACGGTTTATACTACATGTTTTCACAACCACAGTTCACTAGCTACTAAATCAATGACGGTTTATACTACATGTTTTCACAACCACAGTTCACTAGCTACTAAATCAATGACGGTTTATACTACATGTTTTCACAACCACAGTTCACTATCTACTAAATCAATGACGGTTTATACTACATGTTTTCACAACCACAGTTCACTAGCTACTAAATCAATGACGGTTTATACTACATGTTTTCACAACCACAGTTCACTATCTACTAAATCAATGACGGTTTATACTACATGTTTTCACAACCACAGTTCACTATCTACTAAATCAATGACGGTTTATACTACATGTTTTCACAACCACAGTTCACTATCTACTAAATCAATGACGGTTTATACTACATGTTTTCACAACCACAGTTCACTATCTACTAAATCAATGACGGTTTATACTACATGTTTTCACAACCACAGTTCACTAGCTACTAAATCAATGACGGTTTATACTACATGTTTTCACAACCACAGTTCACTAGCTACTAAATCAATGACGGTTTATACTACATGTTTTCACAACCACAGTTCACTAGCTACTAAATCAATGACGGTTTATACTACATGTTTTCACAACCACAGTTCACTATCTACTAAATCAATGACGGTTTATACCACATGTTTTCACAACCACAGTTCACTATCTACTAAATCAATGACGGTTTATACTACATGTTTTCACAACCACAGTTCACTAGCTACTAAATCAATGACGGTTTATACTACATGTTTTCACAACCACAGTTCACTAGCTACTAAATCAATGACGGTTTATACTACATGTTTTCACAACCACAGTTCACTATCTACTAAATCAATGACGGTTTATACTACATGTTTTCACAACCACAGTTCACTATCTACTAAATCAATGACGGTTTATACTACATGTTTTCACAACCACAGTTCACTATCTACTAAATCAATGACGGTTTATACTACATGTTTTCACAACCACAGTTCACTAGCTACTAAATCAATGACGGTTTATACTACATGTTTTCACAACCACAGTTCACTAGCTACTAAATCAATGACGGTTTATACTACATGTTTTCACAACCACAGTTCACTAGCTACTAAATCAATGACGGTTTATACTACATGTTTTCACAACCACAGTTCACTAGCTACTAAATCAATGACGGTTTATACTACATGTTTTCACAACCACAGTTCACTAGCTACTAAATCAATGACGGTTTATACTACATGTTTTCACAACCACAGTTCACTAGCTACTAAATCAATGACGGTTTATACTACATGTTTTCACAACCACAGTTCACTATCTACTAAATCAATGACGGTTTATACTACATGTTTTCACAACCACAGTTCACTATCTACTAAATCAATGACGGTTTATACTACATGTTTTCACAACCACAGTTCACTAGCTACTAAATCAATGACGGTTTATACTACATGTTTTCACAACCACAGTTCACTAGCTACTAAATCAATGACGGTTTATACTACATGTTTTCACAACCACAGTTCACTAGCTACTAAATCAATGACGGTTTATACTACATGTTTTCACAACCACAGTTCACTAGCTACTAAATCAATGACGGTTTATACTACATGTTTTCACAACCACAGTTCACTATCTACTAAATCAATGACGGTTTATACTACATGTTTTCACAACCACAGTTCACTATCTACTAAATCAATGACGGTTTATACTACATGTTTTCACAACCACAGTTCACTATCTACTAAATCAATGACGGTTTATACTACATGTTTTCACAACCACAGTTCACTATCTACTAAATCAATGACGGTTTATACTACATGTTTTAAAATCAAATATATGTAAATAGATGATTACTACTCACTTCATTAACGCTTAAATGTAAATAGATGATTACTACTCACTTCATTAACGTTTATATGTAAATAGATGATTACTACTCACTTCATTAACGTTTAAATGTAAATAGATGATTACTACTCACTTCATTTACGTTTATATGTAAATAGATGATTACTACTCACTTCATTAACGTTTATATGTAAATAGATGATTACTACTCACTTCATTAACGTTTAAATGTAAATAGATGATTACTACTCACTTCATTAACGTTTAAATGTAAATAGATGATTACTACTCACTTCATTAACGTTTATATGTAAATAGATGATTACTACTCACTTCATTAACGTTTATATGTAAATAGATGATTACTACTCACTTCATTAACGTTTAAATGTAAATAGATGATTACTACTCACTTCATTAACGTTTATATGTAAATAGATGATTACTACTCACTTCATTAACGTTTAAATGTAAATAGATGATTACTACTCACTTCATTAACGTTTATATGTAAATAGATGATTACTACTCACTTCATTAACGTTTAAATGTAAATAGATGATTACTACTCACTTCATTAACGTTTAAATGTAAATAGATGATTACTACTCACTTCATTAACGTTTAAATGTAAATAGATGATTACTACTCACTTCATTAACGTTTATATGTAAATAGATGATTACTACTCACTTCATTAACGTTTAAATGTAAATAGATGATTACTACTCACTTCATTAACGTTTATATGTAAATAGATGATTACTACTCACTTCATTAACGTTTAAATGTAAATAGATGATTACTACTCACTTCATTTACGTTTATATGTAAATAGATGATTACTACTCACTTCATTAACGTTTAAATGTAAATAGATGATTACTACTCACTTCATTAACGTTTATATGTAAATAGATGATTACTACTCACTTCATTAACGTTTAAATGTAAATAGATGATTACTACTCACTTCATTAACGCTTAAATGTAAATAGATGATTACTACTCACTTCATTAACGTTTAAATGTAAATAGATGATTACTACTCACTTCATTAACGTTTATATGTAAATAGATGATTACTACTCACTTCATTAACGTTTAAATGTAAATAGATGATTACTACTCACTTCATTAACGTTTAAATGTAAATAGATGATTACTACTCACTTCATTAACGCTTAAATGTAAATAGATGATTACTACTCACTTCATTAACGCTTAAATGTAAATAGATGATTACTACTCACTTCATTAACGCTTAAATGTAAATAGATGATTACTACTCACTTCATTAACGTTTATATGTAAATAGATGATTACTACTCACTTCATTAACGTTTAAATGTAAATAGATGATTACTACTCACTTCATTAACGCTTAAATGTAAATAGATGATTACTACTCACTTCATTAACGCTTAAATGTAAATAGATGATTACTACTCACTTCATTAACGTTTATATGTAAATAGATGATTACTACTCACTTCATTAACGTGTAAATGTAAATAGATGATTACTACTCACTTCATTAACGTTTATATGTAAATAGATGATTACTACTCACTTCATTTACGTTTATGTGTAAATAGATGATTACTACTCACTTCATTAACGTTTAAATGTAAATAGATGATTACTACTCACTTCATTAACGTTTATATGTAAATAGATGATTACTACTCACTTCATTAACGCTTAAATGTAAATAGATGATTACTACTCACTTCATTAACGTTCATATGTAAATAGATGAATACTACTCACTTCATTAACGTTTATATGTAAATAGATGATTACTACTCACTTCATTAACGTTTAAATGTAAATAGATGATTACTACTCACTTCATTAACGTTTATATGTAAATAGATGATTACTACTCACTTCATTTACGTTTATATGTAAATAGATGATTACTACTCACTTCATTAACGTTTATATGTAAATAGATGATTATACTCACTTCATTTACGTTTATATGTAAATAGATGATTATACTCACTTCATTTACGTTTATATGTAAATAGATGATTACTACTCACTTCATTTACGTTTATATGTAAATAGATGATTACTACTCACTTCATTAACGTTTATATGTAAATAGATGATTACTACTCACTTCATTTACGTTTATATGTAAATAGATGATTACTACTCACTTCATTTACGTTTATGTGTAAATAGATGATTACTACTCACTTCATTAACGTTTAAATGTAAATAGATGATTACTACTCACTTCATTAACGTTCATATGTAAATAGATGATTACTACTCACTTCATTAACGTTTATATGTAAATAGATGATTACTACTCACTTCATTAACGTTTATATGTAAATAGATGATTACTACTCACTTCATTTACGTTTATATGTAAATAGATGATTACTACTCACTTCATTAACGTTTAAATGTAAATAGATGATTACTACTCACTTCATTAACGTTTAAATGTAAATGACTGCGCCTTTGAAATCCGATTGTTGTGAAAAGTAACTGTTTAACTGTTTGAAATACGATCAACATTTTATTTTTTTCCGACTTCACAAAACCCGAAATCAACACAGCGTGAATACATATGACGACCGCAATCCGCGAAAAAAACACGGAGCGAAAATTTCCCGGTTTACAGTAATGCAATATGGAATGAAATATAAATGTACACATCAATAAAGAAAGGTATTAATCAATTACTATACCTTCACTCTTTCTAATGGGTCTTTTGGTAACAGTGGTGGTTCAGTGTGTACTTCTTCTAAATATTCTAAAATAGCAACCTAAAATGGAAATCAATATCAACAGTATGACTGAATTGCATGTAATACACTGTTCCTTTACTTTAATTTGTGTAAAGTTAGAGTCTATAATGTTCATGTACTTCCACATCCTTTCTTACTAATTGTCAGGCACAGATGAAATGGATCAATTATGCTATGAATATTTATTGGAATTACCACAATTTATTTATTTTCCATATATTGAAGATTTATATTACGGTACCTCAAATATCAGGACCATTCAGTTCACTCAATGTAATTTATACAGCAGTATCTCGACATGCTTGGAACATTTGAAAACAGTCAAGATTGAAAAGTTTAATGAAAAGAAATTAAAGGAATAAACTCCACTGTACTCAAAATTTTACGAAAATGAAATCTTCTAATTTCCCAAAATCACCCTCTCCCACCCCCATGGCCATCCTAAGTTTAATTATATACTGGTATATAAACTTACAGACTGTGTAAGTGTGTGACCATCAACAACAAGAGTAGGTACTTGTTGCATAGGATTCAAATTGTTGTATTCGTCTGTTCTCTGTGAATAAAAAGAACTATGTAAATTTCATCATAAGTCTAGATTGACACACAAAAAGCCTCACCTGTCCCTGCAAATTACAGATCAAAGGTATTTAATACATTTGTTAAAACATAGGGCTGTGTAGATGTATAATATTTGGTGGGAAATTGATTGTTGTCTACAAACAATAAAATCATGTAGGTAAAAAGTTGGCACTGGGCTGTGCCTACTAATAGAATAGATTGCCACAGGCAAAACAAGACATAATCATGGATAGGGAATTAGTTGGACAATATTGCCTTACAGTGGGCCACATTTGGGTTATTTGGCTTTCCAAAATTTTGACTCTGAGCATACCTGATGAAGGTTATTCCAGAAACATGTTGTGATCACTAAATCTGATATTTACATATTTATTACTGAGAAGAAGCTGCTGCAAGTTGTTAATTATATGTGGCATATTACAAACATGAGCCACTCATTTATGTTCCATCATATTCCATTTACCGGTAATTGTCACACAAGAATCAAAGGTTTTCAAAGGAAAATGGTAAATGTGAAAAGTTCTTCTAAACAGATTTTTATTGAATTATTATTTAGATGGCAAGAAATTCCAGAATATCTCTGTGAATCATCTCTGATAATTCACATGTAAAATAACAACTCACCGTCATGACATCAAAATTGCAAAATATTTGTGCATTACAAATGACAATATACACATAGTTTGTTTGTTTTTAACATTTCTCGTGTCATAACATGAAATTTTATATAATAAATGGTAAAATATAATCCTAACTTTCCTAAATATTCCACTTGTAATTGACAATGCATGTATAACTCACTAATGTGCTAATATCATCTGTGAGTTATTGCACTGTTCGGTCACCCATGCCATGTTGTCCAATAATTCAAAATATGGATTGGTTCTACTATAGTTCTTTTTTCTCCTGACAATATTTATTACATATGTTTACTACAGCTGTTTATTACACATGTTTATTTCACATGTTTACTACTAAGAGATTATTACATGACATTTTCCATATCCGCCCTGGTATCAGCCCGAGACTCTCATATCAAGCCCGACAGCGAAGCTGGAGGGCTGATATGGGTCGAGGGCTGATACCAGGGACGATATGGAAAATTTTATGTCAACAGTCAATCTATTTATCACATATTTTACATTGAATTTTTTCAAGCATTGACTTTCATATTGCAGAAAAGATCTTTGAACTGACAAATTGCAAAATTAAATCCTTAAGAGAGTTGCCTTTGTTCAACTTGCAAATATTTTTGTTTCGAGTCTGGTTTCAAAAAGATATCAAACAATGTTGATCTGTACACTGACGTTAGAAAGTGCTTGTAAAATCTGCCCAAGACATTGACATTTGAAAAGAAATTCCTATTCAACACGACGTATACATTTGAGCTAATTATTCCGTTTCAAGTTATTTGAACTTTATTCCAATATTTTGAAATGTGTTAATTTGATTGAAATACGATTTTATGCATATCTTTAGTTTATGCACCATCTTTCCTTGTACTTATAATCTTTGAGACCACTGTGCAGATACCGCAAGTTGAATTCTGGGGCGAATACGGATATTTGCCCTATGGGCAAATAACCAATACTGACTTCTAGCTATTATTGGACATGCAAAACCGATCATAATACAACAAAATATGTGATAAATATGTTTATTGCACATGCTTACTACATATGTTTATTGCACATGTTTACTACATATGTTTATTACACATGTTTACTAAGCTTACCTGTTGTCCTCCTTCTTTAACCAAATTTACAGCTGAATATTCATACTCCACCTTTTTCATCAATAAAGCTGAAAAGTTCATAAAATAGCTATTATTTGAGAAATATAAAAAAATACTTACCGGTACACTAAATGGTTTACAGAAATATACAAGATAAAGGTATCCTTGTCATAACATGTATTTATATAATTGCTTATTTATATGTAGTGTAATAACAAAGAAGATTTCAAACAAATATGACCACGCAAAGTATCATAAACAGTTATTCTGTGTCAATGATCATTGTTTTAAATTTTCAGAAGGATCAGTCAACTAGAACAGAAGTTATGGCGCAGAAACCAATGTTTCCACAGGAGGATGGCCACGCCAATGATGATGACTCAAAACATAATATAATCACAAAATGTTTGCTGTCACATAAAAATTGTGTCTGTAATAATTATTGTATTACATAAATTAAACTGAAAGGATACATGGCAAATAGTTTAATGTGATACATGCAAATTACTGGTACTGTGGAGCATAATGGGTATCGTGTTTAGAGAGTGTGCCACATTCACTGTTAACAACATCTTTTGTACATATCGTAAAAGAGTAGGCACATTGTAGCCACTACTAAAAACCAAAGACCTGGTTGACATATCTCTTCCCTAATTTCAATATAGTTTTTGTATATTATTGAACTTGTTCTCATTCTAAATATACTGGTAATTACATTTCAATATAGTTTTATGTATTATTGAACTTGTTCTCATCCTAAATATACTGGTAATTACATTTCAATATAGTTTTATGTATTATTGAACTTGTTCTCATCCTAAATATACCGGTAATTACATTTCAATATAGTTTTTGTATATTATTGAACTTGTTCTCATCCTAAATATACCGGTAATTACATTTCAAAATAGTTCTATGTATTATTGAACTTATTCTCATCCTAAATATACCGGTAATTACATTTCAATATAGTTTTATGTATTATTGAACTTGTTCTCATCCTAAATATACTGGTAATTACATTTCAATATAGTTTTTGTATATTATTGAACTTGTTCTCATCCTAAATATACCGGTAATTACATTTCAAAATAGTTCTATGTATTATTGAACTTATTCTCATCCTAAATATACGGTAACTACATTTCAATATAGTTTTATGTATTATTGAACTTGTTCTTGTCCTGAATATGTCTGAAAAACTGCTCCCTGAACGTGAAGCAATAATCAATCAATGGAATTAAGTCTTCCCCTTCTGACAGAGCTTGGCCATGACATATGTGAGAAAGTTAATGTTTTTATTAAAAGTCTGAAGTTCTCTTTTGCTTCTTGAAGATTCCATATTGCAGATCCCCATGAAATCTAGTTGTGGGATTAAGTCATGTCATAACTACAGTTTGCTTATAAAATTTTATCCATTAAAAGGAGAGATTTTTATATTGTACCTAAATAGGAGTTGACTTTAAAAAAAAAATTACCAATTCTTACTCTCCATGAACAGGAACTTCTGAAGTAGGAATACAGAACTGCCTGAAAAATAAGAAAAATCAATTTCAGTTGAATTAACAAACTAAAAGATCACCTTAGTCTGTAACACTCACTTGGTTATAAATAACCCATTTATTATCCAATTACCATCTATTTACAATGTACTTTTCTGACAATATAATATTTTTCCATTGAATCCTGTTAAAACTGTTTTTCCTGCAGTGGTGGTCATCTGTGATTTTTTATTATCATCATAGATACCCATAGACTTTGTAAAGTAAAGTACCATGCAATGTACATTTCAGCACCGTTTGTGGAGAAAAGTAAAATAAATGTAAACTAAAGGGACATGCATAGATGAGAAACAAAACTACCTTTGACTTTTGTATTATAGGAGTGAGTGAGTTTAATCAAGGATTTCTATAGTAAATTCTACTATTTAAATTAGTGCCAAATGAGCAATTTTTAATCAATATCATGGAGAGAACAAATTATATATTTGATAAGACTGCTTTGTACTAGACCAATACACTGAGTTGGATTTTTGTAGTGCTAGCTCACTGAAACAACAGTCCACAGGTAGACATGCTGCTCCATCCAGTCTCATTATTCTGATTATGATCCAACCAGTCTTTGTTCTCACTTCTTAGTGTTGCGTACTTTGCGGAGAAGCAACTAATACCAATGTAATAGTTTTTGGCTTGACCCGAATACAGCTCTACTCACGATCTACCACACACGGGGCAAGCATGCTAACCATAACACAGCTCTACTCACGATCTACCACACACGGGGCAAGCATGCTAACCATAACACAGCTCTACTCACGATCTACCACACACGGGGCAAGCATGCTAACCATAACACAGCTCTACTCACGATCTACCACACACGGGGCAAGCATGCTAACCATAACACAGCTCTACTCACGATCTACCACACACGGGGCAAGCATGCTAACCATAACACAGCTCTACTCACGATCTACCACACACGGGGCAAGCATGCTAACCATAACACAGCTCTACTCACGATCTACCATACACGGGGCAAGCATGCTAACCATAACACAGCTCTACTCACGATCTACCACACACGGGGCAAGCATGCTAACCATAACACAGCTCTACTCACGATCTACCACACACGGGGCAAGCATGCTAACCATAACACAGCTCTACTCACGATCTACCACACACGGGGCAAGCATGCTAACCATAACACAGCTCTACTCACGATCTACCACACACGGGGCAAGCATGCTAACCATAACACAGCTCTACTCACGATCTACCACACACGGGGCAAGCATGCTAACCATAACACAGCTCTACTCACGATCTACCACACACAGGGCAAGCATGCTAACCATAACACCACCAATGTAGTTCTGTCTGATATAATAGGGTGCACCATATAATAGCTTCAATCAGTTTAGATAATACTAACAAATTGTACCATTTTTCTAGTTCATTACATGTTTGTTTGAAGTCATATTCTTTCAAAATTATATTACTAAACCTTTTAGGCTGTCACATTATTTCAAAACATTGATAATTGAGATTGTTGATTAACAAATATTTCTAATCTTTTTGATTGCTTTAATAACTAATTTTGGTGGCTTTATTATGAAAACAATAACTTTTGAAAGAAAATAAACATCTTGAGATAGTCAAGACAGACTAAATTCTTAATAATCAAGACATTATTTGAATTAGGATAGTAATTTTTTCTTATTTCTATTGTGGTCGGAAGGCTAAACTCCAGAGTTACCGTCCTTGGACAAAGTGCAGCTTTGACAATATATTGTGCATTTGATTGAACTTTTATTTAATTTTCCATGCTTATTACATTCAGAATTAGCTATAAAGTGTAACTGATAATTTATATTTCTAATGAGATGAATTTATCTTTAGATATTTGCAAGTGAAATCTTAATACACCTTTTCATTTAGACAACTTAGATATATTGTATGCATCTTCTTCGTACAAATATACTTTGTGTATCGACATATGATAAAGGTTTATTCAAAGATTGGGTATAAGCTACAAATGCATAGGGGTTTATTTTATTTAGTATATATGTTTGAAATAATGTTTTAAATACTTTTAATCATAATTAAATGTGCACATATCTTACTTTTATTTTATTAACCAAAGGAATGGATTAAGAGACTTGGGTTCCTGCGGACGAACCCAGAGAAAAAGTGTTTGCAGGGATGTCATTAGAAGCCAGCAACCGGCAAAAATCTCCGGTAACTCTAGCTGTCACCGCCGGTTACTTTTTCTCTTCAAAAAAAATAATGAGAGAAAATTTATCTAGTATCAGCAATACAACGTACAGTGCATGTATCTACTGATCAGCATGTTTACGTTTGCAGATCTTTACAAATAAACATCGCTACATATCCTCTAACCCGAATAATATCAGTCGTTATTTTCCGCTCATCAGAGATGAAATCGTAGATGGAGAGGGACTGAATTATCCGTGTTATATATTCTCGGTTTTTTCTAATTTTTTTAGGAATATTGCGATGAGTTCCGAATGACGCTTTACAAAATTATAAACATTTCTCCTATACAGTAGCTCCCTTATCAAACACGCTATGGCGGCGCCGAGCAAAAAAAGATGTAAACAAGGTTCACTGGACGGCTTTTTCAAAAAGCAAAGAATAGACAGTGATACAGGTAATTAGAAAAATGTTTTTTACATAAATTTCAAAAGTTTTTGATAGAACATATCACCATCTTCAAAGATTTTCATAATATTAAAGCACATGTACAATTGACACTTGACCTTGAATGATTATCTAAATTCTTTAAAACTGTGAAGTTGAGAATTTTGAGATTGAAATAAATTCTGTGAATCAACCTTAGTACTGAAATCCTTTTTAATGTTGCTAAAAAGATTTGTATTTATAGTTTGTTAACTGTTCTGTTTTTCAAGTTAAATTGCATTGAAGAAATAAAATCTTAATATATCTTTGTAGTCAACAAATTGAAGTGCCTGAATCACTGCCACAATATAATCAAAAGTAGTAAAAAAGGGTCTTTTATCTTGAACAATTGCTGAAAATATGAGAAAAATGGTACAAAAAAATGAAGTTTCAATAATGAAATTAAGTGCCAGGAGAGGCCTAGAATGCAGGATTTTGCACCATTTATCCCAGACCCCCGGCTATAAAGGGTGCCGAGCAAGCTGCGTGCAGCGGACGACATGCATCAATTTGCCTGCTACTTTTCAATTTTCTCCTGCTACTTCAAAATCTATTGACATCCCTGGTTTGGTACACTTTGGTGTAGAAAATGTCTATTTCGACTAGCCACAGTTACCACAACCGGCTACACTATCAAAATAACGGCAAATCATCCAAATTCCAATATAATTGCAAAAAAGCACTGGGACAAAGACAGATTAAGTTATAATGAACATCATCTAAAAACCCGATATCATACAATCTAATTAAAATTTGATCTTTAATTGCTCTCGGTTTTGCTATGTCGCACTACAGGAGCAATCAAAGATCGATTTTTAATTAGATTGGATATCATATAAAAACATAATAGGTGTTGAATATTTAGGGCAACAGGTCAAAATGCCCCCACTACCAAAATGCCCCCTACCAAAACGCCCCCACTATTTACCAAAACACCTCCACTTTTCATCAAAATGCTCCCACTTTTTACCAAGACGCCCCACTTTTTTTCCAAAAAAATCATTATAAAAAAAATATTTTATGTGATTCAAATGTTTTTAAATGTCTTCCCATGATTCATTTTTGTTCGAATATTTTGTTTTTGTTTTATTATATTTTTATTGATCTATTTATTAAAGTTATAAATTTAACAAGGGCAACGCAAAGCGTGGTGTATCCCCTCACCTAAAAATTAGACCCTGTGAACTTGACCTTTGACCTTGAAAATCAATAGGGTTCCAGATTCTCTTAAGGTCTACGTATGTACCAAGTTTGGTCAAAGTCCATTGAAGGATGTTGATTCTAGAGTGTTCACAAGGATGCTACGTGGTAAAAATTTGACCCCTTGACCTTTGACCTTGAAAATCAATAGGGTTCCAGACTCTCCTAAGGACTAATTATGTACCAGGCTTGGTCAAAATCCATTGAAGGATGTTGATTCTAGAGTGTTCACAAGGATGTTACGCGGTAAACATTTGACCCGGTGACATTGACCTTTGACCTATGACCTTGAAAATCAATAAGGTTCCAGACTCTCATAAGGACTAAGTATGTACCAAGTTTGGTCAAAATCCATTGAAGGATGTTGATTCTAGAGTGTTCACAAGGATGTTACATGGTAAAAAAAATTACCGTGACCTTGACCTTTGACCTTGAAAATCAATAGGGCTCCAGACTCTCCTAAGGACTAAGCATGTACCAAGTTTAGTCAAAATCCATTGAAGGATGTTGATTCTAGAGTGTTCACAAGGATATCATGCGGTAAAAATTTGACCCGGTGACCTTGACCTTTGACCTTGAAAATCAATAGGGTTCCAGATTCTCTTAAGGACTAAATATGTACCAAGTTTGGTCGAAATTCATTGAAGGATGTTGATTCTAGAGTGTTCACAAGGATGTTACGGTAGCGTTACTATATCCCTTCGCAACTTCGTTGGCGAGGGGATAATTAATGATGATTGCATTTAATTAAATTTATATGTTTCATTAATTATTACAATAATTACATGCCTATATCTGTGCCGACGGTCTTTTATGAGCTTAATTACCGCCGTAAGAAAGAAAAAACACACACATGCAAAGGTATTGTGAAAAACAAATGTACAAAGCCAACAAAAGAATGGCTTGATGTGGCCATATGGCTTAATATTTAGCGAATACAGCAAAGTATTTCGAATAGGTACAAAGTCTGTTACACAGAACAGATGTAAAAAGTTTCCCTGAGCAACTTAATATCGTAATGGGTCTATAATTTTTAGGTTCGCTGGAGTCACCCTTGTTCTTGTAAATAGGTTTAATTTTGCCAATCACCCAACTCTCAGGGATAATTCCACAATCAAATATCAGATTAAATAGCTTTTCGTATATAATATATTTATGAATTGATGAGCAGTGGATTTAATGTACTCATTGTTTATATACCATCTTCTCCAGATGCTTTAAAATCGTTTTTCAGCTTTTTGATACAATCAAAAATTTCCTGGATATATAGAGATTGATATTCTCATTAAGATTATCCATAAAATTTGAGTCAATATTAAAATCTAGATCATCTTCTCCCGCATCCGGAGCGGCATTTAATTCTTTTTTAAATTCATATAATTTTGACGTATTGACCCGAGGGCTGAGGTTGACTCTTTCTCTTTTGACGTGCATTTCTACATTCTAAATCAAACCATGGCTTATTGTTTCTTTTAGTCCCACTTGAATTACCCCCTTTACATTATATAAACTTTGCTTAGTTATATATACTTATAAACACTATTACCGGAGCGTATAAATGTATATACAAGTTCGTTGTCGTCCGGTGTAAGATAAGCATGTATACATATACAATAATATATAAATTTACTAATACTGAACAAATCTTGAATTACAAAACATCGCACACGATACATGTATCTTCGCTCGAGTAGAAACAAATTATTAAATGTGTCGTTTTGGCAATAAAAAAGTGGGGGCGTTTTGGTAAAATAAGTTTTATTCTGAAAAATAGTGGGGGCATTTTGACGTGTATTCATATTTAGCTAGCTCGGCATTTATTGCTGTTCAGGTTACCAGTTTGCAACAAAACTGAAAGGATTTTGGCAAGACTGTGTGGACATGTCATTTATTTCCGGCGCGGAAAAATAATTATTTAAGTTCTTATCAATGTTTTAACTTTATGTTAAGAGTGTATAACCTTTGACATTATAATGAATTCTAATACAGTTAGCAGCTACTGTCTACAACTCGGTCTGAAAGAGGGAACCAGAATATTTCTATTATTTTCGAATTATAAATAAGATAAACTATTGTTTATTTGTTACATCAATTTAGCATATTTTATTATTATAAATATATACATTTTAATGAAGAAAACCTTATATATTCCCTTTATTTTCAAAGAATGAGTATACGAAAATTATTGGTACACTGCTTCCGGTTACAATGAGTTACATCCCTTTGCAAAATCAAACTTTTTTTTTTGGTGATGGTTTAGAAAAATCGCTATGAGTGTCTTAGTGTATAGAGGAACGCAAATGGAAACACTGACAGTATTCGAAGTTGTCAGAATTAATGAATATTCAGTTTTACTTGAAATTTGATATATTTTTAACGCATAAACAAAGACAACACCCATTTTCTGTAAACTTTGTCAGCCTGGGGGCAAACCTAAAAGATGTCAGTAGAAGGTTTAAGAAAAAGAAAGGAAATTGCAGGAACATGTGACCAAAAGGAAAAAGAAAAGTCAAGCGCTGACAATTACAAAGAGCATCAAATTCTTGACTCAAAACCAAATGTGAAGACAGACGTTCATACACAATCAACAAAGCAAAAAATAAGTAAAGCAGTACAGGAATTACCAGACAAACAGAAAAATGAGGACGATAAAAAAATGTTTAGACCTAGTGAAAAAATGTACTTTTTGTTACTTTTACTGTTTACGATCTTGTCTGTCATTACAAGATTACATAACATTGAAATACCGACACACATTTGGTACGTTACCTACATTTGTATATATCATAACCATTGTGTGATTTTTATTGTTGTACTTGGAGATCATTGTAATTTTGTTCCAGACTGGTATGCATTAAGATTGACATACAAACTGAACATGTGTGCTTAGACACATTCATATTTGTATAATCAAGGTTGACCAATAGTTGGCATTTTTATACATTTATACCTACATGTACCTACATGTAGTCAGTGCTTACCACCACTAATAACATTTGTGTGTTTGATGTTCGTCTGTGAAAAGGGGTACTCCATGCAAATTTATGTAATGAAATTTAAAAAAAAAGTGAGATACTTGAATTAGGTATGTTTTTCCAAGGGTTTTTATTCTGTTTCCTCCATCAATAAAATTGACCACCACGATATTCCATAGCTGAAATATTGTTGAAATTGGTATTAAACATCTACGATTAATATAATCAACACATTTGTGAAGTGGTATTACCCTGTATGTGATTGCTTGATGTTTGTTTAACAAGAAATCATTTGAAACATCATGTATTAAAAATCAAAAAAATATAAAAATACACATAAATAGGTATATATATACATGTTTTTAATAATAAGATTACTTTAGCAATGAATGCTATTTCTATCTGCTCTTATCCCTGTAGGGGGTGGCATCATGGTTGTGATCATATGGTAGTTGGATTTACAACTACCTGTGCAATTAGTGTCTATCCCCGCTGAAGTTATGAATTCGAACCACATTCATGTCGAGGTGTACTTGATACAACATTATGTGATAAAGTTTTTCAGTGACTTGCGACATGTCGGTGGTTTCCTCCTTCACCAATAAAACTGACTGCCACGATAGAACTAATATATTGTTGAAAGTGGCGTTAAGCACCATAAACCTAAACCTTACCCCTGCAGTTGCGAGAAAATCACAAATGTAATGATTAAATTAACTATTTGAAGTAATGAGTTATGGTCATTTGCAGGCTAGGGATTATTTGAAACACTTTTATGTTATGATTAATTATACATCATTAATTTAAAGACCTTATGATGAAATGAAAGTCATAAAAGCAATATTAATATTCCTTTTCTTATGAGTTTCAGACTGATGTATCATGTTCTGTTATGACTTTATCCATGCATTGTCATATGAGCTCCTAATTTACATGTATGAACTAAAGTTTATTATTAGTTATCATTGGTTGCCTTGGGCTCTTGCAAGGCAAAGTTTCCAACCATATCCATTATCTCCTATTTTACTTGTGGCAATCCAAGCAACTATCAAAAGACCCATTCCACAGCTTTTTAGCTCACCTGGCCTTTAGGCCATGTGAGCTATTGTCATCACTTTTCGTCCGTCGTCCGTCCGTCAACATTTCACATTGTAATCTTCTCCTCAGAAACCACTGGGCCAATTGCAACCAAACTTTGGTGGAATGGTCCTTGGATGGCCCCCTTCCAAAATTGTGTACGGTGATCCCGACTTCCAACCAAGATGGCCGCCAAGCTAAAAATAGAAAAAAAGGGGGATGAAATTTTAATTGTCCATTGCTGCTTTAGTGTAAGTCAAAATGAGCTCAAATTTTAACTGCAGCCACATGGCAAGGAGATATTTCGGGTTTTTCTGTGAAATTTTTCTTTCAGCCGATATATACCGATTATGCAAATTAGGCATATTTTGATAAAAGATCACATTTAAATCTTCTCCTCTGAAACCGCTGAACCAAATTAAACCAAACCTGGCAGGAATGGTCCCTGGGTGGGTCCCTTTCAAAATTGTGTCCGACAGCCCCGCCCTCCATTCAAGATGGCTGCTGTTACTAAAAATAGAAATTTCTTCAATAGTCCATTGCTGCTTTAGTATAAGTCAAAATGAGCTCAAATTTTAACTGCAGCTACATGGCAAGGAGTAGTTTAGCAGATGTTCGGGGTTTTTGTTTGAAATTTTTCTTTCAGCCGATTTATACCGATTATGCAAATTAGGCATATTTTGATGAAAGATCACATTTAAATCTTCTCCTCTGAAACCGCTGAACCAAATTAAACCAAACCTGGCAGGAATGGTCCCTGGGTGGGTCCCTTTCAAAAATGTGTCCGTCAGCGCCGTCCTGTATCCAAGATGGCCACCGTTACTAAAAATAGAAATTTCTTCAAATGGCCAAAACTGCTCTATTTTAAGCCAGAATGTGCCCAAATTTGAACTGTATAAGCATAATGATGAGCTTTTTAGCATATATTACAGGATGTTTTATAAACTTTGAACTTTTGTCGATTTTGACCGATTATGCAAATTAGAAAAAAGGGGGGATGAAATTTAAAAAAAATCCTCCTCTGAAACTACTGGGTTAATCTCAACCAAACTTTGCTGAAATGATTCTTGGGTGGTCCTTCTTCCAAAATTGTGTCCGGCATTTCAGAACTCCGACCAAGATGGTCACCACAGCCGAACTTAATTTAACATAGGACCCTATGGGAAATTCCCATAAAAATCTTCTTGTTTGAAACCATTTGCTCAATAAGAACTAAATGTTGATGAAATAGTCATTGGATGGTTCTCTTCCAAAAATATGTCGGGCAGTTCGGTCCTTCGACCAAGATGGCCCCCACAGCCGAACTTAGTTTAACATAGGAACCTATGGGAAATTCACATAAAAATCTTCTTGTCTGGAACCAGTTGCTCAATTGGAACCAAACTTTGATAAAATAGTCATTGGATGGTCCTCTTCCAAAATTGTGTCTGGTGGTCCCGCCCTCTGACCAAGATGGTTGCACAGCTGTACTTAGTTTAACATAAGACCCTATGGGAAATTCACATAAAAACCATCTTGTCTGGAACCAGTAGCTCAATTAAAACCAAACTTTGATGGAATAGTCATTGGATGGTCCTCTTCCAAAATTGTGTCCGGCAGTTGCGCTCTCCCGCCAAGATGGCCGCCACAGTGCAGTTGCGTTGTTATTGAAAGCAGCTTTGATCCAGGTGAGCGATTACAGGCTCCTGGGAGCCTCTGGTTTTTATCTACATACATGATTTATTGATTGTAAATTTGCTCTTGATGAATTACTGCTCACTTGATCTTAAACAACCAGTCAGTCATATTTTTGTATTTAACATAATTAATAGTTTGTTTATTATTTAATATTTAATAGTTTTTTTTTTCAGCTGGGATGAAACTCATTTTGGAAAAATGGGAAGCTGGTATATAAAAAGAACATTTTTCTTTGATGTGCATCCTCCACTAGGAAAGGTATATTTAAAGAGAAAATCTTTGTAAGACAGCAATTTAGAGGTTGTATAACTGGTTCATATTGATTATATGCATAGCATAATTAGGTGTATTGTAGGTTGTAACATCCAATGAAAATTCATGATAGGACTCTTAGAACTACTTTGGCATATTCCTTGGCTATAAAGAATGTATTGTTTATAAATATTGCCCAGGACTCTGCAAGATATTATATTGTACTTATTTCAAGTAGGGAAAATTGTATTAGATTTTGCCATGCCATTCATGGTATAGTATTTATTAGTGAGTTACCTTCCTTGTATTGGGGACTGCATCAGTGGTATGATAATTAGCATGCTCGCCTAGAGTGTGATCGATTGCAAGTTCGATCCCCGATTAGGTCAAACCAAAGACTATGAAATTTGTAATTGCTGCTTCTCCACTAATGAAACACAATTAATGAGTAAAAGTAATTTCTGGTGGGCTCAGAATCATGATAATATGTCAGAGTGGAGATACATGTTTACCTGCAGACAATTGTTTCTGTTGGGCTAGCACTATAAAAATCCAACTCTGTGTGTTGTTCTAGTACTAAGTGAACATCATTTTTTTTATCTACATACATGATTTATTGCACTATAAAAATCCAACTCCATGTTCTCTCCACGATATAACTGAAACATTGCTCACATGGCATTACAAGTAAAGTTTAATTGTGAAATAAAGTAAAAGACATTTTTTGCTTTGACCTGTTGTCATATAACATTTCTTAAAACTTAATATGTGACATATATATAAAGTAAATGAGAGTACTACTGAGATACAATGTACATACATTTTTGTAATACATTTTTGCACATCTAAAAATAAAACCCAACTTCTTTTGCTTACAGGATCCAATCCTGATTCAGGGATGTTCGCTTGTGTAAGGTTGTCAATATAAATACAATGTACATAGCTAACATTGATCAGACAAAACTTGAGTATAGGACTCATGTTGAAAGAATTCCATGTTCTTTGCATGTTAACACTTTTGAGTAGCTACGTTTATATATCTCTTGTACATACATGTATGTACTTTAATTGTGGCTATAATAAGTCTCATCCTTAGGTATATATCAATGCCACTGTTTTCATCCTTAGGTATATATCAGTGCCACTGTTTTCAGTAGGGGTACAATTTAATTAATGCTGAACTTGTTTTTGCAGATGCTGATTGGATTGTCAGGTGTTTTGACTGGTTATGATGGAAATTTTCCTTTTGCTAAACCAGGAGATGAATATGAAGACACAAATTATGTTGGAATGAGAATGGTAAAGGAAGTTATTAATAATAAAAAAATGTTCATAATTCACATGTCTACATTAGGCCTCTTTCTACAGTTGTATTGTGTGTAATGGGTAAGCTCACCTACCAAAGTCTTAAGGTTGTAGGAACTGTAGTAGCCATCCTCCACTAACTGCATTTAGTGGAGATCTTCTTTAGCTCAGTTTGGCTTACCATGCGAGAGTTCCCGGTATCAAATCCCGATGGGTTCATTGCATTTTTGTGAGATAAAATATGTTCTAATGTAAAAAAAAGTGTTACATGTGGGTTTTTTTTACAGCACAATCATATTTAAAAAATTATTAAATGTAATATTATTTTGACACATTGTTCAAAATTTATATCAAAGTTAATTCATGCTTGTGTATATTTTGTTTGCTCTTTTTGCTATTATGAAAAGAAAGTTTAAACAGTTATGATCAGCAATCTCACCAATATCAACAAAACGAACAATCACCTCTATTTAATTTTCAATCTTAGGTAACAAAAAATCATACTTTTCCTCCATTTTTTTGTTATACCGGTAGTATAAATAGATGCTATCAGTAACTATTGCATATATTTTGTCTAAAATGGACAAAAACAACTGTTCTTTTTTTTTATGTACATATGTATATTTTATATGTAAATATGGGTAATGTTTAAATAATTATGATGTAACATAGATATTTTAATTTTTCAGTTTTGTGCCTTACTTGGGGCTAGTTTGGTGCCATTAAGTTTTATGTCAGTATGGTTACTCACAGAATCTCTACTAGCTTCATCAATATCTGCTACATTCATTTTATTAGGTAAACAGTATTTTATCTCAAAGATCCACATATTTAATTTATATCAGTCTATTATCAGATTTATCATGTATGAAAGAGATGGATGACTAAAATTATTTACAGTGTTATTTTTTGTCAGTATTTAAAGATCCTCCTAATATTCCCACACCTGTATGAGTAATAACACAGGTGTTTATTGCATTTGTACATACTGCTGTGTGTAATTACATGATTTTGGTAATATCTTCAAGTTCATGTGTATTTAAATTTGTGATAAGTTGAAGATTTCTAATGCTGAAAACAGTTATTTTCTACATGCATCCCAAATATCTCTTTTCTTATATTTTTTTTTTATAATTCAAGGCATTAGTTAAATAACTACAGCAGTCTTTAGATTTATGCTTTATTATTGCATGTTTATTTGATTTTTTTTTATATACATTTAATGTACCTAAAGTGCTGAGGAGATATCAACTATTCTGTTGCTTTATATCAACTCATAGAACAAAATATGTGTTGATTGCTAAAATTAAATGACTGGATACAATCAATCACTCTTACATTATATATATATATTGTATGTCTTGTAATGGAAAACCCAATGAAGATTAATATATGCACAATCTTTTTAGAATTAGACATTTAGTCAACTTTGTTGTATCTTTTATTTATTTTGTTTACTTTGCGAAATTACTAACCAATCAGCAATGAGCCTACTGAATTTTAAGGTATTTAAACAGAGTAGACGCTTAGTGCTGTGGTCTGATTGGTCAATATATTTAACTGTCTTGCATCTGATTTGATGGTCCAAGATGAATGAAAGGTTACGTGACATGACACCAGACGGGATGTTGTTAGATGTTCGTGTATCGTGAAATAAAATTATAAAAAGATACAAAAACATATAATTTTAATTAAATTGATATATATACTAACTGAGTTATTGGCTTTAAATATTTATTAATTTATTTATTTAATCTAATATTAATATTATTATTTTCAGATGTTGGTACATTAACATTATCCAGACATATACTGTTAGATCCTATTTTATTATTTTTTATAATGGCATCAATATACTGTTTACTAAAGTTTTCATCATATAGACAAGAGTAAGTACTTTTTGCATGATATTGCTGACTTACATAGTTCGCATTGCCTGTAGACTTGTAGGGGTTATACCCTCATCTGTGTCACACTTAAATTACCTCCTTAAAATTGAATGAGTTTGCAATGTGGAATTATTAATAGGTTCATAAGTTGAAATTTTTTTATATAATTTTACCTTTGTTTAGAGTCATGGTATATTTGATGTTTGTGAAACTCAATAGACCATTTGCAAATTTCCCACTTGATTAAAAAATTGTACATTTTTACACTTTTCATTATAGGAGTTATTTCCCTTTAAGGTTGGCAGGTTATCCCTTTTCAAGCAAATTTTAATGAAAATAACATATATTTCCCCATAATCTAGACAAAATTTTAATGTTGTAACAACTTGTGAATTTTCTAGTTGTTATAAAATTATACTATGATTTTTTACAAGGTTCAAATATCTACAAATTATAAGAAAATTATACTCAAATATTTGACCTTTCATTGCTCTTTCTAGAACTGGTACCATTTTCCGTGTCGTAAGGGAAATAACTCTATTGAAAATGTATAATTTTCAAATAAAATCTGGATTTTGTAAAAGGTCTATCTGGCAAAAAAGTTTCAAGAAAATAGTTTCAGCTTAACCTACAATGCATAGTAAATAAAAGAAACCCATAATTTTATTGATAATGGTGATATACACAATTGACATGCTCACATAATGTTTGTTTATCTAAGGACATTAATCTATTCATTATGTTTTACCATGTTTACTGCAATCAATACAGACTCTGTCTGCAACATTATTTACTTTTTATCTTGAAGATGAGGCAATATTGATATTGGTACCAAACAACAAGTCAGTGACAATATTGATAAGATATTTTTTTAGAAGGAAATCTTTAAAAAAAAAATTCCTGTACATAGTACCGTAAGCTTTTTTTCATATTGTATATTTGAAAATATGAATTCACAACTTTTTAAATAAAAACATTTAACATATGAGTATTTAACATACTGTAAATTCAGAAATTATTGCGTGCATTTATTATTGTGATTCCTCGACAGCCGATAAAAATGTGAGGTTTAATTATTGCGACGCCCCAAGATAAAGAAAAACAAATCGATGTAAGTTTTTATCTAAACGTGCGTTTTCATTTTCGTATTTGTATGTCATTAATCCCCTTGCAAACCACGTGTCATGTTTACCTTTAATTAAAGCGGATACACATTTCACTTTGTACACACATTTTTCACGTGAATGAGAATCTAGAAAGGTTTCCACATGTTGGTAATATATTATCGATCAAAGCGTCCTTTTGGGGATCTAGAAACTTTTGTAGCAGGTGAACTTTAGTCACGTGCCGAGTCGACAGTAATTGAACATCCGAAGGCTTGGGGCTCGGCTAGGGAGATATAAAGGTTAATGAAATTTCAAAGAAAGATCAATTGAAGTGTACAAAATAAATTGGTAAACAAAAACAGCAGTTTAAAAGAATTATGGCTTGTATGAATCTTTTATCAGAACAAGATCGATGAGAAACTGAAATATTTTTTATCTACCCTTACGACGAAAAATCATCGAATGAAACTGACAAGTCATTATTTTGCAAAACATTGTAACACAGACATTTAAATACACACTCTTTATTTTGTCCTTAGACATATTTACACAGGAAATTGTAATCAAAACAATTAATAAACATGTACATGCTTCACTGCTTCCTAGTCGATCTTATCTGTGTAAGAAAAGGGAGATAAATCAAACAGAAACTGGACAAGAAAAAGAACATTTAAAATGTGAGGTTTAATTATTGCAATCTCCGACCAGTCGCATTTTTCGCAATAATAAAAACATCACATTAATTTCTGAATTTACAGTATTTAACATAACAAACCAACTGTAACATCTATTTTTTGCAGATCATTTAGTATATTTTGGTGGTTCTGGCTGGTCCAAACAGGGGTGTTTCTAGCCTTCTCTATAGGGTAAGTTTAGTAGGTCCAATTGGCCCAGACATGAAAGATTTGTCTTCCACACATGATAAGTTTGATGTGTCTGATTGGCACAGGCTGGTCCCTGTACATCAATGATTTTAGCATTCTCTGTATTGTTAGGTTGGTGGTTATGGTTACCAATGTTTTGAGTTTTCTGTTTACAGTAAAGGTAAAACTAGATCATATTGTTTTAACTACTAATAAGAAAGGATATTGAAAAAAATCATTAGGTACTAACCATTGAATTAAATATTATGACATGATCAGAAATCAAAGATGGCTACTACCACAGTTTTACATAGGACCCTATGTCAGAATAAATAATTGTTCTCAATAACTAGACTTTTTTTTATTGTGAAAATAAATAAAATACATTTTTTAAACTAGACTTGATTGAACACAAACTGTACATGAATAATCAGGTGAGAGATACAGACTCAAGAGAACCTCTAGTTTTCATCCCTATATACATGTGTATTGAACATCTTCCAATCAGAAATGTAAATTCATCTGAAATTGTATTATAATTGATACGATATCGTTACATTTTATTATTTCAGAGTGAAGTTTGTTGGACTATTCATCATATTATTTGCAGGATATTCTACTGCAGCAGACTTATGGTTTCTAGTAGGTCAAAAATGTTTAACAATGGTAAGATATTGGTTATAAATTTATTTTTGTTAAATAATTACTTTTTTTAAATCATTTATGCCTACGTTTGTCTCTCTGTCATAGTTAGGTAAGACCTGTTGGTTGTAAACTATTACTCTAAGGATAGAACAAATTCACTATCGATACTTCTAATAGAGTTAATTTTAAGTAGTGATAACAATCAATACAAAGAAGTTAATGGTCTTTCAATACATCAATCTTTGCATAGCAATAGCAATAGACACCAATTCTGTTTCAGTACTAGTTTTGGAACTCTTAAACTGTGGTCGTTGAAGTGGAAGGGGACATCATGGTCGTTATCGTATGGTAGTGTGCAATCAGTGCCTATCACCACTAAAGTTGTGAGTTTGAGTCCCGTCCATGGCGAGGTGTACTCGATACAACATTATGTGATAAAGTTTGTCAGTGACTTGCGACGGGTCAATGGTTTTTTCCCAGTACTACGGTTTCCTGCAACTGAAATGTTGTTGAAAATAGCGGTAAACACCATAAACCATAAACCACCTTGGAGTGGTTAAGGTTATTGACCACAATCTAACACCATAATGTGGTTTCAAGGGCCATTACCAATTTCAAGTGTTAATGTTTTCTCCTCCAACATGTCGGGTAGTTACAATATAGATGAAAATTTGTTGAATGTGACGAAAAATATCAATAATCTTGACCCTATGAACTATTATGACATTGTTTTGTTTGTTTTCTAGGTTTTACTGATAAAGCATTTTTTGGCCAGGGTTCTATGTCTGATCATACTGCCAACTATTGTATACATGATTGTATTTGCTATTCATCTAAAAATATTAAATCACAGGTAAGTTAGAATATGATTATTATAAATGTTTATGAAAAGAAAGTTTAAACAATGATGATAAAAAAATTACACTAGTATCAACAAAACGAACAACTATGTCTCACTTCAATCCATTGAACACAACAACAAAAGGCCACGACATATGGCATTGGAAATCCATGTCCCATCTTGGGACAGGCACAAAAATGTGGCAAGGTTAAACTGGTTAATATGGGATCCTGACCCTCCCCTTCTTGATAAATGGATCTTTTAGTTTATTTTTCATTTTTAGGATTTTTATTATTAAATAGCTTTTAAAAAAATTCAACTATGGGTATCAAATATTTTTTAACAATGAAACCTGCCTGAATTAAACAGAGTAAACTGTAAAAACATTTAAACGGAACATGGAATAAAGTTCAAAGGTTTAAATGGTATATTATCTCTTCTGAGCAAAAACAAAATTTCACTTTGTGCTTTGTTCATACAGGTTTCACTGTAATTTAAAAAGAAATTAAAAGCTAGATCTAATGCAAAGAAAACAAAATAACATGTTAGATTTAGTGATGTCAGAAGAGATTTAGTCAGTGGGCTCCGTATGGGGTTACACAAAATCCTCTGTCAATGTATTATCTTTGAAAAATAACTTTTTCGTTTTGCAGATGACAGGAGTAAATGAAAGTTTGTATTTAATTATTTTATTCTCTGCTTACATTGGATTTTTGTTATTAACCATAAACATCTTATATTTTGGCTATTTTTATTTATGAATCAACATTTTTTTAAGATTGATATTTGCTATTTCATAAATATTAATTTTGATGTCTATATTAAAAATGTCATTTCGTAGCAATTTATTTTCAACAATTTGACAAGCATAAATCACTCATGCATGTTGGTTTATGATATTAACAAATTGTTGCTTGGGTTTTCTAACCACAAATATTTTCAAATTTATTTTGTCTCATTCATTTTTGAGAAACAGTATTAAAAAAATTTAAATGTTGCATAGAATATAAATATACATCATATTTCAGTGGGTCAGGTGATGGATTTTACAGTTCTGGATTTCAATCACAACTCATTGGAAACAGATTATATAATGTTAGCATGCCTGAGAGTGAGTATTATTGAATTAGATTACTTTGAATTTATATTTGTTTGTTGATTTGATTTGATTTGATTTTGGTGCTTAACGCCACTTTCAACAATATTTCAGCTATATCATGGCGACCAGTTTTAGTGGTGGAAGAAGCCGGAGAGAACCACCGACCATGGGCAAGCAACTGGTAAACTTTATCACTTGTGGTTGCGAGTCGAGTGAACCCTTTTTTGTAAATTACAAAGCCTGGCGCGAACCCATGCCGTATTGGTGATAGGCTTGTATGAGTTGTTAGGTAATCCAACTACCTAACTCATTGAGCCACCCGGCGGGCCCTTATATTTGTTTGTTGAAAGCCAGTTTTCATGATGTTTGTTGGTATCATCAAACCATGGAATTTAGTGCACCACGAAAAAAAAATATGTAACAAGGGAAGTTATGAGTAAGTATCAAATTTACCACAAATTCAAATGTCAACAAACATCTCACTATTTGTTTATCCACGAAAATTGATACCAACAAAAATAGATGAAACCACAGTAGGTTTATTGTATATTAGCTTTTTCATATGAATATGAACATTTCTCTGTTAAATCTGTCTTTTATAAATAGTTATACGTTTTTTTAAGGAATTATGTATAATTAGTTTCTTCTAATATAAAAAGGAGTTATTTATGATAACATTCTTGTTCACAATTTGTCTTCAGAAATTATATACTTAAAACATGTTTGATCTTCAATATTATTAGTTTGATGTCCTAAGCATTAAATCATCTAACTCAAAATATACTAGAATTTCAATATGTTTTAAAAGTTTTTATCAAAATTAAATGTTAGTACCAACGTTAATAAACATAATTTTTTAGAAGAAATGTTTTAAAATTTTAATTTAGCTTAAAATCTGTGGTAAATTTACAATTGTACTGGCTTTAGAAACAGGTAGAAAAACGAGCTTATGGTGATCCGTTTGAACCTGTTTAGCAGTGTGTGCACATCGGTTTTTTTTAATGACAATGTGTGTATATTGTGTTTATCCTGCAGTGTTTTAAAGTCTAAAACAACTGCCAATTTTACTGAAAACAGCAGAAACAAGCATCATTTCTATTGTTTTCAAGTGCCTATCACAACGTGCTATACTGTTGCCATTTTTACTGTTCGCTCTACATGAATCAGGTATCTGAAGACTGTTATTTGTATACTAGATGAATAAAGCAAAAAATTATTTGCATACCTTTATTCTATAATTACAGAACTATTGTCATCTATTTAAATATCATCAATAATATAATGTAGGAACTTAAGGCTAAAGTCACTGTACACTCAATCTTTATGTAAAGGAAGGCTTTGATTGCTGCTTCTAATAATATAATGTAAGAACTTAAGGCTAAAGTCACTGTACACTCAATCTTTATGTAAAGGAAGGCTTTTATTACTGCTTCTAATAATATAATGTAGGAACTTAAGGCTAAAGTCACTGTACACTCAATCTTTATGTAAAGGAAGGCTTTGATTGCTGCTTCTAATAATATAATGTAAGAACTTAAGGCTAAAGTCACTGTACACTCAATCTTTATGTAAAGGAAGGCTTTGATTGCTGCTTCTAATAATATAATGTAGGAACTTAAGGCTAAAGTCACTGTACACTCAATCTTTATGTAAAGGAAGGCTTTGATTGCTGCTTCTAATAATATAATGTAAGAACTTAAGGCTAAAGTCACTGTACACTCAATCTTTATGTAAAGGAAGGCTTTGATTGCTGCTTCTAATAATATAATGTAAGAACTTAAGGCTAAAGTCACTGTACACTCCATCTTTATGTAAAGGAAGGCTTTGATTGCTGCTTCTAATAATATAATGTAAAAACTTAAGGCTAAAGTCACTGTACACTCAATCTTTATTAAAGGAAGGCTTTGATTGCTGCTTCTAATAATATAATGTAAGAACTTAAGGCTAAAGTCACTGTACACTCCATCTTTATGTAAAGGAAGGCTTTGATTGCTGCTTCTAATAATATAATGTAGGAACTTAAGGCTAAAGTCACTGTATACTCAATCTTTATGTAAAGGAAGGCTTTGATTGCTGCTTCTAATAATATAATGTAGGAACTTAAGGCTAAAGTCACTGTACACTCAATCTTTATGTAAAGGAAGGCTTTGATTGCTGCTTCTAATAATATAATGTAGGAACTTAAGGCTAAAGTCACTGTACACTCAATCTTTATGTAAAGGAAGACTTTTATTGCTGCTTCTAATAATATAATGTAAGAACTTAAGGCTAAAGTCACTGTACACTCAATCTTTATGTAAAGGAAGGCTTTTATTGCTGCTTCTAATAATATAATGTAAGAACTTAAGGCTAATGTCACTGTACACTCAATCTTTATGTAAAGGAAGGCTTTGATTGCTGCTTCTAATAATATAATGTAAGAACTTAAGGCTAAAGTCACTGTACACTCAATCTTTATGTAAAGGAAGGCTTTGATTGCTGCTTCTAATAATATAATGTAGGAACTTAAGGCTAAAGTCACTGTACACTCAATCTTTATGTAAAGGAAGGCTTTGATTGCTGCTTCTAATAATATAATGTAGGAACTTAAGGCTAAAGTCACTGTACACTCAATCTTTATGTAAAGGAAGGCTTTGATTGCTGCTTCTAATAATATAATGTAAGAACTTAAGGCTAAAGTCACTGTACACTCAATCTTTATGTAAAGGAAGGCTTTGATTGCTGCTTCTAATAATATAATGTAAGAACTTAAGGCTAAAGTCACTGTACACTCAATCTTTATGTAAAGGAAGGCTTTGATTGCTGCTTCTAATAATATAATGTAAGAACTTAAGGCTAAAGTCACTGTACACTCAATCTTTATGTAAAGGAAGGCTTTGATTGCTGCTTCTAATAATATAATGTAGGAACTTAAGGCTAAAGTCACTGTACACTCAATCTTTATGTAAAGGAAGGCTTTGATTGCTGCTTCTAATAATATAATGTAGGAACTTAAGGCTAAAGTCACTGTACACTCAATCTTTATGTAAAGGAAGGCTTTGATTGCTGCTTCTAATAATATAATGTAAGAACTTAAGGCTAAAGTCACTGTACACTCAATCTTTATGTAAAGGAAGGCTTTTATTGCTGCTTCTAATAATATAATGTAGGAACTTAAGGCTAAAGTCACTGTACACTCAATCTTTATGTAAAGGAAGGCTTTGATTGCTGCTTCTAATAATATAATGTAAGAACTTAAGGCTAAAGTCACTGTACACTCAATCTTTATGTAAAGGAAGGCTTTTATTGCTGCTTCTAATAATATAATGTAAGAACTTAAGGCTAAAGTCACTGTACACTCAATCTTTATGTAAAGGAAGGCTTTGATTGCTGCTTCTAATAATATAATGTAAGAACTTAAGGCTAAAGTCACTGTACACTCAATCTTTATGTAAAGGAAGGCTTTGATTGCTGCTTCTAATAATATAATGTAGGAACTTAAGGCTAAAGTCACTGTACACTCAATCTTTATGTAAAGGAAGGCTTTTATTGCTGCTTCTAATAATATAATGTAGGAACTTAAGGCTAAAGTCACTGTACACTCAATCTTTATGTAAAGGAAGGCTTTGATTGCTGCTTCTAATAATATAATGTAAGAACTTAAGGCTAAAGTCACTGTACACTCAATCTTTATGTAAAGGAAGGCTTTGATTGCTGCTTCTAATAATATAATGTAGGAACTTAAGGCTAAAGTCACTGTACACTCAATCTTTATGTAAAGGAAGGCTTTTATTGCTGCTTCTAATAATATAATGTAGGAACTTAAGGCTAAAGTCACTGTACACTCAATCTTTATGTAAAGGAAGGCTTTGATTGCTGCTTCTAATAATATAATGTAAGAACTTAAGGCTAAAGTCACTGTACACTCAATCTTTATGTAAAGGAAGGCTTTGATTGCTGCTTCTAATAATATAATGTAGGAACTTAAGGCTAAAGTCACTGTACACTCAATCTTTATGTAAAGGAAGGCTTTTATTGCTGCTTCTAATAATATAATGTAGGAACTTAAGGCTAAAGTCACTGTACACTCAATCTTTATGTAAAGGAAGGCTTTGATTGCTGCTTCTAATAATATAATGTAAGAACTTAAGGCTAAAGTCACTGTACACTCAATCTTTATGTAAAGGAAGGCTTTTATTATTGCTTCTAATAATATAATGTAAGAACTTAAGGCTAAAGTCACTGTAGACTCAATCTTTATGTAAAGGAAGGCTTTGATTGCTGCTTATACACAAAAACTAAAACAAATCAATATATTATCATCAATGAAGAGTAGTCACAGATAAACTTGTAGAAAATGTTCTGACTTCTTCAGATATTGCTTATGGAAGTGAATTTACATTAAAACAGAGAAGAACAGGAGGGGGATATCTACATTCTCATTGGCATCTGTATCCTGAAGAACATCCTCCACAACAACAACAGGTCAAAAGATTTACTAATTAATTGTGTTAAAATTTGCAGGATAAAAGGTTTTGATTATACAGTTGAACTGAACTATCCAACATTATCAGTAAAAAAGTAGTATGAATGTACCTGCCTGTTGATTAAAAACAATTCTTATTTGTTAATATACTGATAAAAAAAAGACTCCAGAGATTTCATTGGATACAGTGAAACTTAGCTTTAAGATACATCTCTTTTGGAGACTATCACCTTTTGTGAGACCACTTTATACTGTTACAGCTCTTCATTATGTAATTTAATCCTCCCTTGAATTGCATAAGTGGATTAAAGGTTAGCCTCAATTTTGGTAGATCATGAGATGAACCACAGTTGGGTCAAACTAAAGACTAAAATAGGTATTTGTTGCTTCTCCATTATGCACACAACATTAAGGAGTAAGGGCAAAGTCTGCTTGGCTCAGATTTACGATAATATGTAATATTGGAGAGTCATATCTACCTGGGGACTGTTATTTCAGTGAGCTAGCACTAAAGAATTTAACTAAACGTGATGGTCTAGTACAAAGTGGATATCATCATCATCATCTCATAGAAATGAAATTTGTTCTTATCATGATATAGCTGACAAATAAACTTGTTCTTATCATGATATAGCTGACAAATAAACTTGTTCTTATCATGATATAACTGACAAATAAACTTGTTCTTATCATGATATAGCTGACAAATAAACTTGTTCTTATCATGATATGGCTGACAAATAAACTTGTTCTTATCATGATATAGCTGACAAATAAACTTGTTCTTATCATGATATAACTGACAAATAAACTTGTTCTTATCATGATATAACTGACAAATAAACTTGTTCTTATCATGATATAGCTGACAAATAAACTTGTTCTTATCATGATATAACTGACAAATAAACTTGTTCTTATCATGATATAGCTGACAAATAAACTTGTTCTTATCATGATATAGCTGACAAATAAACTTGTTCTTATCATGATATAGCTGACAAATAAACTTGTTCTTATCATGATATAACTGACAAATAAACTTGTTCTTATCATGATATAACTGACAAATAAACTTGTTCTTATCATGATATAGCTGACAAATAAATTTGTTCTTATCATGATATAGCT
This sequence comes from Bathymodiolus brooksi, assembly GCA_963680875.1. Lineage (NCBI taxonomy): Eukaryota > Metazoa > Mollusca > Bivalvia > Mytilida > Modiolidae > Bathymodiolus > Bathymodiolus brooksi. The sequence goes on along the minus strand of OY804576.1, from coordinate 65,847,334 downwards.
GACAAATAAACTTGTTCTTATCATGATATAGCTGACAAATTAGCTCAGTTGGCATTAAACAACAATCACTCACTAACTTTTAACTCCTTTGAGAAACATCATGTCTTGAATCAACCTTTTGCTGGAAGCAGTGGGAGGGGGTGATTTCTCAAGACAGGCTTTATTGTATTGTTAAATAATTGTCTTCGTTGAGTCTTACAAGGATCCACATCTTATAACCTGTAGTTGTTATACATGTAATGTACAAGGACTCCTGAATTAATCAGATCCCTGTCTAAATAGAACATCTAATGTAGTACCAATATCTAATATCTTTCCAAGGCCGTCATGTTCATGATCGTATGGTGGTTGGATTTACAACTACCTGTGCAATCAGTGCCTATCACCACTAAAGTTGTGAGTTCGAACCCCGTTCATGGCGAGGTGATAAAGTTTGTCAGTGACAGGTTAGTAGTTTTCTCTGAGTCCTCCATTTTCCTCCACCAATAAAACTGACTGCCACGATATAACTGAAATATTGTTGAAAGTGGCATTAAAACACTATAAACCACAAAACCTAATATTTTTACAGATTTAACCATTGTAATCTTAACACTTGTCTATTCCATTCAAAATGTGATATTCATAGAGTTTTACTAATATTTCAGTAATAATACATGAGGTCCATGTGAGTGTGCGCAAGGAATCAACATATGAATGTTTTATTTATTTTTAGGTGACAACTTATGCCCACAAAGATGAAAACAATATGTGGATCATCAGACCTGCAGATCCAGAGTGGAGAAAATCAGATACTCCACTACTTGTAAAGAACGGGGATCTTGTCAGATTGGAACACATAGTGTAAGTTATACGTTTAATGTTTCACAATGAATGAACCAATAAAGATTGACCAGTTGTTATGTAACTTTTATCATGTTTAATAGAATGTTTATCTGTAATTTGTGGTGATTTATACCCATTTGTGTAATTCAGATGCGAAATTAAAATGTTTAAGTAAAAGTCGGGTATAAAATTCTCACTTACAATATGATTGTAGATGAAGGAATTGAAAGGTAAGAACTGTAGGTATTAGCAGACAATTATTGTATTGTCTGCAATGAAAGTCTCAGAATATGTATTGCTTGTTTGGCAACAGCAACAATATCACATTTTAGTGATTCTAAATATCCATTCATCTAAGGGCGACACAAGTTCACATGTCACTCAATCATGATCTCTTTTTTTAGGCAGGTCAGTTCATATAGTTAAAATTTGGTCAAATTTGTATAAGTGAAATTTTAGTCTCTTTAGATTAAAAAAAAATTAAATGTAGTAATAGATTCTATTGTTAATTCATTTAAATTCTTGGGCATTAATTTTGTTTGGGAGGAAATTTTACTTTTGTGGATATTTTGAATTCTTGGACCTTCTGCTATTGTCCATACATATATATATGGTTACAAATTTTCGTTGAATTCTTAATTTCGTGGCTTGATACTATCCACAAAATCCAGGAAAATTGTTAAGCAACAAATAATGATGAATTCACAGTATTTATCACAAAAAAATTAAAGACATGGTTAATGGCTAAAAGAATTTATTATTATTGTTATTATTTGAAGCAAAATCATTAGTCCACTTGACATAAACATGACAAAGTTTAACTGACCCTGTTACTGATTTAGTGTTTTACTTGTTACAGAACAAAAAGACTTTTACATTCACACAGGGAACCAGCTCCTCTGTCTAAAAGACATTATCAGGTTTCAGGCTATGGTGTGGTAAGTTTAAATGTATTTGAAATCATAGTAACAAAAACAAGGTGTGTTTTGTAAAATGTAAAATATACACAATCAAACTTTTTATGTAAAAGGAATACTGAAAACAGTTTTAGGAGCTGAATTGCATTATATAAACAAACGACAAAACTTTGAAAGGTTTGACACCACAAATTCTTATAATCATATAATGAAATGAGACTAAGATGTTTCTTAAAGATTAGTTTGTCTTGTTTCACAATTGATTAATGTACATTAGAAATGGGTTTTACGTTCTGATAATCATTTCTGTACACCAATTCTTTTTCTTTCAGAATTGAATTAACATGGTGATGATTTCACAAATATGCAAATGTTTTGACAAAGCTCTGGTCACTCTATAACAGTAATTCTTATATAATTCATATCAAATTTATGATAATTCAAATGAAATTTCACTGTTAAGAGACACCACTTTCTTGTTGACTAGATACATCTGTATTATTGGTTTTTTGGGTTGTTGTTTTTTTACCTAAGAAGTCTTTTTTCTGTATATGAAGTATTAAATGTAGTACAAATTGATAAATTTCAACCAATCATATCTCATCAAGGAATTCTTCAAAAAGTTTTGCTTTGTGATCCTGTAAATGTGTAAAAATAAATGTTCCAAAGAATGAAAAAAATCTTCCACTGAATCCTGTAATAGTTGCAGAAGAAACTTATCTAATAATGTTCATTATTACAGAAACAGAAGCTATTTAATGCATTTTCAGATCATTACAATGTATCAATTAAAACTGAAGAAATTCTGGAAGTGATGGTCAACAATTCAACCAGTATCAACAAAAAGAACACCCCCCCCCCCCCTCACCTCAAAGCTTTAAACACAAACAAGACAGACACAAAACTATGTCTGAGTTAAAGTGGTTAATGGTGTCCTACCCCTTCCCTTCTTGATATAATGTAATATTGAAATTACTATAACTCAACTTGAAATATATGTTTTCATATACTACAGAATGGTACAGGTGATGCTAATGATGTATGGATACTGGAGATAGTGGGAGGATCTACAACAACACATGTACAAACAGTAAGGTCACAGGTCAGACTAATCCATTACCATGTCAAGTGTGCTCTACAGTCACATGATAAAAAACTACCAAAATGGTATGTAGTACAGTGGACATTTCTAACATTAGGGAGTAATGATAAATTTTAGAATCATGGGTTTAACATTATCGGATCAAAGTAAATATTATGTATCGATTCTAAATAAATTTTGAATTTGAATTTGAATTTATGGGTTTAACAATATTTGATCAAAGTAATCAAATGAATGTAAATAGTGTTATATAATTACCAGATAAAAACATAAATTAATCCTTGAGAAACACTTTTTTTGAGCAATTTGAAAGGAACTTGGCTGAAATTTTCCTTAAACATTTTTTTTTTTTTTCGATGATCAGAAATCCATGATGATTTCCATTGCAAAACATTGTTTAAATGGTATCCTATGGAAAACTATAATTAAAAGCTTTTTCTCTGACATTACAAACTTGAATGAATGTTCTTGTGTATTAAATCTAAGATTAATTTTGTAGGGGTTGGGAGCAGTTAGAAGTGACATGTAACCCAAATATAAAAGACAAGAAAGCTGTGTGGAGTGTAGAGGAAGTTACAGACGCAAGATGTAAGATATAGTTATATAATTATATGGTATATTTGCAATTACTCGTATGAAATTAAGTGTAGTGTTTCATTATCCATGGTTGTCAAATAACGAGGGGCCGTCGTGGTCCTGATCATATGGTAGTTGGATTTACAATAACCAGTGCAATCGGTGCCTTTTACCACTAAAGTTGAGAGTTCGAACCTCGTTCATGGTGAGGTTTACTCGATACAACATTATGTGATAAAGTTTGTCAGTGACTTGCGGCAGGTCAGTGGTTTTTTCCGGGTACTCCGGTTACCTCCACCAATAAAACTGACCACTACGATATAACTGAATCATTTTTCAAGATGTCGTTAAACAACAAAACCAAACAAACATCGTATTTGTTATAATAGAAATCAAGGTAAGTTTATTTAAATGATCACAAATTAGCTATATGTAGTTGGGGTAGATCAATGGATAGTATAGATGCTCTGTTTTTTAATGGAATAAAATTGACAAATTTCAAGAAAATAATAATACATTGTAGTAGAATTCAGAAATACATAATGTTCCTAAGCTAAGCAGATTTTATTTATTTTGTTGATATTAATGTTAGAATGTCTCAACTATAGTTCAACCATTTAAAAATTTGAAACACTTAAGACAAATATTATGAAAGACACAGAGTTTGTTTTCAATTGAAATTAATAAAAAGAATATAATATTAAAATCAAAGGTTTTTATTGACTTGCAGTCTTGCCTATAAAAGTATACAAAGAAGTAGAAAGAAGAACTGAGTACTAAATTCATTTTCACTTGTGAATATTTCATTTTATTTCAGTACCAAATGCCAGTTTTGAGCTGTACTCACCAAGCTTTTTGGAGAAGTTTATTGAAAGTCATGCTGTTATGACACAAGTATGTCTAGGAATTTTCTAAACCTTTTTATAGTACCTTTTCTCTATAATATTCAAATAAAACAAATGTATGAAGAGTTGGATATTAACTAAATATTTAGTCTTTTGTTGCCTGTCCATTAATGGAAACAAGTGCTGGTGTCAGTATTGACTAATTAAAATGTTAGTACCAGTACACATGATAATGTCAAAACACTTTTATTATAATTAAGTGTGTAACATGTAAATTTTGGGACATTATTGCACCAAATCTTTTGATGAGTAATAATTAGACTTGTAACATATCTTATTTCTATTTCAGGGAAATAGTGGATTAAAACCTAAGGAAGGGGAGATAACTTCTAGACCATGGCAATGGCCTATAAACTACAGGGTTTGTATACAATTAATACCAATACAGTTAAACCTGTGTAAGCCGAACCCTGAATAAAACAGAATCCTGTATAAACCAAACCTTAAAGAAAGTCCCAATGTTGGAAAGCTTTAATATTTTAACCTGTATAAACCAAACACCTATCTATTCTGAGTGCAAAAACAGGTCCGAAGAAGGTTTGGGTAAGACATGTTCAACTGTATTTATATTGCTGATAGCCAAATGCTTTTTCAATCTCGTTTAAAAAACATGTTTTTCTTATAATTAAAAAAATACTGTAATTTTTATTGTTGTGTCCCCATCAAAATTTAGATGAAATCTGTTTCACATATTTTAATATACAGTGAAATCTGGCTAAACCGAACTCTGAATATAATGAAATCCTGTATAGACCAAACATTAAATACAGTCCAAATGTAGGTTTTATTTGTTAATTTAACCTGTATAAACAAATACCTGTCTATTTCAAGCACAAAAGCTTTTCCCAAGCAGGTTTGGTATAGACAAGTTTCACTGTTTTCAATTTAGAATAAGACTAACTGTAAATAAAAACAAATTATCGTCAAATTAGTAAAGCTAAATATTGATTGATCAAGCCACCCTTAAAAATATGTTCGTTTCCCGCACCCGACCCTCCATTTCACCTATGGGTTGGTAGGTAGGGGGATATTATTTATTTTTTCAAAATAGACTGCGTTCATTCACAAATCTGGTTCCTTCAAAGTCGAGCAACGGATTTTGTTCATTTAAAAGTGTAAACCAGTTCCGAATGTAAATTCTGGAACAATACCAGAACTTCCGGTCTCGATTTCCGGTAACCAAAAAAAAAAAAAGTCGTCACAAATCACGCAAAAAAATATTTCAAGTCGCAACGTTTTCTAACGGTCGGTCGGGTGCAGGAAACAAACAATTTTTTTATTTTGGCCTCAATTCATGTCGCATTTCCCTACTCATATACCAGATTGCTCAGCTATATAACAACCACTGGAGCCTCTGTGATATTGTAGTGGCTGACCTGAAATTATATCTTTCTTTGAAGTCTTTTCCAATCTTTATGATCAAGCTACTCGCTACATACATACCATTCATACTTTAAAACCTTAAAATCATTATTTATTTATAGGGCCAGATATTCTCAGGGAAAGACCATAGAATTTACCTGTTAGGAAACCCTGTTATATTTTGGTGTTGTTTAGGACTTACTGCTGTGTTTATATTAGCTTATATTGTTGATGTTGTTAAAGCTAAAAGAGGACTGAAGAATAATTTATACTGGAGAGGTAAGACAGACTCGTCATAAAAATTATGATTTCAAATGGATACAGTTTTTTAATTTGTTCCCTTTTGTATCTGTAACTACATATAGCGCCCCATGTAAAGAGGAGGGACAGGGTTTTCTTATAGATCCTGATGGATGCATTTTGATGTGTTTTATGATACTGTTACCATGATTTAATGGTTGATTTACTTTTTATCTTTGTCATTTTTAGCCTAATATATCAGGTTAACATTTTGAGACAAGTTTATTTTTATACAAGTCATCCTTTTTAGACAAGTATTTTGATATAGCTGTTCGTCCACCATGTTTTCTCATTTTATGTAAGAGTTTGCCTCAGTACAATTTTTAATGTAACACTGTATGTAATGTTTGTTTTGATCTGATGACTTTGAAAATTTCAGTGTATCAATTCCATTTCTCATAATAATACAAATACTTTTGATAATTTTGAAATTAGTATTTAGATTGATGCAGTATAATAGAGATAACTGTATTGTATTTGAAGATTTGCTGACATCCACCTATGCTTTGATGGTTACAAATAGTATTTTCTGGCCCAACAGAAATGGTACCAGTAGACTCCATTTGCGACCATCAAATGCACGACTAATGACATCAAATACTAAAATAAGGTATAACTGCATCTATTTTAACTATATATTATTCCCTAATTAGTATTTTAACATTTCAGAGTACAAAGATCGAATGTTTAGTGCTGGATGGTGGTTGTTTCTAGGCTGGACCTTGCATTACCTCCCTTTCTGGCCAATGACCAGAGTTTTATACTTCCATCATTACTTCCCAGCATTCCTTTTTAGTGCAATGTTAGCAGGTAAGATATATTACTGTGTATGAACAGTCAGACCTTGTTGTGTTAAATTTGAAGGAACTTATTATTTAATTTGGAAGTATTTTAAAACTTTTTCAAAACTTATCTTCAAGAAATATTAATGTTTATGTAAACAGTAATTGAATAATATTTTTAAATCACGATCGGATGAGAAAGTTCAGTAAATATTTGGATTTAAAAAAATTAACATTTTCAAGTTTTTTGTTATCAGTAGGAACCTTATTTCACTAAGTAAAGAACTTGTATATATTTATATATGTATACAATTTACTGCTTAGTTTAGTTATGCATTGCGAGGTCAAAAATCTTTCCGCACAAAGATATATCCCTATTTATTTCACAAAAAATCACTTATTTTCAAACCATTCTCCTGCAGTCATTTCTTATCTGATTTTCTTTAAATTTTCACCTTTAAAAGCAAAATTAATAAGAGTTTATTTTGATATTGACATATAATTTTTTCCAATTTTAATTTACAAACATTTATGATTTAAGCACAAATGTAAATTCGTGACATCACAATTTTCTAAGATTATGTAGTAAGAGTTCATGAAAAAAACTTTCTGTTTCAATCATATTATAAGAAATAATAAAATTATATATGGAAATTATACAAAGAAATTGTATTTATTTCTGCTTTTAATGCTGAAAATTTTCGTGAAAATCAAGTAAGAAATGACTTGCCAAGAATTTAAAAAAAAATTATGGTTTTTATATGAAATATATAGGGAAATATTTTAGTGTGGAAAGAAATTTGACCTATTGCTGTGTATTATACTGATACATTGTACAATAAATGCCATGTTTTGATATATTTTCAGGTGTAGTTATTGACTACATACTAACTTTATGTTGTATAACTGCTCCACAGCAGCTGTCTTTAGTTGTATTCCAAGGTGGTATTGCTGTTATATTCTGTATACTTTGCTGGAGGTTAGTCAAATTTCGTCATGTTTATCGTAGGGTAGCGAAAATGTATAAATTTGGCCTTGTAAATTTTTGTGATTACTTCAAGTCAGTCATTCATAACGGAAGAAGCAGCTGTCTCATTTTATATTGCTTAAAGATAAATATCCAGGTCCTGATTTACAAGTCAATCCTAAAAATATCTGAAAAAAGTGAATCACTGTCAATTAAATCACAAGATCAGAGAATATGCACACTAGTTATAGGAGAGCAGCCTTTTGATTATCTATGGTATAACCAATAAATATATGTGTATAAAATACTGTCAAACCTGTATATAAAGGGCACTTAAGTCAACCTGAATATGTGTCCTTTATATACAGGTTAAAATTATATGCACTATTCATTAATGGAAATAATGAGAGTGCCCTTTATAGACAGTGATTTGTTATATGGAGGTACCCTAAAAGGCAATTTTTACTGTATAACTAAGCTAGCTCATCAAGTGTAATAAAATAACTACTTGATTTTAAACTTGTTAAAAGTAATTTATTGCCTTGGTTAATCTCACTAATTTATTGACATTCATCATGTGTCTGTAAACTTTTGGCAATTTTTTTATTGTCTAAACCCACTGGGCCGTTTAGATCAAATCCCTGGTGGATAATCTTTAAATATTATGGATAATCCAGGCTTTACTAAGCAAAGCAAAAATTCAAATGGCATTAACTTTAAAGATTACAATGGAATTGACTCCACACAACTATATCCAGTAATTAGCCACAAGTTGATATTGTTGGATTAGAGTTCTGTTATGAAATTAACTTTATGCAACAAGATTTATTTCAAATTGCAATGTATATAATATATTTATTATAACCCTCGGAATTATAAATTTTTGATTCATAAATAGAATGACAAGAAAAAAATGAATGAGATATGAAGCTGATCACTTTACACTTCCTGATCAATTCATAGTTTTAATCTCTATAGTTATTGACTTTTAAATTTTAGAAGAGAAAAAATACTTCTTTTTTACTTAGTGAAACTTAGCAAAAGTTTTGTTTAAGCATTACATATGGTTTCTTTTGTTTAAACATTATATATGGTTTCTGTCGTAATTTCTACGTTTATTAGTTTTAATACGTTATATAATAGGAGCTATAAATACATGTCAGGCTATACTTTATACTTGTAGTTATGGTGTTTAATGCCACATTCAACAATATTTCAGTTATATCATGGCGGTCAGTTTTAATGGTGGAGGAAACCGAAGTTCCTAGAGAAAACCACCCACCTGCTGCAAGTCACTGACAAACTTTATTACAATGTTGTATCAAGTACACCTCGTCTGAGTTGGGTTCAAACTCACAACTTTAGTGGTGATAGGCACTGATTGCACAGGTATTTGCAAATCCAACTACCATACAATCACTACCACAAAGGTCCCCTATTTGTAGTCTAGATGTTCATTGTTCTCAATGTATACTTTTCATGATTAATATTATTTTGACTTGAAATGCCTGGTAAACTGTAGCTATATAATTCATATTCCAACTTTTTGCCCTTAGTTTGTAATGTTTTTTTAAATTTAGTAATTTTGCAAAAAGACATTTTTTACCAATAAAATATTTTCAAGTACACAAAAAATGTACCTAGTTTCTTATTTTTGAATTGATTGTGACGAGGGGTTCAGATAGTATTTAAGTGGATATCCTCCATCATTGTGACGAGGGGTTCAGATAGTATTTAAGTGGATTTCCTCCATCATTGTAACGAGGGGTTCAGATAGTATTTAAGTGGATTTCCTCCATCATTGTAACGAGGGGTTCAGATAGTATTTAAGTGGATTTCCTCCATCATTGTAACGAGGGGTTCAAATAGTATTTAAGTGGATATCCTCCATCATTGTGACGAGGGGTTCAGATAGTATTAAAGTGGATTTCCTCCATCATTGTAACGAGGGGTTCAGATAGTATTTAAGTGGATTTCCTCCATCATTGTAACGAGGGGTTCAGATAGTATTTAAGTGGATATCCTCCATCATTGTAACGAGGGGTTCAGATAGTATTTAAGTGGATTTCCTCCATCATTGTAATGAGGGGTTCAGATAGTATTTAAGTGGATTTCCTCCATCATTGTAACGAGGGGTTCAGATAGTATTTAAGTGGATTTCCTCCATCATTGTAACGAGGGGTTCAGATAGTATTTAAGTGGATTTCCTCCATCATTGTAACGAGGGGTTCAGATAATATTTAAGTGGATATCCTCCATCATTGTGACGAGGGGTTCAGATAGTATTTAAGTGGATTTCCTCCATCATTGTAACGAGGGGTTCAGATAGTATTTAAGTGGATTTCCTCCATCATTGTAACGAGGGGTTCAGATAGTATTTAAGTGGATATCCTCCATCATTGTAACGAGGGGTTCAGATAGTATTTAAGTGGATTTCCTCCATCATTGTAACGAGGGGTTTAGATAGTATTTAAGTGGATATCCTCCATCATTGTGACGAGGGGTTCAGATAGTATTTAAGTGGATATCCTCCATCATTGTGATGAGGGGTTCAGATAGTATTTAAGTGGATATCCTCCATCATTGTGACGAGGGGTTCAGATAGTATTTAAGTGGATTTCCTCCATCATTGTAACGAGGGATTCAGATAGTATTTAAGTGGATTTCCTCCATCATTGTAACGAGGGGTTCAGATAGTATTTAAGTGGATATCCTCCATCATTGTAACGAGGGGTTCAGATAGTATTTAAGTGGATATCCTCCATCATTGTAACGAGGGGTTCAGATAGTATTTAAGTGGATTTCCTCCATCATTGTAACAAGGGGTTCAGATAGTATTTAAGTGGATTTCCTCCATCATTGTAACGAGGGGTTCAGATAGTATTTAAGTGGATTTCCTCCATCATTGTAACGAGGGGTTCAGATAGTATTTAAGTGGATTTCCTCCATCATTGTAACGAGGGGTTCAGATAGTATTTAAGTGGATATCCTCCATCATTGTAACGAGGGGTTCAGATAGTATTTAAGTGGATTTCCTCCATCATTGTAACGAGGGGTTCAGATAGTATTTAAGTGGATATCCTCCATCATTGTGACGAGGGGTTCAGATAGTATTTAAGTGGATATCCTCCATCATTGTGACGAGGGGTTCAGATAGTATTTAAGTGGATTTCCTCCATCATTGTAACGAGGGGTTCAGATAGTATTTAAGTGGATATCCTCCATCATTGTAACGAGGGGTTCAGATAGTATTTAAGTGGATATCCTCCATCATTGTAACGAGGGGTTCAGATAGTATTTAAGTGGATATCCTCCATCATTATAACGAGGGGTTCAGATAGTATTTAAGTGGATATCCTCCATCATTGTAACGAGGGGTTCAGATAGTATTTAAGTGGATTTCCTCCATTATTGTAACGAGGGATTCAGATAGTATTTAAGTGGATTTCCTCCATCATTGTAACGAGGGGTTCAGATAATATTTAAGTGGATATCCTCCATCATTATAACGAGGGGTTCAGATAGTATTTAAGTGGATATCCTCCATCATTGTAACGAGGGGTTCAGATAGTATTTAAGTGGATTTCCTCCATCATTATAACGAGAGGTTCAGATAGTATTTAAGTGGATTTCCTCCATCATTGTGACGAGGGGTTCAGATAGTATTTAAGTGGATATCCTCCATCATTGTGACGAGGGGTTCAGATAGTATTTAAGTGGATATCCTCCATCATTGTAACGAGGGGTTCAGATAGTATTTAAGTGGATATCCTCCATCATTGTAACGAGGGATTCAGATAGTATTTAAGTGGATATCCTCCATCATTGTAACGAGGGGTTCAGATAGTATTTAAGTGGATTTCCTCCATCAGTTTTGTTGTTTGAGTTCAACTTGATTCCAGTAAAACTGGTGCAGGAATAAACCTTTGTCAACTTGCTGCAGTCGTATCATGCTGTGCCTGGCATAGTCCTTTATTTTTCGTATATATACACTTCTACAAAAGTTAACACCACCTTAATTATTTCGTAAATATATTACTTCATAATAATTTTTTAAGATATGCATGCTCCATAACATTCCAATATGCAAAAGCTTTAATTGAATGTATACCACATCATCTATTGGTAAAACCATGTGTACTGTTTTCAGCTGATGTCACATTCAAATTTCTCAAAGCATGTTTGCTAGTAGAAGTCATATACACGTGTAGTTTTTGAAGACTCTTTTTTTTTTATAAAGAATAGCTTTCTAAAGAGTGATAATAGCTGTATGATAGCAAGTTGTTGGCATATCTCAGGCCTGTTTTTGCAACAGAAGAGTGTCACAACAAATGACATTACACCACTTTAAATTTGATTGTCTTATTCATCAGTTGCAATCAATGAGAATGGATGATGAATTTATATGCTTTGACAGGCCCTGCAGAACTACATCTAGAGAATACAGGGCTTAAAGCCCACCATGTCAGAAGATACGTGTTTAATACATCAGCTTGTCTTTATGATGAATTTACTTTTTAGTGGCCATATAAGTGTTAATCGATGTCCCAATATACCGAACTTGAGAGTCAGAGACCAATAAAACACATACAGCTATCATACCATCATCCATAGTCAATTGACCTGATGGATAAATGTTAAAATATCTTCTCATAACCCACAAAACTTAATTTAACCCCAAAATCTTTTTATCTGAAATCACTGAAGCAATTTATTGCTAACTTTGCAATAACATTTTCTTGGACAGTTGTTTTTGTTATTCATAACAAAAGAAGATCACTACCATCACAGGACATGATTTAATGTAAAACCCCATGGGGAGATAGTTTTAAACGAATTCTTTTCTGAAATTAAAGAAGTATGTGTAAGCAAGATTGGTTGTGTTTTCCTTTGGTGGTCCTTTTAGTGTCAATCGGAAATCAAAGTATACACCATTGTATAATAATAACATTTAGTTTAATGGAATATCTTTCTTTGTATTGATTGGAAAATCAAGAAAGCTGCTGCTGCAAAGTCGCTTTTTCATAAACTGCAAATCAGTTGAACCCAGATTGAATATGAATGATGACTACATTAAGTTAGTTATTGTATTTATCATCTTCCAAGATTTGGGGGTCGTATGGTAGTTGGATTTTAGACTGCCTGTGCAATCAGTACCTATCACCCCTAAAGTTGTGAGTTCAAACCCCGTTCGTGGCGACGTGTACTCGATACAACATTTTGTGATAAAGTTTGTCAGTGACTTGCGACATGTCAGTGGTTTTCTCCGGGTACTCCTGTTTCCTCCATCAATAAAACTGTCCACCACGATATAGCTGAAATATTGTTGAAAGTGTCATTAACACCTTAACCTTAAACCGTATACCCCCCTCCCTTTCAAGATTCTGTTTGAAAGTATCTCTTCTTTTTAGACAGCCATTGTTGCTAAAATTAAATGTAAATAAGTAGTTTATTTATTTTTCTGAGTTAAAATGGAGTCTTTTATATATGTCGTTCTATATGTCTCTGGTCAAGTTGCCTCTTGACTTCGTGCTTTATTTGATAATCTACTGATTTCCATACATATTGATTCTATTGAGCTGAAAGCTGAATACCAGCTTTAATATGATAGTCTTTACTTCTTCAAAATTGTTTCCAACAGCTTACATCCAAATTCATAGATAACTGCTAGAATGGACTGAAATTTCTTCTGTAGCTTCTGATAATATGTTAACATGTTTTTTTAATTTGCTGTTTTTCCGAACAACTAATTTTCAGTTTTGCTAGAAATTATAAAAAAATTGGTCTATTAGAATGGACTGATATTTCTTCTTCTGAGTGATAATGTGTTTACATGTTTTTTTAATTTGATGTTTTTCCAAACTTGACTAATTTTCAGTTTTTGCTGGAAATGATAAAAATTGGTCTATTTGGACAAAGATATGTATTATCAAGTCAGAATTGGGTGAAAATTGAACTGAATTAGCCTGATAATAAGACAAATTATATGTTTTGAAGATAAAATATGTTTAGCAGGATGTGAATTTTAAGCCAATTGTAAATTAGTTTAGATTCCAGTCTTTATGTAGGTCTGTAAAGAGTCTGTAACGTAGAATTGTCCATCATTCTATATGTCTCTGGTCAAGTTGCCTCTTGACTTTGTGCTTGCTTTATTTGATAATTTACTGATTTCCATACATATTGATTCTATTGAGCTGAAAGCTGAATACCAGCTTTAATGTGATAGTCTTTACTTCTTCAAAATTGTTTCCAACAGCTTACATCCAAATTCATAGATAACTGCTAGAATGGACTGAAATTTCTTCTGTAGCTTCTGATAATATGTTAACATGTTTTTTTAATTTGATGTTTTTCCAAACTTGACTAATTTTCAGTTTTTGCTGGAAAATAAGGGTAATAACAAAATTACCGAACTCCGAACTTCAATGATAAAAATTGGTCTATTTGGACAAAGATATGTATTATCAAGTCAGAATTGGGTGAAAATTGAACTGAATTAGCCTGATAATAAGACAAATTATATGTTTTGCAGATAAAATGTGTTTAGCAGGATGTGAATTTTAAGCCAATTGTAAATTAGTTTAGATTCCAGTCTTTATGTAGGTCTGTAAAGAGTCTGTAACGTAGAATTGTCCATCATTCTATATATCTCTGGTCAAGTTGCCTCTTGACTTTGTGCTTGCTTTATTTGATAATTTACTGATTTCCATACATATTGATTCTATTGAGCTGAAAGCTGAATACCAGCTTTAATATGATAGTCTTTACTTCTTCAAAATTGTTTCCAACAGCTTACATCCAAATTCATAGATAACTGCTAGAATGGACTGAAATTTCTTCTGTAGCTTCTGATAATGTGTTAACATGTTTTTTAATTTGCTGTTTTTCCGAACAACTAATTTTCAGTTTTGCTAGAAATTATAAAAAAATTGGTCTATTAGAATGGACTGATATTTCTTCTTCTGAGTGATAATGTGTTTACATGTTTTTTAATTTGATGTTTTTCCAAACTTGACTAATTTTTAGTTTTTGCTGGAAATGATAAAAATTGGTCTATTTGGACAAAGATATGTATTATCAAGTCAGAATTGGATGAAAATTGAACTGAATTAGCCTGATAATAAGACAAATTATATGTTTTGAAGATAAAATGTGTTTAGCAGGATGTGAATTTTAAGCCAATTGTAAATTAGTTTAAATTCCAGTCTTTATGTAGATCTGTAAAGAGTCTGTAACATAGAATTGTCCAATCCTGTTGAGTCAATTTATTCTTTATGGAGATATGTCCATTGAAATTTAAGCATTGTATGAAATTAGCTGGGACAGATGAGAATCCATGGAAAATTTGGTATAAAAATTTGTAATTGTTATTTACACTGAAAAGATAGCAACAAACATTAAATCAGCTATAAAAAAAACAGCCTAACAAATTTTCTTTACTAAATAACCAAAAACATGTAACAGCTTGGTACTCTGCTCAAATTGATGTATGATCAGTTCTTATTTATAATTATATTAATAAGAAACTTGTGGAAAAAAGGGGGAACCATATCATTGTGGTTGTGGTCATATGTGAGTTTGATTCCCTCTTGTGTCTAGAAGATTTGTTTTGCGAGATGAAATTTTTCAGAGCAATACCCCATAGCTTTCGATTTGAAATGCGATAAGAATTCCATTTCAAGCAAAACATATTAACAATAGCATGTTTACCAAGGATTTGTCAAAGCTATGTCAGCAGCATTCCATAGTTACACATAGAAATCATCAATAATTTTTCATATCAAGCTTATTGCTTGAATATTGATATTTTCGTGTCTAAATTAACAAATCAATAATAATTCTGTTAGATTATACAGTAAATATTTATTAATGTAGGAACCACAGATCTTCCACGGGGACATCGTGGTCATGATCATATGATAGTTGGATATACATTTACCTATGCAATTTTTACCTATCACCACTAACGTTGTGCGTTCAAATCCCGCTCAGGCGAGGCGTACTCGATACAACTTTATGTGATAAAGTTTTACTGCCACGATATAGCTGAAAAATTGTTAAAAGTGGCATTAAACACCATAACCCTAATCTAGACCATCCACAAGTAATGGACAAACTTCATCAGATAAACTTGTATCAAGTAGATCTTGTCATGGGTAGGAAAAAAACTTATCAGCTTTAGTGATGTGAGGTACTAAATGGATGCACAATTTTTAATTCATCTTGGGTGTTTTTATTTTATTAAAGAAGTCAAAATTTATTGTGAGATAAAATGTCCTACTGGTATTTTATCATCTATATATTGGAATTGCATATGACATTTATTAGTCTTATTTCTATAAAATGTCAATACCACCATAATAAGGTAGTGATTCCTGAGGGTTTAATACCAGGTAATTGTCCCATTAATCCAATATACTTTAACAGTCAAACCTGCATATGTGGTCACCTCTATTAAGCAGCCATCTGTATTAAAAGATCGTCTTTTCTTATACTGTCATAGAAAATTTCATAGGAATTGTAGTCAAACCTGCCAATGCGGTCACCTCTATTAAGCAATCACCTGTATTGAAAGATCGTTTTTTGTTATACTGTCATAGTAAATTTCATATGAATTGAATCTCTTTTAAGAGGTCACCTGTCTTATAAGAACACTTTTTCTTTGTCGCAAATGTGACCTCTTAATACAGATTGGACTGTTTTGTATTTACTGATTTTTGAATATTTATTTTAAAAAACATTCTTGGGCAACAACCAATGATACAATAAATATGATCCCTTCCGACTCCTCAATATATTATTTTACTGTAATAAGCCTATAACATACCAGCTGAAACACTGGTAAAATCAAACATATATTTAATAATTGATTATTTTGAATCTGTTACATTTATCTATAACAGTATGTATATAATACTAGAAATGAATAAAGAGAACAAACTGATGAAGCTGTGTTAACTTAGTTGTGTTTTACAATAAAAATATCTGAATTCAATACTCAATGTATTATGTTCTACAATCAACAGTTCTTTGTGTATGTGCTTGTAATCAATAATATTTTTTGTGATATTAAGAAAATTGAGTGGATTAATTGATTTTTACAAATAATACACTCAAATTAACTTAGCATCAGTATTTTAGATAGTATACATCTGTGGTTTGAACATTGATTTACTCGTTATTCAAGGTCAATACTGGTTTTCAGTGTTCTAATTCTATTATTGTGGTTTTCCGTGTTGTAATTCTAATATTGACTTTCTCAGTAATTCTGATATTGACTATTTTTTCAGTATTTTTAACCTAATGTTGGTTTAGTATTTTTTTAATAAAGCGTAACATTGGGTTTGGAAGGGGGATTATGGTGTTTAGCACCTTTTTCAACAATATTTCAGTTATATCGTGGTGGTCAGTTTTATTAGTAGAGGAAACCAGAGTACCCGGAGAAAACCACCAAGCTGCCACAAAATCACTGACATTGGTTTCTTAGAGTTAAATCTTTATTTTGCAGTTATCTCTTCAAATGAAAATTTACGATTACAATTCCAATGAAGCACACAAGAAATACTGCTTAAAATATCAGTCTTAGCTTATCGCTTCCTTCCAAAAACTCCGTTACAAACCCACCTGTACATAATGGTCACCCTAAGCATAATGGACATTTTTTTTCTTCTCATGCAAAATATATATTGACAGTTTCTTTTGACTGTTGATATTACTAATAGTTCAAATTTGTAAGCATGGAGGGGTCCTATTTAAGAATCCTATACAAACTAGGAAATTGTATGTTGTTAACATATAGTAGAGAAAAATGGACAGCTTTCTCCATTTCCAAAAATAAGTCATTAAATTTTTCAATAAGATGTACATTTTTACAATGTATATTCAGTATATAAAACTCCAATGTTCTATAAGCCTATAATAAAACTTATTTTGAATTGGTTGTAAAGAAACTTTAATGGACTGTATACAGTTAAAACAGACATTATAATAGTCGTTTGTAACATCAAATCTAACTAATATTGAAGGTGAATTATGGGGACCTGTTTACTTAAAATGAAATAAGGTGTCTAATAGAGAGAGATAGATACCTTCAAATGGGCTTTTACAGACTAAATTTTTAGTGGCCTTATAAGACAGGTGACCTTCTAAAAGAGGTTCAGTTCAAATGAAATTTTCTATGACAGTACAAGAAAAAAAGTGACCTTTTAATACAGATGACTGCTTAATAAAGGTGACCACATGGACAGGTTTGACTGTTTATTGATTTATAACTATTGAGCTCATATCTAGTTATAAAGTTGTCCCTTCCATTCTCCAGTTGTCAAGACATATGCATTGGGTTATCTCGTGTCTTAGGAAGCAATGATATATGGTTGAAACTTAATTTGTCAGGTACATTTGAAGTGGTAATAGACCGTGGTTTATTTCAACTGGAGAAGAAACTAAAATCTTTATATTATGGTTGTGTCTGTCAATTTCTGTTGTCTATAGACAAACAATTGATTTCTCTAAATGGATTCTGTTGAATTTAAATTTGAAAATAATGATGCTTTTTGCAAAATATTTATTCAGATCTGTGGTTTCCTATATTACATGTATAATGTACTTTGAAATCAGGTGTTCTACATTAATGTGTGGTTTTAAATTACCCATATGCGTCAAGACTTCTGGGAAAATGTAAGTGGCTGGTTGTTTCTATCACGATGGCTATAGATTACTGTTTTTAGAGATAATGGGATGTTTATTATTTAGAATTTTCCTCATTATGTAAACACACAGGTTATGATTACCAGAAAATATAGTACTAATGAAAACCAATAGTAGTCAAATAAATTGTTATTTGTGCTAAAACAAATAATGCCTGTCCACATTTATAATGATATTTGAATTTGTACTCTTAGAGAATTATCTGTCCTAATGAAGTTGTATATTAATGGATTGTATTGTATAGAGATAACAGTTTTACTCTGATCAGCCGATTTCCTCTTTGTTTTATTTGTTTCAAACTTTGTCCAAACAGCTAGGGTGCCGTCTTGTCCGTGATGGTATGGTAGTTGGATTTACAACTACCTATGCAATCAGTGCCTATCACCACTAACGTTGTGAGTTCGAACCTCACTCAGGCAAGGTGTACTCGATACAACATTATGTGATAAAGTTTGTCAGTGACTTGTGACAGATCGGTGGTTTTCTTTGACTCCGGTTTCCTCCACCAATTAAACTGACAGACACGATATAACTGAAATATTGTTGAAAGTGGCTTTAAACACCATAAACCAAACCAAACCAAACAGCTAGGTAATGAAGGTATTCAGGCACTGTATAAGGTTTCCTCTTTTTTCCATCAGTGAGCTCTTCCATAGCTGTGTGTCGATTATTAGTGTTTAATGCCACATCCACCAGTCACTGACGATCAGTTATTTTTGGTTTAGGAAATCAGAGTACACAAGAAAAAACCAATGACTTTTCGTAAGTCACTGACAAGCTTGATAACATAAGATTCTGTCAAGGAGATCTTGCCACAGGAAAACCTTCTCACAAACCTTAGTGGTTATAGCTACTGATTGAATTGTTGAATGTAAATGAATTGTTGAATGTAAATCCAATTATCATATGATTGCAAGCAACAGAGGCCCAAGCTGATTGGTGGATAATGCAGTGTATATTGTATATACTTCTTCAGTCAGTAAAACAGACAGTGAAACTGGACTAAATAGAACACTGAATAAAATGGAATTCTGTTGAAAACAAACTTCAAATATAGTCCTAATAAAGGCAAAGGTAAAATTCATTTAGGAATAGATACCAAGTATATACAAGTGTAGAAAATGTTTGTTAAGTCAACCTGTATAAGTTGACACTTGTCTATTCCAAACACAAGTGTAGAACATTTTTGTTTAGTAACATGTATAAGTTGAACACCTGCTTATTCGGAACACAAAAGTTGGTCTCAAATGAGGTTCAGTTTAGACAGGTTTGAGTGTACTTATGTTGTTGCTCTTTTATTTCAGTTTTTACTTGTTTTACCCTTTAACCTATGGGATGGCAGGACCATCAGCTGTTGAAGAAGGAAGTCCATGGAGAAGCATTAAATGGATGGAATCGTGGGATTTATGATCAATTATTGGCAAAAACATTAAATATTATCTAACTTATAGATATACCAGTAGATTTTTCATGTGTTCTTTTAGCAATGTGGGATAATTATTGGTTGATGCTTATTAAAACCTATTGTTTTATTTATTATTAGTTACAATCATAATTATTATGTTCTTATGTTCTGTAGTGATGTGCTGTCATTGTATTTTACAGCCATCTCATATAAGGGTTAGGGTTATGGCGTTTAACGCCACTTTCAACAATATTTCAGTTGTATCGTGGTGGTCAGTTTTATTGGTGGAAGAAACCAGAGTACCAGGAGAGAATCACAGACCAGTGGCAATCACTGACAAACTTTATCACATATCGAGTACACCTTGTCTGCACGGGATTCGAAATCACAACGTTAGTGGTGATAGGCACTGGTTGCACAGGTAGTTGCAAATTCAACTACCATGCAATCATGACCACGATGTCCCTTATCTCATATAGAAATTAACATATTTACTCAAGACAAAAATTATGAAGTCACATGTCTTCTTTAAGATATGAAATGAAATATGCAAAATAATATGATAAAGGAGATATTTATTTTTTTATCTAGGTAATATTAATAAATTTTTTTAAGATATTATTATAGGGGGTTAGGGTTATGGTGCTTAACACCACTTTCAATAATATTTCAGTTATATCGTGGTGGTCAGTGTTATTGATGGAGGAAAATGGAGAAACCACCGACCTGTAGAAAGTCACTGGTAAACTCTATCACATAATGTTGTATCAAGTACACATTGCCTGAGTTGGATTCGAACTCACAACCTTATCTTAAAAATATGAAATAAATATGCAAAATAATTTGATAAAGGAGATATTTTTTTTATATATGAATCAAAAATATGAAATAAATATGCAAAATAATATGATAAAGGAGATATTTTTTTTTTATGAATCAATTTTGTTAAGATATTATTATACCTTTTGGTTGTGAAATATTGCTTAAATGTTACTTATATTGTTTTACCTATATACATATATTGATCTTTATGAACATTTTATATTATGATTGATAAAATGCATATCTGATTTTTTCGTGTTTTACAACTTTTAGATCTTTGAACAATAATACAAACAGAAATGTTATTGGTGGGGAATCGGGTATATATATCTACACATGTATTTTTTTATTTCCTTGTCAAATTGCCATTTCTTGATTCCCTCATCATAAGTAACCCACAATTGTTCACGTTTCGATGAGTGAAGAGTAATCTGAGCGTGATCAGGTGGGTTACTGACGACAATGTGGTTCCTGTTGTATTTTACTCATTTCAATCTCATTTACTCGTCAAATTTTGTTGGAAAATCTTATCATAAATCTCTCCAATTTAGCTTTAACTGACTTTTTTTTATTAGACTGTATCAATGCTATCATAACCTTAGGAACCAATGACTTAAGGTTTTTATCAATTAGATTTGAAGTACAATGTAAGTTAGCAATGTGGTTCCTGTTGTATTTTACTCATTTACTTAAATTTTGTTGGAAAATCTTGTCTAAAATCTTTCCAGTCTAGCTGTAACTGACCTTTTTTTATTAGAATGTCTATCATAACCTTAGGAACCAAAGCCTTTTTTTATCAATTAGATTTGAAGTTTTTTATCAATTAGATTTGAAGTGCAATGTAGGTCAGCAATTGATATAACAATCAATTGTTTTATATATATATATATACATGTATATATATACGTCTGAAAATTAAACCAAACAGTGTTAGAATTAGATTTTAGAGCTGTCATTTGAACCCACACCATTGATACATTGATACACTGCAGCACCATTCGCTTAGCCTTACGTCCAGCGCCCTAGACCACTCGACTACATCCACTCCCTATAAAAGGAGCTTCAATAGTCGTAGTGTTACCTTGTCTCGTAAGGAAAATCTAGGGATAGACGTAAGACATGTGTATAAGCGTGTGTAGATGGTACATATATACTTTAATATTATAATTTGACAGCAATCTAACTCAGCAATTTTTAATATATTGTATAGGATAATGAAGAATTCATTATACAGTCACAGGAAATAAAGTATATTATACAAACGTCTAGAAGCAAGTGACAACCATACAATATATCTGTCCCACTGGATCTCAAAGTTACATTAAAGGATACTAGGTTAATACTAAATATTATATACGTCTGAAAATTAAACCAAACAGTGTTAGAATTAGATTTTATAGCTGTCAAATTTTTGTTCTTCCCTCGACGGGATTTGAACCCACACCATTGATACAATGCAGCACCATTCGCTTAGCCTTACGTCCAGCGCCCTAGACCACTCTATATATATATATATTTTTTTTTTATAGATAACCTTATTGTGTTTGCAATCATACCTTTATTCCATAATCAATAATATTTGACGAATGCGAGATAATTTTTATTGTAAATTAGTATTGTGGAAATATTTATTTCAAATCAAAAATTTTATTATTAAATCATGCATTTAAACATTGCTAGATAAACCTATTTATTTTTCCATTAAAATAACATGAATAATTAATTTGTTCTTTGATTTCTTAAGAGCTCTGTTTAGCTCATTTCCTGAAGGCCAATATTATCATCCTACATCTGGAGACACCTGAATGGTTTCCATGCAATAACTTCTGAAGTTTTAACAAAATGACCCTCGTCTCAGGGGACAGTGGAGATGGATTTGTTGTACATGGGGGATGAGGATTTTATCAGTTTCCAAACATGGTTTCTAAGATAAAAAAGGGTCAAAGGGGGTCAAAAGGCACCAATGTACAAAATTATTTTTTATTTTCAATTTTTGAATATCTACATATATATAGGGGAGGAGCTATGATGTTTCACGCCACTTTCAACAATATTTCATTTATATCGTGGTGGTAAGTTTTATTGGTGGAGAAAACCAGAGTACCCGGAGAAAAACCGACCTGCCGCAAGTCACTGACAAACTTTATCACATAATGTTGTATCAAGTACACATTGCATGAGTGGATTCTATTTCTCATCGTTAGTGGTGATAGGCACTGATTGCATAGGTAGTTGTAAATCCGACTACCATACGATCACGACCACGACGGCCCCTCTTTGCATATTTGAAATTCAAATAAAAGTGAACTCAAAAAAGGTTATTGCATATTTATATGTTGTCCCATTTTTACTAAACAACAAAGTATATGTTTTGACAAGGATTTATATAGTTCTACTATATAAATCCTTGGTTTTGATTAAGAAAAACTTTTTTTATTTACTTTCAATTGAATTTCGTGTGTAGATATCCTGTGTGAACAGCACAATCATGGCTGATTACAAATTGAGCTGCAACGTTAACTTCATCAGCAGCATGAATAAAGTGAATTGTGTTGATGTATTATATATAGTTGTCTACAATACATGCAATGCAATAAATAATGTGATGGAAAAAACATTAGGTAGTCCAGAGCCTAGTTCAAAAATACCACACTTCAAAGGTGAACACTTCATGAAAAAATAAACAGATTTGTTTACATTTTTTCTGTCTTTGCATCAGAAGCCTTCTCTTTTTATATTGCACAAGACACTATTTTCTTACCAATAATAATAGCATTGATGGTGTAGTGGTTAGTATGCTATCCTTGAGTGCAGGAGAACGTGGGTTGGAGATCCCGGTTAGGTCAAAACAAAGACTATAACATTGGTATTTGTTGCTTCTCCGCACGCAGCATAAAGGGAAAAGAGCAAAGACGGGTTTGATTGGAATCAGGATAATGTGTCCGATGCAGACCTCATCATCTCATTGTAAATTAACTTGTTCTCGCCATGATATAGCTGAAATATTGCAGAGTTGGCTTTAAAAAAAAACAATCACTCACTCTATTAGTTTATATTATCAGGGCTTTCAATATTTTTCAAGTATACCAGTACTTCACTATTAACAGGCAGTACTTTGTATTAAAATTTGAACATTTTCATGAATATCTTATATAATATTCTTTAAAATTAGGTGGTACCAAATACCATTTTAAACAGGTAAAAGTACCTGGTACCTCCCCTTATTGAACGGCCCATATTATGTAGAGAATTTGAACTTAATACATGGATTTTTTTTTATCTACTTTGAACAAGGTAAGATATAAGTTCGTCTTTTGCTGGTAGATTTTAAAAATATTTATATTTAAAAAAAAAATATCTCAAAGGCAACAAATTCATGATTCATTTGCAATTTTTAATATTTTGATTTTCTAAAGTCAAATAGTTATGCATATTATATTTTAGATATTTACCAATAAATATGTTCTTTGTAGTATGAATATTCATACATGTTTTGACTGTCTTTTGAAAGTTATCATTAGGCACTACACCATATAATTGGCACTGATAAAAGTTGAAAAGTTGAAGATACTAAAGTGGTTTTCAGAAGCAGTGATTCAAAGGACAGACAATATATGGCCAAAAGAAAAAAAAGGACAATAAATGATCTACAATTAATTACACCAAGGATTTATCCTTGATTACACGGAAAACTAAAGATTGATAAACACGAGCCCCACTAAAATACCATAAGAGCTACGGTTCCACCTCTACTCTCTGGAAGGTAGCAGTTCCTTATCCACATGGGACACGCTTCGTGTTACTGTTAAACGACACGGCCATCATTTGACATGAAAATCGTGTTGAACACCATTATACGTAAATAAATACAAATAACTTTAAATAAAACATTAACTGTTGACAAAACAAATGGAGAATAAAAACAAATCGAACATCGTTTTTACGCGTGATCGTTTACAATCAGTACCCATCACATCTAAAGTTGTGAGTTCGAATCCCGCTCATGGCGAGGTGTACTCGATACAGCATTATGTGATAAATTTTGTCAATGACTTGCGACAGGTCGGTGGTTTCTCTGGGTACTCTAGTTTCCACCATCAATAACACTGACCGCCACGATATAACTGAAATATTGTTGAAAGTGGCGTTAAGCACCATAACCCTAACCCCCTATAATAATATCTTAACAAAATTAATTAATATTACCTAGATAAAAAAATAAATATCTCCTTTATCATATTATTTTGCATATTTCATTTCATATCTTAAAGAAGACATGTGACTTCATAATTTTTGTCTTGAGAGTCACATTACGACTGCTTGATTAAGAAGTATGCATTGACAATTCGCTTGGCAACCCTAAATATACCCAGACGACACTTGCATGTAACCCAGACGACACTTGCATGTACAAAAGAGGATTCTCTGAACAATCGTAGGTCTGTTTTGTGTTCCTTGGAATTTTAAACAAAGATGATGAACTGGATCTTCCCTCTCTCCACTGGACGCATAAACTGCACAAGTATCCTTACAAACAGTGTATCCCTTTACCCTTATTTTAAAATATCAAGATAACTATGCAAAGCTGTGGTCGTCCTAATTTATACATTTTTCACCACTTTTTTGTGTGAAACACTTTTCGTTTCTCCAACATTATATGATGCTCTATTTTTACGGTCTATTTGTTATAATTATAACTTTCTGAGGGTAAGATGGTTATGAATGAATAGGAAAATGTTTGGTGAAGCGATTTATATAAGGGTTTCTGATAGAAAATAAAATCCGATAGCCACGAAACGTGGAAATGTGCTGACCCAGAGTTGGAGAAGCAAATCCGCTGTTTTCCGTATGCATAGCTCTCTGACGTCCCACGGCTCTAGAAAAATGTATAATGCCGTCGGACGACAGAGGAATCTCGGACTAACCTTTCCATAGCAAGGCTTTAATGTCTGCAAAAGTTTTGTAGTCACCATGGTTATAACTTAAACTGAATATTTGAAATCCTTCACATGCCCGTAGGCCTATGCACATACTTGACATATGAGAAGACTGCACCATTAACTAGTACATTATTTCCTTATCGATAATATATTTGTCGAGTTCGGAGGGAACATTTTTCAACAAATCATCGCCGGCATCCCTGTGCCCCTCTCCTTGTCGATCGTTCCTATACTCCTATGAGGCAGAATTTATACAAATATTTATCAAAGACAAAAAATACAGAATCTAATGCCTTTAATCTCACTTTCATGTATATTGATGATGTTCTGTCAATTAATAATCCAAACTTTGCTAACTGGATTCCATTAATGTACCGCCAAATAACTTTGTTTTTAAAAAAGAAACAACAGAAGCAGCTCCCTCTGCCCTATTTCCAAGTTGACATTAAAGGTCTATTTTCTACCAGCTTTATTATGTATAATGTTCAAAATATATCGTTCTTTATAATAACGCTGTTTTCCCAGTTAAATATGACTTTTGTGAGAGTTGGCATTTTACTCCCAGATGGAAAGCGCTCATCATTTCGTCATTAAGAGGGAAGGTTTGGACCCATATATCTAGTTTAACCACGCAAATTTTTTTTATTGACGTGTCTTTACCAAGCCAGGAAAGTGAGCGGTCATCTATTTGTGTGCTACGAGTACCGATTTTACCGCGTTCTACGATTTTGCTATGGCGTTTTGGAACTGTTCCGACAATGTGGTATTTTTAGTTTTTCATTTTTATAGTGGGTGAGCATCTGATCTATACCGTAACGAAAACAGCAATACAGAAATTATATTTTTTGTAAAAATAATGCCAAAATGTCCATTCATTACGTTTCATTTCCCCGTCGTACCCCAATTTGATCCCCAACTCGGACAAAGCTTTCCTTTATTTTGAAAATTTCGTCTGCCGCAGTGCAAGTGTCGCAATGCAGGTATCTCCCAACCAATCAAAAGTCTCGTTACAAATGTGCTACAATAATTGAGGCGATAAATCGATGAGGGATACACAAATCCACAAAGCTGCTGCGCAAAGTAGTCCCCATTTGAAACCGGGAATACATACTTCAGTAAATACCGAGATTATTTTAAACGATAGTTTTTAAACATTTTTATGTCACTTTCGGTGTAAGGGACTTTCGTGTGGTCACATTACCAATAAATATAAAAGTTGTAGTGATAGTGAAAGGAGTTCAAAAGAATCCGACATCACAAAAAAGATTCGTCTGCCAAATCGTAATCCATCATGGTAAGTGATATTTATCAGGCATCACTATATCAAATACTGCAAAAATTAACCATTAATAAATACATTTTTGGCTTATCACTATATTTTTTAAGAAGAAACATTATTTGACAATTTATTTTCATTTGATCAAATGATGTTGATGAACTGCCGAATGGGGATGGAGAGCGGCGGAGTTGCATATCATGTCGTGTGAATTCGCTATTTAAAGAAAGAAGAATAGGGCAGTAAATATTGTTTACATGTTAGAAATAAAGAATGTAACGAATTATTTATCTGTTGATATATTAAAATAACGGGAAAAGGGGTTGATACATTTCGCTCGAATCTAATAAAAACCAAGTTCGCGGCTTTTTTTATATATTTTTTTATATTACGATCTTAATAAGCCTAATTTATGAAGCAATAATCCTTCGGATTGGACTTGTAAAAAATCAGAGACTAGCTCCAAATATTTGTTTTGGTTCAGGTAGTACTTTTATCACAATGCCGGTTACCCCCTTTTTTTCCTCTACTCTTAAGCCCAAGTAAAGAATACTAGATGAAAATTATAACTCGGAATTTAAAATTCAAGATAGATTTTTAAATGTTTTATTCCATGTAAAAGACTGGTATTTGTTGGTTTTTTTTCAATTAATTTATTAGTCATTACAAAATTAGTGAAAAATAGCAATGATTCAAAACAATGGTAGGGTGGTCAAGCCAAAAATTGAAATGCTAATAAATCATCCAATTATAGTTTAATATGACAGTACATACAAAATGAGAAATTTTGGTACAAAAATTATTAAAATCGGTTTAGCTGTTCAAAAGTTATGGCCTTTTCGGTGAGCCAAAAGTGGTCGATTTTCTGTTTTTTGGAAAAACGTTAAAAAAATGACATTTTTGGACCAAAATATATTATTTTCACTACCTAATAGGTTATCATGCTTTCTTCTATAGTAATGTATCCTCCTTATGCTTCAAAAAGAGGTATTATACACACCTGTAGGTGTTATATGAAAAAAATGTCACAGAATTTAAAACATTGAAAATAGCCTTTGGACTTAGTTTTTTTAATTTATGTGTCAGACGTCTGCTTGTTCAAACTACCAGGTTTGTGGTCAAATATCTTCAAAAACCTTTAACTTGCAAGGCTGAAACTGGCAGCACTGTCCACAAAGTGCCCAGTCTCTAGGTAAAAATATCAAGAATATTATTTATTCAATTAATATATATTTTTTTTTAATATTATTTCCTTTGCGCAGGCCTCCATAATTTTAACGTCAAATTTTATTCGAAAAATCAAGTTTTTGGTCATAAAAAATCTGAAAAAAGTACTAGAATTTTTCTGAATACTGATTTTGGTAGGGAAAAGAACCCTCTAACAGGGAACACCTATATTTATCAGCAAAAAAAATTCTCAAAGTCTGTAGTGCCAGAATCATAAACTCCACAGCTTAATATTTTGAGCTCCGTAAATTGTAAAAATAAGCTATTTTAGGGAATTAATTATATTTTGTATGTTCAAATTGATATTTTTATGGTAAACAACCTCAATATCCATACATCAATGAAGTTATTATTACAGTTTGTGTAAAAACTGCCATTTTTTCCATTGAAAAGGTCAATTTTCTTTGTTCAATCAAAATTTCAGATAATTCAGGAAATTGATACAATTTCAATAATTGTTGAATATTATAATATTAAATGTTCAAGTGTTTGGTATTATTTTGATCCTATAACTGTATACTACAAGGTGAAAACTATCAGCAACCCCAATTCTGACACTGGTATGAACTATGTCCTGGTTCATTAGCCCTCTACCTGGAAATTTAGTAAAAATAATATTTCAATTATGGCCCCGTATTCCATGAAAAGTCTTATTTGGATTATCAGATATGTTCTCTGTACAATTTATAAGCCAGCCTTGAAGTTATTTTATCTTTTAAACATTTAATTAGCACATTTTATACATTATTTTAATTTTTTTGTCTGGGAAAAACCTCAAATTTGACAATTTTAGCTGATTTAAGCTAACAGTTCATGCGATTAGAAAGTCCCAAATTTTCAAAGTTATCATTTTTATTGTCACAAATCAATAAACTGTTATCTTCTACTATTATTTATAATCTTAATTCATAACAGTCTTCAATGTCACTCTCTTTTCCTTTATATACTATAATTTTACATTTGACGACTACAAATAGTGCTGTGTCCCAGTTCATGACCAACTTATTCCAAATGAAATCTTTGTGATTTCTTTAAATTGTGTGTTTTGTGATCCAATGCATATTTGATTAACTGAATCATAATCAACAGCATCAACTTTCAGAAGAGTCATTTTAATGATTTAAAACTCTTAATGATCTACTGAGATGCCACGATCACACCTGTAAAATAAAAATAATCATTTAAAATGTTATACAGAATAAAAATAAAGAACTAAAAATAATTTATCTTTTCCAGAAATAGTTTATCATACATGTACAAATGAAAAAAGCTTTAATACAATGCACTCTTCCGACTATAAATTATCTTTATGCATATATGCTTGGTGGCAAATAGATTCTATACGAAAAATAGCATTATTCCAGAAATGTTTGCTGCATGCATCATAAATGTTCTGTCATACCAAACAAGTTTGAGCACAGTAATGGTGTAATGAAAAAAATGTAATTAATTAAACTTAGCATATCACATGCACTGCCACTGATTTACCATTACATTGTATATAACCAGAATGTTAATACATTCACATACTGTAATGTATGCATTAAGCATATATTTCATAAAGCTTCCCTAATAGCACTGAAACATAATAATTATGTTTTATAACAATTTAAATAAATTGTTTCAAAAATGTTGCATGGAAATTCATGTTACTATTTTAGTATTTAAAAACAATTGTCCTATGTATTGCTACAATATACACTAGGAACTTAATGAGAAATAAATAAAAAAATTTCATGTAGACAAATTTCATTTAAAACCAAAAAATATAAAAAAATTTGAACATTTCACAAAAGATCCCCCTTTTCTAAAAATATCAAAGAATACCGGAACAACTCCTTTATATAGATGTATTAATAAATCCCGATAATTTCCGAACAGCCATGATTACGTCACTAAAGCTCTGCTTGGATAAAGTTATTTATAGATTGGGAGAATTTGACAACTTTATATTGATGCTTGCCGTTTTCGCCATTTTTCGAGTAAAATAATAAAATCGTGAATTAAATCCCATCTCTTTTTCATTTATCGAAGCAAAGATATATACTTATTCAGTTCGTGTAAAGTTTCTGTGCGATTTTTGTGCATCTTTTGTTTTCAAAATGAACCCCCATTTGATCCGGTTGAAAACGATATTTCTTTTGAGAATAAAACTATATTTTAGAAGAAGTTTTGTTACTTACTGTGCATGATTGACCTCCGTGGTCTGAATACATCAATGCTAGATAATTATTGTATCAATTGGTAGAACAATACGTCGGTAAATTCCATTTTTCTTTGGTACAACTCTGAAATTGTCTTGGCCAAGATGGCGGAAGACATACATCCCGTCATGCGCCACACAACGTCCGATAACTCTTCCCGCTCAACTCTGATTGCAAAGTCAGAAAATATGGACCGAACATTCAATGATTTCCGGGAGCTATTACTGCTTATCCATTGAAACCTTGGCGGCATATCTTTAGAGGAAGGTTCAGATTATTGATATCTGACTTAACTTTTTGCGGAAAAGCGGTAAGCCAGTTTAAAACAATGTTTGTAAACTTTTATATTTTACGTTACGATTTTCACTTTTAAAAAATTCTTAACAGTCGGATTGGTAAAATTGAAGACTTTCTGCAAATTTTAAGCCATGCATGAAGAATATTGGTCCAGGGATAGCTCCCGGAATTATTTTTGAAAATGGGCTGTTCGTTGACACATAAATCGAGATGGCGTCCGATTTTCTCGAAACGACTTCACTTTGGACGTTCAGTAGTAGTACCCAATCATATTTTTAATGCTTATAACTTCCAAATTAATAAAGTTCTAGTTTTCAAGTTTTATCTGATATATTTTTTATCACGAAATAATAAATTTTAGGTGTTTTTCTAATGAAATGAAAAAGGTGAAAATTCGGGTTTTTCTACTCTTGACAGAAAATAATAACGCTATCGACGACTACGTTTGTCCTCCCTAACAATGGCAGTCTAGGACAAGGGAAGTGACTAAGGCAAAATTTGTTTTGATCCAGCAAGTACTTGTATCACAATGGTTGCCCCTTTTTTTCCTCTAGTGCAGGGGAAATTTGTATTCTGACCTGATTTGAGATTGTTGAAATACGAACTAAGAAACGCCGCCCCCCCACCCCATCCCTTTTTATTGTAGATTACGTGAATTCAAAATTGTACCTCTTATATATACCCCTTGTGAGGATGTCTTGGTTGTGATTGTATGGTAGTTGGATTTACTACTACCTGTACAATCAGTGTCTGTCACCACCAAGGTGAGTTAGAATTCTGCTAATGGTGTGGTGTAGTACTCGATATAAGATTATGTAATAAAGTTTGTCAGTGACTTGCGACGGGTCGATTGTCTTCTCCGGCTACTCCAATATACTCCATCAATGAAAATTGCTGTTGAACTCCATCTAAGAGGGCCATCATTCAGTCGGAGAGCAGACTCGATAATGGCGTCATTTCAATTAATTTGTCACGTACATTTTTTACCGGAATCGGACACGTTTTAGAATACATCGACCAAGTGTTGAAAATTCACTCGTTTTAATCGTTGCGAGCGTCAAATATAACCGAAGAAGCGAGAAAAATATAGAACATTGTTTCTTTCACATAAATTTGAGGCCCCGTGCTTGAACTTCTTGTAACAAAGGAGTAATGCAGAAATTAAAACGACACGGAAATGGCGGAAGTTGTTTCAAAAAACACGAAAAATTAAAAATTAAAATATTTGCCGAAAGGGTGATGGAAAATCATATATATAGTTCCATAGATTTCTATATTAGTATTTCAAAGAAACATTTTCTGTAATTAAACATACAATAGAACTTTTTTCTGTCAGATGGATCGTGTCACATTTTGGTTGGATTCAAGGGAGATAACTAGAATCATCACATACTCCGTAATTTTTAACATTCTATTTATAGAACGAGTGTAAGTAAATGCGTTTTCTCAATAAAACAAATATTATTTTGTATTAAAAATGTTGAAATTAGTCGGAATAATTGTTTATTATATCTACAGCTATTAAATTGATCAAATATAATTTAACAGATGAGTCCAAATTTGAGATTTTATGGAACCACAACAGTATTAAGTAAGGAGCAATTATATTACTGTAAAAGTAATCCTGGTAAGCTGACTTTTCGGTCGAAATACATGTAAAGTTGTTCCATGAAGGTATAACAAAACAAGAATCAACTGTAATGGTCTACTAAATTTATCGAATGAACTTGAGAAAAAAAAAACAGTCATATTTTCATATGCAATGGTAAATCTTGGAATATTAAAAATTACTTTCAACTGTTTTTTAACATATAAGGCTATTCAAACACGTCCACCGGTTTTATTGGTGGATTCACCATACAAATCATGTATAGCGCCCCCTAGCAACCCACCACGAGCATGTTGACGTCAATATACTTGATACAAGTGATACTTTTTTCAATGTAAATGATCTTATAAAAGACAAATGAAAGAAAATGATGATAATGAAAAAAATATAAAATTTTATCACATGCATAGTACATCCTCGTAATGACTCTTGAGCAGAACTCGTGTTATATTTTATAGATGTTTCTTTATAAAAAGGGGCGAGGGGTGTAATGTTTTTAACCTTTTGTTTTTAAACAAAAGCAGATCATACTGTACTAAGATCCATTATTTGATAACTTTTTACAAAATAAAATTCACAAAAACTTCAACTAAATTTATTTATTAAAAATAATAAAACATGTGAATAATAGGAGAAAACTGGATGGGGCTCTAATTTAAATTCTAACTGAATATGCTGATGCCATTACCATAGAAAATTTGCATACACAAATGCATCAGAATTTAAAATTAACTTTATTCTTTCTAGAAGATCCTTTCCCTTAAATTAAATGGTCTTTCTTTGACTGTATATACTTTTGTCACAAAAGCAACATTCTAGTTGGGGTTTGAAATTTCTATATTTCTTGTAGTGATCAATAGAGAAAAAATTGATTAGATGTACATGCTTCGTTGTTATTCTGATCTAGCTAAATCTGAAAGCATGACTTGCATAAGTCAACATTAACTGATGTCGAATGGTCACCATTTTTTTCACACATGTTCATGTGTTGCAAAAAGCATACAAGTTTTTTACTACAGTCATTATTTTCTGCATTAGCCGCAGTATGGAGTGTAAATTCACATGGGTCAAATGACATTTCGAGTGATTTTCTAAATCAAGCCTCACACATTCTACAAATACAGTCATCATCTTTGAATGCATATGCATTTTTGACAAAAGTATAAAACAGTGGTTGATTTCGCCCCTGTGAGAGGTGCCAGTAGCACTTAGTCACATCTTCTCGTTTACAGTTTATGCAAGGGCTTGGTGGACTGGCTTCATGCACCCTGCAGGGCTATCAAAATTTTTCAAATGTACCAGTACTTCACTATTTACAGGCAGTACTTTTTCTTAAAAATTGAACATTTTTCATGAATATCTTATACAGCATGTGGCCAAAAATATTGCCACATGTGTAAAAAAAAATCCCTATATAATCAACCAAAACCATATTTTGAATTTTCAAAATATTATTGTGAAGTCATTTCTGGATAGATTTTAACAAATTTTACACCAAAACATTCAGAATTGTCTATATTTTGACTGTTTATTTGCTCATTATGTTTATATGAGTGGTTTTTATTTGTACATAATTTAAATATAACAAATAAAAATTGACTGATTTTCCTATATATTTCAACTAAAAATAAAACCTAAAAATTAACAACCTGGTTAAATTATCTACAAATAAAAACCACTCAGTCATATAAACAAATGAGCAAATAAACATGCTGTACAACATTCTTTGAAATTAGGAGGTACCAATTACCATTTTAAGTGGGTACCTGGTACCGTCCCTTACTAAAACTAAAAGGCCTGCACCCGTTGACAGTTTTACTTTGGTGGCATATTTCAGAAAAGGGGGGTGCATATAACCAAGTTCGGGTTGTAGTTGTGAACCCACGAGATTGACAGAATGGGATAAATGCATCGAATTTTTAAACAATTTGCATTGTACATCAAAACAGTGTGTTTTACCTCACATGCCTACCGTTATTCCATTGTTTACATGTGTAAATATTGATTGTACGAGTAAAATGGGAGGAGCAAATTGTTCAACCTTGACTCTGTTTGGGCGACGTTGGAATATGGACTATTTTTCTTAAACTGTTACGAGTGATGTAAATTCCCTTTTACCCGATGAAGTGTAGATATTATTCTGTCCAAGGAACCAGTTTTTTAATTTTTCCCTCCACAGGAACTTTATTCTGTCAGATGCAATAAGTGTAAACATATGCGTCAAAAAAAAATTACGATTTTCCGAGGTAAAGAAAAAAAACGTTATTTTTACATTCGTCGCAGACCGATTTTATACCAGACTTAAAATCATGACCATTAATAAATATAAATGTGATTTTTAATCATATTTCAATCATTTTCATTGGTTTAATAGAACAAAAACGTAGTTTTCCAAGTATGTATAATTGTTTGGGTTTGTGAAGCGCCATCTAGCGGAAAATATTTACGATTATCTCCCTTGGATTTTTAAATATTCCACGGACCGGAAAATTAGAATTTTTGCGAGTCTGCTCTTCAACTGATTACTATAAATTGAACATTCTTAAAAAAGTCACCTTATTTCAAGACGGAATCTGCTTAAATTTAAAAAAAAACTATTTTTCTGTCCACATATGCACTGTTGTGCTCGAACCAAAATTGATCTAACTTGTTATATATATTTTTTCAGGCTGATCAACTTACAGAAGAACAAATTGCAGGTAAAAATTATAGCAAACTTTATCGAGAAAACAATGAACACAGGAAAGAACCTTTTTATTACGGATCAATTTTAATTCTCGGGACTCGATAAGAAAAAAAATTATACTAGAAATTGGGAGGCCGTCGTGATCTTGATCGTATGGTAGTTGGATTTACAACTACCTTTGCAATCAGTACCTATCACCACGAACGTTGTGAGTTTTAATCCCACTCGGGCGATACAACATTATGCAATAAGGTTTGTCGATGACTTGCGACAGGTCAGTGGTTTTATCCTGGTACTCCGATTTCCTCCACCAATAAAACTGATTGCCATGATATAGATGAAAGATTGTTTAAAGTACCGTTAAACACCATAAAACCAAACTACTAGAAATTGGCAATAAAATTGTTTTGGTCGGCCCAAAATGGAAATATTATCACCATACGTAGGCTAATATGGAAAATATAGTTTGCATTACCGACTACCTAGTCTACTCAGGAGAAAAATGCATGCTAATTTAGATGTGTGAAGCAGGTTTTGTACACTAAATTGAAATTTTTCTGTTTTTAAGGTATTGCCTTATTTTAAGGGTACTTCAAGTTCCTTATTTTGTCAGTCCTAATTTTTTTGTATTCTACATTTAGAGTTCAAAGAAGCATTCAGCTTGTTTGATAAAGATGGAGATGGAACCATCACCACAAAAGAACTTGGAACAGTTATGAGGTCATTAGGACAAAATCCAACAGAAGCAGAACTCCAAGATATGATTAATGAAGTAGATGCTGATGGTATGTTTTAAACAAGTATCATCCAGTCTTTGCGATGGCCACAGGTGCTCCAGCCCAATACCAGTAAAACTTGGTTCTGACCAGTAAAGTTTTCAGTTTTTATTTTGGACCTACAAAATGTATATAAAATAAATTCAAGAATTTGATTTGGACCAGTAAATCCAAATTTTCATTTCGTGGACTGAACATCTGTTTCTTTGTATATTGCCAATTGAGCTTGATGCTCTGAAACTTAACTATAGAATTGCATTTTGGCAATTTTTCAGCTCTATCATGGCGAGAAAAAGTTAATTTGTTCAACATGCTTAGTTGAATTTTTATAGTGTTAGCTCACTGTCACTGAAATAACAGTCCACGGGTAGACGTCGCCCCACTCGAACACATTATCCTGATTCCGAGCCAACCAGTCTTTGCTCTTTCTCCTTAATGCTGTGTGCTTTGCGGAGAAGCTGATTGATTGGTGTTTAACGTCCAGCGAGCAATTTTTCAGCTTTTGCAGAGAAACAACAGTAATTATTATACTAGTTTCCACCAACTTGCCCGAAAGCCAAATTTAGAAGAAGAAAAAAAATTTATTCAAATGTTCTGTCATAATTTTCACTTGTCCGAACCCAGTTTTACTAGTCCCGGTCTTCAGGCAAGTGGGTTAGCAAGAAGACTGATTTTATGAAAGACCTGATTTACTTAATTAAAAGTTATGATTACAGTATTGGCTTGAAAACAAAATCGGAAAATGTTATGTCGAACTATAGCTAGAAAATGACATTTTTCTGTGGCTATAATAACCCTGTAATCTTCCTAAGTTCAGTTTAATATTTAGTTTGTTGAGAATACACTATATTTGATTAACCACAAATTTGTTTTTTAGCATTATTAAAAACCATTAATGTAGTATCTGCTTTATAAATTTATGGTATAATTCGATAGCAGAAAATAATAAATAATGTACAAGTAAACTTTTTTTTAGGCAATGGAACAATTGACTTTCCTGAGTTTTTAACTATGATGGCCAGAAAAATGAAAGACACTGATAGTGAAGAAGAAATCAGAGAAGCATTCCGAGTGTTTGACAAGGATGGCAATGGATTCATTAGTGCAGCAGAATTGAGACATGTAATGACAAATTTGGGTGAAAAATTAACAGATGAAGAAGTAGATGAAATGATTCGTGAAGCTGATATAGATGGTGATGGACAAGTAAATTATGAAGGTATGTTCTATACCCTTGACCTTTTTATTGTCGGGTCTATCACATAGATTGAGGCATAGGTATGTCTTGCTGTCTATTGGCTGATTCCAATTAATTTTGAAAAATGTGAGAATAGAATTTTATTACATAAACAAGTAATTAATGTATTGTGAGATATTTGAAGACAATTATCTGATATCAAACATGTACTGGTTGGTTATCAAGCTTGACTGCTGAACAGAATTTCATGAAACCTCATAGGAATAATCTTTAGATCAATTGAAATCAGTAGGGGCAAAAAACAAACAGAATCAGTTGGTCAAATATCGACACTGTTGCCATAGATACAGAATAGGGGGTAGTTTTATTTATTTAATTTTTTTCAATTTTAAAGTTTTGTTCATTTGTTCCATTGTCAGTTGCTGAAATAGTAGAATGTTTTCAACATTAATACAAAACATTTATTTGATTAGAAAAATAATTATGGTTTTATGGATATAAAAAAAAATGAGAATCTGGTAAACATAAGAATTCAGATGATCAGTAATAAATACACACATTCCAAAACATGTAATATTTACCAAGGAACAAGATTGGGTTGTATCAAAATAAATTACAAATTAATAATCTGATAGTGATACTGTAATGATGAAGTGCTAGTGATACTATAATGATGAAGTGTTGTCATTTGATCGATTCACCACAATTTAATCTAATGATTCATTAAAATTTTAGTACATATCCTGAAGCATTCAATGGTGGTCTTTATACTTGTACACAGTATATTGCTTTTATAACTGGACATACTCCAGAGATTTTCCCAATTAACTATTGTTTTCTTAAAATTAATCTTGTTGTGCATGCACATGTATTTCAGATAAGTAACTTTTTCAAACCATTTTTTATGTAGCTTTTTCCAAAATGGGCTTTCCCTATCTGCTAGTGCTAAATTTTGTAATTGAATTTAAAACCACACACATTTAATAACATTTGTTTTCTTTTTCAGAGTTCGTAACGATGATGACCTCAAAGTAACACAGATAAAAACAAACTTGTTACCATTCATTTTCATTGCTGCCATTCATTATCAGCATTATGGAAGACTTTTCACTTTTACTCTAGTCATGTTTAAATTTTGTACAAGGTTGTAGGAAATTGTTTTGTAAGACGTTAATAATTCTGAGGGGGATAAAATGTTTTGAAATTATGTGTACTAAATTATGTCAATAAGAGTCTAAAGTGAGAGCAGGTATTGTTTGTTTCTTTGTGTTGTTATAAAACAGATAGAAGATGTATAATTTTTTTCTTATAAATTTTGAGCTGTATTTATTCTGTTATCATGAATGTAAAAAAAAAGTCAGTAAATGGACAACACTAAATCAGTTAGATTTGTTGAGCTAAAAGATATGCATGTGTTGTAGAAATACCAAAGTAAGACATGTTCAGCCATGGAGATGATGAAAAGGTCCTTGGTCAACTCAAAATAGTTTTCATTTGACATACAACAATCATATTCCCGGGAAAAAACATTTGATGAATAAAAGTTGTTTTTTAATGGGTGCTTAAGACAACTTTCAACAGTATTTCGGTTAAATCATGGCCCACGAACCTGTCACAAGTAACTTGCAAACTTAGTCACATGATAAATATATATCGAGTGTACCTTGCCAGGTATTAAAATCCAACTGTCATACAATCGTGAATTTCATTTTAATTGTCTTGCATCTGTTAATCTCATATTTTGGAAAATGGACTTTTAGTCATAACACACATGAAAGCTTGTTAACCAGATATAGTTCAGCATATTTAGCTCACAGGACCAAATATATTGTCAACACTTTGCATCTGTCCTAGTTGTCTGCATTTGCTTTTT
This sequence comes from Bathymodiolus brooksi, assembly GCA_963680875.1. Lineage (NCBI taxonomy): Eukaryota > Metazoa > Mollusca > Bivalvia > Mytilida > Modiolidae > Bathymodiolus > Bathymodiolus brooksi. Next base: position 65,808,578 of record OY804576.1, on the reverse strand, counting down.
CATACTTCAGTCTTTTGTTGAAACCACTGTTCAAATTGAAACAATATTTTTAAATATCTTTTCCAAACACATGTGATGGAATTTTGATGAAAAGGTCCAAAAAAAACCAGAACATGCTCAATTGATTTTCAAAGTAGTTCTTGGCCAATTATTTCTGGTATTAAAAGTATTCCAGTAGTCTTAATATGACTAGTGTAATTGTTTGCATTCTCACCTCGTGTGTAGTAGGTTGTGGGTTGAGCCCTAGTCTGGTCAATGTGCCTTTCTGATTAAAAAATGTCCAGCGTCCGTATGTTGTGAACTGTTTACAATTTCAATTTCTTGAAAGCCACTGCATGCCACGATTGTTCCTCTACGGGTCCTGAAGAAGAGTTGTATCTGATTGAAGCAATTAGATATTCAAGATAGCTTGTGGGTTGAGCCCTAGTCTGGTCAATAGAAGTGGTATTTGTTGCTTCCTGCTAAAGCATGCAGCATGAAGGAGAAAGACTGGTTGGCTCAGAATCTGGATAATGTGTCCATCTGTGGAGCTAGCACTATAAAAATCCAACTAGGCATCTTGGTCTAGTACAAGGCCGACATCTCGTCAAATGTAACTTGTTTTCCCCAGGATATACTAGTAGCTGAAAACAACAATCGCTCACTTGGTGCAGAAGATTTGGAAAAAATTGTCAAAATTGTGTGCATGTACTTAGTTCTATTGCTGACATGAATGAAACACATGTGATGGAATTTTTATTTGGCAAGGATGATCTTGATTTGACCCCCTCACCAAATGTGTGGTGGCAGGGATCGAAACATTTGCATCAAATAAATAAACAAAAGAAAACCCAGACAAAAAATGAAAAAGAAAATCTTGCAAACATTAAGTAGATCTATTTCACTGTGATTGAAGGCCTAATACCTACCCGTCGGCACAGCATACACACAAAACTCAATGTATAACACATTGGTAAATAATGTAGTGAGTATCATCGAATACTGCACAGTGGCTCGTTTAGGACAAAAATGTTTGTTATACTGTCCTTTTGAAAAGGAGCAATCTCTTGTCTTGGCAACTTAATTGCCACACCCTTGTCAAATTCCTGAAAAGGGTGTTGGTAGGGTTAGAGGAGAACCGAACTACAGTGGTACATATTTTATATGACTGCAAAATAAAATTGCTGCCATATTGTGTTGTGTGGTCGGTCGGATGGAATCGTTTCTATGCAATTACTTGGATCTGAATAAAGGTGGGCATTGATTTGGGGGTTTTGTAACCCAAACAAGAGGCCCTAAGGTGCAAAAATGGATGTTTCTGTTATTTGTACATTGAGAGTTATTTTTCAACTGATTTTGATGGGTTTCAGTTCAGCTTTGCCCTTCTGATCAAAAAATGTCCAATGTTCGTATGTTGTGAACTACATTTTCAATTTCTTGAAAGCCCACGATTGTTACTCTAGGGGTCCTGAAGAAGAGTTGTATCTGCTTGAAGCGATTAGATATTCAAGATGACTGATTGATCGAAACATTTTCGACTTCTCCAGAACTACTTGCATGCGAAGTGGTCCTTGAGAAGTGTTGTTACTTTTCAGAGCAATTCGAAATCCAACCTGGCCGAGACATTTTAATTATTTTTTTTATCAAACCAACTTCATATGAAGTCGCTAAATATGTTCTATGGGATCTTTTGTCTATGGAGACGTCCTTGTTTCAGCTGTATTAATATATGATGAACTATACATGTCACTATCTGATGCGATTGTTCTTGAGGATTTTTTTAAACAAAGAAAGATAACTCTAGTAAGAAATGGATCATGAGAGAATATTTAACACTACACTTAGACGCAAATTAAAGTAAAGTAATATTGCTGTTCTACATTTCTCAGTCACATTGGGATCTTCTAGACTGTATTTACTGCAGAAACAATTAGGTCTGTTACTGACATTAATCACTGAAAATAAAACTAAGAAATCACTTTTATTTTTATAATTCATTCATAGAAATCTGAACCACATCGTTTGTGTAATGTATCTATATCTGTACAGATACATTCTGTATCAAGTACGTTTAATTTTACAAATTCTGGTGTGGAGTCAACGAGGTGAGCGCATGTAGTTAGTCGCGCGAGAGGCAAGCTCTCGTGGCACTAACAATCGAATCTTCCAGCTGGTGAATTGTTTTCACAAAGAAAGAGCTTTTAGAGATAGTGGTGCTACACTTTTGTATTTGTTGGCGTACTTGCCTCGAGGGGGGTAGTTTATGACTTGGAGCCCCAATCGAGCCGAACCAAAGACTGAAATTCATAGCTGCTGCTTCTCTGCTAAACGCGCAGCATTCAGGAGTAAAAGCAAAGACTGGTTGGCTTGAAATCAGGATAATGTGTCCGAGTGGAGCGACACATCTACCCGGGCCGTGGACTGATGTTTCTGTGGGCTACATTTGTAGCACTATAAATTTTAAAGTTCCAATTAAGCCTGTTGATCTATTATAAAGCGGAGCGCTCCCCTGAACTCCAGATACAACCGATGAAACCATTGTTCAGTAGGAATAGCATATGAACAGAATAATGGTCACTATCTGATTCTCCGAATTTTTTTTAGATCATATTTTACAGTAAGGACTTTTTTAATTACTCTTCTTTAGAAACGCATTAAAGAGGAATACAAGCTAATACTTATTCTAATGACCACTCCGTTAATAAAAAGCAATAACATAATTAAGCTCTAAGAAATTTGTTTTCATTGACGAAATACATGATAAACATTCAGTGAAATTGTGATTTACATCTTTTATTCTTTTTTGCTGGTCGATGTTCACGTTTGATGTTTTGATGGTGTTTAATATCTTGACATACCGGTAAATGAATTGGGTTAGGGTTAGGGTGTTTAACGCCACTTTCAACAATATTTCAGTTATATCGTGGCGGTCAGATTTTATTGGTGAAGGAAACCGGAGAAAACCACCGACCTGTCGCAAGTCGCTGACAAACTTTATCACATAATCATCAACATCAATGGTGATAGGCACTGATTGCATGGGTAGTTGTAAATCCAACTACCATACGATCACGCCATGTTTTTGTAGCTGTTACTGCTATGAATCCCATTTTAAATGTTAACTTCAAAGTTACCTTCTTCTAAAAAGGTTTATTCTAGAATGATTAAATTTTATCTGCTGTTTATATTTAAACATTAAGTAATATTTATACCACGGTTTTCCCGAGTTAAACGGTTAAACAATTGAACGCGCAGCGTGAGATTTCGATTGTTTAATTGTTTATCTCGGAAATTCGTGGTATAAATGACTTGTAACATCAAGCCATGCAATATCACATAGAGGTCGTTGATTATTGCACGGCTCTCTGAGAGTAATAAAAATACAGCCCAGATTTAAAGTGTGCAATATCTCGTATCTGCGTGTATTATTTCATAATTCTTAGCTGTTGCTTACATTCTGGTATATAAACTAAAAAAAGATCAAAGGAAAAGAATGCATTCAAGCTACAAGCATTCTTTGTTACATCTTTTTTCCCCTAATCGTTTCGGTGGCATAATGGTTAGCGTGCTCGCCTCGGTAGATCGTGGGTTCGATCCCCGGTCAGGTCAAACCAAAGACTATAAAATTTGTATTTGTTGCTTCTCCGCTAAGCACGCAGCATTAAGGAGAAATAATCCGAATAATGTGTCCGAGTGAAGCGACATGTCTATAATACCCACGGACTGTTGTTTCAGTGAGCTAGCACTATCAGGGCCGGATCCAGGATTTGTGGTTAGGGGGGGGCGTGAGTAGGCGAGGGGTCTGTGGACCGCTTAAGGTCCCCAGCTGGTCCAGGGTAGAACCCTGGTTCAGGGGGGCTCTGGGGATTTTAGGAATCACAGACATTTATTTGAACGAAAATTTTGAACCAACCACACCATTTTTATCAGACAAAAAAACTTGATTTTGAGTCTTAATTTTCTCGAATAATTGTTAACAGTATATTTTTGTCAGATTATAAGAACCTAAAGTAAAACTTTTTTTGAACAACCGTGATGCGAATTGTTCAACTCATGACTGATCGATCACGATATTTTAACCCTTCAAAGAACTATTGGTTTAGTTTTAACGCATTCCTCATTTCACTAATTGGTCTGTACTTTCGGTGCTTGTCCTTTCGGGTGGTTCTAGTTAATACTGCCCGTCCGCATGGAGCTTTTCTTTTCGTCTTTTGATTCATTCATTGAAAACATATGATTCGACCGTTCTTGTTTATAGACAAACAAAAGCGGAAATTGTCGGCGAATCCATATATGAATCAACGAACACACCCAACGTGTATTTACAATGTGTAGGAATATTTTACTACAGGTCACGAGTTAACCATTCATGAAAAAGTTGTTTGTTGAACTGCTTAATTAACGTTGTATAACATATGCTTTGCGAATTTTAGGGGCGTGCCGCACGCCCCCATCTAAATCCGCTCCTGACTATAAAAATCCAGCCCAGCGTGTTGGTCTAGGACAAAGCGGACATCATCATCATCTCATTGATTTTTTTTTTAAATAGCTGAATTGGCGTTAAACAACAATCACTCACTCACTCCCTATCCGTAGTCTGCATCACTGTTTGTAAAATTAAATATCCCCGTACTGTACTCGAATTAAGCAAATCAATCAATATCTTCCTCTTGCTAGATAGATTATAACCAGGGGATTATAGTATAGGGGAAGGAAACACGTTATACGATCTGCGGAAGATTTTCGTTCGAGGTTTTTCGTATTTTTCATTGTGAAGTATACAATAATTATTCCTTGTAGGGTGGTGCATTCGGAATATATCTTCCAACTGAGAAACCACGCGAGGAACGACGCTTGTAGATCGCATTGGTCAACTACTGGGTTAATTTTGTACGGATGACCGAATAAGAACTTTGAACTGAATATTATTGATATGAGAAGGCGCGGTCTTTGAAGAGGACGGAAATATATTTGAAATTAAAATAGTAGTGTTAAAAATTACTTTATAGAAAATTAAATTAAGTTTTGGAATAGTAAAAGAATGGAAAATTACGAATTTATTTTTTATTATACACAGAGACGTGCCAAAAGTATTCGGTCACTGTGATTTTTTACTCTATATTTCATATAAAACCACATTTTTTAAAAACATTATTCCAAAGTCGACTCTTGTTCGATTTTGATGATTTTTTTTACCAACAAAAACAGGATTAAATGTAGTTTTACACTAATTTTAGCATAATTTTATAATCTATAATTTTTATGAGTTCACGATTTAAACACAAAACTAAATTTTGAACGTCAAAAATACCATACAATGATAGTACATTTGAAGACAAATAATTTAAGTTTGTGTTTAAATCATGAATATTTAAAATCTGTGCTTCCAAAAAATATTTTAAAATAATCACAGAAAACTACGTACGTTCTCTCTTCTGTTGGTAAAACTTTCATCAAAATCGAACAATGGAATAATGCTTTGAAAAATTGTGGTTTTATATGAAATATATAATAAAAAAATTACAGTGACCGAATACTTTTGGCACGTCTCTGTATATTCAAAAATGTATTCAAAAAGAACCTTATCTAAAAATTGATAATTTTCAGTAAAAGGAAAAAAAATTCTCAAAATATTACCTTTAAGTGCTCATTTAAGCAATGCAGAAGTTTAAAATTTCTGAATAAAGATAATAAATTAATTTTGTTATTCTCGTATGTGCAGAAAAGAAGTTTTCACATGCAGATATTTTGAACCAAGAAAACTATGTACAATAATCATTAATATTGAAATGATACTTTTTTTGTTCTTTTTCTTTAGGTCATTGTGTTGTCTTTCCTTCTATTTACGGATTATGATAACCGCTTTTGTATCTTCAAACTCTTCTTACCTATGTTATGAATGCTATTTATTCATTATTTATGATCTTCTTTAGAAATGGGATAGTTTTAAATGTACATGTATACACGTTTTCCCCTTCATATAAATGTCAAAAATAGTAATATTTGGTTGAAATAATATGCAACTTCTCCATGTTCTTAAAAATAAAACAGAAAAATATATTTTTATCTTCCAATGCTCTTTCGACACTTCGTTTATTTTTACTTTACTAAGTTGTTAGTTAAACGTTCTTAGTTTTAATTAAAAGTTGTTTCCTTTTCAGTTAAACATCCAAAATAGGTATTTTTATCACTTGCTTTTGGGTAACTAAAATTTTAGGAATATAGCTGTTTAGTGGGTTTGTTCTTTTACGCATTTATTCTTCATAACCACCAACAATGATAAACGCTATTTTCAAGCATTTGCGATTTTTTAAAATAAAAAATCTGTAATATAGGTCTACCCTTGGAGAATGAGCGGATTAGCATTATATAGCGTCTTAATACCATGAAGGGGGTCTCAGCAAGGATACAGAGAATGTTTTGGTGTTCAAAACGTGATACATGATATTGAATTCTGTGTAGGATAATGCATTTGGTTATAAATAATAATAATACCGAGGGAATACCCTCACCCGTCTTTAAATGAATCATTGAAGGGATCGGGAAAGTATTTTTGCCTTAATAAAAAAAAAACATTTAAATATTTCATTTGTTACAGTTACCATTGATTTCCTACTATGCATGTATACATATATAATGTAGTCCTTTCTTCAGAAACATTGGCAACCTTCTGTCTAGCTTTACTCCCGATGTTGTTATCACCGTGACCAGTTACCTGCTGTGACTTATCATATTAGCCTACAATTTTGCCTGTCCTAAGCCAGTGCTCGTGCAGATATTGCAAATTTGTCCAACTTCATTTTAATGATGGTGAAATGTCTTTTTAACTATTTTTCATATTACCCTAACCAGGCGAAAATGATGAGCACTAAAGGATAATTCATGCATCATATAATTTGTTCAAATACCCAATAGCTTGGGAGAAGCAGGGTCCTTTGCTAAATCATGTTCCATGATGAGGTAATTTTTGCATTTCCAATTGACACCACAATTTTATATAAAAGCCCACAATATGATCCCATACACAATTTGGTTATAAAGTTTGAAGTGGTTTCTGAGAAGAAGTGTTTGTATGTATTTTCCCCAGGATCTTTTATTTAACTGTGATAAATATGATGAATTAAGAAAAACACTTTTTCACAAGATTAAATCATTGCCTGTCCAAATGTGAATTTAAATAGTTTCAAAAATGAAATAAACACATATTTAGTTGAGCTTTTTCTTCAAGGAAGTGATGATTTATCTATGGATGATAACATAGTTATATTTCAGTGTGTATATGAATTCATTGAAAATAGCAATAGATTTCTATAGATTCTATGCTTTGTAAATATTCTAAATTGCTATTGAAAATATAATTTGTATTAACTATTATGAGTGAATGAGTGTATTGTCTTGTCTTGTATCATATGTATGTTGAGGAGACCAACTTTGTAGCCTTCAGGCTGTTTGCAATCCTCTTGAAATAAATAAAGCATTAAATTAAAATAACTATGTTCCATGCCAAAAGTGGTATTTTTTATTTTGTAATCTAGCTTCTGTACCAGACACTAATGTTGCATACAGTTACTTACATGAAAATACTAAGAAGAGTTGTTATTCCTGTTGGGAGGATCCTGATTTAAAATGAAAAGAAGATTTTCCAGATGCAAAACTTTTAACCAGTGTGAAAAAAAATTAACCTGTAGTATACTTTCTTTGTATTCCTATATATCAAGAATCATTGATATGCATACTAATAGGGGCAGAGCCTATCGCTCACCTTTCATTCTGCTTCGAGGAAACTTAATACAGCACCTTCCATAGGTGCTTACCAGCAAGTTTCGCTTCATTTGGCTAAGCAGTTACAGAGAAAAAGATTTTTATAAATCAACCAATCAGAAAATATAATTGCCTGTGGTGGCCATGTTTGTTAACGGATCTGAATTAAATTAGCATTCTGGATAGAGGACCTTCCTACCAAGTTTCGATTCATTTGGCCAAGCGCTTTCAGCGGAGATGATTTTTTAGAAATCAACCAATCAGAAACAAGAATTGCCTGTGGCGGTCATGTTTGTTAACGGATCGGAAATAAATGAGCAACTTTATAGAGGACCTTCCAAGGATGCTTCCTATCAAATTTTGATTCATTTGGCAAAGCGGTTTCAGAGGAGAAGATTTTTCAGAAATCAACCAATCAGAAACAAGAATTGCCTGTGGCGAACATGTTTGTTAATGGATCGGGACGAAATGAGCAATCTTTATAGAGGACCTGCCATAGATGCTTCCTACCAAGTTTTACTTCATTTGGCTGAGGGGTTTCAGAGGAGAAGATTAAAATGTGAAAAGTTAACGGACGATGGACGCCAAGTGATGGCAAAAGCTCACATTGCCTTTGGCAAGGTGAGCTAAAAAGGGTGCAGTCGACTCGCAGCCACAAGTAATAAAGTTTACCAGTTGCTTGCTCGTGGTCGGTGGTTCTCTCCGGCTTCCTTCACCACTAAAACTGGTCGCCATGATATAGCTGATATATTGTTGAAAGTGGAGTTAAAACACCAAAAATCAAATCAAATCAAATCTGGACAATTATACAGGGGTAACAGGCGAAAAATCACAGAAGGTATTAGCCAAGTTGGATATTAATTTTACTCTTATCACAAATACATATGCAGGGTCGCCCTAGGAGGTGTGGACCCCATAACATAATAATCATTGCTGTTCTCTGTAAAACCTAGTGTTTTTGTTTGTGTGTACTTGAACAGCTGAGAGTATGCAACTTCAGTGGGGCTCAATTGGCTTAAGGCAGATCCTGTATATGTGGTTCATTCTACCTAGGGCCATTATTTCGTGTTGGTATGCTAGTTGGATTTACAACTACCTGTGCAATCAGTTTCTATCACCACTAAAGTTGTGATTTCGAATCCTGCTCGTGGGGAGGTGTGCTTGATACAACATTATGTGATAAAGTTTGTCAGTGTTTTTCTCCATTTTCCTCCAACAATAAAACTGACCACCATGATATAACTGAAATTTTGTTGACTGTGGCATTAAACACCATAACCCTAACTCTTCATTCTACCTATTAGTACAACAATGTATTACAACTTTTTGAAAATAGACAAAAAATATATATAATTTTTAACCAGAATATGTGGAATACTTTTTTGCTATATTTTGCAGCAGCCAGATAAGACATAACTTAGAAAATAATCCTACATAATATATCTCAATCAGGGCGAGGTGTACAACATTTTGTGATAAAGTTTGTCAGTGATTTGCAACATGTTGGTGGTTTTCTCCGGGGTCCTCCACCAATAAAACTGACCACCACAATATAACTGAAACATTGTTGAAAGTGGCGTTAAACACGATCAAACAAATAAACCAAATATATCAGAAAATACATGTAATTCATTCAATCAATATTCAGTAAGTATGATGTTGGTCACCAAACTGGATGGTAGTTATTAATACAAATGTAGATTGCAAAGTCATTATTTTTAATTTAGTTCATCAACTTTGTTGTCAATTGCTTGATAACTTATTTTCTTTTTTATACTCTTACTCTCAGCTGATACTGATATGTCAATAAAATATAATAAACATAGGCAAAATTTCAAAATAACTTTTTATTAGAAAATCTGAGTCTTAATCCATAATAACAGTCTTTTATCCTACATCTTTGAACTATGAAAATGTCTTCAAATAAGTTGCATATGGTTATTTCTACTACATGTACATGTATGTGATGTCATAAACAATGTAAAATTATTAATACAGATAAAATCCCTGTTTTTAATATTTAATAAAAGAAAAGGTTTTTAAAACAAAATGATAATCAAATAACCTCAATTTTTTTTATTGATTTAGTTAAAGTATTTGTACAAGGAAACTTCCTCCAAAATCATGTAATGTCTCAATAAATTAATTTTAAATTAAAAAAAACCTCCCTTCCAGATCTCAGCTAACGTATTCCGATGAATAAGGTTCCTGTTAAATTTATAAAAAATTAACTAATTACTCATGTCACATGAAAAGTTGTCTATTTTCAGCTAAAAAAAAATCCTTTCACCCCTTCTCCTCCCCCCCCTCCAAAAAAAACCCCAAATACTCAACAACATAAAATTTAGGATGAAGTCTTTGATGACTTGAAATGAAAGCTTAAAAAGCGTAAAAATTAGTCATAGCAATGGTCCTCCTATGTTGGAATTTGATCTGTCATCTGAAAGACTTCTAAGCCAACATCCAGTTCATGTTGTATTTGCTACCAAGTTCCTGACAACCATTCTGGAATCCATCAGCTGTAACAAAATAACATTATAGTACTTGATAACAGAAATTCTAAAATAATATGACATTTAAAAAAAATAGATGATGTCTCAAAAGAGGTACCAGTATTTTAAGGCAAACTTATCTATTTTATTAAAGATACATACTGGTACTTTGATTGTACCTCCCTCGTTTGATACTGTACATCACTTTCTCAGTCAAATCACAAACTCTGTAGTTACTCTATGTAGTACTAAGGTATATATATTGCTGTTTTTTCTTGCATGTAGAACACTACATGTTGATATCAATAGAGGAGTAACAGAATTTGACACTCATCTGATCCTGTATCTCTCATGCATTGTCGTTTCGATATGTATACATGTATAAAAGAAGAGGGTACTTTATTTACCAAATATAGGCCCACGAGAGGCATGAATATTCACATATATACATATATGTTTAACAAAGACAAAGATACAATTACATATACTTATAACATGTCATTTATATGCTCAGTGTGGTTGATATGTTTTAATACATCCAGCTATGATATATGTATCACATAAATATGATGATAAATAAATAGATAGAGCCGACTATTTGTATCCTACCCGTGTCTGAAACAGAGAGGCAAACACAATAACCTTTCTGCAGGAGACACCAGGTGACGGTGCTAAAAGGATGATAGTCAACCCTTAATTTTGAGGTACAGGTATGAGCCATTTATATCCTCCCTGTGTCTAAAGCAGAAAGGCAAGCACATCGGTTGCCCTTCAGCAGAAGACACCAGGGGAGGATGCTAAAAGGAATATATATAGATGGCTTCATCATGCAGTTTTATAATTATTGCATTCAAGTTTAAATCAAAATACATGTAGCTATCTGAGAAAACTAATTCTATAAGTACATACATGATGAAGTTAGCCATCTCTTTGATCTGCATTGTTAGATTCCTTTTTTCCATGATCATAGTGTTATTTTTAGTCAAAATAATGAATCTTCTAGCAATCCAGAGATTTGTATTTTTTTACATGTAGGTCGCATTAATTTCTGTATTAACAGGAGGAAGCTGATCTAAAAATTGCTAATGAAAATTATAGCTTCCTGGAGTTATTTGGACTATGAGTGATAGTACAGGCAGCTAATGACCAAGTGTTATTGGTGATATGGATATATACATATATGCATATCATTAACCTTTCAACCAAAAATTGTGGCTATTTTTAACCAGAACCATTGTGAGTCATGTGACATGTTGGTTTGTAAACAAATGCAATTTAAGCATTATTTTCATTCTAAAAAATAATAATCAAATAAAACAATGTTAAAACATCTGAATTATATAATAAATTAAGCAATCGGTCATTTTAAAGTCCTTGTAATGACACCTTTATTTTTTTTCTATAGCCTCAAATTGCCCGCTATACCACAATATGCGTTGATCAATGAAGATGAACTTCCATGTAGAATTTTTAACTGATTTTACATCGAAACTTACCAATTGTGATATAAATAAATATAAAATCCTAATTTAAATCTAACTACTGAATTTCAAGTCAATAATTTCATCAGATCATGTTCAATTCAGCGATACAAAAATATCTCAGGCACAAGGCTTCATGAAATAAATATGGCCTCTCTTCCGGTTTCATAAAGCTGTTATAACACTGGTCAAGGGTGTGTTCGACTTGCATATTGATAAAAGAAAAAACACAAATTTGTCTTAAAAGAATAAAAGTTGTGGAAAAACAACAACAGCGTATAGTCAAAATACTTTACATGGGGATACTTTGTATAACATTAACAGAAGGAATTACAAATCGGTTTGTGCAGAATTGGCATTCGCCAAAGTCACCTTCGACAGAATGGTCATGATTTTTGATAGAATTTGTAACTTTTTCTTTATTTGCTATGTATAGTTGGATTATTGCAATATTCAAAGAGTGTATGATCAAAGGTAGGAACTTCTACTGTTTATATATTCATAAGTTGTATTTTAATGCCTCAAAACTGTAGCAGAAGTGGAAAAAGTTGCAAAATTTACAATGTTTTCAAGTTCAGAAGATGTACCTTTTCTATATTTCCAAATTAAATAACGCTATATATATAATGCTGAGAGTGCCTAGCATACACTATAAACATCATGTTGTACTATTTATTTTTACAAATTGTTACTTAAAACAAAAGATCAGTAGCCCTTTTCACAAAAATTCGTAACTATAGTCCTAACTTTTTCACTTAAGATTATCTTACGACAATTCCTAAGTCCTTTTCACAAAGATTATCTTACGACAAATTTTAATCTTACGACTAAAATTACACTTACGATAAAAAATTCTTCCTTATGTGTACTCGATACAACATTATGTGATAAAGTTTTTTTGCGACAGGTCAATGGTTTTCTCCGAGTACTCCAGTTTTCTCCACGAATAAAACTGACCGATATATTGTTAAACACCATAAACCATCTTCCTTAGCAACCTAGTTTCATTTCCATAGCACAACAAAGCATTTTTTTTAATAAAATTATTCTATGAAATATCCTCGGCACTAATTTATAAGCAGTTTTTATGCTATGATGTGTTTGTATGTTTATATTGAATTTTTATCTAATAAAAAAAAATGTATATGAATCGGTCACCAATAACTGCACAAAATATGAACAGGTATGATTTTCGTATAGAGGAACATTTCTAATGCATGTAAATTAAAATGATCTATAATAATTATCATTACTTGGAGTTGTGCGTCATCATCCACGTGTGGTTACTTTTGGTAGAAGTATTTTTTAAGGGAGTGCATCTGAAGTGTGAAAAAAACCCCTATTCATATAATTCATTTTATCGGTTATTTGTCAGCAAAATATTTACCCCTTTTTTCCAATTAATCCCATCCCACATAAAATTAAACGCTTGTTCTTTTACTGATGAAAATTTATCCCGATTTTTCTGAGATAACCCAAATTAAGATGTGTTTATCATCTATCAATCATGAAGACGAATAGATATCCCTGTTATATATTAATGTTAATATAACAGAAGAATCAATGTACACAAGTTTATGTATTGCCAGAGTGTTCGATGATCATCGAAGTTGCCAGAAATTAATAAATTATATTACTAATATAAAGGCAAAATCAAAACGATATCATTGGATCCAGAAAATTCCAGTCCTAAAGTGGCTGTTCATACAAAACTTTTGTAAGCGAAGTAGATGTCTAGAAGAAAATCCCGTATTCCTGTTTTTATAAAAAAAAAATGAAAAAAAAAGAATTCTCCCCAAGTTTGCAAGTAGTCTTTTCGATTGTCGATCGTTCCCAATTTGATATCTAAAATTAATGAGAATTATCCTGATTTTGTTGGTCATGTAAACGATACACTGCTGCATTGAAAAGGTAAATGTACGGAATGCATCGTTATAGACAGACTCTGTTATTAGTCACGCCAGAAAAAGGAGTAAACAACAATGCCATTTGTAGCGTCTGTTTGTATTAAACCATATTCATTTCAATAAACATTTATCAATATGTGTAAATAGGTTTGTCATACGGTCAGAGAAAATGCGCTAACGATGAATTGCTCTCTTATTTTCAAGTCGAAGCGCCAATACATCGTCCATCTTTTTTTCTATTTTTTTCACTTACGATAAAAGATAAGACCAAAATTTCTCTTACGATCAAAATTTTACATTTAGGACAGGGTAGTTTTACACGTAAAGTTAGGACTATTTTTACACTTAAGATTATCGTAAGTATTTTTGTGAAACTCTTTTTAATCTTAGTTTTACACTTACGACAATTTTTATCGTAAGAATTTTTGTGAAAAGGGCTACTGAATCCTAAAAAAATGATGTTGCATCACGAGGTGTCGGCCCGATAGTCCGAAGACCCGAAAGACCGAGAGTCCGAAGGCCCAATAATCCGAATGACCTTCTGAAAAATCGTCCAAAGCAATGCACTGTTGAAGTAAAAACATACACCTGCCGATCCATTATAATGAAAACAGAGAAATTATATGCTATGATAATATAAAATAGCATAATTTAATGGTAACATATATACAACCGTTTCATGACTTTCGAGAATAAATCCATGACTCTTGTTTGTTTTTTATAATATGGTTTATATATAGCGTTTAACACCATTTTCAACAATATTTCAGTACTATCGTGGCGGTCAGTTTTATTTGTAGAGGAGACCTGAGTACCCAGAGAAAACCACCGACCTACCGCAATTCATTGACAAACTTCATCACATATTGTTGTATCGAGTACACCTCGACTGATCGGGATTCGATCTCACACCGTTAGTGGTGATAGTTTACATTATAGCTTTATGGGAATTCATTATCATCTCTTGGAGAGGCACTAAAGACAATGAATTAAATTAAATTTGGCAGAGATGTTACCTGTCAGATCATGCATAAATGATACAACTTAGTTACAAATGTGTACACAAAAATGTCAGCAAAGACATCAATTGCAATTTCTGATAATTTCTCATGAACTTAATTATAACCCAGGTGAACAATTCCGGATCTTGTGAGCCTCTCGGTGACTTTTTCCATCTAAGTTATAATTATAAATTATATGTGTTTCAGCTCAAATATACAGTGGCGTAGCCACGGCAAAATTGGATGCTTTCTATTGCAAAAAGGGTGTATTTTTTGTTTAGAAAACAACGAACCACAGAATATTTGTCGGCATGCACGTAGTAGCAACACTATTAGATATTAAATGATTCCGAATTTAAATTACTTTAAAAAGAAATAAAAGAATAAATAAAATTAACGCCGGGCAGAGATATGTGTATGTTTAATTGAAATAGTAGTTAGAGCCTATATACATTTGTAACTGTCACCACCTTGGTCTAAAACATTCGCTATTGTAGCTAAACTGTGTTTTGTTTAATCTACTGTACTACCGTGAAGTCATCTTCGCTAGCCAAGGGTTATGACCCGCTCTACTCATCTTCACCCTTGGCATCGTTAGACGGATTTTCGAGGTCACACGGTGACGGTTTATATGTAATGCAGCAAGTGGTAGCTGCAACCAATCAGAACGGGCTTTACAAAAAGCACATGTTCTGTAGTTAAAACACCAAAAATCAAATCAAATCAAATCTGGACAATTATACAGGGGTAACAGGCGAAAAATCACAGAAGGTATTAGCCAAGTTGGATATTAATTTTACTCTTATCACAAATACATATGCAGGGTCGCCCTAGGAGGTGTGGACCCCATAACATAATAATCATTGCTGTTCTCTGTAAAACCTAGTGTTTTTGTTTGTGTGTACTTGAACAGCTGAGAGTATGCAACTTCGGTGGGGCTCAATTGGCTTAAGGCAGATCCTGTATATGTGGTTCATTCTACCTAGGGCCATTATTTCGTGTTGGTATGCTAGTTGGATTTACAACTACCTGTGCAATCAGTTTCTATCACCACTAAAGTTGTGATTTCGAATCCTGCTCGTGAGGAGGTGTGCTTGATACAACATTATGTGATAAAGTTTGTCAGTGTTTTTCTCCATTTTCCTCCAACAATAAAACTGACCACCATGATATAACTGAAATTTTGTTGACTGTGGCATTAAACACCATAACCCTAACTCTTCATTCTACCTATTAGTACAACAATGTATTACAACTTTTTGAAAATAGACAAAAAATATATATAATTTTTAACCAGAATATGTGGAATACTTTTTTGCTATATTTTGCAGCAGCCAGATAAGACATAACTTAGAAAATAATCCTACATAATATATCTCAATCAGGGCGAGGTGTACAACATTTTGTGATAAAGTTTGTCGGTGATTTGCAACATGTTGGTGGTTTTCTCCGGGGTCCTCCACCAATAAAACTGACCACCACAATATAACTGAAACATTGTTGAAAGTGGCGTTAAACACGATCAAACAAACAAACCAAATATATCAGAAAATACATGTAATTCATTCAATCAATATTCAGTAAGTATGATGTTGGTCACCAAACTGGATGGTAGTTATTAATACAAATGTAGATTGCAAAGTCATTATTTTTAATTTAGTTCATCAACTTTGTTGTCAATTGCTTGATAACTTATTTTCTTTTTTATACTCTTACTCTCAGCTGATACTGATATGTCAATAAAATATAATAAACATAGGCAAAATTTCAAAATAACTTTTTTATTAGAAAATCTGAGTCTTAATCCATAATAACAGTCTTTTATCCTACATCTTTGAACTATGAAAATGTCTTCAAATAAGTTGCATATGGTTATTTCTACTACATGTACATGTATGTGATGTCATAAACAATGTAAAATTATTAATACAGATAAAATCCCTGTTTTTAATATTTAATAAAAGAAAAGGTTTTTAAAACAAAATGATAATCAAATAACCTCAATTTTTTTTATTGATTTAGTTAAAGTATTTGTACAAGGAAACTTCCTCCAAAATCATGTAATGTCTCAATAAATTAATTTTAAATTAAAAAAAACCTCCCTTCCAGATCTCAGCTAACGTATTCCGATGAATAAGGTTCCTGTTAAATTTATAAAAAATTAACTAATTACTCATGTCACATGAAAAGTTGTCTATTTTCAGCTAAAAAAAAATCCTTTCACCCCTTCTCCCCCCCCCCCCTTCCAAAAAAACCCCCAAATACTCAACAACATAAAATTTAGGATGAAGTCTTTGATGACTTGAAATGAAAGCTTAAAAAGCGTAAAAATTAGTCATAGCAATGGTCCTCCTATGTTGGAATTTGATCTGTCATCTGAAAGACTTCTAAGCCAACATCCAGTTCATGTTGTATTTGCTACCAAGTTCCTGACAACCATTCTGGAATCCATCAGCTGTAACAAAAAATAACATTATAGTACTTGATAACAGAAATTCTAAAATAATATGACATTTAAAAAAAATAGATGATGT
This sequence comes from Bathymodiolus brooksi, assembly GCA_963680875.1. NCBI lineage: Eukaryota > Metazoa > Mollusca > Bivalvia > Mytilida > Modiolidae > Bathymodiolus > Bathymodiolus brooksi. Next base: position 65,791,423 of record OY804576.1, on the reverse strand, counting down.
CTCAAAAGAGGTACCAGTATTTTAAGGCAAACTTATCTATTTTATTAAAGATACATACTGGTACTTTGATTGTACCTCCCTCGTTTGATACTGTACATCACTTTCTCAGTCAAATCACAAACTCTGTAATTACTCTATGTGGTACTAAGGTATATATATTGCTGTTTTGTCTTGCATGTAGAACACTACATGTTGATATCAATAGAGGAGTAACAGAATTTGACACTCATCTGATCCTGTATCTCTCATGCATTGTCGTTTCGATATGTATACATGTATAAAAGAAGAGGGTACTTTATTTACCAAATATAGGCCCACGAGGGGCATGAATATTCACATATATACATATATGTTTAACAAAGACAAAGATACAATTACATATACTTATAACATGTCATTTATATGCTCAGTGTGGTTGATATGTTTTAATACATCCAGCTATGATATATGTATTACATAAATATGATGATAAATAAATAGATAGAGCCGACTATTTGTATCCTACCCGTGTCTGAAACAGAGAGGCAAACACAATAACCTTTCTGCAGGAGACACCAGGTGACGGTGCTAAAAGGATGATAGTCAACCCTTAATTTTGAGGTACAGGTATGAGCCATTTATATCCTCCCTGTGTCTAAAGCAGAAAGGCAAGCACATCGGTTGCCCTTCAGCAGAAGACACCAGGGGAGGATGCTAAAAGGAATATATATAGATGGCTTCATCATGCAGTTTTATAATTATTGCATTCAAGTTTAAATCAAAATACATGTAGCTATCTGAGAAAACTAATTCTATAAGTACATACATGATGAAGTTAGCCATCTCTTTGATCTGCATTGTTAGATTCCTTTTTTCCATGATCATAGTGTTATTTTTAGTCAAAATAATGAATCTTCTAGCAATCCAGAGATTTGTATTTTTTTACATGTAGGTCGCATTAATTTCTGTATTAACAGGAGGAAGCTGATCTAAAAATTGCTAATGAAAATTATAGCTTCCTGGAGTTATTTGGACTATGAGTGATAGTACAGGCAGCTAATGACCAAGTGTTATTGGTGATATGGATATATACATATATGCATATCATTAACCTTTCAACCAAAAATTGTGGCTATTTTTAACCAGAACCATTGTGAGTCATGTGACATGTTGGTTTGTAAACAAATGCAATTTAAGCATTATTTTCATTCTAAAAAATAATAATCAAATAAAACAATGTTAAAACATCTGAATTATATAATAAATTAAGCAATCGGTCATTTTAAAGTCCTTGTAATGACACCTTTATTTTTTTTCTATAGCCTCAAATTGCCCGCTATACCACAATATGCGTTGATCAATGAAGATGAACTTCCATGTAGAATTTTTAACTGATTTTACATCGAAACTTACCAATTGTGATATAAATAAATATAAAATCCTAATTTAAATCTAACTACTGAATTTCAAGTCAATAATTTCATCAGATCATGTTCAATTCAGCGATACAAAAATATCTCAGGCACAAGGCTTCATGAAATAAATATGGCCTCTCTTCCGGTTTCATAAAGCTGTTATAACACTGGTCAAGGGTGTGTTCGACTTGCATATTGATAAAAGAAAAAACACAAATTTGTCTTAAAAGAATAAAAGTTGTGGAAAAACAACAACAGCGTATAGTCAAAATACTTTACATGGGGATACTTTGTATAACATTAACAGAAGGAATTACAAATCGGTTTGTGCAGAATTGGCATTCGCCAAAGTCACCTTCGACAGAATGGTCATGATTTTTGATAGAATTTGTAACTTTTTCTTTATTTGCTATGTATAGTTGGATTATTGCAATATTCAAAGAGTGTATGATCAAAGGTAGGAACTTCTACTGTTTATATATTCATAAGTTGTATTTTAATGCCTCAAAACTGTATCAGAAGTGGAAAAAGTTGCAAAATTTACAATGTTTTCAAGTTCAGAAGATGTACCTTTTCTATATTTCCAAATTAAATAACGCTATATATATAATGCTGAGAGTGCCTAGCATACACTATAAACATCATGTTGTACTATTTATTTTTACAAATTGTTACTTAAAACAAAAGATCAGTAGCCATTTTCACAAAAATTCGTAACTATAGTCCTAACTTTTTCACTTAAGATTATCTTACGACAATTCCTAAGTCCTTTTCACAAAGATTATCTTACGACAAATTTTAATCTTACGACTAAAATTACACTTACGATAAAAAATTCTTCCTTATGTGTACTCGATACAACATTATGTGATAAAGTTTTTTTGCGACAGGTCAATGGTTTTCTCCGAGTACTCCAGTTTTCTCCACGAATAAAACTGACCGATATATTGTTAAACACCATAAACCATCTTCCTTAGCAACCTAGTTTCATTTCCATAGCACAACAAAGCATTTTTTTTAATAAAATTATTCTATGAAATATCCTCGGCACTAATTTATAAGCAGTTTTTATGCTATGATGTGTTTGTATGTTTATATTGAATTTTTATCTAATAAAAAAAAATGTATATGAATCGGTCACCAATAACTGCACAAAATATGAACAGGTATGATTTTCGTATAGAGGAACATTTCTAATGCATGTAAATTAAAATGATCTATAATAATTATCATTACTTGGAGTTGTGCGTCATCATCCACGTGTGGTTATTTTTGGTAGAAGTATTTTTTAAGGGAGTGCATCTGAAGTGTGAAAAAAAAACCTATTCATATAATTCATTTTATCGGTTATTTGTCAGCAAAATATTTACCCCTTTTTTCCAATTAATCCCATCCCACATAAAATTAAACGCTTGTTCTTTTACTGATGAAAATTTATCCCGATTTTTCTGAGATAACCCAAATTAAGATGTGTTTATCATCTATCAATCATGAAGACGAATAGATATCCCTGTTATATATTAATGTTAATATAACAGAAGAATCAATGTACACAAGTTTATGTATTGCCAGAGTGTTCGATGATCATCGAAGTTGCCAGAAATTAATAAATTATATTACTAATATAAAGGCAAAATCAAAACGATATCATTGGATCCAGAAAATTCCAGTCCTAAAGTGGCTGTTCATACAAAACTTTTGTAAGCGAAGTAGATGTCTAGAAGAAAATCCCGTATTCCTGTTTTTATAAAAAAAAAAATGAAAAAAAAAGAATTCTCCCCAAGTTTGCAAGTAGTCTTTTCGATTGTCGATCGTTCCCAATTTGATATCTAAAATTAATGAGAATTATCCTGATTTTGTTGGTCATGTAAACGATACACTGCTGCATTGAAAAGGTAAATGTACGGAATGCATCGTTATAGACAGACTCTGTTATTAGTCACGCCAGAAAAAGGAGTAAACAACAATGCCATTTGTAGCGTCTGTTTGTATTAAACCATATTCATTTCAATAAACATTTATCAATATGTGTAAATAGGTTTGTCATACGGTCAGAGAAAATGCGCTAACGATGAATTGCTCTCTTATTTTCAAGTCGAAGCGCCAATACATCGTCCATCTTTTTTTCTATTTTTTTCACTTACGATAAAAGATAAGACCAAAATTTCTCTTACGATCAAAATTTTACATTTAGGACAGGGTAGTTTTACACGTAAAGTTAGGACTATTTTTACACTTAAGATTATCGTAAGTATTTTTGTGAAACTCTTTTTAATCTTAGTTTTACACTTACGACAATTTTTTATCGTAAGAATTTTTGTGAAAAGGGCTACTGAATCCTAAAAAAATGATGTTGCATCACGAGGTGTCGGCCCGATAGTCCGAAGACCCGAAAGACCGAGAGTCCGAAGGCCCAATAATCCGAATGACCTTCTGAAAAATCGTCCAAAGCAATGCACTGTTGAAGTAAAAACATACACCTGCCGATCCATTATAATGAAAACAGAGAAATTATATGCTATGATAATATAAAATAGCATAATTTAATGGTAACATATATACAACCGTTTCATGACTTTCGAGAATAAATCCATGACTCTTGTTTGTTTTTTATAATATGGTTTATATATAGCGTTTAACACCATTTTCAACAATATTTCAGTACTATCGTGGCGGTCAGTTTTATTTGTAGAGGAGACCTGAGTACCCAGAGAAAACCACCGACCTACCGCAATTCATTGACAAACTTCATCACATATTGTTGTATCGAGTACACCTCGACTGATCGGGATTCGATCTCACACCGTTAGTGGTGATAGTTTACATTATAGCTTTATGGGAATTCATTATCATCTCTTGGAGAGGCACTAAAGACAATGAATTAAATTAAATTTGGCAGAGATGTTACCTGTCAGATCATGCATAAATGATACAACTTAGTTACAAATGTGTACACAAAAATGTCAGCAAAGACATCAATTGCAATTTCTGATAATTTCTCATGAACTTAATTATAACCCAGGTGAACAATTCCGGATCTTGTGAGCCTCTCGGTGACTTTTTCCATCTAAGTTATAATTATAAATTATATGTGTTTCAGCTCAAATATACAGTGGCGTAGCCACGGCAAAATTGGATGCTTTCTATTGCAAAAAGGGTGTATTTTTTGTTTAGAAAACAACGAACCACAGAATATTTGTCGGCATGCACGTAGTAGCAACACTATTAGATATTAAATGATTCCGAATTTAAATTACTTTAAAAAGAAATAAAAGAATAAATAAAATTAACGCCGGGCAGAGATATGTGTATGTTTAATTGAAATAGTAGTTAGAGCCTATATACATTTGTAACTGTCACCACCTTGGTCTAAAACATTCGCTATTGTAGCTAAACTGTGTTTTGTTTAATCTACTGTACTACCGTGAAGTCATCTTCGCTAGCCAAGGGTTATGACCCGCTCTACTCATCTTCACCCTTGGCATCGTTAGACGGATTTTCGAGGTCACACGGTGACGGTTTATATGTAATGCAGCAAGTGGTAGCTGCAACCAATCAGAACGGGCTTTACAAAAAGCACACGTTCTGTAGTTAAAACACCAAAAATCAAATCAAATCAAATCTGGACAATTATACAGGGGTAACAGGCGAAAAATCACAGAAGGTATTAGCCAAGTTGGATATTAATTTTACTCTTATCACAAATACATATCCAGGGTCGCCCTAGGAGGTGTGGACCCCATAACATAATAATCATTGCTGTTCTCTGTAAAACCTAGTGTTTTTGTTTGTGTGTACTTGAACAGCTGAGAGTATGCAACTTCAGTGGGGCTCAATTGGCTTAAGGCAGATCCTGTATATGTGGTTCATTCTACCTAGGGCCATTATTTCGTGTTGGTATGCTAGTTGGATTTACAACTACCTGTGCAATCAGTTTCTATCACCACTAAAGTTGTGATTTCGAATCCTGCTCGTGAGGAGGTGTGCTTGATACAACATTATGTGATAAAGTTTGTCAGTGTTTTTCTCCATTTTCCTCCAACAATAAAACTGACCACCATGATATAACTGAAATTTTGTTGACTGTGGCATTAAACACCATAACCCTAACTCTTCATTCTACCTATTAGTACAACAATGTATTACAACTTTTTGAAAATAGACAAAAAATATATATAATTTTTAACCAGAATATGTGGAATACTTTTTTGCTATATTTTGCAGCAGCCAGATAAGACATAACTTAGAAAATAATCCTACATAATATATCTCAATCAGGGCGAGGTGTACAACATTTTGTGATAAAGTTTGTCGGTGATTTGCAACATGTTGGTGGTTTTCTCCGGGGTCCTCCACCAATAAAACTGACCACCACAATATAACTGAAACATTGTTGAAAGTGGCGTTAAACACGATCAAACAAACAAACCAAATATATCAGAAAATACATGTAATTCATTCAATCAATATTCAGTAAGTATGATGTTGGTCACCAAACTGGATGGTAGTTATTAATACAAATGTAGATTGCAAAGTCATTATTTTTAATTTAGTTCATCAACTTTGTTGTCAATTGCTTGATAACTTATTTTCTTTTTTATACTCTTACTCTCAGCTGATACTGATATGTCAATAAAATATAATAAACATAGGCAAAATTTCAAAATAACTTTTTTATTAGAAAATCTGAGTCTTAATCCATAATAACAGTCTTTTATCCTACATCTTTGAACTATGAAAATGTCTTCAAATAAGTTGCATATGGTTATTTCTACTACATGTACATGTATGTGATGTCATAAACAATGTAAAATTATTAATACAGATAAAATCCCTGTTTTTAATATTTAATAAAAGAAAAGGTTTTTAAAACAAAATGATAATCAAATAACCTCAATTTTTTTTATTGATTTAGTTAAAGTATTTGTACAAGGAAACTTCCTCCAAAATCATGTAATGTCTCAATAAATTAATTTTAAATTAAAAAAAACCTCCCTTCCAGATCTCAGCTAACGTATTCCGATGAATAAGGTTCCTGTTAAATTTATAAAAAATTAACTAATTACTCATGTCACATGAAAAGTTGTCTATTTTCAGCTAAAAAAAAATCCTTTCACCCCTTCTCCCCCCCCCCCCCCTTCCAAAAAAACCCCCAAATACTCAACAACATAAAATTTAGGATGAAGTCTTTGATGACTTGAAATGAAAGCTTAAAAAGCGTAAAAATTAGTCATAGCAATGGTCCTCCTATGTTGGAATTTGATCTGTCATCTGAAAGACTTCTAAGCCAACATCCAGTTCATGTTGTATTTGCTACCAAGTTCCTGACAACCATTCTGGAATCCATCAGCTGTAACAAAAAATAACATTATAGTACTTGATAACAGAAATTCTAAAATAATATGACATTTAAAAAAAATAGATGATGTCTCAAAAGAGGTACCAGTATTTTAAGGCAAACTTATCTATTTTATTAAAGATACATACTGGTACTTTGATTGTACCTCCCTCGTTTGATACTGTACATCACTTTCTCAGTCAAATCACAAACTCTGTAATTACTCTATGTGGTACTAAGGTATATATATTGCTGTTTTGTCTTGCATGTAGAACACTACATGTTGATATCAATAGAGGAGTAACAGAATTTGACACTCATCTGATCCTGTATCTCTCATGCATTGTCGTTTCGATATGTATACATGTATAAAAGAAGAGGGTACTTTATTTACCAAATATAGGCCCACGAGGGGCATGAATATTCACATATATACATATATGTTTAACAAAGACAAAGATACAATTACATATACTTATAACATGTCATTTATATGCTCAGTGTGGTTGATATGTTTTAATACATCCAGCTATGATATATGTATTACATAAATATGATGATAAATAAATAGATAGAGCCGACTATTTGTATCCTACCCGTGTCTGAAACAGAGAGGCAAACACAATAACCTTTCTGCAGGAGACACCAGGTGACGGTGCTAAAAGGATGATAGTCAACCCTTAATTTTGAGGTACAGGTATGAGCCATTTATATCCTCCCTGTGTCTAAAGCAGAAAGGCAAGCACATCGGTTGCCCTTCAGCAGAAGACACCAGGGGAGGATGCTAAAAGGAATATATATAGATGGCTTCATCATGCAGTTTTATAATTATTGCATTCAAGTTTAAATCAAAATACATGTAGCTATCTGAGAAAACTAATTCTATAAGTACATACATGATGAAGTTAGCCATCTCTTTGATCTGCATTGTTAGATTCCTTTTTTCCATGATCATAGTGTTATTTTTAGTCAAAATAATGAATCTTCTAGCAATCCAGAGATTTGTATTTTTTTACATGTAGGTCGCATTAATTTCTGTATTAACAGGAGGAAGCTGATCTAAAAATTGCTAATGAAAATTATAGCTTCCTGGAGTTATTTGGACTATGAGTGATAGTACAGGCAGCTAATGACCAAGTGTTATTGGTGATATGGATATATACATATATGCATATCATTAACCTTTCAACCAAAAATTGTGGCTATTTTTAACCAGAACCATTGTGAGTCATGTGACATGTTGGTTTGTAAACAAATGCAATTTAAGCATTATTTTCATTCTAAAAAATAATAATCAAATAAAACAATGTTAAAACATCTGAATTATATAATAAATTAAGCAATCGGTCATTTTAAAGTCCTTGTAATGACACCTTTATTTTTTTTCTATAGCCTCAAATTGCCCGCTATACCACAATATGCGTTGATCAATGAAGATGAACTTCCATGTAGAATTTTTAACTGATTTTACATCGAAACTTACCAATTGTGATATAAATAAATATAAAATCCTAATTTAAATCTAACTACTGAATTTCAAGTCAATAATTTCATCAGATCATGTTCAATTCAGCGATACAAAAATATCTCAGGCACAAGGCTTCATGAAATAAATATGGCCTCTCTTCCGGTTTCATAAAGCTGTTATAACACTGGTCAAGGGTGTGTTCGACTTGCATATTGATAAAAGAAAAAACACAAATTTGTCTTAAAAGAATAAAAGTTGTGGAAAAACAACAACAGCGTATAGTCAAAATACTTTACATGGGGATACTTTGTATAACATTAACAGAAGGAATTACAAATCGGTTTGTGCAGAATTGGCATTCGCCAAAGTCACCTTCGACAGAATGGTCATGATTTTTGATAGAATTTGTAACTTTTTCTTTATTTGCTATGTATAGTTGGATTATTGCAATATTCAAAGAGTGTATGATCAAAGGTAGGAACTTCTACTGTTTATATATTCATAAGTTGTATTTTAATGCCTCAAAACTGTATCAGAAGTGGAAAAAGTTGCAAAATTTACAATGTTTTCAAGTTCAGAAGATGTACCTTTTCTATATTTCCAAATTAAATAACGCTATATATATAATGCTGAGAGTGCCTAGCATACACTATAAACATCATGTTGTACTATTTATTTTTACAAATTGTTACTTAAAACAAAAGATCAGTAGCCATTTTCACAAAAATTCGTAACTATAGTCCTAACTTTTTCACTTAAGATTATCTTACGACAATTCCTAAGTCCTTTTCACAAAGATTATCTTACGACAAATTTTAATCTTACGACTAAAATTACACTTACGATAAAAAATTCTTCCTTATGTGTACTCGATACAACATTATGTGATAAAGTTTTTTTGCGACAGGTCAATGGTTTTCTCCGAGTACTCCAGTTTTCTCCACGAATAAAACTGACCGATATATTGTTAAACACCATAAACCATCTTCCTTAGCAACCTAGTTTCATTTCCATAGCACAACAAAGCATTTTTTTTAATAAAATTATTCTATGAAATATCCTCGGCACTAATTTATAAGCAGTTTTTATGCTATGATGTGTTTGTATGTTTATATTGAATTTTTATCTAATAAAAAAAAATGTATATGAATCGGTCACCAATAACTGCACAAAATATGAACAGGTATGATTTTCGTATAGAGGAACATTTCTAATGCATGTAAATTAAAATGATCTATAATAATTATCATTACTTGGAGTTGTGCGTCATCATCCACGTGTGGTTATTTTTGGTAGAAGTATTTTTTAAGGGAGTGCATCTGAAGTGTGAAAAAAAAACCTATTCATATAATTCATTTTATCGGTTATTTGTCAGCAAAATATTTACCCCTTTTTTCCAATTAATCCCATCCCACATAAAATTAAACGCTTGTTCTTTTACTGATGAAAATTTATCCCGATTTTTCTGAGATAACCCAAATTAAGATGTGTTTATCATCTATCAATCATGAAGACGAATAGATATCCCTGTTATATATTAATGTTAATATAACAGAAGAATCAATGTACACAAGTTTATGTATTGCCAGAGTGTTCGATGATCATCGAAGTTGCCAGAAATTAATAAATTATATTACTAATATAAAGGCAAAATCAAAACGATATCATTGGATCCAGAAAATTCCAGTCCTAAAGTGGCTGTTCATACAAAACTTTTGTAAGCGAAGTAGATGTCTAGAAGAAAATCCCGTATTCCTGTTTTTATAAAAAAAAAAATGAAAAAAAAAGAATTCTCCCCAAGTTTGCAAGTAGTCTTTTCGATTGTCGATCGTTCCCAATTTGATATCTAAAATTAATGAGAATTATCCTGATTTTGTTGGTCATGTAAACGATACACTGCTGCATTGAAAAGGTAAATGTACGGAATGCATCGTTATAGACAGACTCTGTTATTAGTCACGCCAGAAAAAGGAGTAAACAACAATGCCATTTGTAGCGTCTGTTTGTATTAAACCATATTCATTTCAATAAACATTTATCAATATGTGTAAATAGGTTTGTCATACGGTCAGAGAAAATGCGCTAACGATGAATTGCTCTCTTATTTTCAAGTCGAAGCGCCAATACATCGTCCATCTTTTTTTCTATTTTTTTCACTTACGATAAAAGATAAGACCAAAATTTCTCTTACGATCAAAATTTTACATTTAGGACAGGGTAGTTTTACACGTAAAGTTAGGACTATTTTTACACTTAAGATTATCGTAAGTATTTTTGTGAAACTCTTTTTAATCTTAGTTTTACACTTACGACAATTTTTTATCGTAAGAATTTTTGTGAAAAGGGCTACTGAATCCTAAAAAAATGATGTTGCATCACGAGGTGTCGGCCCGATAGTCCGAAGACCCGAAAGACCGAGAGTCCGAAGGCCCAATAATCCGAATGACCTTCTGAAAAATCGTCCAAAGCAATGCACTGTTGAAGTAAAAACATACACCTGCCGATCCATTATAATGAAAACAGAGAAATTATATGCTATGATAATATAAAATAGCATAATTTAATGGTAACATATATACAACCGTTTCATGACTTTCGAGAATAAATCCATGACTCTTGTTTGTTTTTTATAATATGGTTTATATATAGCGTTTAACACCATTTTCAACAATATTTCAGTACTATCGTGGCGGTCAGTTTTATTTGTAGAGGAGACCTGAGTACCCAGAGAAAACCACCGACCTACCGCAATTCATTGACAAACTTCATCACATATTGTTGTATCGAGTACACCTCGACTGATCGGGATTCGATCTCACACCGTTAGTGGTGATAGTTTACATTATAGCTTTATGGGAATTCATTATCATCTCTTGGAGAGGCACTAAAGACAATGAATTAAATTAAATTTGGCAGAGATGTTACCTGTCAGATCATGCATAAATGATACAACTTAGTTACAAATGTGTACACAAAAATGTCAGCAAAGACATCAATTGCAATTTCTGATAATTTCTCATGAACTTAATTATAACCCAGGTGAACAATTCCGGATCTTGTGAGCCTCTCGGTGACTTTTTCCATCTAAGTTATAATTATAAATTATATGTGTTTCAGCTCAAATATACAGTGGCGTAGCCACGGCAAAATTGGATGCTTTCTATTGCAAAAAGGGTGTATTTTTTGTTTAGAAAACAACGAACCACAGAATATTTGTCGGCATGCACGTAGTAGCAACACTATTAGATATTAAATGATTCCGAATTTAAATTACTTTAAAAAGAAATAAAAGAATAAATAAAATTAACGCCGGGCAGAGATATGTGTATGTTTAATTGAAATAGTAGTTAGAGCCTATATACATTTGTAACTGTCACCACCTTGGTCTAAAACATTCGCTATTGTAGCTAAACTGTGTTTTGTTTAATCTACTGTACTACCGTGAAGTCATCTTCGCTAGCCAAGGGTTATGACCCGCTCTACTCATCTTCACCCTTGGCATCGTTAGACGGATTTTCGAGGTCACACGGTGACGGTTTATATGTAATGCAGCAAGTGGTAGCTGCAACCAATCAGAACGGGCTTTACAAAAAGCACACGTTCTGTAGTTAAAACACCAAAAATCAAATCAAATCAAATCTGGACAATTATACAGGGGTAACAGGCGAAAAATCACAGAAGGTATTAGCCAAGTTGGATATTAATTTTACTCTTATCACAAATACATATCCAGGGTCGCCCTAGGAGGTGTGGACCCCATAACATAATAATCATTGCTGTTCTCTGTAAAACCTAGTGTTTTTGTTTGTGTGTACTTGAACAGCTGAGAGTATGCAACTTCAGTGGGGCTCAATTGGCTTAAGGCAGATCCTGTATATGTGGTTCATTCTACCTAGGGCCATTATTTCGTGTTGGTATGCTAGTTGGATTTACAACTACCTGTGCAATCAGTTTCTATCACCACTAAAGTTGTGATTTCGAATCCTGCTCGTGGGGAGGTGTGCTTGATACAACATTATGTGATAAAGTTTGTCAGTGTTTTTCTCCATTTTCCTCCAACAATAAAACTGACCACCATGATATAACTGAAATTTTGTTGACTGTGGCATTAAACACCATAACCCTAACTCTTCATTCTACCTATTAGTACAACAATGTATTACAACTTTTTGAAAATAGACAAAAAATATATATAATTTTTAACCAGAATATGTGGAATACTTTTTTGCTATATTTTGCAGCAGCCAGATAAGACATAACTTAGAAAATAATCCTACATAATATATCTCAATCAGGGCGAGGTGTACAACATTTTGTGATAAAGTTTGTCAGTGATTTGCAACATGTTGGTGGTTTTCTCCGGGGTCCTCCACCAATAAAACTGACCACCACAATATAACTGAAACATTGTTGAAAGTGGCGTTAAACACGATCAAACAAACAAACCAAATATATCAGAAAATACATGTAATTCATTCAATCAATATTCAGTAAGTATGATGTTGGTCACCAAACTGGATGGTAGTTATTAATACAAATGTAGATCGCAAAGTCATTATTTTTAATTTAGTTCATCAACTTTGTTGTCAATTGCTTGATAACTTATTTTCTTTTTTATACTCTTACTCTCAGCTGATACTGATATGTCAATAAAATATAATAAACATAGGCAAAATTTCAAAATAACTTTTTTATTAGAAAATCTGAGTCTTAATCCATAATAACAGTCTTTTATCCTACATCTTTGAACTATGAAAATGTCTTCAAATAAGTTGCATATGGTTATTTCTACTACATGTACATGTATGTGATGTCATAAACAATGTAAAATTATTAATACAGATAAAATCCCTGTTTTTAATATTTAATAAAAGAAAAGGTTTTTAAAACAAAATGATAATCAAATAACCTCAATTTTTTTTATTGATTTAGTTAAAGTATTTGTACAAGGAAACTTCCTCCAAAATCATGTAATGTCTCAATAAATTAATTTTAAATTAAAAAAAACCTCCCTTCCAGATCTCAGCTAACGTATTCCGATGAATAAGGTTCCTGTTAAATTTATAAAAAATTAACTAATTACTCATGTCACATGAAAAGTTGTCTATTTTCAGCTAAAAAAAAATCCTTTCACCCCTTCTCCCCCCCCCCTCCAAAAAAAACCCCAAATACTCAACAACATAAAATTTAGGATGAAGTCTTTGATGACTTGAAATGAAAGCTTAAAAAGCGTAAAAATTAGTCATAGCAATGGTCCTCCTATGTTGGAATTTGATCTGTCATCTGAAAGACTTCTAAGCCAACATCCAGTTCATGTTGTATTTGCTACCAAGTTCCTGACAACCATTCTGGAATCCATCAGCTGTAACAAAAAATAACATTATAGTACTTGATAACAGAAATTCTAAAATAATATGACATTTAAAAAAAATAGATGATGTCTCAAAAGAGGTACCAGTATTTTAAGGCAAACTTATCTATTTTATTAAAGATACATACTGGTACTTTGATTGTACCTCCCTCGTTTGATACTGTACATCACTTTCTCAGTCAAATCACAAACTCTGTAGTTACTCTATGTAGTACTAAGGTATATATATTGCTGTTTTGTCTTGCATGTAGAACACTACATGTTGATATCAATAGAGGAGTAACAGAATTTGACACTCATCTGATCCTGTATCTCTCATGCATTGTCGTTTCGATATGTATACATGTATAAAAGAAGAGGGTACTTTATTTACCAAATATAGGCCCACGAGGGGCATGAATATTCACATATATACATATATGTTTAACAAAGACAAAGATACAATTACATATACTTATAACATGTCATTTATATGCTCAGTGTGGTTGATATGTTTTAATACATCCAGCTATGATATATGTATCACATAAATATGATGATAAATAAATAGATAGAGCCGACTATTTGTATCCTACCCGTGTCTGAAACAGAGAGGCAAACACAATAACCTTTCTGCAGGAGACACCAGGTGACGGTGCTAAAAGGATGATAGTCAACCCTTAATTTTGAGGTACAGGTATGAGCCATTTATATCCTCCCTGTGTCTAAAGCAGAAAGGCAAGCACATCGGTTGCCCTTCAGCAGAAGACACCAGGGGAGGATGCTAAAAGGAATATATATAGATGGCTTCATCATGCAGTTTTATAATTATTGCATTCAAGTTTAAATCAAAATACATGTAGCTATCTGAGAAAACTAATTCTATAAGTACATACATGATGAAGTTAGCCATCTCTTTGATCTGCATTGTTAGATTCCTTTTTTCCATGATCATAGTGTTATTTTTAGTCAAAATAATGAATCTTCTAGCAATCCAGAGATTTGTATTTTTTTACATGTAGGTCGCATTAATTTCTGTATTAACAGGAGGAAGCTGATCTAAAAATTGCTAATGAAAATTATAGCTTCCTGGAGTTATTTGGACTATGAGTGATATTACAGGCAGCTAATGACCAAGTGTTATTGGTGATATGGATATATACATATATGCATATCATTAACCTTTCAACCAAAAATTGTGGCTATTTTTAACCAGAACCATTGTGAGTCATGTGACATGTTGGTTTGTAAACAAATGCAATTTAAGCATTATTTTCATTCTAAAAAATAATAATCAAATAAAACAATGTTAAAACATCTGAATTATATAATAAATTAAGCAATCGGTCATTTTAAAGTCCTTGTAATGACACCTTTATTTTTTTTCTATAGCCTCAAATTGCCCGCTATACCACAATATGCGTTGATCAATGAAGATGAACTTCCATGTAGAATTTTTAACTGATTTTACATCGAAACTTACCAATTGTGATATAAATAAATATAAAATCCTAATTTAAATCTAACTACTGAATTTCAAGTCAATAATTTCATCAGATCATATTCAATTCAGCGATACAAAAATATCTCAGGCACAAGGCTTCATGAAATAAATATGGCCTCTCTTCCGGTTTCATAAAGCTGTTATAACACTGGTCAAGGGTGTGTTCGACTTGCATATTGATAAAAGAAAAAACACAAATTTGTCTTAAAAGAATAAAAGTTGTGGAAAAACAACAACAGCGTATAGTCAAAATACTTTACATGGGGATACTTTGTATAACATTAACAGAAGGAATTACAAATCGGTTTGTGCAGAATTGGCATTCGCCAAAGTCACCTTCGACAGAATGGTCATGATTTTTGATAGAATTTGTAACTTTTTCTTTATTTGCTATGTATAGTTGGATTATTGCAATATTCAAAGAGTGTATGATCAAAGGTAGGAACTTCTACTGTTTATATATTCATAAGTTGTATTTTAATGCCTCAAAACTGTATCAGAAGTGGAAAAAGTTGCAAAATTTACAATGTTTTCAAGTTCAGAAGATGTACCTTTTCTATATTTCCAAATTAAATAACGCTATATATATAATGCTGAGAGTGCCTAGCATACACTATAAACATCATGTTGTACTATTTATTTTTACAAATTGTTACTTAAAACAAAAGATCAGTAGCCCTTTTCACAAAAATTCGTAACTATAGTCCTAACTTTTTCACTTAAGATTATCTTACGACAATTCCTAAGTCCTTTTCACAAAGATTATCTTACGACAAATTTTAATCTTACGACTAAAATTACACTTACGATAAAAAATTCTTCCTTATGTGTACTCGATACAACATTATGTGATAAAGTTTTTTTGCGACAGGTCAATGGTTTTCTCCGAGTACTCCAGTTTTCTCCACGAATAAAACTGACCGATATATTGTTAAACACCATAAACCATCTTCCTTAGCAACCTAGTTTCATTTCCATAGCACAACAAAGCATTTTTTTTAATAAAATTATTCTATGAAATATCCTCGGCACTAATTTATAAGCAGTTTTTATGCTATGATGTGTTTGTATGTTTATATTGAATTTTTATCTAATAAAAAAAAATGTATATGAATCGGTCACCAATAACTGCACAAAATATGAACAGGTATGATTTTCGTATAGAGGAACATTTCTAATGCATGTAAATTAAAATGATCTATAATAATTATCATTACTTGGAGTTGTGCGTCATCATCCACGTGTGGTTACTTTTGGTAGAAGTATTTTTTAAGGGAGTGCATCTGAAGTGTGAAAAAAAACCCTATTCATATAATTCATTTTATCGGTTATTTGTCAGCAAAATATTTACCCCTTTTTTCCAATTAATCCCATCCCACATAAAATTAAACGCTTGTTCTTTTACTGATGAAAATTTATCCCGATTTTTCTGAGATAACCCAAATTAAGATGTGTTTATCATCTATCAATCATGAAGACGAATAGATATCCCTGTTATATATTAATGTTAATATAACAGAAGAATCAATGTACACAAGTTTATGTATTGCCAGAGTGTTCGATGATCATCGAAGTTGCCAGAAATTAATAAATTATATTACTAATATAAAGGCAAAATCAAAACGATATCATTGGATCCAGAAAATTCCAGTCCTAAAGTGGCTGTTCATACAAAACTTTTGTAAGCGAAGTAGATGTCTAGAAGAAAATCCCGTATTCCTGTTTTTATAAAAAAAAAATGAAAAAAAAAGAATTCTCCCCAAGTTTGCAAGTAGTCTTTTCGATTGTCGATCGTTCCCAATTTGATATCTAAAATTAATGAGAATTATCCTGATTTTGTTGGTCATTTAAACGATACACTGCTGCATTGAAAAGGTAAATGTACGGAATGCATCGTTATAGACAGACTCTGTTATTAGTCACGCCAGAAAAAGGAGTAAACAACAATGCCATTTGTAGCGTCTGTTTGTATTAAACCATATTCATTTCAATAAACATTTATCAATATGTGTAAATAGGTTTGTCATACGGTCAGAGAAAATGCGCTAACGATGAATTGCTCTCTTATTTTCAAGTCGAAGCGCCAATACATCGTCCATCTTTTTTTCTATTTTTTTCACTTACGATAAAAGATAAGACCAAAATTTCTCTTACGATCAAAATTTTACATTTAGGACAGGGTAGTTTTACACGTAAAGTTAGGACTATTTTTACACTTAAGATTATCGTAAGTATTTTTGTGAAACTCTTTTTAATCTTAGTTTTACACTTACGACAATTTTTTATCGTAAGAATTTTTGTGAAAAGGGCTACTGAATCCTAAAAAAATGATGTTGCATCACGAGGTGTCGGCCCGATAGTCCGAAGACCCGAAAGACCGAGAGTCCGAAGGCCCAATAATCCGAATGACCTTCTGAAAAATCGTCCAAAGCAATGCACTGTTGAAGTAAAAACATACACCTGCCGATCCATTATAATGAAAACAGAGAAATTATATGCTATGATAATATAAAATAGCATAATTTAATGGTAACATATATACAACCGTTTCATGACTTTCGAGAATAAATCCATGACTCTTGTTTGTTTTTTATAATATGGTTTATATATAGCGTTTAACACCATTTTCAACAATATTTCAGTACTATCGTGGCGGTCAGTTTTATTTGTAGAGGAGACCTGAGTACCCAGAGAAAACCACCGACCTACCGCAATTCATTGACAAACTTCATCACATATTGTTGTATCGAGTACACCTCGACTGATCGGGATTCGATCTCACACCGTTAGTGGTGATAGTTTACATTATAGCTTTATGGGAATTCATTATCATCTCTTGGAGAGGCACTAAAGACAATGAATTAAATTAAATTTGGCAGAGATGTTACCTGTCAGATCATGCATAAATGATACAACTTAGTTACAAATGTGTACACAAAAATGTCAGCAAAGACATCAATTGCAATTTCTGATAATTTCTCATGAACTTAATTATAACCCAGGTGAACAATTCCGGATCTTGTGAGCCTCTCGGTGACTTTTTCCATCTAAGTTATAATTATAAATTATATGTGTTTCAGCTCAAATATACAGTGGCGTAGCCACGGCAAAATTGGATGCTTTCTATTGCAAAAAGGGTGTATTTTTTGTTTAGAAAACAACGAACCACAGAATATTTGTCGGCATGCACGTAGTAGCAACACTATTAGATATTAAATGATTCCGAATTTAAATTACTTTAAAAAGAAATAAAAGAATAAATAAAATTAACGCCGGGCAGAGATATGTGTATGTTTAATTGAAATAGTAGTTAGAGCCTATATACATTTGTAACTGTCACCACCTTGGTCTAAAACATTCGCTATTGTAGCTAAACTGTGTTTTGTTTAATCTACTGTACTACCGTGAAGTCATCTTCGCTAGCCAAGGGTTATGACCCGCTCTACTCATCTTCACCCTTGGCATCGTTAGACGGATTTTCGAGGTCACACGGTGACGGTTTATATGTAATGCAGCAAGTGGTAGCTGCAACCAATCAGAACGGGCTTTACAAAAAGCACATGTTCTGTAGGAAAAATGTCAACAAAATAAAAATGCGAAAAATCGTCAGTCCGGCACGATTTTGATAGTATAAAAAAGTTTGTACCATTAGCCGCTACACTATTCGTACAAAAAGGTTGTACGAGGAGACACTGCCTATTATAATCTCGAGTCAATTTTCAGGGCATTCAAACGAAAGGAAATGAAAGCCTCGCGTCGATTGGCTGAAAATGACATCATTACAAGGGGCGTAACTGTCAAAATCCAGCAGGTGGCAGTGCGCGGGAATTACGAAAATCCGTCTAAAGATGCCAAGGGTGAAGATGAGTAGAGCGGATCGTAACCCTTGGCTAGAGAAGATGCCGTGAAGTAAGATATCCAATTTCTAACAAAGGGAATCCATCTTTTATCAACCTTGATATTCAAAGACGATTCACTGAAAATGCTTTAAAACGGGGTAAACCGTTTATCGAGTTTTTGTTGGAATGAACAAACATTCTATTTGGGTTTCGGACTATCGGTCCTTCGAACCTTCGGACTATTGAACCTTCGGACTATCGGACCGTCACCCATCACGAAAACCCGGAAACTTTACAAGTTGCAACCCATTATTAGTAGTGTATGATATCGATGTGAAAACATCATCTTATATAAATACCGAGTAACTTTTATTGTTTTTTATTCATTTTTGCTTTCAAATGAAGGACACTAGGAAATTTTGATTAAAAACAAAATAGCATATCGAGTGCACCCTTTGAATTTGAAAAGTGTTTAAATGAACTTTAACACGTGTGATTTTCCTATTTTTGATTCATGGATTTAAATTAAACCAGAAATATTCCACGAGAGACATGATTCATGTATGTACATGTACATGTATCTATTATAAATCTAATACATATAATTAAGAAAAACAAAGGCAAATGAAAATACAATGACATAATATTAGGGAGTGCTCGGTTGGTCAGTAGACAATAATTTGATCGATAATTATTGGATATAATCAGTATTGTCACAAATATATACAAATAAGAGATACAATATCATGATAGGAAGTGTTAGACTAGTCAACAGACGATACTTGACCAACAAAAAAAAACAAGCTTTACCTACAAAATATATCTATCATTTATGTAAAAACATTGTCACTGAAAATGGTTAGTAAAATAGTTGACTTCAATAAAGAAGAAAAAAAAAGAGTTTACAATTGACACAAAGGTATGGCAAAAACTCGTATGGGTTTCTCCTTGATGAGCTATAAAAAAAAAAAAAAAAAAGAGGAAAATAATCTGTTCCATGAGTCCCTATCTTATATGCATAGTTGCAACCACTGAAATTTTCTAAGTTGTATTCCTAAATAAAGTTCAATGTCTGCAAATAGACAGAATGCATTTTGTAGATTGGCCTTGGAGAATAACCCAGGATAATAAAGACACAATTTTTAGGTTTGAAGTCTATATAACTCAATAAATTGAACATAATTTATGATATATACAATGATAACCAAATACCATTTAGTGTTTCCTTTTACAAAGTTGAAATGGAAATAATTAAATTTAAATAAAACAAACTTAATTTTGAATTATTTTAATTCACGTACAATTAAAATTATCTCCCATTAAATATGATGTTAAGAAATTAACCCATGTTTGTAATTGTTGTGGAGAAACCAAAAAGGCCACAATAATATAGCTTACAATAAGATTTCCACAAGAGTACAATTAAAGGTATAATGTCATTGATTTTGGTGATTTTCCCCCCAGATATTTCTTACAAGGAGTACATTAAAAACATAAATTGACACTAATTATCGAGTTTTAAAGCAAAAATTCCATCCATTCTCTTTTATTTTCATGAAAACACATCTCAGTTTGAGTGTATGTATTCTCCATTACTTATTTTAATGACAACTGAAAATATTATTGACACAGTCTGACAATTATCAAAAGAACTACCCCCCCCCCCCCCCCCCCCCACACACACACATCACAATAATATGCAATAAAGTTTAATTAAATGTGATTAACAAGAAATATTTACATTTCTCTCTCTCTAAAACTAAAACTTTAAACAAAAATCCTCAGAATTTTTTTCTAATACCATATGTTTTCTAATGTAAAATCTGTCTTTCTCTACGGCTCTGAAACATGGAGAGAAACGGCATCTTCTATCAAAGCACTTCAAGTCTTTCTGAACCGTTGCCTCAGAACTATCTTGGGAGTGAGGTGGCCAGATACCATCAGCAATAAAGAACTATGGAGAAAGACAAAACAGCAACCAATCAACTTAACAATAAGATCAAGACGATGGAAGTGGATAGGGCACACACTGAGAAAGGCAAATAACAATCCATGTAATCACATATTGAACACATAAACATTCATAGTATCCATCTTATTTCAGAAATGTGTATAATATATTTACCTTTTCATATTGCAAGAAAATTAGCATTGAATTTCTACTATTGTCAAAGTGAGTATAAATTAACGAACTGTACAATACCCTACAGCAAAATCATTGCATGTACATGCATACCTATTTATAAAATATAATTACTGCCCTTATTTAGAAATAGTATTTCAAAAATTCTAGTTTAGCATTTTTTTCAAGACTTCTTTGTCAAAAGTTGAAATATGAAAAAATCTATAACAATAAGCTAAACATATTTAACTATTTTTTTTTGTTGTAATACGGCTTTTAAATAATAGTTTCTTTGCTAAAATGATTTGCCACGTTTACCTTTTCTATATAAATATCATGAATTGCATAATTGCATTATATCATATTTTATTCATTGAAATCCAGTTATAGGTGTTATATAAGGGCACATTGCAAATTGTCCCCAAACCATTAACACCTATTAAGTATATAACTGGTACCCTGAGTAAGGGTAGGAAAAGGGCGCGAGTGGAAAGGGGGAGGGAGGGAAGGGAAGGGAAGGGAAGGATAGGGGAAAGGGTGAGTGAGGATAGGGGGAAGTGGGAAGGGTGAGGGAAGGGATAGGTAAAAGAGGAGGTGAGGGAAAGGGAAGAGTTAGCGAAAAGGCGAGGTAAGGGAAAGGGGAGGTTAGATGGGAGGGAAGGGTTAGCGAAAAGGCGAGGTAAGGGAAAAGGGGAGGGAGGGTCAGGGTAAGGGAAAAGGGGAGGGAAGGTTAAAGGAAAAGGGGTAGGAAAGGGTTGGGGTAATGGAAAAGGGGAGGGAAGGGTAAGGTAAAAGGTGGAGGGAAGGAAGGGTTAAGGGAAATGGAGGAGGAAGGGTTATGGGTGAAAGGAGGGGAAGAAGGATTAACGGAATAGATGGGAGGGAAGGGTTTAGGGAAAGGGGAGGTTAGATGGGAGGGAAGGGTTAGCGAAAAGGCGAGGTAAGGGAAAAGGGGAGGGAGGGTTAGGGTAAGGGAAAAGGGGAGGGAAGGTTAAAGGAAAAGGGGTAGGAAAGGGTTGGGGTAATGGAAAAGGGGAGGGAAGGGTAAGGTAAAAGGTGGAGGGAAGGAAGGGTTAAGGGAAATGGAGGAGGAAGGGTTATAGGTGAAAGGAGGGGAAGAAGGATTAACGGAATAGATGGGAGGGAAGGATTACGAGTGGGAAAAACGGGGAAGGAAGAAAAGGTTAAGGGAAAAGGGGAGGGAATAGTTTAAGGGTGGAGAAGGGGGAAAGGGTTTAAGGGTGGAAAAAGGAAGGGATGGTAAAGGTGGGTTATGGTTTAGGATGGAATGAGGTAGAAAGTGTTGAAGTGGAAAAGGACATGAAAATTAGACAGCACTAGCACATAAGATTTACCTCCCTGATCATAAATATTCCTTCTATCAATACAATACAAATTCTTAATTTCCGGTCAGAGACAGAATGGGCAATTACATGTACATTAAAAGGAATAATAAATGTTAGTGGTGTTCATAGTTGAACAAAAGGATGCTACCTGCATTATATATGTATTTCTTTTTATATAAATTTACCAACAGAGCTAAATATGATGTATCATCTATTAAGAAAAAAAAATTTAAACATTGGCAAGTTAACTATTTATGGTAGAACAAAATAATATCATAAAGGTGTTTTAATGTTTAATTGTGTAAACACCTGTGCACCAGATTATTTATGTAATCTTTTTACTATTATGTTCAAATGATCCAAATTATTCCGAGATCATATGAAAATTTATTGTTCCAAGACCGAATTCACGTTTCATTGAAAAAACCCCAAAACGTTTCATGACTCAGATATGGAATTCCTTGCCCACAAAAAGAAGTTCAAAGGTTTTCGTTAAGAAATCGAAATCGAAACCGAAACCGAAACCAAAAGATATATTTCTAATTTTAGCTGACCTAAAAAGTCTCAGTACGAAACTCTTCTGATTGTAATTACATTACGTAGGCAGTGTGTGAAGTGGCATTAAGTATTTTTGTATTTCATTTAATGCTACATCTTGTACTAAAAGCACGAGTAGGGTACTTAAAGTACAATTTGGTAAAGAAGTGCTGCTGGAGCTCTGTAATATTTAGAAATTTTGAGCAATAGAAGGGTTCCCATCGTATCCCGATTCCTGGACAATTTAAAAAATAAAAGTCAGCCGTTTTCCCCCACTGAAATTCGTAGTAATAAAAAAATATGTACACTAATTGCACATGTTGGGATATAGAAGATGAATTTTGTTTTAATAGTATGCCAAAAATATGAATCTAATAGGGACCAGTTATTTAATATTATAACAAATAAAGTTCTGTACTTACAACTATTAAATATGGAACAAAAATTCGTTTATTTATTGAATTCAGAAGACAATATCATTCTTAACTCTGTTGGTTAATTTATACAAGATAACATGTAACGTAGTCACGTGATATTTTGTTAAACTATGAAGACTATTCATATTTATTGTTTATTATTAATATTTTTTAAATTGTATATTGTGTTTCTCTTTGTCAATCAACTTCTCTTTTCTTCTAAAGTTGCACATCTTGCCCCTTGTGGGCACTTGATTGGAAATTAAGAATTTGTATTGTATACACCAGGAACTAATATAAACTTGATATCTTTTTCGGAAATCCGTATTTATGTTACTGTGTCACGATAAACAAAACTTGGATTTCCTAAAGTAGTGCATGTGCACATAAATACAGGTGTGATTTCCTAACTCTTTGCATTATAGTCTAAGAATATATCTCCTACTGTATTAAGGTAAATAATTTTCTTATTTATGAGTTTTACCAAAAATAGAAAATGATGCCTACTACACATAATATGATCATTTTTACATCATTTTAAATTCTAAAGAAGAAATTTTTAGCAAACTGATGTTCGCATAAGATCAATTGTACATAATAACTGCATCGGTGGTGTAATGGTTAGCATGCTCGCCTCGAGTGCGGTAGATCATGGGTTCATCGGTGATGTAATGGTTAGCGTGCTCTCCCCGAGTGCGGTAGATCGTGGGTTCTAGCCCCGGTCAGGTCAGTCAGGTCAAACCAAAGACTATAAAATTGGCATTTGTTGCTTTTCCACTAACCACACAGCATTAAGAAGAAAGAGCAAAGACTGGTTGGCTCGGAATCAGGATAATGTGTCCGAGTGGGGAGACATGTCTATCCGCGGACTGTTGTTTCAGTGAGCTAGTACTATTAAAATCCAACTAAGTGTGTTGGTCTAGTACAAAGCGAACCTCATCATCTTCTCATTAAAAATTAACCTGTTCTCGCCATGATATAGCTGAAAAATTGCTGAGTTGGCGTTAAACAACAATCACTCACTCACTCATTGTACATAATTGTATTATTATTCTCATGCCTGCTTGAACACAACCTCTGTTATTTCACAGGCATTTGTGGCATGGAAAATGGATATGAAACTTTATATTGAATATAAATATGCAAGCAGAACGTTAAAAAAGGGGGTGTAATTAATTCCATGCCACAACATGCACAAGTTTTACATTTATATATGCTGCTAACCCGGAAGTGGGTACCCCAAGATGTAAAGGAATCTACAATGTTCCTAATAAATATATACATTTTTTATATACATGTATACAATACAAATTCTTTATTTCGAATCAAGGTCCCACGAGGGGCAAAAGGGGACTGTTACATGTTTATAAAGAGGAAAAGAGTTGCTGGTTGGCAAAGAGAGCCACAATATAAAAGAAATATACATTAATAATAAACAATAAATTATCAAATGCATGTGACTAGGTTACATATTATGATTTTTTATGCATTTACCAAAAGAATTATATTTTCTTCTGAAATCAATATAATTTGTGTTCCATACTTAATAGTTATAATTTGGATTTTTTATGAAATTAAACAAGTTGTCCCTATTAGATTCATATTTTTGGCATATTAATAAAAAAATCCATTTCATCTTCGATATCCCCAGACGCAGTTAACATGTCATCACAGTAGGTCACAAGTATTACACCTTTAATTTTTTTTATCAAAGCATAATACATTTCTCTGACGTCACACTATTGTTCGAACAGTGGATTATTTTAAAGAATCTACAGTTTATTCTTTTGTTCTTGAATTTATGAACTTTAACCTTTTACTGTGTTAGGCTTTAAAACGTGATATACATATCTTGGGACTTTCGGGTATTGAACCACAGCTACTTTGACTTTCAAAACTTCCATCAAACCACTCGGCGACGGTGACCACACTACTATACTCTATAATTAGTATATATGACTCTTGATAGTAAGCTTTCTTTAAACAAAATATCAACAATTTGTTTAAAAAAGCAATTGATCAATATATACAAGACACGATACAAATATTTCAGATCTGGCATAATTTATGTTCAGAACTGACTAGTATGTGAACTTTTAAAATGTCTTCTCGCAATACAAAAACAACCAACGAACCGACCGCAAGTAATAACAATTCAGACAGACCACAAATGAACATTTGGAACACTTGAAAGACCTTGAAATATCTAAATATAAACGATTCTTTTCACTTGAAAGACCTTGAAATATCTAAATATAAATGAGAATCGAAAGCACGAATGGCGATAAAATTTTGTTGTTTAATTTTTGTTAATTGTGGATTATTTAGCTTTCTGAACATTAAAAATGTAAAAATATATTTGTCTTCTTCTTTATTTCTCTTAAACCATAATACATACAGGTATAGAGATATGAAAATATGTACACTATTTACAATATATACAGACAGGTCATAACAAGAGGTTAACCGGGAGTCGACACACCTTTATTAATAATTCTGACAAAACGACATAATTTTTGGAGTTCTATTTCTGAAGTTGATGTCATTAATAGTTTGAACTTTATTATGTTTGGATTTATACGAATGTTTTTCTTTATATAAATTTTTCTTTGATTGCCGAAATACTGACATTTAAATAGATAATGAAATTCATCTCCAATTTCTCCATTATTACATAAGGGACATATTCTATTCTCTCTGGCTATGTTTTTCCATCTACCATTTTCGACTGGTAACTTATGGTTTGTTGTTCTAAATTTACTTAATGTCAAATTATCCTTATCATTTAAAATATTTAAGTAGTTTTCGAAAACCAAATTATCTTTATATATTCTGTAATTCAGTGCCTTCGGAGAATCGTTTACTGAAGAAAGCCACGTTTGGAGATATTGATCAGTGAGATTTTGTTTAATTGAGTGTTTCAACCACAATTCATTAATAAAAGTTTGTGACTCCCAAATATAATTAAAACCACAATTACACAATATCTGTTTTACATATTTCAACCACATAAAGTTTCTATCTCTCACTCGCAACATATTATACATACATTTATAAATGATAGCAGATAGTTTTGTTTGCTTTCCACTGATTAATTTAGCCCAAAAAGATATTGTTCTAACTTTTATATCAATGTCTAGGGGATATCTACCTAGTTCCCCATAAACCATGTAACTTGGTGTGGAAGTTTTAAAATTAAGTAATAGTTTACAAAATCGCAAGTGTACCCTTTCTATAATTTCGTTTTTTGAAAACCCCCAAACTTCACACCCATGCAATAAAATAGGTTTTATTATTTTATCAAATAAGTCTAACTGGCACTGAATTGATAGGTTATGTATTTTTCCTCTTTTTAAAACTTCGAACATTGCTTTTGTGGCTTTCTCTACTTGAGCTTTTTTTGCCATTGAAAAGTTCCCAGATTTTGAAAGTAAAACACCCAGATAATTAAATTCAGACACTATTCCAATTTCCATTTCATTAAATGTGAATGTTAGATTATTTGGAAGCCTCCCTCTAGAAAAAAACAAAATTTTAGTTTTTTCGACATTAACTTTAAGTTGCCAAAACTTACAATATTCAGAAAAGACATCAAGTTGTTTTTGAAGATCCTCTTTGGTTTCCGACATTATCACTGTATCGTCGGCGTACAGTATAACGAAAAGTTTCAGATATACATTTAACTGGTTTTCAATTTCTTCAGACAATGTTGTCAACCCACTGACATCTTTTGACTGCAGATAAGATTCTAAATCATTTAGAAAAATTGAAAACAAAAACGGGGATAAGTTCTCACCCTGTCTAACACCGTTTTCACACCTAAAGAAATCAGATTTACAATTGTTATATACTACACATGATTTAATGTTATCATACATATTTAATATCAAACGATACATTTTACCATTAATATTGTTCAATAAAAGTTTGTACCATAATGCTTCACGCCAGACTTTGTCGAACGCTTTTTCAAAGTCCACGAAAGCACAAAATAATTTTTTATTTTTACTTTTGAGACATTCGAAGAAGGAATAAAGGATAAATATACTATCAATAGTGGAGTATTGTTTACGGAATCCACACTGGCTTTCGTTTAATACCTTAAATTCTACTGAGAATGTATTTAGTCTATCGTTCAATATAGATGTGAAAAGTTTACCTAGGCAGCTTAATATGGTTATTGGTCGAAAATTGTTTGGGTCATATTTATTTCCTTTGTTTTTGAATATAGGTTTAATGCTTCCAATTAACCATATATCAGGGATAATACCTGTATCAAATATAACGTTAAATAACTTCTCGTATATGTTAATAAACTGGGTCGCGGTAGCTTTAATATACTCGTTTGTAATATAATCTTCTCCGCTAGCTTTATTACATTTTAACTTTTTTATACAATTCAAAATCTCATTTTTGTCGATATACTTATTAATTTCTTCATTTATTTGATTTGTTTCCTGAACTTCTGGTTCAGGTAAGTTTGGCGTATCTTTTTGATTAGGTTTCTGGTTTAATTCCTTATAAAGTTCGAAAAAAGTATCAACTGGGATGTCTGGTTGTTCTTTTCTTTTACTTTTATTTAAAATTTTCCAAAATTCTTTTGGATTTTTTGTGCGCATAGTTTTAAGTTTATTTTGCATGTCTTTTCTATGTCGTGACATACTTGTATCAAGTGTTCTTTTATACTGTCTTTCCGCTGCAGCTAACTCATTTTTAACTGCTTCTGTCTTATACCTTTTGTATTTTCTTTTCAATTTTCTATAATTTTGTCTTTGAAATTTACATTGCACAGTAAACCATGGTTTATGAGTTTTACTGTTATTTATTTGTTGCTTAGAGTTTTTTGTAGTACGTGTACCCAAAGTTTTCTTGGCCGAGTCTACAAATATTTCTGATAAGTCATGTACAGACTGGTTAATAGACTGCTTACATGTGTTATCATTATTTGAGTTAATAAGTTTATTTTCTAGATCAATTACTTTCACTGTTTCTATATTTTCAATGAATTCTTGCAATTTTTCTGGGTCCCACTTGTTTATTACTTCCTCTTTATTAGATTGGTTACGAGATTCTGCCGCATTATTCGTTTTTTCGTTTACTTTAATTGAAACGGAAATTGGTGAGTGTGCGTCTGAATATAATTTAGAGAATTCTAATACATTTAGCCTAACAAAATTTGACAGGATATTTACATTACATAAACAATAGTCGACAACACTCGCACCTTTACATGTTAATTTTCCCTCTACATCCCCATTTAAACGTCCATTTAGAATGAAAAAATCATTTGATTTACAAAAATCCAATAATAATTTACCAAAGTTATTTCTGGTTTTATCTCTGCTGTTTCTTTTACGTGGCAAGCTATGCATATCTAAAAAGCAAACACTATTTACAATATCAATCCCCTGTTGAGGCGTCATCATCATCTATAAATATAAAATCGTCATCAGTTGCAGTCCTACTATTAAAATCACCCAGTAGGCAAACACATTCATAATTTGGAGAAAACATTAGATATTCATTTTGAATTTCCCGATACGCATCATCTGAGGAGTAAGATGTGTATTCGGGTGGAATATATACAATTCCAAAAAGGCCATCTCCGTTCGTATTTAAAAGATCAGCACTTACTTTAAACCAGAATACAAATCTACATTCGGTTTCTACAGGAGAGATTTTGTTGGAAAGTTGTTCTTTAAAACCTAAAGCTATACCCCCCCCCCCCCCGATTTATTTCTTGATTTAGTTTTCCGGTTATTTAGTTTAAAAACATACCCGGGTATATCAATTTGATCAAAATCATCCGTTTTTGTTTCTTGTAAACATATGATGTCGTGTTTGCATACCAAGTTTTCAAATTCTGGGTAACGTGTCTTTTTCTTAAGCCCGCAACAGTTCAGACATAAAACATTCAAATTGTTAGTATCAATACTTTCACTACACGTTGACTCATTTTCACTAACACTCTCGTTATATACATTTTCAACTATATCAGTAGATTCATTCAAATCAATATTTACAACAGTATTGTTAGTACATATACATGCATCTTCGGTACTATTTGTATTTAACAATGGTTGTTCAATCAAAAGTGGTTCAATATTTTCATTCACATTCCGGGCGTTGAAATTACATGTATCTACAAGTTTTATGTCATTTTTTTCTTTATCTTTAATACATGTAACACTTTTATTTTCTAAAACAGATTTTGTGTTATCCACTGTGGAAATATGTTGTTGATTACATTTCTGTTGCTGTATAAGTAAAGGGATTTCCAAATATGGAAAGCTTTTTGATAAGTTATCAAAAGTGCAATAATTACTTGCTTGTCGATTTAAACATGTTTCATTTAATTTGTGATTATCCTGGTCATCTGTTTGATTGAACTGATCATTGTTTACTTTTATTACATTACATTTATTATAACAGTTTGAATCTGACAAAGCAATATCAGTATTTCTATTTAGCTCATAATTACAGTAACTATTCAACACTGTTTGTGTTTCTCCCCGACACCCCTAGACTGTCTCGTCTTGCTCCGGTATCGGTGATGATCCAACCCTGTGGCGCTTAAAAGGACGATCCGGTGTATTCGAGACACGCCCACCTCTCTGTGGTGTTAGAAGTGCCTCTCTGTAGTTCCTCGAATCTGGGTTCTTTGTACTATTTTGAATGGGTGGTTTGTATGACTCTCCATTAATGTATAGCTTGTCTCTTATCATATAAAATGAAAACACTGTTGCAGATGGAAATTATTATGTAAGAGAATACACTCAAACTTGTAGGTTCTTAAAAATAATCAACTCGACCCTTACGGGTCTCGTTGATTATTTTTAAGAATCTACAGTTGGAGTGTATTCTCCATTACATAAAGTAGACAGAAAAAACAATAAACATGAAAATACGATTTGTACGGAGGATTGAAAACAAAGAAGTTTAAAAATTGTGTTGTGAAAAGAAAGTTTATACAGTGATGGTCAACAATTCCACCTATATCAACAAAACAAACAATCACCTCTCACCTTCACTCACTGAACACTCCCACCCAGGTCCTGGCATTGGGACAACCGCAAAAATGTGGCGAAGTAAATCTTGTTAATGGGATCCCAACCCTCCCCTCTTTATAACTAGATCTCCAACGGCAATACATGTATAAACAAGCGATAAAAAAAACTGCACAGATTGGCGTCCACTCAAAAAGACAACACAATATCACAAAAATGAATGTCAACAAAAAAACATGGACAGTACAATGCCAACAGGGTCAAAGAATGTTCGTAGTTAACTGACTACTAGGTAGGAAGGTAAAATCTGTTGGTTTAAGACCACAACATTTTGGACAAAAAAATCATAACAGATTTAATATCAATTAGTCATGAACAGCCAACGAAATTAATGGTCTTGGTCGGAGACCAGAATAAATACTAAAATAGGTCACAAACTTGTTGGAATCAAATATTGAATATAAAATAATAATATAAACAAATAATGGTTATAGTACAATAATCAGGTGCGAAAATAAACATGTTTACAAGTCTTTGGCTTCACCCAATCACAATAAAATCTCGATTTTTCTAACTATCTGAGCATACTAGGAAGAAAGTCTTATAATTTTTAGAACTATACCATACACATACATCATTTATCATACAAAAATGCTTCCATATTTCATATGAAAAATGACTTAAAAGTGATAATTTGCTTTCAGAATCTCAATAGAATGGAAAGGAGTCTTTTTCTAGTGTTCTTCATGGGTACAGTTATTTCAGCCAAATTTACACTTGGAACTGATGGATGCAGACCGCCTTGCTTTTGCAACATCGAAAAAAAGTCGGCATCTTGTAACTCGCGCCGTCTACGATACATACCTCTACTTCCGTCGTATATCGAGAGAGTTAAGTTTGTTCAAAACAGTTTCACAGTTATAAACAGAAATTTCTTCAAAAATCTAACATTAAAAAATCATCAGATCAAAGTGCTTAATTTGACAGACAATTTAATCCAGCACATAAGTGAAGATGCGTTCACAGATTTTCGTTATCTGCTGTCTC
Organism: Bathymodiolus brooksi; assembly: GCA_963680875.1. NCBI lineage: Eukaryota > Metazoa > Mollusca > Bivalvia > Mytilida > Modiolidae > Bathymodiolus > Bathymodiolus brooksi. Next base: position 65,760,055 of record OY804576.1, on the reverse strand, counting down.
TAGACATTTCTAAAGAGCCTCGTTTAAACACCAGTGCACTTAAGGAGTCGTTTTACAGTCTTCGCAACTCTTCATTATTATATCTTCAACTTTCTAGAAATGGCTGGAAGGAAGTCCCAAAAGATTTGTTTAAGCCATTCGCCACCAGTAAGAGACCGTCATTTAACGTATCCTTAGCTAGGAATAAAATTCAGAGTTTCGATGACAAAGTATTCTCGGACCTGAAAAATCTGAAATACTTAAATCTTGCTAAAAATGCCATTAGAAACATTGATCTAGAAGGTATGGTTACGATACACGAGCTTAATTTGAATGGAAATTTTATACATGATATCCCAAAAATGTGTGACGCCAACAATAAAACATTAGTTCCGAATCTTCGGATATTACGCATGGATGACAATTCAATAGCCGAAATGAATCAAACGTCATTTAAGTGCATTGAAAAACTCGAGAAGCTAAATCTAGACGCAAATAATTTTCGTACTTTGAAAAAAAATACTTTTAGCGAACTTCGAAATCTAAAAATATTGTATATGTCTCGTAATGCAAGATTACAGAAAATTGAAGATACGGCTTTCAACGTGTCTTCTTTACAATCCCTTTATTTTCGACAGAACCATTTTCAGTTCAACAAGAATGTTAACAAAAAGTATCGACCTAAAACGTTATTCAAGTACTGCCCTGACCTAACAACACTGGATATGTCGGAAAATTATATACCAACTGTAAACCAGTACGAAATATTTAAAGAAATATTTTGGCCTCTTACTAAGCTGAGAAATTTGACGCTTTGTAGCACTTCAATGAGAGCTATACCACGAGACGTATTCCCTCGCTTAAAACAATTAGAATTTTTAGATTTAAAAGGCAACTTTCTTCAAGGATGGGAACAGAGCACTCGAGTATTTGGGAAAAATTCTTCACTAAAGATGTTGAACCTCCATTCCAACATTATTCAGTTTGTAAACGAGACTACTTTCCCGCCAAGTTTATTGTTATCTTTGGATACGCTTGACCTATCTGACAACTTCTTCTCCTGCACATGTGACTTAATGTGGTTCCGTAATTGGATAAGAGAAACAATTGAATCAAGAACCAGTGAATCTAACCTCACTTTGATTGGTTATCCAGCATACTACAAATGTAAACTTCCCGGAGGTATGCGAGGTTCACTTGTAGAACAATATAATCCGACACTTGAAAGTTGCAAAGAAATGGATCCTCTCATAGTTATTGGAATATCGGTAGGTTCATTCGCACTATTTGCAATAATTATCATTTTGATAACATACAAATGTCAAACAAATATAAAAAATTATATTTATTTGTGCAGGTTTTACAAAAATAAGAAAACTGGTTACATTCGATTGGATAGCGATGAAGATTACGAATATCATGCATTTATCGTTTACTGTGAATCGGATCGAGAGTGGGTTCATAACACCTGCGTTAAAAGGCTTGAGCAAGAGGGTCTAAAAGTATGTATACATCATAGAGATTTTGATATTGGAGAACCTGTAACCGGAAATATTGAAAAATATATGAGTAAATGTCACAAAATAGTCGTTATTATGTCAAATAACTTTGCCGTCAGTGAATGGTGTCAATGGGAAGTCGACTTGGTGCACGAACGAAGAAGGAGACACGGAAAAAATGTGTCATTGTTGGTAATGTTAAGAAATATAGATTCTAAACATATGACCAATCGTCTCAGAGCTTTAATAGACACCACTCCATATTTAACATATTGTACAGGTGTTGGCGAAAATGTTTTTTGGGATGCATTGCTAAAAGGACTTAGAAAACCATTTGGTCACCCACCAATTGCCTTAGTTTGATGAGACCCCTAGATTAGGCCACAAGAACCGTGTTTTATATATTTAGTGCAAAATATTAGTGTAAAATTTGTTTTCGTTAATCAGGTGTGACAAAGCAAAGCATTTCTTTAAATACAGAAATTTAAAAAAAATCACACACTTGTGTACATATGATTTACAAGGTAGCAGAATAGTGTGGAACAGCTTAGACCATGAAAACTCACTAAAAACATAAACAAGGTTTAACTGAATATCACACACGGGTATATATATAGATTATTAAGATTAATTTAGTCTATCAAATCTGTTGGTTGTGGATGCTCTTAGCTAGCTTCGCTTTATATTTAGTCTTTTTGTAACTACTGCATTCCAGCAACACTATATACATTAATGGCAAGCTATTTGTTTTCTGATATACAATCTTGGATAGAGGAACATAATTCCAAACCTCCTACGTATTAGACGATTTTTATTTATGAATTTCATGTTTCTATTTATATACTTCTTCACTTTTTCGATATTTGTATAATGGTGTTGTCTGAAAACGTCCTAAAGAGTAGATACTGAAATAAAACTTTATTGCATATAATATATAGAGTTGTGATTTGGCTAGTTAATATATTACTGGGTGACTTCCCTTGATATTTGCATTTGTTATAACCATTTTTAAAGCATTCTGATATACTGAACTCTCTTTTACACATTTAGAATCTGTTCGTCCCGTCTATCACTTATAATTTTTAAGCGGCAACAACCTGTTGTCAATATCGACCAGAGTTATCGTTCCTTGCCATCAAATTAAGCTGTGTCAATGTCTCAAATAATTAATTTTTTTGCGCATTCGCTCGCCCATAATATACGAAAATATAATACAGTAGAACCTCGCTGACTCGAACTCGATTTTGTGTAAAATAAATTGTTTGATATACATTTGTATCTTTATCATAGATGTACTTCAATTCAACATTTACCAGTTGCTTGCCCATGGTCGGTGGTTCTCTCCGGGTACTCCGGCTTCTTCCACCACTAAAACTGGTCGACATGATATAGCTGAAATATTGCTGAAAGTGGCGTTAAAACACCAATAATAAAAATATAAAAAAATCAATTCAACATAATTATTTTCTGTGATTTATTGTGACATTTGTTAATTAAAAAATATTATGAGAGCATAGTTCTTAACGTAACAATCTCAAATTCTGGTGACATCAGTTATATGTCTCTGAAAATATTAGAATCTGTATAACCTTACTTTATAGGAATTTTAAGAAGCTTCAAGATGTCATCTATATTATTCAGGAAAGGGAAGGGCCTCGCTAACAACAATAACAGTTTCAAGATCTCCCCTTTTTCAATAATATATTCAATATTCGCGGTCTTATGTGGATCATGTTCAGTGCTCTAAGTATGATGATTGTTTTTGATACACAGACTAGATGCATATAAATCAACAAATGAACTGCGAGATGTGGGAATCGTATCTGTGTATTTTAATGTTCTGTTAACAACTGGTTCATTAAATGCTAAAGTTAAATGGGGTTGACTGAATTTGCAATTCGTGACTCGATTTTTCAATTCGAAACTCAACTTTTTCAACTCGAACTTGATTCTTTTAACTCTAAACTCGACAGACGAGGAAAAGAAACAGCATATCAAGTCGTGTGTTTTTATGCCCGTCTTCGAGGTTACACAGTTTAAATTTTGCAATTAAACGTGTTATGTTTCATTGTCCATTGGTTACAGATCGAACAGATGTGCATATAAGCGTTTAGCTCCAATCAATCCGCTTTTAGTGCAGGAATCCACTCAAAAAATAAAACGATGATCTTACCAGATATTGCAGTATTGCTTTGGTTGATCGATCGTAACTACTAACCTTTTATTAATATTGCACATGTTTCACATGGATCAACGTATCTTTACTATCCACACATAGCTCTTCGCTAAGTAGACTGAACTTATGCTTTTCTCTGGGACCGGTTTTCATTCACCACTAAGCATGCTCACCACAATATTGCTGAAATTGCTCTAAAGCAAAACATTCAAGCTTAGAGTGATTGATGCTTAACGCCAAGCAATGATATTCTAACTATGTCATAGTGAGAACGAGCGGCTACATTTCGATGAGATGATTATGATATCTTCTTTGTACTAATTCAGCAAAAAGTTTCGTAATTGGATTTTTATAGTGCTATCTCGCTAAAACAACAGTTCCCGGTTAGAAACGTTACCGATACGGTTTTCAATAGAGAAAGTCAAGGGTTTTATTGGGTCTGTGCAGACATTATTTTCCACATTTCATATCGTTTAATTGTTTGATCAATATATATATATATATATTACCGCTAACTACCTTTGTGTATATAAGAGGAACTGTATGTGGTGAATTTCATTGCCAATGTGTTCGTAAACATGCAAATGAATACAATTACAGTAAATATCAAAGACTGTTAACTACAAAAAAGTTAGAATGCAGCGTCGGTAGAGAGTTAATAATATTCTGATATTGAATAATTAAAGCGACAATTCGAGTTCAAGTTGTGAATTTCAGTTTAACAGTGGTACAATATATAAGCAAAACAATAGAAATGACAAAAAAAAAAGTTTGAAATATCATCGACTTCGAAGATTTTACTTTTTATAACATGGATAGCTGGACTCTTGACTCAGGAACACTTTCTGGACTCATGACTCTTGACTCAGGAAGATCATATATTAAATATTTGGTAATTTGTCACAAGGTCTAAAGACTGGTAGGCTCGGAATCAGGATAATGTGTCCAGAGTGCAACAACATGTCTACCTATGGAGCTATCACTATAAAAATCCAACTAGGCATCTTGGTCTAGTACAAGGTCGATATCTCGTCAAATGTAACTTGTTTTCCCCAGGATATACTAGTAGCTGAAAACAACAATCGCTCACTCGGTGAAGAAGCTTTGGATAAAATTGTCAAAAGTGTGTGCATGTACTTAGTTCTATTGCTGACATGTATACGCACATCGGTAAACAATGTAGTGAGAGTATCATCGGATCCTGCACAGTGGCTTATTTAGGGATATTGCTTAGGACAAAAATATACTGTCCTTTTGAAAAGAAGCAATCTCTTGTCTTGGCAACTTAATTGCCACACCCTTGTCAAATTCCTGAAAACGGTGTTGGTAGGGTTAGAGGAGAACCGAACTATAGTAGTACATATTTTATATGACTGCAAAATAAAATTGCTGCCATATTGTGTTATGTGGTCCGTCGGTGGATGGAATCGTTTCCATGCAATTACTTCGATCTAGTCTACTGATCCATCAGAATTTTGAACAAGATGATACTTTGCACTGAATAAAGGTGGGCATTGATTTGGGGGTTTGTAGCCCAAACAAGAGTGCAAAAATGGATGTTTCTGTTATTTGTACATTGAGAGTTTTATTTTTCGACTGATTTTGATGGGATTCAGTTCAGCTGTGCCTTTCTGATTAAAAAATATCCAGCGTCCGTATGTTGTGAACTGTTTACAATTTCAATTTCTTGAAAGCCACTACATGCCACGATTGTTCCTCTACGGGTCCTGAAGAAGAGTTGTATCTGATTGAAGCGATTAGATATGCAAGATGACTGCCCTTGCCGCTTATTGGTTGAAACATTTTCAACTTCTCCAGAACTACTGCATGTGAAGTTGTCCTTGAGAAGTGTTGTTACTTTTCAGAGCATTTCGAAATTCAACCTGGCCGAGACATTTTTTATTTTTTTTTATCAAACCAACTTCATATGAAGTCTCCCAAAATGTTCTATGGGATCTTTCACCTATGGAGACATCCTTGTTTCAACTGTATCAATATGTGATGAACTAATTAGTGAAGTTACCGATTTCTCAATGCTTTTTCTGGAACCGGTTTTCCTTCACCACTAAGCATGCTCTTCACAATTTCGCTGAAAATTGCTGAAAGGGCCTCTGAATAAAACAAGCATTCAAGCTTAGAGTGAGTGAGTGATTGGTGCTTAACGCCAAGTTATGATTTTTTTTAGTTATATCGTCATAGTGAGAACAAGCTACATTTGGATGAGATGATTATGATACTAATATCTTCTTTGTACTTATTCAACAAGAACATTCGTAATTTAATTGTTATATTGCTAACTCGCTGAAACAACAGTCCGCGGTTAGAAATGTCGCCTATAGATACGGTTTTCAAATTTCGATAGAGAAAGTCAAGGGTTTTATTGGGTCTGTACAGACATTATTTTCCATATTTGATATCGTTTAATTGTTTGATCAATGTATATACATTGCTTCTTACTACCTCTGTGTATAGAAGTGGAACTATATGTGGTTAATTGCATTGCCAATGTGTTCGTAAACATGCAAATGTTACTTTACGGAATGAATACAATTACAGTGAATATCCAAAACTACAAATGTTACTTTACGGAATGAATACAATTACAGTGAATATCCAAAACTACAAATGTTACTTTACGGAATGAATACAATTACAGCGAATATCCAAAACTACAAATACGTTAGAATGCAGTGTCGGTAAAAAAGTTAATAATATTCTGATATTGAACGATTAAAGTCCGGACAATTCGAGTTCAAGTTGTGAATTTCAGCTTCAGTGGTACAATATATAAGCAAAACAATAGAAATGCCCCAAAAAGGTTTGAAATAACATCGACCTCGAAATGTTTACTCTAAAGTTGTGCTAAGGATAGCTGAACTTTTGACTCTGGAAGATCATATATTAAATATTTGGTAATTGTTACAAGGTCAGAGGTGTAATTTACAAATAAAAATTCTATTATCCAGGATATGTGTATTATAGCATTTCGAACATATTATCTGTAATCTTTGAATAAAATGTGTCTTCATGTCGTGTGTTTAATAGGAGTTAAGAGGTTTAAATATCGATCTAAAATAAACTTTAAATACAGACTTAAGATATAGAAACAGTCTTTTATATGTTTTAAAAGACATAAATGTAAATATAAAAATCACCTTCAAACACCTGAGACGATCGTATCAAGCGTGCTAAAAGGTCAGTGCAATATGTTGAAGGCCTTTCAATTGATTTTCCGAAGAAAATCTTCCTGGAGAACCAGGATGATGGCATTCGTGAGTATCGTATGTATGACATATTTTATGTTGATGACATTGGCAATGTCATCACTAGCATGGTACGGCATATTACCCAACATCTTTAAAAATGACTTGATTCGTATTCATCGTCATAAACTATTTATAGGATACGTCTTTCTTAACGCCATTGGAAATTGTGTATTGTGTCTAACTACCAACACAAGTGTGAAAAAACATTTAAAGCCAGAAAACATAAAAAGACTTCGTAAGACAGATAAAGAGTGTAGATTTTGTAAATGTTTAGCTCCGCCTAGATCTCACCACTGTCGCCTGTGCGAAACGTGCATCTTAAAAAGGGATCACCATTGCTTCTTTATGACAGTTTGTATTGGATATCACAACCAGAAATATTTTATCATGTACTGTTTCTATATGCTTATAGGAACATTCTACGGCATGTTTCTGGTCGTTAAATACTTGAAGGTATTTTATGGTGTAACGTTTTATGGACCACAGACATTTATATATATCTTTATAGACGTCGTAGTGAAGGTATTCGCGAGGCCATATCATGTGGATGAGTTGTACGCGTTCATGGTTTTTATGATGTTCGGGTCACTCTCTGCGGGGTTATTTGCTGCAGGTTTGTGGTTTTGGCAAATGTTAATTACATTTGCAGGACAATCGACATTCGAAGCTTCTCAAAAAATCTGGAAGTATTCATCATACAGATATAGTAATTTTAAAGATGTCTTTGGTAAATACTGGCTTATAACAATGTTACTGCCGTTACCACTTCCTCAGTGTTCAGATGGTATTTATTCAGATAACCACAGAAGTCTTAAAACAAATAAAAAAATGTAATATATATGTAGTACATTTCTTTGTTGTGTTTCCCATCCGTGGCGAGATAATCTCGATACAACTTTGTGATAAAATTTTAAGAAAAGAGTTTAATCAGTGATGGTAAAAAAATTCACCAACATTAATAAAACGAGCAATCACCTATCACCTCAACTCGCCAAATACAAAAGAGAGACGACATATGACGTTAGAAATCCAGATTCTGGCACAAAAATGTGATAGGGTAAAACCGGTTAATGGTATCACAACTCTCTCCTCTAGATAATTAGATCTCCAAAGGAATACATATATAAAAATACGATAAAAACCTGCACAGACTCGCTTCCACTTATAAAGACCACATACTATCACACAAAATAGAATGACAACATAAGCATGGACAGGGTCAATGAATTCTCGTGGTCAACTGACTACTACATCAGAGGCGGATGTGCGGGGCGTGCGCCCCCCCCCCCCCCCCTCTCTCTCTGAAATTCGCATAAAAAAGCATATGTTATACAACGTTAATTAAGCAGTTCAACAAACAACTTTTTCATGAATGGTTAACTCGTTAAATCGTTAACTGAATAGTAATGATATTAGGAGTAAATTTGGGATATCATTCTAAAAAGCTCTACCCATTGATAAATGATCAGTATGCTGTCCGTCCGGATGAAGCTTTTCGTTTCGCCGTTGGTTCATTCATTGAAAACGTATGATTCGTTCTTGTTTATAGACGAACAAAGGCGAATATGTTAACATTAATGCTGCATGAAACGATTCTGATCATCTAATTTAGTTACGTTAGCTTATCAGAAATCAACAACAAGTTCATGTATTGACAATTTCCGCTTTTGTTTGTCTATAAACAAGAATGGTCGAATCATACGTTTTCAATGAATGAATCAAACGACGAAAAGAAAAGCTCCATCCGGATGGGCAGTATTAACTAGAACCACCCGAAAGGGCAAGCACCGAAAGTACAGACCAATTAGTGAAATGAGGAATGAGTTAAAACTAAACCAATAGTTCTTTGAAGGGTTAAAATATCGTGATCGATCAGTCACGAGTTAAACAATTCGCATCACGTTGTTAAAGAAAAGTTTACTTTAGGTTCGTATAACCTGACAAAAACATACTGTTAACAATTATCCGACAAAATTAAGCCTCAAAGTCAAGTTTTGTTGGTCTGATAAAAATGGTGTGGTTGGTTCAAAATTGTCGTTCAAATAAATGTCTGTAATTCCTCAAACCCCCAGAGCTTCCGAGGGGCTTACCCCCCTGGGCCCCTACCAGGCCTCTGCCTTGGACCCGCTGGGGACATTAAGCGGTCCCCAGACCCATCGCCTACTCACGCCCCCCCCCCCCCCCACAAATCCTGGATCCGCCCCTGTTCATGTATCTAGGAATGTAGAATCTGTTAGTTAAAGACCATTACTTTTAGGACACAAAATTAATAACTGACACTTCTAACAGATTTAATATCAATTAGTAAGTTACCTGCCGGATCAATATAAAACAAGATTATCGATACATCATCTTCGCCAGTCAAAGGTTGCGATCCACCTCCCTTTCCTCTCCTCCTCTTCACCCTTGGTCGCGTTAGTAAGATTTTCGTGGCTACATTGTCAGTGTTTTAACTGGATGCAGCCAATGAATCGCAACGGTAGCGACAACCAATCTGAGGAGAATGTGTTTTGTAGGAAACATGTAAATATATTATGGACACGTTTTTTGTCATGAGTGATTGCCAAAAAACAACAAGGGATGTTTGAGAGAATTCACATCGTGTTATCACGCTTTGATTCTTGTTCTCCATCTCACAGTCATTGTGGACTAAGACATTATTTGTCTTCTCGATGCCGTTGTAGATGCGACTTTATACCAAAAATCAACTAGCCAGAATTGTATAAACATATTAACTGGCTATGAGGACAATAGCAAGTTCATTTTCCCCGAAACATAACTATTTCCCGACGCAAAGAGGAGGAAAATAGTTGGTGTTGAGAGGGGACAATTAACTTGCTATTTTGTCCGAATGACCAGTAAATAAATGTTTTAATGAAAAAGATCCAAATAGATCTAGACCTCCTTGAGGTAATAGTAATAAAAAAAAAAAACAAAAAAAACCCCATTGGTTTTAGAACAACAATTCTAAATATATTAATTTTAGAGTCACATGTATGTCATTTTATACGTGTTTTGATTGGCTTAAAAAGTTGAGGTTATTTGTTTATGAACGGAATCTAAAAATAGACGTCGTTCTCAAGGCGTCGCGTGCCGTTGTCATCAGGTGATTTTCTTTAAATGAGGCACCTTTGGGGTTATTTAAATTTATTTCCGATTATTTGCCTTATTTTGAAAAAATAAATATATTTTTCAATATCATAACAAAAAAAAGTTTGAATTAATTTATAAGGATTGATCGAAATTGTTTGTTCGGTTCATTCGAAATAACCTCAATCAGGTTGTGCACACCCTTGCGTAACGGTGTGTACAACTTCTTAAAGAACCTTTACCTGGAACTTTTCTCCATTGCTATCTACCAACAAATCGATAGCTCAGTCAAGATCATATCAAGTACTATATCATGTATTGATAAATGATACATGTAACATAATTCACATCTTAATTTCATAAAATGTAATCAGATATGCTGCTAGTTTGCTAGATTCCATTGAAAGGGAGAAGCTATCCTCTAAAATATTTATAACTATACTATCTAAAACAAAGCATTAACTCAAAACACAAACGTTAAATAACACCATGTCCAATGCCACATGTGGGACAGATATTTGATATAATTTGTGTAGCAATGCGAAACAGATTCAAAACGGAAGAAAGTCGGTAAGTTCAAAACATATTCAATGGACTATGGACTGTCCAAAGGAAGACAGTGCTCCTTTAGAAAGACAGTGATCCCAATTTGCGATCAAAATTCTTTAGGGATATAGATCAACATTTCAACTACTTAGGTAGGGTCGTAAAAATATAAAAGTTTCGGTGTGTTGCAATCTATTTAAAATTAGATGCTTGTTGTATCTATTTTCTTCTTCTTTTCTACCCTCTAACGTAAGGGGGTCACTTTACAGTTCACATTTACAACCAACCAATCAGCGACGAACCTACTAAATTTTAAGGTATCAAAACCGAAAAGAAAAAAAAAAGATATAACAAACATATAATTTTAATTAGAATGGGTGTGTTGTATATGAATATACCTTATTCAATGCAGTGTGCCTCTCTTGTTATACATATTGTCCAGAGAAATTGTCTGAATAGTAAATATCCATTTAAAACTACGTATGGCCATGCAGCTGAAGTTACAGTTTGAGTTCATTTCGACTTATAATAAAGCAGCAATAGACAAATAAAGAAATTTCTATTTTTAGTAACGGCCGCCATCATGAATGAGGGTCGATCTGTCGGACACAATTTTGAAAGGGACCATCCCAGCCAAATTTGGTTCAGCGGTTTCAAAGGAGAAGATTTAAATGTGATCTTTGATCAAAATATGCCTAATTTCCATAAACGGTATAAATCGGCTGAAAACAAATGTTCACAGAAAAACCCGGAATATATGTTAAATTACTCATTGCCATGTAGCTGCAGTCAAACTTTGACCTCATTTTGACTTATATTAAAACAGCAATAGATGATTTTAAAAAACAAATTGAAATAACGGCAACAATATTGAATGGAGGGTGGGGTCGTCGGATGCAATTTTGAAAAGGGCCATTTCAAGGACTATCTAAATAAAGTTTGGTTTCATTTGGTTCTGTGGCTTCAGAGGGAAATATTTAAAAGTGAAAGATTACAAAGGACGACGAACGCCAAGTGATGGCAAACACTCGCATGGCCTTTGTTCATGCGAGTTAAAGATGACTGTAACATCGGTACAGTAATATTTATATGCAGACTTTACGGTGACATGTTATTTTGTAAACAAATGCAATTTACGGATTATTTGCTAAAATTTATTAAAATAGGATAAGAAGATTTAAATATAAATGTAATTCAATTAAATATAGGGCCTAATGAATTTAGTGAGACATGTAGGTCATTTAAAACTCGTGTATTGACACACCTTGTCATTGGAAATATATGGTTGGTTTATTGTGTTTAACGCCACTTTCAACAATATTTCAGTTATATCGTGGCGGTCAGTTTTATTGTATCCGGAGAAAACCACCGACCTGTCGCAAGTAACTGACAAACTTTATCACATAATGATGTGCACCTCGCCCTGAGCGGGATTCGAACTAACAACATCAATGGTGATAGGCACCGATTACATAGGTAGTTTAAAATCCAACTACCACACGATGACGACCACGACGGCCCCTGGAAATCTATGTACTATTGGAGCAATTTTCATGAAGCCTACTTTGAATTGTTTTATATCAAATCTTTTGGGTTTTGATATAAATAAGTAGTGTAATTTCAAAATGACGTTCTGTAAAGATAAAAAAAGAAATATCATGATACCTAATTTTCTGGAAGTGGCTTTAATCAAATGTGGATGTTAAAATACCCAAAAGACTTGCTGGAGACTAAGTTCTCAGTATGTTTGTAACTGCATTAAAAATATGATTTCTCGACCTTATATACCACCACCCCACACACCCTACAAAAATCTAGAACTAAAGAATTGATTCAGCGTTGTTTCTCAAAGAAGAACGGAGAACAAATGCAGCAGTATCTTGTTATTGGTAGAGACAAATCTTACTTCGTCAAAAGCATTTCAAAATCTAATAATAAATATAAATATGACGTGATCATTCAAATGTTAGATATTTTTAATTGACAACATATTTGTCCTGTTTGGTGGACGGGTGTATCAATAAACGATTGGTATTCCATGGGTACGGATTGTGCTCCGCTTACTCGCCGATTTGTTTAGAACTACATGCTTATGAGGCAGACTTCCTTCAAGAGCTTCTCAAGAATAAAGATAGAAAATTTGCCCAGACCCTTAATTCCATCTTCCGCTATATAGATGATGTTCTGTTACTGAAGAGCACACCAGATATATGATTCTAATAATATTTGGAAAAATCTGGTGTATAATAACAATGACGTATATTTATTTATGGTCCTTTGTCACTACGTGTGTAAATTACTGTAATATTGCATTAAGTACAACGACCTGTTTGGTAATTTGTTGGTAATTTTCAACGTGGTCATGGTAATTTTTCTTTCAATAACAGAGGGGGCGAATGGCCTCAGTTTGTACTCCATCCCATGTACTACTTCTGTTGTTGGTTTTTTTTTTTTTTTTTTTTTTTTTTTTTTTTTGGTCCCGTTTCCCAGATGTATCTCGGACTATTCAATTTCTGTTTGTTTGATATGACATCTGACCTCCAGGAAACACTGATTCTAGAAAGAAAAATATTAAATGAATAGAATTTACTTCAATCACATGGCCCAAAATCAGACATACAAAAATATAAGACTAATATGAGTGACTCACATTTATAAATATAATGAAATCAAGCACCAAACACATTTATTTAGAATGATTCAAGACAAATAAACAAACACATATGAAATGAATAATCTATTGTTGAGGGATAATGTTATTCTAAACAAAGAGAGATAATTCAGATATAATAATTAAATTGACATTTGAATAGATATGTACACCGCTGAATATGATATAGGGTTTTTATTATCTGATAGCTAATGTATTTCTAATAAAAATGAATTCCATAAAGTCCATGTACTTGGTCAATTTGACATTTCCATTTTACCGTTATATGAACATGTACAGAATTAGAATTAAATATGCTTTCTAAATATTCTTGTCGCTTATAATTATAATGCATTTAAGATGACATAATATCAAGGATTTGCAATCCTTGATAATGTTAATAAGAAATGTATATCGTCCCCAGCTGTGTTAAGTTGGCAGTATTGACAGGTTTTTGCACAACTGTCTAAAGAGGTTTCCAGCAGATAAAAAACGCACCCAATGCAAAATAGACTTCCGGAACCGGTGTAAACAAAAGAAAAACAAAATCAATTTGATTTCATGATTTGTAATGTGGATTTTTGGTTATGGGTCTTTAATTTGGAAAGTTGATTTTCCTTACAAGAGAAAACTTAAAGGATATATAAAAGGTTACTATAGAAGATTCTGGCAAGGAAGCACAGATCATAGAGGAGTTCCAGGAAAAGTATGTAGCAATATTTGTTGTGACTGTGAGCACCCCATCCCCCCTTTTTTGGCAGTAACAAGACTAAACTATCGACTATGTACCGATGCAGTTGATGCTTTATTATCTAACAATTCACTGAAATAAGGACATTTATAAATACAGTCTACATGAAATTAAAAAGAAAGTTCAAACAAAAATTGTTCTGATTTTTGACCTTGTACGTGTATATCTACATCTACATAGTACGACGATCCATCAAAACTCTGATGACTACACGTCGGCGCTGCGCAAACAGACATTAAAGAAAAATAACTACAAATATTGCATGAAAATAACAGTGAAATAAAAAATTAACAAAAACAGGCGCAAAAATTTAACACATTTACAGGCCAACTAAGATGTTTAGATGTTCTGACATTGGATCAGTTGTTTAAACTGATCCAGGGACCCAGCATTAACAACTGTATAAGGTAGTGAGTTCCAAAGTACTACTGCATGTGGGAAAAAACTGTATTTATAATAGTTTGTCCTGGTGGATTGTAATGGGTTATTGTTTCTTGTACTGAGAGAAGGTTGAGGAGTAAGGTAAAGTTTTGGATCCACTGCAATAAGGTTGTTGGTGATTTTATAAAGCATTGTAATTCTGTTTAAGTTCCTACGGTGTTCAAGAGTTGGCAATTGAAGATGGTTAAGCATTGCCGAAACACTGCTGGTATTGTGATAGCGGTTTGTCACATATCTTGCTGCTCTGTGCTGAACTTGCTCTAATTTACTTTTTAGTTTTTCTGTGTGAGGTGACCAGACACTTGTGCAGTATTCCAGATTTGATCTGACCATGGATTTATATGCCAAAGTTTCAGTTTCAGTGTTTTGAATTGGTAGGTTTCGTCTCAAGAAGCCTATGATCTTGTTTGCCTTTGAGGTGATGTTATCGATATGAGTGTCCCAGTTCATGTCTTTTGAAATTGTTATGCCCAGATATTTTGCAGTTGTAACTGATTCAAGGGTATGACCTTTGAGGATGTAGCTGGTGTGAAATGGTGTTTGTGATCTTGTGACACTTAATGAGATGCATTTTTCTGGATGGAACTGCATACCCCACATTTTTTCCCAAGCTGCCAAGTTGTCCAAGTCTTGTTGTAAAGTGATTGAATCTTCATGATTATAGATTTGTCTGTATAGAATACAATCATCTGCAAATAATCTAGTTTTTGATGTTACTGCAACTGGAAGATCATTTATGAATATGAGAAAAAGCAGTGGACCCAAGACCGATGTGACACAAACACTCCATTTCCAAAAGTATAGAAAAATGTTTGATATCAAAATTCTGGAATATACACAATATTGCCAAGCAAAAAGTAACTGCAAATGGAAACAGGAGGTGTTGATTACATTCACAAACATTCAATAATCACTTGTCTTCTCTGATTTTATTTCAAAACCAAAATTTTGTTAAGCTGCCAAGTGATCATGACCTAGCTGTGGAATTGTAGATTTTATGGTCTTTTGTTTTTCTATGGGACATGTAACCAACAAAAATAAAGGGTTGGGCTCTGCTCAGCATGATAAATAGCTTTTCTTTATTGATTCAGAAATAAATCTGAAAGGTGAGTATTTTGCTACAAAAATGTACATAAATTTTTTTTGAAATTTGGCACTTTTTGGCCTCTGAAACAATCAATTTAAAGAAAAAACTTCATCAAAATTTGACGAAAAATATACCTTTCAAATATGCAAAATTTTTGAATTTTAGCCCCTTTTTATTCCCTTTTCATTAAACAGCTCTTCTTTATTGACTCGTAAATAATTCAGAAAGATGAGTATTTTTCCAAAAATATGGATTAATAAAAAATTTGGATATTTAGCACTTTTTGGCCTCTTTCAGTCAAGTTTATCTTGGAAACTAAGATATAAATGTAATTCGTCCACAGTTCTCAACACAATTAATTCAAAGAAAAAGACTACATCAAAAGTGGATGCAAAATAAAAATTCTGAATACCCTCATAATGTGTAAAATTTCAGTAGGGCCCCTTTTGCAAATAAAGGATAATTTTCTTTATTGACTCATAAGCAATTTACAAGATAAGCATTTTACAAGAAAAAAAACCCATTAAAATGGGCGGGGGGGGGGGGGGGGGGGAGAAATGGGTACTCTATAGCACCTTTCGGCTGAGTTTGTATTATTATTGAGTTCCACCATTGCAAAAATAAAAAATTTGGTGAGTCCCAATGAAAATAGTGAGTTTAGGACTCATCTAGGCTAGTTGCAAGGGTCTCTGTGGAGCCATCATGTCTGAATAAGATCTCATTTATATCACTTTTCATTATGTATTTTATCCTACTCTCAACTGCATCCATTTTCATTCTGTATTAAATGTCCATTTTCATTCTGTATTAAATGTCCATTTTCACTCTTAATTATATCCATTTCCAAACAGGAACTAAAATTAAACAATGCACTGGATACATGATAATTCAGAGACAAAATCTAATACCTTCTGACAATCTTTGAATATTTACAACCATGAAATACCAACTGTTAGATGAACAGTACCAAACAAATCACAACCCGGATCTAGACAAAACAATATCAATGAAACACTTTAAACAAATAAAATGTGATAATACACTCATAAAGAGGTTCAAAATTAACATGAAGGAGCCAGTGTAATATATTACTCCCAGGAACAAGAGATTCCTAATTATAGTTGGGCGTATATGGTTGAGCAAATAAAGAAGGTAGCGGTTTATCAACTGTCATTAGTAAAATTATAGTGTGAATATGGATATTCATGATTTGAAAAGAGGTTTTATGAAGCCAGGTAATATTTCTAATACTTGTGGTTGCCAAAAGATCAATCAATCAACCAGTGGTATTTAGTATCGATGTGTCTTCTCGAGATAATCCACTCGAATATAATCTTAAGTCATCACCATAAGAGCTACTGTTTCGCAGCTGAAGCATCACTTTATATAAAACCTGTAAATATACATGTATATAATGTACATGTATATATATACTTAGACCAGGCATAAAACTATCCGTGTATTCTTTCTCGTAGATATTTTTTTTTAATTTCGAACATGCTTACTTTGGGAGTAGTAATATGTTTTATTACTCCCAGATTTACTTCACACTTCGTTTAACCGTCGTTTCAGTTGCAATTGGGTTATCAGTAATCTCATTGAGATTAGGCTTCCGAAGAAATGTTCTGTCTGTATCTAGAACATTTCTTCGGTAAACCGATGCCAAAGCTGGAAACAAATTGTTTAGGCTTAGACTGAATCTTAACCAGAAACGAAAACTGCTTAGCTTCAACAGATATGTCGTGTTTTTGTTTCTCATCGAAACATGCACCCACCATTTGTTTTGCCCAAGTTTGATAAATTCGTCCAGTTTAACAGTGTTTATTATAATTTCCATGACTGTAAATGTAATATATAATTACCCAGTATCATATCTTAAGAGCAAGTTGTGTCCATACCGAAAAAATCTTATACTCCGACAAGTTGATGAATGTTTTAAACTAATCCGTACCTTTCACCCCACGCCATGATGTTTGTACCAGTATGTTAATATATACGGATGGTTGAATATTTGAATATAAAGACGGTTAATGGTATGCAATGTAGCATCAGGTAATACATTCTTTATTTAAAATTAAAAAGCACACTGTTACAAAAATATCAATACAAAAATGTGTACTAGTATGTAAATAAGTTTCACTATATGTACATGTATTTCACGTATTCGGTTTTTAATAAATAAGGGAAGGGCCGAATAATTAGCATTTTTAATGCTATATAATAATTAAATAAATACTGATTTAATACGAATAGGTTTGGTTTGGTTTTATTGTGTTTAACGCCACTTTCAACAATATTTGAGTTGTGTCGTGGCGGTCAGTTTTATTGGTGGAGGAAACCTGAGTACCCGGAGAAAACTACCGACCTGTTACAAGTAACTGACAAAAAAAATATCATATGTTTTATCGAGTACACCTCGCCATGAACGGGGTTCGAACTCACAACTTTAGTGGTGATACTGATAGGCACTGATTGTACAGGTAGTTGTAAATCCAACTACCATACGATCATTACCACGGCGGTCCCTCAAAACGAGTAATATTGTTATAGGGAGAGTAATATGGAAAGCCGGAGGGACCCCTAAGATTATTATACCGGTAATTTAAGATAGAAATACACGTGAAATAACAATCTTCGGGAGATTATAATTATTGTATGAAGAATAAAATCTTCGGGTTCCAGAAGAGTTTGAAGATACCAAAGGCAGGGCCGGATTTACCAATAGGTATAGTAGGCCATTGGCCTAGGGCCCACGGGTATATGGGGGCACACTGAAACTAATTTGTCACGCAGCGTGCCAGCGTATAACCTTGTTTCAAGTGTACACCGGGTATTTCATTACATAATATATTCATGGGGTAGTTCTCAGGTGGGCCACGGATATAGGCCCTATAGTAAAATGAAGAAAATAAGATAAAATAAGGTAATGAAATATATATATACATTTTTTAAATGTCCGTGTCCCACCATCGATTTATTTATCTATCTATACATACATACAAGTAGGTAAATCCGGCCCTGACCAAAGGGGTAATCAGAATCCGTAAATCGAAGGACAGACAACACAATGGCCAACATAAAAAGGATAAAAGGACAAACAACGATCTACAAAACATACACATAAAACTAAAGATCGAGTAACACGAACCCCGGGGGCGAACTCAGGTGCTTCGGAATGGTAGGCAGTCCTTGCTCCAATGGTAGCACCCGTCGTGTTAATCTAGTTACAAACCCGGTGACAAGCCATGGATGAGGAAAGGACAGGGAAGTGTTCACTACAAGTAGAACATATCCGTGGTCATTTGTAAAACTTTCGAATTTTATGACTTCAACTTAAACAATAGGAGCCCTTGGTTCAGTAGCTTCAAAATTTTCCGACTATTATTATTCAAATATAAAAGTCGTCGGCTTTCAAAATTATTATTTTGAAGCAACACAAGATAAGTAAGATTATTTTATCTAGTTTTGGAGTCCTATCATAATTCCCACAGGAGATATTCAATGATGAACCATTCGTGGGACTATTTTGTTTCTTTTAATATGCGAGTACTAGGGGTCTAATGTATATATTTGAATTATGAACAGAAAGTTTAAACAGCAATGATACCAAAGGGGTAATAGAAACCGTAAGTCGATGAAGGACATACAAAACAATGACCAAAAGGACAAAGAAACAACCACTGGTCCACAAAACACTACACAGGGGTTAGGGTCATGGTGTTTAACATACTTTCAACAATATTTCAGCTATATAGTGGCTGTCAGTTTATTGATGGACAAAACCGGAATACCTAGAGAAAACCTTCGACCTGCTGCAAGTCACTGACAAACTTTTTATCACATAATGTTGTATCTACTAGTACACCTCGCTATGAGCGGGATTCGAACTCACAGTTGTGATAGGCACCTATTCAGATTGCACAGGTAGTTGTAAATCCAATTACCATATGATGACGACCACGACGACCCCCTAACCCTACACAGAAAACTAAAGATTGACCAATACCAACTGCACCAAATCTTTTTTAGTCAAGGTACATGTAGTTGACGTTTGACATTATCTTCATCTTGTTGAAATCTAACAGTATTTGGGATGAGTCCGTGGCTTAGCAAGGCTTATATGAAGTGTACTAACAGAGTAAGTGGCAAAGCCCAAGTAAACATAGAAGACTACTTACAGGCCTAACACAACTGACCTGATTTTGCACCATGATACTCACCTCCAAGTGTTAAGGTTTCTAAACAATAACACAAAACTGATCAGGGCTTTCACTGGTCAGATCATGATCATTATACCTGTCCAGACTTTCTTGGACCAATATAAGACTTGTCGTCAGATAAACCAGGGAAATTGAGTTGTTACCAAAAGCTCACAATCTCATTCAAAGTTACCTAGGGACTGTCTTGGTCGTGATCGTATGGTAGTTGATTTTACTACTACCTGTGCAATCAGTGCCTATCACCACTAAAGTTGTGAGTTCGAACCTCGTTCATGACGAGGTGTACTCGATACAACATTATGTGATAAAGTTTGTCAGTGACTTGTGACAGGTCAGTGGTTTTCTGTGGTACTCCGGTTTCTTCCACCATAAAACTGACCATCACGATATAACTGAATTATTGTTGAAAGTGTCGTTACACACCCTAAGCCCTACACAGATTTAACAGTCCTATACATGTATTTGAGATAGAGTAAGGCCCAGTAACTCTGGTGTAAGAGATTGTCAATCTAAGATAAGACTCCAAGTTTAAAATGCCATTCAATCAACCACCAGGTTGGAATTATTAAAATCTATATCTTTTTATTACAGCCAGGAAGAGTGGTTACTTTGATCAAGTCTAATAATCCAGATGTAAGTATGGATACATTTTGTTCATGAAGAAAAGAATTTATCAGATGAGTACCAGGGTATACATTTAATGCTCCTCTAATAACACATTCAGTGAAGTTATTTTAAAATTTGATTTGATATGTATTTTATGATGAGTGGAGAGTAACACCACATGATCAACCATGGGTTATCGACAATGTCTCACAACAGGCAAGAATTTGTCTCATAACTTCAGCGAGGTAAATCCAACTACTGTGATCCTTTCTCTCTTGGTTAGGGTTATGGTGTTTAACATTACTTTCAACTATATTTCAGTTATATCTTAGCAGGTAAGTTTTAATCATATTGGTGGAGGAAACCGGAGAAAAACCACCGACCTGACCCAAATCACTTCTCAGTGGGCATAATAGTACAATCTATAATAGTAAAAGGCATCATCCTTATATCAAAATTATCTGCATTTCAGTACTAACCATTCAATTGAAATGATATACAGGTACATATACTGATGTCAAATTATCATGTGGAATAAAATATTTTCATCCTTATTGTCCCCGCTGCTATATGTCTGGAGCATTAATTATGTAAGCATGTATGTATGTCCAATATTTAGTTTCAGCGTGATAACTTAAATTCCCCTTTAAAAGCAAATCATTTAAAATTCATACACATGTATGATTTGTATTTGGTCATTCATGACATATTTTTGGTAATCAGACATCAGAATTAGTTATACTAGAATTATAAATATAATAAAGGGCTACGCCGAGAGCAGCATGTCGACACAGAGATGAACAGACAACGACAAAGCCATCCATAACATAATATGAACACAAAATTTTGCGTTTGTCTAAAAATGATCTCTCAAGTTTTACTTATCTTTCAGGAAAAGGTGTGGGGAATGGCTTATGAGATTGCAAATGATGATATTGAAAAGGTAAAAGCCCATTTGGATTTCAGAGAAAAGAACGGATACACACAAACTGATGTCTTGTTTTATTTGGGCGAGGATCCTGCAACTCAAATTCATTTAAAGATATATATAGGAACTGTTAATAATGAAGAATATCTGGGTCCAGCACCCATTAAGGACATTGCCAAGCAAATATACCTTTCTTCAGGACCTAGTGGAAAAAATGTGGATTATCTATTGAATTTAGCAAATGCTGTTAGACAATTATTTCCAGAAGATACAGATGAGCATTTATTTGATTTGGAGAAAAATGTGAAACATTTACAAGACAACATTAATAATGAATTAAGATCATAATTTATATGTTACAACAAATCTTTAAATTTGTTATACAGAATTTGTGAGATTATATGTTAAAACAGATATTAAAATTTATGATTTAAATGTTAAAACAGAAATTAAAATTTGTTATCCAAATTTGTGAGTTTATACGTTAAAACATATATTAAAATTTGTTATCTTAATTTATGAGTTTATATGTTAAAACAAGATATATTTTTTTAAGTTTTTCTTATGCAACTAGTTTTGAAAGGAAATCATAAATACATGTGCCCAAAATAAAAACTGTGATGTTTAACTTTAACAAGGTCTACAAAAATATAACTGAAGCATGAAATGTCAGTCATGGTAACCTACTTTCTGTCAAAGGATGACAAACTCCTCTAGAAATATGATATCACTGTGACATCGTTGTAGGACATAAAAGTATCTGGGGGAAAAAAAACTTTGACCTAAACTTTAATCAAAAGGTTAATGCTGACAGGCAAACACACGCAGAGAGTTTTCCAATAATTTGCCTTCTACTTTGCAGGTGTGAACTGAAAATTCTTTGTAAATCCAATTTTACATTTTAATTTTAGGATAACAAGTAGTTTAAATGAACAGGTCGAATATATTTCTTTTATACTCATAAACTGGAATTACTCAACAACCAATTAATGGTCAATAGTTTAATTACAAGTACACATGTATTAAGAATAGTTTTATTGCACAAGTTCTATAAAAGAGGTATAAATATGAAGGAAGAGATGGACGGAAATATGACGATTATTTTGTCCAATAGTCAAAGATCCTTTTTCATCCAAGATATTTCTCTAGGATCCCACTTGGATATTTCTGGATGCAATTCCTTGTTAGAGTTATTTCCCTTTGTCGTAATTGGAGGTGCTTTTGGTACTGTTGTTTGTGGTGGTAGAGGTGGAGGTGGGGGTAACAAAGGAGCCTCAGGAGGGGAAGGTATAGATAACAAACGATCTTGTTCTGACACTGTGTCACTAGAGTCTGTAATTTGTGGTTTTGATTTCTCAGTACTCTTTTCTTCTTGTTCTTCATCCAAAGAAGTTGCGGCTAGCTTGTTGAGCTGAAAAAACAAGACATCTTAAGCTAAACGGCATTGATCATAAATTTGTGAAATTGCCTCTTTTTTTTTGTGTTATTCGCAGTTTGTAAGAGTGCTTTGTGTTTGTGGAATGCTTGAACATGATTTAAAATGATAATTTTATGGTAATCTAATTTAAACTGACAAATTTTAGTACTTAAAAAAAATATCCAGGAATGGTTTCAAGAAAATTTGTACATAAGGTTCTAGGTTGAACAAGCATGAAATAAAATCTTTATCATTTGAGAGATGTGGTTTTCTCTCCAATTTCAAGAAATCAGTCGGGGTTAGGTATGCCAGTGGAAATAAGTAAAACTATAGACACATATTTATTTCCAACTGTAGTCCTAATTGTTTTAAATGTTTTCCTTAACCACGATTGCAAAAATAAAAGCATAATATATGAAAATTTGAGTTTTAAGAAAGTGGTGTCCAATAAACACCTGCATCTGTCAGAACTTCCCCTAATGCCATGATTGATACTTTTGGTTATCTGTTAGTATCGGAAAATACTCATGACTTGTCATCTTATGCCTGAAAATACCTGTATCCTGAATTTATGTTTATGCATTTTCGTTCACTAACTATAAATTTCTATAAATATAGATTTCCATAATGCACTGTTTAATCGGATGTCCAAACATCCCAGTTTTTACCTGAAGTATTTTAGGAGATGTAGCAAAAGGTCAGAGAGGCAGCCGTGATCTATGGTAGTTGGATTTACAACTACCTATGCAATCAGTGCCTGTCACCACTGATGTTGCGAGTTCGAATCTCGATCTGGGCGAGGTGTACAACAAAGGGTCAGATTTGATATCATTATAATGTGTATCTGGTAGAGTGCGATGTTAACTGTCGTAGCTATCATATTGAAAATTCAGTTTGTTAACAAGCAGGAAAAAACATGTGCAATATAATTTACTTTCACAATGTAAGATGGGTTAGGGTTAGTGTTATGGTTTTTAACGCCACTTTCAACAATATTTCAGTTATATTGTGGTGGCAAGTTTTATTGGTGGAGGAAACCGGAGTACCCGGAGAAAAACCACCCACCTGCCGCAAGTCACTGAAAAACTTTATCATATAATGTTGTATCGAGTACACCTCCCCTGAGCGGGATTCGAACTCACAACGCTAGTGGTGATGGGCACTGATTACATATGTAGTCATAAATCCAACTACCATAAGATCACGACCACGACGGCCCCCAATGTAAAATGATATAGCTGAATAATTGGTCATTTGACGTTGGATTATGAGTGTTTAATACCACTTTCAACAATATTTCAGAGGTATCATGGCAGACAGGAAACTGGAATATACGAATAAAACCACAGATCTGCTCCAAGTAAATGTTACAAATATGATGGTGTCTATGCACTAACGGTTCCATCTTGGAATTAAACAATACAGAAACTCACTGCAATTATTTCTAAAGTCAGTTTGATTAAAATCATCTGTTACAATATGCTATTCTCCCCTTGACATCTCATATACAAATGTACGCTCCCCATGACATCTCACAGAACCTGATTAGAACTCATGTCCAGATGAATTCATGATCAGCCAATGAAAAAGCTGTGAGCATAGCATATTATAGCAACTGATTTCAATCAGATTGTTCTCAAGTTTACATTCATATTTTTTATTGGATGATGAAATAAATGTACTGAGAATTCATTAAAATTCTTTGATACAAATATAATAAAAAGAAAAAAAGAAAAAAAAAGGGAAAAATGGACAAATTGAACATTGTATTTTAGTCAATACACAAAGTGGAAGATCTCCAACTGTAGCAAAATCAAAAAACAAAAATCACACAGTTTTGGAGTGATACGACCGATGAAATCTACAAATATTGCTAGATGAAATTTACAAATATTGCTAGATGAAATCTACAAATATTGCTAGATGAAATCTACAAATATTGCTAGATGAAATCTACAAATATTGCTAGATGAAATCTACAAATATTGCTATTCAACATAGAATAATGAACTTGGAAGATGATACTTACAAAATGTTTGGGTAAATTTGATGATTGAGCACCACAACTAACAACCGGCTTACAGAAACAGTAACCCACATGTTGATAAAAGTCTTGCTTGTCATGGGTAGTTAGATACATCGTCTTAAAGCCTTCACTGAAATAAGATAACAAGAGGCTCATTAGAGTCTGCATCGCTCACCTAGTTATAAATGATACTTTATGTACAGCTTAGGTTATTTCCTAGAAGAAATTTTAATTCACATTTCCCTTGGGGTCCTATTTCAGACTACGTCCTGCAGTGGTAACCAACTGACCTCACATTAACACAAAAAAATCCAACAAAATTTAATTTCAAATTATTCAGAGATGAAGTTGATGTTTAACTAGCTTAGTTTTTTTTCTATGAAGACTTTAAAATTCAGCAAAATCAAAAACTAATAATAGGCTTGACTACCATACTGGATTTGATTGATCTGAATAAGGTTTCTTTTTCCTGCAAAGTTTTAGTTCAACTGGTTCAATGATTTCTGAGAAAAATATTTTTTAATATTCAATCAAATAAGGGATCTTTTTTGGACCATTCATTGATGATTTATGTAGATTTAGTTCTATTGGGCCTGTGATCTTTAATAATCGACCGACCTGAAAATATTATTTTCTATCACAGCTATTTAGGAAGTGGGAACAAGTTATACGAAGAATATTAATATCTTTAGAAAGCCATCTACATATGATTTCTGCAAAGTTTTAGTTGAACAGACAAATGTTTTTTTCTAGGAAAAGATTAAAATGTAAAAAGTTTATATGGATGATGGATGCCAATGTGGACAATAACCCACATGAAACCTTCTGTGCAAGGGGAGATAATAAATTTATATGTTGTTGATTATTGCTTAATGCCAATTCAGCAATTTTTCAGCTATATTATAGTGAGAACAAGTTAATTATCAATGAGATGATGATGAGGTCCGCTTTGTTCTAGACCAACACGCTGAGTTGGATTTTTATAGTGCTAGCTCAATGAAACAACAGTCCGCGGGTAGACATGTCACTCCACATGGACACATTATTCTGATTTCGAGCCAACCAGTCTTTGCTCTTTCTCCTTAATACTGCATGCTTGGCGAAGAAGCAACAAATACCAATTTTATAGTCTTTGGTTTGACCCGACCGGGAATCAAACCCACGATCTACCGCTATAAAATTGCTTCGTAACTGTCAATTTATACTTAATATCTGTACTTCAGGAAATCAGTGCCCATCACCACTAAAGTTGTGAGTTTGAACCCCATTCATGACAAAGTGTACTCGATACAACATTATGTGATAAAATTTGTCAGTGACTTGTGGCAGGTCAGTGGTTTTCTCCAGGTACTACGGTTTCCTCCACCAATAAAACAGAAATACTGTTGAAAGTGGTGTTAAGCACTATAACTCTATAGGAAGTTTGGGAAGCTCTCCACTCTTCTATGAAAAAAAAACTATGCTATATATGTTACTATATGTTGGTCGATCGCTTGAATCACAAAAAAATAAAGCAAATATTTAATTCTACTTAAATTGTAGACAAAGAATTTTTTTTTTATTTGATAGATTTGTTTTGAGCTATCAGAAACAACAAAATTCTGAAACTATTGCCAAACAATATTTGAAAAAGAGTTCCCTGGTCATTTATAGACAATTTTTGCGAGATAAAGCTCATGATCTCATCCCCTAAAGAAAAGGGGAGTGGATTGTATGATTGCCTGGGCAAGATGACAAGTTGACATGCAGCTATACTAAATTAACTTAAAGGTATGTGTTACTATAAAAATGGCTTCGTAACAGTCAATTTATATTAAATATCTGTACTTCAGGAAATCAGTGCCTATCACCGCTAAAGTTGTGAGTTCAAACCCCGTTCATGGCGAGGTGTACTCGATACAACATTATGTGATAAAGTTTGTCAGTGACTTTCGACAGGTCGGTGGTTTTCTCTGGGTACTCCTGCTTTCCTCCACCAATGAAATTGACCGTCACGATATAAATGAAATATTGTTGAAAGTGGCGTTAAACACCATAAACCAAAAATCTATACTTCAGGATAATAAAAAGAAGAGTTTGAAGATACCAAATGGGTAATCCGAATCCGTATATCGAAGAAGAACAGACAACACAATGGTCAAAAGAAAAAGTACAAAAGGACAAACAACGATCTACAAAACATACACATAAAACTAAAGAACAAGTAACACGAACACCACTAAAAACCGAAATATTCAGTCCAATATTTTAAATTTCTTTTAAGTTACCTTTTTGCAAACTTTTCAGTTTCCAGCATTAACAATTTCCCAAGGCCTTTTCCTCTCAGTGCTTTCTTCACAACAACTAAAATTATAGAAGTAATCATTAAAACCAGAGACTCCATAAAACCTGTAATCACTCATATGGTTAAAAGTTGCTCTAAAATGGTTCAATAGAAGAAATTGTCAGAATTTAAATAACCTGTAATCACTCATATGGTTAAAAGTTGCTCTAAAATGGTTCAATAGAAGAAATTGTCAGAATTTATATACATTGTATGTAGGTTTCCAGATTTTTAACAATTATTTAAAAAAAAAAATACATATTTGTTTAAACATAATTATAACTTATATCATTATATTATGAACAACATACTTTAATAAACAATTGCACAATTTTTAATAAATGAAATAAAATGGAATAAATTAAACATTGCTGAAAGTGGTACTTGTTTGTGTATTATAAAACCACAATTCTGTACCTACAGCTATATTTATAGTAAAGTTTAAATTTGGTATGATATTTCTTAATTAATGTACCCGACTCCAAAAAACAAGAATTTTCTTTTCCAATAACTAAAGATAATCTGCTATGACCAATAGGAACATCTTCTTCATTTACAAGTACCAAATTAAGAGGGAATTTATCACATGATTTTTCTAAAGAGTGTATCCTGAAACAAAAGTTAAAAAACAAAACTAGTTATTGTGTTGCTTCAATCTTGTTCACTTAGGACATTTTTAGCTATGAATTATGTTATCTAGAAACTATTTACATCAGTTACAGAATAAACCTGAAATGACAGTTTTCATATGAATTGACCCAAGGATGATTAGTAAATAGCAATGGAGTGTGATCAGCTGTGGGTTAATACTGATAATGACGAACTATATATCAGTTTCTTGAAATCAAGCAACCTGAGAGTTCAATGTGAAACGGATTATCAGAAGTATGCATTCTTGTTTCTGAATCGGGTTTGTGGTTATGGTTATGGGATTTTAAAGCCACTTTCAACAATATTCCAGTTATATCGTGGCGGTCAGTTTTTTTGGTGGAGTGCCCGCAAGTCACTGACAAACTTTATCATATAATGTTGTATGAAGTACACCGCACCATGAGAGAGATTCAAACTCACAACGTTAGTGATGATAGGCACTGATTGCATAGGTAGTTATAAATCCAACTACCATACGATCGTGACCACGACGGCCCCCGAATCCATTTAATTATTCATTAATTTGTGTTGTTTACATTGTATTTTTCTGATGAATTAATTAATAAAATATGTTTTAAAGTTAAAAATATTAGTCCAAAAACAACAAAAAATTGCATAAAATATTTTGTAACATAATCTGTTATTGTTATTATCATTATTATCTATAATAGGACAGTGACTGCTTCGGTGGTGTAATGGTTAGCATGCTCGCCTCGAGTGCAGTAGATCGTGGGTTCAAGCCCTGATCGGGTCAAACCAAAGACAATAAAATTGGTATTTGTTGCTTCTCCGCTAAACATGCAGCATTAAAGAGAAAGAGCAGTTGGCTTGGAATCAGGATAACGTGTCCGAGTGGGCCGACATGTCTGCCAACGGACTGTTGTTTCAGTGAGCTAGCACTATAGTGAGTGATAGGGAGATAATAAATTTACATGTTGTTGATTGTTGCTTAATGCCAATTCAGCAATATCATGGCGAGAACAAGTTAATTTTCAATGAGATGAAGATGAGGTCCGCTTTGTACTAAACCACCACGCTGAGTTGGATTTTTAAAGTGCTGTTGGTCTAGTACAAAGTGGACATCTTCATCATCTCATTGAAATTAACTTGTTCTTGGCATGATATAGCTGAAAAATTGCTGAGTAGTGTTATTCTTCCGTAGATGTCTGTTTTCGGGTTGAGACGACCAAGTTAAGACGAGTGCACGTGCACTCGTCTTTACTCGTTGTGACATCCAATCAGAACGCCTCTAACAAGAAAAAAATCGTTTAAATATATATCTTAAGCCGGGAATGTCACATTATATACCCTGTCTGATAGCTGAATAACAGATATATTACGGATTTAACCATTGTTTTGTTTTCAAATACAGACTCCAACCGTATTAAATATATTTGTGTCTTTTATTTTCATTTCTTCGTATTTCTAGATGTCCTTTTCCGCACCTTTGACGTCATTCTTCAATGACGTCAAAATATGTGTAACGTCATATTTCATGTATGGGGTTTCTCATGAAGGAAAATACTGTACTTTCAATAAAATATTAGTGAGAAAAGCTCAAATATCAGTAGAAAGCTACTTAGTTTATCAATCGGTGTCACAAAAGTCAATTTTATGTGATGTGTATTTCATAACGCTCAATTTTATGATATTGATCTGATAATTAATGCAAATTAGTAACTGATCAATGGCGGGGGTCTCTAGGAGTTCGCGATAGTTAAAGTTGATGGTATACGGAAGAAATAGGTACTTACATGCATTGTTGGGGAAAGCCCGGGTGATCTTCCACTCGTGATAGAATTTTTTGTTTCTTTTCGCTCGTTTCGCTGCACTCCACTCGCGAAAAAGACATAAAATCTCTATCACTCGTGGAAGATCACCCGGTCTTTCCCAAGAACGTATGTAAGAACCTATTAAGCTCAACTCACTCACTATAATAGGACAGTTTTTGGTTTTTTAGTATGAATTTTTCTGGATTACACTTTTTTTTTATAATGATACAGTTCTTCATTATATTTTGCACGGAGTGTCCATGTGAATCATTTTTTTTACATCTCAAGTCAATTAAAAGGCTTTTTTTTTCAAATCAATAACTTTGCTTCTACTTTCACTTTGTCTTTGGAGTACACGTAAATAGATAGTTATTTTCGGTTTTCAGATATATCGAGCACCTTGCAGTTTTGCTTCTAGGCCATTCTTCATTCAATACAGCGGCACATTCCTCTATATGCTCTTTATTTTTGTGTAGAACTAATATTCGCATACTTCCTTTGGAAAATTTTGTCAATCTTCTGAAATGTAAACAAATAACATATACATCCCTCTGACCACGAGTAAACAAGACGTAGGACACAAGAGTAAACAAGGGGAGATAACCATATGAACTGAAGATGGATTTGCCTCCTCCACTTTCTGCTGCTGATAAAAAGCAAGTTGTGAAGCATTTGCTTCATTTTAAGTTATATACATGATAAGGGATATGCAATATTATATGCTTTACGTGCTTAGCATGTGAATAGAATATAAGATATTACAAATGGTACACAACTGATCGTTTTTTTCGAAAAGGGGGGTATTAACTATGGGGTCCGACCTATAATCCGACAGTCCGATAGTTCGACAGTCCGATAGTCCGACAAATGCTTTATTTCTTTGAAAGTTAACACTATAACATGTGTAATATGGGGCCAGAAACCGAACCGTTTACTCACCAAAGAAAGGTCCAGAACATCGGAAACACGATATCATAGACGGACAAACAATTGGCAGGGACACACAAGAACTAAAAAAAACACATATATGAACAACACGGACTCCATAAAAACCTGGATCCAGTCGTGATGAACCGGTAGTGTAAATATCCCGTATATTTTTTAGTAGCGACTACTTCAGGCTTTATTCAAGTAGCGTGTAGCCGAGTCCAGCCAAGAAAAGTCACTATTGAAAAGAAAGATAAAATAAATGAATACAAAAAAAAGGAAAAGACAAAAAGAAGAGCGTACCAGTGTCCCCCGCCCTTTATCATGGAATATTTATGTTAAAAAGCAATGTCGACACATCAATAGAGCTGGATATAATAATGTGTACAAAAAATAAGAAAGTGTGGACTCTGGGATGGGTCAACATGAGCAACGACTTAACACGAGAACATGTTTTTCTGCCTCTTCCGACGACAAGTTGGTCCTATTTTTATTCCCCGTGATTCCGACGGGTGACCCTGCTATAGTCGCCTTCTACGACAAGCGCATATATAAAAAGTTACGATTGAAGGAATTGTCCCTAAGTGACCCCTTATATCATGGAAAGAAACAGCATCGGAATATGACAAAATAAACAACTGTGCCATGATACGCCCCTCCCCCCTTTGTGACAATTGAAGGTCAGTTGATCAGCGTGAGAACAGTAATTAATATGCTGCATTTTTTAAACCAATTAATTGTAAATACCATAAGAAAACTGACATTTTCCAAACTGATTAAAATCACACCTCTCACTTGCTCCCCCTTTTATCAATACAATGTATGTCACGACGTGACCTATCAGTAAAAGGGGGAACAAGTGAGAGATGTTATCGTACGAGGCGTGGATGGACGGACAAACAGTGGTATGCCATAATAAGCCCGTATTTTGACGGGCGTATAAAAATGAATGGCCCATATCCCGAAATTACGAATATATCATCTTTGGCCAAATTATTTTTCAAAACTTTCATCAGTTTAAAGCATTTGTCGGACTATCGGACTGTCGGATTATAGCTACGGCCCCATT
Source organism: Bathymodiolus brooksi (assembly GCA_963680875.1). NCBI lineage: Eukaryota > Metazoa > Mollusca > Bivalvia > Mytilida > Modiolidae > Bathymodiolus > Bathymodiolus brooksi. Next base: position 65,728,631 of record OY804576.1, on the reverse strand, counting down.
AACTATTATGAAAACTGTGCCATGCCCATGGCCATACTGACAATGACATAGATTTATATATGTAACTTGTCATAGACACCATATAATGAAAGTCACAACTACTTGATGTAAAATTCCACATATAAATAAGCTATAACAGTGAACAGACAGTTGAGCAGGATACCACACATTTGGCTTAAGTTATATCTCTGTAACGGGAACTCACATTTACCAAAGATAGGAATTATTAGTAGGTTCAAGACCACATCTGCAAACTGTGTTAGTTAAGATCACCTTTAGCTCACTTGGTAGAGTGGTGGCTTACAATCTGAGAGCTCCTGTGATTAAATCTCATCTGAGACAATGCATTTTTCAGAGATAAAATATGTTCTACTGTTACATACATATGTACATGTATCTGTTGAACTGTTAAAAACATCCAAATTTTCAGTACACATTCAAATTCAAATTCTCTATTAGCCATATGGGGCATAGATACAAGATACAAATACTGTTAACAGATAATAATATGAATGAATTGATAATAAAGTACAGATCAATCTTTGTCAGATATACAGTGACTGTGAAGCAGAACAACTGGAAGTATTAAGCACAGTTTTATAACTCCCAGAGTACAATTAATTGATCGATTGCTGTTCTACTTCTATTTCTACCAAATAATGATCTACTTCAACAGTTTGAAGATTATGTCATTGAATTGCGATGCGAAAAAGGAAGAAGAAAAGGGAAAAAAGAAAAGAAAAGTACAATAAGAAAATAAGTTTATATTAACTCAAGCGAGCAGTGTTCAGCTATATTGATGACAAATACAAGTTTACAAACAATCATTTTAAATTATGTGGTGGCACTGGAATTGTCCTGTGTATGGTCACAATGTTTGTCTTAAGTTCACAAAGTTTAAACTCACTGCATCCACTCTAACATCTTTTGCTCCATAGAAGCTGCTACAAGTTCTTCTTTTACATTCAAGCACACTGAAATTCTCCATACATGAGGTACTCATTTACACCCTGTCCCAATATGTTAAGTTTTGTTTCTGTTTTATCCTGCAGAACTAACTGTGTATGCCTCTTTTGGAGAGATTGTACATGTATCCTGCAGTGAAGAAACTTAAGTCCTATATCTGTACCTGTGGGTTTTCTCATGGTTTCAGGATATTATAAGTTTTTTAATTTATTAGTTGTTCTTATCTATAATTCTAAAAACCAAATCATTTTTTTGGCAATAAAACTAATTGTTCTACATGTACATGTACCAACAATAAGAATGGTTTAGTCAAATTATATATATTCAATTCACATTCTTGATTTGAAGATATCAGATTAACATAATAAATCTCCAAATAGATGAGGCTTTTATTTCATCCAATAAATGTTTGGACAAAATTTGATTTCAATAGTGCTTTATTTTTACATAGAAAAATATTGCCATATGGCAGGTCTTAATCCAAAATGAACATTTAATGTGCAACTAATCTTAAGCTGCTCATGATACAAACTTTTGGCTCAGTATTGGCCTTATATGGATTTATTAGACCAAATGAACATTTACTGATACACTATTAGTATTATCTCCTTGAGACGGGACACGTGGGAGGAATCATTCCAGACATTGCTTGTTCAGCAATTCTTTCTACACTGTTTTGAACAGGAACTTGAAATTTGGTACTGTGCTGTAGACTTTATAATTTTATACCTCCTCACAGAGCCTTAGGTTCAAATAGTGGATAGCTGTGCATTTAAAATTTACTTCAGTAATACATGATTAGTTCGAATCCCTCTCTGGCTCTCATGGCAATGCATACTTGATTATGATACAACATTATGTGATAAAGTTTATTAGTAACTTATGACAGGTCTGTGGTTTTACCGATACTCCGGGTTCTTCTACCAATAAAACTGACTGGCACAATATAACTGAAATATTGTTGAAAGTAGCATTGAACACCATAACCCTAATCCTCTATTTATCAATATACATATGTATTTTGACAATTTATGGTGGAAATTGCTATGGACCAAAATAAATTACCAAAGTTATAATTTCATTTCAGTTCATTTGCTTATCCTACCATTAAAGAAAGGCTTCCAGTGATTCTTGCTAAGATTGCAGATACACTTTACAGAACCAGAGAAAAAATCAAAAGTCAATATAGTGAGGTAATGTATTATATTTTTTATCATTGTATTCTAGATGGGAATGGGCTTCCTTTAGAAATAATCCCCAGGTTTCAAAATGTCCACCATAACTACATAATATTTTTCAAATAGTCAAAACTTCTACATTTTAAGACAAAATGAGATAAAATTTAAGTTGTAAGAAGAAGAGTTTGAAGATATCAAAGGGGTAATCAGAATCTGTATATCAAAGATATCAAAGGGGTAATCAGAATCTGTATATCAAAGGGGTAATCAGAATCTGTATATCAAAGATATCAAAGGGGTAATCAGAATCTGTATATCAAAGGGGTAATCAGAATCTGTATATCAAAGATATCAAAGGGGTAATCAGAATCTGTATATCAAAGATATCAAAGGGGTAATCAGAATCTGTATATCAAAGATATCAAAGGGGTAATCAGAATCCGTATATCAAAGAAGAACCATTTAAACCTGTCTTATGAGAGTGTTTGTTTTAAAGCTATGCAATGTGAGTCTCTGATTCTGCAGTTAAAATATGTTGTAAATTGTAGGGAGAAGGCTGTAAAATAAAGTGATAATAACTTGTGTCTGATCTCAATGTTTGTATAGAAATAAAATGTGTTTAATTAAAAATGATAATTGTGGTATAATGAAAACTGCATCAATGGCCTTGTACATCAGGAAAGAGTAACTTGTACATTTGTATTACAATTTCAAGTGGAAAAAGGACAAAATTTATTAAATTTGAAAAATTATAATCAAGAATTTTGTTTTTAATAGGATATAGGTGATGAACTAAAAAGTATAATAGGGAACTGTTCCAAGTTAAGAAATGAAGTACAGACAAATAAAGTTGCTGTTCCATTACAAGATAGCCGACCAGATACAGAGGTATGGAACCAGTACTTACAAGATATAACAGACAGAGAGGGAAGTGCTCCTAGCTGGTTTAAATCTCCATGGTTATATATGGAGTGTTATATGTATAGAAGAATACAGGAGTCGGTTGAAAAGTGGTATGTATAATTGTTTAATGGTTTTCTTTAAAACAAAAGTCCATTACTTTTGTAAGATTTATACCAGAAGTTTGTTTTCAACTTGATATCTGTTACCATTGTTAGGGGGGATATGGGGTTATGGTGTTTAACACAATTGGCAACAATATTTCAGTTATATTGTGGAGGTCAATTTTATTGTCGGAGGAAACCTGAGTACCAGGAGAAAACCACTGACCTACTGCAAGTCACTGACAAACTTTATCACATAATGTTGTATTGAGTACACCTCGTCATGAACAGTATTCGAACTCACAACTTTAGTGGCGATAGGCACTGATTGTACAGGTAGTTGTAAATCCAACTACAGGTACCATTCGACCACGACGGCCCCACCATTGTAGAGTTATGCATCCCTTGAAAATGTAAAAAGTACCACTATATTTAATTTCTTGAGTTACAATTATCACTCTAATGTATAGTTGTTCTACGGTAGTATGATTGCCTATTAGCTGATATGATCTATCATTTTGTGTCCATCGTTAATTGTAATTGTTGTTGTCAGCATATCACATTTTGATCATCTTCTTTCAAACTACTGTGCCAAATAGAACATTGCAGGAATTATTTTGTGAAGTCCCCTACAAAGATTCCTCATTTCGTCTTGATCCAACAGAAAAAATAGTCACCATAGTGTATGTGAAGTCAAGCACGGATAGTCATCTCTTTGTATGAATCTTGCAAAGAACATGGCCACAATGGGCAATTATTGTTGCTCATTTGCAAATATTTCTAAAATCTTCTCCACTGAAAAGTCCAAATGATTTGTATGTAAGTACAAATGATGTTTGTGGAGTCCTTTACAAAGATTCCTTATTTACTGATTATCTTGTTCTGGTGAAAAACATGGTGGTGATGGACACATCTTATTTCAGAAACTACAAAGTTGTTATTTGCTTCAAATTCATAAAAACCGCATCGGTGGTGTAATGGTTAGCATGCTCGTCTCAAGTGTGGTAGATTGTGGGTTTGAGCCCCGGTCGGGTCAAACCAAAGACACTAAAATTGGTATTTGTTGCTTCTCCCCTATGCACGCTGCATTAAGGAGAAAGAACAAAGACTGATTGGCTCGGAATCAGGATAATGTGTTGAGTGGGGCGACATGTCTATCCGCAGACTGTTGTTTCAGTGAGCTAGCACTATAAAAATCCAAATAAGTGTGTTGGTCTAGTACAAAGCAGCCCTCATCATCATCTCATTAAAAATTGACTTGTTCTCGCCATGATATAGCTGAAAAATTACTGGGTAGGCGTTAAACAACATCACTTTCTCAAATGCATAAAAGATGAAAGCAAAACAAAAAATAGGGCAATTTATTTTAAGAATTCTTTCAATTTTAGCAATATTATGCATACATTTGATGTATTTGAGGAACAGAAACATAAATCCTTTATGGACTCCCAGTATGCTACTGGTGTATTAATGATGTATCTTCTAGAAACACAACAGAAAATTAGAGACAAACCAGAAATATTACCAGAAACCTTCAAACAGTTTTTCAAGGTTTGTATTGCTTAAAATAATTTTTTTAGGGTAATTGGCAATGAATTAGGGTATCTACATTTTTATTAGCAATATCATGGTGAAAACAAATAATATTGTAAATTTCATATATATATATCTGGTTATACTGGACCATTGACCTTAATTTTTGTACAATGTATTTAAATAAAGTTAATTAAACAGTCTATGGTTTAACCAAAGTTAATTAAACAGTCTATGGTTTAACCAAAGTTAATTAAACAGTCTATGGTTTAACCAAAGTTAATTAAACAGTCTATGGTTTAACCAATGTTAATTAAACAGTCTATGGTTTAACCAAAGTTAATTAAACAGTCTATGGTTTAACCAAAGTTAATTAAACAGTCTATGGTTTAACCAATGTTAATTAAACAGTCTATGGTTTAACCAAAGTTAATTAAACAGTCTATGGTTTAACCAATGTTAATTAAACAGTCTATGGTTTAACCAAAGTTAATTAAACAGTCTATGGTTTAACCAAAGTTAATTAAAGTCTATGGTTTAACCAAACTAGGGTTCAAACCAAATTCTCCAACACTTCAGACAACTACAGTATGTAATCTTCATTAAAGAAGCAATACAGCTAACCTTTAAGAAGAAGAACTTTGTTTACCTGTAGAAGACCCTACTGTGGACTATGAGATATCTTTTTAAATTAAAAGGCCTTGATGGCTGAGTGGTTCAGTTTGTAGACTTCTGATCACAATCCTAACGATACTGACATGTGTTCATGCCTGATACCTGTCCCTAAATGTTTTCAGATAACTATTTATGTTTAGGGTGTTTCACCAATATGTTCGTTAAAAAGGTTTGAGCTTTCCTCTCCAAATACCATAAATCTGGTAGTCACAATATAGCAGAAATATTGCTGAAAATGGAGATAGACACCAATAACCTTTTGATTAAATAAAATATAAATTGGTTCATTATCACTCACAATACTTTCTACATCTATCATGTAAATGTATATATATAGGGGCGTGATTATATGGTAATTGGATTTACAACTACCTGTGCAATCAGTGCCTATCACCTTTAAAGTTGTGAGTGTGAACCCTGTTCATGGCGAGGTGTACTTGATACAACTTGATGTGTGAATTGCGACAGATCTGTGGTTTTCTCCGGGTACTCCGGTTTTCTCCACCAATAAAACTGACCGCTACGATATAACTGAAATATTGTTGAAAGTGGCATTAAACACCATAAACCATGTAAGTGTATATCAGGGAAAAAGTGTGTATTATACACACCCAAAGACGATAAGTCTTTTATCAGTTTTTTTTAATTCTCTAATGTAATGTCTTTGTTTTACCAGGTGTGTCTGTGGGGCAATAAATGTGATTTGTCTATATCTGGTGGAGAAGACAATGCACAGAAGTCATCACCTCTAGAACAATTAGACATACTAGAACCAAATATCTTGATTGATGATTCCGATGTTGTACTGTCACATTTACAGACAGGAGGGCCTAGCGATGGTAAAAGAATAGATATTGTCGTAGACAATGCAGGATTTGAACTCATATCAGATTTATGTTTTGCTGAGTTTCTTCTTTCAGCGGGTCTTTGCTCAAGTGTACATTTCCACGCCAAAGCTTTTCCATGGTTTGTTTCAGATGTAACAAAAACCGATTTTGATTGGACATTAGACATGTTTGGACAAATTAATCACATTGCTATGAGCCATTTTGGAAATCAATGGAAACAGAGATTAGCTAATGGAACTTGGACATTCCAAGCTCATGATTTCTGGACAATGCCATTTGATTATAGTCAAATGAAAACATATGCTCCCGATCTTTATCAAAACCTTCAAAAATCATATATGATATATTTAAAAGGAGATCTCAACTATAGAAAATTGCTAGGAGATTTGAAATGGCCATCAACGACTTCCTTTGAATCCTGCTTACGAGGATTTCATCCAGCTCCATTGTGTATCCTGAGGACAAGCAAATGTGATGTTTTAGTCGGACTTAAAGATGGAAAGGCAGAAGAAATTCAGAATATAGACAAAGACTGGATGATTAATGGAAAATGGGCAGTAATTAATTCATGTCTAAAAAGAACTTGAAAACAAAAAGAGTTCACTGTTTTCTCAATACTGACAGTACATTAATTATTCAGTAATTTATTTGATTACTTTTTAAAAATTCTGCTTAAATAATTTCTTTGCAAATCCAATAAATAAGCTGTCAGAATTGATTTTTTTTGTTTATATTAAAATATTGTTTTTTTTCACAAATACTGGCAGAATTAAAATGAAAACAAACATTATTTCTACTGACAGTTTTTATCTTACTATCATTGGTTTAACTCTGTAAGTCCTTTTCTGGCAGACAATTTATTGTAATTAATTGCAATTTTAATGCAGTTGTTTGCAAAATGATCATCTTTATGTGATGAACCATGAAATTTTTTTTTGCTATTTTATTTCTAAAAGGGGCCCAAAGTCTGAAATTCCACATATTTGGAAGACATATTTAATGCTTGAAATAGTAAAACAAGACAAATGTCCAAAAATACAATGGGTCCATCATATTATTGTGTCCAACACATTACTGTGTCTAGTAATTTACTGTGTCAAGCAAAATACTGTGTCCACACTTACTTTTAATATACATGTTGTGTACACTTGTTCAACTTTCCCTTGTTGACATGCTGTGGTCGTATGATGCTTCGCTCTGCTGAGACTTGAAAATTACCACAGGACCATACAAATGTGATTTAATTTTACCTAATGGTTATAGTGAAGATTAAAGTATGAAAAACTAACGAAGGATACCACCTGATTGAAAAACGGACATGGCATACAGTACCTGTACATGCTTCGGGCACACAGGTGCAAGACAGATTTGATGTTTGAGTATACTGTCAAACCTGCCTTAATAGGGTACCTCTATATAACAAATCACTGTCTATAAAGGGCAGTCTTATTTTTCCAACTAATGAATAGTGCATATAATTTTAACCTGTATATAAAGACCACATTTACAGGTTCCCTTGAGTGGCCTTTATATACAGGTTTAACAGTATATACTGGGTACATATAAAAATGCTCATCTCACACCTGTGTTTAGGGAGGTATGTTGAAACAACCACAAGTCTGGGAATAATTACTCTCATCAGGAACGACCACAAGTCTGGGAGTAATTACTCTCATGAGGAACGACCACAAGTCTGGGAGTAATTACTCTCATGAGGAACGACCACAAGTCTGGGAGTAATTACTCTCATGAGGAACGACCACAAGTCTGGGAGTAATTACTCTCATGAGGAACGACCACAAGTCTGGGAGTAATTACTCTCATGAGGAACGACCACAAGTCTGGGAGTAATTACTCCCATGAGGAACGACCACAAGTCTGGGAGTAATTACTCCCATGAGGAACGACCACAAGTCTGGGAGTAATTACTCCCATGAGGAACGACCACAAGTCTGGGAGTAATTACTCTCATGAGGAACGACCACAAGTCTGGGAGTAATTACTCTCATGAGGAACGACCACAAGTCTGGGAGTAATTACTCTCATGAGGAACGACCACAAGTCTGGGAGTAATTACTCTCATGAGGAACGACCACAAGTCTGGGAGTAATTACTCTCATGAGGAACGACCACAAGTCTGGGAGTAATTACTCGCATGAGGAACGACCACAAGTCTGGGAGTAATTACTTCCATGAGGAACGACCACAAGTCTGGGAGTTATTACTCTCATGAGGAACGACCACAAGTCTGGGAGTAATTACTCCCATGAGGAATGACCACAAGTCTGGGAGTAATTACTCTCATGAGGAACGACCACAAGTCTGGGAGTAATTACTCTCATGAGGAACGACCACAAGTCTGGGAGTCATTACTCTCATGAGGAACGACCACAAGTCTGGGAGTAATTACTCTCATGAGGAACGACCACAAGTCTGGGAGTAATTACTCTCATGAGGAACAACCACAAGTCTGGGAGTAATTACTCTCATGAGGAACGACCTCAAGTCTGGGAGTAATTACTCTCATGAGGAACAACCACAAGTCTGGGAGTAATTACTCTCATGAGGAACGACCACAAGTCTGGGAGTAATTACTCTCATGAGGAATGACCACAAATCTGGGAGTAATTACTCGCATGAGGCACGACCACAAGTCTGGGAGTAATTACTCTCATGAGGAATGACCACAAGTCTGGGAGTAATTACTCTCATGAGGAACGACCACAAGTCTGGGAGTAATTACTCTCATGAGGAACGACCACAAGTCTGGGAGTAATTACTCTCATGAGGAACAACCACAAGTCTGGGAGTAATTACTCGCATGAGGCACGACCACAAGTCTGGGAGTAATTACTCTCATGAGGAACGACCACAAGTCTGGGAGTAATTACTCTCATGACTGTCAATCCATAGGACAAGTACATAGTAATACTGGACAGGAGCAACAAAATATTAAATTTTTACTCAACAAGTATATATATATTATCTGAATAACAGTTCTAAATATAAAAATAATTACAAAAATAATTATAAAATATGGATTTCACATTTTCATTGCAAAAATTTAACATTTTATAAAAAGATATATTATATGTATGTAAATTTGAATTATTGTTTTAAATCAGTTGATTGATTGATTGGTGTTTAATACCAACTTGAGCAATATTTCAGCTATATTGTGGCATGTCTCTGTTTAAATAAAGCACCTAAGTATTCTTTCCATCTCATGATCTGGACAATGCTCTGATACATAATGGAATATTACTGATGAGAATTAACAGTTTGGACAAATGAAAGAAAGTAATTAAGTTTCTGATAATGTAAATTCGACCTTTCTTTGTTTTTCTCCCGTAATTAGAAACCAACACACTTATTTAGTTTCGTTTTTTTTGCTGAGTTATTTTCGAGTATGAGTCAAGATAAATATGCTGGAAAACTGAAAACTCTGAGCATAACCAATGAAACCTCGTTGTATCCATTTCCAGGAGCGTCTTACGATTTTCCCCGTCCGTTTTCTGATCTGAAAAAAACAACAAATATTTGTTACAAAACAAATCCATTTTACAGTGCCTGTTTTTATGTTATCTCTACATATAATGTAATTGAAATGTACTGAAAATCAATCCATTTTAGTAACATATAGGGTGGTAGATGTTATCTAAATGTATGTAAATGGGTAGTTCATTTTCCTCTTTTTCTTGCAATGAAAAAGGTTAGTTTTGATATAAGGCATGCCATACCCTGTAATTTCTCGTTGTTTTACTATAATAAATCATAATGTAAACTAACTTCTTCAAAAACTATTTGATCAATCACAAACTATTTCACATCTGATCAAATTATTTTCCCATCTTGTCAAACTATTTCCCCATCTGATCAAACTATTTTTCCATCTGATCAAACTAGTTTCCCATCTGATCAAACTATTTACCCATCTGATCAAACTATTTTCTCATCTGATCAAGTTATTTTCCCATTTGATCAAATTATTTTCCCATCTGATCAATTTATTTCTCCATCTGATCAAACTATTTTCCCATCTGATCAATTTATTTCCCATCTGATCAAACTATTTTCTCATCTGATCAAACTATTTCCCATCTGATCAAACTATTTTCTCATCTGATCAAACTATTTCCCCATCTGATCAAATTATTTCCCCATCTGATCATACTATTTTCCCATCTGATCAAACTATTTTCCCATCTGATCAAACTATTTACCCATCTGATCAAACTATTTCCCATCTGAACAAACTATTTTCCAATTTGATCAAATTATTTTCCCATCGGATCAAACTATTTACCCATCTGATCAAACTATTTTCCCATCGGATCAAACTATTTTCCCATTTAATCAAACTATTTACCCATCTGATCAAGCTATTTTCCCATCTGATCAAATTAATTACCCATCTGATCAAGCGATTTACCCATCTGATCAAACTATTTTCCCATTTGATCAAACTATTTTCCCATCTGATCAAACTAGTTTCCCATCTGATCAAACTATTTACCCATCTGATCAAACTATTTTCTCATCTGATCAAGTTATTTTCCCATCTGATCAAATTATTTTCCCATCTGATCAAATTATTTCCCCATCTGATCAAACTATTTCCTCATCTGATCAAATTATTTCCCCATCTTATCACATTAGTTCCCCATCTGATCAAACTATTTTCCTATCTGATCAAACTATTTCCTCATCTGATCAAACTATTTCCCATCTGTTCAAACTATTTCCCCAACTGATAAAATTATTTCCCATCTGATCAAACTATTTTCCCCATCTGATCAAGCTATTTTCCCATCTGATCAAGCTATTTCCCACCTGATCAAACTATTTTCCCCATCTGATCAAACTATTTCCAATCTGATCAAACTATTTCCCCATCTGATCAAATTATTTCCCCATCTGATCATACTATTTTCCCATCTGATTAAACTATTTTCCCATCTGATCAAACGATTTACCCATCTGATCAAATTATTTCCCCATCTGATCATACTATTTTCCCATTTGATCAAATTATTTTCCCATCGGATCAAACTATTAACCCATCTGATCAAGCTATTTTCCCATCTGATCAAATTAATTACCCATATGATCAAGTGATTTACCCATCTGATCAAACTATTTTCCCATTTGATCAAACTATTTTTCCATCTGATCAAACTAGTTTCCCATCTGATCAAACTATTTACCCATCTGATCAAACTATTTTCTCATCTGATCAAGTTATTTTCCCATCTGATCAAATTATTTTCAAATCTGATCAAATTATTTCCCCATCTGATCAAACTATTTCCCCATCTGATCAAATTATTTCCCCATCTTATCACATTAGTTCCCCATCTGATCAAACTATTTTCCCATCTGATCAAATTATTTTCCTATCTGATCAAACTATTTCCCCATCTGATCAATTTATTTCCCCATCTGATCAAACTATTTTCCCATCTGATCAAACTATTTCCTCATCTGATCAAACTATTTCCCATCTGTTCAAACTATTTCCCCAACTGATAAAATTATTTCCCATCTGATCAAACTATTTTCCCATCTGATCAAGCTATTTCCCACCTGATCAAACTATTTCCCCCATCTGATCAAACTATTTCCCCATCTGATCAAACTATTTCCCCATCTGATCAAATTATTTCCCCATCTGATCATACTATTTTCCCATCTGATCAAACTATTTTCCCATCGGATCAAGCTATTTTCCCATCTGATCAAATTAATTGCCCATCTGATCAAATTAATTGCCCATCTGATCAAGCGATTTACCCATCTGATCAAACTATTTCCCATTTGAACAAACTATTTTCCCATTTGATAAACTATTTCCCCATCTGATCAAACTATTTCCCCATTTGATCAAACTATTTCCCATCTGATTAAACGATTTACCCATCTGATCAAACTATTTTCCCATCTCATGAAACTATTTACCCACCTCATTAGTGTAAATTACCTCTTCTTATAAAGCCAATGTATAACACTGGTACAGAGATATAACAATAAACTAGTTTGGTTTTCAACTTTCAACAATATTTAAGTTATATTGTGGCGTCAGTTTTATTGGTGGAGGAAATCGAAGTAGAAAACCACCAACCTGTCCCAAACAATAAACTAAAATAACAACTACTTACAATATATTAAAATTCAAAATAGAAAGAGTTCAAATCCAATTTATTTAATTTAATCTTTTACGTCTTATTATGTTTGTATTGCACATGTATTATGTCAATCCAATTGTATTTTTGTTTAGCAAATAAAGACTATAATAATTAAATACTAACAATCAATAATAAACCTTTAGTAATTTTATTAGGACATATTCTCAAAACAATTAATGTGTTACTTAAGTTTAATTTTTGTTAGAAGTTCTTTAATAGTTTTTCACCTGACAATTATACTGGGTCAAGCGTAAATCCAATGAAAACATCTACTTTTAATTGGATTGAATTTAAATGAAAAGTTGAAATTAATTTTGCCCTCATTTTCTTTTTGTACATATATTGAAGAAAGGTGAGAAAATTATAACTCATTAATTTTGTATTTGGGTAATTTAGAAAAAACACCTAACGGGCTTTTCATGAAAGACACAAGTTGCCAGTTCCCCCATTGATGCATAATAATACAGTTGAAAACCTACAAAATCAATTCCAATGAAAATAAAAAAAAGTAGGTTATGTTGATTAATGTGGCGAAATTCCATCAAATGTGGAAAGGGTAATTATAGATAAAAAAAAATTCAACAAGATTAATTACAATATAAGAGTATGTTAATTCATATATTACAGCTATGTGCACAATAAAGAGGATATGAAAAGTACAGTTATTTATAAATAATTGAAGATACATCATAACACAACATCAAACTAGGGAAAAGAAGAAAGCTACTTGTACCTTCTGTTAGTAATCCTTGTTAATAAATAAATAAATAAATAAATAAATAAATATCAAACTACACATCCCCACCAATAACATACAACACAAATACCCACTAACATATGTACAACACCAAACTACAAATCCCCACCGATATATACAACACCAAACTACAAATCTCCACCATTGATATACAACACAAAATTTTGAATTCTTCTGTTGTGTAAAATATAACATTAAAAGTCATTATTTACTTACTTCATGCCGACTCCCATGCAGTAAAAACACAGTTTTATTTGGTATGTCTGTCAATATGTACGTGGTCACCATATTATAGAGTTTTGTCCGATATAAAAGGTTATTTAAAAGGGCCCAAATGTTATACAAATTTCATGCAAATTAATTTCATTTGGAATATTAACAAATTTACGTGCATACCGTTTAAACAAGACAATGTATACAATATAAATACGGCATGCATTATTTACCTTTTGTTCTTTAACAGCTCAATGTCTTCGGGTAAAAACATGGGGGCACCATACCCAAATATGAAAGATTTCTTTACCACATTTAAAATAGTATAACTTGCTTGTCTCAAATGTTCCCATATCTGGAAGAAACACTTGTTTGAATATACACTTTACTTTTTGAATTTGTGGAGAAGCCGTCGTGGGTTTGCAACTGCCTAAGCAATCAGTGTCTATTACCACTAAAGTTGTGAGTTCGAATCCCGCTCATGGCGAGGAGTACTCGAAACAACATTATGTGATAAAGTTTGTCAGTGACTTGCGACAGGTCGGTGGTTTCTCCTGGTACTCCGGTTTCCTCCACCAATTAAACTGACCGCCACGCTATAGCTGAAATATTGTTGAAAGTGACGTTAAACACCATAACCCTGACCATGACCTTTGAAGTTGTGGTCGATTCATTTAACATTTGAAGAACAAATTAAAAAAAATATTATAGACGCATATCTTTTAAAGTGTACATACTGACAAGTCAGAAATTATGTCAGATATTGGTTTGAAATATTACTGACAATGACATATATTTGGTAGCAAATTTAGGACATGATCCGTCATTTGATTTAAACACTATTAACATCATAAGTTATTCTCATTTCCACTTGAACAGGTTACATCCAAGACCTAGTTTTGGAGAAATAAAAAATACATTAACACACTTCAGTGGTCTATTATCATAGTTACACTTTAACAAAGCTTACAAGCTGCGGAACCACAGCTCTGGGTGGTCTTTTTTAAATTTTAGCGTAGATGGTCAAAAAAAAGAAAAGAAAGACCGTTAAGTGCTACGTTTCCGCAGCTACAAAGCTTGCATGCCATAATCCTTTTTTCGGATAAACACGACTGAACCCCTTTTTGTTGTTAAAAACTAGGTAATGATAACCTAATTTTTGCACAACTTTCTATAGTTAATCCAACTACGAGCACAGACGTAGATATCTAATTTAGCTGAATAACCTACATCACGTACGTTCAAAATCAATAGAGATTCACAGTATATTATATATGAAATGTATTCCTACGGATAGGGATTAATATAAGTTCTTGTTTCCCAATCCTATTAATTACTTCTTATTATGTATAATGTATATAGCTGAATATTTTAATGTTATATTGAATTAATTAATCAAATATGTTTAAACTAAAATCGATAGAATGGGAAATAAATCATTTTAAAGTCTTTGGGAGCAAGTAAACATAAGCACATAAACAGGACAACATGGGCTAAGGTCACCTATGCTGGAGGGAGAAGGACATTAGTTTTCATAATAATTACATTATTTAGGAACTAAATTTCAGTATTAAATATATCTAATAAACCATTTCAGTGACGAAACACTGACTACTGGGCGGATGATACCCTCGGGGTATAGTCGACCAGCAGAGGTATCGACCTAGTGATAGTATTGTAATCTCCTGCAAGGAAAACTTCAGTCAATTGAAAACAAACTGAAAACAGGAATGTTCCCTTGGAGAGTGCGATTCATATCTTTCTTATATAAAACTGATACTCGTTTTGGGTAGAGAAAGATAAGCAAATCTTTAAGAAAACAAATCTCCGGTTTCCTGTTCATAGTTACAAAAATGAATAAATGAATACGGTTGACAGTCATGCTAGTGGTGACTATGCATGTCATAATTTAATAAGTAGGTTTGGTGATGTATATTACCTACACAGGAGATCAAAGTATCTAGTATGACAATTGCCTGATTGATAACTGTACTGCAGGACTTTTGTTTTGACCTAATATGGTTAACCAAGAATATGTGAATACAGAAAAACGTAATACAATATCATTTTTATTATTAACTGTATATGTTATATTAGAAAAATATAGCCTTTTGATGAGGTAATTTCATATTTTTATCGATCTGATGAAAGCATATCGACAGAGGACGAAGTCCGAGGTTGATAACCTTTATTCGGTTTGATGAAATTGGGGAATCTAGCCCCATACCCGTTTTTAAACAAGAGGTCAAAATGATGGGTGTGTCTGATGTTAATTAGATGTTTGTTGTATTTCTTTTTCCTTTTTGTTTCTTTGGAAATACACTTAGTGTATCGCCAAAGAAAAAAAATGAAAACAAGATACAACAAACATCAAAATTTGTGTTCCGTCTGTACACATTATGTTATTCTGGCTTTATTTCAGTGATCCATCTGAACTGTATACACAATGAACGTTGGCATAGAATAAAGATCGTGATTGATTTCGGCAACTCTTACCCTATCCATTTCCAAAAGAGGGATCCAAATTTGCCAAAATATTAATTTATTTTTTCACCACAATATAAATTCTTTTTACCTATTCCTCTGAAATTTTTACACGATGAACCTTGGCATAGCATTGATAGTTCGAATTGATAATTAGGGATTCCGGTCCTACCCCCTTACCAAACAAGAGGCCTATATGTGCCAAAAATTAATTTCTGTGGTCGTATCAAGCCTTTGTTAGATGTGGTTCGTCTTTTCGCTTCTCAGTTCTATATTTATTTTCATTGTCAACTCATCTTATGCAATATCCATTATGTATGACGTATGAAACAACCTTCATAGACACATTATGAACCTTGGGTTGTACTCGATACAATATTATGTGATAAAGTTTGTCAGTGACTTTCGACAGGTCGGTAGTTTTCTCCGGGTACTCCGGTTTCCTCCACCAATAAAATTGACCGCAACGATAAAACTGAAATATTGTTGAAATTGGCGTTAAACACCATAATTCTAACCCATTATGGACCGACAAAAGAATACTGGATATCACCACACCTGATGGTTATAGAAGATTGCTTTACAGTTTTCAACTTTTCAATTCATCTGTTCAATGATTGTACATCTACAAGGACATGTAAGGTCATTTTTGTCAGGACAAGGTCAAAGGTACACACGTACATGATACTATATTAAACTTCACCCCCATACACTTTTTTTTTACAATTAGTACATATTATAAAATGATTGTTCAGTCAATTGGAAATGACAGTTATATTATTTCTAGTCTATATCATGGCATAAAAGATTAACGAACCATGCTGACAGATAATTAAATCAATTGTAACAATATCACCAAACATTGTAGCAACATTATCAAATTTATTATGTTTACATTATTTTATGAGATATCAGCAGTATTAAATGTGTACAAACCCAAACAGCTACATTGACCCTACTTTTGCGCTGTTTGTTATCATTTTGAGTTATTCACTCAGTTTGTTTTTACGGAGTGTTTGAGAGTTGTCACTATTAACATGGTTTGTGATGATGTGGTAAGTTATAGTGTCGATTTTTTTCCTGGTGACGGTTCCAACAGAGCTGCAATCGCGTCATCAACACCAAGTGTTGGATATGGATACCCTGCTGATGGGCGTTGTCAGGTTATAATACGGAAAGCCAACCTCGACTGTGTGCCATAGAGAGTAAGTTAACGTGTTTGGAGAGTACCACACCCCCTGTACGTTGAGTAATTCGTTTGTAGCTGTCGAGTATATAGCCGCTACAAAAGTCTACATTTTTCGTCCCTACCCAACTCAACTCTCCATACTTTTCAAGTAGCCATCAAAAACCTTTGCCCTTGTTATCCCCTCCGTCCCTTATACTTCTGTATATATTGTAGATATAGTTGAACTTTTTCTCGTCCTGCAAACCAACCATCAATCTATTTGTTTTTCAATGGCATTTTCTGACAAGTTGTAAGACTATTACAGAATAATCACAAATCCTCAAGCATCATAATTTACAGAGTGAAAATGATGGTTTTGGTGTTTAGGGGAAGTTTGGTGCTATATATAGAGTACATGTGTGTCTTTAAACATAATCTTCCATTATATACAGTATCCATGTGTATGTTCCAGAAATATAACATTTAAAACATGTACTTGTAACTGTATTTTTGTTTTTTTGTTATAAATGACTGGTGTCAACTGTCAGTCAATGAATGTCATTAGGGGGAATAAAAATATCCAGGGCTAAAACACAGTGGGCTTGTCTTTAGGACACACTAGTTCTAAAATATCACCTATTGTACACAGGGGGCTTGTCTTTAGGACACACTAGTTCTAAAATATCACCTATTGTACACAGGGGGCTTGTCTTTAGGACACACTAGTTCTAAAATATCACCTATTGTACACAGGGGGCTTGTCTTTAGGACACACTAGTTCTAAAATATCACCTATTGTACACAGGGGGCTTGTCTTTAGGACACACTAGTTCTAAAATATCACCTATTGTACACAGGGGGCTTGTCTTTAGGACACATTAGTTCTAAAATATCACCTATTGTACACAGGGGGCTTGTCTTTAGGACACACTAGTTCTAAAATATCACCTATTGTACACAGGGGGCTTGTCTTTAGGACACACTAGTTCTAAAATATCACCTATTGTACACAGGGGGCTTGTCTTTAGGACACACTAGTTCTAAAATATCACCTATTGTACACAGGGGGCTTGTCTTTAGGACACACTAGTTCTAAAATATCACCTATTGTACACAGGGGGCTTGTCTTTAGGACACACTAGTTCTAAAATATCACCTATTTTACTAGTACTCCACATATAGACTATTTTTAGTAGGTGTTTTTCTTTTTAAAAGAACTACCATGTGAAGTGAAAACAAGCACGTGTGTGCTGTAAGTGACAAATATAAACACTACCATAATGAAGCACATTAACAATGAAATTTAGTCAAAATTTCAACATCCAAACACAATAAAAATTCCCATTCACGATTGTTTTCTTTTCTAATCAACACGAAATGTTTTTTTATTAACAAATATCTGGCAATCCACATCCAGATAAAACAGATTTGAGCGAGATTTTCATCCTAGATAAAAAGAAAAAAAGATATCAGCATTTGCATCTTTATCGTAATGCTTGTTGCCCTTTTGACAATTTTGTTGACAGGAAAAAATATTCCATTCTTGTGTATGAGTTAAAATATTATTCGTTTTTGGAAGCGAAATTCCTCACATCTAAAATTTATTTGAGGTATGAATTATAAACAAGTCACATTTAGAACTCACACAAAGGAATCAGTGTTAAAATCCACCTGTGATGTAAATCTATTGTCTAAACTCTCCATTATTTTTAAGGAATGGAGAGTTATTGTTCTCTTTGTACTTTAGATACTATACACAGACTTTTTTTTTGTTACAAGATTAATAATTAATCAAATTAATAAAGTACAATGGGTGGATTTTAAGTTGGAGAATGTCCTCGTATCTCTCCATTCCTTAAAAACAATGGGCCTCGGCTTGGACATTCTCCTATACTTAGGAATTGGACAGGTGAAAATCACCTAGTGTCCACACTTCATTGATCATTCTGAAAACCTCAGGCACTAGGCACTATATCAATATTATTTCCACAAGGAAGAAAATAGTAGCAATGATAGGAAAGGGGTTATTTTCCCCTCTAATTGACACGATTTTCTTCTCATTTATCATGTTAAACAAAATATACCAGCATGTCGGAACAGTTCCAGAATCAAAATCGCAGAAAGAGTGAAAATCGAAACCACTAACACAAATACATGATCGTTCACTTTCAGGGCTTGGTACATGCACTTCAATAAAAGGTGGCAGTGTTAAACTAGCATTATGGTGTCTAGTGCATGTGCAGAAAACAAACAAAACACAATTTCATTTAGCTTCTCTATTGTTAAACAAACAATACAAGTAAAACAAAAGACTGCAACAAACAACAAAAAATAAATTACATTAAAAGAATATCTCGAGATTCCATAAGTAATGCCCTGGGAAATTCTGTTTTGTTTGTTCATCTGAAGGACGTATGGTTACTACCAGAAACACATGGCATTCGACGAAATAATTTAAAGAATTGTACCTTCTTCGCCTTTTTTGGTTTCGCAGGTTTTTGCTTGTTATTTTGGTGAACGTCGTCAACTCGGTGAAAGACACAGTTTTCGATGTCACTATCTGAAATTTGTGATCCTGCACTATCATTGCGACTCTCGTGAGATTCGTCAGATTCTTCTAACTGCTGATAACGTCTTTGAGTAAAACTGTTTACTAGTTCTTTAACTTCTGTTTTAGGATTTGACACAATATGTCCATGATGTCCGTTTTCACTTCTATGAGAAAGTATACGACTTTCACGAGAAACTGGTGCATTGTCAGTATGTTCGTCATTGGACCACTCTCTGGGTCTGCTGTGTACGTCACGTTTACTTCCAAATCCAAAATCATCCGTATCAGATAAATCGCCATTGGACGTGGAATTACTGTTAACCGACATGTCATTCTGGACAGACACTCGAGTATCACTAGGCCACGAGAGAAAATTATTTTCCTCGTCCACAACCTCCACATTATCATCACTCGGACTTGGATCATCACAGAGTTCGTCCCTACTACCAAATTTAGAGTAACTCTTACTGCGAAACATATTTGTCACAGAGTTCAAAGACACTACCGACGAAGCCTCTCTAAATTTCTTCCACATTTTATCTAATTAATTCACGATAGTTTTCATGTTAACAATAATATAAACATCCATTATTGATTCCCTGTCATAACTTAATCCACTACTCCATTTTAATACTTCAGATTATCGTATTTGTGTGTTCGTCCTTGATTTTCACATATAGATAGTGTGTATTTACGGGTACCACGTAAACACAAAGCGAGATTACAATAGGTAGTCCATTTAATGGCGTTTTAGCTGCAAGCCTTTTACACACCTATTGTTTATGTCACACAAACCATGTAAAATACAGTTTATATATATATATATATATATATACTTGTTGATTAATATAACCCAAGCACACACAATAATAAAGATTATAGGTTTCTACTACGCTCAATACAAACAATCCAATTAATTAGAGAATGTCCTACATATCACGTCGAAACCCGAGAGCAGCTTATCTAAAATTCAAGCATTCAATTCACAATTACACATACTAATGTGTTTACAAATATATGAGCATGCGTTGTATATAATGTGTTTAACTGCATGCTTCAATGCATTGATCTGTAGCCTGTGTTGATTAAACATATGGACGTTTCGCACCGAGACAAAATATACATGTAGTTACATTTGTATACTTGGTGTGGCTGTCAGCAAATAAATAAAAACAAGGTTTTCTTAACTAAAGCTACAACACGCCGGATATTCGGGTGCACGGAATCGGAGTTGGCACTGTGAACGAGGGCGCCGATAAAAAATCAACAAAGAGAGTAGGTATAGTTCGTTTGACCAGCCTAAAACAGGACTAAAAAATTAATTAAAAATCAACAGTTCAACTTATTGATTTTTTTTCTTCACACATTTTACTCATATATCATCTACCTACTCTGACAAATAATTTCAGAATTTTGACACTATTTTCCAAAAAGTTGCCCATTAGGTCTCTATGTTAAATATTTGTACCAAATGTGGATATGTGCAGAGGGAGTTAGTATGCTTGTTGTTACCAACTTCCAGTGTAAACAATAACAACAACACATGTGATTTTATTTACATTTCACTGTCATGTGATTACCTAATTTGAATGTCACCAGAACCCAAGCATGCATGAGATGTTCATTTCACCCAAAGTTTAACTTTTTACATTTTATTGGAAATTATTTTAGAAATTTAAAAGTAAAAAGTATAAATGCAAGCCTTTGAATTTTAAATCTTTTTCTTTAAATTCTAAATAAAATCACTTTTGTTTTGGTGTTTTCTAAAGCCCAGTATTTGAACTCAAAGAACATGGTTATAAAGTAAGCCTATATGTATTTACCAGATATACCATGTAAATAGCCCATGCTTTGCATGCTTTGTGTACACTTTTAGAAAATGAAAACAAGTTTTATGTATGTTATTTAAGCATAATAAAAAAAAACAAGTAATTAATATATATTTTTTTTAAATATAATAGAAAAAATATAAAATAAAGGTAGAAAAAAACAACATTTTTTTTGTCTTTTCATAAATTAATATTTACAAATTAAAAATTATCTGCCCTTATTTAGAACTCTACCAATACTTATATAGAAAGGATAGTCATGCCTTTCAAAACTTCAGATGAAAAACAGGATTTAATACTAAAAGTGTTTGATTATTTTGAAGCCGAATCAAAATTGTCACTTGGTGAAATAGAAATGAACATCTCATGCATGCTTGGGTTCTGGCGACATATTCAAATTAGGTAATCACATGACAGTGAAATGTAAATAAAATCACATGTGTTGTTGTTATTGTTTACCCTGGAAGTTGGTAACAACAAGCATACTAACTCCCTCTGTACATATCCACATTTGGTACAAATATTTAACATAGAGACCTAATGGGCAACTTTTTGGAAAATAGTGTCAAAATTCTGAAATTATTTGTCAGAGTAGGTAGATGATATATGAGTAAATGTGTGAAGAAAAAAAATCAATAAGTTGAACTGTTGATTTTTAATTATTTTTTTAGTCCTGTTTTAGGCTGGTCAAACGGACTATATATGTAAACGTTCTTTTCTTAGACATAGTAATATTTTCCAATGAAATAATTCCATACAATAACTGTGCATACAATAAACTGCTCACAGTCACATTTTCATCGTGAATTGGCAACACGATTGTTTTGTCGACCTTTCACAACTTTTTGGAGAATTTCGAAATTAAAGGACTTGTATTTTACTACAGAGAATGCCATTTTAAAAACAAATTCGCCCTTTCTCTTTCCATATGCCTCCTACAACTTCAGTTAAAAATTCACACAAATTCTTTTTTTTCTTAATAATAAAAACACTAGGGTCTCTGGTAAAAAAAATAGGGTCAAAATTAATTTCTGTGATTGCATAAATGTAATTCTGTAATTGCAGAAATATTTATGGGATTGCATAGAATTGTATAAAATTAATTTTGTGATAGCTTAAATCAGGGCCATCATGGTCGTGATTGTATGGTAGTTGGATTAACAACTACCTATGAAATCAGTGCCTATCACCACTAAAGTTGAGAGTGAATCCCATTCATTGTTCATTATGTGATAAAGTTTATCAGTGACCTGCGACAGGTCGGTGGTTATCTCCGGGTACTCTGGTTTCGTCCACCAAAAAAAGGACAGCTAAGATATAACTGAAATATTGTTGAAAGTGTTGTTAAACACCATAAACAAACAAACATTATGACACAAGTTCCTACACCATAACAATGGAAAACTGACTGTTGTTAATTCATAAATTCTAGTTATATATACAACAGATGTGAGAGTAGAATTTCCATAGTTATTTATCTACGATTTCTGAGGAATGGACAAATTTGCACATGGTGACTGTATTGCCCCATTTCCTTAGGTGGTAAGATAACTCAAAGGGATTAAAAAAAATAAACAGTGTTAGCAATCAATATACAGTGGAACCTGTGCAATCCGACATCCTGTGACATCCAACAAAAATCGATCGTCCCAAAGTAGTTCTGTTAACATAAATAAAACTTCGAGTATTCCGACAATTTCCCTGGTCCCTTGGTGTGTCGGATTAGACAGGTTCCACTGTATATAGAATAAATTCATAATGGCCGATTTAAATGTTGAGACAGACAGGACGAGTTGTGATACTAGCGATTGTGTATGTGGAGATCTTCAAAACTGACTTTATTGTTCTTATCAGTAGTGTCATGTTTTTGACGATACACTGACAGATAATTTTCAGTATCACATTAAGTTTGTTGATACTGACAATATCACTTAGTGAGGTCAAAGGACAAATGTCAAAACTGTGACAAGATGTTGCACGCTACGTCGTGCTAAGAATACCCCCACTCATTCATTTGTAAGTCGCACGGTAAACAGAAAGTAGATGTGCGGTAAACCTAGAAAGGGGAGACACGGTACAAGTCACCATGCCAAAGCCATATATCAAATATAAAATCATTTCTTCCAGTAGAAGCTGAGATAACTGTTACGAAAGTTTTCATTACGGCAAACATGAAAAATTCTAAGTCGCACTGTAAACAGGAAGTAGATGTGCGGTAAACATGGAAAGGGGAGACACGGTACAAGTCATCATGCCAAAGCCATATATCAAATATAAAATCATTTCTTCCAGTAGAAGCTGAGATATCTGTTACGAAAGTGTGAACGGACGGACAGACGGACAAGGTGATTGCAATATAGCCCCCACTCTATTAGTGGGGGTAATATCACTTAGTGAGGTGAAAGGAAAAATGTCAAAACTGTGACAATATCACTTAGTGAGGTCAAAGGAAAAATGTCAAAACTGCAATTAATTTTGATTGAGTGAGTGATTGTTGTTTAACCTCAACTCAGCAATTTTTCAGCTATATAATAGCAAGAACAAGTTAATTTTCAATGAGATGATGATGAGATCTGTTAGTACTAGACAGACACGCTTAGTTGTATTTTTATAGTGCTAGCTCACTGAAACAACAGTCCGGGGATACACATGTCACCCCAGTTCGACACATTATCCTGATTTCGAGCCAACCAGTCTTTGCTCTTTCTCATTATTGCTTTGTACTTAGCGGAGAAGCAACAAATACCAATTTAATAATCTTTGGTTTGACCCAATCAGGGCTCGTACTAAAGAACTACCACACTCAAGGCAAGCATGCTAACCATTACACCACCAATGTGGTCAGTTAATTTTGACTCAACAACAAATGTTACTGAAAGAACAAAATAAAATCACATTAATTTATCAGTTTAGGTAATCTTTAAATCAAACATTTATTGACACAAATATTTCACAGTAAATGGATTCTTTGTCTATGTCTATCACAATTATCACCTGTCATTGACAGCTTTAAAATCCACATCTGAAAAAGACGATTTAATAAATGTAGGAGCACAACAAAAAAAGACAATTACAGAATTTTATTGAATTTTGATAAAAAAAAAACAAACCAAAACATGTGTATACATATTGTAAAATTATGAAAAGAAAGTATAAATAGTGATGGTCATCACCACCAATGTCGTATGGCATATCAGTACCGGTATATCAATCATATATTTTCCCATGCCAGAACATAAATTTCCATTTCCATTGTCATTTCTGGTTGTTATTAAATATTTGAAGCTGAGAGATAATTTGTTCATATCTTTGTGACTGGTTTTATATTTTCAGCCATTACTGTTTAACCAGACATTTTCAATAATTTCAAATGATTAAAGATATTATGGTTCAAAATTGACTTTGGGTTTATATTTGTTGTCATGACTAATGAACAAGGAAAGTGGAATGATGACAGTCTAGCAAACCAGATATATCCAAACCCATTTTTGTTCTAAATAACAAATGGTCAAACAATGTTACAAACCTGTTAATATGACATGATAAAAACATAACCAGGTTTATCATGTTTAAAGAGAGCTCCAAATTCTGTTCCAATTTGGAGTAAGTGAGTAATTGTTGTTTAATGCTAAATGAGCAATTTTTCATCTATATCATGACAAGAATAAGTTACATTAAATGAGATGATGATGGTATCTGCTTTGTACTAGACCAACACACTTCTTTGGATTTAAATAGTGCTATCTCACTAAAACAACAATCTGTTGGTAAATATGTTGCTCCACTCCAACAAATTATCCTGATTCTGAGTCAACCAGTCTTTGCTGGATACTTAGTGGAGAAGCATCAAATACCAATTTTATAGTCTTTGGTTTGACCCAACAGTGGATCAAACCCACAATCTATCAACCTATAGACAAGCAGACTGACAAATACACCACCAACGCAGTTTAAAAAACACGAATCCAATAAATGCAGTTAAGATTAGAAATAAATCTCTGAAATAATTATCATCAGGAAATATCTATTCATTAACAGATTCACAATTTTTGGGGAATTTTGAGTCAGAGGTGAAAATAACACCATATATAAGATTGAAAACCTTCGATGGCTAATTTAGATGCAGATGGGGGGGACAATAATATGATCAGCAGCCCAATCTTTTCGTAAAAGAGCTCAACATTATTTTGTCAGTATTGCAGAGATAAATTTCCTTTATTGTAACAATATAATTTTTTCCATCTAATAGAATACATACCTCATGTTTGTTATTTTACTGTGGAGGTACAAGTAAAATATATAATGCATATGATATACTTCCAATTGCAACCAGAACTGCAGCAGTTGCCACATAGAAACCAAGTACATCTGTACCGAATGTCTTCCAAATTACAGAGTGATCAATAGAATTCTGTAAATAATGAAGACATCCATATATAGTTTATAGTATGTTAGTGTACTGTATAAACATTAACAAAATACAACAGCTTAGGACCAGTAATGTAGTAAATTCATGACTTTAAAAACTGACTGCCACATGCACAATATAACTGAAATATTGTTGAAAGTGGTGTTAAACAGTACACCATAACCTCCCTCTTCAAAATATCAACAGAACATTAATAGAATTGTCACCTTCTCACCAAATATTATTTCCTTTAATTTTGAATTTGAATAAAGGTGAAATATCAGAAACGATATCTAGTTATACATTGTATATTAATGTAAAAGCATCATACATAATGATTCTAATTCTTTTGAGGTCGTCGTGCCCGTGATCGTATGGTAGTTGGATTTACAACTACCTGTGTAATCAGTGCCTATCACCACTAAAGTTGTGAGTTCAAGCCCTGTTCATGGCCAGGTGTACTCGATACGACATTATATGATAAAGTTTGTCAGTGACTTGTGACAGTTCTGTGGTTCTCTCTGGTTTCCTCCACCAATAAAACTGACATCCGACGATATAACTGAAATATTGTTGAAAGTGGTGTTAAACACCATAAATAAACAAACAAACAAAATCAAATTCTTTCATCCAACTACCAGTATGCGTAAAAGAATTGCAAATAGAAATAAAAAAAATATATGACTTGCTGCCATTTGAAACAGCTTCATATTAATCTGTATTTTAACATTATTACCTTCCCATGATATGCAGACAAAATTTAATGTCTTAACGAGTCATCGACAGACTATATTCCAAGACTTATACCTATAGGTAGTCTTTAAACCACAAATTATACTGTGTATATATTTCTAGTCAGAAAAGAAATTTGATGAAGAGCATTTATTTTTAAAACAAGAACTACCATGCTCACCTCAGAACTGTAGTACATCATGTACATTTTAATGTATAAAATTTGACAAATATCATAGATTTAACAGAGATACTTGCAACTCGTCTAAGGGAGTTCTGACCTCATCACTTGTGTTTGGGACTCAACTTTTTAGGCAAAAAAATAACAAAGAATACACTAGTATGACTCATGATATATTTATTTGGACACATCAAAATCATATCTTACAATGATTTCTGCATTAGTCCTCCTACACTTTGGGTCTTTAATTGAAACAAATCTGAATCTTTACATCGATGTATTAATGGAACCTTTATTGATATTCCTGAGAAATATCTTTAATATATTTATCAACAAATATATAATAATACAAACTTTCCACATACAAAAATAGAAATCATCCTACATGTATTTGAACCTTGAAGACTCATGTTTAAAACAGGTAGGGCTACAATTCCCTAAATGAATCTCAAACTTTTATTCTCTGCCAAGAATCATTTTGCTAAAATTTCAACAGGATATGTGAACTAGAACTAAAGTTATTGCAAAGAAACGACTGTCTATAAACAAACGATGACAGATTCAATACATAATATGACTGCCAAATTGTGCGTTTTTTAAGTAAAACGCCTGTTTATGAAGTATCTATACTTACCTGCATCAACTTTTTGCAATGTTCTCGGGTCGTCTTCAGCATTTGCCTGAATTCAAATTTCCCGCCTCAACAACCCATCGGTTACCTCCCTTAAAATACAAGCCTCGTTTTCAGTTGTGAGGGCAACTTTAGGGAAAAAAAAGGCCGTAAGGGGAGGAGGGCGGGTGATGCAGGTAAGTATAGATACTTCATAAACAGGCGTCTTACTTAAAAAACGCACAGTTTATTTCACTATCTATACTTACCTGCATCAACTTTTTGCAATACATAATACCTCGAATTTGTAGAACTCAAGGGAGGAGGGAAGGCCTAATTAAAAATAACATTTACCCACCTCCTAAAACTTCCTCTTGGCTGTCTCCAATATAGCTGATCTAGCAAATCTTGCACCTTTGGTAGGCACATCCTTCATGTAGAATGAAGTGAAAGTACTTTCAGATGCCCAATGAGCTGCTCTGATAATTTCAGTTATGGACGCTCCATTAAACAAGGCCCAAGAAGTGGCAAGTTTTCTTGTATCATGAGCATGCACTGTACTTAAATGTTTGCTCAACTAAAAATCATTTAATATACTCCAAAATAGTTGTAAAATATCAGGACCATTTTGCTGAAGACATAGCATGGCTGCCCGAAAAAAACGAGGCTTGTATTTTAAGGGAGGTAACCGATGGGTTGTTGAGGCGGGAAATTTGAATTCAGGCAAATGCTGAAGACGACCCGAGAACATTGCAAAAAGTTGATGCAGGTAAGTATAGATAGTGAAATAAACTTTGATGGTTGTATAAAAATCTGTCCAAGTATTCGATTTACAGCATTTATTATCCCTTTGGGGGATTTAATGGGTCTGATTAAGTTTTTTTTAAAAGTTTTACTAATTTTTGTCCATACCAGCATTTTTTTTTCATTTGCAGTCAATTCTCTAATTGATGCAAGTGCTGGATCTAACCCTGTTGCTACTGCTGCTTTATTGCTGGCATTGCTGGCTTGTCTAATGAGTGGTGCCTCTTTCACTGGTGCTGCAGTTCTTGAAGTAAACACTATAGGTTTAGCTATTCCTGCATACACCTGTAATCCCTGTAAAACAAATAGTAGAAAGCATAGAGTTGCTCTTTGTAACCATTGTAGTGAGTGGAGACAAGTTAAAGCATGTTTGTTATGGTGTCAATTTCAATCAGGGTTTGACCAAACGATCAGTACTAAGTGCAACCAGAGTACGATTTTGTAACTAGATTAACACGACTGGTGCCACTAGTGGAGTAGGATCTGCTTACCCTTCCGGAGAACCTGAGTTCACCCTCGGTTTTTAGTGGGGATCGTGTTACTCGATCTCTAGTTCTATGTGTATGTTTTGTAGATCATTGTTTGTCCTTTTGTACTTTTTCTTTTGGCCATTGTGTTGTCTGTTCTTCTTCGTTTTACGGATTCTGATTGATATCTTCAAACTCTTATTTATAATTTTGCCATCATCCACTTTAGACATATATTTAGAGATGCAAGTTTTCCCAGGGACTTCATCAGCTGTATTACTTACAAAATTCCCTGAAACCAAATAATTCATAAATTGACATCGAACATATATCACTGGGTGCAAGTTTTTCTGAACATCGACAAAGAATTGAAATCCTTGCTAACTTTTATTAGATCAGATGTGAACTTATAAGAGAACCTTATTACAAAATGTAACTGGACACATTTTTTAAATTCTGAAATATCAATATATAATTTGATTTAATGTGAATACTGCAATTTGATTGGTTGATCTGCCTGGAGCAACTTTGGTTATACTTGATAACCTGAGTTGGTATTGTGACGTCACCAACATATTCATTCGCCAACGAAAAATTCAAATAGTCCTATGAAATAATCGTAATTAAAACCGAAGAATCATTAAATTTTGTTGTAAATTTTTTTTTATAAAGAATACATTTTTGTATTTTAAATTTTTGAACTTGTTATGCATCTATAACCTGGCTTGGATCAGTTTATGCTTTTCATAAACAGCTTCCTACCAACATGTAGTCAGTCCACAGTTCCATAACATTTTGTGCTAGCATTAAACCGAGGTATTAAGAAAATTAAATAGTTGTACAATGTATATACACAAATTTAAGGAATGGGCTGTGACTATAGCTACTGAGGTACCCATTGGGAAATGTCTGACACTGAATTCTGTTTATAGTTGTTATATTCAAATAAATACATATTCCAAATATCGTAGGTATGGTTGGAGTTGGATTTACAATTACCTATGCAATCAGTGCCTATCACCACTGATGTTGTGAGTTCAAATCTCGATCAGAGCGAGGTGTACAACATTATGTGATAAAGTTTGTCAGTGACTTGCGACAGGTCGGTGGTTTTCTCTGGGTCCTCCGTTTTCCTCCATCAATAAAACTGACCGCCACGATAAAACTGAAATATTGTTGAAAGTGGCATTAAACACCATCAAACAAATGAACCAAATATCGTGGCTCACATTGTATATATCTAAGCTGATCCAAAACTTAGGTATTAATTAGCTCTGTATTGACCTGATTGGATAATAAATATCACATGTCAAAGAGTTGCTCTGACGTTTAATTAATGAACTAAGGGGATAAATTTTAAACCTTAAACTCTAATGCTGAAGTACAGGGTATACAATTTTAACAGGTTTTTGATATCTTTCTCAAAAGATGCAAAGTAACTTAATTGTTTGGGAAAAGAAAGTACCTAAATACTTTTTTATACAGTAGTAAACAGTCGGTGAATAAACATGGAAGATAAATAATGCATAAATGATACACAATGATGTACTTCTTCAATTCATTAACGTTATCATTCAATGTCATCTAGAATTAAAAGTATTATTTGTCCCAGATTTCAGATTATAATGAGAAACAGAAATTTCCAGCTAGAAATTAGTAAATAGATTCTATTCAACGAGGTAACATCCACTAATGTTGCAATATTACTTCATGCATTGCAAGATTTTTAAGAGCATTTCATTTTCCTCATTAAAATTTTAAGTTATCTTTTTGCAAAATGAAGTGGGCAACTTGATCGCCATAGAACTAACGAAATCAACCAATTTTTGCCCCCAAGAGGCAAGATGAAGTTTTAGTCACCCTGTCAATTTTTGGAAATCAGTATTTTTCACCAATAACCATACTTTTTCTTCCATATTCATGCATTAGGAGCTCCCATGTTCCTGAAATTTGAGCTATGCAGGGCTCGATGTTCAATATTTTATCTCAAACTTGTTGATTGCATCTTTTTTCAGACAGTTGAGCAGCACATTTGTTTTGTGAAAGATAGCCATAGGAGGATATGTGGTAGACCGTAGCAGGGGAGGAAACATCAAAATATCTGGTAAAAGCAATTGATAACAGAATTAATAATAGTTCTGTCTATCTGAATTGCTACTTCCATTATTTGAGGACCAAATCATGAGACAACCTAGCTGCGGAACCGTAGCACTTTATGGTCCTTTTTATTATTTTTTTTTGCGGCCCATAGGACTACGGTTTTCACTCTATCAAAAACTTTCGAAACTGTGCAAAAAAAATCTTGCGCCGCTTTTTTGCCAATTTTTGTCATGAAATCGGGTGCGAGAACGATCAAACGGATATATTTCGTTTCATTAGATAATTATCTACATTCTTCTATACTTACTTACATGTACCTATTAATATTCATTTCCAGTTCATTATCATAACAAATATCTCATTTGTGACAAATCCCGCCTACATCGTCCGCCATCTTGCTTCTCCGGTAGTCTCGTTCTGAGGTCACATGATTTTTCCAAATATAACCCTATATTAACGTGGCCCAAAATAGGGGGGTGGAATATGTCAATAATCATTTTCAAAAATGTTCAATGAAAGTCACTTTCAGAAAAAGAAATTTAAAAAAAACATTTATTTATTCAGATCATTTATTGAAAAATATATGCCAAGAAGATCCAAACTCTCATTTCTCCTTAACTGCCGAAAACATCTTTGGTAAAACGTAAACAAACCAAACATGTGTTTGCGGTTTATAAATAAATAGGGTTATACCCAGTCAGCAACAAGACGTTGATCCAACGTTGGTACATGGTCGGCATGGTTGGTCGAACGTTGCAGTTGGCATGCCAACGTTCGCCCCACGTTGGGCCAACGTGAGCAACCCAACGATTGGGTTGATATGGTTGGCCCAATGTTGGCACTACGTATAATTTTTGATGGTGAAATGTGTAGCCGATTAGCCAACGTTGGGATCTGACCATTGACCAACCGTCGGCCCGGCGTCTGTACTTGGTCGCACATTAACTTACTCCATTTTATGTTGATTTGATTTTTTTTTCATCAATACATTTATTTGATATTATGTCCCCCCCCCCCCCCCTCTCGGCCCACCACACACACCCACACTATATTTATGCCTGAATTGTACATCTTTCATTTCCTTTATATGCACTTGTTACTTTTTTAACATCTATTATAGGTTTAATTTTATATCTAGCTTGATGAATATAATCTCAGATAAATATTTGGCCGTCACTGCTGTATCGTAAATTTCTACCATCCCTCTTTGATAATATTTGATGTTGCATGCAATTTGATACTTCCTGTAGCTTTATAGACATCATTTTTTGATATCCTGCGTAGAAGACGAAGAAATGTAAGTGTTTACATTTTATGTTTTAAAGAAAAACTTTGTTGAAAAAAAATAACGAAAGTAATTAAAGGTGTCATACGGAAAAATCACTGTTAAAGAATAATTAAGAATTCCTATATATCAAGGATGCGTCTGAAATGATGATTTTTTAAAGCTTGCTGATAAAATGATTTAAATATTGCGTGTTTTGTGCGAATTCAGGACAAACCGTACTGGTTATATACAAGTATGGGGAACTCCCTTTTTGCATTTGAATGTTTTGTTTATCTGCGAAATAATACATTTTGTATATATACTGATTTTTTTCCCATGTTTTTTTTTCACTACCATGTAAATTTTTGCAGCTTCGGTCGATATCTCGCACAGTTATTTCCTTTGCAATTGCACTTGTATACATACTAGAGTTATGAGGGAGTTTTTATTGATGAGAAATACAATTTAAAAAAAGCTATAAACAGGTTATTTTTATGTCGTTACATTAAGGTGAAATTTACCTCTGATCTTTTTATTATAGTTTTTGTCTACAAATTTGAAAAATACCATTTAGCTATAGATTGGTGTTTGTTATAATTATACTCTGAGTATTATCTAAATAACTATTACTTGAGAAGTTGCGTGAACAATTGATTAATTGTAACACGAGCGGCCTGACCAATTTTCTCTTATCTATCACATCGACATGTGCACTGGGTCAAACGCATGAGTAACTTGACAAGTTGTACAATTTGTTAGTATTATAAATTAAATAACATACCGGCTTATCATACACAGTACTGGCTGGTGAATGCATAATAAATACATTTAAAATAACTACCGTCGAGGTATTATTTTTTTATTTCAGACAGAAAAACTCGCATTCTCACATCAGACTCAATAAAATGTCTTACTGGACAGTTAAAAGAAAAGTAAAAAAAAATCACTGGAAGACAATTTGCCGGTTAATCTCAAGCCCCCCGCCGGTGCTGATGTAACACATGCTTCAAATTGTGATGATTCTAATACGGTTCTAATACATTCCCAAGTTACTGTCTCTCATCTAATTTAATTTTACACAAGTAAGAGAAATCGACTTCAAAACAGATATCAACTGAATTCATTTACAATTTGGTGAAACATTTGGACGCATTTATGAATCTATTCTTCAAAACGTATACTTATTTTGTTTGAAATTATTCCAGGTGCAGTTCGCAGAAATATTCTAACAAGACAGGAAACGGATGACAGAATAGAAAATGTGATCAAAGACTGGTTAAAATATGCTAGTGATCGGAATGGTGGAAGAAAAAAGAGAAAAAATGCGGAATGCAATCAACAGGAGCCGAACGTTCCTCAACAGTAGACATTGACAATAATTGTTTTATCTAGCGGTTTTGCCAAAACGTATCATAATAGGTTTATGCTGGATAATTTTAATTTTGTATTCCCTGTTGGAATTTTTTGGAACAAGGAATAATTGTTTTGGTATTGCAGTATAGCTGATTAAATGTTTTAAAACTTAGGGTGTTTTTATCTAGCAGTTTTATGAAGCTATTGAATGTTGGCAGTAGAATATCGAAGGAATTGTTCAATATTTCCGATTGCGAACAATTGACACATGACAAAAAAAATCACATACACTAGGACATAGGTACCTTTGTTATGATACTAAATTCAGAATCAGAGCTTAATACACATTCACGAAACATGTGAAACACATCGAAACCGCACTAAAGAGGGAACTCATATGCATTGATACGGTTTAGTTAGGAAGACAAGTTTAGTTGAAATTTTAACCGACTGAAGCATGCGTCGTCTGTTCTGAAAGTACTAATGGTTCTTGTGTCTTGTTTGATTACCTAGTCTCCTTATGATTTATTATTTGAACTGAAACACGATTCGTCAATAGTAATTAAAATATTTGCATGCAAGTGATTGGTTTCTGTCTAATTTTCATACTGGAAAGTGTTTCAATTCCTTATTGCAAATCAATTAATTTATTGGGAAAAATATACAAATTTAGGTGAAATGTTCGCGACATACAGAAAAACAAAGTATCGGAATTACAGTATAATTTATTACTGTATATGGTATATATATATATATATTAGCAATTGAAGTCTCTTAAGTATAGCCAAAACCAAGGAGACTGTGACACATCACATGGCATATGCTTTGAATCATAGTTTCTGTTGCGTCTACAATTTTTTTTCATACTACTGTTTGATGGGTATCACATGGGAGGTTATTGAACGTTTGACCAACGTGAACCACTGGTGGAATATTATTGTAAATAGTCGAGGCTGGACGTTGGGCTGACGTTAGACACTGGTTGAACATGGTTG
This sequence comes from Bathymodiolus brooksi, assembly GCA_963680875.1. Lineage (NCBI taxonomy): Eukaryota > Metazoa > Mollusca > Bivalvia > Mytilida > Modiolidae > Bathymodiolus > Bathymodiolus brooksi. The sequence continues at coordinate 65,694,323 of OY804576.1, read as the reverse complement.
GCATATAGTAGTTAATAACTTAGGCTGACGTTAGGCCGACGTTGGATACTGGTGGGATTAGGTTGGCACATGGTTGTAAATAGTTTTGACTGACGTTGGGCCGACGTTGGATAATGGTGGGATTGGGTTGGCATATGGTTGTAAACCGAACGTCGGGCCAACGTGGCGCCAATGAGCAACATTACGATGGGCCAACGTTGGATTACGACGTCGGGCCAACGATCCGAACGCCCGAAGATCAACGTCGGCCCAACGTAGTGTTGCTATCTGGGATATATTAGAACGAGTCTACCGGAGTAGCAAGATGGCGGACGAAGTAGGCGGGATTTGTCACAAATGAGATATTTGTTATGATAATGAACTGGAAATGAATATTAATAGGTAAGTAAGTATAGAAGAATATAGATAAATATCTAACGAAACAAAATATATATGTTTGATCGTTCTCGCACCCAATTTCATGACAAAAATTTTCAAAAAAGCAGCGCGAGATTTTTTTTGCAGTTTCAAAAGTTTTTGATAGAGTGAAAACCGTAGCCCTATGGTCCACAAAAAAATAAAAATAAAAAGGACCATAAAGGGCTACGGTTCCACAGCTAGAGACAACCATGACTGATTTTGGATAAAATTCTTTTGAATGGCTGGAAATTAAGAATTTAAGTCAATTCAAATAGATAAGGATGGTTTCGTGATCACTTTTTGATTGGCAAGTGTTTTATTGTCAAAAGGGATCCTATGAAAAATCTAGTTATAATCTGAGAAGTTATTTACCTTTCTGTATAGATTAAATAAGTTGAAGGTTTTAATGACTTTGACTTTGAGAAAGGTGAATTTCATTGTATAAATAAACTGAAAACAATAGGTGTTAGTTGAAGGGTGTAGTTTTGGAAGAAAGGGTCGGGCTATTAGATTATTGTTTAAATGAACTGACAATAATAGCTGAAGGATGTGATACAATTTGTTTCGTACAATGTACATTGGAAAAAAGGGGGGGACAATCCTATTTGGTGTTCGAGTACGTGATCTTGATTAAGTTGATAGATTTCACCAAAGCTTATGAAGCCTTATTTTAAAGAATTTCTCCTTAAATTGCACCTGTGGTCTGTATGCTGATAACTGTGAGGAAGACACCACCCTCCCAGCCAAATTCGAAAACCGATAGAACATGATGATTTCTCTGCTGTGTGTGGAATGACCTGACCTTGAGAATTGTGTGACCCCACAAATCTCGTCGAAATCTCGAGCAGGTGCCCCGATATGCCTTCCGTGTTTATAGTGTTGCTATGCGGCACTAATGCTCTCTGTATATGACAACGAATTAAACATTGATAATTTGTGAAAAAGGATACAATTTGAAGATGGCGAGCTATCTTGATAAGTATGACTATGAACGTGAAGGGTTACCTTCCATTTACAAAAATTCTTACAATGAAAGAAAGGTAATGTTTGAAGATTCAGGATTAGGTCTACATAAATATCGCTCCAGATCACCCACCGTGCGTTCAAAGTCGCCAAGATGCCGCTCAAAATCACCAATATTACGTTCTAAATCGCCAACATCCTATCGTTGTAAATCTCCATCATCATTGAGAAGTAGATCGCCGACATCAGGATTTTATACAATTTCTGGTCCAAGACCGCCATCACCAACATGTCAAAACAGGAGAGTCTTGAGTGAGGTAAAGACATTTTAGTTTCATTATTTATGTAATTCACTAATGATTTGTACATTTTGTATAATCTCTGCCTCGAGTAAATAATAGATCGATAATATTCACAAATTTTTTTCTTTACTGGGTTATTATTAGATTCTACATAAATAATAAAACAGTAAAAAGAAATCTTCTAGCCTAGGCCTACTGCCAGTAATGGGCTTTCGAGATGATCCGGTGTAGCAGGCAATTTGTTCCGACCCGCCAGATGGGCCGGCCAGAATACATAGACTAGGCTAAAAGGGCTGTTCGGAATGAATAGCCTAGGCTGAATGGTCCAGGTCTAGGCAATTTGTTCCGACCCAAGTTGAATACATTAGCTAATGCAACAAAAGTATCATACTGACGTAAATTAAGGCACAAGAAGAAATAACTTTAATTACAAACTCTACAACATTCTTGTATGGTTTTAAGAGTCACAATTGCAACAAAACCACGTTTTTGACTTTGGTTCCTTGGTTAGGCACAGACACTTATCAATTATCACATCCAACGACATCTTGAACTGATGGTTTATTGCACAATGGACAATGGTATGCACCTTCAACGTCATTTAATTTCATTTGAACTGAAAAATACATATGTTGGAATTATGCCATTTTTATATCCATATATATTTGTGGATATGTGTTCATATATCTATTTTAAATAGAAAGCAATATTATGTGATTACATTGAGAAATAGGCGATTCCACAAAATGAACAACTTTCAATAAACAATAGCACCAGTGTGTAATGATTGATGTTCTTCGTGGTCTCATGTTGAGGTTTTCAACCCTGTTTGTGGATAGTGTGTGTATGTGTGTTTGATTATCATCCTGCCGAACTTTTACTAAGGATAAGATAAACTTGATTTAATATAAATAATGTATAAAATACGCAGCTATATATTCCGCACAAATAAATACTTACTAGTTGCCTGTAGGGCTGCAAGTGCATCTTCTTCCAAATATGGCCTGACCTCGTCAATTTTTTATTTTATTACTTTCCCTGGGAGTTTGCTGGGAATTGTTTCAATGTCTTGTTCCTGCATGAGTCTTCGTGTTTTTACCAACTTGTTAACTACGTCTTCCTCATGCATTAAAATACAATAACTCTAGTAATGCCATGCAATGCCTGACTCTGTATTTAAAAGACATAGAAGATATATTTACCAACGGTACTATTGGAATGGCAAGCACGAAGGATCCTATGATTTTCTGTTTCTCTAACCACTCGTCTAGTTTCTCCCTTTGCACCAATGTAGCATAAAAGGTTATCCTTTGAGAAATAATGTTTTGCTTGCTTCCTTAACTTCCTTTTTTCACTTTCTGTTAAATTTTCAGTATATTCTGTATTTTTAGCATATTTCAACAGTGTTGACAACAGTGCCAACAAACAAATAAACAAATTACAAATTAAAAAATATATACACACATAGCCGAGATGAATATTTTTTTTGATAATATGTTGTAAATTACAAAATATATATAGGTTTATAAATGTAAAAGCAGGTCGGCCCATATTGCCTGGCATTGGAACAAATAGCCTAGGCTCAAAGTTCCGAACTGTAACAAATTGCCTAGGCGGCCGGACCATCCAGCCTGATACACCGGCCTTAAACAAATGCGGCCTTGGTTAATGTGGCCTCAGTTAAGAATGATGTGTATCTATGGATATATACGATACATACGATAAAACCACACATTGTGATGATTTGAGTAGAATAATTAATTAATTAATTTGTCTATCAGGTGCCATATAGCATGTTTTTTTTAGACAGCTTGGTATATCAACCTGAATTGTTTTTCTAATCATCAACTTCAATGGAAATGATTTCCGTCACTATTACCAAAAATTACTAATTAAAAAATTGTTAAAATAATAACAATTTATTATGGCTTTTCATATTGAGTTACGAGTAAATCTTGTGAAAACACTACAAGTTCCAATACATTATTTTATTCATCATACCCATGAATATTTAAATAATATTTTAAATTTAAATACAACTTTTATTTTTTAATTATTCTTTTCCCTAAAATCATAGTCACAAAAATATATTAGCGTAGTTGTTTATAATAGTGTATACTAAATATATCTCAAGGCCGGAACATCCATTTGATATAAGGCCGGATTTGCGTAAGGCCGCATAAACTAAGGCCGCATCAACTTGTAAGGCAGTAATGGCAGTTTATTCCATTTCTCCAAACTTAAGGTTGTTTTTTTTTATACATCTGTTCCCTTTGCATTGAAAATCAAATGCTCATTGGAACTTGTGAATGAATAAACATGTGTTTTTAATGCATAGGACAATACTTTTGTTTGAGATGAGCAGACACAACCCTCTTCAACAGGGAGTTGGATAATTTTAGAGAATTGTTAAATAATTTTTATTTTCAATCTAGAAAAAAAAATAGTTTGTGAAAAAACATTTGCAAACCATGGATTATAATCAATTCCCTAATTCCTCCATAAATATTTTTATTTTTTGTCATTAATGCTTGAAACTAATTGTAGTGATTTTTTTTATTAACATTCCCGTCAAAGTAGGAATGATCCATTATACAGTTTGATTTACTGTGCATAATTCAGTTTAAGTTAATTTGATGGATTTTGACTACTTGCAAAAAACATTTTTAATTGCTGCTAATTTTTACTTATAAAGAAACTGTAAAGTAAGTGGGTTTTTCTTTTCTTTTAATATTGGTCAGCTTGGTCAAAGGTCCTTTTAGCACCTGCCTCTGGTGACCACTGCATTTGGATAACTGATACTTGTCCTTGTGCATTGGTCACGGAGGGGACAGCCATGCTGTGCTTGTATTGTTGGTGAAGGTTAAATATAGTGTGTATATAATATATATATTTTTTTTTCCTTATTTATTAATAATATCATTATTGATTGCACATCTCTGGTCTACTGACACAGTTGCTAAAAGTTTATTTTACTGGAAATAAAACTATATTTATATTCAAACAAATTGCACTGGTGGCTTTTATAATTATATGACATGATCAGTATTTCCTTGTTGTTATTATGTACATTGTATGTATGTATCTATGCCCCTTGTGGGTCCTTAATTGGTCAATAAAGTATTCTTATTCTTATATATATTATAGTATGTGTTTGTAATCTAACCTGATGTTAAAAGAATACCTCTGCTATTAATGAAGAAATATTTCTATTTATAGATGCAGGATCAAGCTAAAGTCTTTAACGATGAAATGAAGAAAAAAGATGAGTTGATCCAGCAATTAGTGAGGTATGTATTTAAGATGGATTCTGATCAAATATTAAATATCTGATCTTATTATGCTGAATAATATTTCAGAATATATGTTCATGCATCAAAATATAACTTGGTTATGTATTAGTGATGAGAATAAAATTTTCTCTAATAAAACTATATGGTTTTAACTTTCCTCCCATAATCCTAATGATAAGTATAAAAGGGGTAATTATAAATTAATTAAATATATATGGCACTCTTATCATTAAGTTTTTTTTATATTAGTTTCTTTTTTTCAGCATGGAAAATCTTCCAAAGGGTGCACCAATGAGATCTGCTGTAGACACCTACAGGGTAATTAGTCTTTTGCAAATGTAATTTTAAAAAATCTAAAAATCTATATTCCCAATCTTTTGCTTTGAATTATTTCCTATTTTTTCATCTGCAGATCAATTTCATAATTGATATGGATACAATTTTTTTAGATTAGACAAAGTTTACATTTAAACTAAAGGATTTTGATGAAAATTTGAATCTGACTTAAAGATTTATGCCAGAATTTGTTTCATTTAGTTAAGTAATTATGAGTTATCTCCCATTATAATGTAAATTATATAGATAGTTAAGAGATAGGAAATGAGGAGGAGGTTATGGTATTTAATGCCACTTTCAACAATTTTTCAGTAATATCATGACGATCAGTTATCCCTTAATATATTCTATAGCTAGTAAATGAATGCATCATGAACCGGTAGATTCTGTACAGATAGTCAATAGATTGTGAATTATCCCCCTTTATCATATAGATTCTATAGAGATAGTAAGAAAGGTTAATTATTTCCCTTTAAAATAAGCAGTTGAAGAACTGTGCATTAATATTTGTATTCTATTTATATTTAGGTTGAAACTGTTTATGAAAACAGACATGCAGTTGAATCAGCACGTAGTGAATTAGCTTCAATCTCGGTCAAATATGACAAATTATCTGCAACGGTAAGTCAAGTCAAAATTGTTTAATGATAATGTTTGGTGTTTATGGTGTTACGCCACTTTCAACAATATTTCAGCTACATGTACATCATGGTGAAATAATGATAATTTTAAGCCAGTAAAAGATAGTGGATGAAAATTGAAGGAAATGAACAGTTGCTGGTTTTGGACATCGTTTAAAAGTGGGTTTTTTTTCTCATCTTGAGGCCTTGACCTAGTGTTTCATGATATTGACAGCTATGACATTTTATTCAAAAACATTAATTCCAAAAAAAGTGCTATAGATAGGAATAAACAGGTTTCAAAAACACTGTTGATAAAGGCTGCATTTGAAACATCTCTGGGATATGTATTTATACTACTGTAATTAAATTATTCCTAGGATCACCCCGATATCTGTAAGTATCTAACACCTTTCCCATTACAATGTAATCGATTTACACTTTCTTGTATGGAAATAGATATAACTATCAATAAGGTGACGCAAAGCGACCTGACCCGCAGGGCTTACACAACTTTCAGGCCAATGAAAATAAACAGTAATCTCTGACAGCTTTCTGGGTAGCTTTGATGTGGTAGACTCTTATAAAACCAGGAAAGATCAAAGATACTTGCATTAATTTGTCTAGGCGAGTCGTGGACACATCACTTACATTTGGGACTTGCTGGTTTTTTTTTACAAAAATTAGCAAAGAACATCAATATTTTATTCTACAAGGATCTCTGAAAAATGTCAGAAATAATGATTTATTTTCATTGGTCAGTAATGTTGTGTATGCCTACATTGTCGCTTTGTGTGTCCTCATTAATCGTCAATCACAGAAACTGTGGAAGTGCAATGTAAGTACCGGTATGTTGCGATGTGAAAGATGTTGAGCATATCTGATGAATGTTATTCCAGAAACGTGCTGTGCACTCTAAATTCAGCAGTAACACACACTAGATAATTATTGAATACAACATTTAAGTGAAAAAATATATTTTACTATAACATTACAGCATATTGTGTTCAAAAAGTGAAATGGGTGATGTCATAATGTATTCATGGTTCTAATCAGTTGAACTGCCAGTAACATATTTTTTCTTCTTTATAATTCAGGTAAAAACTTTAGAAAGAGAACTGGAAGAAAAAGACATGCATATAAGAGAACTGAAAACAATGTATGATACCAGTAAAGAAACTGAAGCTCGTCTTACATCTCTTTTGGAGTCTCATAAACAGCAAATCATAGAACTTGAATCTCGTACAGATTCATTCCAGTCAGCTGTTGGTCGTAGTGAGTTCACTGTGTCAGCGTTACAGGATCAAAACAGAGACAGTACAAACAAGATAGCTGAATTAGAGTCTAAGATCAGGTAAGTCATGATCGTATGGTAGTTGGTGCCTATCACCACTAACATTGTCAGTTCACTGTGTCAGTGTTACAGGATCAAAACAGAGACAGTACAAACAAGATAGCTGAATTAGAGTCTAAGATCAGGTAAGTCATGATCATATGGTAGTTGGTGCCTATCACCACTAACATTGTCAGTTCACTGTGTCAGCGTTACAGGATCAAAACAGAGACAGTACAAACAAGATAGCTGAATTAGGAATTAGAGTCTAAGATCAGGTAAGTCATGATCGTATGGTAGTTGGTGCCTATCACCACTAACATTGTCAGTTCACTGTGTCAGCGTTACAGGATCAAAACAGAGACAGTACAAACAAGATGGCTGAGTTAGAGTCTAAGATCAGGTAAGTCATGATCGTATGGTAGTTGGTGCCTATCACCACTAACATTGTCAGTTCACTGTGTCAGCGTTACAGGATCAAAACAGAGACAGTACAAACAAGATAGCTGAATTAGAGTCTAAGATCAGGTAAGTCATGATCGTATGGTAGTTGGTGCCTATCACCACTAACATTGTCAGTTCACTGTGTCAGCGTTACAGGATCAAAACAGAGACAGTACAAACAAGATAGCTGAATTAGAGTCTAAGATCAGGTAAGTCATGATCGTATGGTAGTTGGTGCCTATCACCACTAACATTGTCAGTTCACTGTGTCAGCGTTACAGGATCAAAACAGAGACAGTACAAACAAGATAGCTGAATTAGAGTCTAAGATCAGGTAAGTCATGATCGTATGGTAGTTGGTGCCTATCACCACTAACATTGTCAGTTCACTGTGTCAGTGTTACAGGATCAAAACAGAGACAGTACAAACAAGATAGCTGAATTAGGAATTAGAGTCTAAGATCAGGTAAGTCATGATCGTATGGTAGTTGGTGCCTATCACCACTAACGTTGTCAGTTCACTGTGTCAGCGTTACAGGATCAAAACAGAGACAGTACAAACAAGATAGCTGAATTAGAGTCTAAGATCAGGTAAGTCATGATCGTATGGTAGTTGGTGCCTATCACCACTAACGTTGTCAGTTCGAATCCTGCTCAGGCGAGGTGTACTCAATACAACATTATGTGAAAAAGTTTGTCATTGATTTGCAACAGGTCTGTGATTTTCTCTGTGTACTGCGGTTTCCTCCACCAATAAAACTGACCACCACGATGTAACTGAAATATTGTTGAAAGTGGCATTAAATACCATAACCCCTAACTCTACATCAACACTACAAATTCACAGTACATGTAGTTTTGTAGATGTTAGCAAAACATTTCTGTTCAGAAATAGAAAACAGAACTTAGAAAAGTCTATGGTAGAGAAAAAGTTACAAAATTTCCTAAGATTTTTCCTTGTAGTTTTTATGTGGCAATCAGTATTTACTTTAAATTTCACCCATACAAGTCCAAGGGATCGTCATGGTGGTGATGGTTTGGTAGTTGATTTACAACTACCGATGCAATCAGTGCCTATCAATACTAAAGTAGTGAGTTTGAACCCCGCTCATGACGAGGTGTTCTTATTACAACATTATGTCATAAAGTTTTTCTGCAACTTATGGCAGGTTGGTGGTACAGTATTTGTAGTTGTACATGTACTAAAGTTGATTTTGAGAAATCTAGGCCTGATGTTTTCTGTAAAAAATATTATTGCTTTTATTTTGCAGAATACTTTTGGAGGAGAGAGAGAGTGCAGAGTCAAAATTCTCACAGACTGATAGAAGATATAATGAATTGATGGGTCAGATCTCTGGTGTTCTAAGACTGGAAAATTGTTCAGTGGAATGTGTCACCATGGATGACCTAACACGCAATGTATGCATTTTATTTTTAGACAAGTCATCATGTATTTAGTATCAATTTTTTTTTTATGATTTTATATTTTTCCTGAATAAAGATTATTCTTTTAGAATGGTTACATGGAAAGTCACTCAGGAACTGATTACAATTCTACTAACAGTTTAAATAAGACAATTTGCTTATGAAGGTTACTTAATTGTAACAGATCTTTTTTTTTTATTAACCTCAGCCTTAAAAAAATTAATTGTTAAACAAAGAATTTTTTTAACCCACATTAAAGATTTTATTTGACACATGTTCATTGGGGGAAATATGTAAAATATTGTCTTCTTAAAACCCAAAGAGCCTGATTTTACATCAAGCATCATATAAAGGACTAAGATAAGTTCATCTTAAAGCATTTTTTTTATGCATTTGGTCTTTTTTTTTAAACAATTTGAAAATTCATACAAATAACAGGACTTTCAATATTTTTCAAGTGTACCAGTACTTCACTATTTACAGGCAGTACTTTTTCTTAAAATTTGAACAATATTCATGAATATCTTATACAACATTCTTTGAAAGTAGGAGGTACCAATTACCATTTTAAATGGGTAAAAGTACCTGGTACTGCACCTTAGTGAAAGGCCTGAAATAATATAATACAACTGTTTCTGGCTGGTAACAATAGAAGAGTTGGTTGTTTATACTGTTTTGTGTGTTGTAGATTACAGATATAGTACAGGAAAATGCTTTACTGAAGGGTAAAATAGTAACAATGAAAGAAGCACTCAGTAGTACTGAATTAGAAACAAAAGCTAGCAGGGAAACAATAATGAGACTTGTATCTGAAGTTGGTAAAGAACAAAAAATAGCTACAAAGTATACATCTGAATTAGACAGATTAAGAATGGTGAGTAATTGTTTGTACTATGAGACTCATCAATACATTTGATTGATTCTAAAATACTTGAGGGGGGTCATTTGATTGATTCTAAAATACTTGAGGGGGGTCATGGTCATGATCGTATGGTAGTTGGATTTACAACTATGGAGTACCTATGCAATCAGTGTCTATCACCACTAAAGTTGTGAATTCGAATCCCGCTCATGGGGAGGTGTATTTGATACAACATTATGTGATAAAGTTTGTCAGTGACTTGCGACCATTCAGTCATTTTCTCTGGGTACTCCGGTTTCCTCCACCAATAAAACTAATTAATAGTTCTCTATGTAGTCAAATATATTTGCAATTTAAAGTTTTACATGTAAAAGGACACATCAGAAAGAGGTGCTTTATGCTATGATATTCATCTTGAATGCTAGTAGATACATTGTCAATTAAACAATGAAAATTTATATACTAACTACACAGAATATATTATGAATGTATTTTTGTCTTGAATTGAGAGATTTTCGTTTAATAAAATGCATTTGAATATAATAAAGGTAAATACTTCCAATTGTCAACTTTCATATTTGTAAAATAAATGAGAGAAAAACACAGCTTTTATACTAACTTTTAAACAAATGCGTTTATTTAGGCCTATTGGTATAAATTGTATATCTAAATCCTTCTGAATTATTCATGGATTGATCTTTGTATTTTTAGGAGAGAAATGAAGCTGTTGACGTCAGAAGGGATTTAGAGAGAGAAATTGATATGTTAAGAGAACGTTTTGAGTGTGTACAAAGAGAAGCTTCTGCTGGCAGAACTGAACTTGATATGAGAGAAGAAAGACTGAGCCGTAAAGAAAGAGAATTCAAATGCAACATGCATGATGTGCACGAAACCAGAACACAATTAACACATTTCAAAGAACAAATTGCCTCATGGTTGAGTGATTGCTGTGACTCTACCATAGATTTGTCTGAAGAAGCCATCAGGTGTAAAATTTTAAGTATCAAGACTCGCAATACAGAGATGGCATCGGTAAGAAAACTTAATTATTACAGTGTATTAGTACTATAAATAGAACATTTTACCTAAAAAACTCACCATTCTGCTCATATTTTACTTTTGTTTTTAAAAAAGTAAAATATCATTTCTTTCAAATTTGTTGCAAAGTTTTTATATTTTTTTTTCTAAAGAATATTCTTGTTTTAAATATATTTGTACATTTTTCTCCTGTAAAAGTGATTGTAGACCCCCACCAATAAGTGTAGATATTTATATATTACTCACTTGGTATAGATGTTTACAGGTTAACAATATTGTGTAGCTAATATATTAAATGATATACAGTATAATTTATCTGGGCAACCAATGATATGCTAGTGTGCTCCTAGCTAGTAAGGTCTATAAATATATGGTATTTGTCAGATTTTGTGCAAATTACATAGTAAGATATTCCATACGTCATCAGTAGGTATTTCTTAACAATTGCTTGTCTTTTGGATGTTTGTTCCAGCTTGGATTACAAGCTCGTTCCAATATTATAACTTAATTCTGCAAGCTGCTGGAGGTAGCATTGACAGTCAAATAATATTACAATTACTGGTACTGAATTAATTCATATTTGATAATTTTAGGTAATTGAGTCTCTGGAAGATAGGGTAAGCAAATTAACAGAGCAGCTAGAATCACAATATGGATTACAAAAAGGTTCAGCACACAGGGCTAGAAAGGCAGAATCTGAAATATGTGATTTACACGAAAGACTACGCATTGCAGAAGGCGAACTGGCAGCTGGAGATGTCTTGAGAGATGGCTTCAAGATGGATAAAGAAAAAGTATGTCTTCACAAGAATAACATTCCAGACTTCACAGTCATAAAACTTTCGAGTATGAGTTTTGTGCCTGTACTCAAAAATCGTCCAATCAGAACACTGTATTTATTGGATATGACAGTCTGATTGGATGTTTTTTTTTACTCATACTAAAAATTTTATGACAGTAAGGCCTGGTCTCAGTCTTTTGGTGCTTAAAGAAATCTAAATTTTTAGATTTATTATTTGAGGAAGATTTTGTTAAAAAATTAACATGTACCATTATATATGTCTGCACTATTGGGGGTCTCCATGGCCATGATCGTATGATATCTTAACTATTTAATCAGTGCTCATCTCCAGTAAGGTTAGTAAGTTTGAGTTGTGTCCTTTGTGAAGTGTAGATGATACAACCTTATGTAATCCAGTTTGTCTGTAACATATGGAAGGCCTATAGTATAATATACTCCCAATTAAACTGACTGCCACAATATAATTGAAATGTTTTTTCAGCACTATTTAACACCCATCGTTTTTATCCCATTGTACCTTTGAATAACATTATTGCCAGATAATTCAAAAGAATTTTTATCTTATCGTAATTTCTAAATGTTAGGGTTATGATGTTTAATGCCACTTTCAGCAATATTTTAGTTATGTCATGATGGTCAGTTTTATGTGTGGAGGAAACCGGAATAACCATCAGCCTATCGCAAGTCATTACAAACTTTATCACATAATGTTGTATTGAGTACACCTCACCATTAGTAAGATTCGAATTCACAATGTTAGTTGTGATAGGCACTGATTGTACTGGGTTGCGTTCAATATCTTAGCAGCTAGCCTAGCTGCTAGGTAAACTAGCCATGACGCTATTGAACGATTAGCTACGTAGCAGTGCTAACAAATATGGCACCAATCATATAGAATAATTTCTTGGAACATTTTAGCTAATCGTATTTGTCTAGTTACCTTATTAAATTATCATCCGTATTAAAAGCGTTGCCACTTCCTGCAATGCCACTATTTTTACCTTACGAAATTAAATTTAGTTTTAGCTGCCATCTTGGATTCAAAAGCTAGCAGACATTTTTTAAGCTAGCTAGAGCTATGTAGCGGCTAGGCTAGCTTTCCGTTCAATAGGATTTTTCTACATAGCTCAACCTAGCAGCTACGATGTTGAACGCACCCCAGGTAGTTGTAAATCCAACTACCATATGATCACAACCATGATGGTCCCGTTTTGTAAGTTGAGAGGTAGGTAAGTGTGCAAAAATTTAAATGCCAGCAGAAATTTCTTTATAGGGCTCATTTTGATTGGTGTTTCTAACCATACTCTTACCAACATATTAATTTAACTGGTTTGATATTCAATAGTAAGTAGATTTAATTTTTACTTCTTCAGTATATGAGATTGCTTCAAAAACTTGGTGAAAAACTCAAGATGGATAGGATTTCTTGTGATATTGGTTATGACCTGACTATTGAGGCTATTATTGCAAGGGCAGAACAACTGGTCAAAATGGAAGCTGACACCATTGCCGACAAATCTACACACATTTACAACTTACAAAGAAAAGTCAAATCTCTTAAGGAGCAGCTAGAAAGCAAAGACCTTCACTTAGATTTACTCAGGAAGAAGATGACAGGATTGGAAGAGAAACTTTTAGGAAAATCTGTCATTGAAAAGGAACGAGATTCAGAAAGCTATAGAAATCGTAAACTGGAGAAATTAGTGGAAAAATACAAGATTCAATGTCATGATGCTGCTCAGGAAATCACAAATCTCAAAGCTCAACTACTAGGTTCCAGTGATATCAAGGTAATCTATATATACAGTCAAACCTGTATTAAGAGGTCACCATTGGGACAAAGAAAAAGTGGCCTTATATGACAGGTGACCTCTTAAAAGAAGTTCAATTCATAAGAAATTTACTGTGACAGGATAAGAAAAAGTTGACCTTTTAATACTGCATGGGCAGATTTGACTGTACTTGTAATACAGGTACCACATTTTATCTGTATTTAAAAATAGAAAATTAAACAGTAATAATCAACAGTACAACCAACTACAACAACACAAACCACTTGTAAACACAGATGACAAAAACAGAGCATAACAGAAACCTGTCGTGGAACAGACAAAAATGTGGCGACATTTAAATCTAAAATTTTAATGGAATCTCAATCATCCTATCATGATGTCTAGTAGTAGTTCTCCTGGTACTCCGGTTTCCTCCACCAATAAAACTGACTGCCACGATATCACTGAAATATTGTTGAAAGTGGTGTTAAACACCATAAAACCAACCAACCAGATATTGTTTTACATTGTTACATTTCTGTTTTCAGCTAAGAACAATGGAACAAAGACAAGAAATAGAAGAATTAGTCAGACAAGTACAAGAATTAGAAGATGTTAGAAAGAGACAAGCTAGAAAGATTGGGGCACTCAAGGAGGAGAGTTATGTTCATGAATCATCATTCAATGAGAAGAATGTTGTGGCTGATAATGCAGTTCAGGCTCTATCAAGTGAACTGAGAACAACCAAGAATTCTCTACAGTCAATCCAGAACAGAGAGAAACAGGTATGGCCTATTGTACATGTATATCTATATATGCTGTGAAGAAAAAATTAAATGTGTCTCATAAGAACTCTGTATCTGTGCAAGAGACCCCATAGTAATTCTCTTGTCCATTGACTCTGTATCTGTTCAAGAGACCCCATAGTAATTCCCTTGTCCATATACCCATCATTTACATGTTGGGCAACAGAATGTTCAAATGTTAACTTTTTTTAAATATCTCCTATTGCTAAAGTTGTACAGGAGGCTTGCCTATGATAAAATGATGTATCGTGTTGACTTTTTTATCTCTTGAATACAGACATTGGTCTCTCAATCCTTAAACCTTATTGGAAAAATTATGTCTCCCCCCACTTTTGTGGGGAGACATATTGTTTTTGTCCTGTCCGTCTGTCCGTCACACAGTTTGTCAGCGCAACTCCTCTGAAACTACTGAACAGAATTTCATGAAACTTGGTAGATAGTAAGGACACCATATGTAGTTGTGCATATTACCAGGAAATTTTGATCGCCTGAATTTTGTGGGAGTTATGCCCCTTTGAACTTAGAAATTTCCCGAAATTTACTTCTGAAGCAGCTTGTCAGCACAACTTCTCTGAAACTACTGAACAGAATTTCATGAAACTTGGTAGATAGTAAGGACACCATATGTAGTTGTGCATATTACCAGGAAATTTTGATCCCCTAAATTTTGTGGGAGTTATGCCCCTTTGAACTTAAAAATTTCCCCAAATATACTTCTGAAGCAGCTTGTCAGTGCAACTCCTCTGAAACTAATAAACAGAATTTCATGAAACTTGGTAGGTAGTAAGGACACCATATGTAGTTGTGCATATTACCAAGAAATGTTGATCCCCTAAATTTTGTGGGAGTTATTTGCAAACACTCTAGTGTAATATCCCTTATATATATATATGTACAAGAGTCTATCATAATGTCACTATTTCCCTGAAAAAGTTTTCATCACCAATCCATTGATTTTAGAAGAACAAAACTGCTTTAAAATCATTGGAACATAAGCTGAGCAATTTTCTGGAATGGGGAACTTTGCCATGACAATATGGAATAGTACCTGTAACCCTTGCTTTAGCACTTTTGATCAAATTTTTTTTGTGTTTCATGGATTAAAAACAGGTTTTTTTTGTTATTCATTGAAGCTTAATTTTATTTGTTACCCAAATAGATTTTTTACCTATGACTACAGTTTGTGGGACGGGGGAGACATACATTTTTGCGGGCAAAAACAAACTTTAATTCATTTTGACTTTATTCTATTATTTTTTTCACAGCTCCTAGACTTCAGAAATGTCATCGCCAGAATGTTGGGTCTGGACATGAACACACTAGCAATACCAGACTATGAGATCATCTCACGTCTAGAAAAGCTCATACAAGCTCACCATTCTCATGCATTTACATCATTGAACGTAGAGGAAGCTTTTGCTGATATGGAAGATGGCTTTATAAGTGGCTACGAGGAGTATAGACGATCGGCTGCTTCAAGTGGATCTTCAACAATTGAAAGATCAAGAGAAAGGGCACGAAGGAAAGCTGCTAGAGCTCGTGCACGATCAGCATCCCCCATGAGAAGAGATCACAGAGTATATTGAACTGATCAAAATTAAATTGAAAATGGAGGTTAACTTGTAGTGAATATAAATTTAGACTTAACGTAGTAAATATCTGAGGAAAGTACTGTACATGTGATTATCTCCCCATGCTCATCTATGTATATCCCAACAATCAAAGTAATGTTGAAATTCTAGGAGTATGGCCAAAGAAAAAAAGAATAGGATAAAATTTGGTAGGCTTAGACAAAATAAAACTAGATTTGAAAAGTGTGTGTAAGAAAGATATACAGCAAATGGTTTGTAGAAGAAAAGACTTTTTTGTGATTTGGTCTACAATTTTATTTACTTATTTCATTCATGTCTATAAATAGCTTTTGTTTATCAATAATTTCCTATGGTAATCCTTGTCAAACATCACCATGTTGCTTCCAACATTATAATTACCGGTATATTAAGTTTTATTACTATGCATTTGTTTTTAGTCTTGTCTAGTCTGTTAAATGTGAAATTCCCAGTAATTTCAATGCACACTTCAAATTCACAACTGAGGTTAAGCTACAATTTGTTTTATGGCATCAGTGGCCCTCAAAAAAAATATTGCTTGATATTAATGATCTTGAAAGCAATTGGTGATATATTACAAATCAGAAATTCCAATTAATGTTGAATTACATCAAACAATGGCTTGGATTTATAACTACCTGTGTAATTAGTGCCTATCACCACTAAAGTTGTGAGTTCGAACCTGTTCATGGCGAGGTATAGTCGATACAACATTAGGTGAGAAAGTTTGTCAGTGACTTGCGACAAGGTGGGTGGTTTTCTCCACCAATAAAACTGACTGACTCGATATAACTGAAATATCGTAGAATGTGGCGTAAGCACCATAAACCATCAAACAATGGCATTTATAATGGAAAACAAAGGGGTTTGCACTAAATGTTAACAATATCATGCAACATTATGGATCTAAATTGTAAAAAAAAAAAATCATGCAAGACATGAAACAAATGTATTGATTTTATGTACTTTAAAACACAGGTGCCAAATATTGTACCCCATTTGTGAAATAAAAAAAAACAACATGTTTATATTTTTATATCTATGTTTTAAATGAATTATTGAAAATAATATCATTATGATCATCAGTGCTTATTTATTTATTTTGAGGGGGGAAAACTCAAAATGTAATATAAGTCATCCATACAGGAAAGCTCCCTTTGGAAAAGAAATCATCGTTATTATTGAAATATTGTTATATATTATATATTCTGTTAGTTATTATGATTAAATATTAATATGTGTATGTAGTAATTCTGTTTTATCTTTTGTCTAGTGTTTAGTTAAATAAGATATGTAGATACATGTACCTGTAGGGGAAAGTGTTCATTCCGATGTTTTACAAATGTGCTATAAATAGCTTATAAATTTGAGGATTGTTTGTCTCTTGTTTAGAAAAAAAGATTTGAATCCAAACAGAAGAGGAATATTTTTTTGTGTAATAATGGTAAGAAGGCATACAGCAGCAGACTTTAAAGGATGTTTTTTTTTATCCTAGAATAAAAAGTCAAGTGCTAATAATGCAGTTTTTTTAAATCTCGATGAAAAGGATTTTTTATCAAATGATTTTAAAAGAATATTATTTTAAGCATCATAAAAAAAAATCCAGATTTTTAAAAACTTCTTTTAATCAACATTTTGCAATCATTTTTTAATTGAAAAATTCAAACTGATCATGGACAAATTTAACATTCATAAAATAAAGGAAATAAAGAACTTAGCTACTGACCAAAATATATATAAACATCAATAATGTATTTATCAGCAATTTTAACATGACTTCCTTCATTGGCTATATCAATAATACCATGATAAAACTCCTGATATATTTTAATTTGCACATGTTTGACTTCATTACTTTTATAGCAGAAAGACAATAAATTAATCTAACTACAAAGTGTATAAGTAGAGAAGATAGGTAGATATGACAAATTTTAATACATTAAAATGTTAACAAACAGTAGTGACAATACATATGGCAGGTTATTCATGTATTAACTGTAGACATTCTAATCTACTAGAGGGATTTTCACAGTTATTGCCCTTCTTGCTTTTTTGTTTGTTTCTTTTTATGTCTGTTATTCACTGTGAGTCATGAAATTTAGGACAAATTGGCAAATATAAATATACTTTGTGGGTTTTGATTTATGTATTTTACTTCTGTAAGCTGTGAAGGGCAACAACCCTTTTTACTGAAGGTGAAGGATGTTGTAGACAATAATTTGTTTTTATCATGTTTTTTTTTATTACATACAGGAGTTTAAAATCAAAATATTTTAGCTATGCTATTCTATACATCCTTCTGTTTTATTATGGTATTCCATCTGTCTTTTAACATGTCATACAATTTCTCAATTTTGTGATTCACCAATTTTCTTGCAATTACAACAACAAAATTGAGTGATACAAGTGGAATTACTTTCAATTTTGAAGATTTTTACTCTTTCAGTCCTCTAGAGTTATGGGTAATGAATTGATGATGAGAGGTGAATGCTTTTAATCAGTTAACTCGAATTTGCATTTACTGTTTTCTAGAAACAAAATAAGGATTGGTAAAAATGAGTTTCCTTTCAATTTTAATTATTTTACCAATATTATTTTAGAGTTAATGAACTTTTATCATAAAAAATTATCCAAAAAAGTTTGAATTTTCAACCAGACATTTTGCTGCTGGACTTTGATATATCTTTTAATTTAATTCTTTATTTGTTTAACAAGGATTGCCAACAGCCAATGGCTACGAGTGGTTTTCCTCAAGATATATCTTTTGCTAGCTTTCAATACATAGATCAAACAGATGGATGTATCATGTGCTCCTAGCACAGCTGCTCAGTTTTTATATTTATTTTTTTTTTATCTTTCATTGCATATTTACTTATAAATTAATGGGCAGCCAAATATTCAACATGAAATCAACATCTAAATGTGAATTAGAGTTATTGCCCTTTGATCACAAAAACAAAGATTGGAAATTCAGTACCGTAAATTATGACATAAAAACGTTCCATGCATTCAGGGAAATGAACGGTGCATTTTATTATATAATGTTTTGTGTCTATGGTAGATGGTTTATTTCTGTGATATTGTTGTTTACATTTTTAAATATTATTTTGTACATTCTTTATAAATTATTTGTACATATACTGCCATGTTATCATTTCTTACTGTCATTAAATATCTGCCAATTTATTGTTATTTTTGTGTCTTATTTCTATTTTTTCACAAGGTAGAAATAGCCAGGAATAAATAAGAGATTGAGTGTGTGATTGTTGTTTAACGCCAACTCAGCAATTTTTCAGCTATATCATGGCGAGAACAAGTTAATTTTCAATGAGATGATGATGATGAGATCTGCTTTGTACTAGACCAACACGCTTAGTTGGATTTTTATAGTACATGTACTAGCTCACTGAAACAACAGTCCACGAATAGACATGCCGCCCACTCGGACACATTATCCTCATTCCGAGCCAACCTGTTTTTGCTCTTTCTTCTTAATGCTGCGTGCAACAAATACCAATTTTATAGTCTTTGGTTGACACCATCAGGCTCAAACACACGATCTACCACACTCGAGGAGAGCATGCTAATCATTACAATACTGATGCAGTTATAACAGATTGAAATAGTGAACAAAACAAACAACAAAGTAACAATCGTTAAATAAACTGTACTGATAAATTATAAAGTTATCATAAAGGTATACCAGTTCATCCAAGGTGACGACCTCATGTCACAAATTTACATTTTCTCTTATTACATTGTAAACTGAATTTGGAGAGTTGGATAGTGATCTATGAAGAAAATTTTGAAGATACCAGTGGGGTAATCAGAAGTTGAAATTCGAAGGACAGTTAATACATTGTCCAAAATAAAAGGAACAAAATGCAAAACAATAGTTGACAAAACACTACACAGAAGACTAAAGATTAAGCAACATGAACCCCACAAAAACCAGAAGTAAACTCTGGTGCTGTGGAAAGGTAAGCAGTTCCTGATCTACTAGTGGCAACCATCATGTTTTTTATTTTCAAAACTCCAATGGCAAGACATGAATGAGGAAAGAACATATCTGTAATAATGTCAGAATGATATATCCTTGGTCATTTGGAAATCATGGAATATCGCATCAACTGAGTGAATTATATTCTATATGCCAGTGCTGCTGGAATGATGCTACATATAAATGGAAATTCACAGTGGGAAAATTGAAATGATGTCCTTTGTTGTAAAGTTTCGTTCTTAATCAGTCCTCACATTCAATTTCTAGGTGTAGGTCAAGATATGAAGCAGACCTAGCTGTATCTGTGGTATTCTTTTATTTCAAGTTCTATTGGAAAGATGCCATCAACATAACCTATTTTGGAATTATTTAGCAAAGACATCATCTGTATAGCAGAATGTGATATTAAGGGATCAGGCTACCTTTTTTTCTGCCTCGTATGAATAAAAGAAACAAGTTGGAGAGAGGAGGAGCACATTTAGTATCCATAGGAATGCCAGCTGTCTGTTGAAAAACACATACACCAAACATAACAAATATGTTGTCAATCAAAAACTCTAGCATTTTGCTGATGTTAGTTTCAGATAACATTTTGTTAAGAGCATTTTTCTTTTTACAAAATAAGATTTTTCCCTTCCTGAAACGAGATATTAGTTGTGTGAAGGGTAGAGTAGTCATATGTTTTAATGCTGTTGGATGCTTTTGTCCTTGCTTGTATGTACTGTGACAGATCTTTAGAACTTTTCAGAATACACATCTAATTCACACCATCCTTGGAATAGCTAGAGTGTCGCAGCATCTCTGAAGAAATATTTGAAGATATCAAAGGTGTGATCGGAAAAAGAAGGACAGACAATACAATGGCCTCAAAATAAGGAACAAACAATGATATACAAAACACCACAGAAAACTAAAGATTGAACAACACGGACTCCACTAAAAACTGGAGGTGAACTCCATAAGGGTAAACAGTTGCTGTTCCACTAGTTGCACCCGTCTTGTTACTCTGGTTACAAACCCAGTGATAAGTTATGAATGAGGAAAGTACCGGATTGGAATTCCTCTAGCAGATTGCTCAAAGAAACAAAACTACCCGCTATATGTTTTCTCAATACAAGTGATGATCCGATTACTTTAGCACAGATTGCTGAAGAACAAGAAGCTTCTTCTCTTCTGTCCAGCCTATGGAGACACCCAATATCCAGCAAATGACAAAGAATAACAGTGACATTGGAATTACCAGTATCCCGCGATGACGAGTCACCAGGTTGACTGACCGACCTTGTTGCTGTCTCACCTGCCCCCTATGTTGTAAGGAAGACCAGGGACCCAGACAGACATTGGAGAAAAAGCCAGTGGGATTAACATGCGCAAGTACTAAAGAATACAAAATACAATTGTAATTCGAAAACATAACAAGGATGAACTGCAGAAACTGATGGAAATATATGTTAACTCAGAAAGATCACATGCTTTCATAGAAATGGCGATAACATGAAAAGTAAGATTGATGTATTGTAGTAAACTGATCACTACTAAAGCTGTTTTAATATTAAAATAATAGTCGCCTCCCCTTATTATTGGGAAAATATCATCAGGTTATTCGTGGTTTCTTCTAAAAATAACAGGTTCCCCCAATTTACAATTCAAATTTTAAATAATTACAACCTTTCCATTTACATTATTTGTATTATGCATGTATTTTATAAAAGAGAAATCTATCATTTTTATGATATCTGTGTCATTTCGATCACCAAAAAGTACTATGCAAAACGTACAAAATAATTCAATGAATTATGTAAGTGTCAATATACTCCCATTGAAGTATATTTTTCATGGTATGGAAAATTGTCCATAGCACCTAAAAATGGTATGATGGAAAGGGTGAATAATTTGTTAACTTACTTTAAAAACGCTGTTTAATCATGTTATGTTTTATGTCTATAGATTGTTAAATACATTGTAGAATGTAGCTTATATCGAGGATTTATATAGTTGATCCTTGCTCATATGGACAGAGAAGATGGATAATACTATGCTACATTGTAAGTTGTGGAAAACATTATGGTTTATGGATTGATCATTTCACTCTTAGGGGGTGTTACGTTGTTTCCCATAGCCAGAATTGTTTTTTCAGGTGAAACAATTTTATTTCATGAAAAAGGGGATTTTTTTTTTTAATTTAACCCAAATTTCTCATAGTAACCTGCAGAGTCAGATTATTATTATTTGTTTTATTTATTTACTTTTTTTTTCTTGTATCTTTTCTGTTTACCTGGTAATTCATTGTTTTTTCTATAAAATTTGGTGACAGATTTTTATTTCCAAAAACACATACCCCCTCCCTGAGTGACGAAAAGTCATTCTCTTCTGAATTTTGTTACCCTTCATTCATTTGTTATACATGTAACACATTTTTTTTATTATTAACAGATTCTTAATGAACATTTAATTTGGTTTAATATAAATATTTATTTGTGCAATCCAGTGTATGTAGATTTGATACATTAAATGGACTTATGTTTATCAGAACCCTATTTTATTTTAAGCAAGTTGAACAAATAGCACAATTTATTGTGGTTTACTCGACTTGTTAACCAAACAGTTGTTTCTTTTAGTAACTATTAAATAATAAATAAATCAGAGCATTGCATTGCATAGAACATTGATGTAGTAAAGCCTGATGATCTTCTACAAATTGCACTATAGTATAATACTTGTTTAGAAGCACGAGATGAACCACGGGTATTTGGTGATAGGACCTTCTCAATTTTGTAAAAAAAAAAATTCCCGCTTGATATATTTTTTTCCAATTATTTTTGTCATATTACTTCTATTGGTATGAATCGATATAAATTATACTTCAACACTGGTAAAACTTCAAATAATCGGAATAATACTGAAAAGAGTGATTTTTAAAATATAAAATGTGAGTCCGAGTATCCGTGTGTTAACATAGACTGCCATAGTATCCTCATTGCATTGGATTATTTCTTAATGTTGAGTACCACGCCAGTCTATTTAAGATTAGATCTCCTGACTTACTTCCCCCTTTTGTTAGAGGTGTTAAGTGGAGACGCAACATAGTTTTTAGTTTGATCCCAGGGGCGGATCCAGGGGGGAGGGGCACCGCTGCGGCCCCCTAAAATTGGAAAAAATATGATTTTTTGGCGTAAAATCGTGATTTTTTCACACGAAATACCCCAAACATTTTCGCGCATCCCTCCACTCGGCGCAATTTTTTTAAGTGCAACCCCCCTAACTTGAAATCCTGGATCCGCCCCTGGATCATCCGATGGGACACTATTCACGCTTACCGTTCGTGACCAGGGGCCGTGTTAACAAAGGTGTCTTGGGACTAAGACGTGTCTTGGGATGGTCTTATGACATATCTTAGTCCTAAGTCGGGTTTAAATGAAATTGTCCTAAATTGCGATATGTCCTAACATTTATCCTAAAGTTAGGACACCAAAATAGGTGTCCTAAGACTGTTTTAGGATAATCCTAATCCTTTTTCTACTCATTTTGATACAGAAGTACAAAATGTATTACACGGAACAGTTACGTACAAAATAATGGACAGACAAAGTTTTACTTTCAATTTATAAAAAAAACCATCTGCACGTTTTTATCCTTTAACCCTTTTGAATAACTGATGATGTGACACGTTGACATCTTGAAAACAGCTCACTTGGCTAAAGGTTTAATGTAAAGTACACGTATTGATTAAAATTTTATCATCACTTTCATTGAAGTTAGTTTATTAAATTATTATCAGATTTTATTAGGCTTATATAGATTTCTTATCAAAAATTAATCACAATTAAATCAATGTAATATATAAATAAAATAAAATTTAATCTTATTATTTTATTTTTTATGTGAACTTTTGCGGAACACATTAATGTTTGTAGTATTTATATTTATATTATTCTTTCTTTACACAAATCAGCTCGTATTCATATTTACGATTATGTCTAGGACATCCTAAACGAAGATAGTGCTAAGACATCTTTGATATACAATCTCAGACATGTACTAGGATAATCCAATCAGTGTCCTAAAATATGTCATAAGACATGACTTAGGACATATCTAAGGATACTTTCATTAAAGGGATATTGAAGCTCATTTTGGTAATTTTTTGTATCTCATGAAAACTTGCAATTTGTTCAATAAATGATATTTATGAAACATTAACCCGGTTTTTATCAATGAAACTTTGTAAAAGTGACATAATTCGTTGATAATTCTGTCATATCTTCCGGCTTTCTCGGGGCTTTCCCGATATTTGAACTTTTGCTTCCTGGACAAAAATTCATTTCGACCCTTTTATATAAAGTGATATTTTAACGATATTAGGGATTATATGGGCGTGCAAAGTATTTTTGGATTGTTTTTACAATTAAATTGAAAAGAAACAACCTTGGTTACGAGTTGAAAATATATATGTTAAAACGAGCTTTAATATCCCTTTAACACGGCCCCAGGGTAACTATCTAATCACAGTGTCCTAAATTGGGCATACAATGATATAAGGTTTTTTTTAAATGTGTATCAATTACGCAATTACAAATATAATGCACGTATACAACAAATCACACCTCTCTTGCTCCCCTTTATCACGTCATATCAGTAAAAGGGAGCAGATACAGATACAGATATTTTATTTACTAATCACAGTACCCATCATTGCTGAGCAGAATAATCAAACAATGAATAAACATATATGATTGGGTTGATTGGTTACAGATATAATATAAAGACACAACAAAAGACACAATTACATCAGTTCAAGTACAGTTAAAGTATTAAAGAACAGAGACAAAACAAAACAAAAAACAAACTTAATTAATAATTTGCATGTGAGAGATCTGATTTTAATCAAATTGCGTTTAATAGACTAGATCATATTTGAAACATGTACAAAACAGACCACTTTCAACTTTTGTTTTGGAGGAAAAACTGAATACTTGGGAAAAGAACTACAGACTTTCCGTAAATAACTGATAAAATTGTATCAAGTGTACCTGGTCACGTGCGGAAATCGATTTCAAAAGTTGTATCGAGTTCACCTGGTCATGTGCGGGAATCGATCTCATAAAATTTTAGGGGTGGTAGGTACTGATTACATGATTACATGGATACACCCTAATGCCATACGATCACAACCACACCTATCAACATATAGAAAGCAAGCATGAGGGGCATGGAATGAGTTCATTGTAAGTATAAATCAGATCGTGTTAATAGTCTCGAGTTCTACCAAAGACTTTAGTGTAAACACCCTGTATAATTTTACATTCATACCTTTTCGTTGAATATAAAATTGCATACTCATGTTTACTATCAACGTTTTTATTTTGAATTAAACAAAATTATTAATTACTAAACCCAGTGCAGTCTTAACGCATGGACACCCTTGGCATTTGCTCCACTCCCCCCCTCGAGTAAAAACGTTTAAAAAGAACATGGAATGCTAGGTTTTGTGTACTTATAACTTGCTCGTAATATGTTTGTCTTAACATTGCGGAGCGTTAGTTTTCAACATTCTTGTCAAATATTCGTGTGAAGTCGCTGTCTCATCAATTTAGTCCTGTACTGTAATATTCAACGTTCTTGTCAAATATTCGTGTGAAGTTGCTCTCTGATCAATTTAGTCCCGTACCGTAATATGTTTGCCTTAACATTGCCCAGTGTTAGTTTTCAACATTCTTGTCAAATATTCGTGTGATGTTGCTCTCTGATCAATTTGTCTCGTACCGTAATATGCTTGCCTTAATATTGCCCAGCGTTAGTTTTCAACATTCTTGTCAAATATTCGTGTGATGTTGCTCTCTGATCAATTTAGTCCCGTACCGTAATATGTTTGCCTTAACATGCGTTCGTTTTCAACATTCTTGTCAAATATTCTTGTGAAGTTGCTCTCTGATCAATTTGTCTCGTACCGTAATATGTTTGCCTTAACATTGCCTAGCGTTAGTTTTCAACATTCTTGTCGAATATTCTTGTGAAGTTGCTCTCTGATCAATTTGTCTCATACCGTAATATGTTTGCCTTAATATTGCCTAGCGTTAGTTTTCAACATTCTTGTCAAATATTCTTGTGAAGTTGCTCTCTGGTCAATTTAGTCCCGTACCGTAATATGTTTGCCTTAACATGCGTTCGTTTTCAACATTCTTGTCAAATATTCGTGTGAAGTCGCTGTCTCATCAATTTAGTCCTGTACTGTAATATTCAACGTTCTTCTCAAATATTAGTGTGAGGTTGCTCTCTGATCAATTTAGTCCCGTACCGTAATATGTTTGCCTTAACATTGCCTAGCGTTAGTTTTCAACATTCTCGTCAAATATTCGTGTGAGGTTGCTCTCTGATCAATTTAGTCCCGTACCGTAATATGTTTGCCTTAATATTGCCCAGCGTTAGTTTTCAACATTCTTGTCAAATATTCTTGTGAAGTTGCTCTCTGGTCAATTTAGTTCCGTACTGTAATATTCAACGTTCTTGTCAAATATTAGTGTGAGGTTGCTCTCTGGTCAATTGCCAGTTTTCGATCCCGACGTCGAGGAATTTTGATTTTAAACAATATAAAAACTTCAAGACTCATAGTAAATCATGGGTTCATCATGGGTATAAAATTGGTATTTGCTTTTTCTCTACTAGTCTAAGCACACATTATTCGAGGTAAGACAAAGACTTGGAGTGGAATAGATATGTCCGAATGGAGTGACACGTCGGTTTCTCTGGACTGTTGGTTCAGTGAGCTAGCAGCTATTAGTTACCAATCATTTTCTTATCTTCGTCTATGAGTCGACGAGTAATACGGGAAAAGGTGTGATATTGAAGCATTATTATACGTCGTGTAAGTTTCTGTAGTGATATTTGGTACTGTAATATTTTGGCATATTACCTGGGTAATATTTTGGCATATTACCTGGACAATTAGACACTCAGTATAATAATGATATTACTGTGGTCTTGTCCAGGTAATATGCCAAAATATTACCCAGGTCTGAGAGACATATTACCCAGGGGCGGATCCAAGGGGGGGGGGGCGCACCCGGCGCGCACTCCCCCCCCTAAAATTGGAAAAAATATCATTTTTTGGCGTAAAATCGTGATTTTTCACACGAAATACCCCAAAAAATTTCGCGCCTCCCTCCGCTCGGTGCATTTTTTTTTAAGTGCGCCCCCCCCCCCTAACTTGAAATCCTGGATCCGCCCCTGTTACCCTCCCCTTCGGTCGGGTAATATGTCTCGGCATATTACCTGGACAAGACCACATTATTATATAATTAGCAATTCTTATTTGCTCAGAGGCCAAATATTTTTGTTTTTTGTTTTTCTTGTTTTGTTTAGGAATGGTCCGGTCTCCTCTTCCGTGTTCTAGAGGTTAATTTGAATTAAATTTCATTAGCCTTTTTTCAACAGTCCTGATTTGATTGCACCACATTTAGACATTAAATAAATTGTATTATTCTGTTACAAAGCTTTAACTTCGCTTCGTTTCCGGAAAGTCTCAAGCGATGATTTTTTTTTTTTTATTATTCGGAAAGTGTGACGATAGCAAAATAAGAAAACAGGTAACTAACTGAAATTATATTCATTCAGATTTGAAAATTTGACAAAAAAAGCTATTTTAACATTATTCTTTTAGTAATCACGTCAATTTTACTTTTAAATATGTGTACTTATTGGTACCCCAGTATCTAAAGTAAGAATGACATTTGAATGAATTCTAATTGCTAAACTTTAAGTAATACGATTTCTTCTCGATTCAATTTTTCATTTATATGGATATTGAAATAAAATTGTAATAAAATGTTTGCGGAGTTTTAATATTAGTTCTGGAGATTTATTTTCTTATTTTTGTTCTCTTTAGAAATTAATAAGTTACTTAGCATAATAAAGAAATTTGACAGTATTACATAACGGACGGGAAAGATTCCCTACAAAGTATTGTACGTAAAGTTCTCGGTCTGAAAATGTGCATTAGGCCTTATGTCTATTGAATTATCTTCTTATATTGAACATACATAAATTAGAAAACTAAAAAATCTCATCGTGCTCGACTTAGCACAGTAATTTAAATCAAAGTTTTAAACTGTATTGAATTATTGTATACACCGTAAGTTCGTTTCCAAATGCATCGATGGACAACTTAAAATATAAAATTATCAAGCTGAAAAATAAACAGTTGTACTTTTATCAATTTCCATAACTCTTTTAATATGTATTTATATGAAAATATCAAATACGTAAGTTTATAATTTATACAGTTAATAATTTCAACTGTTTTTCTACTGGTTGTTCGTACGCTTTGTCCAATTAAAACACTCCAATAAATCAACGATAATGAAAATGCTAGCACTTTTTCAAGACAACATTTCGAAAGTGATGGAAAACTCGACCAATGTTCTGACAGTGCGCATGACTGAGGAACTTGTAAAACAGAAGACCACATTTTATTAAGTAGATTGTTACAATTGTTCGATGATGGGTTTATTTTAAAATGTCTGTCGTATAATGCTACCTGTTTAATTTGAGTATGCACGGTTGAACGGAGATTTTCACCATGAATGAACAATCGTTTTTTCAATGGGATTTGGTACGCCAGCCTCTGCAGGGCCAAGCCTTTGGCATGGGAGCATCACTCCTGGATTTCAGGTAAGATTTAAGAAGTAGTCGTTAGAAAATTTAACTGGTTTTTTTTTCTTTTCAAAAATGTAAAAAAGAAGTATGCCCCTAAAAAAAAAAGAAAAAAGTTTCGTAGATATGTATTGCTTATCAATGCAACATTAAAATTTGAAATAAAAGTATTTAGAAAATATATTATATGATTTTGTATGTAAGTGCCAACGATATTTCAGAATTTTACAATATATATTGATTCAATGGATAAATATATATCTTTACTAATAAATATCTAGAAAAGGCGAAAGAAAAGTTTGTATAATCTTCAGAAATTTCAAAGCAATAAATAGAATTGAAATTTGCAATAAATATGAAATTAAAATCTCCGAGTTTTATGCCCCCCCCCCCTTTTTTTTTCACGATGACAATTTTCTTTTGAAGAACACAAGGTTGTTTATTTGATTAATTAGTACAAGGAAGAAGAGAACCCATGTGTAGCTGAACTTGAAGAATGTCACAGCTTAATTACTTATACATTTAAAAGTATAATTATTTGTTTGACCTCGTGTAATTAATTGCATAGATAATTAAATCATATAAAATGTATATGCACTGAAATTGTAATATATCTTCTCTAAAGTATTGAAGTTCATTGGAATCGTCGAGTACTTAGACCTCCACGATATAATTGAAATATTGTTAAAAGTGGCGTTAAACACCATAACCCCCTCTAGTACTTGGATACCATAAAAATAACTTCATTGAGAGATTCAGGGGAATATAATATAAGTTTCCAACTGCATATATAAAAACACATATTTTATTAGTGATTTCCCAAAATAAAAGCATATATAGAATAAGAATAAGAATAAGAATTTTATTGTCCAATAGAGGGCCCACAAGGGGCCAGGTCATTACAGTGATTCATAAACAATAACATTAAAAAAAAAATATATATATATATAAATATTATACGTTACAATGAACAAAACTGTCCATAAAATATACTAAATACTTATACTAATAATAATTATAATAATAATTAAGTGCCGTCGACTATGACATTGTTGGCCACATCAGACATCAATGGTTAATTCACATGTAGTGTAGTGGTCAAGTCCTCCCCGTGTCCTAAGCACATGGACAAGTACTGTACGGTAGTTGTACAAATGCAGAGGAAACCAAGGGCCGGTGCAAATAGGAATATAACACATTCGCACACATATTATACATGTGAAATAACTACATTTTCGAAATTAAATACATATACTGCATAAATACTTAAAGCATGAGAGAATATATAAATACACATATCTTATTTGTGAATTCCAAAAAATTATAGATACTTAAATACTTTGCTGATTATGATTGTTTTATTCAGTGAGTTACAAGTGTTTGATAAATGTTTTTTTATGATGTATTTATTGATATAGACCAGTTATAAAAATACTCATTAAATGTTTATTACTTTAACTTGGTACATTTATTACATAAGAAATTCATTTTTGGGGAGCTTCCGAATAGGTCTCGTAAGATTAAAAGATGAATTTTCATATAAAATTAATATAAAAGTGGACTTTTTAAAAAGAGAATAACTTTTCTTCAAATCAAATTGTAAGATTTGGGTCATAGTTCAATTCAGAAAAAATATAATAGAATGTGAAATTTTCAAAATAATGAAATATTAAGAAATTATTTAGTAATTGAGGCAAATTATATTTTCGGATATGTCGGATGGTGCTA
This sequence comes from Bathymodiolus brooksi, assembly GCA_963680875.1. Lineage (NCBI taxonomy): Eukaryota > Metazoa > Mollusca > Bivalvia > Mytilida > Modiolidae > Bathymodiolus > Bathymodiolus brooksi. The sequence goes on along the minus strand of OY804576.1, from coordinate 65,663,941 downwards.
ACATATTTATTTTACAATACTGAATAATCTTTTAAATAAAATCAAAAATATACCATTTTTAGGGTTTCACTTTGTGTTATGATGTTTAACGCCACATATACCATTTTTAGCTTCATATTATATAGATATTAGTAGACTGGTCCAACTTTTTTATTCTCAATTTCGTGTTATTTCTAGGCAGAGAGTAATTCCTTATATCAAATGTTCTATAGCTGACCATCAGTGTAAAATTATCAATATAACCGCAGAGCAATGTATCATGAAAACACAATTGTTTTACTACGTTTAGAAAGCTCTTGGTAATTATTTACGATTCATAATATATATTAAAAACCCATTCCTTTAAAGCTACAAATTTTTACGAATTGACATTTAATTGATGCAATCCCTATATATACAATGTAGACCTGCTTTTAAAAGTGAATATTAAAGAGTGCTTAATCTTTAAACACCTCAGAACGTTGACCTAAAACACAAAATACGCTTAGAAAGTAATTCATTGAATTTTCAACTACAAACAAATACTTACAAAAAAGGATTTTCACTTTTCAAATATAAATTATATAGGAAAACATACGGATTTTATTTGACCAATATCATTGACATTTACAATTCCTTAATATTGTAATTATTATCAAAATTAGGGTTCATCTTGCTCAGGTACAGGTAACCCTTGGATTTCTTGCTTTCAAAGACAACCACGATATAACTGAAATATTGTTGAAAGGGGCGTTAAACACCATAAACCAGGCTAAAACCTGCTTCCAAAGAATTTTTAATTATTTGGCTTTTCAACATTTTGATTTTCAGCGTATCCGATGGAGGGGGTTATTCCAGAAACGCATCGTTTATTTCAAAATATTGGAATCTATGGTTCATCCGATCGTGGGAAACCCACAGGTGTGAGTTACCGACGATGGTTCATCTTTAAAAATTAATATACGTTTTTTCTTATTATTTTATTTTATTTTATTTATGTCCCTTTTTGATGTTACTGAATATTGATCATTATGACAAAACATCTATATTCAGAACTAATACGATTTTGTCTGAAAATAAAACATAAAACAAAGGATTAGATATATTCCCTTTGAATATATAAGATCATATTTATCATTGATTGGTACTGAACATAGAAACCATCATCATGATCCAGTTTGATTGAAAAATATATCTTTTTGAAAATTTAGTACTCAGAAGTAAATTAGAAATGTTACAAAAGTGTCACTGATAAAAGTTTGATATTTTGTGGCAACCGCTTCGGCGGTGTGTTATGGTTAGCGTGCTCGCCTAGAGTATGGTAAATCGTGGGTTCGAGCCCCGGTCAGGTCAAACCACTGACTATACAATTGTTATTTTCTGCTTCTCCACTAAGCACGCAGTACTAAGGAGCAAGAGCAACGACTGGTTGTCCCGGAATCAGGATAATGTGTCCTAGTGGAGCGACATGTCTGACAACCCGCGAACTGTTGTTTCAGTGAGCTAGCTCTATAAAAATCCAACGAAGCTTGTTGGAGATGTTCAACTGTTGGAACTGATTTGCAACTACATTGTATATGGACATGTTTAATTGGTAAAAACGGCATCGGTGGTGTAATGGTTAGTGTGCTCGCCTCGAGTGCGGTAGATCATGGGTTCGAGCCCCGATCGGGTCAAACCAAAGACTATAAGGTATTTGTTGCTTCTCCGCTTGTTGTTTCAGTGAGCTAGTACTATAAAAATCCAACCAAGCGTGTTGGTCTAGTATAAAGCGGACCTCAACATCATTTCATTGATAAATTAACTTGTTCTCACCATGATATAGCTGAGAAATTGCTGAGTTGGCGTTAAACAACCATCACTCACTCACTCTTAATTGGTAAAACTGATTTGTTACTATATGGACGTGTTTAACTGTTAAAACTGATTTGTTACTATATGGACATGTTTAACTGTTAAAACTGATTTGTTACTATATGGACATGTTTAACTGTTAAAACTGATTTGTTACTATATGGACATGTTTAACTGTTAAAACTGATTTGATACTATATGGACATTTTTAACCGTTGAAGCTGATTTGTTACTATATGGACATGTTTAACTGTTAAAGCTGATTTGTTACTATATGGACATGTTTAACTGTTAAAACTGATGGGTTACTATATGGACATGTTTAACTGTTAAAACTGATTTGTTACTATATGGACATGTTTAACTGTTAAAACTGATTTGTTACCATATGGACATGTTTAACTGTTAAAACTGATTTGATACTATATGGACATTTTTAACCGTTGAAGCTGATTTGTTACTATATGGACATGTTTAACTGTTAAAACTGATGTGTTACTATATGGACATGTTTAACTGTTAAAGCTGATGTGTTACTATATGGACATGTTTAACTGTTAAAGTTGATTTGTTACTATATTGACATGTTTAACCGTTGAAGCTGATTTGTTACTATATGGACATGTTTAACTGTTAAAGCTGATTTGTTACTATATGGACATTTTTAACCGTTGAAGCTGATTTGATACTATATGGACATGTTTAACTGTTAAAGCTGATTTGTTACTATATGGACATGTTTAACTGTTAAAACTGATTTGCTACGGTATGGACATGTTTAACTGTTAAAGCTGATTTGTTACTATATGGACATTTTTAACCGTTGAAGCTGATTTGTTACTATATGGACATGTTTAACTGTTAAAGCTGATTTGTTACTATATGGACATGTTTAACTGTTAAAACTGATTTGCTACTGTATGGACATGCTTAACTGTTAAAACTGATTTGCTTCTGTATGGACATGTTTAACTGTTTAAACTGATTTGCTACTATATGACCATGTTAAACTGTTTAAAGCTGATTTTATTTATCAGTCATATATTTCCACCCTTAAGTTCTAAATACGTTTTCATATGTATCAAAATATATTGAGTGTCATTGTTTCACTCCTCCGAAAATATTTTTTTTCTAACTAAAATAATGTTAAAAAAGAGATAATAAAACTAAACACAGTGTAAGATTGTGTGTTCGTTACAACATCACATTTAATATTAGATTATCATAGACATAACAAATTCATCAATAATCTGTCCTTTCTACTACTAATTATATATATAAGTAGTTGAAATGTTATTGGTATTAATTTGGATTGGGGATGAGTGGGTGGGATGGCCGGGTGTCTATAACATACAAAACACGAACTTTTTTTGTTGTATTTTACTTGTAACGAACGTCGCATTAATCGAGCACGCCTAACATTTTCTTTATAAATACGCCAACTGCCAAAAATCACCCGTATGGAAAGGAATTCAATACTACAACCTTTTCTTATTTGCATATCTATTACGTTTATGTACAACATTATACTGTGAAGAAATCGAAATTGTATATAAATCGTGTAATATCCGTTTAGATTCAAAATAATCTTAAGATGCCAAATTTGGATCTACATACTGCATATTGTATACGTTGAAATGATCACGTTTAGGAAATGTTCGTTTAATTTGTGTTTGACTATAATGCGCAAAAATAACCCCTACGCGAAAAGTTTTCTATCTATGTGTTCAAGTAGAAACGATAGCATTTTTGCAAAATTAATCCCGACGCCAGTTATTTGTAAAGCAAACATTTACCACCAGCGAAAGTAAGCACGTATACAGTAATATTGAAGTTAAATATGATATAATATTGTTTTCTGGAGCTCGAGTAAGTCATTCCCTTGTATATATAGTATGATTACTCTTGGGACCAAAAAATCACAACGAATACCTCTAACGGATTTAATCATTTAATATCAGATAAACATCTAAAGAAATTAATGGTCTCCGTGTGATGCCAGAATAAATAGATCTTCAATTTGTTGGAATTAAATATTGAATATAAAATAGTATTGCCGGTAATTTGGAATGAAATATAAATGAATTGATTTAATTGTTCGTATGTGTACAATCATATGGCGACATCCCGTATATGTTTAAATATTAAACACACTGACTATAGGGCCGTCATGGTCGTGATCGTATGGTAGTTGGATTTATAACTACCTATGCAACCAGTGCCTATCACCATTAGCGTTGTGAGTTCGAATCCCTCTCAGGCGAGGTGTACTCTATACAACATTATGTGATAAAGTTTGTCAGTGACTTGCGGCAGGTCGATGGTTTTCTCTGGGTACTCCGGTTTCATCCACCAATAAAACTGACCGCCACAATATAACTGAAATGTTGTTGAAAGTGGCGTTAAACACCATAATCATGACTCCACGGACTATATTAACAATTTATTGTACGTGTTTGAATAATTCCTAAACATGAGTTGACAATGAATTAAACTATTTATGCAAACTCTATTATCAAATTTATCATGTTTTTTTGTAAGATGCCTTCGTCCTAAACTTGATGACTTCGAATTCACAAGCAGTGACTTAACTATGAAAGTTCGATAACTCAAATATATAATGTTTACACCGGTTATTAACAACAAAATTTGATATTATGCACATATGATTCCTTCCTTCATATTATGTATCTAAACTTAGGATGTGGCTTTGTTATGTAAAATAGTAAATTCAATCAACAATTTCTCGTTTGTTGTGGAATTTTGTTCACCTGTGCGATCTTCGTGTCAGGTGAAATAACTGACTCGCTGTTATTTAACTTGCTGTCTTATCTATCAAAGATGTGTCTATTAAAATGTGCCACTTTTTCATAAATCTTTTACCTGAGATAAGTGGATTAAACCGTTATTTTTGGTGTTTTCTGGCCATTAAGGTAAGCTAACTTGTACTTTGCATGATTTACGTACTATAGGTAGACGTTGAAAGAGTTATATATATATGTGTATGTAGGTAACATGTATATATTAAATAGGCTTGTTTGTTGACGTTCCTTTGATCTTATCTTTTAACTATTTACAAGTTAATATGTGCACACTACATCATAAATTTAATATTCGACAACATTTAATAGTAAACATTTAATTGTAGAATGGGAGCTTAAGTGACACAAGACACTTGGTCTCGTGGCATAAATTTAAAAATGAGTACCGGTAAATAAAACTAACACGAGATTAAATTTCGGAGGAAAATGTGCTTGAGACACACACTTAACCGTAACGTACCATAAAACATACCATATACACAAATATATGTCACAATTATACTGAATAATATAATTATGTTATTAAATGTATACAACAATTACAATCATTTTCAGCCTACGACACGTTCATAAACAAGAATATGGGTCTACCCTGATACCATTTATAAAAGTGTAATTTGGAAGAAGACACATTTTTCGGTTTCTCCCTAATCGAGTTAGAACATACCCTCAGATGTAAGACAGCGACAAAACTTGCTACTCTATTGAAAATAAAATGGCTAAACAGTAATGGTCAAAAACAACCAATCTCAAAAACACTAATCACTTTTCAGGCAAACCTCAAATGATCATACAAAGAAATGACAACGACATAAGCCAATGAAAATTAGGTCTGGTTGGGACAGGCACAACAAGTGACGGGATTAAATCGGTTAATTGGATCATACTCCTCCTCGTTGTTGATATCTAATTCTCAAGGGTCCAAACAGAAATAAGCAATCAATACAAAAAACTACGCATATTCGCTCTAACTGAATAGACCAGACACTTTCATAGAAATACTTACAATATAAACATGGACAGTACAAAAACAGTCAATGAATGATTGTAGTTAACTGACTACTAGCTAAGAATGCAGAATCCTTAAGTTATTGACCATTACTCTAAAGATGTAATGTCAAAACCACAAAAAGTACGTTTGTTCCAAACTTGAGGAAGGATATTTAGTTCATGATTAATTGTTTGTTTGTTTGGTTGTTTGATGGTGTTTAACGCCACTTTCAACAATATTTCAGTTATATCGTAGCGGTCAGTTTTATTGGTGGAGGAAACCGGAGTACCCGGAGAAAACCACTGACCTGTCGCAAGTCACTGAAAAACTTTATCACATAATGTTGTACACCTCGCCCTGATCGAGATTCGAACTCACAACATCAGTTGTGATAGGCACTGATTGCATAGGTAGTCGTGATCATATATTTTAAACATATTTATATATATATTCTGTAATTCGTTTATGGTATTGGTAAATAAATTTGATTTGTTGTACCGTTTAAAAAAATGGCGATACACTTCCATCTAACAACAACCCGCATGGGGTCACGTCAGGGTCATATTTTCCATCGACCAATCGGCGATGAACCTACTAAATCTTTAGATATTAATACCGAATACACGCCAAGAGCTGTTGTCCCATTGTTTTAACAGTCTTGCATATGATTGGACGGTTAAAGATGAATGAAAGGTTACCCGGCATGACCCCAAAACGAGAGTTGTTAGATTTTAGTGTATCCTCAAAGAGTTTTTTTTTAAAGATGCAACGAGTATCTAATTTTAATTGGAATGGGAAATATGATGATATTTGCAAGGCAAAAATACAACTAGACTGAAGCAATACTAACAAACAATAAGACAAAGAAAATATTTCAGTATAATATGATTTCCTCGGTTCTAATGACTGTTGGATAACCACTGTCTTATTTACGTTATTTGTGTTTGTTTGTGTATAGTGGTGTCCAACACATATTGTGTTGTGGTTTGTTTTTGTTTTTCTTTGTCTTGTGTACCCTATGTTGTCATTTTCTCTGGACTGTCCATTTTTTTATTGCCCCTTCTGTATTCTCTAACGTTTATTGACTATCTTCAGATGTTGATGGGTTTAGTATTATATTCAATATTTCAATTATATTACAATTATCAAAATTATAATGAGTTTCTTTTAGAGTATTTCAACAATATTACTCAAATATTTTATATTAGTATATCACATTAAAAAAAAGAAACGAGATACATGGTCTAAACTGTACAAGGAAGAAGGAAGAAGAAGACTGTAACACATTTAATTATTTTATTTATCTCTTGGTGTTTTGTGTTTTTTACAGTTTTTGTGAACAGTTGATGATCACATATTCTAAAAAAAAAAATTTTTGCTATGACCGTTCTATTTTCTTTATTAGTGTGATGTTAATAATATTTTATAATATTTTCTTTTGTTTTCGAGAACTTATATAAAAAAATATCTTCCTGTTTTCAGCTGGGTGATTAATATTTATCATTTGACATTTATAAGATTTTCATAGTATTAAATTATACATGTAGCTCGATTTTTTATTTGACGTTCTAACTGATCTGTTTCTTTTAAAGTTATACGTTCATCTATTAGTTTGACATCAATACCTATTTCTTCTGATATATTTTTTCAAGAAGTGTACCAGTAGTAAGTGCCTCGTGTATATAATATTTTTGCTAGATTGTGTGCTTCATGGAAAAGAGGGTAAAGTTTTTCATTGTTTAATAATATACAAGTATAGTCTTTTATTGAGGTCAGTACGAATTTGTATGGACCTTAAAAACGATATTCACCGAAGCCTTTAGGCTGAGGTGAATATTGATTTCTAAGGTCCATAAAAACTCGTATTGACCGATACAAAAGTCAATACGAGTTTTAATCAAACAATATCAAATTTTACGGAATGTCAGGTGACAGCATGATAACCAATAAAATTGTTTAAATAAAATCATTATTTAATAATATGAATAATGGAAATCAGTCGCACCTTGTGTCAATTCGGTCTGTTTATGTACCTCTACAAAAGTGGATATGCTCGAATTATGTTATTAGCGTTATTCTTTGAACTTTAAGTTTCCATAGCGCCTAGAGTGTTTTGTCGATCAAGAAAACTAAATTAGTGACAATTACTTTCAGCTAAAAGTTGTTTTTTCTCATAAACTTTATCATTCTGGATCATGTATTACTTATAAAAGTAATGTTGAAATGGATATCATATATTTACTATTTATTGTATATTAGTAGCTAAACTGAAATAGGTACCGATATTTTTGTTGTATTTTTTTTTTTAAACACTTTGATGGAAAGTCAGATAAAATAGCTAATGGTCGGCGATCCCTGCCATTGTACACAATTGATTTATACCTACGTGCAGCCACTGAGTAAAGTCGAGTCAATTTAGTAACCTTTTTTTGCAGATAAAGATGGCATTTACACAACATTACTGACTTTCCAGTGAGAGTGCCTAGCTGTGGGTGGGTGGGGGACATTCGTGAGAGATTCACATAATATTATTCTGTAGTGTTTAACTGCTTGCAGATATTGCCCAAATCTGTTCGGGGCCGTCGTGGTCGTGATCGTATGGTAGTTGGATTTACAACTACCTATGCAATCAGTGTCTATCACCACTGATGTTGTGAGTTCGAATCTCGATCATGGCGAGGTGTACAATATTATGTGATAAAGTTTGTCAGTGACAAGTCGGTGGATTTCTCCGGGTCCTCCGGTTTCCTCCACCAAGCAAACTGACCGCCACGATATAACTGAAATATTGTTGAAAGTGGCGTTAAACACCATCAAACATTAATGAAATTACAATGTACGTTTTTGTCAATAAACTTGTTTTAGGATCAATTTTAATATTATATCAATGATTGTTAATCAACATCTTGTCCTTGCAACTTTTTACAAACGTAGGTTTCTGATTTTTATTTTTTATTCTTTATATGATTTGTCACTGTCTATGTGTGTGCAAATATTGACAACTCTCACTTGGTCTATAGTCTAATAAAACCAAATATTTATTGTTGCCTAACAAAATGATATTGTTATGCCTAGATATCCCATCATGCATTGCAATAACATTCACATCATCGTTACTACCGGCTTAGGTTTAGATTTATGGTGTTTAACGCCACTTTCAATAATATTTCATTTTTTTATTGGTGGAGGAAACTGGAGTACTCGGAGAAAATCACCGACCTGACGCAAGTCACTGACAAACTTTATCACATAATGTTGTATCGAGTACACCTCTCCTAAGTGGGGTTCGAACTCACAACTTTAGTGGTGATAGGCACTGTTTGCACAGGTGGTTGCAAATTTAACTACCATAAGATCACGACCACGTCGGCCTCTCGTTACTAACGGGAAATGGATATAAAGAAACATATTTTTTTATAGTTGCGCAATTACATTTTATATCACATTAAAATGTTATGTCCAGAATTTTGTTTTCGTTTTTCTAGTTTCTTAATACTGTAAGACTATGATATATACACTGTGACTAGTAAAACACTTTTTACATCGAAAGATAGGAAAGACAGGAAAGCGTGCATCTTGAAATGGATAAATCTTTCAGTTTGTTTGCAATAAACATGAAAGTACATGTATCACAATTAAATCTTTTATCACTACTGAAAAAAATTGTATCATATATTTGTAAGTATTTTTTTTAAAATAAGAAATCAGTAAAATACAATATCTGAATATCTGTCTTCAAATAAAGGCAGACTCGTTTTTTTTAATATCGAATGTTCAATTTTAGTAACGACATACACTGGCTGATTATAACATTGTAGGAAAAAAAAGGGGGGGGTAAAAATATTTGGTAAATTGTCATCAGGAAATTTTTGCATTTTCGGTGTAGAATTGTTTTTTCGTGTTGCTTACATCTATTGAATTTGTCCAAATTAATTTAATGACCTAATAATATTATACTAAAGCAAATTATACAGAGACCTATGATGATCTGTGTATGTCTTTGGTTAATTCAAATATGAACTTCTTCTCCAATAACTTGTTTTACATAAAGATTTTTTTTCAGACTTATTGAATGAAAATGTATTCATTTGAAGCTACATTACTTGAGAAGAAATTTTATATGTGTATATAAGTACGAAATGACACAATAAGTGATTTTGAGTTTCTCTCTATGAAAAGTACTATAGTCATAACTGATTTAGAATCAATTTGGAGCCTCGGTTGTCCCAGATCATCGACTTTACTTTTTCTTTTTTGGACCAAATATGCATTGTTTGTTTTATCTAAGAACTCTGCTGGAGATAGTCTTGTGCAGGTTTTTTTAAACTCAGTTACCAAATTAAATTAAGCAAATAATGCTAGGATGATAGTTGCATTTGACATTCATCGTTTCTGTTTGGCATATTTGTTCTTGTCGAGATTTGCTTCTTATATGTCTGTAAAAGAAATCTGCCCGTAAACCAGGAAATTCAATGTTGTAATACTTTTTTGTTTTGCATTTAAATCGTCAATAACGATGTTTCAACCAAATTTTTAAGTTTGTTTTGATTGGTTGATGAATGCATTAAAACGATCAATCAAAATGTCAGATTTTCTGTGTTTGAATGATTATGTTTTATTTCGTTTCCATCAATTCCTAAAAAAGACAATAAATTTGAAATTCCTTTAAGATGATACATCTAAAATTATCATATTTCTCCTGTTATTATTATAAAATTTGATGTACTACTTTAAATTTTCAATTACTACAGACAAATTTGGAGGTGTTGAAGAGTTTGTACTTAATCACACTTTATATTAAATTTGCACTTTTCATTAAAATCAGAAGTGCCGGTATTGATTCTTTGATTTCACATCCCATTCGTAGGGGCCGTCGTGGCCGTTATCATATGATAGTTGGATTTACAACTACCTGTGCAATCAGTGCATATCACCACTAAGGCTGTGAGTTTGAACCACGTTCATTGCGAGGTGTACTCGATACAACATTATGTGATAAAGTTTGTCAGTGACTTGCGACAGGTTGGTGGTTTTCTCCCAGTACTCCGATATCCTCCACCAATAAAACTGACCGCCACGATATAACTGAAATATTGTTGAAAGTGGCGTTAAACGCCATAAACCTAAACTTAAACCCAAACCTCAATTATTATTTATTTTTAAATGCTGATTTTTAACGTCGGTAAATTAGTTTAGCAAAAATATTCGAGGAAAGTTAATCGAGATATTACTACATGTACAAGGAACACATCTTAAGCACATCTTAAACCCCCCCCCCCCCCCCCCAACCCACACACACATACTTCCCACAAGATTATATTCCCCCGGCTTAATTTTAATTTACTATAGTCTGTACAGCCTCATAAAACATTATATATTCCAATTTCAATTTATCCTTGGTTTTCATTATTTGACCGACATGAACTTACATAATGCTTGAAACAATTTTATATTTTCCAAATATCATTATACAAATATAAATATTGACAACACTTTTCGCTGGCATGGTATAGGGCACTAGACATAGTTAGAACGTTTCTTATTTACATTTTATTACACTTTCGATGGGTTTTACAATACAAACCCAGGAAACAGTATGCAAATTTTCATGTAATCTCCAAGTTATGAATTGCTCCTATGAACCTGTAAGATACAACGGTTACAATATATAAATTTTATTATTCATTATATCGGAATGATGTGATTTATTTGTGACCATGTTATAAAATTCGTCAACTTTTGGATGACAACATATGTGTTTCTGCCAAGTTATTTTATCCGTACAGAGACCGTTTGTATTATTTCTGTGTTTAACCACTGAAAAATGAATGTTTGTGTGAGTGTTGCCCAAGTTTTTAGTGGGATTCGTGTTGCTCGATCTTTAGTCATTTTCCATTTTCTTTTGACCATTGTGTTGTCTGGCCTTCTTTGACTTACGGATTCTGATTTCCCCTTTGGTATCTTCAGACTCTTCTTACGTCAAACCTTAACGAGCATTATTCCGTCAGCAATATGCCAGTATCATGTCGAGCACAAGTTACTTTTTCATGAGATGTTGATAGTGTCGACTTTAAATTAGACAAACAAACATAATTAGATTATTATACGGCTGGTAACTGAAAAAAACGGAAAGAAATGTTTTGAACCTGATGTGCGGAGGGTTTACGTTGAACGCTTTTAAAACGGTGTATATCTGTATAATTGTTAGTGAAAATGTCGCCCTCTAATGTTTAATTTTTATTATTAAATTGTTGGTGAGGGGGGACATCTTACATAAGCAGAATAAATCAAGAGACCATCTAAATAGATGGTAATTATGATTACGGAAAATATTTTTCAATTCCGATATTGTATTTATTTTAGAAAAGGGCCTTCCGGTTATTGCCACAATCTTAGCTATGCATTTTGAGAGTTTGTAATCTTAATATTGTGCTTATGCTTATATAAGAGCACCAGCGACATAATATTGAAAATCGAGCGTTAAATAGGCTAGCCATTCTGTCATGAGACTTTTGTTCACACCAAAATATGTCTCCACCCTCTCTGGTCATATCACAATAACTTGAAACCCAAATAATAATATGAAAAAGAAAAAGAAACGGTAAAAAATATATTTATTTTGTGTATGTTAAAAAGAAGCTTTGCAATGCACCTTTTGCACTAAAATATAAACAGTGACACTCGTGCCATACAGGAAGAGGAGACCCAAGCACAAATGGAGACATGCCTGGACTAGACAGTCTCGGCCTCCTTGAACCAGGTATGCATAATCCACCTTGTAAGATATGCAATTGTGTTTCCACATTTTGAATCCCCTTTCTTAAGGATTTCCAATTGATGATCTAAACATCCTGTGTTGAAGAGTTATGTGTTGGCCAGCTCATATATGTGTAAGACAAGGACACATTACTTGCCCTTTCAGAAAGTCTCTGTCTCTAATGTGTCAATTAACAAGAACTGTCTTTACTATAATACATGGAGTTACTTCAAAATTTGTGTTTAAGAACTAATTCTGGTAATACTCTGCATTCCCAGTAGTCATGTGAAGTTGGGAGACAGTAAAAATCAACAGCAAGTTTATAGCAACATTATCTTAGTTAAGTTAAAAAACCAGACATTTCCAACAAAGATTGTTGGATTCTCCCTTTCCATGAAGATGTGAAAAAAGCTAATAACAATATCCTTTTTACACACTAGTCTATGAGTCTTCATTCTGCAACAAATTTTATGCCATGATATGACTGAAATATTGTTGAAAGTGGCATTAAACACCAATAAAACCAAACCTAATAATAAAAACAAATTTTAACTAAACTTGTACTGATGGTTTATGTAAGCAATATCTAAATCAAGTAAAAAAAACATTAAGCAAGCTTTATAGGATTGTTTTTAAGATTTATGCATTTACTTTAGGTGGTGATCATCAATTAATCAATCAATCAAAGTTTTATTTAAAGTCGGTACATTTTATAACAGTACAACATAAGCTCTCAAGAGCTTTTCAAACCGACATGCATAATAAAATTACGTAAATTAAATACAGCACAATAAAACATGTCATGCAATACAAAATTAATACATATCCAGATAATATTTATGCATACATTTCTGTGTTTTGACCTCTGGACTCCTACAGCCAGTGCGCATGTGGCAAGTGCCTCTCTGCACACCTACTGTCATAGGACCAGAAGTCAAAACAGAAAATAGATGCCGACATTTAGCAGCCATTACACATACAAGTACATTCATGCAAATTATAAGCAGTCTATATTTAATCAAATAAGCAAATTAACTCGAAACACATAAAATATTCATGTACTTTAAAAGTTCTAGGAACAAAAAGAACACGAGCACCCATCCCCATCCCATTTGCTTATCAAGTTTTTAAAATTATTTAAGCTTATTCCCTTACGCAAGTCATTTGGAAGTTCGTTCCACAATTTTGCTGCACCATATCTCGGTGAATGCAAACCATACCTGGTGGTGTTAACTCTTGGTATGTTGACAGTGTTGTTGTATCTAAAAGAGTAAGAACTTTTCTTTATAGTTACTAAATCATGTAAATATACAGGAGTTTGTTTATTTATTATCTTAAAAACTTCTATAGCCATGGAACGTAATCTCCTTAATCTCAGTGAAGGTAATTGTGATTTTTCAAGTAAATTTTCATAGGAGCTGTCTGAAACGTTATAAATGAACTTTAAAGCCCTTTCTTGTATTTTCTCTAATTTCTTTGTGTTACTTTCACCACAAAAATGCCAAACTAAAGGGCAATAGTTAAAATTTGACAATATAAAAGAATAATAAATTGTAAGCTTGCCAAGTTTACTCAAGTTATTTCCAATGCGTTTTAGAACATTAAGTTGCTGAGAAGCCTTTTTACAAATATGTGATACATGAGAATTAAAATCAAAGGTTACACCTAAAAGTTTTACTTCATCTTCACAATCAATCTTATTTCCTTGTAGCATAAAACTTAAATTTTTCTCATGTGTTTTCCTACCAATTGAAATGGCCTGAAATTTATCAGGATTAGCCTGCATGTGATTTTCAGTAAACCACTTAATAAGTATATCACTCTGTTCTTCAAGAGTTTCAATAACATCGTCTACACTGTTGCTTCCATAAGATAAAGTATTATCATCTGCGTAATTGTGCAGATCTCCCTTTTTTACAAAATCAAAAATATCATTTATAAAGATATTAAACATCACAGGCTCCAGAATGGATCCTTGGGGCACTCCTTTGTATATATCAAGAAAAGAACTACAAACAGACCCTATTTTAACACACTGTTTTCTTCCAGTAAGATAGCTTTGTAATAATTTTAAAGAATTTTCTGATACACCATAGTTTTCTAATTTCAATAGTAAAAGGTTATGGGGTAGGCAGTCAAAGGCCTTTGATAAGTCCATTAAGATGGCAGCGACATATTGGTTATTATCTAACAGATTCTTCCAATCTTCAATTATTCTGATTAGAGTGTCTTGACAGCTGTAACCTGATCTAAATGCTGACAAATAAATATTAAAATGTAAATCAAAATTTTTTACCAATTGTTCATCTATAGCCCTTTCAAATTTTTTTGATATTGTTGGTAAGATGCTAACTGGTCTATAATTACTTTTCAAAAGAGTACTATTCTTTTTGTGAATTGGCACTACTTGCGCTATCTTCAGTTTGTCTGGAAAAGTACAAGTATTAATTGATAAATTTATAAGTTGAGTAATTGGAGCTACCACAGCATGTTTAGCTATCTTAAGTATTTTAGGGGATATTTGATCAATACCAGTAGCTTTTTTAATATAATCTTGTTTATCTGTTTTTCTACAAATTCATCTGAAACAGGTTTGAAAAATAACTCACTGTTACAATCATTTGTGATTCATCTATCTTTAATTTTACAAATACAAGGATGACAATCATTTATAGGTGTTGAATCTTTCCCTATATCCTTTGCAACATTTACAAAGAAATTGTTGAAAACATTTGATATCTCTGACTGATCATTCAAAAGTTTGTCATTTTCATTCAAGATAATGTCTGTTTCAAAATTACATCCTTTATTGGTTAAAAAAGGTTTTATTGTAGGCCAAAAGTCTTTGTTTTTCGGGCCACGTGTAATAATTTCTAATTGATTTTCTTTTTATTTTTGTAACAATATTTCTTTGTTTCCGGTACTGTTCCCAAGATTTAGAACTTCTTTGTGTTTTAAAAACATTGTGTAGTTGACGTTTCTTATATACAGCTTTTCTAAGTTTGCTGTTCATGTAAGGCACAGGAGATTTTACCATTGACCTTATCATTAAAGGTACATGTTTATCATAAACTTGTGTAAACTGATGATTAAAATTGTCATATGCTAAATTTACATCAGAAAAATTTGAAAAATCTAAATTCAGTTCATTAAGATCTTAAATAAAATTTTCATTATCAAAATATTTATAACTTCTAAACAGTCTTTTTGACTTTGATTTCTGTGGCATTTCACTTTTAAACTGTACTGAAATTATGTTATGCACATCACTTATGCCGCAGTCAAAATTACATATTTTACCACATGAAGTTGGTTTATTAGTAAGAATAACATTTACTAAACTAGGATTTGCATCCTTACAAAAACATGTAGGGTTGTAGGGTTTTTAATCAAATTTGTTAAATCAAAAATATCATATGGTAGTTAGATTTATATCTACCTATGAAATAAGTGACCATCACTAATAAAGATGTGATCCTACTTGGGTACAAATTTATGTTATAAGTTTATCAATGAATTACTACAGGTCAATGGTTTTCTGCAAATGCCAAATGCTATATAACTGAAACAAAAAAATTGTTGGAAGTGATGTTAGATATCCATTATCATAATCCTTTGGAAAAAAATAAAAGAAAATTTTCCTTATTCAATATAGAAGACTGCCTGGTATTCTGTTAAATTTTCAACTCTATTCTCCTATTCTACAGTGAGATTTTCCTGATTCAAACAGAAGATATCCTGATATTCTGTTAGATGTTTTTGACTCTATTCTCTAGATTTTTTAAACTCTATTCTCTAGATTTTTTAACTCTATTCTCTAGATTTTTTAACTCTATTCTCTAAAAAATTTTAAACTCTATTCTCTAGATTTTTTAACTCCCAGTCTCTTATACTTCAGTGAGATTTTCCTGATTCAATATAGAAGAAAACCCAGCATTCTGTTACATTCTTAACTCTATTCTCTAGATTATTTAAAAAAAAACTCTAGTCTCCTATTCTACAGTGAGATTCTTCTGATTCAAAATAGAAGACAACCCAATATTCTTTAAGATTTTTTAACTCTATTCTCTAGACTTTTTAACTCTATTCTCTAGACTTTTTAACTCTATTCTCTAGATTTTTAACTCTTTTCTCTAGACTTTTTAACTCTATTCTCTAGACTTTTTAACTCTATTCTCTAGACTTTTTAACTCTATTCTCTAGATTTTTTAACTCTATTCTCTAGATTTTTAACTCTTTTCTCTAGACTTTTTAACTCTATTCTCTAGATTTTTAACTCTATTCTCTAGATTTTTTAACTCTATTCTCTAGATTTTTTAAATATTTTCAAGATTTTTATATTCTCTATATTTTAAACTCTATTCTCTTGTGATTTCTTGAAATCTATTCTCTAGATTTTGTAACTCTTAGTCTCCTATTTTACAGTGAGATTGAATATTTTAGTGTTATCCTTGATTTATTGATTGACACAGCGTGTAACTCCTACTTCTCTAATAAATACACATTTTCTCTTCTCTTATTGAAATTTTTAACAAAGATTATTGGTCGTGGATTTTTGTACAATTAACTATTTCTTTACTTTAATGTCATTTCATTAACAGAATTTACATTGCCAATTTAGCAGTAAAGATTTCTGCAGATTTTCGTTAAGTCAATTCTAAAAAACTTTGATACTTGAATAAAAGCTGCTGTCGTTTGAACTTGTCAAGGGTTCTTCCGAATGTGTAATTCAATAAACAATAGTAATGACCCTGTGACATTGCAACAAGACCAAATAAAACACAAGTGAGGCTTAACCACATTTATTTTCTGTCATCCCGTGATCCTCCAAGTGACAGACGAGTTAAAGAAGAGCTTTTCAGTTTGTTACAATGATGATGTGAAGATTTGTCTCAGATCGAATACATCATCTATCCAATTTATCATAGTCACCAACGATAATCCAATTTAAGAATCAGGAGCGAAAATTTTGAACCATTTCTAATGATGTTGATTACAAATTTGTAACTTTTTTTTTATTCGTTTATCCTTCTGTTATAAAATAGAGGGTAGTGAACATTATTACTTTAAGACATTCATATCAATTTATGTAATTTAAATTTGATTTAATTTAATTTGTATTATGAATGCTTTGTGAATTGAAAAAAAAAATGTTTAAAAATAAGAGAAATTTCAGAAATTTTAATTTTAAATTAATATTAGCATATTGCATGCAGAATGGTGCATCTGTGATATAATAATTATGCATATTTGATTGGTATGTAGCTTTCTATGAATTGATTGCAATTAAGATGTAAATATTTAGATTTAATACAGCTATAGAAACAAGTTACTTTAGTATTTAAATGAATTTTGAATTAATTTCACTTTTGTAAAATATAGTAACTTATTTATAAAGAATATCTTATCAGAACTGAAGGTATAAAATTTAATTTCAATATGTTATTTAAATCCAGTTTTATTTAGTATTGTAGGGACTGTCATGGTCGGGATAATATGGTAGTTGGAATTACAACTACCTGTGCAATCAGTTCCTATCACCACTAAAGTTGTGAGTTCGAACCACGTTCATGGCGAAGTGTTACTCGATGTAACATTATGTTTGTCAGTGACTTGCAACAGGTCGATTGTTTTCTCCACCAATAAAATTGATGGGCAGGATATAACTGAAATATTGTTGAAAGTGGTGTTAAACACCATAAACCAAACCAAACCTTATTTAGTATTGTAAAATTTATTATTGTGTTTAAATGGTTACTGGTAATACAAATCTCAAACTTATTTGATTTTTTTCGTTACCCCTTTTGCAACCCTCTTGTTCTTGGGGTGTGGTCTGTCACTTGCCATAGGACCAATGACAGGTTCATTTATCTGTGTCCACATTGTCTTTTGTCCTCCGTTTTATTTTAACATGTAATTATTTCACAGTCATGTAAATTTTATGGCTAATGCTAATTGTTTTTTGACCATAATATCATTATAATGCAAATTTTTGAATTAATTCAAATGTTAATTATCTGCTTGAACAATTAAAACATTTATAACTTCTTGTTTTTAGTTTGTTTGGTTCTGAATTGATTACCATAGCATTTGACGGCTGTTTTCTTTTTTTCTGGCCAAGCTTACTTCAGCAATTTTATATTTTAACTAGCTGAGTTGACATGCTACTATTTTAAGAAAAAGGAATAAAATATTACATTGGAGTGAATAGCTTTTGTTTGGAGAATACTATGCTCCTTGCACATAAATCCTTGATCTCTCCTCTACAAGGAAACATTTTCTGGTCCTACCCTTTACCCAACCACCCTCCATTAACAAGATAAATTTTTTTTATCATATCTTTTATCTTCCTATTCATAAAGCAACATTTCCTGATCTTAACCTTTTCCTCTCCTCTACAAAGGCAACATATTTTTTTTTAATCATACATGTATATCTTTTATATTTTCTTTTCAATGGAACATTGTCTGATCCTGTCCTTTATTTCTTCTTTACAAGGCAACATTTTCATATCCAATACTTTATCTCTTGTTTACAAGGCAACATTTTCTTTTCCAATCCTTTATCTTTCCTTTACAAGGGAACATTGTCTGATCCTATCCTTTATCTAGACCCTTTACATGGCATCATTGTCTGATCCAATCCTTTATCATCCTTCCCTCCCACTATATCTACCTGCTGACTCCATAAGCAAAACTCGTATCAAAGTTTGGGTGAGCTGAGCTGGACTTATCAACAGTGAGCAGGAGTTATCACCAAATTCTCCCAACATTTAAACGATAATTCCTGTGAAGATGACAAAAGTAAATAAAATTCAGCAACACCATTAGCTAGTTAACATTTTATTTTTTAAACATATATCAAATTAGGAACTGTCGTGTCAGCAATATCAACAAACATCGTCCTACAAAAATGTACTTGTCACAATTCTTGATAACCTCTGCTGAGACGTCATAATTTTTACGTCATAAGCGAGGTTGTGACCTTTATGTTTTCTAAAGCAGAATGGCATTGGTAAACAAAACCGGTGAATTGCCGACTTTGATGTTTGTAATAAAAAAAACCCAATGAATATCACCATTAAAGGAAAAATTCAACAATCTTAGCATTTATATAAACCTCTAAAAATGATTGGTATATTTGCAAACTACTTATGAACTATGTTTTGGGAAGCATATTTTGAATATTTTGAATCATGTGATTTTTCCCGTGAAAATACAAATATAGATGTATCCGTGTTTATGTTTGATTTAAGGATGATAAACATGTCATCTGAATGTGAATATGATTGATTCTGAAAAATATCAGCCTGCTCGACAGAATATGAAGTTTGTGACTCGTTTGCTTCGATCACTCGCCACCAAACTTCATATTCTGGCTTGGCAGGCTGATATTTTCGGTATCAATCAATTCACATCCAGATAACATATACTTATCTCTCCTTTACAAGGCAACATTTTCATATCCAATCCTTTATCTCTCCTTTACATGGCAACATTGTCTGATCCTATCCTTTATCTCTCCTTTACAATGCAACATTTTCATATTCAATCCTTTATCTCTCCTTTACAAGGCAACATTTTCATATTCAATCCTTTATCTCTCCTTTACATGGCAACATTGTCTGATCCTATCCTTTATCTCTCCTTTACAAGGCAACATTTTCATATCCAATCCTTTATCTCTCCTTTACAAGGCAACAGATATTACGTTATGGAATATCTGTGTTACAAATGACCACAGATATGTTCCACTTGTCGCAAACACTTCCCGGTTCTTTCCTCATTCATGACTTATCACTGGGTTTGTAACTAGATTAACACAATGGGTGCCACTAGTGGAGCAGGAACTGCTTACTCTTCTGGAGCACCTGAGTTCACCCCCAGTTTTTAGTGGGGTTCATGTTACTCGATCTTCAGTTTTATGTGTATGTTTTGTTGATCATTGTTTGTCCTTTTGTACTTTTTCTTTTGGCCATGGTGTTGTCTGTTCTTCTTTGATATACGGATTCTGATTACGCCTTTGGTATCTTCAAGCTCTTCTTTCATATCCAATCCTTTATCTAGACCCTTTAGAAGGCAACATTTTCATTTACATTCCTTATTATCTTATTATAAACAATTTCAAGGGACTGAATGTTGGAGTTTTAGCTTGCAGACCAAGATACACAATGATATTTAAGTTAATTTTATTTATTTTTCAGACTTTATATTTACTAGTAAGTCGTCTTTCAATTCATTTAAATACACTTTTTAACCACCAAATCTTTTAAATGTAACATTAACCTCTAATGAGGTCCAAACTAGGAAGAAATGTTGTCTGAAGTCACTTGAGAAAGGTATCGGATGAACCATTGATGTCAAATAAAGTATACTTAACATTAGGGCTTAAGTCAACAATACGATCTCATACCTACCCACTGATATTTATCTCTTTATTACTGTAGTATTGTCCAATGTTGACAGCTGTCAAGTGTCTTTTTACTTTGTTCATTTGAAAATTTCTTTGTTTCATTTTTACTTTTGTTCATTTGAAGATTTCTTTATTTCATATTTACTTTTGTTCATTGGAAGATTTCTTTATTTCATTTCGCTAATTTGAAAATTAAATTTCCTCTTAATTTCATTATGCTCTCATATTTAATGTTTTAATATTTACCAAAATGGTGACCACTAAAATATTTCGGTCATATAATATTATGGGCCTGTCATCATTGTCAACATGGTCATTGTCTGCAGGCGAAATGGTTTTTGTGCAATATCTTCTGTTCTAGTTGCTTGGTCCTTTTGAATTGTCAACACAAAGATCCTTAGCCCAGAATGAAGGAGGGGACTGATTTGGGATATTGTAGCACTACTCATTTCCAAAGAAAAGACCCCAAAGTACAAAAAGGGATGTTTATATTCTTTTTGCATGTGGAGAGTTTATTTTTCATGTGATTTTGATGAATTCCCTAGGAAAATCCCTTTAAAAAAATGCATAGCGCTATTATTATGTATCCGTAACTATAACCGTTTTTTTACATAAAAGTGGCCAAAAAGAGACGAGGTTCAAAATTTGAACATTTTATTTTCTTAAAATTTTAATGCAGTTTTTAAAATGTTATCTATTTTATTTCGAAAATGAGAATTTTGCACATTTGGAAGGTATATAGAATTATTATTTTTCATCTAATTTGATTTTTTTTCTTTGAATTTATTGTGCTGTGAGATTCCTGGAATATGTTGACAGATTTCCTCTATGTCTTATGGTTTCTTCTGGCTTGGTTTTTCTGAGGTATCATGTGAAATAAATTATGGTAAATTTTTGCTCTAAATACTGAAACATTCAATTATTCTTTCGATTTGAAGATGTTGTTCACAGTAAAGGGCCTGTCCACCATCTACTCTGTGTTAAGAGTGGACTTGGTTGAAGTTTACTTTGTCTTAACACATTTTCACTCTTAAAATAATTATTGAATGTTTATATTTATCTGTTTTGAAATTTGAAATAAATATTTTATTAAAGTAAACTTTAAACCAGGTACAATGTACAATATGTAATTTGTTTTGCATATGTAGGTAATTTTTTTTACCTAGTAACACAAACAGAGTTCCATTTTTCAATCATTTTGACATTTACTGCCTGAATTTTAATTATTTTGATGTAATAGAAAACACAAATGTTGTATATCTATGAATATTCATGGTGGTTGTATATCTATGAATATTCATGTAATAATAATGATGAAGTATGAAATTATGACTGAATGATTGACCAGCAATTTTGATATTTTAGCTTAGGAAATCTTGATTATGTGAATTTTTGAGAATAAAAAGCTTCATATTTTTTCCATAAAGTCATTACATTAGTACATAATTTATTGTCAACCATTTTTTTTCATAAGATTATTACTACCCATCAATTCCTGTCTGATCAATTATAATATTATGATGATATATACAAAAGGAACAGACATTCAAAGCTGGTCAAAAAGAACTAAATCATCTTGTCCCTCCAATTGAATTAAGGGGCTGTCGTGATCGTATGGTAGTTGGATTTCCAACTACCTGTGCAATCAGTGCCTATCACCACTAATGTTGTGAGTTCGAACCCCGCTCAGGCGAGATATACTCGATACAACATTATGTGATAAAGTTTGTCAGTGACTTGTGACAGGTCCGTGGTTTTCTCTGGGTACTCCAGTTTCCTCCACGATATAACTGAAATATTGTTGAAAGTGGCATTAAACACCATAAACCAAACTAACCAATTGAATTGAAAAATACTATAGTCTTAATGTTTTGATTAAATTTTAAGATTTTTTCATTTATGTAGATTTTACATCAATATTATTTTTATATAATGTTTTATGTTACATTTTGTTTCTACGTTTTATGTGTCCCTAGGGTAAATATCCTGTACACAGCAAATATATCCTTCCTGGTTTTATTTCTTGATTGAGTGGCAGGGGGATGTGTTAAAGGTTAAGATGAATGTAAAATCTTTATTGATAATATAAAAAAAAATGTTGTATAAAGAAAATAAGAACATTAATTAAAATTATATTTTTTGTCATAATATATGACGGGAAGTAAAATCTTTATAAATAGAAAAATTAATATTTGTATAAAGAAAATAAGAATATTAATTAAAATTACACTTTAAAAAAGTAATAATATATGAAGAGTTCTGATTACCACTATATGTGTATTGTAAATTAATATAATTTCCTGTTTTATTGCTATTTATATGAAATAGAGAGAATATGAAGAAGTAGCGCTTTCAGTGAAATACAAGTTAATCTGACTTGCATGTTTGAAAATCGGTAGAATTTTATTGGTGAAAAAAATGATCTTGTTTATAGACATATACAGGTATGATATGACGTGATATGAAAACTTTAAGATACTTATATAATGATTAAAAAATGGTAAATCTAAAATAGGTAAAAGAAATTTATTAGTGAGAAAGTTCAAGTTTTTTTGAAATTTAATACCATCTCAAATATGCAAAATTAAATTTTTATTTTTATTTGAAAAAACCACAAAAAATTGATCTGTGTTTTAAATTTCAAACATTCTAGTGATTAATTAATAAAAAAAAACTTATTTATACTCCTATTGTTTATATTTTTGTTGTTGCTTCGAATTATTGTTCAGAGATATGCAAACTGACCATTGTCTGGTCATGTACATCTATCATGTGACCATCTTCACTGGGTAGAAAACTTTTGTCCTTGTTCAAAATGTAGTAATTTCTACAAGAACAGCAATACAAATATTCTGTGACTTTACTATATTATCTGAATTATAAGTCTATTTGGACTATAGGTATATTCGGTATGGATTAACATTTATGGGGACTAAAGGTGTAATTGTTGTGGACTATAGGTTTATATTGTGTGGTTTAAAGTCAATGGACTGTATGTCTAATTTGGTGTGGACTATAAGTAATTTGTGTGGATTAAGGTCTATGTGGACTGTAGGTCTAATTGTTGTGGACTATAGGTCTAATTGGTGTGGATTAAAGTCTGAGCTATAGGTCTAATTGGTGTGGATTAAAGTATATGTGGACAATAGGTCTAATTTGTGTGGATTAAAGTCTATGTAGATATAGGTCTAATTGGTGTGGATTAAGGTCTATGTAGACTAGGTCTAATTGGTGTGGATTAAAGTCTATGTGGACAGTAGGTCTAATTGGTGTGGATTAAAGTCTATGTGGACTATAGGTCTAATTGTTGTCGACAGTAGGTTTATTTGATATGGATTAAAGTCTATGTGGACTGTAGGTCTAATTAATGTAGATTAAAGTCTGAATTGTAGGTCTAATTGTTGTGGACTAAAGGTCTAATTGGTCTGGATTAAAGTCTATGTGGATTGTAGGTCTAATTGATGTGGATTAAAGTCTATGTGGATTGTAGGTCTAATTGTTGTGGATTAAATGTCTAATTGGTGTGGATTAAAGTCTATGTGGATTGTAGGTCTAATTGTTGTGGACTAAATGTCTAATTGGTGTGGATTAAAGTCTATGTGGATTGTAGGTCTAATTGATGTGGATTAAAGTCTATGTGGACTAGGTCTAATTGTTATGGACTATGGGTCTAATTGTTGTGGACGAAAGGTATAATTGGTGTGGATTATAGGTCTAATTGTTGTGGACTAAAGGTCTAATTGGTGTGGATTAAAGTCTTATGTGGACTGTAGGTCTAATTGTTGCAGACTAGGTCTAATTGTTGTCAACTAGGTCTATTTGATGTGGATTAAAGTCTGTGTGGACTGTAGGTCTAATTGGTGTGGATTAAAGTCTATGTGGACTGTAGGTCTAATTAATGTAGATTAAAGTCTATGTGGACTGTAGGTCTAATTAATGTAGATTAAAGTCAGTAGGTTATAGGTCTTATTGTTGTGGACTATAGGTCTAATTCATGTGGATTAAAGTATGTATGGACTATAGATCTAATTGATCTTTTCCCCCTCAGCATATAATGGTAAAGATTTGTGTAAAACAATATTAGAGGTGTTGGGCAAATGGTCAGGAATCAACTGCAGTGACCGTAATTAATCATTTCCGCCTAACATATTTCAAAGATATTTAAGCAAAAAAATTTCAAATTTTTGTTTTTGTGACTTTGAAAAAGTCTGATATGAAGAACTGTGGCAGAATAAAGGATATCATCAAACCTGTGTTAAGAGGACACCTTTGGAACAAAGAAAAGTTGTCATTTAAGACAGATGACATCTTAAAAGAGGTTCAATGCATATGAATTTGTTCTACAGGACAAGAAAAAGGTGACCTTTTAATACAGGTGACTGCTTAATAGAGGTGACAGCTTGGGAAGATTTGATTGTATATAGTGTATATTTTTGACTATGTATATGTACAACATTTTAGACTCCCTATGATATGTACAAACATTGTATACTTCAACAGATCTTGGTTGGAACTGACAAGAAATTTATATTGAAGGAATCAAAAAGATAGAACTTTGCTTTGTTGAAAGTAAATTTTACTCTATGTTAGTTTTTGAGTGTTTTGAGTAACTTCCATGCTTGGAGATCTAGAATGGGGCACACTTGAAACAAGACGAAAGAAAATCCGACTTACTATGATGTACAAGATCATCAACAACTTAGTTGACATCAGAGCAGAAGAGTACCTGACCAAACCAACTTGTCAAACAAGATCTAGCCATTCCTTGAAGTACCAACAGTTCTCAGCATCCACAGATTACTACAAACACAGTTTCTTCCCACAGACCACCAGTATTTGGAATACCTTGCCAGCACCAGTTGCTGAGGCCCCCTGTTTGGTATCTTTCAAACAGGAGCTGTCCACTGCCTCTATCTAAGTTTAGGGTCGTCAAGTTGTAAGTAGTATCTAGTGAGGCTGATAGTGCTGTGCTGGTTGGGTGTATACCCAGTGGCTGCTACGGTAGCCAGAGTGGACTATTGCTGAAGGTATGAACATGCAACTTGACAAATCTTTCGCCTATTCCTCTGACTTTCCTATATACACTTTTTTTCAATCTTTCCTACTTTCTCTGTAATTCATACTTTTTCTTAAGGATTGTACAAAATTATTTATTTAAATTAGTGCGCAGCCCCCAACCCCGTGCAATAATAGTCAAAAGTGACGGTTAGCACGTACCATGTAGATGTAGATGTAGAGTGTACACTATATGTTATTAACATAGGTTTATATGTTCACAATAGTTAAGAATTTTTAAGCAGAAATTGAATCCATTCACTCCTAAGAATTTGATTTATGTTGTTGTAATAGGATTGTGCACTGTAATCATATTATATAACCGGTATACCTGTATTAGATCTATTTCTCTTTAATGTGCAGTGTGCATCAAGCTTACTACTGTGTAAGATATATGCCTCTTTCTTATGCAAAGAGATTCAACCTTTCAACTGTTTGAAATTGAATTCATATTTAGTAATAAATTTTAAAAATCTTTTAAGATAAGTATTGATATCTGTGCTTCTCTTTTTATGAACAGATTCCAGATCTTATCATTTATATCCTGGCCAGATTTTTGTTAAGCTATTTTTATTTTTATGATATCCTGACGTCACGCTGTGCCCACTTTGTTTTCTGCAGTGCAACTGTTTAATCTTGATCTCAGGAACCACTGTCAATGTATGACTAAAATGGGCACCACTGCTGGATGTAGTTTTAACAAGACTCTGTGGGAATCATGTAAAACGACATTCTTTGCCAACATTAAATAAATGATGGAAACTAAAATGTACATGAATTATAAATAGATGGTGGTGACAAAACTATTTTTTTTATTTAAAATTTTTGCTGATCAGAAAACCAAGATGGCCACCACCACTGGACATAGTTTAACATAGGAGATCCAAGATGGCCACCACCACTGGACATAATTTAACATAGGGTCCTATAATATTTCATTCATAAATTGTAAATGTGTTAATTTAGATGACATAATCTTTAACTTTGTTGAAGGCAGTCAATATTTGATAGAAGTAGAAGTAGAATTGCTGGATATTGTTAAATCTGACCGACTGGAGAAATAAAAGTTCAAAAATCAAAAAATCGTCTTGCAAACTGCAGAACTCAGTAAATCAGGAGATTCATAATATAAAAAAAATTAATTCAATAATATTATATAACAATAATATTCAAATGACTCTCCATTTGGTATCCCTGGTCTTCTTCAAGATGTACACTGAAAATATATATGGTACATTGTAATTACAATTTTCTTCCAATAATATTCCTTAAGACTCTTTTTATCCTTTCAAAAAGCTAGTATATAACAATAAAATATATCAACACCTATGATATTATGATAACAGACCACTAATAATTCGGTATTTACAGTCCTAGAAATGAAAATTTGAATTTACTGGTCCAAATATTCTTTGAATTTATTTTTATATAGTTCTAAATAAAAACTGAAAATTTTACTGGTCAAAACAAAGTTTTACTGATCTTGGGCCTAAGGACCGGTGTTCATCGTGAGGACTGTCTTTAGCTTAGAGTGAGTCTGGTTTATTTTCATCCTTCCCTCCATGAATGGAGAAGTAACATCTTCTTACTAATTAAGGTTAGTCCTGTATTTTGTATAGCATTTGAAATTAAAATTAAAAACACAACTGTTGTACATGTAGATAATATACAGTGACACCTGGTATAACCATGTGGTTCTACTGTCATTAAGGACAATTTTAAACGGCTTGTAAAATAAAATATATCTGAAGAGAAAATGGATTTTGTCTTGCCTTACTTACACTGCAGGTAAAATAAAAAATAAATAATGTGCAGAAAAAACTGCAATAATGCTTTTTGTATACATTTTTTCAACATTTTTTATTTTGATATCATTTTTTAGCTCACCTGACCCAAAGGGTCATGTGAGGTATTGCCATCACTTGGCATCCGTCGTCCGTCCGTTAACTTTTCATATTTTAATCTACTCCTCTGAAACAACTGGACCAAATGGAACCAAACTTGGCAGAAAGCATCTATATAAGGTCCTCTATAAAGTTTCCTCATTTCGTCCCATTCCGCCAACAAATATGGCCGCCAAGGGCAATTCTTGTTTCTGATTGGCTAATGTTAAAAAAATCTTCTCCTCTGAAACTGCTTGGCCAAATGGAGCCAAACTTGGCAGGAAGCATCTATGTAAGATCCTCTATAAAACTTCTTCATTTAGTTCCATTCGGCCAACAAACATGGCCACTGTTACTAAAAATAGAACATATGGTAAAATTGCACGTTTTTGGTATCAACTCAAAAACCGTTAATAATATCAGAAATCTGACATGGGCAAAAATGATCAGCACAGGAAGATCTAAATACCCTGAAATTTTGAAGAAAATCTGATTACCTATCTTGGAGTTATTGCCCTTTTTTCATCAAATTTTCAAAATTTTAATACTTTTCGTTTTTTATTTCAAAAACTATAAGAGATAGACGTTAAGTTTAAACAGCAAACATGTGCAGCATGTCAAGATCTACATGCCCTGCAATTGTGAAGTAAATCTTATTACCCGTCTAGGAGTTATTGCCCTTTTTTATTTTTATTTTTTTTAATTTAAACATTTTTGTCTGATATTTCAAAAACTATTAGAGATAAAGGTTAAGTTTAAATTGCAAACATGTGCAGCATATTAAGATCTACATACACTGTAATTTTGAAGTTAATCTGAGTACCCAATTTGGAGTTATTGTCCTTTTTTTCGTCAAATTTTCAAAATGTTAATACCTTTTGTCCTTTATTTCAAAAACTATAAGAGATAGATGTTAAGTTTAAACAGCAAACATGTTCAACATGTCAAGATCAACCTAGCCTGCAATTTTAAAGTAAATCTGATTACCCATCTTGAAGTTATTGCCCTTTTTTCATAAAATTTTAAAAATGTTAATACTTTTCATCCTTTATTTCAAAAACTATAAGAGATAGATGTTGAGTGTAAACTGAAAACATGTTCAGCTTGTCAAGATCTACATGCCCTGCAATTTCGAAGTAAATCTGATTACCCGTCTAGGAGTTATTGCCCTTTTTTCATCATTTTTTAGCTCACCTGACCCAAAGGGCCATGTGAGGTATTGCCAAACCAAACTTGGCAGTAAACATCTATGTAAGGTCCTCTATAAAGTTTCTCCATTTAGTCCATTTGGCCTACAAACATGGCGCCAAGATTAATTCTTTTTTCTGATGGCTAATGTTAAAAAAATCTTCTCCTCTGAAACAGCTTGGCCAAATGGAGCCAAACTTGGCATAGATGGTCCCTGGGTGTGTCCCTTTCAAAATTGTGTCCGACAGCCCCACCCTCCATTCAAGATGGCTGCTGTTTTTTAAGGTAATGATTATCTCCCTTTGAAATTTGCTTCAGTATCATTCTATTGTCAGGTGATCGATACAGGCTCAGTGGGCTGAGCCTCTAGTTTTATTTTACTTTTAATTGTTGTTTTAATGTGGGGCATAATGATAACAGTGTTTGTAAGATTGCTTAATTAACTTTCTATATCATTGTATCTGTGAAAAAAGAAGAACAGATGTACTTTTTATCAGTTAGAAGTTATATAAGTATCACTAATCTGAAGGCTGGGGACCATCTCATACTGGCTTTGTGGTATGACTTGTGTCTTCATCTTTTCCCCAGTAAAAATTTTAGATGAAGATGTCATGTACATCCACATCATTTCATGTTCACTTACATCCACATGCTTCATGTTTACTCACATCCACATCCTTTTATATTTCCATACATCCACATTCTTTCATGTTCACTGACATCCACAGTATTTCATGTTCACTTACATCCACATCATTTTATATTTACATACATCCACATTCTTTCATGTTCACTTACATCCACATCCTTTCATATTCACTTAAATCCTCATCCTTTTATGTTCACTTAAATCCTCATCCTTTTATGTTCACTTGCATCCACATCATTTCATGTTCACTTGCATCCACATCATTTCATGTTCACTTACATCCACATCCTTTCATGTTCACTTATATCCATATCATTTCATGTTCACTTATATCCACATCATTTCATGTTCATTTGCATCCACATCCTTTCTCTGTTCTCTTACATTCACATCATTTCATGTTCACTTACATCCACATTCTTTCTATGTTCTCTCATATCCACATCCTTTCATGTTCACTTATATCCACATCATTTCATGTTCATTAACATCCACATCCTTTCATATTCACTTATATCCACATCATTTCATGTTCACTTACATCCACATTCTTTCTATGTTCTCTCATATCCACATCCTTTCATGTTCACTTATATCCACATCATTTCATGTTCATTAACATCCACATCCTTTCATATTCACTTATATCCACATCATTTCATGTTCATTTACATCCACATCCTTTCTCTGTTCATTTACATGCACATTCTTTCTCTGTTCACTTACATCCACATCATTTCATGTTCATGTACATCCACATCCTTTTATGTTCACTTACATCCACATTCTCTGTTCACTTATATCCACATCATTTCATATTCTCTCATATCCACATCCTTTTATGTTCACTCACATCCACATCCTTTCATGTTCACTTACTGTTATATATATAATAAAAAAAAATCCTTTTTAAAATCTATTTAAAAACATTTCATATTTAATAATTGTCAATTGCAATTCAAATTAAACTTTAAGGAAATAAAGCAAAAAATTTATATTAAACTTTGATGTCTTTATTTAGAAAAATTTTCAATTTCCTATTAATGTCATACTACATTTATTTTTAATTCCTTATCTTGACTGTATACATGTACTTTTAAAACAACCAGTTCCTTTTGAGGTGAGCCTTATTAAAAACATTCGTGTCTTTCATATTATATTTCTTGATTACCTTAAACTATAGATAATTCTCTCTATTCTGTATACAACAGTTAATGTACATGATAAAAGTTGTGGGTATTTTTATTTAGTTATTTTGCACTTGATCTGGCTAGAATTGAGATTGATGTTCAATAACAATATTGAATTTCATTTTCCTTCTTGTACCATAAATGAAGGGAAAAATAATTCTTAAAGGCAAAAGATTAGAAGTGAGAGACATATACTGTTTGCTTGTCTTTAATGTTATTAACCCACAAGTTGACTTACTTAGAGTTTGATAATTGATTTGTGAGGCGAGTAATTCTCGTTGATACGAGGCTGATCTAATAATAACGTTGTGATGAACACAGTCATAATACGCTGCCCGCTGCAATCCCGTGAGTTTAAAGCCAATCTTCTGTCAATATTTTTCATTGTCTTTTATAATCCTTTATCAACATACAAACTATTGGCATAATTAAATTACTCAATTATTGAAATAGAGTGAAAATAAATTACTGTCTTGTTTTTAGCTATGGTAATCTAATAAAGCGAACAGAATTACGCGTCATGCTCATATTGCAGGGTACGGTAAATGCCCATCAACTTGGAAAAGGAAAATAACATTAGGGAAACAGTAGAAAAAATATAATCGTTTTATTTCCTGGTTGCTGATTAAATGGGGAGGAAGAAATTGCCACAAGTTTTTTCGAGGGCTTTAGATTTCATTATTGTCTCTTTCTATGATTAGCCACTATACTTCTTATTTTCTCGTAAAACTTTCAACATTTTGATTGAAAAATCCCCAAGATGCTCAGAACTTAGTCATTTACAATAAAATAGTACTTGTGGTATTCTTAAGATTTGTAGCTAATCTTCGTCTTTGTTTAGTTATGTGTCAGTCTTGTTCCGTTAATGACTATTTTCATCTGTAATCATTGAATAGGTCAATTTTGTAGACATGTTTTTTTCTCACCTATTCTCTTAATAGGTTTGTCTTTATGTTTTGTTTTTTGTTTTGTAAAATGTTTACTTTATATTTAAGGAAAAAAGACATTGTTCATTTTTTTTAGACCCAAAGCTTTATTTTATAATTTTACATTTGTAAATACAAACTAAATAATGTAATTTCCATAGATGTATTTTTTTTATGTAAATTTGTCTTACTAAATGAGGTTTCAGAGAAAAAATGAGAATTTTACTTTCTTACCCAAATTTACAGTCATTGAAGAAAAAATAGACAACAATACACTAGCATTATTTATTTTTAGAGAATAGGAGATGCTTAAAATGTGTTATTCCATACATTATCTTTCTTCATAAAGGCTGTAATTACACAATCTCATTGTGTAAGGTTAATTAATGCTGGCAGTTTTCAATAGTTTTTTTTAATTTACATTTAACTCTAACATTGCAAGTTAGCATTAACTAGTATAAAAGAAAGGAACTAATTTCAAATTGCAATCTTTTATTACAGTTTGAAAATAGTCAACCTTGTCTTATGTGACCTTCCAAGGGAACAGTGAAATAGAGTCATATAAGACAGGTGGTCACTAAATACAGGATTAATCAATATGAAATACACCGTGAAGGGAATTAATAACTAATGTTAAATAATACAAGTTATTGCTTAATAGAGGTGGTCACTAAAGCAGGTTTGACTGTAACTTAATAGAGGTGGTCACTAAAGTAGGTTTGACTGTAACTTAATAGAGGTGGTCACTAAAGCAGGTTTGACTGTAGCTTAATAGAGGTGGTCATTAAAGCAGGTTTGAGTGTAACTTAATAGAGGTGGTCACTAAAGTAGGTTTGACTAACTTAATAGAGATGGTCATTAAAGCAGGTTTGACTAACTTAATAGAGGTGGTCACTAAAGCAGGTTTGACTGTAACTTAATAGAGGTGGTCACTAAAGCAGGTTTGAGTGTATCTTAATAGAGGTGGTCACTAAAGCAGGTTTGAGTGTATCTTAATAGAGGTGGTCACTAAAGCAGGTTTGACTGTAACTTAATAGAGGTGGTCATTAAAGCAGGTTTGAGTGTAACTTAATAGAGGTGGTCACTAAAGCAGGTTTGACTGTAATTTAATAGAGGTGGTCATTAAAGCAGGTTTGACTGTAGCTTAATAGAGGTGGTCATTAAAGCAGGTTTGACTAACTTAATAGAGGTGGTCATTAAAGCAGGTTTGAGTGTAACTTAATAGAGGTGGTCACTAAAGCAGGTTTGAGTGTAACTTAATAGAGGTGGTCACTAAAGCAGGTTTGACTGTAACTTAATAGAGGTGGTCACTAAAGCAGGTTTGAGTGTAACTTAATAGAGGTGGTCACTAAAGCAGATTTGACTAGCTTAATAGAGGTGGTCACTAAAGCAGGTTTGGGTGTAACTTAATAGAGGTGGTCACTAAAGCAGGTTTGAGTGTAACTTAATAGAGGTGGTCACTAAAGCAGGTTTGAGTGTAACTTAATAGAGGTGGTCATTAAAGCAGGTTTGACTAACTTGATAGAGGTGGTCACTAAAGCAGGTTTGACTAACTTAATAGAGGTGGTCATTAAAGCAGGTTTGAGTGTAACTTAATAGAGGTGGTCACTAAAGCAGGTTTGAGTGTAACTTAATAGAGGTGGTCACTAAAGCAGGTTTGGGTGTAACTTAATAGAGGTGGTCACTAAAGCAGGTTTGACTGTAACTTAATAGAGGTGGTCACTAAAGCAGGTTTGAGTGTAACTTAATATAGGTGGTCACTAAAGCAGGTTTGACTGTAGCTTAATAGAGGTGGTCACTAAAGCAGGTTTGGGTGTAACTTAATAGAGGTGGTCACTAAAGCAGGTTTGAGTGTAACTTAATAGAGGTGGTCACTAAAGCAGGTTTGACTAACTTAATAGAGGTGGTCACTAAAGCAGGTTTGAGTGTAACTTATTAGAGGTGGTCACTAAAGCAGGTTTGAGTGTAACTTAATAGAGGTGGTCACTAAAGCAGGTTTGGGTGTAACTTAATAGAGGTGGTCACTAAAGCAGGTTTGACTGTAACTTAATAGAGGTGGTCACTAAAGCAGGTTTGAGTGTAACTTAATAGAGGTGGTCACTAAAGCAGGTTTGACTGTAGCTTAATAGAGGTGGTCACTAAAGCAGGTTTGAGTGTAACTTAATAGAGGTGGTCACTAAAGCAGGTTTGAGTGTAACTTAATAGAGGTGGTCACTAAAGCAGGTTTGACTAACTTAATAGAGGTGGTCACTAAAGCAGGTTTGAGTGTAACTTAATAGAGGTGGTCACTAAAGCAGGTTTGACTAACTTAATAGAGGTGGTCACTAAAGCAGGTTTGAGTGTAACTTAATAGAGGTGGTCACTAAAGCAGGTTTGAGTGTATCTTAATAGAGGTGGTCACTAAAGCAGGTTTGAGTGTAGCTTAATAGAGATGGTCACTAAAGCAGGTTTGACTGTAACTTAATAGAGGTGGTCACTAAAGCAGGTTTGAGTGTAGCTTAATAGAGGTGGTCACTAAAGCAGGTTTGACTGTAGATTACTTGATTTTTTTTTACTAATTCTATGAATATTGTCATTTCAGCATCCTGGAGTTAAGAAAAGAAAAGTCCCGAGATGCTGCCAGATCCAGGCGCGGAAAAGAAAATTACGAATTCTACGAACTTGCCAAATTACTTCCCCTGCCTGCTGCAATAACAAGTCAACTAGACAAAGCCTCAATCATTCGTCTGTCCATAAGTTATTTAAAGTTAAGAGAATTTTCTGGTCATGGTGATCCTCCTTGGAACAGAGATATGCTACAAAACAACAAAACGATTAAAGGTATGGTTTAGCAAGGGTAAGGTTATATTGCTTAGTTCAAATTACGGTACATATTAGTTTGGCAAGGGGGAGATAATATTGCTTAGTTCAGGGAACAGGGATATGTTGCCAAACGACAAAGCAGTTAAAAGTATAGTTTGGCAAGGGGGAGGTAGTATTGTTTAGTTCAGGGAACAGAGATATGTTACCCAACAACAAAACAATTCAAAATATAGTTTGGCAAGGGAGAGGTAATATTGTTTAATTCAGATTACGGTACCAATTAGTTTGGCAAGGGGGAAGTAATATTGTTTAATTCAGATTACGGTACCAATTAGTTTGGCAAGGGGGAGGTAATATTGTTTAATTCAGATTACGGTACCAATTAGTTTGGCAAAGAGGAGGTAATATTGTTTAATTCAGATTACAGTACCAATTAGTGTGGCAAGGGGGAGGTAATATTGTTTAATTCAGATTACGGTACCAATTAGTGTGGCAAGGGGGAGGTAATATTGTTTAATTCAGATTACGGTACCAATTAGTTTGGCAAAGAGGAGATAATATTGTTTAATTCAGATTACAGTACCAATTAGTGTGGCAAGGGGGAGGTAATATTGTTTAATTCAGATTACAGTACCAATTAGTGTGGCAAGGGGGAGGTAATATTGTTTAAATCAGATTATGGTACATACAGTGAAACCACTCTAAGCCGAACCCTGAGTAAAACACAATCCTGTATAAACCAAACTTTGAATAAAGTCCCAGTGTAGAAAAACATTAACATGTGCAAACCGAACGCCTGTCTATTCCGAAAAAAAACTGGTCCTAAGGAGATTCCTGGTCTTAAGGAGATCCTAAGGAGATTCCTGGTCCTAAGGCTATTCCTGGTCCTAAGAATATTCCTGGTCCTAAGGAGATTCCTGGTCCTAAGGAGATTCCTGATCCGAAGGAGATTCCTGGTCCTAAGGAAATTCCTGGTCCTAAGGAGATTCCAGGTCCTAAGGAGATTCCTGGTCCTAAGGAGATCCTAAGGAGATTCCTGGTCCTAAGGCTATTCCTGGTCCTAAGAATATTCCTGGTCCTAAGGAGATTCCTGGTCCTAAGGAGATTCCTGATCCGAAGGAGATTCCTGGTCCTAAGGAAATTCCTGGTCCTAAGGAGATTCCTGGTCCTAAGGAGATTCCTGATCCTAAAGAGATTCCTGGTCCTAAAGAGATTCCTGGTCCAAAGGAGATTCCTGGTCCTAAGGAGATTTCTGGTCCTAAGGAGATTCCTGGTTCTAGGGAGATTCCTGGTCCTAAGGAGATTCCGTTTCGGCACGTTTCACTGTATTTGTATTTTCAGCATTTTTTCTTGTTATGAAAAATGTTATATGTCAAGAAGGTAGTTATAACTTTTCATGATTAAACATAAGGTTTGACATCATCATCTTGGCAGAAAGATGGATGAAAAAAATATGTTAGCCATTAGGAGACAGAACTTTAATATTTCGACAATTTATTAAGAGAAATCTTTGACTTTCTCAAATTTCATTGGTCTAGACAGTAATGTATACTGGTATTATAAGAGAAATCAAAGCTTAACTAATGATAATCTTAATGTAGCTTTGTAATCTTTAGAATACATTCAGTGATTATCAAGCAGATATTTGTTTTGAATGAAGACTGCTACAAAAAGGTATCATTGCATCAGAAAGCATTGTTCTTGCTACCGAGTTCATGGGAAACAAGCTGTCTACTTCCAAATAATACATGAATATAAGGTTCACCTTATACAACTAAAATATCAATAATATATACTCTGAAAAAAGCACAATAAATCTATTACTTTTGACAGTAATTATGAAACACCATATTTATTTATGTTAAATAATATGATGACCCTTCATAATACTGTGAAAAAAAATTGGAGTTCAAATATTGATTGGTGTTTAACGCAAGTTCAAATATTGAACCTTTCAAATTTGTAAAGAGTTAATTTTCTTTTGGTTTTAGGTCGTTCCGGCCCCAAGTCGATTCGGCCCAGGTCGTTCCGGCCCAAGTCGATCCGGCCCCAAGTCGATCCGGCCCTAAATTAAAAGTCGATTCGGTCCCATTTGAAATTAAATACTTTTGAACTGAAATACACAAGTGTTTATCATTTCAAAATGTTTTTGATCGATTTTAATATTAAAAATTCAAACATTAGAATTTTTTGTGTGTAATCAAGAAATCAATGTAGCGATACTCGTTAAATAAATATATTTATTACAATTAAATGATGATTATACAGCAGTTAGTACTGATTAGTGTACAAGTCTTTGATTGTACTCTAAATTAAGCTACACTCAAGCTAATTTTATTGTTTGATATCGCCAATTAATTTGAACAATTTATAAAATCAAGTGTAGTAAAAACATACAAGAACTCAAAACCCAAGCTAATTTTAGGGTGTGAGAAATTTGAAAGTCTTTGTTCTGCGGGCGCTGTGGCTAAAAAAAAAGGAACTATGACTATGTCTTTCATTCATTCCTTCCATGATGTCTTATCCATGTGTAGTGTGTTCCAGACCTGTCAGACCGCGGCAGCCAGCTCTAGAGTGCGACTCCTGTGGAAACTAGTTATCTCCCGCTTATCATTCGGAACACACTTTCTGTTTGACGTTCAGGTTTGCTAGTTTATAACGTAATATTTATAGTAGGCCCGAATCGACTTGGGGCCGGATTGACTTAGGCCAGAACGACTTGGGGCCGAACTGGTTTGGGGCCGGATCGACCTGATACCTTTCTTTTCATATTATGATTTATATTACATGTTTTTTTTTATCCTTTTTTGTTAGTACACGCCACGATATAACTGAAATACTGCTAAGGTTGACGTTAAACACCAATCAATCAATCAATCAATTTTTTGTAATTACCATTATATAATATCAATAAACTGTGACATTTTTTTTTTATGCTGATTTAATTTCATTTGCTACATATAAGTTGCAATCTACTTACCAGTTATATCTAAGTATAATTGTATAACTAGGTAAATATGTATAAAAAAAAACCCTTAGTTATTTAATTTATAAATTTCTGTGTTTTACAGACTTTTGTGACCTTCCTTTAGTCATTCAGTATATTTATTATTTATTATCAGTAATATAACACACATAACTTTAAAAAAAAAAAAAAAAAAAATTAAAGAGATTATATTCTGAATTTTAACAACAAATTTAATAAATGTAAATTTTGTTCATTTGTGTGTCACTTTTGAAAAAAAAATCATGCTACTCTGTAATATTAATATCTTGATTAATCCTACAGAGGTTGTTATTGATAACTTACGTCCTTTCATTCATCACGATGTTTTGATATTGAAGTATCAAATAAGATACAGTTGAATGTTTAAATGGTGTATTCATTTAACCAGGTGTTTTAAATTCCCACCCACTTTTTTATTTAAGTGGGTTATTTTTCGACCAGCCGTGTAATTTTTTATATGTAATTTACATTGTTTGCAGATGAGGTTGCTAAGAATTCCTATCTAGTCTTTGGTACTTTTGTGCTTGATTTATCACTCAAGCGTGTTATCTGATACACAAACAGTCTAAATGAAGCATAACCAATAAGGTCAGAGGTCGCATGAAACAGAAAGAGCTGAATGTTTCAAGTTGTATCACCTTTTGCAGTTTTTCTTTGACCCGTAGGTAATATCTTTGTAGTTTGGCATTAAGTCAGAGGACTTTTTTGACAGATAAAACTCTTATCAGATGTTAATATTATCTCTAACTAAAACCTAAAGAAGTCACTGAAATCTGAGTCTTAACTACTCTTGTAATAGACCTACATCAATGCAAAAGATAGATATTTCACTCTTGCAGATATTTGCATAAAATTGCTTGCATATGATGATGTTTTTAACTGTCTTGTTATTGGGTTGTTTATTTGAATTATTTGTACTTTTCTATTTTCTCTAAAGTGATTCTATTTCTTTTCTACAATTCAATGTTATTTTAAAAAATAAAGCTTAAAGAAACAATATGATATTGCTGAACAGAAACAAATATATGATAGCAAAACAAAATATAGTTTTTGAATCCAAATTTTATTTTGGCAATATGAACATTTTTTCTCTTTTATTATGATTTTTTATGTTATTTTCTCTGATGATTTGTCTTTCCATATGGAAATCTAGGATCTTAAAGAATTATGCATATTTCTAGACCAAACTTACATGATGTATGAAATGTTTTGATTTTTAGCTCACCTTGCCAAAAGCAATGTGAGCTTTTGCCATCACTTGGCGTCCGTCGTCCGTTAACTTTTCGCATTTTAATCTTCTCCTCTGAAACCTCTCAGCCAAATGAACTGAAACTTGGTAGGAAGCATCTATGGAAGGTCCTCTCTAAAGATTGCTCATTTTGTCCCGATCTATTAACAAACATGGCCACCACAGGCAATTCTTGTTTCTGATTGGCCGATTTTTTTAAATCTTCTCCTCCGAAACCGCTTGGCCAAATGAACGAAACTTGATAGGAAGCATCTATGGAAGGTCCTCTATAAAGATTGCTCATTTCATCCCGATCCGTTAACAAACATGGCCACCACAGGTGATTGGTTCATTTCTAAAAAAAACTTCTCCATTGTAGTAAACTGTTAAAAGGGAGATAACTCTTGCATTAGACTGTTAAAAGAAATATAACTCTTGCCATTATCATCCTTAGAAATTAACTAATGCTGATATAGTGTAACATGTTTATACTATACATTACATGTAGATATTCACATTTTAATATTCGTTTTAGCTCACCTTGCCAAAGGCAATGTGGGCTTTTGGCATCACTTGGTGTCCGTCGTTTGTTGTCTGTCATCTGTTAACTTTTCACATTTTAATCTTCTCCTCTGAAACCCATCAGCCAAATGAACTGAAACTTAGTAGGAAGCATCTATGGAAGGTCCTCTCTAAAGAGTGCACATTTTGTTATGATCCATTATCAAACATGGCCCTCCACATGCAATTCTTGTTTCTGATTGGCCAATTTTTTTTAAATCTCCTCCTCTGAAACCGCTTGGCCAAATTAACCAAAACATGACAGGAAGCATCTATGGAATGTCCTCTATGAGGATTGCTCATTTCGCCCCAATCGGTTAACAAACATGGCCAGCACAGGCAATTCTTGTTTCTGATTGGTCGATATCTAAAAAATCTTCTCCTCTTAAACTGCCTAGCCAAATGAACCGAAACTTGGTAGGAAGCATCTACATGTATGGAAGGATGTGTATTAAGTTTCCTCAAAGCAGAATGAAAAGTGAGCGACACAGGCTCAGCCCACTGAGCCTCTAGTTTTTATAATACTCTCTAAAAAGTTCTGTTAGCTTAATTTGGAAACCAAGGGCTATGTCAGCATTAAAGGATGTGTTAGGTAGAATTCTCTTAGATTTGAACATTGCCAGTGCGTTATTAACTCATGAAGGCCATTACAAATGCTTCATATGGGATATTTGAGTAAAGGGACATGATCTAGATTCATTATTTGAATTCAAATGTGATCAGTGGCTACTTTGAACATGTAATACTTATTACTTACTAGCTTATCAGAAAAAAGTCAAAAAAGGGGGAATAATGGTTCATAATTTAATTTGAATATTATGCTATGTGCAATAAAAAAATTCACATCACAATCAAATCATGTCACATTCATTTTCTTAATGTGAATAATCTGCTTATTATGATAAATTGTATAATTTTTAATATTTCCACTCCCCTTGATATATCATATGTTGTTTTCTATGGATAGGCTGTTAAACCTAACTGAATCATTAATGTGAAGACAATACAATGTAATTATCTGTTTAGTTAACACTAAACTTTAACCTTTTTAACACTGAACTTTAACCTTTTTTACACTGAACTTTAACCTTATTATCATGAATATAGCAATCAATTGTAGAAGAGAAACCTCCTTATTTTGTTAAGCTAAGTTGAAAGATTGCTAGATAAATATAATTATAAACATTTTTTATCAATCTGATTTCATGAAAATTGCATTATTTATATTGACCATACCTCATATGTATTATTGGGCAGAGGAGGAGGTTATTTTTTTTTCAATCAACAAATTATATTTAAATTTAAATCCCTACCAAATCAAGGGGCCATCGTGGTCATGATCGTATGGTAGTTAGATTTACAACTACCTGCGCAATAAGTGCCTATCACCACTAAATTTGTGAGTTTGAACCCCATTTGATACAACATTACGTGATAAAGTTTGTCAGTGACTTGCGACAGATCGGTGGTTTTCTCCGGGTCCTCCAGTTTCCTCCACCAATAAAACTGACCGCCATGATATAACTGAAATATTGTTGAAAGTGGCATTAAACACCATAAACCCAAACCCAAATCAGCTGCAAGCTATGGACCGTTTCACACTCATTTAAGGGTATGCGTTTTGCTGTTGAAGACCCTACTGTGACTGAAATGTAGAAAATCAGTAAAAGCGTGGTTCCTTTACTTGAATTTATGTCTTAAGTGTAATGTTGAATAGTGTCTCATGTCCATTTACATCCATATCTTTTCTTACTATTTGATACCTGTTGTCAGTAACACTTTCAATATGTTCTAATTTGTGAAATCTCAACCCTGATTCAAAAGTCATAACAATTTCATGATAAAACACCAGAAAATGTATGAATATATAAAGATTGATATGTTTATTAGTTGCTGCTTTCATTTTTATTATGTTAAACATATCTGTTTTAGCTTTGGACCCCCTTACCCCCTGCTAGGGCTTTTCTAGACCAGCAAGGGCCTTAAATAGCCGTCCGACCCCCCATCCACTTTCATTGGTGTTTAGTTATGCCACCAATTGTCACAGATATAGCATAAAATTCATTCAGATTAATTTTGATATATCTAAGGTTTTCCTGAACATGTTTATAAATAAATCAGAGTGCACAGCAATGTGTGTAGATTAATATATGTCATGTGACTATTGTATACAGCAATGTGTGTAGATTAATATATGTCATGTGACTATTGTATACAGCAATGTGTGTAGATTAATATATGTCATGTGACTATTGTATACAGCAATGTGTGTAGATTAATATATGTCATGTGACTATTGTATACAGCAATGTGTGTAGATTAATATATGTCATGTGACTATTGTATACAGCAATGTGTGTAGATTAATATATGTCATGTGACTATTGTATACAGCAATGTGTGTAGATTAATATATGTCATGTGACTATTGTATACAGCAATGTGTGTAGATTAATATATGTCATGTGACTATTGTGCACAGCAATGTGTGTAGATTAATATATGTCATGTGACTATTGTATACAAATGTATGTAATTTACTGTGTTTTATAAGGATGTTCGTGATATTGATTTAGTAAATTATGATTAGAGGGGGGAGGGGATTTTAGCTGCTGCAATCCAGTTTTACTGTAATAGGTTTAAAAAACAAAAATTTAATTTAATTTCAATGTTGACACCCAGGATAAAATGTTTTTTGTGCAAACAAAAGATACAACATTATGTGATAAACTTTGTCAGTCACTTACGGCAGGTCAATAGTTTTCTCTGGGTTCTCCCGTTTCCTCCACCAATAAAACTGACCACCATGATATAACTGAAATATTGTTGAAATTGGCATTAAACACCTAACCCTAACCTAACCAATATTATAATAAATAATAGAAACTTATTATAAATACATATTATAATAAATAATAGAAACTTATTATAAATACATATTATAATAAATAATAAATAAATACTGCAGTTATACTAGTAAATAACCACAAGCTGGAAGTCAACATTAGTCAAAAGTAATGATTTGTGGTTTATTAAACAGTTGATAATTAACATATAATTGATCAGCTAGGTCTAGTCTATTGTTAGTTATATGGTTTACCAAAACTACTCAGTCAAATGTTTATATTAACCTTTACATTTATTTTGACTAATTAAAGCAACTTGACACTAATTTTAAGAATATGTTGTACTTGTTGATTTATTTTTATCAAGAGGTTTTACAATTTTCAATTGAAATATTATTATGCCCCCGCTCGACGAGAGTCGGGGGTATATAGGGATCCTCATGTCCGTTCGTCCGTCCGTTCATCACACTTGATTTCCGGATAATAATTAAAGTACCGCTTAACCAAATCTTTTCAAACTTTCACACATTGCTGTGTACCATAAAATACAGGTTAAAATTGATTACGGTGTATTTCACATTTACCGTACCTGAGTTATGGCCCTTTTTCTCTTAGAAAATAGGGACTTTTTAGGTATCCGAATGATATTTAAAGTACCGCTCAACCAAATCTTTTTAAACTTTAACACAATGCTGTATACCATAATATACAGGTCAAGTTTGAATATGGTGTATTTCACATTTACCGTTCATAAGTTATGGCCCTTTTTCTCTTAGCAAATAGGGACTTTCTAGGTTTCCAGATGATATTTAAGGTACGACTCATTCCTTTCATTGCCTCATTCAAAATTTGGAATACGGTGGTATCTGTGATCACCAAATCAACTTTCTCTAGTTAAATTGAATATTTAATGGAAATATTTATTTTTGATATTGGAAAATTAATAATTAGATTCTTAATTTCTCCTCTCTTTTCTGATATATCACACATATCTTCAATCTAATTAAACTTAGATCTTTATTTTCTCCCCCTTTTCTGATATGTTGTGCATATATGTGTGACATATCATGTTTGTTTGTTTGTTTGATGGTGTTTAATACCACTTTCAGCAGTATTTCAGTTATATCGTAGCGGTCAGTTTTATTAGTGGAGGAAACTGGAGGACTCAGAGAAAACCACCGACCTGTGGCAAATTAATGACAAACTTTATCACATAATGTTGTACACCTCGCGCTGATCGAGATTCAAACTCTTAACATCAGTGGTGATAGGCACTAATTGCATAGGTAGTTGTAAATACAACTATCATACGATCATGGCCACTACAGCACCTTTCAGAAAAGGCGTAGAAATTAAAGCTATAATTTTGGAAAATAAAATTGACTGAATTGATCATCTATGACCTAGTTTAATTAATCTAGATTGTCAGCAACCTTAAATGACATCTGTTTTTTTGGGGGGGTTTTTTAATAAAATTTCTAAAACACTTTTCTTGATTATAACAGGACATGGTAGAAGACGGAACTTAACCAGTGTAGAACTGATAGACAGTCATCAAGGAACACATATATTACAGGTATGTCAATGTTTATAACATAAAATAGGTAGATCAATTAACATAAGGCTGCATATCCCTGGTAATATGAAAACAGGAGGTTATTCTGTGATAATTCATGTTTATTGATGGAGGAGAAGTGAGTACCTAGAGACATCCACAGACCTGACACAAGTCGCTGACAAACTATCACTTAAAGTAGTATCAAGTATATGTCGCCACACATTAGAATATTATGGTTGTTAGGCACTGATTGCATAGGTTGACGTAAATCCAACTACCATATGATTATGATTGGACTATGAAGGAACCCTTGATTTTTAAGCATAGTTACCTTAGTAATATTTATTTTTTGTTAATGACTCAACTTGACACTGCTTTTTGAAAAACAATTATATTTGAAACTTGTAAATGTTGAAAGAAGTTCCTAGAGTCGGGCTGAACCAATGAGTAATTAAATTTTATAATATTGGGAACCAAATCAAGTTTTATTGTAAAATCCCACTTGAGTTATCTCAATTTGTACCCATGTTATAACTTTTTAGAAAAATTTGACTGATGTTACTACATTGAATTGGGACAACATATTAATTTTTATAAATTATTCTATTTTTAATAAGGACATGGTTGGGTAGAATATTGTGTAAAGTGCAAACTTGGAGAATGAAATATTTCTCTGGTATAATTTAATTTTGAAACTGCAATAAAGTTTTTTTTTTCTAACAGAATTTACAGAGTTTGCACTTTGTTTTAGATCAAGGTAACTTTGCAATACATCT
Organism: Bathymodiolus brooksi; assembly: GCA_963680875.1. Taxonomy (NCBI): domain Eukaryota; kingdom Metazoa; phylum Mollusca; class Bivalvia; order Mytilida; family Modiolidae; genus Bathymodiolus; species Bathymodiolus brooksi. The sequence continues at coordinate 65,619,457 of OY804576.1, read as the reverse complement.
GTTCACGTTAAAGGGAATAATCCAACTGTTATAATGATTTGATTTTGTTCTTTGTCCACTCAGGCAACTTGGCTGTATTTTTCTATATAATAAAATATACAAAAATTAGTATTTAAGGTCTGAAATTGAGAGAATATCACACTTACGACACTAGTCCCTCTCTTATAAGGCCACCCATTCTGAGATAATATCACATTTACGACACTAGTCCCTCTCTTATAAGGCCACCCATTCTGAGAGAATATCACATTTACGACACTAGTCCCTCTCTTATAAGGCCACCCATTCTGAGAGAATATCACATTTACGACACTAGTCCCTCTCTTATAAGGCCACCCATTCTGAGAGAATATCACACTTACGACACTAGTCCCTCTCTTATAAGGCCACCCATTCTGAGATAATATCACATTTACGACACTAGTCCCTCTCTTATAAGGCCACCCATTCTGAGATAATATCAAATTTACGACACTAGTCCCTCTCTTATAAGACCACCCATTCTGAGAGAATATCACATTTACGACACTAGTCCCTCTCTTATAAGGCCACCCATTCTGAGAGAATATCACATTTACGACACTAGTCCCTCTCTTATAAGGCCACCCATTCTGAGAGAATATCACATTTACGACACTAGTCCCTCTCTTATAAGGCCACCCATTCTGAGAGAATATCACACTTACGACACTAGTCCCTCTCTTATAAGGCCACCCATTCTGAGAGAATATCACATTTACGACACTAGTCCCTCTCTTATAAGGCCACCCATTCTGAGATAATATCACATTTGCGACACTAGTCCCTCTCTTATAAGGCCACCCATTCTGAGATAATATCACATTTACGACACTAGTCCCTCTCTTATAAGGCCACCCATTCTGAGATAATATCACATTTATGACACTAGTCCCTCTCTTATAAGGCCACCCATTCTGAGATAATATCACATTTACGACACTAGTCCCTCTCTTATAAGGCCACCCATTCTGAGATAATATCACATTTACGACACTAGTCCCTCTCTTATAAGACCACCCATTCTGAGAGAATATCACATTTACGACACTAGTCCCTCTCTTATAAGGCCACCCATTCTGAGAGAATATCACATTTACGACACTAGTCCCTCTCTTATAAGGCCACCCATTCTGAGAGAATATCACACTTACGACACTAGTCCCTCTCTTATAAGGCCACCCATTCTGAGATAATATCACATTTACGACACTAGTCCCTCTCTTATAAGGCCACCCATTCTGAGATAATATCAAATTTACGACACTAGTCCCTCTCTTATAAGACCACCCATTCTGAGAGAATATCACATTTACGACACTAGTCCCTCTCTTATAAGGCCACCCATTCTGAGAGAATATCACATTTACGACACTAGTCCCTCTCTTATAAGGCCACCCATTCTGAGAGAATATCACATTTACGACACTAGTCCCTCTCTTATAAGGCCACCCATTCTGAGAGAATATCACACTTACGACACTAGTCCCTCTCTTATAAGGCCACCCATTCTGAGAGAATATCACATTTACGACACTAGTCCCTCTCTTATAAGGCCACCCATTCTGAGATAATATCACATTTGCGACACTAGTCCCTCTCTTATAAGGCCACCCATTCTGAGATAATATCACATTTACGACACTAGTCCCTCTCTTATAAGGCCACCCATTCTGAGATAATATCACATTTATGACACTAGTCCCTCTCTTATAAGGCCACCCATTCTGAGATAATATCACATTTACGACACTAGTCCCTCTCTTATAAGGCCACCCATTCTGAGATAATATCACATTTACGACACTAGTCCCTCTCTTATAAGACCACCCATTCTGAGAGAATATCACATTTACGACACTAGTCCCTCTCTTATAAGGCCACCCATTCTGAGAGAATATCACATTTACGACACTAGTCCCTCTCTTATAAGGCCACCCATTCTGAGAGAATATCACACTTACGACAATAGTCCCTCTCTTATAAGGCCACCCATTCTGAGAGAATATCACATTTACGACACTAGTCCCTCTCTTATAAGGCCACCCATTCTGAGATAATATCACATTTGCGACACTAGTCCCTCTCTTATAAGGCCACCCATTCTGAGATAATATCACATTTACGACACTAGTCCCTCTCTTATAAGGCCACCCATTCTGAGATAATATCACATTTATGACACTAGTCCCTCTCTTATAAGGCCACCCATTCTGAGATAATATCACATTTACGACACTAGTCCCTCTCTTATAAGGCCACCCATTCTGAGATAATATCACATTTACGACACTAGTCCCTCTCTTATAAGGCCACCCATTCTGAGAGAATATCACACTTACGACACTAGTCCCTCTCTTATAAGGACACCCATTCTGAGAGTCTCTTATAAGGCCACCCACATTTACGACACTAGCCCCTCTCTTATAAGGCCACCCATTCTGAGAGAATATCACATTTACGACACTAGTCCCTCTCTTATAAGGCCACCCATTCTGAGATAATATCACATTTACGACACTAGTCCCTCTCTTATAAGGCCACCCATTCTGAGAGAATATCACATTTACGACACTAGTCCCTCTCTTATAAGGCCACCCATTCTGAGAGAATATCACACTTACGACACTAGTCCCTCTCTTATAAGGCCACCCATTCTGAGATAATATCACATTTACGACACTAGTCCCTCTCTTATAAGGCCACCCATTCTGAGATAATATCAAATTTACGACACTAGTCCCTCTCTTATAAGACCACCCATTCTGAGAGAATATCACATTTACGACACTAGTCCCTCTCTTATAAGGCCACCCATTCTGAGAGAATATCACATTTACGACACTAGTCCCTCTCTTATAAGGCCACCCATTCTGAGAGAATATCACATTTACGACACTAGTCCCTCTCTTATAAGGCCACCCATTCTGAGAGAATATCACACTTACGACACTAGTCCCTCTCTTATAAGGCCACCCATTCTGAGAGAATATCACATTTACGACACTAGTCCCTCTCTTATAAGGCCACCCATTCTGAGATAATATCACATTTGCGACACTAGTCCCTCTCTTATAAGGCCACCCATTCTGAGATAATATCACATTTACGACACTAGTCCCTCTCTTATAAGGCCACCCATTCTGAGATAATATCACATTTATGACACTAGTCCCTCTCTTATAAGGCCACCCATTCTGAGATAATATCACATTTACGACACTAGTCCCTCTCTTATAAGGCCACCCATTCTGAGATAATATCACATTTACGACACTAGTCCCTCTCTTATAAGACCACCCATTCTGAGAGAATATCACATTTACGACACTAGTCCCTCTCTTATAAGGCCACCCATTCTGAGAGAATATCACATTTACGACACTAGTCCCTCTCTTATAAGGCCACCCATTCTGAGAGAATATCACACTTACGACAATAGTCCCTCTCTTATAAGGCCACCCATTCTGAGAGAATATCACATTTACGACACTAGTCCCTCTCTTATAAGGCCACCCATTCTGAGATAATATCACATTTGCGACACTAGTCCCTCTCTTATAAGGCCACCCATTCTGAGATAATATCACATTTACGACACTAGTCCCTCTCTTATAAGGCCACCCATTCTGAGATAATATCACATTTATGACACTAGTCCCTCTCTTATAAGGCCACCCATTCTGAGATAATATCACATTTACGACACTAGTCCCTCTCTTATAAGGCCACCCATTCTGAGATAATATCACATTTACGACACTAGTCCCTCTCTTATAAGGCCACCCATTCTGAGAGAATATCACACTTACGACACTAGTCCCTCTCTTATAAGGACACCCATTCTGAGAGTCTCTTATAAGGCCACCCACATTTACGACACTAGCCCCTCTCTTATAAGGCCACCCATTCTGAGAGAATATCACATTTACGACACTAGTCCCTCTCTTATAAGGCCACCCATTCTGAGATAATATCACATTTACGACACTAGTCCCTCTCTTATAAGGCCACCCATTCTGAGATAATATCACATTTACGACACTAGTCCCTCTCTTATAAGGCCACCCATTCTGAGAGAATATCACACTTACAACACTAGTCCCTCTCTTATAAGGCCACCCATTCTGAGAGAATATCACATTTATGACACTAGTCCCTCTCTTATAAGGCCACCCACATTTATGACACTAGTCCCTCTCTTATAAGGCCACCCACATTTACGACACTAGCCCCTCTCTTATAAGGCCACCCACATTTACGACACTAGTACCTCTCTTATAAGGCCACCCATTCTGAGAGAAAAAGTAGCCTTATAAGAGAGGTGGCCTCTAGGAGGATAATTTAGTAGCATTTTACTATCTTAGTTGATCTGAAATCTGACAGATAAAAGGAGAGGGTTTGGTGGGAGGTGCTTTATAACAGGGGGAATACTATATTTCAAGATCATATACTAGTTATATTTTGAGTATTAAAGAATTGTTATTTATTCAAATATTTTCACTAATTCCAAAAAGGGATAATAACACAATAAATGTTCAACAATATTGCTCTCTAATTTTATCCAATGTTTCGTCCATCAAGGCTTTTTCAAGGATAAATCTATAATGAAATCACATTCTGGTGTATTGTTATCTTTCTTGAATATTTGGACAAATTGTATATATGTTTGAGTGATAGAACATCTAGCAGATATTAGATTAAGTAGAAAGAAAGGTGTGTCGGAACATATTGATTGTGCTAATCACTACAATGAACACTTTAATGTAATAATTATCAGAACATCTACACAATTCCTCCAAATATTTTAGAAAGATAAAATAAACTGCAATGGATTGAAAAACTTGAAAGGGAAATTCCCAAAGGACTGAAAATCAAAAGTCATCTTAGAATTCTATGGCAGGAATATTGATAATTTATTACTCAGAGAGAAAAGAAAAGCAAATATTTTTGTTCATAATAAATTAATTAATTACTATAGTGTAATTTAATTGTGACAATATAGTTTTGAGCCGTCTTCAAGTTTTTCTCTCGCAAAAAAATATTCCTAATACAAACTACCACAACACACCCACTTTAAGAAGTAAAAGTAAATTTTTTTTCCACATTTAATATTTAAATACATTCTGACATTGACATATTATATTTGTAATAAACGATGATTATCAATAACAAACACTAATTTGTACATTATATTTTATCAAAAAACATTTTTATGACAAGTTAAAATGTCTTTTTCCTAAGATAATTCGGTAATTGGCACTTCGTTAATGTATATTTTATTTTAAAAAATGATTTTCTAATTAGTATAAAACATTAATGGTTCCATCTTCATCCATCTTTCTGACTGTTTAGTATAGGTTTCGTGGCCCCACTGTATATATTTGTCAATATGTAAAGAAATATTTTCCAAAAATTATGGATCAGTCGGTGCATAGAAATAAAAATTACACAAATTTGAACTTTTTTAACTTAAAAACTTATGCATGCATTATGGATATTGAGTTTGAATTTAAATTATATTATTGTTTATTTTTAAGTGATTTTTAATGCTGTATTTTTATTGCTTTTTCAAACCACACTTGAAAAATGTAGGGTAAATTAAAAGAATATTGCATTAATATTGGCTAATATTATCTAGAAGAAAATAGAACAACCACACACACAATCACCACCAACTATTCTCTCTCTCTCATTCCTTTCTTCAATCTCTGTTTTAGTTCAATCTACACATATTAATGTAAGAAATATTCATATACATGCATGCTCTATCAAATAAAGTTGTAACTTATTGTACATAGGAGAAGACTTCATAAGTTTGTTTAACTTGTGTTTTATCCTTTTTGCACATTTGAGCAAATAAAAAATATATTTAAGCTAAACTAGAGGAAAATATTACATTGCATGACCTTATGATGAAAATAATATTTTTAAATGATAATAATGTCCATGCAAAAACTACTCTGTTGTATAGCACTGACTTTAATAAACCATAAAGCCTTCATTGTTGTTATCCCCCCGCCAACGAAGTTGCGATGGAATATAGTAACGCTACCGTCCGTCCTTCCGTAACATCCTTGTGAACACTATAGTATCAACATCATTCAATGGATTTTGACCAAACTTGGTACATACTTAGTCTTTAAGAGAATCTGAAACCCTATTGATTTTCAAGATCATAGGTCAAAGGTCAAGGTCACCGGGTCAAATTTTTAGGCGAGGGGATACGCTACACTTTGCGTTGCCCTTGTTCTTTTTACAATTATACGATATTGTTCCTTTGTATTATGAAAAGAAATTTTATTTTTGTGTTACATTATTAAGGTGTGATACTGATAAATGGTGTGTAATTTTAATTCTTGTAAAATAATTGACACATTCAAATATTGCTTTCTTAGTGTCCTTCTGTTTGATAAAAGATTTTGAATCATATTCATCCTTATGAATTACTGGTAAAAAGGTATTTTGCTAATTATGTGCCAGTCAAATTCAGAAGAAAACAAAATTCTATCATAATCTGTTGTTTTTCACATACGAATAGCTCCATAAGAAATTCATGTTTTACACTATTTCTTGTCTGAGTAACCCCCCCCCCCTTTTTAAAGAGTAGGAAGGAGCTTCTTTTTCCTTACATAGGAGGTATTTCAAAGTTATTTTACTATTTCAATCTTTCATTGGTCTTGACAGAATACTTGTATTTCATTTTGCCAATTGAAAATGGCTTGCCAAATACTATTATATTTATATATATTTATATTTTGTTTATGTACCCTTTATTTAAGGTAGAAATAAATAAAGGGTATATTTTTCATCATGGTAGCTCACCCAAGGTCTGTCTTATTCCACTTAAAATTGTAAGAAAATTCCCCACATACTCCTTTAACCCCTCCACCCCCCACCCCCCCCCCCCCCCCCCAAATTATGTCCCTTTAAATTTAGAGGTTTACACAGTAAAATACATGCAGATGAGCTATATGAGTGAGTATTATACTGTTAAAGTTATCTCCCATTGAAAAATGACGAAAATTTACTTAAAAAACAAAGCAGTATTCCCCATTTAACAAGACAAATGTAGCAAGCCCCTTTACAAATGCATCACTATTTTATTAGTAAGTGAGGGGCTGCCGTGGCCGTGAGCATATGGTAGTTGGATTTACAACTACCTATGCAATCAGTTCCTATCACCACTGATGTTGTGAGTTCGAATCTTGATCAGGGCGAGGTGGACAACATTATGTGATAAAGTTTGTCAGTGACTTGTGACAGGTCGGTGGTTTTCTCCAGGTCCTCCAGTTTCCTCCATCAATAAAACTGACTGCCAAGATATGACTGAAATATTGTTGAAAGTGGCATTAAACAACATCAAATAAACAAACAAAATATAAATAAGTAAGCACATGCACACAATGATTTTTTTTTTATCCATTTCACATCTGCACAGAGTACAAGCACCACAATCATTAATTTGAAAACAAAGAAGGATTTGGTGTAAGCGAACATCTTTTTACTAGTATTTTAATTATTAAATATTTTGGGGGGGAAATAGATCATTGATTAGACAGTACAAATGTATATATAGAAAAGTGGATTTAGCTTGTGTCCTTTTATAGCATTGTAAGTGTGATCTTCCTGAGAAATTCTTAGAAAACGTTTGATTCCCACCATTATTGAATTTCTATCATGAAAGATGTTCATTTCTTAGACTAATATTATAGGACCAAAGATCAAGTTAAGTACCAGTCTAATCCAGCATAATACCAGAAAGACCCAGTCTCACTAGGACAATAACCAATTGTTGACCTTATAATTTAAGGTCAATTTACATACAAAAATTGATGTCATTGACACATGTTTCATGTGTCATTAGACACAAACTTTAGAAAACATGCAATCTTAATTCCAGATAATCAAAAATTGAACAAAGGTTGCCACAGTATAATAACTATTGCTATCTTCTTTCAATTCAACAATCAGGATATGTAACCAAATACAAAATGGCCGTGATTTTTTATTATACAGACATTTCATGTCTGATTTCACTCCTAACGACTTTTGCATTCTTTGTGTTTTACGTTTTTAACCTGTTTATTGCAGTTTTATGGTTGATTATGTAAATTTTGTATTTTTTATATAAAATTGATTGTTAATAAAAAGTTTATTGATTATAAAATAAAAGTGCAAATGATGTATAATAAGTATTGTGCCAAATTTATCTGATGTGATGCTCATTGGAGGATGTTAAAGCATTATTTATATAATTTTACAAAAAGTTATGAAAAATACTGAATATTGTATGCAAAACCTGTTGGCCAAATATACCATGTTCTAATAAAAAAATAGAATCTCCCTCCTTCTGCTATCAGTGTATTACAATATTTCTGCACTTGTGAGCGAGAACTTTAAAAGTTGAGAAATATTGTAATCCGCTGGCAGCAGAAGTAGAATTTGTTCCTCCTATCACTGTTTACATCAAAAATATCTTTAAGTTGTAAATTATAGTTGTTAATAATGTCAAGAGCAAATTAAAAGGAATTCTCATGCAGTAATTTACTCACAGTGGTGAATTGAAATATTGCGAAAATTAAACCAACTGGTTAAAATTTCTGAGAATAGGAGAATACTATATAACTACTGGTACATGTGTCACTGTCATGTGACTGTATATTATATTGCAGGGTTCGTCGTGGCCTTTTCCGTATGGTGGTTGGATTTACAACTACCTATGTAATCAGTGCCTATCACCACTGATGTTGTGAGTTCAAATCTCGATCAGGGCGAGGTGTACAACATTATGTGAAAAAGTTTGTCTGTGACTTGCGACAGGTCAATGGTTTTCTCCGGGTCCTCCGGTTTCCTCCACCAATAAAACTGACCACACGATATAACTGAAATATTGTTGAAAGTGGTGTTACACACCATCAAACAAACAAACAAACAAGATATTATATGGCAAAGTTGTGTATGTACAATTTGTCTCCATACTTTGGTATCATTTTAGGAAAAGTTTGACACATGATTAATCATAAATGAAAATCAGTTGATGATGGTCAATAAATGATGATCCAGCTCAAAAATTTACTTTCAATTATTTGAATGCATTAATTTTATGCATAATTACATGTGATGTTATTGATTTCACCATCATTCTTTGTCACAAATGATGTTAAATATGTTTAAAATCATAGAAAATGGAAAATACTAATGAATACTTGCTGATTTTATAAATAATATTTATTTTTCTTTCAAATTCTAATATAAAAACAGGCAATGCAGCGAACTATTGCTGCTTCCCATATATTCCCACTAGGATCGATTATGAAATTTCTACCGATTCCAAACACTATGTTTAAGCAGGATTAGTCCACATTTTCTGAAATATAGATTCAGAAATTATGTTATTTTATTATATTAACATTATGAACTGGTTTTAATTGTGATCTGTTTATGATAATCCATCAATTTAGTTGAAATTTGTGTGTTGTATGTTTTTTTTTCACATTTATTTGACAACACACTAACATCTTAAGACACCCCATTTAAGGACATGAACCATTCATTCATCTTTGACCGTCCAATCATATGCAAGACAGTTAAATATATTGATTAATCGGATAATAGCTCTTGGCATGTACTCTTTGATTGGTCGGTTGAATATATGAACCCTGATATGACCCCAAGCAGTATGTCGTTAGATGTTAGCGAATCACCAAAAATAGAAATAAATAAAAAGATATCGGTACCTCTTAAGTTTAGCCTGACTTTGCTTAATATTTGTTAAACATGTTTTATTCTTATATTTTCAGTCTTTAGATGGTTTTGCCTTTGCACTTGGTACTGATGGAAGATTTTTGTATATATCAGAAACTGTCTCTATATACCTTGGGCTTTCACAAGTAAGTTATTTTCAAGATATCATCTTCTGTACAGTTTGCCTATCATTTATTTTTATGTTGCAGTTCTAGCATGTTCAACACTAGGGATCACTTTGTCTTATGTTAAAAAGCTTTTCCCATTTTGTTCTGAATTGTCATCCACTATGGTTGCTGTGGAACTGAACAGTTTCTGAAAATGTGATCTAATCTGCAGTATTATGCAAGTTTTTGTTGATATTGGTGCAATTGTTGACCATCACTGTTCACATTTTCTTTTCATCTAGGCATCTAAACATTGATTTTCTTCTAAAATTTCCATGTCAAATTCAAATAAAATTTCATATTTTGTATCCATTATGAGAAGAGAATATTTAGTTGTGAGCAATCAAGTTATCTCCCCTGGAAACAAGAATAATAAAGCATTGAGAAAAAAAATGAATTAAAGAGTTCAGAAGTATAAAAAGAATAATGCTGGATACTTTAGGTTTATACTGGATTTCCTGTACCATTTAACGAATGAATATTGACCAACTGGTATTTAAACTCCTAGAAGTCACATTGGTGTTGGTCAGAAAAAGTTTAAAGTTCCTATTGTTAAGAAATCAACTTCCTATTGTTGGGCAATCAATGAACAATAGGAACTGTGTTTAAACTTCTTTCCTGATGAAAACTTTCTCTCTGATGAAACTTCTTTGATGTTATTTGATATTGAAAAATTACTTCATTAGAATGATTATTATACTTTACTATAGAAACCAAGCAAGAAATAATTAAGATATTTTAAAGTTTTATTCCATGGAACAAGAAATAACTCATTATTCCCACGGCAAACTGCACGTAGGTCAAATAACTGTGAGGGAATCTGCACGTAGCACAAAATAACTGTTTGAAATTGGTGCGCTTTTGCACGTCGAACCAATAACTACTTATTTCCCTCATATTAGTTCAGTATAATAATACAGTTATGTCCTTCATGAGAAGTTAATATCCATAATTATTACATACTTAGTTCAAATAAAGGCATTTTTGTATGACCAATATGACCGGAAGTAAGCTGTCCATATTTTCACACCCCGGGAAGTAACCGGTTATTGGATCACTACAAGATCATTTCCATATCAAGCCCATATTGGCCCGGGCCAATATGGGCCTCGACTTCGTCTCAGGCCAATATGGGTGTCTCTTTTCTAGATGTCGGAAGTATGTAATAAATAGTTTAATACCTGGGCATTTCCATATTGGCCTGGTTATCATCCCTCGACTCCGTCTCGGGCCAATATGGGGGTCTCTGGATGATAACCAGGCCAATATGGAAATGCCCATGTATTAATCTGTATTTATTCAATCTCGGACCTCTGGGAAAATAACCTTTTCTCAATTTAATAATTATGGATATTAACTTCGCATGAAGGCCATAATTGTATATTATCTTTCTTTCATATACCTGATAATAGGCACTGTATAACGGTATATATATCATATTATAATCTTTTCATAATTTGAGAAATAACTCCCATTGTTTTTAATTTAGATAGCTGGTAAACATTTTTCTAACATTTATATTTTTCCTTTTTTCTTCTTTTATATTTGGAATTCATGCAGATATGGAAAATAATATTTTGTGAATTGCTCATTTTCACTTTAACAATATCTAGATATGGATATAGTACATGTATGTATACAATATTCAAATTTGCAAAATATTGCAAAATACTGATTTCATATACTTTCAAGTATTTTCAAACATTGTGGATATATTCAGTGATTAAATAATATTAATATTGCTTGTTTTATTTTTAGGTCTATTTATGCAATAACCATGGTAGAAAATTTGAATTATTACCCCTAGTTTTATGCAAACACTGTATGGAAATTGATTGATTGATGTTTAACATAATTTTCAGGATTATTATCATTATTTTATATTTGACCAAATTGTAATTTACAAACCAAAAAGCAAATAAATTGTAATTGCATTTATTCATGAAATTAGAAAAGAATAATTTTTTTCATATGCATAATGCTAATTATACGAAAGAAATGAATTCCAATGAAGAAATTTTTCAACTTGAAATAAAATCAAAGAAGTTTCATCAGTGAGGAAGTTTTCATCAGGAAAGCAGTTTAAACACAATTCCTATTGTTCATTGATTGCCTAACAATAGGAACTTTATTTCTCAACAATAGGAACTTTAAACTTTTTCTGACCAACACCAATGTGACTTCTACGAGCTTAAATACCAGTTGGTCAATATTCATTGAGCAATTGGTAAATACATTAGTTAAATGGTACAGCAAAATCTGGTATAATTGTGTTCAAAATTTTGAGATTTAAAAGTGAGTGAGTAACTTACTTGTTAAGCTGCAAATGAGCAGATTTTCTTCTATATCATGATGAGAACAAGTTACATTTTGATGAGTTGGTGATGTTATCTATTTTGTACTAGACCAACACACTTAGTGAGATTTTTATAGTGTTAGCTCACAGACAAACATATCGCTCCACTATGATTAGTGTTAGCTCACAGACAAACATATCGCTCCACTATGATTAGTGTTAGCTCACAGACAAACATATCGCTCCACTATGATTAGTGTTAGCTCACAGACAAACATATCGCTCCACTATGATTAGTGTTAGCTCACAGACAAACATATCGCTCCACTATGATTAGTGTTAGCTCACAGACAAACATATCGCTCCACTATGATACATTTTTTCTAATTTTGAGCCAGCCAGTCTTTATTCTTGCTCTTTTATACTGAGTACTTAACAGAGAAGCAACACATTGTACTTTTATATTTTATAATTTTTGGTTTGACCCGTCCAGAAAAACAAACACAAGTGATCTACTGCACGCGAGGCAAACACCCTAACAATTAATTACACCATGAAATGAGAAAATTGCAATGTACATCTTCGTCATGTATTTATAAATATTTTTTAAAAATGTCTATTTATAGAAATTTTTTGCCTTGAACTGTAATAACATTTTTATTTATCTTTTTTTTTTTATATATATTACCATCTGTCAAACTGAATTGTCAATAAAAAAAATCATTTGGTTAAATATACTTACCAGAAATTACTATTTATAATATTAATTTAGAATATTCAAAAATTAAAAGTAATTTCTGGTAAGTATATTTAACCCTATAAATTCATATAAAATCTCTTCTTGAGATTCAAAAATATCCATTTTCATGCTTTTTCATTAAACTTTTTTTATCCTAGGTATTCAATGGCTAGATTAGTATAGAGATTTGTAGTTTATATAAAATGTAATTGAAATACATGACAAAAATAAAAAGTGATATTTTAAAACTGAAGAAAAATATTATCCCTAATTTTATACTAGAAGTTTTAAGAACAGATATAAATGACAAATTTCTGAGGAAAACATTTTCCCTGATTTTATATTAGAAGTTTTAAGAACAGATATAAATGACAAATTTCTGATATTAAATATCCATTTTTTATTTTGTCATTAATAAAGTTAATAGGTTGTTCTAAATTACATTTTCCTTGTTTTATTAGATTTCAATATGAAATTATTATATAAACTTCATTACTGCTAATTTTTGGATATCATACAATTTCAACGTAGATTAAAGGGACCTCATCTGTCGATGTCATTACCAGAGGTCTTACGTTTATCATTGTCAGGCTTGCGGCAATATGTTTGCATACAAATTGATTCAAGCTAAACGTACAAAACACCACAGTCATTATTTTACAATCCTTCGTATAAGTCGTAATGATTACTATCGAAATAATTTGTTACCAGAAGTTGCCTTTTCAACAGTTTTGCATCTTAACTAGAACACTTCAATTAAGGATATAATATGGTTATTGTCAGGAGTAACTGTATACCTGTCATTGACAGAGAGGTCATCCCCTTATTGCCTGATCCCTTAGGGCTATCAATAATATCCTGTCAATTGCCATTCCCCTTAAACTAAAACAAATGTCACTTGAAGATAATGAATTTTTCTCTTATTTATTTGTTTTCTTCTTTTTTTTTTCTTCTCTTTTTGGTAATTAGTACTGGTCAATAATTAAACAAACTTATAATGGTATTGATATGATTTCTTCATATTATTTATTCAATTTTCATACCAAAGAAGTTTAATGGCTTATTCATACCCTATTAACTATGTAAGAATTATATATTTTTTTTAATTTTCTATCATTACCTGAGTATTTTTCAAAATTAATTTTGATAATATTTTTTTATAAAAATTTTTTTTTTTTAAGATTAAGGTATCATTGCAAAATGTGACAGTTTTTTTCAAACGAAGTTAGTTTCGTTTGGTAGGTGGGTGGTTTTCAGCTGTCACGTTTGGAAAAAAAACAAAATCGCACATTGAGATTTGTCAATAAATCTTTAAAAATGCACTTAAAAAACGGCATAAAATTGAATGGAACATCGTTTTAATTTCTTTTGAGTCTGTATATTGTACTATTTCTTTAGTACTGAATAAGTAATGGGTGTATATGTATCCTGTTTGCGGTACAACTAAATATCATACGCAACGAAAAGCAACAGTGTTCTTTTGCAAATTAAAAAAAATAATGTTTTCGATTCTTGGAACGTTTTATGGTTCACATGTATAGAAAGGGCTTTAAATGGATTTCTTGATATACAAGATGCATGCACTGCTCCACAAATAATAAATAAGTGGTCCAGATCTTTGCATTTATTATAAGAATGCACATTACAGAGATATCCATATTAATCTATAAATATCATTTTATTGGTACAGTATTTTGTTGAATTATATTTACACTTGGATGAAATCAAGTGTCTGTGATTTTGAAAGATTCATAGATAGACCCTTTATCATGACATGCATATGGAGAATACATGGTTCTAAACCCTATATTGTTAGGTGGAGTTTGGTTTATAATACATTGGTATTCTATTTTTCACACTTTCATTTGGAGGGGGTGGGTGGGTGGTCTGAGCCAAATGAAACTAACTTCATTTGAAAAAAACTGTCACATTTTGAGACGATCCCTAAGATTTTGGCAGATTGAATCTTCACCATTTCCCAAAATCAGAATAAAAACATTATGTATTTTTTAAGATTTCAATTTTTATAATAAATTTTATTCAATAATTGATAAACAAAAAATATTGTTGAAACAAAGAATTTTTTTTTAATCTGAGACTTACACTCAGAATATCAGCATTACCAGTCATGTAGCCTTTTGATATCATTAGATAAATATTTGTCTCCTGTTTTCACATGATAATCTTCTCCACAGAAACCAATGAGAAACTAGAACCAAACATTTGCAGAAATGATGTGTGAATGGGCCTAAATTTTTATTATCCAATGACGAAGAGTCGGGGGGGGGGGGGATATTAATTTACCCCTGTCCATCCGTTCGTCCATCCGTACTTCCATCCCAGCAAGGCAGTACTTACTTAGTGTAATCTGTAACTCAAACAGTTTTCAATCAATATTATTCAAACTTTGCACAGTGTTTGTATACATATTGAAGATGTGCACCTCCTATTATGGGCTGATTTGAAGATTTTTTTCATATATTTTCTGCATGCTGAACTTAGTCATTTTTTATCACTATATGTCATGGACGGTACCTAGTTGGTGTAATCTAAAACTCCAACAGTGTTCAATCAATATTATTTAAACTTTGCACAGTGTTTGTATACATATTGAAGATATGCACCTCCTATTATGGGCTGGTTTGACAATTATTTTCTTTAATTTCCTGTATGTTGAACTTAGTAATTTTTTATCACTATATGACATTGACGGTACCTAGTTGGTTTAATCTAAAACTCTAACCATGTTCAATCAATAGTATTTAAACTTTGCACAGTGTTTGTGTACATATTGAAGATGTGCACCTCCTATTATGGGCAAATTTGACAAATTTTTCCCTACATTTTCCGTATGTTGAACTTAGTCATTTTTTATCACTATATGACATTGACGGTACCTAGTTGGTGTAATCTAAAACTCTAACCATGTTCAATCAATAGTATTTAAACTTTGCACAGTGTTTGTGTACATATTGAAGATGTGCACCTCCTATTATGGGCAAATTTGACAAATTTTTCCCTACATTTTCCGTATGTTGAACTTAGTCATTTTTTATTACTATATGACATTGACGGTACCTAGTTGGTGTAATCTAAAACTCTAACCATGTTCAATCAATAGTATTTAAACTTTGCACAGTGTTTGTGTACATATTGAAGATGTGCACCTCCTATTATGGGCAAATTTGACAAATTTTTCCCTACATTTTCCGTATGTTGAACTTAGTCATTTTTTATTACTATATGACATTGATGGTACCTAGTTGGTGTAATCTAAAACTCTAACCATGTTCAATCAATAGTATTTAAACTTTGCACAGTGTTTGTGTACATATTGAAGATGTGCACCTCATATTATGGGCAAATTTGACAAATTTTTCCCTACATTTTCCGTATGTTGAACTTAGTCATTTTTTATCACTATATGACATTGACGGTACCTAGTTGGTGTAATCTAAAACTCTAACCATGTTCAATCAATAGTATTTAAACTTTGCACAGTGTTTGTGTACATATTGAAGATGTGCACCTCCTATTATGGGCAAATTTGACAAATTTTTCCCTACATTTTCCGTATGTTGAACTTAGTCATTTTTTATCACTATATGACATTGATGGTACCTAGTTGGTGTAATCTAAAACTCTAACCATGTTCAATCAATAGTATTTAAACTTTGCACAGTGTTTGTGTACATATTGAAGATGTGCACCTCCTATTATTGGCAAATTTGACAAATTTTTCCCTACATTTTCCGTATGTTGAACTTAGTCATTTTTTATTACTATATGACATTGACGGTACCTAGTTGGTGTAATCTAAAACTCTAACCATGTTCAATCAATAGTATTTAAACTTTGCACAGTGTTTGTGTACATATTGAAGATGTGCACCTCCTATTATGGGCAAATTTGACAAATTTTTCCCTACATTTTCCGTATGTTGAACTTAGTCATTTTTTATTACTATATGACATTGACGGTACCTAGTTGGTGTAATCTAAAACTCTAACCATGTTCAATCAATAGTATTTAAACTTTGCACAGTGTTTGTGTACATATTGAAGATGTGCACCTCCTATTATGGGCAAATTTGACAAATTTTTCCCTACATTTTCCGTATGTTGAACTTAGTCATTTTTTATCACTATATGACATTGACGGTACCTAGTTGGTGTAATCTAAAACTCTAACCATGTTCAATCAATAGTATTTAAACTTTGCACAGTGTTTGTGTACATATTGAAGATGTACACCTCCTATTATGGGCAAATTTGACAAATTTTTCCCTACATTTTCCGTATGTTGAACTTAGTTATTTTTTATCACTATATGACATTGACGGTACCTAGTTGGTGTAATCTAAAACTCTAACCATGTTCAATCAATAGTATTTAAACTTTGCACAGTGTTTGTGTACATATTGAAGATGTGCACTTCCTATTATGGGCAAATTTGACAAATTTTTCCCTACATTTTCCGTATGTTGAACTTAGTCATTTTTTATCACTATATGACATTGACGGTACCTAGTTGGTGTAATCTAAAACTCTAACCATGTTCAATCAATAGTATTTAAACTTTGCACAGTGTTTGTGTACATATTGAAGATGTGCACCTCCTATTATGTGCAAATTTGACAAATTTTTCCCTACATTTTCCGTATGTTGAACTTAGTCATTTTTTATCACTATATGACATTGACGGTACCTAGTTGGTGTAATCTAAAACTCTAACCATGTTCAATCAATAGTATTTAAACTTTGCACAGTGTTTGTGTACATATTGAAGATGTGCACCTCCTATTATGGGCAAATTTGACAAATTGTTCCCTACATTTTCCGTATGTTGAACTTAGTCATTTTTTATCACTATATGACATTGACGGTACCTAGTTGGTGTAATCTAAAACTCTAACCATGTTCAATCAATAGTATTTAAACTTTGCACAGTGTTTGTGTACATATTGAAGATGTGCACCTCCTATTATGGGCAAATTTGACAAATTTTTCCCTACATTTTCCGTATGTTGAACTTAGTCATATTTTATCACTATATGACATTGACGGTACCTAGTTGGTGTAATCTAAAACTCTAACCATGTTCAATCAATAGTATTTAAACTTTGCACAGTGTTTGTGTACATATTGAAGATGTGCACCTCCTATTATGGGCAAATTTGACAAATTTTTCCCTACATTTTCCGTATGTTGAACTTAGTCATTTTTTATCACTATATGACATTGACGGTACCTAGTTGGTGTAATCTAAAACTCTAACCATGTTCAATCAATAGTATTTAAACTTTGCACAGTGTTTGTGTACATATTGAAGATGTGCACCTCCTATTATGGGCAGATTTGACAAATTTTTCATACATTTTCCGTATGTTGAACTTAGTCATTTTTTATCACTGTATGACATTGACGGTACCTAGTTGGTGTAATCTAAAACTGCAAGTGTTCAATCAATATTATTCATACTTTGCATAGTGTTTTTAGACATACTGAAGACATGCACCTCCTATTATGGACAGTTTTGACAAATGTATTCTTAGATTTTTCGCATGTTGAACTTGTTTTTTTTTTTTTATCACTCTATCACATGGGCGATACCTAGTTATTTTTTTTTATCACTCTATCACATGGGTGATACCTAGTATGTGTAATCTGAAACTCAAAAAGTGTTCAATTAATATTATTCAAACTTTGCATAGTGTTTATGTACATATTGAATGATGTTTTTATACACAGTTTTAGAAATTGCAGGAATAATCCAATAGACAAGTTTCACATTAGTACATTTCCCGAAAAATTTTGACGTCACAAAGCAAATATTTTGACATCACAATGTTCAATGACTTGATTTACACTGATTGGCTTCAAGTCAATCGGAGAAATTCATTCATTAAAGGTAATGGGAAATTCGTCTGTAGACTCTAAAGATTTATTTCCTTTAAATTATGATTTTGTCCATATGAAAAATATAATTGTAGTTTAGTCATTTGGTCCTTTCTACTGAACTTCTTAACATACCTAAACATTTAAAACAGGTGTAAAAATGCATACATTACTGGAATATTTTGCAGCGACGCAGGTCCAGACACGATATTGGTTCTGTTGAAAGACTGAAATGTGGAAAATTTGTCTCATCAGTTACTGCTTTGACTATTGAACTGAAACTTGAAATGTCTGGAATTGCCTGGGCAGGGGACCTTGATTGCATGACAGCCCTGTTCAGTAATGCATAGCAAAACATTATTTTATAATATTGCCTGCTTTCTTTATCCATAAGAAAACTCTTAAGAGACCACAAAAGACCACTTGTTGCTACATGTAGTATCGATACAAGAAGTTTATATAAATAATAGAAATACAAGATGTGCAGCCATTGAAGGGGGGTTATGGTGTTTAATGCCACAACCCCCCCCCCACTCCACCCCCCAATGGTTTCACATCTTGTATTTCAATTATTTATATAAACTTCTTGTATCGGTACAGCCATTGAATAATTTAAATAATCAACACTTGGTTCGAGGCAGTTTCAATGTTGTTCTGTAGTTTAGTAAGCATGCCGAAATAAAAAAAAATAAGAAAATTTACAAGATGTAAACAGTAATAAACAAGTCAGTGAAGTGTGAAATTATCTATTGGTACGAACCATAAATACAGGTTTTAATCTGTAAATATATTTATGCAATGTCGGTATGGTGTTTGATTATCGGCTTAAATAAATTAAAAATGATTTAAATTTCACTATTACTATTACAGAAAAATTCTGTCAATATGTAGTGTTATATTTTCAATTTATTTCATGCTATACATTAAAATAATTTAAGAACTTTTCATAGTACGATTGTTTTGAATGAGTTATAATAATTTTGGCAGCGACTTAGTGGTAGACCTATATTTGTACTAGACCATCGGTGACTTAATTTTATGTTTTACTTGTCTATCAAAAACCTGTTTAATTTGTTCTAGATTCACCAGTCAGCTGGTAACAGCTCAAAGTTCAAGTGAAGGGTCTTGATTACTGAACAGAAAAGGGGGTAATCAGGGCCTCAATCTAACCTATTCATAATTCAAATTGATACAGGATTATGCAGCCATTTTTTTTTTATCTGATCTTGTTACTTCAACATTTATGCACAAGCTTGATGCAATATTGCCTGTCATTTTCATTGAAAAATATCTTTATTGAGAGCATACCTCAAAGAAGTAAGAGGCTGTCGTTGTCATGATCGTATGGTAGTTAGATTTTAATCTATATATCCTTCAATCAGTACCTATCACCACTAAAGTTTGTGAGAGTAATTTGTGTGAGGTGTACACAATACAACTTTATATGATAAAGTTTGTTAGTGACTTGCTGAAAGTCTATGGTTTTCTCTGTGTACTCCAGTGTCCTCCAATAAAACTAATTGTTTCAATGTAAGTTTAAAAATTTTTGAAAATACCATCAAAAACCCAACTAATGAAATAAAAGTGTAAAACTGTAATTTAAACATGACATAGTACAGCATCTTGTAGCAGGGAGTAGTAAGTATGTTTGTAACTTTAATTGGTCAGATGTTCTGTGACATAGTACAACATCTTGTAGCAGGGAGTAGTAAGTATGTTTGTAATATTAATTAGTCAGATGTTCTGTGACATAGTACAGCATCTTGTAGCAGGGATTAGCAAGTATGTTTGTAACTTTAATTGGTCAGATGTTCTGTGACATAGTACAGCATCTTGTAGCAGGGAGTAGTAAGTATGTTTGTAACATTAATTGGTCAGATGTTCTGTGACATAGTACAACTTCTTGTAGCAGGGAGTAATAAGTATGTTTGTAACATTAATTGGTCAGATGTTCTGTGACATAGTACAGCATCTTGTAGCAGGGAGTAGTAAGTATGTTTGTAACATTAATTGGTCAGATGTTCTGTGACATAGTACAGCATCTTGTAGCAGGGATTAGTAAGTATGTTTGTAACATTAATGGGTCAGATGTTCTGTGACATAGTACAGCATCTTGTAGCAGGGAGTAGTAAGTATGTTTGTAACATTTATTGGTCAGATGTTCTGTGACATAGTACAGCATCTTGTAGCAGGGAGTAGTAAGTATGTTTGTAACATTAATTGGTCAGATGTTCTGTGACATAGTACAGCATCTTGTAGCAGGGAGTTGTAAGTATGCTTGTAACATTAATTGGTCAGATGTTCTGTGACATAGTACAGCATCTTGTAGCAGGGAGTAGTAAGTATGTTTGTAACATTAATTGGTCAGATGTTCTGTGACATAGTACAGCATCTTGTAGCAGGGAGTTGTAAGTATGCTTGTAACATTAATTGGTCAGATGTTCTGTGACATAGTACAGCATCTTGTAGCAGGGAGTAGTAAGTATGTTTGTAACATTAATGGGTCAGATGTTCTGTGACATAGTACAGCATCTTGTAGCAGGGAGTAGTAAGTATGTTTGTAACATTAATTGGTCAGATGTTCTGTGACATAGTACAGCATCTTGTAGCAGGGAGTAGTAAGTATGTTTGTAACATTAATTGGTCAGATGTTCTGTGACATAGTACAGCATCTTGTAGCAGGGAGTAGTAAGTATGCTTGTAACATTAATTGGTCAGATGTTCTCTGACATAGTACAGCATCTTGTAGCAGGGAGTAGTAAGTATGCTTGTAACATTAATTGGTCAGAGGTTCTGTGACATAGTACAGCATCTTGTAGCAGGGAGTAGTAACTATGCTTGTAACATTAATTGGTCAGATGTTCTGTGACATAGTACAGCATCTTGTAGCAGGGAGTAGTTAATATGTTTGTAACATTTATTGGTCAGATGTTCTGTGACATAGTACAGCATCTTGTAGCAGGGAGTAGTAAGTATGTTTGTAACATTTATTGGTCAGATGTTCTGTGACATAGTACAGCATCTTGTAGCAGGGAGTAAGTAGTAAGTATGTTTGTAACATTAATTGGTCAGATGTTCTGTGACATAGTACAGCATCTTGTAGCAGGGATTAGTAAGTATGTTTGTAACATTTATTGGTCAGATGTTCTGTGACATAGTACAGCATCTTGTAGCAGGGAGTAGTAAGTATGCTTGTAACATTAATTGGTCAGATGTTCTGTGACATAGTACAGCATCTTGTAGCAGGGAGTAGTAAGTATGCTTGTAACATTAATTGGTCAGATGTTCTGTGACATAGTACAGCATCTTGTAGCAGGGAGTAGTAAATATGTTTGTAACTTTAATGGGTCAGATGTTCTGTGACATAGTACAGCATCTTGTAGCAGGGAGTAGTAAGTATGCTTGTAACATTAATTGGTCAGATGTTCAGTGACATAGTACAGCATCTTGTAGCAGGGAGTAGTAAGTATGTTTGTAACATTTATTGGTCAGATGTTCTGTGACATAGTACAGCATCTCGTAGCAGGGAGTAGTAAGTATGCTTGTAACATTTATTGGTCAGATGTTCTGTGACATAGTACAGTATCTTGTAGCAGGGAGTAGTAAGTATGTTTGTAACATTAATTGGTCAGATGTTCTGTGACATAGTACAGCATCTTGTAGCAGGGAGTAGTTAATATGTTTGTAACATTAATGGGTCAGATGTTCTGTGACATAGTACAGCATCTTGTAGCAGGGAGTAGTAAGTGTTTGTAATATTAATTGGTCAGATGTTCTGTGACATAGTACAGCATCTTGTAGCAGGGAGTAGTAAGTATGTTTGTAATATTAATTGGTCAGATGTTCTGTGACATAGTACAGCATCTTGTAGCAGGGAGTAGTAAGTATGTTTGTAACATTAATGGGTCAGATGTTCTGTGACATAGTACAGCATCTTGTAGCAGGGAGTAGTAAGTATGTTTGTAACATTAATTGGTCAGATGTTCTGTGACATAGTACAGCATCTTGTAGCAGGGAGTAGTAAGTATGTTTGTAATATTAATTGGTCAGATGTTCTGTGATATAGTACAGCATCTTGTAGCAGGGAGTAGTAAGTATGTTTGTAACATTAATTGGTCAGATGTTCTGTGACATAGTACAGCATCTTGTAGCAGGGAGTAGTAAGTATGTTTGTAACATTAATTGGTCAGATGTTCTGTGACATAGTACAGCATCTTGTAGCAGGGAGTAGTAAGTATGTTTGTAACATTAATTGGTCAGATGTTCTGTGACATAGTACAGCATCTTGTAGCAGGGAGTAGTAAGTATGTTTGTAACATTAATTGGTCAGATGTTCTGTGACATAGTACAGCATCTTGTAGCAGGGAGTAGTAAGTATGTTTGTAATATTAATTGGTCAGATGTTCTGTGATATAGTACAGCATCTTGTAGCAGGGAGTAGTAAGTATGTTTGTAACATTAATTGGTCAGATGTTCTGTGACATAGTACAGCATCTTGTAGCAGGGAGTAGTAAGTATGTTTGTAATATTAATTGGTCAGATGTTCTGTGACATAGTACAGCATCTTGTAGCAGGGAGTAGTAAGTATGTTTGTAACTTTAATTGGTCAGATGTTCTGTGACATAGTACAGCATCTTGTAGCAGGGAGTAGTAAGTATGTTTGTAATATTAATTGGTCAGATGTTCTGTGACATAGTACAGCATCTTGTAGCAGGGAGTAGTAAGTATGTTTGTAATATTAATTGGTCAGATGTTCTGTGACATAGTACAGCATCTTGTAGCAGGGAGTAGTAAGTATGTTTGTAATATTAATTGGTCAGATGTTCTGTGACATAGTACAGCATCTTGTAGCAGGGAGTAGTAAGTATGTTTGTAATATTAATTGGTCAGATGTTCTGTGACATAGTACAGCATCTTGTAGCAGGGAGTAGTAAGTATGTTTGTAACATTAATTGGTCAGATGTTCTGTGACATAGTACAGCATCTTGTAGCAGGGAGTAGTAAGTATGTTTGTAACATTAATGGGTCAGATGTTCTGTGACATAGTACAGCATCTTGTAGCAGGGAGTAGTAAGTATGTTTGTAATATTAATTGGTCAGATGTTCTGTGACATAGTACAGCATCTTGTAGCAGGGAGTAGTAAGTATGTTTGTAATATTAATTGGTCAGATGTTCTGTGACATAGTACAGCATCTTGTAGCAGGGAGTATGTTTGTAACATTAATTGGTCAGATGTTCTGTGACATAGTACAGCATCTTGTAGCAGGGAGTAGTAAGTATGTTTGTAACATTTATTGGTCAGATGTTCTGTGACATAGTACAGCATCTTGTAGCAGGGAGTAGTAAGTATGTTTGTAACATTTATTGGTCAGATGTTCTGTGACATAGTACAGCATCTTGTAGAAGGGAGTAGTAAGTATGTCTGTAACATTTATTGGTCAGATGTTCTGTGACATAGTACAGCATCTCGTAGCAGGGAGTAGTAAGTATGTTTGTAACATTTATTGGTCAGATGTTCTGTGACATAGTACAGCATCTTGTAGCAGGGAGTAGTAAGTATGTTTGTAACATTTATTGGTCAGATGTTCTGTGACATAGTACAGCATCTTGTAGCAAGGAGTAGTAAGTATGTTTGTAACATTTATTGGTCAGATGTTCTGTGACATAGTACAGCATCTTGTAGCAGGGAGTAGTAAGTATGTTTGTAACATTTATTGGTCAGATGTTCTGTGACATAGTACAGCATCTTGTAGCAGGGAGTAGTAAGTATGTTTGTAACATTTATTGGTCAGATGTTCTGTGACATAGTACAGCATCTTGTAGCAGGGAGTAGTAAGTATGCTTGTAACATTTATTGGTCAGATGTTCACAAACAAATTCTGGGGTTATCTCCTCTTTAGTTGACTTCATATATTAATTTTTTTCTGATGTTAGATAAATTCCTTCATGCTTAACTTCAAGAGTTCAGAGTTCTGATGTTAGACAAACTCGTTTATGCTTTATGACATCATGATTCCTAGTATTAGATAAATTCCTTCATGCTTGACTTAATGAGTTCAGAACCCTGGAGTCGGACAAACTCTTTTATGCTTGACATCATGATTTCTGGTATTAGGCAATTCAGTGGTTTTTCTCCAGGTACTCTGGTTTCCTCCACCAATTACAGTGAGTGCCACAATATAGCTGAAATATTGTTGAAAGTAACCCTGGTATTAGATGAACTTTTTTTGCTTTACTTCACAAGTTCTGTTCTTAGACAAAACTCTCTTCATGCTTGGCTGCAGACTTTTATTTCCTCATATCTCAACACAAGATTAATTATCATTAAGAAGTTTTATTACAGTATTATTATTAGAATCATTAGCAGTGGTAATTATCGTGGATGTAATAACAAAGAAAAACATATGTCAGACAAGTCTAAAATATGTCATGTTACAGTGTAAATATTGTCAACATTATGAATGGAATACGACTGAAGTCTTGTTATAAATAGTCAGAGTGTATTTATAATTAGGTATATAAAACATTTGTTAAACTTAATGCCAAGGTTGGTCAACAAGTACCAAGTGTTTTATTGTCTAGTCAAAATTGTTTCACGTTTGTTTTATGTTCATAAATAAAAAACAATGTATATTTAAAGTGGAATATATATATATATATATACTCCTGTAAACCTCTGGTTTTATATGGCAGTAATTATTTTACTGCAGTGAATTAGTTTGGGTATTATTGTTATTACCTTGTCTGGCAACACAAAATGATATGTGTTATCCATTCCTTGATGTCTTTGCATTTCCCTTAAACACTATGGTCGATTTAAATCATTCACTGCTTGGGAGATCCTTAGGTATTCAGGCCTTTCAATAACGGGCGGTACCAGGTACTGTTACCCACCTAAAATGGTTTTTGGTACCTCCTGATTTTAGAGTGTTGTATAAGATATTCACAAAAAATGTTCAAATTTTAATAAAAAGTACCGGCTGTAACTAGTGAAGTACTGATACACTTGAAAAATATTGAAAGCCTTGGGAATTTCCCTTTCAAATTGTTTTAATTTAATTTAATTAATTTTAAAAGTTCTAACCTTACTGTCCTTACTAAAGGTAGGACGAATGATGATGACGAAAAAGTATATTTAATGAGTAGCAGTAATTTACTAAGAATTTAACTTTGACTGTTTCAGAATTAGGTAGCTGTATTTTAATTTTAATTTGACCTTGAATATTTCTGGCTTAGACTTCATGTAGCAGTATTTACTTTGAATTTAACCGTAAATATTTCAGAATTAGATTTCAAGTAGCTGTATTTTAATATTAATTTAATCTGAATTATTATCGCTATTTTGTTTATTTTCCCTTTGATGTTTAAAACCAATATATTTCATATCACGTAAGCACTGAGATGATTCCAATTATCGCTAAGCGTTTTCAAGGACGCACGTAGTAGTATTGCTGTTTTCTAATATGACGTTATAATGATGTCACATTACCAAATCCTTGATAAACATACTATCATAGCGATAAAATAATTAAAGATGTTTTTTTTAAACTCGAGGACGTTTCTCAGTCATCTCTCATCTCAGGGGCTTTGCCCTTCGATGAGAGATGACCTCTGAATTTAACTTACATTTTAGGTTTGAGAGGATAGTTAGCAGTATTTAACTTGTTTACCTGTGAATTTAACTTACATTTTAGGTTGAGATGACAGGTCGCAGTATTTAACTTGTTTACCTGTGAATTTAACTTACATTTTAGGTTGAGATGACAGGTAGTAGTATTTAACTTGTTTACCTGTGAATTTAACTTACATTTTAGGTTGAGATGACAGGTCGCAGTATTTAACTTGTTTACCTGTGAATTTAACTTACATTTTAGGTTGAGATGACAGGTCGCAGTATTTAACTTGTTTACCTGTGATTTTAACTTACATTTTAGGTTGAGATGACAGGTCGCAGTATTTAACTTGTTTACCTGTGAATTTAACTTACATTTTAGGTTGAGATGACAGGTTGCAGTATTTAACTTGTTTACCTGTGATTTTAACTTGCATTTTAGGTTGAGATGACAGGTCGCAGTATTTAACTTGTTTACCTGTGAATTTAACTTGCATTTTAGGTTGAGATGACAGGTCGCAGTATTTAACTTGTTTACCTGTGATTTTAACTTACATTTTAGGTTGAGATGACCTGTAGCAGTATTTAACTGTGAATTTGACTTACATTCCAGATTGAGATGACGGGTAGCAGTATTTAATTGTGAATTTAACTTTCATTCCAGGTTGAGATGACTGGTAGCAGTATTTTACTACGAATTTAATTTCATTCCAGGTTAAGATGACTGGTAGCAGTATTTAACTGTGAATTTGACTTTCATTCCAGGTTGAGATGACGGGTAGCAGTATTTTTGACTATGTTCATCATGCAGACCATAATGAATTGGCAGAGTATTTAGGATTAGGGTTTCACAATGGTAAGTCTTCAGTACATGGCTCAGTTTTGTATACCAGGTACTACAATTTATTTTTATGTATAAAGTTAAGGATTAGGGTAAGGGTAGGGTTATGATGTTTAAGTGGCGTTAAGCACCACAACCCTACCCTTACCCTAATCCTTAACTTTATATATATGAAAATTAGTTAAGGATTAGAACTAAAGGAAAGAAAAGAAAAATAAATTAAAATAAATGTAAGATATTGAATCTTGTTGTAAAATGGAGATGGCTCCATTAAATTATTAGATTTAAATAATATAATATCTGGTCTATTCATTATGATAGAGTACATCTAGTTAACATCAGAATATTATTGAACTGAAATGTATTGAGCTAGCATAGACACTGTAATTTAATCTGTTTGTCAAGATTAAACACTACTATATGTTAACTGCTACATAGAACAAATTGATACTTTAAACAAGTTAAAACCATTTCATGATTAACCTATTGTAGTCTTGGTTTTTGGTGTTTAGTATCACTGTCAGCAATTTTTCAGCAAATGTGACTGCTAGACTTAATGTGGAAAGAAAACCTGGCCATGATAATAAACTGAGCGTTAAACACCAATCATGCAATCATTCAAAGATAAAACTACATCAAAATACAACATTCTTTAACTGTAGTCTTTTATGAAAGAGTTGCAACAGCAATGATTGAAAACAAAATATAAATATAATTTCATTGATGGAGAGGAAGAAAATTTTGATAGATTTTTTTTTGTTTTTGTAATCTGTGGCTATTTATTAACAATCAAATTATATTTCTGAAATAGGGGCCGTTGTGGCCGTGATCGCATGGTAGTTAGATTTACAACTACATGTACAATCAGTGCCTGTCACCACTTAAGTTGTGAGTTCGAATCCTGCTCAGGCGAGGTGTATTCAATACAACATAATATGATAAAGTTTGTCAGTGAATTACAGCATGTCAGTGGTTTTCTACGGGTACTCCGGTTTCCTCCACCAATTTTGTGAGTTCGAATCCTGCTCAGGCGAGGTGTATTCAATACAACATAATATGATAAAGTTTGTCAGTGAATTACAGCATGTCAGTGGTTTTCTACGGGTACTCCGGTTTCCTCCACCAATAAAACTGACCGCAACGATATAACTGAAATATTGTTGAAAGTGGCATTAAACATCATAAACCAACCTATATTCATGAAATAGACAAAATGTCTCCCTTTTTTGTATCATATTTCTGATACTATTATTCTGTTGTTAACAACGACAAAAATGTAAATAAAGAAGCAGAGCTACAAGTATGTTATCAACAGACAATCAACTATTGTTGTCTAATTTAGGTGGTTTTGGGGTTTTTTAACCATTCATAATAATAAAAATAATAAATAGAATAATAAATTTATTAACTTGATCATAAAATGTAGGAAATTATTTTTTACTTCTTTAAATTATTATAATAAAAAAATATAGTTTTCACAAATTTATATATATATATACAAGGTAGCAAATTAATTATTTATTATTATTATTATTATTATTATTATTATTATTATCATATATGTGTGAGTGAATGAATGTATGTTCAATTATTTGAACAAGATAATTTATAATGCAAACAAAATTTAACAAAATTTCTAAGATTTTTTTTTTGACAAAAAGAAAAAAGGAAATATAACATGTCTTTATTTGAATTATTTAAGGAAAAAAATTATAATAGATGAAAAGAAAATTGATTCAAAAACATGTGTATATTAATTTGTTAAATGGCCTAATGTTGACTTAAAATGACCACTTTAAAGATTGTTATGTTGTAAAATAAATAGAAAAAAATAATGTTCATATGGTAAAATTTGTATTTTAAAGAATGTGAACATGTTATAATGAGCAAAGTGACATTTGAAGATGTCAATTCTGATCAATTAATGATCGACTTCAAAGAGATGACAATAGGTATAACAACAGGTATTCTCAGTTAGTCTATGATTATTTTTGTTGTAGTAATGTAACATTGGATGACAATTTCCTGGGATTATTCGGTACACTGTTGTTATTTTTGTCATTTTCCCAAAAAGAAACACACATTTACTCATCTTCAAAAGAGACAAAATGTACATATTTTATTTGTGATAGTAATCAGTTAAGGATGCATGTTACGCTTCATTGAACACATAGTGTTGTATCTTATAACAAAAAGATTTGTAGAAAAAAACAGGAAACATAAAAAAAGAAAAAATGACTTCCGTAGTCTTCATTGAATATCTTCAAATTTGTGGCGTGATGTTGTTGAACACCTGAGTAATTAAATCGGTAATGCGTCCATTTCTTTTTACTTTTCTAATAAAATATCTTTATGTTTATGAAATTGAATATATTGTCAAATTATGTGCACATTAAGATAGCATTAATTCCTCAAATAAATATTTTTTTTAGATAATTATGCTTTTACTTCTCCAACTGTAAATGTACGTTATAGCGTCACAATGTAAATTGATTTCCTTACAAATTAACATTAGCATGTCATCTAAAGGATTATCTTATTATCAAATCTTCTGAAGTACGGTACACAAAAAATCCTACGATTAGGACTTCACAATCTAATTATACACTTTAATTTTATGGGGACTAGGCTGGGTAGACGAGTGGTTAAGATCGTTGACCTCTGGCCACAAGCTTAAGGTCACAGACGTGGGTGTGCATCCTCAATTCCACCTCATATATTCAAGACACCTATTCAAGAGAAGGGATAGTTTTATCAATCTATTTGTCACAACTGTCCAGTTACAATAAAACACAATAACATTTGTGAGCATAGCTGTTTAGGCATAAACTTTTCTTAGTTGATATTATAAGAAAATTTATAAATTAGGTAGAACATGGGGGAGGGGCAATTAATCTTTTGTGAAATGCACATGTTTTTTAATGTAAAATTTTGATGAGAAATGAGAAAGTGAAATTTCACCATCTTATTTTGTGTCAAATTATTTGAAGTTATGATTCATTTTTAAATATTATAAGATTAATCATTTTCTTTTCCTAACCTATATAATTGTTTAATTATTTATCTTAGATATGGGCCAAAAAGGTCTTAGACTTGACTCTATGAAATTTATCATTCATCATTTAAAGGCAATGTTTATATGTTCCTGGTCTTCCTCCAAAAGCTTCAAGAATAGTCATTATTTTCTCTGTTACATTGATATAATATAATAAAGTATGTCTTCATCATTTTTCTTAAAAAAATGTCACTTCTCCTTAAGATTCCTCACTTCTCCCTATTCTGTCAGAGAGGGTGAAGTCATTCTCTTGAAGGTTCAAATGTTGATTATGCCTCAATAATGAAAAGTGTTAAGGGCTATGGCAACACCCAACAATATTTCATCTATATCTTGGTAGTCAGTTTAATTGACAGGACACCATTGTACCCAGATGGGAACAAAGTCACAACTTTAGTGGAGATAGGCACTGATTGCATAGGTAGATGAAAGTCCAGCCACTATATAATACCGGAAAACAACATCCCTGGTATAGAAATATTCAAAATATTAAATTGGCCTTGCTTAGACCAATAAAAACAAATGATGATGGGAAAATTGTTTCATATGACCATAAAATATGCATATTTCAATAAGTCTGAAATCTATTTCTATTGGCATACAAAACATCTATTTTCTTTGAGATAAAGATAGATTCAAGACATTCTTTGACCTTAGGATTATTTGACCTGTTAAGAAAAATACTTTGACTTTAAGAATATTTGACCTGTTATAATACTGACCTTGAATTACCAATTGTTTTCTATTACTTTGTTTTATATTTTACCTCTGATACACTTTTGTTTTTAAGAGACATTTTAAAAATAGCTGTATGTGATAATGAAAATTCTTTTAATTTTTTTTTTTTTTCAGTTGTCTCCAATGCACCTTCACCAGGTTCTACATCTGATGAAGGATCAGCTCCATCTACTCCACGTCCAATGTCTCCATCCAGTTCTGAAAGAGGTAATTCATGGTGTAAGGGGAGTTGACTCTTCATACATTAAATTATAAGGGAGATAACTTACCAATTAGTCCCGATGAAGGTACTGCCATAGCTTGGAATATGTTTTTGGCAGGAGTAATTGTAAGGGAAATAGCATTTCCCTCAGTGCTAGAAAATTGTATGTGACATAGGGGAGACAACTATATCACTTCTTATTAGAGGTAATAAATAGTACATGATCTAAGGGGACACAAATAGAAGTTGATATTAATGGGAAATGCTAGACAAGAGAAACTTCAGGGAAAGGCTTCATATCTTGGGTAAGACTTATCTCAGACACAAAGGATTCAAGTCTTGAGCAAAGGTGTACAATATTTTTCTATTGTGTATTGAGGTTTGATTTCATTTTCTAAGACTTCTGTTTAAAATTGCATAAAACTTGAGGAAAACAGTTCATTACATTTCATCGTAATTTTCATCAATGTATCCTATAGTGGGCATAACAAAAGAAAGAAGTTTTGGATTTATTATTTGACATGTTTTCTGTTGAATTTATTTTATAATAATAAATACTTTATATTAAGAGAGTAACACAGTTAGCATAAAGCTAATCTTCATTAATTATTATCAGTGTATTAGAAATAATCAAAATTAATGTCAGGCAAAAACAAAAATTATATTACTGGGATTAGGGTGTTAAAGTTCTTTAAAATAATAACACCTGTAAAATCATTGGATTTCTTTGTTAGAGGTTT
Source organism: Bathymodiolus brooksi (assembly GCA_963680875.1). Taxonomy (NCBI): domain Eukaryota; kingdom Metazoa; phylum Mollusca; class Bivalvia; order Mytilida; family Modiolidae; genus Bathymodiolus; species Bathymodiolus brooksi. The sequence goes on along the minus strand of OY804576.1, from coordinate 65,587,404 downwards.
GCCTAATATATTGTTTAATTTTGTGTATGGTATAAGGGAGATCACTCTATTCAGTTGATGTAAAATATGCACAATTTAAGGAAGACTAGCACTCAAGTTCTCGTTTATGAAATACCATTGAAGCAATCCTTACCAGATTTGACAAGGTGAGTGTAAATGACATAAGGGGAGATCAATCTATATCTAGTCGTGACCGAAGTATTTGTACATTGGGTATCGAAAACAACTAACCCATATAAAATCATAAATTTATGAACAAAATACTTCTACTCCTTCTACCAAAATATAATATTTAGTGAAGGATTTTTTTTTTCTTCAGTTGCATATATGATACCAAATCCAGATCGACCATTAGAAAGGACATTTTGTTTGAGAATGAAATCTACATTGACTAAACGAGGAGTTCATGTCAGAACATCAGGATACAGGGTAAAGTAGATGTGTAGTCTTACATTTTTGTAATTAAATCTGATACAGCATTATGTGATAAAATTTGTCAGTGACTTACGACAGGTCAGTGGTTTTCTCTGGGTACTTCGGTTTTCTCCACCAATAAAACTGGCCGCCATGATATATCTGAAATATTGCTGAAAGTGGCGTTAAATACTATAAACCCTATTGCCATTAATCCAACAAAATTCTGACAAACAAAGAAACAAAGAAACAAAAGATCATTTCAAGTAAGAAAATATGAATGCATACAGTTAAACCTGTCTAATGTGACCTTCCAAGGAAACAGTGATATGTGGTCACATAAGACAGGTAGTTGCTTAATACAGGTTTAATAACCTTCCAAGGAAACAGTGATATGTGGTCACATAAGACAGGTGTTCTTAATACAGGTTTGATAACCTTCCAAGGGAACAGTGATATGTGGTCACATAAGAGTCGCTTAATACAGGTTTAATAAATATGGAATGCACTGTAAAGAGAAATTCAAATAAAGGTCCCATAATACAAGTTATTGCTTCATTTATGTGGTAGCAGATTTGACTGTATTAATATCTTATTTATATATGGTACATTGTAATATAATATATATTATGGTTTCGCAATGCTCAGTTCTAATGACTTAATAAATAAACATATGTATCCTACTTGTATATATATGTAATGATGGACTCAGAATGTTTTTTTTATTTTTCCATTTTCATCTAAGAAGTGTGAGTTTGAAGATACCAGAGAGGTAATGAGAATCTCTAAATTGAAGAAGAGACAACACCATGGCCAAAAAGAAATAGTACAAAAGGACAAACAACGATCTACAAAATACTACACAGAAAACTAAAGATCAAGTAGCACAAACCCCACTAAAAACTGGGGGTGAACTGGAATGGTAAGCAGTTCCTGCTCCACTAGTGGCACCCATCTAAGTTATCATTCATCGTTATTAATAGAAAAATCTTCCGATAATAATATACAATTATTTCTTAGATCTGGATTGTTAGTACAGAAAAGAAAACAATATTTTGATGTAAGGTTTTGTTGTATATTTCAGGTGGTGTATATTACAGCTCAATTTCGTCCTCAGTTATGTTTTAACCTGAACAGGAAATCAACAACCCAGTATTTAGGTTTGGTAGGCGTGGCCATAGCTCTACCACCTCCAACGATTACAGAACTTAGGATTGAAAGTGATACGTTTATTATGAGATTATCTCCAAACTTAAAAGTCATTTACTGTGATACTATGTAAGTCACAATGTATGTAGTTTTTTGTCACTAATTTTGGTTACAGAATTGAGTTCTAAATAAAAAATAATAAGGATTTCAATCATCACACAAGAAAGCTGTTTCTGTGTAACAATCAGTTAAGTAGCAGTCTTGATATTGATGACTAACTTTTAGCACAGCTGTTAATAGGATTTAATCACCAATCTTTATGAACTTGACTTTTTTCTTATGTTAAAATATTTCTAGAAGTAAAAGCATTTTGTTTTTTTTATTTTATTCAGGATATCAGAATTATCAGATTGGAAGAGTGATGATATCAACAATAGAATGTTCTATGACTTCTGTCATGCTGGAGATGTTCTCAGAATCAAACAACATCACCAAGATTGTTAGTATTCATCATTATTAATTATTCTAACATGGCATGCTGCTTTCGCTTTGAAAACAATAGAGGGCTCTAAATAGCACAGAACACCCTAGCACATGCGCAGAAGGCATATCTAATCGACAGCGTATTTTGCATATTTGTACTTTATGTATGTTAAATTAAAAGAATAAAAATAATAAATATACAAAAAAAATCAGATGAAACTAATTTTTGATCGTTATCAATTTTTATAACGTTTCTATAGCGTTTTATATTCTTGTAAATAATAGCGGGAGGTAATTGGAACAGCTTCTGTAGCGTTATATATTCTTGTAAATAATAGCGGGAGGTAATTGGAACAGCGCCCAAAAATAACCTCTGTCTAGGTATGCTTGAATGCATAAAATTACCGTAAATGCCCTGTTAGAATCGAAATTATTCTCGGATGCCGGGCTCTATGCTTATTTTAACATGAGTAGGCATTATATTTGTCAAGATTTTAAACCTCGCTGTCGCTCGGTGTAAAATAATGACAAATGTAATGCCTACCCATGTTAAAATTGTCATGATTTTAAACCTCGCTTTCGCTCGGTGTAAAATAATGACAAATGTAATGCCTACCCATGTTAAAATAAGCATAGAGCTCGGCATCCGAGAATTATTTCTTAATTTGTGAATTTTCTCTTTGATATTAACACACGATAATAATTATCAAGCGATGGGCATGATATGAAAAATTGTCATTTATTTCTAATATGATGTTATATATAGACATTATATACTATGACACTGTTTGTAAGGATTTTTGGCTGTCATTTGATACCCTTACAAAATATGTATTTAATTTGTAGCAGTGTGACAAAACACCTAGATAATTCATGTCTTAGTGTCTTATAATAAACATAAACATCAAAATATTTATCATTCATTGGTTCTCATTGAGCTGTGTTATTTCTTGATGCAAATATGTGCCTTTACCACTGAAGCTGTGAGTTTGTCAAGGACACAGGAAATTCCTTTGGTTTTCTCCATGTATTCCAGTTTCCTTCACCAATAAAGCTGACCATCACACTATAACTGAAATATTGTTCAAAGTTTTGTTAAATTGCATGATAACCATAACCGATAATAAATAACTATGAAAGTACTAATCATGATGGTAGAAAAAGTAGTCCACCGCATCAGTGGTGTAATGGTTAGTGTGCTGACCTCATATGCTGTAGATCATGGGTTTGAGCCCAGGTCGGGTCGAACCATAGACAACAAAATTGGTATTTGTTGTTTCTCTGATTTGCATGCATCATTTAGGATATCCACCTCCTAACAAGGCCGTAAGTGTATATAACAATTATATATTATATAATTTACTAGTAACATTCTGGTTATACCTTGTGAGGAAATTTTGGAAGAAAAGGCCCAACTGACAAGGTTTTTTAAAATGTTTTTTTTAAATCCCATCATCTTGTTTGAATATTTATTTGCTAATTAGAAGACCTTCTTTGTTAATGCTTTTCTTCCTTTGGTACAGTAATGACAAAAGGACAGGCACTAACAGATTACTTCAGATTTATGAACAAAAACGGAGGATACGTATGGGTACAGATGTGTGCTACAACATTGTTCAGTTCTAAGACCTCGGATGACCATACCATTTTGGCAATTATCTATGTATTAAGGTAATACAAATAAAATGACACCAGACTTTTCACATTTTAATTTTCTCCTCTGAAACCCCTCAACCAAATGAACTGAAACTTGGTAGGAAGCATCTATGGAAGGTCCTCTATAAAGAATGCTCATTTCGTCCCGATCCATTAACAAACATGGCCACCACAGGCAATTCATGTTTCTGATTGGCCGATTTTTGAAAATCTTCTCCTCTGAAACCGTTTGGCCAAATGAACTGAAACTTGGTAGGAAGCATCTATGGGTGATCCTCTCTAAAGATTGCACATTTTGTCCCGATCCATTAACAAACATGGCCGCCACAGGCAATTCTTGTTTCTGATTGCCGATTTTTAAAATTCTTCTCCTATGGAAGGTCCTCTGTAAAGATTGCTCATTTCGTCCCAATCCGTTAACAAACATGACCGCCACAGGCGACTCTTGTTTCTGATTGGCTGATATTTTTAATTCTTCTCCTCTGAAACCGTTTGGCCAAATGAACGGAAACTTGGTAGGAAGCATCTATGGGCGGTCCTCTCTAAAGATTGCACATTTTGTCCCGATCCATTAACGAACATGGCCACCACAGGCAATTCTTGTTTCTGATTGGCCAATTTTTTTAATTCTTCTCCTCTGAAACCGCTTGGCCAAATGAACCGAAACTTGGTAGGAAGCATCTATGAAATGTCCTCTATGAAGAATGCTCATTTCGTCCCGATCGGTAAACAAACATGGCTACCACCAAAACTTGGTAGGAATCATCTATAGAATGTCCTCAATGAAGATTGCTCATTTCGTCCTGATCGGTTAGCAAACATGGCCACCACATGCAATTCTTGTTTCTGATTGGTCGATTTCTAAGAAATCTTCTCCTTTGAAACTGTTTAGCCATATGAACTGAAACTTGGTAAGAAGCATCTACATGTATGGAAGGTTCTGTATTAAGTTTCCTCAAAGCAGAATGAAAGGTGAGCGACTGAGCCTCTAGTCTTGTCCTATCACAAAAAATGTCATGTGAATTGAACCTCTTTTAAGAGGTCATATGTCTTACAAGGACACTTTTTCTTTGTCCCAAAGGTGACCTCTTGATACAAGTTTAGCTGTATATATATATATATATATATATATATATATATATATATATATATATATATATATATATATATATATATATATGTATATATATATAGTCTAAGGTAGATGATTATAATTGTATAATGCAGTTAAACCTTGTCTAAACCGGTACCTCCTTGTGACCGGCTTTTGTTTTCGGAATAAACAGGTGTTTGGTTTATAGAGGGTTCTGTTTCACTGTATATTTATCTCAATATAAAATTGATTGATTGATTGATTGATTTGTGTGTAATGCCAACTTTAGATCAAAAGTTCAGCTATATAGTGAGGTGAACTTAGAAATATTTCAAAGTTGTAAAAGGAACTATTAGGAAAGACATTAACGACAAATATACAAGTATTGTACAATGTAATACAATATAGATACAAATAGAAAGGTTCTCGATATAAGCCAGTGGGAAACAAATACATGTACAAGTTTTCTAACTAATTAATTATTTAAAACTTTTTTTGTACATGATGCAGTATATTACTTTTGATTTTGATTGATTGGAATTCAACAAATTTCTTAGATATTGTGGATACATGTAATATATTGAAAATGTTGCCCTAAGTTTAAAACTAAAATAAAATTCAGACAGATTTTTGACACATTGTATTAGCCATTATATATTTTATAACGTAGAACAGTGTATTAACTGCTACTCCCAAACCAATAATTTGATTTCAACAAAATTTTAAAGTAATATTGATTCCATATTGAAGATGTACAACTTCCAAATTTAGATATCATGACCTTTGTACCAGCACTTTTGTTATAGATAAACATATGCTCTCCTGTTACCTGTAAAGCAGATCAATCTTTTTAACATTGCATCATAGATATTTATAAATGCATCAATAACTATGATTATTTCTACATAAAGGGTACCAAATATTCAGTCTGTTTCTTTATTAGAAGTGCAGAGGTATTCTTTTGTGAGCTGCATCTTACAATGCAAAATGTACTTATTTTTGTATAAGGTTTCATATATCAGTCAGCTGAGAGAGTATTTCTGACCACAGTTCATCTTAATTCCTTGTTGATTTTTATTTTTTTAGTGGCATTCTACACAGAGGTTGTGTCATGGATCAGAACCAGACAACAGGCACAACACATCACTTAAATCAGTCTGAAATTCAAAGCGAACATGGCTCAGAAATTGGTATGAATATAGTATTGTAATGGTTTGCATGCTTGTCTGCACTTTAAGAGAACATGGTCAAATCTGGTAAAAACCAATGACTGGTAAAATTGGCACTAGTCTTCTTTGTTTTATTTTGTCGAAAAAATATTTTAGTGTATTTTAATATTGAATCATTCTTATTATATTTAATATACAAATGTAATTGTTTAAACTTATCATATATATTTCTATGCTCTTATTCATAAATATTTATTAAATCATATTTCTATTTTTATCAATGAGATAGTTTTGAAATCCCTCCCATTAGCTTTTCAAGTTGCCCTTTAATATACAAACATGTAATATTTTAACATTCTCAGGTCAAATTCTATTGCTCAAGCATCTAGAACTGTTTTAATACCCTTTGACCTCATATGATCAATGAATAACTAAAAATGTTATTTGTGCTTTAAATAGAAGTTAATTCAGTGTTAGAATCTGGGACAGATCTTAAAATAGAATGTACCGGTACTTGTTATTTAAAACACAACTTTAAGAAATACTGAAAGTGAATCAACTCATTATACCATAACAACCTGTGTTACATATTGGTATACAGTAGTTCCTCTCTTCTAATGCCACCCTTATGTTATCAAAATATGGACTTGCAGGGGCGGATCCAGGATTTCAAGTTAGGGGGGGGGGACTTAAAAATTGCACCAAGTGGAGGGAGGAGCGAAATATTTTGGGGTATTTCATGTGAAAAATCATGATTTTATGCCAAAAAATCATATTTTTTCCAATTTTAGGGGGTGGGGGGGGGGGGGGGGGGTGGATCCGCCCCTGCCTTGTAAGAAGGATGGCCTCTCTTGAGGGTAATCATTTAGTAGTACTTTACTATCTCAGTGCATCTGAAATCTAGACAGATAAGAGGAATGCCTTTTGTGGGAGTAACCATATGAGAGAGAGACTACCGTAGCAGCATCAATAAACTAGACAACTGGTTTCTGTATTCTACTTAAATTTCTCCTCGACTGAATTTCATAAGAATTTGACATGGTGATACCTATTTATTGGATCTGACATTTTATTTTTTGAAACAATTGACGGATTATAGTCCCAAATGGAAATTTATTGAGTGAAAATTTGTAATACACAATGTAATTTGTATTGGTGCCTAGCAATAAAGGAGGGGGAGGGGTTGTGATGTTTAATGCCACTTTCAACAATATTTCAGTTATATCATGGCAGCCAGTCTTATTGTTGGAGAAAACCACCAACCTGCTGCAAGTTACTGACAAACTTTATCACATAATCTGCATCGAGTACACCTCGCCATGAGCGGGATTCGAACTCATAACATTAGTGGTGATGGGCACTGATTGCATAGGTAGTTGTAAATCTAACTACCATACGATCAGGACCACGAAGGCCCGCTGACAATAAAAGATGCTCAGATCCTTACAAATAGAAATAGGGGCTCCCTGAAATATACAATTGATTATCTGGTTTACGAAATTCAGATTGGGTACGAGGATGTTATAGAGATATTTCTAAAACCACTATCTTGTAGATTTTAATAAATTAGTTGTGACCAAACAATAAAAAAAATCTTGTCTAAAAATAGACTCATTATGATGTAAATACAGTTTAATTTTTAGAATATTTCTTCTAAAAATGTAGATTTGGCTATGTAAAGAATACTGTATTTATTAACAACAACCATATGATCACAGGGTAAGGCTGTTTGATAAAACTTTTTAGGGACCTTCCAAGTCAAGTTTGGTTTAAAATTTGGTTGTAAATGATGGGTCTGTAAATTGCAATTTCCTTGTGCAAGCTGGGGCTGCTTACCCTTCCTGAGTGCCAGAGTTCACCCCCACTTTTTAGTGGCATTCATGTTGCTAATTTCTGTGTGGTGTTTTGTAGATCATTGTTTGTCCATTATCTTTTGGCCATTGTATTGATTGATTGATTGATTGATTGTATTGATTTATGGCTTCTGATTACCCCTTTGGTATCTTCAAGCATTGTTGCGAGTTAGAATCCCACTCAGGCGAGGTGTACTCGATGCAACATTATAAGATAAAGTTTGTCAGAGACTTGCAGTTGGTGGTTTTCTTCAGTTACTCCAGTTTCTTCCACCAATAAAACTTACCACCACGATATAGCTGACATATTGTTGAAAGTGGCGTTAACCTCTATAAACCTGCACCCTACCTTCAAACTTTACTGACATTGTGTTGGGTTTATTTTCAGATGAAAACCAGAAGGACACCTTGCCACCACATCACACATCACCATCACATGACCCCTGGGATACAAATGGGACATCATCCCAGCCAATAGAGAATTTGCATGACTCAACAAGTGACCTCGAAAATATTGATCTTGAGAAAGGTCATGGGGATCATTGTTTGACCCCAGATGATTTGATTGAGAGCCAAGAAGAGGCAGCCAGAATTATTTCTGACAATTTGAATGATAAAATAAACCAAACCAAAAGTGATTTTAAGTATTCTCGAAGGAAAACAGAAAAACCTAAAAAACGAAAACGAGACTACAGTTTAGATCAGGAAAATTGTCTGAATGGCAATAGTACTATATTGTTAAACAGAAATATGAGTCATGACGACAAAATGGAGAGGTGTAGTTCAACGTCAAATGCTAGCAATCACAACGAAGACTATGAAGTGTCTGATAACGGTGAACATACTTTGTATTCTGTGACTGAAGACTTGTCAAGGAGATCATCTACTACTCATATAAGAGAGGAACAGCATTTAGAGTCAGATTTGGGTTGGCAAAACTTAGACGACATAAATCACAACTCTGTTTCAAGTTCAGTGAAAGATTTAGAAGATGTCATGAATCGACATTTACCAGTTATATCAGAAAACGGACTGAAAATGCCTACAGATCTCACAACGCAACAAATACATGTAGGTGGTGCTATAAATAGACAAAGATCTGCCATACAGTGGGCAGGAAATAGTCATGAAAATAGTACACTACCTGCATCCAATTTGTTACGAACTTTATACGCTAATCGTGAATCTGTCATCCGTAGTAGTTCCCGTCCATCTTATGTCAGTAGTGATGCTTTAAATTTATTAACTCCACCAGAAAACGACGGTCAGAAAGAGCACCTGACCTTGAACATCCCACATATTATTGTTAGTAAACACACAGCTTTACCGCCATATTCTAGTTCTCATTCATCAACTGTCTCGTGTAATCTGCAGGACACGTTTGATATCACTCCGCCTGCATCGGTATCGCCAAATGATAAATTACCCTCACAGATTTATGACGGACATTATGAACATAATAGTGCTAGTTCAAGTTTAGCTGCACCAATTCCTGTAAAATCACAAGCATTTTCATTGTCATTTGTCTCTCCTAGTCCAGAATACAACAGCGGAGCCAAACTTCATCCAACACAATATCAAGTGACGGAACATCCACAGTTTGTTTATGGGGGGAATAGTTCTTCGGGTGTTATTTATGATTCATGGTATTAGGATAAACCATTTTTATGATGTACATTTCTTATTTAAGCTGATTATGACATTTTTATCAATTGTGTTTTTATAAATAAAATTGCTTATTATAAGATTATTGGGTGGCTACATGGTTAAAAAAATATAATTTAAATACTACCTCCTGAGTACTTTTAATTTAACAAAATGCCAATAGCAGTATTTGTTTGCATTTAGGGTAAGCAAATTTATATGTACCTATTTTTTTCGTGTTTTTCTTTCTATGGAGCACTGTAGGCATACATTATTAACATAGGTGACCTTAGCTGACTTTGGCTATCCTGTTTAATTTAGGCCCTTTGATTTTACTGCTCCCAAAACTATCAATTATTTGACTTTCCAATCTTTCTATTTTTAGCATACCTGTTTAAGGTTATTCCAGAAACATGTCATGTGCACTAAATTTGATATCTACATTTTTATTACAGACAATTATCCCAGAAATCCCCATTTTAACACCTTCATTATGAATTAGATCCTGTTTTTTGCCTTTTCAAGCTGATATAGTAATATTCTACACTCTCTAGAATAAATGTTCACAGGTTATTGAACACATTAAAATACTTCAAATCTTACTTCTTTTATTGTACTTAAGTATTGTTTTTACATATAATTCAACAATTAAAAATATCCAGATTTAACATTCCCATCGTATCAAATTAAGGTTGGTTATAAGGCATTTTTCGAAACTTTTCTTTTTGATTTGCTTGTGCAAATCTGGGTTATTGCATTGAGTGAATTATGGTTATTGCATAGGTAATTACAATTAGGCAGGATGACGGGCAAAAAGAGTACCTGTATACTGTAATCTTAGCATAGGTAATTACAATTAGGCAGGATGAGGGGCAAAAAGAGTACCTGTATACTGTAATCTTAGCATAGGTAATTACAATTAGGCAGGATGACGGGCAAAAAGAGTACCTGTATACTGTAATCTTAGCATAGGTAATCACAATTAGGCAGGATGAGGGGCAAAAAGAGTACCTGTATACTGTAATCTTAGCATAGGTAATTACAATTAGGCAGGATGAGGGGCAAAAAGAGTACCTGTATACTGTAATCTTAGCATAGGTAATTACAATTAGGCAGGATGAGGGGCAAAAAGAGTACCTGTATACTGTAATCTTAGCATAGGTAATTACAATTAGGCAGGATGAGGGGCAAAACGAGTACCTGTATACTGTAATCTTAGCATAGGTAATTACAATTAGGCAGGATGAGGGGCAAAAAGAGTACCTGTATACTGTAATCTTAGCATAGGTACCGGTAATTACAATTAGGCAGGATGAGGGGCAAAACGAGTACCTGTATACTGTAATCTTAGCATAGGTAATTACAATTAGGCAGGATGAGGGGCAAAAAGAGTACCTGTATATTGTAATCTTAGCATAGGTAATTACAATTAGGCAGGATGAGGGGCAAAAAGAGTACCTGTATACTGTAATCTTAGCATAGGTAATTACAATTAGGCAGGATGAGGGGCAAAATGAGTACCTGTATACTGTAATCTTAGCATAGGTAATTACAATTAGGCAGGATGAGGGGCAAAAAGAGTACCTGTATACTGTAATCTTAGCATAGGTAATTACAATTAGGCAGGATGAGGGGCAAAACGAGTACCTGTATACTGTAATCTTAGCATAGGTAATTACAATTAGGCAGGATGAGGGGCAAAAAGAGTACCTGTATACTGTAATCTTAGCATAGGTAATTACAATTAGGCAGGATGAGGGGCAAAACGAGTACCTGTATACTGTAATCTTAGCATAGGTAATTACAATTAGGCAGGATGAGGGGCAAAAAGAGTACCTGTATATTGTAATCTACTCTTTCTATAGATTTCAACCCAAAACTGTGAAAATTTACAGTGTTTGAATATGTATAGTAAAGTACCAAAATCATATTATAAAGGCATTCAAGAATTACTTTTTCAATTTTTTACTTATATTTAGGTATATTTCAACAAAGGGTTACTGTTTTATACAATCAAATCATCCCACTGTTTTCAACCCAGATCTCTAGGCTGAAACATCCAAAATGTTTCCTTAGATATGTAAATTGTATCTCACAAGTAATTTTATCTTCCATTTTTACACATTTTAATACTTAGTTTTCACCATCAGTTTTAACACCTAATTTTGAGTAATTAACTCTTTCCACAATTTTCAACTATAATGTTTATATGCATAATAAAGACTTTGAACCTCTTATTGTCAAAGTATTTAAGTTTACAATCTGGATCATTGAGTCTATGGCCCTTATATTAAACTGTACATAAATAATAGGGAAATGTGTTGAAAAAGGTATCATGGGAAATCACATCAGATTTTTACATTAAAAATACAATAACAAAGGGACACAACTGTTTTTGTTCTGTTTTTTTTTCATTGTATTTTATTCTATTGTTGATTATGCCTGTCTGAAAAATGGGAGCATGTGTAGTTAGGTAGCAATCTTCTATTTTAAAAAATCAAAGCATTATATCTGGGTTTTATTTTCAGTTCAAATATTGAGAAACTGAAGCAACAAGTAGATAGAATGGTACTTATGTGGACATAATTATATTCTTTATAGGATACACAGTCAACTGACAGATAAAACTTTAGTTTTATAGCCAAAATCATTCCATATGCAAATTGTGCTAACATTTACAACATAAGATTTTATGTAATGAACTTCATTTCTGACCTTGAAAAATATCATAGTTCAACATTATACACCCATTTTTTTAATACAGTATAAATTCTTTATTTCAAACTCCAGGGGCTGTCGTGGTCGTGATCGCATGGTAGTTGGATTTACAACCACCTGTGCAATCAATGCCGATCACAACTAACGTTGTGAATTTGAATCGTGCTCATAGTGAGGCGTACTTGATACAACATTAGGTGATCAAGTTTGTCAGTGACTTGCAACAGGTCGGTGGTTTTCTCCACCAATAAAACTGACCACCATAATATAACTGAAATATTGTTAGAAGTGGCATTAAACACCATGCCTAACCTAACCAAAAAGGTTATTTTCCTCAGATAGCTTGTATTTAGAATATGGCCCATTCCTTGTAGGTGTTTGGTTAAAATACTCTAGATTATATAACTCCTCAAAACTGTATTGTAATAAATCATCTATATTGTTGACTTCAAACAAGATGGTTTGACTGTATACCTGTCTGAAGTGAAAAGTCATAAATACCAGGTTTAAAACAGGAAACCAGTGATAACCATATCCAGGCATAACTGTGCAGCACTTTAATTCAGATTTAGTTTTAGGTATTTTTTGCTGATGGTATTTTTCCAGAGATAGTACCAGGTACAATAAAATCTATTTAAAAACACTCTTCAAGCCTAAATTGTACATGAATGTTGCTAGTAATGTCCTATACCAATCATGTGTTCTTGTGGTGATGTGAAATTTATTGTGATCACCATCATTACACATAGTTCAACATAGGAAGGACTCTATGGGTGGAATTGTTCCAGATTATTCTCAGAAACTAAGAACTTTGCATTGTATATTATTTAATGCCTCTTGTATCCATTTTAATGCCAAGATGGCAACCATCGTTGGACATTGTTTAACAGCCATTTCTTATTCCAAATACTGACTGCATTCAAGAAGTGGATGTTTATTTCTGTGGAATTATTTGCACATTTTTCTGTTAAAAATTGGATCATTAATATGATATAACCTCTTGAGAACCTCTGTGGAAAAATTACATAATAAATTTATGTATTGCATTCCCTACAGAAATGCACAGACTTTATTTTGATCTTTAAAAGATGCACTTCCCATTCTAAAACTATAAAAGGTATTTTATATTGTACTAAAAAATGTATACTGTTAAAGCTATTACTTCTCCAAAGTAGAAAACAACTAAATCACACAGTTTATACAACATAGAATTGTCCATTCCCTCTGCAATGAATGTAAGAATTCAGTATTTTTTTGTTTGTTTGTTTTTAAGTCCAATATAATTGGTATTTATGTATCATTGTTAAAATTTATCACTTAGAATGTCTGAATTTACCTCAATACTGAGTCTAAATAAATGTTATAGTTTTGTTAATATTTGCTGGGCGTCATTTTATTGTTGCTTATTTGTCATCTAAATTAAAAATACATTCTTATAATGAGTTCCAGTCATTTCTTAACTAAGCCACATTGGTGATGCAATGATTAGCATGATCTTTCAAGTGTGGTAGATCATGGGTTCAAATCCTGAGTCAGGTCAAACCAAAGACTATAACATTGGTATTTGCTGCTTTTTCACTATGTCCTCAGCATTGAAAAGTAAGAGCAAAGACTGGTTGGCTCGGAATCAGGATAATGTGTCTGAGTGGAGTGACATGTCTACCAGCAGACTGTTGTTTCAGTGAGTTAGCACTATATAAATCCAACTACCAACTAATCATGTTGGTCTACTACAAAGTGGACATCATCATCATCATCATCTGGTCAAATTCATCGAAATATAACTTGTTCTCCCCATGCTACAGTTAAAATAGAACTTGTTCTCCCCATGCTAGTTGAAATATAACTTGTTCTCCCCATGCTACAGTTGAAATAGAACTTGTTCTCCCCATGCTACAGTTGAAATATAACTTGTTCTCCCCATGCTACAGTTGAAATATAACTTGTTCTCCCCATGCTACAGTTGAAATATAACTTGTTCTCCCCATGCTACAGTTGAAATATAATTTGTTCTCCCCATGCTACAGTTGAAATATAACTTCTCCCCATGCTACAGTTGAAATATAACTTGTTCTCCCCATGCTACAGTTGAAGTATAACTTAAGTATAACTTAAAACTAGTGATGACTTTAAGTTTTAGAGGTTCTAGAGACACAATTTAACCATATGGTTCAATGTCAAAACATTTTCATGTAGTGATATTTAATGTCTAATTTGTGTTCAATCATGTTTGTAGAATTATTTTTTTTTTTTATTAATTTTCCCTTAGGTTCCCAATGTTTAACTATATCATGCATTGGTGACCATCTTGGATTTTTTTTTTGGACACACAGTTCATGTATTATTTAAAGAACCATCTCCCTACATCATTCACACAACATGAAATTTTCCATCCATAATTTATTTGACTAGTTTTGTAGCTTTGAGGTTCAGCCAATCTAATTGCATATGCTCTGGCTGACATATTGAATTTTTAATCGACACAAAAATCACAATTCTGACGAGGATCGCACGAATAAAATGGCTGCAAAGTTTGTTATCTGGTCCAGTACTTGTATTTTATAGAGCACATCCAAGAAATATTTTAGATTGAATATTTCTTGGATGTGCTCTATAAAATACAAGTTTTTAATTATTTATGTGCCAATTGGAAATCTAAGATGACTATCACCACAGGACATAGTCTAACATAGGACTCTATGGGAAAATTACTAGTAATGAAAGCTGTTTCTCAAACTATAAACTTGATTAAATGCAAACTGCATGAATGATTCCTTTGAAAGTTGGCACTTTTTATGAAGATTTGATATCCAAGATTGCCACCACTACAGGAAAAGGTTAACAGAACCCTATGAGCAACAATTTTAAAATCTGTTTTTCTGGAACTATTGAACCATTTAAAAAAAGCTTTGTTGGAAAGTTCCTTAGCTGTCACTCTTCAAAATGTACTTGGATTGTGCCAATATAAAATTAAAGGTGGCACCAGTATAGAGCTTAGCTTAACATATGACATAATGGGAATATGAATGAAAGTTTTTCCCCCTCCAAAATTACAAACTAGATTGAACCCACATTGTTTCATTGGATTATTTTTTTTTTAGTTTGTATTTTTTATGGATCAGCAATCCAAGATGGTCACCAAGCATAACAAAAATGAACATAGAAAATAAGTTCAATACCCATTTCTGAAACAACGGAACCATTTAAAGGGAAAGTTATCTGGAACTTCCCTTGAATTATCCTCTGGAAAATGTGCAAATGTTTGTGCCACCTGGAAATTCAAGATGGTCTTAGACAAAGTTTTTTTATTTTATATTTGATCAGAAATCAGAAAAGAGTGGCCACCAATGCAGGAAAGAGTTTAGACAGATCCATTGGAGAAATGTCGAAACATCTTCTTAAAACCCACAAATCTGATTGAAGGCTCATACAATATGCATAAATGACCATTGAATAATAAATTGATAATTTTACTACTGGTGAGAGATTCTACATCAGGTCTGGCAGCCTCATGTTATTTTCTGGTAGTGATAAATTGGATTGGAAACATATACAAGTTTCTCTAATAAAAATATGTACACTATCTTACCAAAGCATGGTCATTCAATTTCTAGTTTTTACTGTGGATCTATAATGTTAATCCTGCTAACCTAAGATTGAATAAATACGCTGGAGGGTATAGTATGCATTTCCTGGCAGATTATGATAAAATTGATGCACAAGCTATATGTTAACAATTCATAACTGATTTCAGTCACAAAACCAAAATTTTCATCAATGATTATTTAAGTTATTCCCCTTGTAGATATATATAACAAGAGAGTGAAATTGTAGATTCATTACATTATGATTGCTTGACTTGTTCTAACCATATGTATACATAAACAATAATACATGTTGACAATATTGATCTCCCTTTAATTTTAAAACCAGAATATTTGATGGAGAATCAAATCAACAATATCACGGGTTCAGTTAAAACAATGACCAACTTAAAAATGTCAGCTGAAGACCTATGTATCAGCTCTACTGTAATATTGTTAATGCACAATTTGCTACAAAATCTGTCTGTGATTTGATATACTTTTTAGCAGTTGCCAACCCATTCATCTCGTCTATACTAGATGATATTTTAGTTAGGTCTATACTTTACAATGCTTTCTCTACTTTTTTTTTTTTTTTTTAATATTTTCAATTAAATATATTTATGACATATAATAATACTGGCAACAGCTTACAACAAATATGTGTAATATGGATTGGTTTGTAGTTTCAGGGTTGTTTCTGGCAATACATGTATATACATGGCCAATACCACTGTTTACTTATACATGTGTATCAGTATTACATTAATACAATATTGAATTTTAAATATAATAGTAAATTTAATAAGCCATTTAATAATCTTATTAATTCATCATGGGGCCCTGTCGTTTTCCATAGAGTAATCAATTGAATTTTTATTCAGTTCAAAAACAACTTGTAGTTTATTTCAATATTGGGCATGGTAACAAATTCATAATAGTGGGTCTGGTAATGTCAATGGCTTATGTTAATGAGATTTATAGAATACGAGAGGGGAAGCTTTATTTTGTATACATGTATTTTACAAATGCAAACAAAAAACATAAGCTCTATAGAGCTTTTTACCTTATAAAGATAAATATATACATAACACAAACAAAGCACAAACACACTGCAGCACAGCAAACATGAGTCCGTGCATATCACAAGTTAAAATATAAGTAAAGCACAGTAAGCACACTCAAATAAACCAATTACAATCTAGCAGCACTATAAACTCAAAAATAAAAGAAAATGAAGGATGGCAGCTAACCTATATGTAGAACAGCGACATTCCGACATTCCGACCCATTCCAGGACTGCATGAGAAAATTGGCAGTTCATAGAATTAGATTTTTGGTTAGCTTCAGTGATAAAACTGTTTTGTTTTATAAATGAAAGACCCCAATATAATTGTATGGCTTTTGTAATGTTTAATGTACATCCTAAGCTTATATTAAGTGGCGTTAAACATCCTAATCCCAACCCTAACTTTAAACTTGATAGAATAATAATGAATCTATCAATAAGGCTTTTTCATAGCACGTACATAGAATTGGTAAGTGATCTGAGATGTATCGGGAATAGTATTTGAGAATAGCAAGGATGTAAATTTCATCCTTGAAAATACATATCGTTTATTTGACATTCCCATTGTCCTTGTAAAGGATAACTTTAGATCCACCATATTGGTAAAATGACATATATTCCACGTTCCTTGAACAAACGCTGTTACATGTAAATGTAAATCTATGTTCAAACTGAGCAGATACCCCTGTCACACTGGCAATTTGAGATATCTTGTAGAAGAGAAAATAAGTTACGGAGATGCAATCTGACACTTTATCTGTGTTTTGTGCTGAGGGTAATGCGTCCGACCTTATTCAGATTAATAAGAATTGGACAGAAATATTCTCAAAATTAAATGCATAATTCCTGTCATTACAAAAAGCAAATATTCGGAAATAAGGGTAATAACAAAATTACCGAACTCCGAACAATCTTACAAAGGGAAAGTCAAAACTCATAATTATATAAACAGACAAAATCAGTCAACAACCGGAACCTGGAAGTAATACAGCAGTATATTATTTTGAATAAACACTTGCAAAATCAGAAATGATCACCAACGATGAAATAGGGCTTCTTAAAGATGTAAGAAGAATAGGAAACACAAGTGATAGGAAGATAGGGTTTGTTTCTGTATCAGTCCAATTATAATCAAGTTTAATCACATTTATACACAAGCTGTATATTAAGGATTTAAATTTGTCTGCGTGTCTGGTCAAAGGTTCCGTAGTAAACCATGCACACAACAATGCTGAGAAATCAGAATAAAGCCACCTCATACAAGATGTTTTAACCTTCTAAAACAACTATTACATTCTAACACTAGAAAGACACTATGACCCATGAGATGTCGTAGTGTGTCCATAAACAGTGTGGATAGCTTATAAAAGCATACATGTACACAGCTCATCACCCCACCCTCCCACCATTGTCACAGGGCGAGATTCGGTATCAACAACTGACTCTTGCAGATAAAAAAAAAGTTCATCGGATTATGTCAGTTCAATTTTCCATAATTGTAAAGCGCTGGTCAACACGTTTATCAGATAAAAATTGATAAAGTATTCAAAATTGTTTATACATGTACTAGTAAATATTAGCGTGGGCTAGTCGTATTGATTGTGGTGTTCACTGAACCAGTCATAGCAACCATTGTGTGCAAGTATGTACACTTCATTCAGTAATTAAATTAAATAACTGAGAATTTGCAAAACGACATTGATCATTATCGAGATTGTATACTATATTAAATAAATACGTTAATTGGAATGAAGATGAAGGACACAAATCCATTCTACTAAATCAATTTTATTGGGTTTTCATGGCAGTTTTGGTTGAATTTCTTGATTTATCTAAAAATGTCCACGCAAAAAGGGGTTTAAAAGAAACAAAAATATAATGGAGTGAAAAAAATAATAAATAATAATAAATCACAACAAACAAACAAACAAACAAAACATGCATACACATCAAAAACAGAAGAAAAACAACACAACAACACAAACAAAACAATAACAATAAGTACTCGGTGTCCTTGGTTTAGGCATATATGTGGATTAATAAAAATGTCAGGCCTATCGACTAGTGTAAATGGTTTCTTTCAGTTGATGAAATATCACTGAATGTTGATAAAATTCTGACCCAATTGACAACAATTCTAGTCAGAGTGTATAAGTACTTGGTGTACTAAATATTCCCTCTCTTGTATATACAACTTTGAAAGATGCCACCAACACATATTTTTAGGAAAATGTGTTTAACTTATTCCACTAGTCGACAAGGCGTACCAGTTCTTCATGGGATTTGTCCATATTACTAACCGATTTTCTTATTCCAGCTCATCTGTCAAATGAAAGCATTCAATGTCTATTTACTTGTTTACTTGAATGTCCTCTATAAATCTAGTTCCGTCTGGTATTTGTTCCTTTGTATAATTTATTATATATTTACAAGTCAATAATATTTCTTAATTGAGGGAAACTATTCTATACTACGGAAGTGTATTAGGGACATTTATAACAAAATATTAAAGTCACAAATGTCGACTTTTGAAAATTTTGAAATTCCGACTATTATAAACTCAAATTTTATACGGAAGCGTATAGGACACATACTTGCCTTTAAAATATCTTATATATAGCAATTTTATATATTAAAAAAAAAGTATATATGAAGGTATCGGAGAAATCTACAAATGTTTTGAAGATGCTTTATTGTCAAATTCAAACTAAGGTTATCCTCCCCAGGCACAGGAGACATTATAGCCAAACTAAGGTTATCCTCCCCAGGCATAGGAGACATTTTAGCCAAACTAAGGTTATCCTCCCCAGGCATAGGAGACATTATAGCCAAACTAAGATTATCCTCCCCAGGCACAAGAGACATTATGGCCAAATTAAGATTATCCTCCCCAGGCATAGGAGACATTATAGCCAAACTAAGGTTATCCTCCCCAGGCATAGGAGACATTATAGCCAAACTAAGATTATCCTCCCCAGGCACAGGAAACATTATAGCCAAATTAAGATTATCCTCCCCAGGCATAGGAGACATTATAGCCTAACTAAGGTTATCCTCCCCAGGCATAGGAGACATTATAGCCAAACTAAGATTATCCTCCCAGGCACAGGAAACATTATAGCCAAACTAAGGTTACCCTCCCTAGGCATAGAAGACATTATAGCCAAACTAAGGTTATCCTCCCCAGGCACAGGAGACATTATAGCCAAACTAAGGTTATCCTCCCCAGGCACAGGAGACATTATAGCCAAACTAAGGTTATCCTCCTCAGGCACAGGAGACATTATAGCCAAACTAAGGTTATCCCCCCTAAGCATAGGAGACATTATAGCCAAACTAAGGTTATCCTCCCTATTTGAACTAGGGAGTGGTGATATTGTTGACAAAGGGAAGCTGTTGGAAAACGTTTCAGTAATGATTGAATTCTATCAAATTAATGGATTTGTCCTAAAGTTTAAAAAGTATAAAGAAACAAGATACGAAGTTTTCCTCTGTTCAGGAGCCACCATTTATAAAGACTATGGAATGAAAAGACAAATGCCCTAAATATTATAGGATTATTGCACTAATATTTGGGAATATCTTCCCAAAGTAGAATTTGATATTGCATGAACTTGCTAGTGCAATATATTATTCTACGAGGGAATATATTACCCGATATTCGTGCAATAACCCTTTTATTGATATAGCGATTTTACGTGGGAAAATTCTATTGACGTCTGTAGCGCATGCTGGTCATAGGAATATAGGAAGATAGGAAGATAAATGCATTTTGACGATTTATTCCATATCCGACTAATGCAAGTAATAAAATCAAATTATTTCACACTGTTGGTTTGCTTAAAAATGCCGAGAACAACGAGCACTGCGGTTAAATTTCTGCCGATTTCCTTTGTCAGGAACTGGCACAAATCGTTTTTAGGAAAATTAATAAGTATGGTTCGATATAAAGGCTAACGGGCATCAAGGAAATCGGCAAAAATTTAACCAGTGCTCGTTGTTCTCTGCATTTTTAAGCAAACCAACAGTGTGAAATAATTTGATTTTATTACTTGCATTAGTCGGATATGGAATAAATCGTCAAAATGCATTTATCTTCCTACACGGGTTCCTCCAAATAAATGTGATGCATTATATAGATAAGTTATGCATGAGAAATCGGGTGATGCATGAGAAACCAGTGATGATTTGAAGTAATTTAAAGTAAAGCTCATTAAACGTTCCTTACAATAGAATGACTGGAGATATGATATGTTTGCATGGAAATGATAAAGATAGGTCAAAAGAAGGAAGTTGGAGCAAGTATTTAGACCTCAAAAAGTGATGTAAAATATTCTTATTAGGTCAAAATTTACATCGCAGTTACATTGTATTGTATAGCAAGAAAATATGTCCCGAAGAATGTTACCAAAAGTGAACGTGATAATATATTCGTCCATATTGCACACCATGCGATACAAATTTGACGTCAATATAATTTTCCCACGTCTACTCACCAAAGGGACATCAAATATTGATAAAATAACAAAAAAAACTTCTGTGCATCAAATGACATCTCATGTTCATTCATGGTTTGATGGATAACTCGATATTACACCCGATGTGCCAATGAACTTGCATAAAGCCTTAAAGGTTTTATTTTACTAAACAAATTTTTTACATTTTTCTCACCTGTCGAACAGGTAAACGTAATTTGTAAGGTCAAGGACGTTACAGGAGCAAGTTTTGAAGTGCAGGACTAATGATGAGAAAGTTCGCTTACGGCAGAACATGCCACAAATAAGACGTCAATGATGATGAAGTATTTTCTAATTGCAGTAGAATTCGGGTTTTGAACCCAGCGCAAACCAAAAAACAGCTATGTACCGACAAAACGAAAAACAACGTGAAACTGAAATTGTAAATACAGAACCAAGGGACACAACCCTATCCAAACTTTTAGGTGTTTATATTCTTGTATGTGCTGTTATTTCTGGATCATGGGCAGTCGGATACTTTCAGCATTCGTTTTTGTGGGTATTTATCTTAATTTGTAGTCTATTTATTCTATGGAAGACTAAATTGACGAACATTGTGCAGAATCGCCTTTACCAAGAGGAGATACGAATACACCGAAAACGAGCATTGAGGCAGAGCGAGACAGCAGAATGGCTTAACTTCATTATAAATAGATGGTAAGATATTGAAGAAGGTCTACCCATGAAAAACATTTGCATGTACAACAATACAATAAGTATTATATTCAATATTCTATAAAATTCTTTATTGCTTACAATATTGATCTAGTACATTAAAAGTTTTCTACTAATTTTTATAATTTGTTTTTCTTCATATTCTTTATAAACTTCTTTTTATGTAGTATCCCAACATATTTTGTATGTCTCTTACCATTTTCAAGATATGAAAATTTCCTGCTGCGTATCGCAGACAGATTTGACCAACCTCCCATTAGTTTCGAGATATAATGTGTCAAAGGGTAAACAATGACCAAATTCACCAATCCCTAAATTGGCAACTTTTTACAAGTCTGATTTGTTTATGTGTTGTGTCCATTGATTGTCTCAGAAGAATGACTGGCTGAAAAATTAATACAAATTTGTTGTAACTCGTGCTGTTCCCAAGACAATATTTTATATGATTTACAACATGGTTTCAGAAAAGCAAGATCATGTGAGTCGCAACTCCTTCCTTTCATACAAGAATTAAATGCCAGCAATAACAAAAACATACAAACAGACTTGATTATTATGGATTTTGCCAAAGTCTTAGATAAAGTTTCCCACCGTAGATTATTATACAAACTGGAATATTACGGAATACAAACCCATACTCTAAACTGGATTCAGGCATTTTTATCAGATAGAACACAAACAGTAGTAATCGATGGAGTAACATCTAACACAGTGCCAGTAACATCAGGCGTTCCACAGGGTACAGTACTCGGTCCAATTCTTTTTCTAATTTATATCAATGACTTTCCGGAATATCTTACACACAGCAAACTAAGACTCTTTGCAGATGACAGTATCATTTATAAAGAAATAACATGTCAGGACGACTGCAAGAAACTACAATCTGACCTTGATGCAGCTGCAAGGTGGGAAGCCGATTGGCTTATGGCTTTCCACCCAGATAAATGTACAGTACTCACCATCACTCAAAAAAAACACCCTTTAAACATGACTATATACTTCACAATCACATTCTAGAACCAGTAACTTCAGCAAAATACCTTGGAGTTACACTACAATCTAACCTTAAATGGAACACCCACATCGACAATATCACTTCAAATGGAAATAAATCTCTCGGATACTTAAAAAGAAATTTACAGATATCAAACCCTGAAGTAAAATCTCGGGCATACCAAGCACTAGTGAGGCCAAAACTTGAATACAGCTGTAGTATCTGGGACCCTTATACACATGACAACATAAACAAACTAGAAATGGTTCAAAGACGAGCTGCTTGCTATGTTCAAAACAATTACCATAATACTAGCAGTGTCACTTCAATGATTGACACTCTAGGTTGGCCAACTTTAGCTGAGCGCTGTCTTAAAACCAGATTGATCATGTTGTTTAAAATAACACACGCATTAATTGCTATCCCAAACATCATACTGATCCCAACTGACAGCAGAACTAGAAAATCACACAATCAGACATTTAGGCATATAACAACACAAAAAGATACATACAAATGGTCATTTTTTCCACACACTATAGTACAATGGAACATCTTACCACAGACAATTATCTCAAGTCCATCTATAGACTCTTTCAGAGAACAGCTAACACCCGCTGTTCTCTTAAACATTTAAATTTCAAATACAATTGTACATAGTTTTAAATTTTTTGTTTTGTTTTATTCACACTTTTGATTTCACTTTATTTCACTTTATGAAATTATGTAAATATTTTTGTAAATACCCACGCATGCAATAGTACGTAATCTTCAACGTCTTGAAGGAGTATTGTATACCTAAAGAAGAAGAAGAAGATGAGGGGACCAAAAGTGGTCTTTGCCCAAAATTTGTTATTTGAAGTTTGATTTTGATATTTTTTTGTCTTTAGATTCCATATGAAAATTCCCACCTGCCTTTTTTCAAACAGATTTGACCTATTTCTTGTGAATTCCAAAATAAAAAAAGGTTTTAAGGGAGTCAAAAAGAACTAACTCCAATAACTTTTTTCTAATTAATTTGCTGGGTTTTTTTTCTATTGAATTCCCCCAAAAATTCCTGCCACGGACTACATTTTTTTATATTTATTTTTATTTTAAGTCTAATATTAATGGATTTTTTCTAAATGCCTATTATATTCCTTCCTGCACTTTTCAAGCAGTCTCGACCTGGAGATGGTTTTTGTTGGATAATAATGTTCAGTACCTTAATAAAAATGTAGATGTCAAATTTGGTGCAGGAGGAATTCCCTGTTGACTTGCAGTAGTTGTACATGTAGCATGCTGCAACATTTATTATTTTAAGTTGTAATGAAAGGTAACTTTACCATAATTCAATTTACAATTCAAGGCAGAAATAATTTTAATCAATAACCATATATAGAGCAATGGAGGGTGTTTTCGACCCCCTCCATATATTCTGAGTCTCTAATCTATTTTTAGACATAGGAAATACATGTTGCGTTGTCAGGAGACTGGTAAAATGCTTGTCAAGCCACCGAGGGAGATATTGACAGGTCAACATTACAAAACATGCAGAAAAAAATAAAAATATTTGTGTGACTACAAACAACCATTAATAAAAAAGCTTCTTAATGGATATCGTTTAGAAGGGAGCTTCAAACTAACATTTCCATATTAGATATTATCACCGATAAATATTCACATATATGATAAAGCAAGTCGGCATCAATGGCCTGTGAATCTGATCAGTGGATTTTGACATACCAACTGTCAAGGTCACATGACCAAGGGGGTCGAAAACTACCTCCACAAAAATTAATGTGCTGCAGTTTTCGACCCCTTATTTTTTTTAGATGTATCATCAAGATTTCAATACTATTTGTGGCTAGTTGATTCTGCCGACTCTCAGAATATGATAGACTGCGACAAACCTGTTGTAATGTGACCTAATGTGTCCGTGAAAAAAATTATGACACAGAATCATATAAAATAATATTATTACATCTGGCCATAATTGATCTGATATGATTCCACTGATTGTTGAACTGTCTGGTAATATTTATGTTCCAGCTGATAATAAGCAACATAATTACATTTATAGAAACAAGTACGTAATATAGGGTAGAGGTTTGGCTCCAGCAGCTACAGTATATGGGATGTAACTAAAAAAATATAGCAAGGGGGTCGAAAACTGCCTCCCAAAGTTGGAAAATTTGAACAAACAAATGTTCCTTTCAGAATCGTTTTACGGGACCAGTGCATGGTGAAAATCATTGAATGGAGTTTGTACGTTAATAATATTTCACTACGTGAGGGCACAATGGAATAATGTCGCATGTTTGCACATTTTAATCTTAAGGGGTCGAAAACTGCCTCCATTGCTCTTAAGTATATATTGGTAACGAGTAGCAAAGAAATACATTCAGCATGTGTTTACTTTGAAAATGGTAAAATCTTCTTGTAATGGTTTAGATTGAATATATATATCTTATTTCACCTTCACAGGTAATTAATTTGTGATAACTTATCACTGATAAGTAATAAATGAACAAGTCAGTGGCCCCAAGGCTTTATCTAAAGACCATCTAATTACAGAAAACTTTCTTTATGCTGTTCTTAACGAGTTAGAAATTACAGGTAATTACAGGTAATTCCTATAGATAACATAGAATTTTAAGAATGTCCAAAACTGAGACTGTGGTGACTCGTCCTTACTTTTCACATCTATTACGTCCAGTGGTCTCCATGAGCCACTAGTATGGACAAATTTACATGGGAAATTCCAGCACCACTGGAATTTTGTTTATTGACATGCAAACAAATTGGCAAATATATTGACAAGTGAAATTGTATGTAAAATCGAAAACAAAACCAGACGTAATTGACAGAATATAAAAGTGGAAGTTGTATTCTCTTCAAACATTCATTTCATTTCAAATATTTTATTGATAAATCAATAGGATTGGATAACAGGCTATGCCTATACAAATCCTCTCCAACAACAAGATGGAACAATTAACACAATTTACATAAGACATAAGTCATAGAGCAATCTACCCATCATGTATACATGCAATTAATCTTAATTACCAAGCATATAAACACATGTATATTAATAGCAGAATCATACAAACAAAACAAAAAAGATTGTTGCCTTTCTTTTCTGTTTTTTGTTAATAGGCATGATATAATATGTATATTAATAGCAGAATCATACAAAAAAAGTGTTTTTTCCCTTTTTTCCCCCTTGTTAATAGGTATGATATAATTTGGAATAGCCAAATTATGGCTTTATATTTAAGCTATTATTATTTATAATATTAATGATGATGAATTGGCATAGCATGATGGATAGACTGAACTTGCATGTACATTTAACACACAGTATATCAAACATGTAAACTGAAATTATGAAATCAAAATCACTAATTAAGTGAGGTCCACCATATCAATATGAATTAACTCTTTTTCAGTATATATATTTATGATTGAATAAAGGGAATTTGGGAGAGATGGAGGAAGAAGAGACAAATAAGTAAATAAGGGGGGAAATATCTAAACAAAATAGTGATTGTTCTTCAAACATTCAATTCAATAATATATTAAAAGATCATTAAAATTTATTTTTCTTCCTTAATTTGTATGTCACAGCATTTGTATATACATGTACATGTATACGTACATGATTTTTGATTGGCCACATTTTTATATGGAGAACCATCCAAACAAATAAGTTGTTTAATATATCGAGGCTTGAACCCAACATCTTCTGCATTCGAGACGAACACCCTAGCGATTACACCAGCGATGGGTTATTATTTCGGAAAATTACATAGTTACAAGTGGAAGTAGGAAAGAGAGATGAGAGTAGGAATCTATGACCTCCATCACAGATATTCTTTTTATATAAATTATGGCTGTTTTTTGCATTTCTTACTAGATTGTATTCAGAACATGTCTATAATCTTTACAGGTGGGTTTTCAATGCTGACACCATAGAAGAATTGATAAAGAAGAGACTGGAAGATAGATTATATTCAATTAAGCCATCATATTTAGGTATATTACATGTATAAGAAGATAGATTATATTCAATTAAACCATCATATTTAGGTATATTACATGTATAAATCAAAATGCCTTGAGTGCTGTAGATCGTGGGTTTGACTATAAAAATGGTATTTGTAACTTCTCTGCTAAGCATGCAACATTAAGGAGAAAGATCAAAGACTGGTTGGCTCGGAATCAGGATACTGTGTCCAAGTGGGGCAACATGTCTATCTGCGGATTGTTGTTTCAGTGAGCTAGTACTATAAAAATCCAGCAAAGCATGTTGATTTAGTATAAAGCAGACCTTATCATCATTTCATTGAAAATTAACTTGTTCTCGTCATGATATAGCTGAAAAATTGCTGAGTTGGCTTTAAGCAACAATCACTTACATGTATAAATTATTGCTCTTTTAATTCATATAGTTTTACTTTAATGAAAAAGGAAAAATGTGAGATCATAAATGAGAAATTAAAATGTTTTTATGACATGACTACTACATGTATTTTAAAATAATAAATTTAAAAACTACAACATACATTGTATATTGATCTATATTTTGTTAAAAATAATAAGTTTAAAGCTTAAGTTTTATTACATCTTTACAACAAAATCGTCACAGCTGATTCATTAATCAATTTCTATGTTAAACTGGAAACAGATTATTTGTGATTTATCTTTCAAAAGGGACATAATATGTTTGTTGTATGAAATTTATCACATTTCAGTTTACTTCGACAGTCAAATAACCACATATTATTAATTATTAATATTCTGCCAGATAAAACCTTGCATATATATTCCAATCCAGTTTAGTTTATTTAGAATTTAGGACAAGAATAAAAAGTAATGCTGAAGTATTATCAATGGTACAAATGTAAAAAAAAATACAAAAATGAGACTTAGAATAACAGTGCAAAAGATCATATTTATTTATTTTTTATTTTTACCAGAGAATATAACATAATACATGCTCTTCAATGAAAAAGTTACAAATACAATAATTTATTTACACATTGTTTAGGGGTCAGGGGTCAGGGTTATTGTGTTTAACACCACTTTCAACGATATTTCAATTCTGTAAAATTCAGAAATTATTGCGATGTTTTTATTAATGCGAAAAATGCGACAAGATGTCTGTCGCATTAATAAAAATTCTCATTTTTATTTTTCATTGTAATAATGTTCTATTAGAACATTGGCTGGAATCGCATTAAAAAAAACTCGCATTTTGGACAGTCATCAAGGATTCGCAATAATAAGTGCACACATTAATTTCTGAACTTACAGTATGTCGTTTCAATCAGTTTTATTGGTGGAGGAAACCGGAGAAAACCACTGACCTGCCACAAGTCACTGACAAACTTTATCACATAATGTTGTATCGAGTACACCTCTCCATGATTGAGATTCAAACCCACAATATTGGTGGTGATAGGCACTGATTGCATAGGTAGTTGTAAATCCAAGCTACCATATGATCACGACTACAACAGCACCTACACATTGTTTATCACAGAATATGTGGGAAAGTTCACACCACAACACAATACATCACACATAGCAGGCATACATTGTCCTCTTTCCTCTTTCTGTGACTAATTATACCAGATAGTCTGTCATATCACACAAGTTTTCCTATTATGGAAGTGAACAATCTTTTGAATTTAAGGAAAGGGGAAAAGGGGGGTTGGGGGTAGAAGGAAGATCACACACGGGTAGGTGAAAAAATCCCTTTTATCTTAATGAAAAAAAGATATAGAATATGTTTGTTTCTTATGTACAGTAAAGGTATAGTGCATTTTATTGTAAAACGTAGAATTTCTGATTGCTGCCCCCTCCCTTTTTGGAGAATATTACGTTGCAAAAAATGAACTGATTCAAAAATTCAATAAACCCAGAGACAAAGTAACTTTCAATACCACCAAATGATAATAATACATATATAATGTACTGTATTTTATGAGGATGATCTCAGTTTGTTACACTAATCTTCCCTGAGCCCCTCAGATTACACAATAGAGGTTATGATATTACATTACATTACAATTACACAAATGAAACATAACACAAAACAAAGCCATCAAGATTTTAACAGAATAACATACTAGAAAAATAAATCATATGTCATAAGAATATAATAGAAAATGACTTATCAATAGACAAATGAATCATACACTTCATTGATGGTTTGAAGAATAAAAATGATGTTCTTAATATTTGTCTTAAACTCATTAGTGTTATAAGATTCACATGCTGAAGTTGGCAAGCTGTTCCACAAAAAGGGGATTGAATATGCAATCTCTCATTATTACAGCTTCCCCATACTTATAATACAGCAGTAATCTATTAAAGGTAGAATGTTCCCATTGTAGAATAGTTTCTTTGAGTCTATATTTAAAAATTTCACCGGTTTTATATACTGGGATAGATACCAGTATCTATAATTCTATTAAAAATATAAGTTAAAGGTATGACGATTATTTTAAGTATTCTGGGTCCAATATTATCAGTTCCTGATGATTTATTTGCATCCAGCTTTGTTATTTCATGGAAAATTTCATTTACTTGAACTTGTGGAATTGAGCATTTTAAGTCTTTGGAAGTCTCATTTTTACAAAGTGTCAGATCATATACCATAATCATATAAAATTGACTACTCTGAAATAGCAATGACTATTTGACTTGCCAGTTGTCATTAGTATTTTATTAAAATTACAAGTTGAAAACTAAAAACATATTTTGTTGAAAAATATATTTTAAAAACCACAACACATATTTTACGAAAAATGACAAATTAAAAAATGATATTGTTGGCTTTACATGTACATGTAACAAGTTAAAACTATTTTTTGTGAAACAACAAGTGTTGCCTGAGGGCAAGTGTGGACACAGAAATGTGCTGTCCAAAAGGCAAGTGTGGATGTCAAAAAAAAAAAAAAAAATCATGGACACAGGGGTCCTGGATTTTTTTGATAAAAAACTAATCCTGGATTTATTATTTTTGCTTAAAGTCCGGTCCTGTGTTTTTATTTCAAATTTTCATCATAGCCCCCCCTCCCCCTCCCAAGGGATATACAATTGTATCATTAATAATAAATTAATAAATAATAAATTCAGATTTTCTGTTTAAAATAAATCTCATTTACAAAACCACTGATATTTGTTAAATTTTTAACGCTGATTTAAGCTTTAGTCGCAACAAATTTTTATTTTTCTCTTTAAATTGTCGAAACATAACATTTATTTAACTGTAAAATCCCCCCCCCCCCCCCCCATTTTTTTCCCTTTTTTATTGTTTAAATCAATGATCAACAATATTTCAGAATCAAACAAATGAATAAATATAACATAGATTTCTTTTACATGCATCTTTTTGTTTTACATTATCATATCAAGAAAATGGTGGCTGTAACATTCATCAAATTCAAGTGGGGGTAGGGGTTTTCGGGTGGGTTTCCGCGTAAGATGGTTCCGTTTCAATGTTAAAAGTCAGGTATTTTCCTTTCCTATATGAACCAAAGAACACATTTATAGCTGTTTTTCTTTTTAAAAAATAATAACATTTTAACCTTTAATTCACTTAGTAATATGCTTTTCCTCGCCGTAGAGCAAAAATACTTACATGGTTGGAAAGCTTGAGATGTCAAGATTCTATATTTATAAACTATTGACCTGAGTAACCTTGCTAAACCATGCGGAATCAGTGTGTTTTTAATCGGTCATCCAATCAGGATGCTCATTATTCTTGTCCAAGATAAAAATACATTGCTAAAATTACCTGTGGGTGTTTCCCCACTTTAACTCGTAAATTTACATAGAAATCGGAGATATTTCATCATAAAACTTCACACATGGTTTTGTCCATCATATTTCTTGAAGACAAACATAAAATTTTATTGCAGTTATCAATATTTTATGAGTATCAACAGTTTTTTCAACATTGTATCTGTTTCTCGATAGCCGCCCGATTACCAATGAGACAAGTCGCGTGACTACACATGCTACTCACAGTGACCGGTGACCCACTTTAGCACGTTCTACCAGTTTATTCTTAATATGTTGTTATAATAAGACCACACAAATTTTTTTTTCATGAAAGTATTGTACCCATCTGTCTGAAATTACAAATGTGATAAAATCGCTTACTTCTAGGACTTATTTTAGGATAAATTTGAAGAGTGTGATTATATCTTATTTTTAGCTCACCTGGCCATAGGCCAAGTGAGCTTTTGTCATGGGTAAGCGTCCGTTGTCCGTCCGTCCGTTAGCTTTTCACATTTAAATCTTCTTCTCTGAAACCGCTGAACAGAAATCAGCCAAACTTGCCAGAAATGTTCACTTGATGGTCCTCTACCAGATTTGTGTTTTTGGTGCTGATTTGAAATCCAACATGGCTGCCAGGGTCCATAATGTGTTCTCATTGGCTGAAATTTTAAAAATCTTCTTGTCAGAAACCACTAAGTCAATTGAATTGTGACTTCGCAGGAATGATCATTGGGTGGTCCTGTACTAAAATTGTGAATCGTTTGCCGATCGGAAATTCAAGATGGCCGCCATGACTCGACTTAGTTTAACATTGGACCCTATGGGAATTTCACATTTTCATCTTTTTTTCTGAAACCACAAAACAGATTTGAACCAAACTTGGCAGAAATGTTCATTGGATGGTCATATACAAGATTTTTGTTTTTGGCGCTGATCGGAAATCCAACATGGCTGCCAGGGCCCATAATGTGTTCTGATTGGTCGAAATTTAAAAAATCTTCTTGTTAGAAACCACTAAGCCAATTGAATTGTGACTTTGCAGGAATGATCATTGGGTGGTCCTGTACTAAACTTGTGAATCGTTTGCCGATCGGAAATTCAAGATGGCCGCCATGACTCGACTTAGTTTAACATAGGACCCTATGGGAATTTCACATTTTCATCTTTTTTTCTTAAACCACAAAACAGATTTGAATCAAACTTGGAAGAAATGTTCATTGGATGGTCATATACAAGATTTTTGTTTTTGGCGCTGATCGGAAATCCAACATGGCTGCCAGGGCCCATAATGTGTTCTGATTGGTTGAAATTTTAAAAATCTTCTTGGTAGAAACCACTAAGCCAATTGAATTGTGACTTTGCAGGAATGATCATTGGGTGGTCCTGTACTAAACTTGTGAATCGTTTGCCGATCGGAAATTCAAGATGGCCGCCATGACTCGACTTAGTTTAACATAGGACCCTATGGGAATTTCACATTTTCATCTTTTTTTCTGAAACCACAAAACAGATTTGAATCAAACTTGGCAGAGATGTTCATTGGATGGTCATATACAAGATTTTTGTTTTTGGCGCTGATCGGAAATCCAACATGGCTGCCAGGGCCCATAATGTGTTCTGATTGGTCGAAATTTAAAAAATCTTCTTGTTAGAAACCACTAAGCCAATTGAATTGTGACTTTGCAGGAATGATCATTGGGTAGTCCTGTACTAAACTTGTGAATCGTTTGCCAATCGGAAATTCAAGATGGCCGCCATGACTCGACTTAGTTTAACATAGGACCCTATGGGAATTTCACATTTTCATCTTTTTTTCTGAAACCACAAAACAGATTTGAATCAAACTTGGCAGAGATGTTCATTGGATGGTCATATACAAGATTTTTGTTTTTGGCGCTGATCGGAAATCCAACATGGCTGCCAGGGCCCATAATGTGTTCTGATTGGTCGAAATTTAAAAAATCTTCTTGTTAGAAACCACTAAGCCAATTGAATTGTGACTTTGCAGGAATGATCATTGGGTAGTCCTGTACTAAACTTGTGAATCGTTTGCCAATCGGAAATTCAAGATGGCCGCCATGACTCGACTTAGTTTAACATAGGACCCTATGGGAATTTCACATTTTCATCTTTTTTTCTGAAACCACAAAACAGATTTGAACCAAACTTGGCAGAAATGTTCATTTGATAGTCATATACAAGATTTTTGTTTTTGGTGCTGATCGGAAATCCAACATGGCTGCCAGGGCCTATAATGTGTTCTGATTGGTCGAAATTTAAAAAATCTTCTTGTTAGAAACCACTAAGCCAATTGAATTGTGGCTTTGCAGGAATGATCATTGGGTGGTCCTGTACTAAACTTGTGAATCGTTTGCCGATCGGAAATTCAAGATGGCCACCATGACTCGACTTAATTTTAACATAGGACCCTATGGAAAAAATGTTTAAAAGTCTTCTCCTCTGAAACCAGTAAGTCAGTTTAAAGCAAACATGGGATGAATGGTCCTTAGGTGGTCAACTTTCAAAATTATGTCCTGTGACCCCGACCTCCATCCAAGATGGCAACCATCAGCGAACATAGTTTTAACATAGGACCCTATGGGAAATATATTTAAAAATCTTCTTCTCTGAAACCAGTAAGCCAATTTAAAGCAAACATGGTCATGGATGGTCCTTAAGTGGTTAATTTTCAAAATTGTGTCCAGTGACCCTGACCTCCATCCAAGATGGCCACCTTCAGCAGACATACTGTAGTTTTAACATAGGACCCTATGGGAAAAAATGTTTTAAAATCTTCTCCTCTGAAACTAGTAAGCCAATATAGCAAACATGTCATCAATGGTCCTTAGGTGGTCAACTTCCAAAATTGTGTTCAGTGATCCCGATCTCGGTTCAAAATGGCCACCATCAGCAGACATAGTTTTAACATAGGACCCTATGGGAAAATTGTTTAAAAGTCTTCTCTTCTGAAACCAGTCAGCCAATTTAAAGCAAACATGGCATGGATGGTCCTTGGGTAGTATACTTTCAAAATTGTGTCCGGTGACCACGACCTCCATCCATGATGGCTGCCATGAGCAGACATAGTTTTAACATAGAACCCTATGGCAGTATGGGATTTGAATAGTAACTTAGATGTATTCAGCATGCAGACATTCTTAAGAGGACTTATTTATGTCAGGTGAGCGATACAGGCTCACCTGAGCCTCTAGTTACAGATAAATTTGAAACGTGTGATATATCTTATTTTTACAGATAATTTACAGCTACAAGTATTTACGTTTGGTGATCACACTCCATCCATAAAATATGTCAGAACATTTGAGTATGCAGATGGTGTTCCAGGGGGCAGGAAACCAGTCTCATGGGTCAATATTAATACCCCACCCACAGGACTTGACAAAGTTTCATCTTACCAGATTGTGTGTGAAGTTGAAACACAGAATGTACTGGATCAGTTTCAGATGGTATTTGCTGCCAGTGTTGGGAAAGGAAGGTACTAAGCTGTACTCATTTTAACCTTATTTACTGATATACATTAAGTAGAATAAGAATAAGAGTTTAAATTTCACAGTAATAATAAAAAAAAACACAACCACAATGACATTACAGTGAAGTAGACAAGGTTTTACATTTGAAACATCTAGACATGGAGCTCCATGGAATACATAGACTTTTACAAGCACTGTTCTTTTACTTTAATTTGTTTCCAAGTGTAATGTTGGATTGTCTAACATGTTCATTTACACCTATATCCTTTCTTTACTAAATGTAGTAAATTCAGAAATCATATGTAAATTATCGAAAAAAATATTGATGGATTTTTTTTCAATTATTTTCATGTGTCTTCATTGGAATTTTTTTTCAATTGATTTTCAGAGCCAGTCTTGGGTTTAACATAGCAGTAGAGGAACTAAGAATTTCAGGGACTCTACAAGTTGTACTTTATATGTCTAAAGACATACCATTTCCTCACATATCTAAAGCTAGTTTATCATTCATTGACAAGTAAGTTGTTTGTAGAGCAGAACATTATCACTGTGGTAAGGTAGAATGATACTTGATACTAAATTAATCCCTAGAAAGAAATACATTTCTTGTACCACTCTTCTTTTAACCAAACACTATAAATATAGTATTTGTTGCTTCTCTGCTAAGCACGCAGCATTAAGGAGAAAGAGCAAAGACTTGTTGGCTCGGAATCAGGATAATGTGTCTGAATGGAGCGACATGTCTGTCTGCAGACTGTTGTTTTATTGAGCTAGCACTATAATAATCCAACTCAGCATGTTGGTCTAGTACAAAGCAGACCTCATCAACATCTCATTGAAAATTAACTTGTTCTCACCATGATAGAGCTGAAAATTTGCTGAGTTGGTGTTAAACAACAATCACTCACTCACTCTTTTAAAACTGTTTCACTTCAGAATGGCAGTCCTTGTTTGGTGAATACAGTCTTTTTATTATTTCAAGAGAAATATTTATGTTATAAACTTCTTAAGAGGTAATTTTAGAAAGACAAATATTTAATAATATTTGGACTCTATTTCAGTGTTGAAAATTATGCAGGTTAGTCATAGTTGTGATCTCATTGTAGTTATATTTACATAAATTAGTCTCTATCACCGCTAAAGTTTGATTCACTCTCATGTCGAGATGTACTCTATACAACCATATGTGACAAAATTTGTCAGTGACTCATGGTAGATTGGTGGTTTTCGCTAGATACCTAATGGTTTTCTCTGTAAAACTCTGATTTCCTTCGTAAACAAAATATATTACTTCCACAATATAACTGAAATATTGACTAAAATTGTTATAAAATATAGTTTTAACTTGATAATGTGAAACTACAAAGTAAAACCTTTCATATGGATTATCAATAATACTTATGATTGACTAGTCTTTTATAAAAAATAATAACACGACTGACAATACTATTTTTGCTTAAATGTTAGTCTTTTTGTTTTTTTCTATCATTTTAAGAATGTGAAAGGAACTTAATCTTATACTGTTAAAGCAGCTTAGAAAAGGATACTTTATATTTGTAAGATATACTGTTATAACTATGTGTTTACATTTTGAACAGACCAGAAGTGCAGTTTAATTTAAATGTTTTAAAAGCTGTCAACCTTACAGAGTTACCATTATTAAAAGTTTGGATCTATGACCAAATAATGGATGGCATATCAAAAGGTAAAACAAATCAATATTTTTGAATTTTGCTTGCATTATGATCTCATGGAGTTTAAGAAATTAGACACCTACAAAGATAAAAGTTTAGGAATGAGAAACATAAATAAGTTATCTCCCTTTACTATGCTAGAAAACAAAAAGAAGAAAAGTTTGAAGATACAAAAGATCAGAAGCCATAAATTGAAGAAGGACAGTTATAGCAATGGCCAAACACAAAAAGGAAAAAAGGACAAACAATAATCTACAAAACATTACACAGAAAACTAAAGGTAGAGAAACAAGATCACCACTAAAAACCGGGGGTGAACTCAGGTGCTATGGAAGGGTAAGTAGTTCCTGCTCCACATGTGGCACCTGTCTGTTACTCCTGTTATGATATTGGTAAGGGAGATAATAATAAAAGATTCTCCCTTTGGGCCACATGGAAC
This sequence comes from Bathymodiolus brooksi, assembly GCA_963680875.1. NCBI lineage: Eukaryota > Metazoa > Mollusca > Bivalvia > Mytilida > Modiolidae > Bathymodiolus > Bathymodiolus brooksi. The sequence continues at coordinate 65,550,983 of OY804576.1, read as the reverse complement.
AATGTGGAGCTACTTTGATATTTCCATACACCTAACTTTATTTTAAGGGAGATAACCATTTGATGTTTCTGCATTGAATATGACTGTTAAATGAAAAGGCCATGGTCTTAACAAGTTAGCGTGAAAATTTAAATGACAGTAAATAAAAGACATTTGTGCTAATGAATGTTAAAAATAGTATACCGTAAGGTAGAATTTGGTGATTGAAGTTGTCTGTAGCACCAAATAATGGGGATCACCATTTTTCAAAACTCTTCAATGTGGAGGAGACAAAAGGCATAATCCATTCTCGGATTTATCCTGCCCGTGACGTCGTACAATCGGTATGTTATAATATATCAGGTGCAATTTTATCATTAAAAATTATGTAAATCGTAAAATAACGTCGTATATTTATCTTTTGGTATTTACAATATCATTATGGATTCATGTCAAGCATTTTATTGCAATAACGAAAAGGGAAAGTGTGAGAAGATTTTTTTTTTGTAATTACGGGTCAGGACTATCCTTGTCAACACATCGACCAGTGACCATGAAAAACACGGGAAAGTACGATAGCATTGGCGACAAAAAAGAAAAAAGCATGTGTATTGCATAAAATAAGTTAAAACTGACAGTTATTTAACCTACTGACATTCACGTAAAACATGAAATTATACGTAGATACCCCCCCAACTACAAATAAACTCATTTGTTTTATGAAAATGTAACATGGGATGGGAGTATTAAGAAAAAAATTAGGATGATATACAATTGTAAACATTGTATTGCAGTTGATCTGATAATAAAACATAACCAAAAGGGCACGATGTTGGGAAGAGTAAAAATTTATTTATTTGTTCAACTAACATGATCTGACTGTGTGACGTCACATGAAGAGGTGTCATGGCCGCTTACACTACGACAGGAAATTCCAAATATTCATATTTTTAATTGGGCATATTAATGTTAATAAAGGTGTCTTTTGTTTAATAATTAGTTATTTACAAATAAAAAGTTACAATGTATTGAATTATAACAATTGTTCAACTGACTGGCCTTTTTTTTGACAGTTAGTCTTGTCATATAAAGATAAACATGTGCTAATTGACCTACACGTATGAAATGTGCATGGGAATAACTTAAATTGTCAATATTGTAACTATTACTTATATTTTTTTTTAAATGGGAAAACAAAATATTTCACAACAAAAAGTGTAAAATTACCAATAGTGCTTATACCCAAAGATATGACATTTATAATAGATGACTCCTTCCTGTTTGTTTCACTTGATATATGTCTTCTAATGCCGGTTATTTTAATTATTACATAGCAATGGTGGATCCTGGACAAATTAATATACCTATTACTAAAGCTGGAGCTATACAAATGAAGAAACCAGCTGAAGTGAAAGTTCAAAAATTAGGTATGTGTGAATTTTTAATCTATTTATGGGAAAATTTAGTTTAAGTTTTATTATTTTTTTAATAGTATTTTGGATCATACTAAAACTGTACTTTTATATCCAAAATACACAAAAAAACAATATTGTATTGGTTGTAGCACCAATCTGTCTTTTTTTTTTATTCAGATGAACTATATTGTACCACTCAATTTTTTGAATGTCAGCAAAGTATATTTTCTAAAGTCATATTTTGGAATGACATGTAGTTTGATAACACATGATATATTTTGATTACTTACCACTACTAGCTTCATATATTTATGCAAAAATATACATAATTTGAACTTTGGACTTTTACACTTGTAATTTAATAGCTAAGCATGTTATTTTCATATTTTATGGTTTATTTACAGCTCAGGGAGTTTTGACTGTACATATCATTGGTTCTTCAGTTAGACATGGCGGTAAGATAATTTCAAATTCTACATTTTACTCTATTTTAAGATTTTATGATAATGATGATGATTATGAGTGTGAATCTTATTCACTGTTCACATAGAAATGTATGCCAGGCTTTAATTTCATAAGCAAATTTTAAACTTGAGTTAAGATTTTCACTTAAAGAACCAGATTAAAATTGAGTAAATACAAGATAGGGGGGTCAGTATGGGGTCAACATCCAAAATTTTGAAGTCCGATATGTAAAGACCTAACATTTTAAGTATGAAAATTTAGAAATCTAATTTTATATGTTTGGTGTTGTGTTTATATATTCATGTAAGAGTCCTCATCCATGTCATTGTGCTTATGTTTACCATTATCAGCTGTTGTTTATCAGTAACTCCCAGTCCACTTTATTATAAATAATGATATTTTAATGCGCATGTCTCCGATCAGGCTGATTGGATGTTTCTGGTTTAAAGGTTTTCTTTCTTATGAAATTTTTTGCCTGCATTCTCAATCAAATTTAACTTGGCTCTTATGGTTTCTAAGTTAATAAGAGTCAAGGGGAGCCAAAAATGATATGTGCTCATTTTTTTCATTAAATTTCTCAGAAAAAATAACTATAGAAGAAACCCTCCAGATTTAGCATAGCTCTTACTATATCTGGGAAATGAGGGGCTAAATGAGCCAATGCCCCAATTTTTTTTGGTTTTAAGTCTAATTTTAATGGAATATTTCTATAAACTCCTTATGAATTACTTCCTGCATTTTTTGAAGAAAAAAAATAGATTCTACCAAGTGATGACTTTTGTTGTACTATAATCATTTTCAGTTAAATTGTTGCCGGAGTAATCCGTTGTCCATATGCTGCTGTATTGTCATGCTACCACAGCATAGTCCGTCTATTTAGTTTTTTTAATTGAAAAACAAGGATTTTCACAATTACTTTTTTGATAGTGTAAAAAGTAGACATAAATCAGTCCTCAAAATGAAAATTTGAATTTACTGGTCTGAATCAAATCCTTGAATTTATTTTATATAGTTCTTAAAAAATCGGAAAAATTTAATGGTCTTGGGCCGGAGGACCGGTGCTCATCGTGAGGATTGATAAATGGAGAAAAATATATCTTGTGCAGAAGTAATTAATTGTGTATGGTATATATTTAAGAGTATGCCTTTTCTTTTCAAGACACTGAAGATGTTCGCTACACCACATTTAGACTTGGAGAACAGAAGCGTACAACACATGATGAGTTAGCCATCAATGACTGGGATGATATCTGTTCTTTCTTTGTTTATAATTTAAAAAGAGAAAAGGTACATGTAAAATTAATATGAATCTGTAGATTTTTGCTAGTTTTATCTCTGCATTCAACACTTCTAATAAGTTAAATCACTGAAATAGGGTCACATAAGACAGGTGGTGAATTGAAATTGAAAGTAATGTCACATAATGCAAGTACAGTTGACTCTCATTGTCTTGAACTCAGTTGAGTCAAATTTTTATCGAAGTCCTGAACTTCATTGTGTATAAATATATATAATTTGACTCCTGTTGAGTCGAATTCGGATGAGTCGAAATTTCGGTTGTCTCGAATAAAAGTTTTGGTCCCGAGATGTAGAAAGCCATATTATTTACATTCGTTAAGTCGAATTTACCTGTTAAAACATGTGTATTACCTTGGGATTAAAATCGGATCACAGGTGAAACATCCGGTCATTGGCTTTGACATTTTTACCTTAGGCTATTTCACATGTTTATTTCACAATCTGTAAAATTAATTAGTGGTAATATTTGAATTGGCTTGGTATTATGACACAGGTTAGATGTGTACAATCAAAAATTATCGATTCATAATATTATTAGTGCACTTGGGTCGGCATGCATCAATGATTATGAAAAGTACACAACAGAAGCATTTTATCTTGAATTATTTGTCTGAAATTAATTTTGATTAAAGAAGATGTATAATTTCTCAATTTTGAGAGATTTGAAAAAAATGTTACTCTAATTAACAGTTGTAATAAAAAGGGAATTTTTTTACACTTTATTGAATCATAAAAACACACAATTTATTGTAAATATTGCACAAAGAAAAATACATCATGATGGGTGAAGCTTAATGACAATGCAAGAGCTGAAAAACATAATCATACACACAAAAAAAGAGATCTAGAAGTTATCAGTTGTTCCACAAGATTCAAAGAATTTAACAGTGAAAAAAAACCAGCAACAAAAACATCGAATAAGTTTTAAATCGTTCCAAGAATCGGGACATGCGATGCTGGTGTTAGCTCTTCAAAATTTCACTCGAGTTGTCTCCCTTTCATCATTAAACAAACTACACTTCCGGTTTTCGTAGCTCCTCTTGAGTCGAACTACGGTTGACTCAAATTTTTTCCATGGTGCCATCGAATTCGAGATAACGAGAGTCAACTGTAATTGCTTACTGTAAAAAATAAAGAAAATAAAAACACTACAAATATTAATGTTTTTACAGTAATTGAAGTGGTCACTTAAGCAGGTTTGAATGTATAAATGTACATAATATTAGTGGAACCTCATTTAATTGATTCATTTGAAGTGAAATACCAGGTTGTTGGTCTTTCTGACTGTTTATCTTCTTTAGCTTCTAATGATCAAAACATTTCGATATTAAATGTAAGCTTTTGCATTTTATTAATTATTTTATATATTCTTTAATTAACATACTGATAAATGTAGTTTTAATCATAATTTATTTATCTTTTTTTTCCAGTTGATATTAAAAAGTAAATGTCATAGATTACTTAATAATGTCACATTACAACAACATGTCATAGACCTGTCATCATTACCATTGGATATTCAAGAAAAGTAAGTTATAGTGAAACCTGTCCAGACTCAACCTCCTTGGTACCCACTTTTGTGAGTGCATATAGTGCATACAGTGAAACCTGTCTAAACTGAATCTCCTTGGGACCAACTTTTGTGTTTGGAATAGACAGGTGTTCCATTTATACAAATCACACAATTGCAGGATAAATTTTCATAACTGGAACTGTAATGACAGAGCTAAAAGAAATACAAAATGAAATGGTACCAGTTGTCTAGGGGTTAAGGCGATCAGCCACCTACAATAACAAATTTTCTTTCACAAAAAAGTTGAGGGCCCGGGTGGCTCAATGAGTTAGGTAGTTGGATTACTTAACAAATCATACAAGCCTATCACCAATATGGCATGGGTTCGCGCCCGGCTTTGTAAATTACAAAAAAGAGTACATTCGACTCGCAGTTGCAAGTGATAAAGTTTATCAGTTGCTTGCCCATGGTTGGTGGTTCTCTCCGGGTACTCCGGCTTCTTCTACCAATAAAACTGTTCGCCATGATATAGCTGAACTATTGCTGAAAGTGGCATTAAAACACCAAAAAAACAAATCAAAATCAATCACAAAAAAGTTATTTATTAGCACCCTGTTGACTAGAAGGTTATATGTAGCTAAAGTGAGGAAGTTTACATTACAGTTGCTTTGAAAGTTTTCCTCTACTTATTAATATGTTTTAAGGGACCACCATGGTGGTGATTGTATGGTAGTTGGATTTACAACTACCTGTGCAATTAGTGCCTATCACTACTAAAGTTGCGAGTTCAAATTTGCTCATGGCAAGGTGTACTTGATACAACATTATGTGATATAGTTAGTCTGTGACCTTCAACAGGTCAGTTGTTTTCTCTGGGTGCTCCGGTTTCCTCTTCCAATAAAAGCTACTGCCACGATATAACTGAAATATTGTTAAAAGTGGCATTAAATATTATTCCATAACCCCCCTCCCTCCTTTAATATGTTTTACTATATTATAGCTGTAAGGGACAAAAAAACAAAGCATATTCCATTTTCAATCTAGAACATGGGATCAATGATTTCATTTCTAAAAGATAAAATGCCCAAGTTTTATTTGAAAAGGTGCTATCATTATAGACATTTTGATGTATACTAACAAAATATGATGATCATTATCAGTAAGAAGAATCTTTCAAAGCTAATTTGTGGAAATTTACAGATTAATGTCTTTATTTTTTTTTATTATTTTTTTTTTATCAATTTCAGTTTGAATACCAAGATTGAAAATAATGATGGCAGTGCATATGAATTAAGGATGCAATACACATCATTACCTCAGATTGAACTGGAAAAACTTAACAAGGAAATACAACCATTTGAAAATAGTAAGTTACGATTCAGAAATCCTACTACAGATAATTTACAACCAGATAGGTGGTGTAATTGTTAAGTGTGCTTGCCTTGAGTGTGTTAAGAACGTGAGTTGGATCCCTGGTCAAATGAAAAACTATAAAATGGGTATTTGCTGCTTCTCCATTATGTACACAACATTAAGGAGTAAGAGTAAATACTGGCTCAGAATCAGGATAATGTGTGGAGTGACATGTCTACTCACAGACTGGTTTCAGTGAGTAATCGAACACTACCATCATCTCATCAAAGTGTAACTTGTGCACTATGATTTAGCTGAAAAATAGCTGACCAGACTTTAAACAACAACCAATTACTTATTCAAACATTACATTTTGAAATCTAGATTCTGTTTGCATGTTGTGTTTGAACAGAATGGTCATTCATAGGAAATCTATTATTACAGACATGCTATGTCTTTCTTGTTGTACACAACTCACTTTACAAGTAATCACAAGTCCTTCTACAAAATAAATAATGGGGCTGCCTTGGCCACAATCATATGGTATTAAGATTTACTTTTACCTATGGTATCAGTGTTATCAACACTACAGTTGGGAGTTTGTTTCCTGCCTTCTTTATACAATTCTATGTTTACAGTTGTCAGTGACTTGTGGCAGGTCCGTGAATTTCTTCAGGTATTGGTTTCCTCAACAAATAAAACTCACCACCATGATATATGTGTATTGTTGTAAGATGGGCTAAACAACTGAATGACATACTGTACATTTCCATTTTTTATTGCATTTACATACAGGTGCACATATTATAATATTGAAAATTCTGATTTACTAGCCTTTTCAACTTGTCGATTTAATTTAGATCATATCTTGATTATATGTGTATGAAAATATTCAGTTTATTTAAAATCTTATCAAATGTTCATTTTGACTTTGTATCTGTCTTTCCTCTGACTTTGTATCTGTCTTTCCTCTGACTTTGTATCTGTCTTTCCTCTGACTTTGTACCTGTCTTTCCTCTGACTTTGTACCTGTCTTTCCTCTGACTTTGCATCTGTCTTTCCTCTGACTTTGTATCTGTCTTTCCTCTGACTTTGTATCTGTCTTTCCTCTGACTTTGTATCTGTCTTTCCTCTGACTTTGTACCTGTCTTTCCTCTGACTTTGTATCTGTCTTTCCTCTGACTTTGTATCTGTCTTTCCTCTGACTTTGTATCTGTCTTTCCTCTGACTTTGTATCTGTCTTTCCTCTGACTTTGTATCTGTCTTTCCTCTGACTGTATCTGTCTTTCCTCTGACTTTGTACCTGTCTTTCCTCTGACTTTGTATCTGTCTTTCCTCTGACTTTGTATCTGTCTTTCCTCTGACTTTGTATCTGTCTTTCCTCTGACTTTGTATCTGTCTTTCCTCTGACTTTGTATCTGTCTTTCCTCTGACTTTGTATCTGTCGTTCCTCTGACTTTGTATCTGTCTTTCCTCTGACTTTGTATCTGTCTTTCTTCTGACTTTGTATCTGTCTTTGTATCTGTCTTTCCTCTGACTTTGTATCTGTCTTTCCTCTGACTTTGTATCTGTCTTTCCTCTGACTTTGTATCTGTCTTTCCTCTGACTTTGTATCTGTCTTTCCTCTGACTTTGTACCTGTCTTTCCTCTGACTTTGTACCTGTCTTTCCTCTGACTTTGCATCTGTCTTTCCTCTGACTTTGTATCTGTCTTTCCTCTGACTTTGTATCTGTCTTTCCTCTGACTTTGTATCTGTCTTTCCTCTGACTTTGTACCTGTCTTTCCTCTGACTTTGTATCTGTCTTTCCTCTGACTTTGTATCTGTCTTTCCTCTGACTTTGTATCTGTCTTTCCTCTGACTTTGTATCTGTCTTTCCTCTGACTTTGTATCTGTCTTTCCTCTGACTGTATCTGTCTTTCCTCTGACTTTGTACCTGTCTTTCCTCTGACTTTGTATCTGTCTTTCCTCTGACTTTGTATCTGTCTTTCCTCTGACTTTGTATCTGTCTTTCCTCTGACTTTGTATCTGTCTTTCCTCTGACTTTGTATCTGTCTTTCCTCTGACTTTGTATCTGTCGTTCCTCTGACTTTGTATCTGTCTTTCCTCTGACTTTGTATCTGTCTTTCTTCTGACTTTGTATCTGTCTTTGTATCTGTCTTTCCTCTGACTTTGTATCTGTCTTTCCTCTGACTTTGTATCTGTCTTTCCTCTGACTTTGTATCTGTCGTTCCTCTGACTTTGTATCTGTCTTTCCTCTGACTTTGTATCTGTCTTTCCTCTGACTTTGTATCTGTCTTTCCTCTGACTTTGTATCTGTCTTTCTTCTGACTTTGTATCTGTCTTTCCTCTGACTTTGTATCTGTCTTTCCTCTGACTTTGTATCTGTCTTTCCTCTGACTTAGTATCTGTCTTTCCTCTGACTTTGTATCTGTCTTTCCTCTGACTTTGTATCTGTCTTTCCTCTGACTTTGTATCTGTCTTTCCTCTGACTTTGTATCTGTCTTTCCTCGGACTTTGTATCTGTCTTTCCTCTGCCACTACATCCTTAACAGAGATTATTAAGCCAGCTACATTGTAATTATTTCATGATTTTTGACAGAATCTGGTGTTATGTATATCTGTGTACATGGAGCTAGTAACTTGATATCTTCAGACAGAGGCGGTACATCAGACCCATATTGTGTTGTATTCTGTGACAGACGTAGGGTAAATAATAAACTATATGACATTCAATAGCAGTCTATAATTTTAAAATTAATATAATATTGTCTGTTAAAAAAACCCAACGTTAAGCCAAAGAGAAGGGCAACATACTGTGGTGTGATCTTGTTTAACAAGGATGGTTTTGCTATTCTATAAATAGTACATTTCTAAAAGGGTAAAATAATTAGTACTGGTAGTCCCTTATTGTGTACAAAATGTCACCTATTCTGAATACTTTTGAAAGACGTAATTAATTATTAGGATACAAATTTCAGTTAGAGAGGAAATAATGTGGAACAAAGTTTTAAAAAAAATATCCAGTGATATTGGAGTACAAATTTCATATTATATCCTTAAAAATATGCATTGATAATTTCAATGATGTTCAGTTCTATTATAAAATGTTATGGGAATATTTGTACCTTTGTTAATGTGATTTTTCTTAAAAACAAATTTAAAAACAAATATACATAAATTTGTGTGTTGTAAACTTTTGAGTTAGTCCTGCATTTTATTAAGTTCCTGGTATGAATTATGGGAAATCTGAACCAGGCATATTGAAATGTAACCAATGGTGCAGCTGAAAGTTAAACAATTTTCTAAATATATTTTTAGGTATTGACTACACCATTTATAAAAAGAACACTGTTTCCAAGATGGGATTCTAGCGTGGAATTTTTTGTCAAGGATTTCACTAATGTAAGTGGAAAAAAGGAACAAAAATATTATTACTTTTTCTTATTTACAACCACTGTTATATGATAGATTTAGTGATTGTTGTGTATAGCCAAGTTAGCAATTTTTCAGCTATATCATGGGGAGAAGAAGTTACACTCTGGTCTAGCTCACTGAAACAACAGTCCATGCTCCACTCTGACTCTTTGCTCTTATTCCTTAGTGAGAAGCATCACGAAAACAAATTTTGTTAAGTCTTTGTTTTGACCAGACCAGAGATTGAACCCACGATCTACCGCACTCGAGGCAAGCATGCTAACTATTAAGCCACAGAGGGGGGTTGATAGATGATGTATTTCAAACCAATATTAAAATAAAAATTATGGATTCTAACACTAAATTATTGTATGAGCTTTTATTTTATTATTACTTTAGAAAAGATTGCTGAAAAGTTTAAATGTAATATTTCATTATTATTATTTTAAGAAAAAAAGGCAAATATATTCTGACATTATTAGGAATATATGTAATGTTTGATAGATAATGTAGAATAATAACAATTTCTGTTGATGTTTTATTGTCTATATTCAGGTGACGTTGTCTTTCTATGTATTTGACTGGGACGGAACAAATATTATTGACGATGATTTTCTGGGATCTGCGTTTTGTTCAATGTCTGAGGTAATTACAAGACATATTTTGTATCTAATTTTAATTTTGTTGTTTCTGTAGTTATTACATACTTGTATTAAGATAATAGATAAAATAATAAACATAAGCATATTTTTTATAAAACTTCCAATTGATTTTTGACATACAGCTGTGAATGCCACAGAACAAAGCAAAATGATATCTCTTCTTATGCCTTATTGCTGTTTGGAGAAAACTGCCTAGCAAAAGAAATAACATTATATCTTCAATTTTTATAATAAATGAATTGAATTTCAGTGTTTGACAATTTATACTTCATTTTTGAAAACCAGGTGAGTATTTATTTTTATTTAGATATTAATCCACATGTCGAGTCTATCCTGTATTTAAAATACTTTCATATTCATTATTATTATGTAAGTCAAAAATAATGCATGCCCTTTTTTGTAAGTGATAATGCATAATAATTGGTACCCTAGAATATCTATTTCTTTTGACTCGATTGAAAAAAATATTTGTAATCCAGTATTAGTGTCTCGTAAGAACGTAAGTATGATTATTACCCAGAATGCCAGTAGTAGGTAGTGTCTTATAGGTTGAAAATTGTGCCAACTGAAACAGTGTACATGGAAAGCTTTTGTTTCTTTTAATCAGCATTTTTTTAGAAATAAATACATTCATTATCGAAAATGATTAACCATAGATCAGTTATATCAGAAGTTGACAAGGCTAACATTAAAATGACCAAATACATATTAAATATAAATTATTTTTGTAAATACCTTTGCTGTATCAGGAGCAAGGCATATTGGACTTAATTTGTTTCTTTTTATAAATACCTGTGTACTGTTACAGGAATAAATGTGCTAGATTTGTGTTGTGCCTTAAATGAGAAATTTATTAAATACAATGCATCAATGAAACCTGTTCTAAACACAATCTTGAATAAACCAGAATCTTGTATAAACTGAACTTCAGATAAAGTCTTAATATAGGAAATAGTTGTTTATTTAACCTGTATAAGCCAAGCACCTGTCTATTCCATATACAAAATATGACCCAAATGAGATTTGGTTTAGACAGATTTCACTGTACTATTGTTTGATAGTTTTAATCAGGGAACTCAGACTTCCTCTACAACTTAAAATCATTATCATGGTATAGATAAAAGTGATGTTTAATTTGTTATTTCAATGTACATTTAAGGAATATTTGAAATTGTTGAACATGTTATATGATATAACCTGGTTTGGGTAAGTTTACGCTTAAAAACCGCGAAGCAGTTTATGAAAAGCGTAAACTGACCCAAACCAGGTTATACAAGTTATACAAGTTATACAAACCTGTTTAACAATTTCAAATATTCCTTATAATTTAATTTTTACAACAAAATTTAATGATTCTTCGATTTTAATTACGATTATTTCATCTGACTATTTGAATTTGTCGTTGGGGAAGAAAACATTGGTGAGGTCACAATACCAACCCAGATTATCGAGTATGACCAAAATTTTCTCCATGCGGATTAGCCAATTAGATTGAAATATTCAAATCAAATTAAATTATTTCAAAATAAAGAAAAAATAGTGATGTTAATTGAGTGAGGATTAGTGTGGGAAAGCCGATAATGTTAAAAAAAAACCTGGCAAAAGGCAGATCAGGAATCAAGTTTTGTTTTAATTCAGTTTCAGCATTTTATGGCCACCACACTTCAACTATTTATACACAGCATGAAAAATCATAATAAACATGTTGTTTGCTACAGTATTTATCAGTGCAAAACCTGGCAAAGTCCATACATTAAAATCTATAGAAATTTAGAAACAGTTTAATTGAGGGTTAGGGTTATGGTGTTCAATGTCACTTTCAGCAATATTTCAGTTGACGGTCAGTTTTATTGGTGGAGTAAACCGCAGTACCTAGAGAAAACCTGCGACAAATATCACTGACGAACTTTATCACATAATGTTGTATTGAGTACACTTCGCCATGAGTGGGATTCAAGCTCACAACTTTAGTGGTGATAGACACTGATTGCACATGTAGTTGTAAATCCAACTACCATATGATCACAACCACGATGTTCCTAGTTTTATTGATTATTTTTGTTCTACCGCTAGGATGAACCACGAGAGATAAAGAAATCCTTCACATTAGGATACAACAGATCATCTGATGGTTACGTTACAGATACATCATTTGGACAGATTGTCGTTTCCATGGTATTCAGACCTGTCAGATCAGTTCAGAGATCAGGTATTAAATCGTTTAAGGAAATTATATTTTGCATATATTTTTGACTTTTACATGTCTTTGGTGATTTTTAGAAGATAAAATTTGTTAATTCATGAAATAGAGTTTGAACTATTTGAATTATTTTTTTGTGGCAATTAATCCTGGAAAAGAAAATTAAAAACAGTTTTTGGAATTGTTTAAAAAAACAACTATGTTTTAACCTTAATCAGGTAAGCGAGCAGATAAGGGCATGTGATCGAAGATGCTAGACATATAAGGCCAAGTGACTGGTGCTCTCGAGGGAAAACATCAAATTTGTCAGCTCAAAAATATAATTCTAACACTTTTGGGTTTAATTTTCAGACATATATATATATGTATGTTATTGGCATTCTGTTTTTCTTTTGAATCTGGTTCCATTGTAACTTGGGGATAAACTTTTCTATTTAACAAAACTTTGATGTAATCTCAATATTATGTCAGTCAAGCATGTCAAACCTGGTTTAAATGTTTTAGGTGAAGCTATGAAAAGTGACACAAAAAAGGGGTAGTCTAAAAAATTGTATCCCTTTATTATGCTATTTGTTTTGTACTTTATTTTCAGAAAAATTCAGAGTAGCTAGTGTTAGCAGTAATGGGGGATCAAAAGACTATTTGTATAATGAAGATTTAGTATCCCCATCTTCAGCTGTAAGTAGTATGTAATGCACAAAATGTCTTTTTTTTTTTTTCTCTCTATCTCTCCAAAAATATTTTAAATGTATTGCCTTAGTGTTACCTGAAATAGTTTATATGTATTTTAAGTTGACTTCAATTTTGAGGAGAGATAAATATTAAGTAAAAAATTATTGCTGAAAATGCTTAATTTATATATTATCTAGAGAGAAAAGCTATTAGATGCTGACAGTATTATTATGACAGAATAAAGATATAGAAAATTTCTGATTTCTCAAGTTCTTGGGATTAAATTTGTGGAATTTTATTCAATCTATTTTTAGCTCATCAAAATCTTCTGTTACATTTTTGTATAAATTGAAATATTAAATTCTTTGCTTATTCATATTGGTAACTTTTGCAAGCCAAAATAAAAATTAAATTTTTCCATTTCATTCTATGAAATTTCAAAACATGTACAAAAATGGCCACAAAGTCAAAGCTTACCTGTGGGTTAATGAAGCATGGGAAATACTTATCCTAGAGATATTAACAATATTAATTTTTTCTATGTTTGTTGTGTTGTGGTTTTTTTTCTGCTGCTTTATTTCTGTTGATTTTGTCCCCTCTGTAATATTTGTGTTTTTATGTTGTGTTCATTATCTGAATATTATTTCTTCAGTATCTTTAGCAATTAGAACTTTAAAGATATCTTATTGCATTATTTCAAAAATGTTTAGTTTAGAGCTTATTGAAATATGTCTTGTAAAGTAATGCTACTGGTATCACAAAGTCAATTTTAAAAAGAAAAATGCTGACATCAACAAAATATATTTTTTTAAAAGACATGTTTCACTCATTATTGTTAACGCTTGACTGATCATGCTCCGATACTTTCCAATTATCACTCGGTCAATTCATATGGAAACTGCAGTTTCAGATTTTTTCCATAACTGGTCCGTATTTAGCAAATTACATAGCAAAATGACATCACTCAAATTTTCCTATTAAATGGATTGAACAGATTACGGAAGATACGATCCTACTGGTTGATAAAGAATTCATCATTGATAACCCACGGTAATTGTATTTTGATCATCTCCTTATCATTTCAATTAGCAAGCAAATCCTTTTCTTTTTGAAAACTGTGATTTGATTGGCTGTAAAAACAGTGGATTGTAACCAATCAAAATGTTTTTAAAATGACTCATGAATAATTCATGACTAAGAGGATTTCTATGTCAGTTGACCTATGGTTGATGAGTGGATACTATTAGAGCATGACTAGCCGTGGGTTACTGACTATGTGTTTCATTATAGATTTTGATAAAATCCTAATTTAACCATTTTCTATTTCTGTGAAGACTACTGATGCAATTAATATTCTGGTTTTAAAGTCATTCTAAGCTTTCCATTCAAGCAAACAACTGATAAGTTAATAAGAAAAAAAATTCCAAGGATGGTTCAAAAATAGGGTTTGAGATGGAGAGGAAACATTAAGGGCTTCTTTTGATATACCAAAATTAAAGTTTATAATGTTGAGAAATATGTTGAAATGAAAACCAAGGAATTAAAGGTGAACTTGGAAAAAATAGATTTTGGGAGTTATTGATATTTTATAGAAATCTTGAATTTGTATGAATCAAATATTTACCATAATAGATGTTCAGGGTTGAATTTTACAGATTCGAATGTCCAATACATTAAGTAAAATATTCAGTAGCATATAGCACTTACAGATTATGTCTGCTCTTATTGTTTCGTCAGTCATAGGTGTTGCTTTTTTTCGATGAAGGTAGCAACAGGATCAATAGTTGTTTTACTCTCAATCACACGTTACAATTACATTTGTTAACTATGATATGGACATTATTTAACGGTGTACCAGTTATAATTGTAATTATACCCCCGCTCTCCGAGGGGGGTATACTGTTTTACCTCTGTCCGTCCTTCCATCCGTCCAAGATATTTTTCGTCACATTTTTTTCAGTAACTGTTTTTCGCAGAAATCTGATATTTGGTCACAAGCGTCATATACCATATTGTGGGTAGCGTCTTTGGACCCGTCAGATTCCTACTTCCTGTTTGCCGACTTAGTTGGTTTTTATACACATTGAACATATATGCACATTTTTCGTCACATTTTTCTCAGCAACTATTGATGGCAGAAATCTGATATTTGGTCACAAGCTTCATATAGGTACCCCATATTGTGGGAAGCGTTTTTGAACCCATCAGAATCCTACTTCCTGTTTGCCGACTTTGTTGATTTTTATACACATTGAACATATATGCTCATTTTTAGTCGCATTTTTCTCAGCAACTATTGATGGCAGAAATCTGATATTTGGTCACAAGCTTCATATAGGTACTCCATATTGTGGGAAGCGTTTTTGGACCCATCAGATTCCTACATCCTGTTTGCCGATTTTGTTGATTTTTATACACATTTAACATACATTTGTATATGCACATTTTTCTAAGCAACTATTGATGACAGGAATCTGATATTTGGTTACAAGCTTCATATAGGTATGCCATATTGTGGGAAGCGTTTTTGGACCCGTCAGATTCCTACTTCCTGTTTGCCGACTTATTTGGTTTTTATACACATTGAACATATATGCACATTTTTCGTCACATTTTTCTCAGCAACTATTGATGGCAGAGATCTGATATTTGGTCACAAGCTTCATATAGGTACCCCATATCGTGGGAAGTGTTTTTTGACCCATCAGATTCCTACTTCCTGTTTGCCGACTTTGTTGATTTTTAGGCCAAAAAAAATAATATGTGTGTTTCCGATCGCATGGTCTTCAAAATTAGGGTCGGTAGGTCGGGATATTTTTTTTTGACCTGTCGTTTTCCTACTTCCTATTTGCCGAATAGCGGGGGTATCATAAGTGAGCATTAGCTCACAGTTCATCTTGTTTTTCCTGTATTTTGTTTTGTCATTGTGTACAACTATCAACAGTTCAAACTTCTGTTTTCATCACTTTAAGAAAATTTGGACACAGGTAAAATTTAATACTCATATGCGAATTAAAAAGTATCAGGAGTTTTATCATGGTATTATTTATATAGCCAATGAAGGCTGTTGTGTTAGAATTTATGGATTTTTAGAGCATCCAAATAAGAGTTTATAAATACTTCTAGCCTAGTCTTGTTAGAGTTTATAAATACTTCTAGTCTAGTCTTGTTTATAATAATACTGCTATGTTAATTATTCAGCCTACAACATTCAGAAGATCATATCACCAGAGTGCCAAGGTAGTACGCTCACTATTATTTACATCAATGTTTGCCTAATAGACAAAGGAGAGAGATGGGTAGGGGAGGGGGTCATTCTGCTTGATTTCTGTATGTAACATACCATCATAACTTAGACAAACTGCTACATCATTTAACATGCTATGTAATCTCTACCCAACATCAGTTATTACTATATAGTCTCCCTCACAAACTTGTAAATTATTACTTTAGATATGTATGTCACTTATATATGTGTATAAAGTCTACTCTCTAACCTATGCCCTACATTTGACAGACACCAATAATTTGCATTCTGTGCAGTAATTAGCTTACACTGCTAAGTGCTTATTGCATCATTTTTATTATGTGTAAGTACATTATCCTTCCACTTGTAAATTAAGGCCACTCCCACCTAAGACCACCAATTTTATCAGATCAGATTTAATATGCACTGAGATAGTAGAATGCAACAATATTCTCCTCTTATAAGGCCATTTTTTCACTGCAGAATGGGTGGTCATTTAAGAGGGGGTATAGTGATTGGGTAGGTTGTTTCATTGGTTATCAGTCATGTTAGTTTGGTTTCCATCAATTATCTGGAATATTTGCAGAATAAAATCGGTCAAATATTTTACACTTTGTTTGGAAGGACAAAGATAGCTGGAATCATCTGGTTATTTTGACAATGCCGGTATAGTTTAACACAGTTGCTGTTCTGGATAGATATCCATGAAAAATTGTTTAATTGTAAAATTTGTATTGGATAATTTAAATATTGCTGAGTGATAATGTTTAGAATGACAACAATTTGTTTAAAAATGGTGCAGTGTCATGCTATTTTGCAATTTTTAATGGTAAGCATGTCTTGGGAGTTGTGTTGGAATTAAGAAATACAAGAAGATTGGAGGAAAGGGTCCTGTTCTTTATTGATTTTTAGAAAGAAAAAAAAAATTAAGGCTGAAACCAAAAATTGAAACCAATGTCATTTGATATAATAAAACTTCTGTTATAAAATGAAATTGAAATATGGTGATCTTGAAGTTTCTTATTTGCATTGATTGATTAATTGGTGTTTAATGCCAACTTTACCAGTATTTCAGCTGTGTCATGCTGTGTTCTTATTTGCATGAAACATTGCCTTGTGGTTACTAAAGGTCAGTAACAAGCTGACTTGTTAAGTTGAGATTCCACTTGCTGTATACTCTAGTCAGAGACCTTTATTAACTCTTACTAAGATTAACATTAACTACTGATAAATATTCCTAATTTTTGTAAATTTGCATCTCCCCAAAACTATTTATTTTTAAATAATAATGTCCCCCCCCCCTTTTTAGTTATATTGTGCTGTGAGTATTACTGCTTTGTTTTCATGGCTAGTGATATTATTTTTAGAAGAACTCAAATTCTAGACATTTGATGATCAACACTTCATATTGACTTAACTTGTGGGAAAAAAAAACACATTTTCCTTCTGATTTTGATGGAATATGATATTAAAATCTGAATAATTAAGTTTTCACATTTTAAAGTCTTATTTTAAACTAAAATAAAAAGGGCTGTCGTGGCCGTGGTCGTATGGTAGTTGGATTTACAACTACCTGCGCAATCAGTGCCTATCACCACTAACATTACGAGTTTGAATCCCACCCAGGTGAGGTGTCCTTGATACAATATTATGTGATAAAGTTTGTCAGTGACTTGCGACAGGTTAGTGGTTTTCTCCTGGTACTCTGGTTTCCTCCACCAATAAAACTGACCGCCACGACATAACTGAATAAAATGTCTCTAGTGAAAAAATATCTGAATCTGTTTGAAACAGAGGTGAATTTATATATTAAAACATTGGAAGAAAAAAAATGAAGGGTTTTTATAAGGTTAACATTGATGTAAAAGAAATTTGGAAGGATGGAAACATAAGAAATATAAATATCCAACAAATTGATTTTAAAATAAATCTTGAAATTTGTTGATTTGGTTAAAATGTTTCCATTCTTCTAAAGGTTATCTTTGTGCATGGATAATATTATATGCATGTAGCAAAAAAAGTGTAACTAGATTTACAACAAACTGGTAATGGTTCATTTATAATAGTAATTAACAGAATTATATGGAAAATATATCTTAATATCATTTTTACCTTAATTACTAAAGTTGCTTGCTTTGCATGTATGCATGACATTGAATGCATGACACAGTCAGTTGGAATAAAGCATACTGAGTTCCAAACATCTAGGTTATATTACATATTGGGATGAACTCGAGGTATATATATACGTCTGAAAATTAAACCAAACAGTGTTGGAATTAGATTTTTAAGCTGTCAAATTTTTGTTCTTCCCTCTACAGGATTTGAACTCACACCATTGATACACTGCAGCACCAATCGCTTACCCTTACATCCAGAGCCCTAGACCACTCGACCACATTCGCTCCATATTTATATCTTGCCTTGTATCAGAATTTTATACATAATATGCTATGTTATTTTTCTTCTACACAATGTCTTAATCTTGTTTTTCATATTTTCATTTAATTTACTATATTTGTCTGAGTTCCATTTTTATTACATTTACATTTCATAAAACAAATATCATCTTCTCATTTGCATACTGACAATTTAATTTCTTTTTCATGCTATCATTCATCTTTATTTATTTTCCCTATGAAGGAGAAGGTAACTCCTACAGATACACATATTGAGGTAATGTTATAGATATTTACATAATATTTGCATGTAAGATTATGTTTTATCACAAAACAAAAACATGACTTCATTTCATTTGCTCAATAACATCTTAGATTCCATCATGCGATCATTTTTCCCCTTTCCTCTATTAAGGAGAAGGTTACTCCTACAGATACACATTTTGAGGTAATGTTATAGATATTTACATAGTATTTGCATGCAAGATTATGTTTCATCACAAAACTAACACACAACGTCATTTAATTTGTTGACTAACATTTTAAATTCCATGCTCATGATTATTATTTCTTCCATTTTCCCCTATTAAAGAGCAGGTAACTCCTGCAGATACACTTTTGGATATTTATATAATTTTTGCATAAAAAAAAAATGCTATAGCACAAAGCAATATTGTTTATGCAGTAGTATGACCATTTGATAATACACGTATAATGATATTAATTATCTATGAATGTTGCTATGTTTCAACTTTTTTGTGACATGATTTATAAAACTTGAAAAAAATTCCAGAAAATACCTGCAACCAAAAACAATTCTGACAATAATGAGAAAGACAACAATTTTTTGGAAATGACTTTGATAACTAGATTACTGGTTTCAAAGAGCATTGAATGATTATTAATTTTTTTTAGCTCATCTTGCCAAAGGCAATGTGAGCTTTTGCCATCACTTGTCATCCGTCCATTAACTTTTCTCATTTTAATCTTCTCCTCTGAAACCCCCTCAGCCAAATGAACTGAAACTTGGTATGAAGCATCTATAGAAGGTTCTCTCTAAAGATTGCACATTTTGTCCCGATCCATTAACAAACATGGCTGCCACAGGCAATTCTTCTTTTTGATTGGCCGATTTTTAAAAATCTTTTCCTCTGAAACCGCTTGGCCAAATGAACCGAAACTGGGTAGGAAGCATCTATGGAAGGTCCTCTATAAAGATTGCTCATTTTGTCTCGATCGGTTAACAAACATGGCCACCACAGGCAATTCTTGTTTCTGATTGGTTGATTTCTAAAAGATATCTCATGCCATTATCTCCCTTAGAAATTAACTAATGCTTATATAGTGTAACATGTTTATTCTATACATTACAAGTTGGTATTCATATTTTAATATTCTTTTTAGCAAACCTTGCCAAAGGCAATATGAGCTTTTGCCATCACTTGTTTTTTATCCCAATTTCTATTTTACAAGCATCATCTTCATTCATCATTATCAAGATCATCATCACGTTCCTCGAACAAACGATTAAGTTAAGGTATTTCCATGGTTACCTTAACTTCTCCACAATCAAGTTTTTGTTGTATTTTTCTTTTAATTTCATAGGAAATCTATATATATTTTTGTATAAACAAAGCATTACTATCAGATTTTGTCTTAATTTCAGGGTGGAGGACCAAATCATAAAACATCAAACAAGATGTCTCTTGCCAATGTTTTACCTGTCAGTAAGTATTATACCAGGGTATACAATGTATTATATTTTTATATGTGTATTCCTTGTTTTTTTCATGAATCATTTTTGCCTGCCTTTATTGTCTCCTTGTCTAAATGAGGGCTTTATAAATATTAATAATATTGAATTATAAAAATATTTACAGGGTAAATTTGTAAATTTCAGGTGAAAAAATAAAGCCTAATAGAATTCTTTTTTTTCTTATATGAAATGACCAATGATTCTTACTGACCCCCTTTAAAATGAGAGTTTAAATAAAATGTACTTATCCTGTGGAAAATCCTCATGTAAAAATGACTGTCATTGTTTCCAAACAGGAATATATGTAATTTAGAAGATTTCTTTTTAATAATTCAGAAAAGAAACTAAAATAAGGTCAGTTTTCCTTTTTAATATTATTTTATCTTTTTTCTGTCATTTTACTTTTTCATGAGTTTTTTGTTGTTTTTTGTTGTTGTTGATATGTTAAATTCATCTAGATATGGAGTTATGTACATGTATTTGAGAATATTTGCTTTTTTCATCATTGCTTGAATTTCATGATTTTTCATAGATTTAAAATGACATTGTCTTATATAGATACATCGTCAGTAGCACACTGGTGACCATACTCTGTGTTGAGTGGAGAGTATTGGAGCATGATCAACCATGGCTATATGACGATGATGTAGAGGTAACGTTTTTGAGAATATATTTATTTGTCATTTTTGTATGTAAATAACCATCTACATTATTTTTCTCTGTAGGTAAAACTATGGTTGATTTGACAATTCTTCAAGGCCGAGACTTAGTTGCAATGGATAGAAATGGTAACATTTTATTCTGAATTATTTTTCCAAATAAATAAAAAAAAACATTCTTTCTGTTTACAATATAGCAATAAATTGCCTTCCTGTCAGAATACCAGCCACTTTGTTATACTAATGTTACAGACAACAATGACTGAAGATTCTCATCACCAGTAAGGCAGTTTACTTCCGCATATTAATACACCGGTAGATATTTTATTCTCATAAAATTGGGAATATATAAAATAGAATTTGCTTTTTCTCTCTGTTGACCAGTATTAGGAAACATTAACTGTGTCATCCTCTTAAAATATTTTTTTATTTAAAATTATTATTTTTTATTGATATTATATCTTCATGGTCCATTGACTTTGTGTTATTTTATCAGCTATTTTTCACATGTGCTTGACCTCATTTTTAAGCTTCATTGACTTTGTTGAATTTGGGTTACATCTATTCTTTAGTAACCATACATGATGGGTCAAACAATGGGAGACAAGCAACAGAAACATTCCACAAAAAATAATTTTTCTTTGATAAATATAGCTTTTATGATTGACTAGGAGAAAAATCATATTGTTATATATATTTGTTTAGGTTTTAGTGACCCATTCTGTATAGTTAAGATGGGTGAGAAAAGACTGTTGAAAACCAGAGTACAGAAGAAAACCTTGTTTCCTAAATGGAACGAAAGTACAACATTTGAAATCTGTGATGAGAACCAAATGATTGAAATTGTAAGTCATGATTCTTCACTTGTATAATTTTTTATGAAAATAACAATTAAAAAAAATGAAAGTTTTTTTTTTTTACAGAATATGTTTGTAACAATGGGATTAAAATCAAATTCATGAAATGTCTTCCTTAAAAGTGGTGGTGTGTTTTAATATATGAAAAACAAAAGATTTTAGATTTTTAAATAGCAGCCATTTTGTTATTTGAAAAAAATAAAATATACTTTACCACTGCTTTGTAAATGAATCATAAAAACCATCTTGCTAATTTTGTGTACATTTTGATTGTAATATGTAAATTAGAATATTTAAAGAAATATTGAACGAATTGGTTTAAGAAATTGGATACTTCAATTTTCACAGAAGAAAGTAAAAAATAGACTTGAAATAGAATTGTGTTTTTTAAATGGTGGAATAGAATTATGTAACACATCATAATTACCTTTAAAGTTAGCTAATTTTATTTTCTTAGTTGGTAAGATTGATTGGTTTATGGTGTTTAACACCACTTTCAACAATATTTCAGTTATATCGTGGCGGTCAGTTTTATTGGTGGAGGAAACTGTCGACCCGTCGCAAGTCACTAGCAAACTTTATCACATAATGTTGTAGCTAATACACCTCGCCTGAGAGGGGTTCAAACTCACAATGTTAGTAGTGATAGGTACTGATTGCACAGGTAGTTGTATATCCAACTACCATACGATCACGACCACAACAGCCCCTTTTTGTTGGTCAGAATTATGAGGAAGTCTCCATACAATTAAATCAAGATTCCACAATAACAAAAAATTGTAATTTTTCATTTTTGTAATGTTCCAGCTGATGTATGACAAAGATTTAATATGCAATGACTTTCTGGGGAAAGCTATGCTGTCTATAGACAAGTTGAAAGAAATTTCATATAAAGTAAGTTTATATATTACCGTATATAAATTTCATTATTATGTATTTAAAGAGTATTATTATTGTTTGTAGAATAAGTGTATTTATATCTTAATACTTTCTTTGTGACAGAAAGTATAATAAAAGATAGCAGTAATGGTCAACAATATAACTAACGACAACATGAATCTCTACTCAAACAACTACCTTGGTGATGTAATGGTTAGCATGCTCACCTTGAGTACAGTGGATTGTGTGTTCCAGCCCCAGTCAAGTTAAACCAGCAACTACAAGAGCAGAGATTTGTTGGGTCCGAATCAGGATAATGTGTCAGAGTGAGGTGACATGTCAATCTGCGGACTCAAATTTTGAAAGAGAACATTATAAAAGCTTTTTTTATTTGGAGGACAAGGAGAATCAATTTGATTAACAACAGTATCTAGAGTTCTGATCTACCCTGTTAATTTACTCCACTTTCAACAATATTTCAGTTATATCCTGTTTCTCCAAGACATTTTATTTATTCCAGTAGCAATATAAATAATATGACTATTTTATATTGTAGAACACTCCTGAATGGATCATGTTACAGAGAGCAAAGTCTGGAATGATACAAATTAAATGTACTGTTACCTCTAATGATATACCTGTAAGTTGTATACAAAATTATCCTCCACTGGTTCTATTTGAGATTATTTTTTGTTATACATGGTCACTCACCAAAATATGATAATGTTTGGTAGCTGGTTCATGTAGAGTAAATAGTAAGGAACAGTATCAGTATATGACATGATAGAACATACCCCTGAAAACAATTAGAATGATGCTTATTTCTGCTCTTTTCAGACAATTTGGCATTTGTTTTGGATTTATTGACATTGCAGGATAAACACAATACACATACATCGTCGATGAAAATATAATTTATTTGAACTCGCTGTGAAACAGGTTTAGAGAAACTTGACTAAGGCTTTCTTTTCTACCTGTTTCTAAAACTTGTACAAATAAATTATATATTTTCTGACAATGTAAATTTATTGCATATCCCTGTAAGTTGTACTATAATAAAACTCAAATGTTTGACCTATTGTTATTATTTTAAAACATCTGGCCCTTTTATAATAATTTAATTCTCTCAGTTTCTGTTATATAGATCTAAAGCATATGTTGGAGTTCATGTTGTCTGAGATTTTGTTCTTTCGTTCTGCTCTACCTTACTCTGCGTTTATCTTGAGTATTCTTCATTTCTTACAGTTTTTGATATCTTCTCTTGTAAAATCAAAACTTGTGTACAACCAGCCCTCAAAGTATGAAAATTTACAGTATAATTTGTTATTGCAATGATATAGCTAAATTAATTCTAACTTTGCATTGAGCAATATATACACACTCACGACAGAAACAGTTTGTATTTCTTAAAATCTGTTGACTGGTGGTTGATGAGGAAGAGCATCTGACTTTTGAATTAGGATCAGTGATATAAAAGTGGATTTATTTAAAAATATTTACTATAGATTGATTGTCTAAAATTTGATTTTTTAGATGCAAAGAGACTCTAACACAGACAGAAGTCCAGATAGTGAAGTTTTTATTCCTGAAACTTCTACTGTATTAAATGTAAGCTGTTAAAAATTAATTGTTGATGTTAAAAATTTTGAAAGCTTAAGTAAAGCTATTTTTTTTTTTTTTTATTAAAAGTAAATACCATCATTTGTTAGAGAATTTTTTCTTTAAAGTCATACATTTGTGCAAGTTGACCAGAATAAACAAACTTGATTCTGTAACAATTAAATAAGATTTGATTGGCTATTCTAACATGACGTCCTTCTTTTTCGCTTTGTAAACAAATGAGCGATTTATCAATTGGGTATAATCTCGTTAGCACATGCGCCGCTGCATGTTACTGACTTTCCTGTCGTAAATGTACATGTTGATGAATTATCGTCTGCTCGAATTTGGCAGCATAAATTGTGTGCGACATTGTCTGCAAATGTAAGTATAAATTACCATCTTCCAATCAAAGTATACTACCGTATTTGTACTCTTAGACATATCAGAATCAAAATAAATCATGGAAGCCAGAATTTGTTTTGAGTTTTAACATGGGTTGGCGGATATTAGTAAATTTTATACTAAATACTAAATACTAATATCTGCCAACCCATGTTAAAACTCAAAGCAAATTCTGGCTTCCATGATTTATTTCTTAATCATTATTGAAATGATGTTTATACAAATTTTCTGTAGACATTTCAATAACAAACCATATAATGTATGTTTTGTTGTGTGGGAAAACAATCATTTCATTATGGCATCACAATCAGTTAAACTTCATTTTATTCCTTGAGTTGATTTGAGGATAAATACACCATACATATTTGTACTTTGGCACAGGATATCAAGGTTTTTTATATTAAGAAATCTTTTATATTTTCCACTGTAAACCAGTGCTATACATAACATTACAAGTGAAATTACTTTATATGATTTCCCAAGAAAGCTTTATATGTATAGAAAGAAAAAAAATATAAGAAGTATTGATTGTAGTTTAAATATTTTTTTTATTATTTGTTAAAGCATGTCATGTAATTCATTATTTTCTAGGCAATGACTCCTCAACCAAGTCATGAAGTAAACTCACAAGTAAAAAAAGACATGAAACCTGAAATATTTGACGAACTTGATTCAGGCCGCCGTCATACAGAAGAACCTGTGATTGCAGTGAAAAGGGACTCAAAATTGTCATCTCAACCACCTCCTCAGATTGAATCTCATGCTGATAAACCATTGCCTGTTCAGAATGGTGTACAAGAAAAAAGTGAAAGCTCTCCAATACAAAACAGAACCAATAAAAAAAGTCATACTTCTCCTCAGCAAAGGAGAGGTCGTGTAGCAAGTTCTCCACAACAGAATGTGAATGACAAGGAAGTTCAAAGGTCAACAACACAAACTGAATCTGATGTTTCTCCACAACCAAGTAAACCGCAATCTGAAAGTCCAACTAGAATACAACAAAGAGGTCGAAGTTCATCACAACAGCTTGAAACATCTGTAGATAGTCCTAATATTCCACAGCAGAATGGAAGTCATAGATATGCACGTCATATTAGTCCTTCCCGTCACAGTCACAGGACTTCTAAAGAAACTTTAATTGATGATCCACAAGCTATTTCACCAGTGGAATCTTACAAGACATCTCCGCCAGTACGAAGAGGAAGAAGGGGAAGATCAAACTCTGCTGATAATTATCCTCTCACACGTTCTCAGTCAGACATGACAGTAAACAACAAACCAACCTATCATTCATTAAATATACCAGACGGAGATAGAATGAAACATGGAGATTCGTAAGTCAATCCTGATATTACAGTGCAAAAACGTATTTGTATACATTTGTAATTATTTAATTTTTTTGGTAAACTTTTACACAAATATAAAGGTGGAATAACACTTTCGTTCTTTCACTTTCCTATTCATTTATCACGGGGTTTGTAACTAGATTAACATGATGGGTACCACTAGTGAGTTCACCCCCGGTTTATGGTGGGTTCGTGTTACTCGATCTTTAGTTTTATGTGTATGTTTTGTAGATCTGATCGTTGTTTGTCTTTTTGTACTTTTTCTTTTGGCCATTATGTTGTCTGTTCTTTTTTCGATTTACGGATTCTGATTACTCCTTTGGTATCTTCAAACTCTTCTCTTTCGTATTCAATCTAATCTGGTATATGATGATAGCATTGAAATTTGGGCTTAATACTATTTACAAAACTTGATTAATATTATGGGAGCCTTCATTGTCTTGAATTTATAGTAATTAGACCTACATCTACCTAAGTAATCAATGCCTATCATCACATCATGTGAGGTGTAGTTGATGCAACTTTATGTGATTACGGTTATCAGTTATTTACAGTTACAGCAGGTCGGTGGTTTCCTCCAGGCACTCCAGTTTCTTCCACCAATGAGAACTTGCCCCCACAATATAACTTAAGTACTGTTGAAATTTGCATTAAAAACCCATATTAACTTTAACCCTTTTATATGGGTACACATTAAGAGGAGAAAATTAGATTTTGCACAATGTGCTATTATACTGAATAATTTTTGTCACATTATCAAATAAAATTGATAATATTTTAGCAGATGGATATGTGCATAACCACTCTTTAAGTGAAAACATTCACATGGGGGAAATCTTCGCTTAAATTGTTTTTCACTAAAAGATGCAAAAAATATGTTGTTAACCATAATTTTTTAAAGAGGCCGTGCATATATAAAGAACTTGATATATGAACTGCAATGGACTAATTCAATACCCATCTTTCAGGAAAGGCATATATAATACTTGAATTACCTGTGACATAAGTTTTATTGACATCTGCAACAAAGTTGATGCAAAATAAACCAAGTTTTAAGATATATTTGAATTGTTATGAGTTCTGATAGAGTGATACTTTCTTTTACAGGTTGAATTCATTTACTTACAGAGAACATGATGATTCCTCCATTGGTAA
This sequence comes from Bathymodiolus brooksi, assembly GCA_963680875.1. NCBI lineage: Eukaryota > Metazoa > Mollusca > Bivalvia > Mytilida > Modiolidae > Bathymodiolus > Bathymodiolus brooksi. Next base: position 65,523,708 of record OY804576.1, on the reverse strand, counting down.
GTTGTTCTATTTTCTTTTCTTTGTTTTGATGTCACCTGTTTCTATGCCCTTTGATGTTTACATTTGATTAAAAAAAATATTTCAAAACACAGAACTTAATTTGGACATTGACGACAAAGTCAATATTTTTATGATTTACAGTTGAATGAAATTAAAAAAAAACTAAGTTTGGACCATTAAAAAATTTAAATGCATTATTAGTCAATATCAATATTGAAAGTTTTTAAATTTTCTTCAAACTTGCCCACAAAATGTTTATGATAACATTTTGTAAAGTGCTATGTTTGTACACATTTTAGTGAGAAGAGGTTAGGATTTAAATTGTACATGTAACAAACGGACAATAATGACAATAGTAATTTAACCTTATTGTGAATATAATAAGTAACAAAATACCCTTTCATGATAACTGCGGTCCTGTGTTCATCCGGGACATTTGGGAGTGGTAAAAATACCCTTTCTAGTAAAATGATGTTATAGAACAATTAAATGCGTTGATGATGTCACGATTTTCCTGCGAAATTTTCCTGCGAAATCGTGATTTTTTTTCACTCACAAATGTCCCAGGGGAATGTACGACCACAGTTATAGTGAAAGGGTTTATTGAAACAATAAAGTTTGATTTTTTTCTGTTCTAGATTATCTATTAAGAGTTTAAGATTTAATATGATTTAATTTTCCCTTAGTACTCTCAAGTCCTGAGCCTTCTATTATAAGTGCAGATGTATCAGGCAAGTAGGCACTGTTGGGTGTGCATGCGTTTGTCCATGTTTGTTGCTTTCCGTTATGTTAAGTTAACTTATTTGCCCTGTGAATCTAAATATAGTCGAATCTTATATTCTCGAACTTAGAAAAGTTACTTCCGTGAATGACTCATAGTAGAGGGTGGGACTATCTTTAACCATTAGTGTCAAAGGCTGCTTATTTTCCCTGCAGTTAGCATCCTATATACCTGGATTTTATTGTGATTTGTCAGATTGGAAGAAAATTTTATCTTTAATGTAGTTTAAGAAAAGATTACCATGAATCTATTTACTTGATGCCCCATTTCCTATCCTCATAGTATAATAAGGTCTGTTTATATGTATTACACCTTTAAATGACTTCCATGGGTGGGTGTCAAGAACATTCTTACAAAGTGAAAAAGTAGCAGAAAAGATAAAATTATCACCATGGTTAACATTGATCACCCTATTTTCAAAGTCCCATCCTTGGGTACCATGTATGACAATGTATGTTTAAATGGAATGGCTGTTAGTAGGAGTTACCCTATATAACTCAAATACTTGGTTAATTCAAAGTAAAATACCAGTAGTAGATCTGTTCTATTTCGGCATATGAAGATTCGACTATAACTAGAACTAATATGAACCCTTCTTGTACTCAGGAAAATAGATATACAAAATGTACCTACATATATATATATATATATATACAGTGTATGTACCAATAGATAATGTTATCCTCAAAAGCCAATGCTAATGTAGTTGCTACCCTTATATAAGTATGAAGTAAGTATACATGTAGATGTATCATACAATTTATGACATGTACGGTACCAGTAATATAATAAGATCAGATTGAAGTGACTTATAATAATGATTTTTCATTTGTGTTAATTTTCAAATCAATGATTTAGAACATACATGTAGTACATTTGTAGAAGAAATTTGAGGCTATAGAAAGATGTCATTGAATTTTTGTCATTTTTAATAATCAAGGAGTGTATTTTAATTATGAGATATTGTCATGTAACTTTAGCTTATTAGTTAAAAGCTTATCCTTCTTTCATTTTGGATCATGGAGACTCTACTCTTGCTTTACTTTGCTATTTGGATTACCGTTAAATTGTTACTTTACTTTGCTATTTGGATTACCAGTAATTGCTATTAGATTTTCAGCAATAGTGTTTCATGTATCCCTGTTTTATTTTTACATTTGTATGAATCTTTGCTTGGATTAAATGCTAAATACAAGTTATATTTATAAATTTTAAATTGAGGTGTTTCTGGTATTTTTTTTACATTTTTGTTGGATTTTGCTTGAATGAAAGGCTTATTATTACAATTTCAACTAGAGTGGATTCACATATTTTTTCACATTGATATGGGACATGCTACTTTATGTATTTCCTATAAGTAAACAGGTTACCTTTTCTAAAAATAACGTACATGTATCAGTGCTGACATTGGAATGAATGGCATTGAAAGGACTTTTATAAGGAAAGAAACATGTGTAGGTATATTGAGTTTTTTTTAGCTCAACTGACCCTTCTAACCCGATGAGCTTTTGTCACTTTGCATCTGTTTTCTGTGTCCATTAGCATTTCAAATTTCAAATACCTGAGAAATGAATAAAAACACTTTTTCAGAAGCAGAATCTGTGCATGAATAACCAGATTAGTGAAAATGGCAGCAAGTAACTCTCTAACGTTATACAGTATATATAAATAAGAAAAACCTGATACAATTTTTGGTTGAAATGCCAATCATTACTGTATAACTTCTTATTTTGAAATCTTGTGTTAATGGAAAGGTTACAAAATGACATCTAAAAGAGCTAGAGCTATCTATCACAAGAAAACTGATTTACCTGTAGAGCTGGAAGGTATCTGTTTTGTAATCAGTGTTTGTTGGAGTTACATGTTTCTATTTTAGTGTATTGGTTTGGGTTATAGTCAACACTTGTCACTTGAAAAATATGTCTTTACTTACAACAAAGGAATTTTAAATTCTATATAATACAAATGGTTCCAAAATATGCATTGAAATATTTAAAATAAGAAGAATTTTTTTTTTAAATGTTTAGATTTATTTATTTTTGTGAAATTCATTTTTGTTTAGTGTCTATTTGTATTTCTGACTGATAACAGTATTTAGACGTTTTAACTTTTTAAAGCCAAATTCAGAAAATATGAATTTACAACGTTTGAAAGCCACTTTAATTTGGCAACTTTTTTATCTGAGAATCTTGATGTAGATTATTTATCATATTATATTTTATTTGACTTTTTATCACTGAAAGCATTGTGTGCTGTAGAATATAAAATCTATATTCAGAGTGAAAGAGGTTATTGTTACTAGTAAACATATTGGTAGGCAATGTTGTTAAGTTGGTCTTTTTCTGCACCATTATGAAGAGAAAGTTTAAACGGTGATGGTCAACAATTCCACCAATATCAACATTCCCAATCCTACCCTCTTGATAATTGGATCTCCAATGGCAATCCAGATATAAACAAGCGATAATTTTTATAAATCCTTATAAAAAATGTATTACTGGTAAATTAAACTATTTAGGTTAGGTCATACTAATGAATTATTTCCACAAATGTTTGGTGATGGCAGAAGAATTTTGATCAAACACATTGTATTTGCAGTGGTTTAAATCAACATATTTGCACATGTACTGTAAAATATGATTTTATGACTTGAAATTTTCAGGATGAGATATTAATAAACTTGTAATATTTATTTACATTCATGTCCATTAAACATATGTATATGATTTTTGTAGGTTGGAGTGTTATTGGTGTTTAATGCCACTTTCAATAATACTTCAGTTATATCATGGCAGCTAGTTTTAGTGGTGGAAGCAAATGGAGTACCAGGAGAAAACCACTCACCTCTTGCAAGTTAATGGAAAACTTATCACATTCAGTACATTTTGCCAGGAGCGGGAATTGAACTCACAATATTTGTGGTAATGGTGACCGACTGCTTTGGTAGATTGCCATACAAACATGGCCATAACTAGATACATTTAAATACCAATGTTTGCTCCAGTTTCAACAGAAGAAAAGAAGGAATAATTCACTTGTATTTTTTAATTAGATACAAGAGCCATATGAATCAATAGAAAACAGTTTTAAAAAAAATAATAAACAAACAATAAAAAAAAAATGGATTCACTTCAACTCTAGAAACCACACACTTTAACTCTAGAAAGATCACACACTTTAACTCTAGAAAGACCACACACTTTAACTCTAGAAAGACCACACACTTTAACTCTAGAAAGACCACACACTTTAACTCTAGAAAGACCACACACTTTAACTCTAGAAAGACCACACACTTTAACTCTAGAAAGACCACACACTTTAACTCTAGAAAGACCACACACTTTAACTCTAGAAAGACCACACACTTTAACTCTAGAAAGACCACACACTTTAACTCTAGAAAGACCACACACTTTAACTCTAGAAAGACCACACACTTTAACTCTAGAAAGACCACACACTTTAACTCTAGAAAGACCACACACTTTAACTCTAGAAAGACCACACACTTTAACTCTAGAAAGACCACACACTTTAACTCTAGAAAGACCACACACTTTAACTCTAGAAAGACCACACACTTTAACTCTAGAAAGACCACACACTTTAACTCTAGAAAGACCACACACTTTAACTCTAGAAAGACCACACACTTTAACTCTAGAAAGACCACACACTTTAACTCTAGAAAGACCACACACTTTAACTCTAGAAAGACCACACACTTTAACTCTAGAAAGACCACACACTTTAACTCTAGAAAGACCACACACTTTAACTCTAGAAAGACCACACACTTTAACTCTAGAAAGACCACACACTTTAACTCTAGAAAGACCACACACTTTAACTCTAGAAAGACCACACACTTTAACTCTAGAAAGACCACACACTTTAACTCTAGAAAGACCACACACTTTAACTCTAGAAAGACCACACACTTTAACTCTAGAAAGACCACACACTTTAACTCTAGAAAGACCACACACTTTAACTCTAGAAAGACCACACACTTTAACTCTAGAAAGACCACACACTTTAACTCTAGAAAGACCACACACTTTAACTCTAGAAAGACCACACACTTTAACTCTAGAAAGACCACACACTTTAACTCTAGAAAGACCACACACTTTAACTCTAGAAAGACCACACACTTTAACTCTAGAAAGACCACACACTTTAACTCTAGAAAGACCACACACTTTAACTCTAGAAAGACCACACACTTTAACTCTAGAAAGACCACACACTTTAACTCTAGAAAGACCACACACTTTAACTCTAGAAAGACCACACACTTTAACTCTAGAAAGACCACACACTTTAACTCTAGAAAGACCACACACTTTAACTCTAGAAAGACCACACACTTTAACTCTAGAAAGACCACACACTTTAACTCTAGAAAGACCACACACTTTAACTCTAGAAAGACCACACACTTTAACTCTAGAAAGACCACACACTTTAACTCTAGAAAGACCACACACTTTAACTCTAGAAAGACCACACACTTTAACTCTAGAAAGACCACACACTTTAACTCTAGAAAGACCACACACTTTAACTCTAGAAAGACCACACACTTTAACTCTAGAAAGACCACACACTTTAACTCTAGAAAGACCACACACTTTAACTCTAGAAAGACCACACACTTTAACTCTAGAAAGACCACACACTTTAACTCTAGAAAGACCACACACTTTAACTCTAGAAAGACCACACACTTTAACTCTAGAAAGACCACACACTTTAACTCTAGAAAGACCACACACTTTAACTCTAGAAAGACCACACACTTTAACTCTAGAAAGACCACACACTTTAACTCTAGAAAACCACACACTTTAACTCTAGAAAGACCACACACTTTAACTCTAGAAAGACCACACACTTTAACTCTAGAAAGACCACACACTTTAACTCTAGAAAGACCACACACTTTAACTCTAGAAAGACCACACACTTTAACTCTAGAAAGACCACACACTTTAACTCTAGAAAGACCACACACTTTAACTCTAGAAAGACCACACACTTTAACTCTAGAAAGACCACACACTTTAACTCTAGAAAGACCACACACTTTAACTCTAGAAAGACCACACACTTTAACTCTAGAAAGACCACACACTTTAACTCTAGAAAGACCACACACTTTAACTCTAGAAAGACCACACACTTTAACTCTAGAAAGACCACACACTTTAACTCTAGAAAGACCACACACTTTAACTCTAGAAAGACCACACACTTTAACTCTAGAAAGACCACACACTTTAACTCTAGAAAGACCACACACTTTAACTCTAGAAAGACCACACACTTTAACTCTAGAAAGACCACACACTTTAACTCTAGAAAGACCACACACTTTAACTCTAGAAAGACCACACACTTTAACTCTAGAAAGACCACACACTTTAACTCTAGAAAGACCACACACTTTAACTCTAGAAAGACCACACACTTTAACTCTAGAAAGACCACACACTTTAACTCTAGAAAGACCACACACTTTAACTCTAGAAAGACCACACACTTTAACTCTAGAAAGACCACACACTTTAACTCTAGAAAGATCACACACTTTAACTCTAGAAAGACCACACACTTTAACTCTAGAAGACCACCACACTTTAACTCTAGAAAGACCACACACTTTAACTCTAGAAAGACCACACACTTTAACTCTAGAAAGACCACACACTTTAACTCTAGAAAGACCACACACTTTAACTCTAGAAAGACCACACACTTTAACTCTAGAAAGACCACACACTTTAACTCTAGAAAGACCACACACTTTAACTCTAGAAAGACCACACACTTTAACTCTAGAAAGACCACACACTTTAACTCTAGAAAGACCACACACTTTAACTCTAGAAAGACCACACACTTTAACTCTAGAAAGACCACACACTTTAACTCTAGAAAGACCACACACTTTAACTCTAGAAAGACCACACACTTTAACTCTAGAAAGACCACACACTTTAACTCTAGAAAGACCACACACTTTAACTCTAGAAAGACCACACACTTTAACTCTAGAAAGACCACACACTTTAACTCTAGAAAGACCACACACTTTAACTCTAGAAAGACCACACACTTTAACTCTAGAAAGACCACACACTTTAACTCTAGAAAGACCACACACTTTAACTCTAGAAAGACCACACACTTTAACTCTAGAAAGACCACACACTTTAACTCTAGAAAGACCACACACTTTAACTCTAGAAAGACCACACACTTTAACTCTAGAAAGACCACACACTTTAACTCTAGAAAGACCACACACTTTAACTCTAGAAAGACCACACACTTTAACTCTAGAAAGACCACACACTTTAACTCTAGAAAGACCACACACTTTAACTCTAGAAAGACCACACACTTTAACTCTAGAAAGACCACACACTTTAACTCTAGAAAGACCACACACTTTAACTCTAGAAAGACCACACACTTTAACTCTAGAAAGACCACACACTTTAACTCTAGAAAGACCACACACTTTAACTCTAGAAAGACCACACACTTTAACTCTAGAAAGACCACACACTTTAACTCTAGAAAGACCACACACTTTAACTCTAGAAAGACCACACACTTTAACTCTAGAAAGACCACACACTTTAACTCTAGAAAGACCACACACTTTAACTCTAGAAAGACCACACACTTTAACTCTAGAAAGACCACACACTTTAACTCTAGAAAGACCACACACTTTAACTCTAGAAAGACCACACACTTTAACTCTAGAAAGACCACACACTTTAACTCTAGAAAGACCACACACTTTAACTCTAGAAAGACCACACACTTTAACTCTAGAAAGACCACACACTTTAACTCTAGAAAGACCACACACTTTAACTCTAGAAAGACCACACACTTTAACTCTAGAAAGACCACACACTTTAACTCTAGAAAGACCACACACTTTAACTCTAGAAAGACCACACACTTTAACTCTAGAAAGACCACACACTTTAACTCTAGAAAGACCACACACTTTAACTCTAGAAAGACCACACACTTTAACTCTAGAAAGACCACACACTTTAACTCTAGAAAGACCACACACTTTAACTCTAGAAAGACCACACACTTTAACTCTAGAAAGACCACACACTTTAACTCTAGAAAGACCACACACTTTAACTCTAGAAAGACCACACACTTTAACTCTAGAAAGACCACACACTTTAACTCTAGAAAGACCACACACTTTAACTCTAGAAAGACCACACACTTTAACTCTAGAAAGACCACACACTTTAACTCTAGAAAGATCCACACACTTTAACTCTAGAAAGACCACACACTTTAACTCTAGAAAGACCACACACTTTAACTCTAGAAAGACCACACACTTTAACTCTAGAAAGACCACACACTTTAACGACAACACTTTAACTCTAGAGAATGACACACACTTTAACTCATAGATCTAGAGACCACACACTTTAACTCTAGAAAGACCACACACTTTAACTCTAGAAAGACCACACACTTCTAACTCTAGAAAGACCACATACACTTTAACTCTAGAAAGACCACACACTTTAACTCTAGAAAGACCACACACTTTAACTCTAGAAAGACCACACACTTTACACACCTCTAGAAAGACCACACACTTTAACTCTAGAAGACCACACACTTTAACTCTAGAAAGACCACACACTTTAACTCTAGAAAGACCACACACACTTTAACTCTAGAAAGACCACACAACGTTTAACTCTAGAAGAGACCACGACACCTTTAACTCTGAGAAAGACCACACACTTTAACTCTAGAAAGACCACACACTTTAACTCTAGAAAGACCACTACACTTTAACTCTAGAAAGACCACACACTTTAACTCTAGAAAGACCACACACTTTAACTCTAGAAAGACCACACACTTTAACTCTAGAAAGACCACACACTTTAACTCTAGAAAGACCACACACTTTAACTCTAGAAAGACCACACACTTTAACTCTAGAAAGACCACACACTTTAACTCTAGAAAGACCACACACTTTAACTCTAGGAAGACCACACCACTTTAACTCTAGAAAGACCACACACTTTAACTCTAGAAAGACCACACACTTTAACTCTAGAAAGACCACACACTTTAACTCTAGAAAGACCACACACTTTAACTCTAGAAAGACCACACACTTTAACTCTAGAAAGACCACACACACTTTAACTCTAGAAAGACCACACCACTTTAACTCTAGAAAGACCACACACTTTAACTCTAGAAAGACCACACACTTTAACTCTAGAAAGACCACACACTTAACTCTAGAAAGACCACACACTTTAACTCTAGAAAGACCACACACTTTAACTCTAGAAAGACCACACACTTTAACTCTAGAAAGACCACACACTTTAACTCTAGAAAGACCACACACTTTAACTCTAGAAAGACCACACACTTTAACTCTAGAAAGACCACACACTTTAACTCTAGAAAGACCACACACTTTAACTCTAGAAAGACCACACACTTTAACTCTAGAAAGACCACACACTTTAACTCTAGAAAGACCACACACTTTAACTCTAGAAAGACCACACACTTTAACTCTAGAAAGACCACACACTTTAACTCTAGAAAGACACACACTTTAACTCTAGAAAGACCACACACTTTAACTCTAGAAAGACCAACACACTTTAACTCTAGAAAGACCACACACTTTAACTCTAGAAAGACCACACACTTTAACTCTAGAAAGACCACACACTTTAACTCTAGAAAGACCACACACTTTAACTCTAGAAAGACCACACACTTTAACTCTAGAAAGACCACACACTTTAACTCTAGAAAGACCACACACTTTAACTCTAGAAAGACCACACACTTTAACTCTAGAAAGACACACACTTTAACTCTAGAAAGACCACACACTTTAACTCTAGAAAGACCACACACTTTAACTCTAGAAAGACCACACACTTTAACTCTAGAAAGACCACACACTTTAACTCTAGAAAGACCACACACTTTAACTCTAGAAAGACACCACACTTTACTCTAGAAAGACCACACACTTTAACTCTAGAAAGACCACACACTTTAACTCTAGAAAGACCACACACTTTAACTCTAGAAAGACCACACACTTTAACTCTAGAAAGACCACACACTTTAACTCTAGAAAGACCACACACTTTAACTCTAGAAAGACCACACACTTTAACTCTAGAAAGACCACACACTTTAACTCTAGAAAGACCACACACTTTAACTCTAGAAAGACCACACACTTTAACTCTAGAAAGACCACACACTTAACTCTAGAAAGACCACACACTTTAACTCTAGAAAGACCACACACTTTAACTCTAGAAAGACCACACACTTTAACTCTAGAAAGACACACACTTTAACTCTAGAAAGACCACACACTTTAACTCTAGAAAGACCACACACTTTAACTCTAGAAAGACACACACTTTAACTAGAAAGACCACACACTTTAACTCTAGAAAGATCACACACTTTAACTCTAGAAAGACCACACACTTTAACTCTAGAAAGACCACACACTTTAACTCTAGAAAGACCACAACACTTTAACTCTAGAAAGACCACACACTTTAACTCTAGAAAGACCACACACTTTAACTCTAGAAAGACCACACACTTTAACTCTAGAAAGACCACACACTTTAACTCTAGAAAGACCACACACTTTAACTCTAGAAAGACCACACACTTTAACTCTAGAAAGACCACACACTTTAACTCTAGAAAGACCACACACTTTAACTCTAGAAAGACCACACACTTTAACTCTAGAAAGACCACACACTTTAACTCTAGAAAGACCACACACTTTAACTCTAGAAAGACCACACACTTTAACTCTAGAAAGACCACACACTTAACTCTAGAAAGACCACACACTTTAACTCTAGAAAGACCACACACTTTAACTCTAGAAAGACCACACACTTAACTCTAGAAAGATCACACACTTTAACTCTAGAAAGACCACACACTTTAACTCTAGAAAGACCACACACTTTAACTCTAGAAAGACCACACACTTTAACTCTAGAAAGACCACACACTTTAACTCTAGAAAGACCACACACTTTAACTCTAGAAAGACCACACACTTTAACTCTAGAAAGACCACACACTTTAACTCTAGAAAGACCACACACTTTAACTCTAGAAAGACCACACACTTTAACTCTAGAAAGACCACACACTTTAACTCTAGAAAGACCACACACTTTAACTCTAGAAAGACCACACACTTTAACTCTAGAAAGACCACACACTTTAACTCTAGAAAGACCACACACTTTAACTCTAGAAAGACCACACTAACCTAGAAGACCACACACTTTAACTCTAGAAAGACCACACACTTTAACTCTAGAAAGATCACACACTTTAACTCTAGAAAGACCACACACTTTAACTCTAGAAAGACCACACACTTTAACTCTAGAAAGACCACACACTTTAACTCTAGAAAGACCACACACTTTAACTCTAGAAAGACCACACACTTTAACTCTAGAAAGACCACACACTTTAACTCTAGAAAGACCACACACTTTAACTCTAGAAAGACCACACACTTTAACTCTAGAAAGACCACACACTTTAACTCTAGAAAGACCACACACTTTAACTCTAGAAAGACCACACACTTTAACTCTAGAAAGACCACACACTTTAACTCTAGAAAGACCACACACTTTAACTCTAGAAAGACCACACACTTTAACTCTAGAAAGACCACACACTTTAACTCTAGAAAGACCACACACTTTAACTCTAGAAAGACCACACACTTTAACTCTAGAAAGACCACACACTTTAACTCTAGAAAGACCACACACTTTAACTCTAGAAAGACCACACACTTTAACTCTAGAAAGACCACACACTTTAACTCTAGAAAGACCACACACTTTAACTCTAGAAAGATCACACACTTTAACTCTAGAAAGACCACACACTTTAACTCTAGAAAGACCACACACTTTAACTCTAGAAAGACCACACACTTTAACTCTAGAAAGACCACACACTTTAACTCTAGAAAGACCACACACTTTAACTCTAGAAAGACCACACACTTTAACTCTAGAAAGACCACACACTTTAACTCTAGAAAGACCACACACTTTAACTCTAGAAAGACCACACACTTTAACTCTAGAAAGACCACACACTTTAACTCTAGAAAGACCACACACTTTAACTCTAGAAAGACCACACACTTTAACTCTAGAAAGACCACACACTTTAACTCTAGAAAGACCACACACTTTAACTCTAGAAAGACCACACACTTTAACTCTAGAAAGACCACACACTTTAACTCTAGAAAGACCACACACTTTAACTCTAGAAAGACCACACACTTTAACTCTAGAAAGACCACACACTTTAACTCTAGAAAGACCACACACTTTAACTCTAGAAAGACCACACACTTTAACTCTAGAAAGACCACACACTTTAACTCTAGAAAGACCACACACTTTAACTCTAGAAAGACCACACACTTTAACTCTAGAAAGACCACACACTTTAACTCTAGAAAGACCACACACTTTAACTCTAGAAAGACCACACACTTTAACTCTAGAAAGACCACACACTTTAACTCTAGAAAGACCACACACTTTAACTCTAGAAAGACCACACACTTTAACTCTAGAAAGACCACACACTTTAACTCTAGAAAGATCACACACTTTAACTCTAGAAAGACCACACACTTTAACTCTAGAAAGACCACACACTTTAACTCTAGAAAGATCACACACTTTAACTCTAGAAAGACCACACACTTTAACTCTAGAAAGACCACACACTTTAACTCTAGAAAGACCACACACTTTAACTCTAGAAAGACCACACACTTTAACTCTAGAAAGACCACACACTTTAACTCTAGAAAGATCACACACTTTAACTCTAGAAAGACCACACACTTTAACTCTAGAAAGACCACACACTTTAACTCTAGAAAGACCACACACTTTAACTCTAGAAAGACCACACACTTTAACTCTAGAAAGACCACACACTTTAACTCTAGAAAGACCACACACTTTAACTCTAGAAAGACCACACACTTTAACTCTAGAAAGACCACACACTTTAACTCTAGAAAGATCACACACTTTAACTCTAGAAAGACCACACACTTTAACTCTAGAAAGACCACACACTTTAACTCTAGAAAGACCACACACTTTAACTCTAGAAAGACCACACACTTTAACTCTAGAAAGACCACACACTTTAACTCTAGAAAGATCACACACTTTAACTCTAGAAAGACCACACACTTTAACTCTAGAAAGACCACACACTTTAACTCTAGAAAGACCACACACTTTAACTCTAGAAAGATCACACACTTTAACTCTAGAAAGACCACACACTTTAACTCTAGAAAGACCACACACTTTAACTCTAGAAAGACCACACACTTTAACTCTAGAAAGACCACACACTTTAACTCTAGAAAGACCACACACTTTAACTCTAGAAAGACCACACACTTTAACAGAAATTATGACAATGTCAATGTTTTAACTTCTACTTGTCTTTTTTTTTCGAAAGAGTTTTGTAATTTTATGCACGATACAGATGAAGTCAAAAGGAAAATCGATGATCTCACTTCAAAATATTCCAGTACGTTGTACCAGTCTTAGAGTTATATAATATTAAACTGAAAGCTAGTATGAACGGACCAGCTTTTTACTTCCAGTTATTGAAGGAAATGAAGCATATGATGTCGAGATAATGTAATTCAACTTTATATTAAATTATCATATTTTCTTGTTAATTGTAGATAGTGGAAGTACTGTTGATCATGAGAAAATGTACAGTATAAATGGAGAAGTAAAGGAAGTCAGAGGGCTTCCTAGTTCTGTTAGTAGTTTCTACTGTAAGATAAGGCTTCAGAAGTAAGTGTTTGTATATTAGAGAAGTACAGTTAAGGTTATCAGAGGAAATATTTACCAGTAGATATTACTTACTTTGATTATTAAAAATGTTTTTTGAAAGTATATAGAAATACCACACATGAAGAAATCGGTAGATCTATAATAAGTTTTGTTGCCCTTTTTAACTAAGAATATTTTATCAAAATTTTTGTATGTGCTTGTGTTGACTGTCACTCCTACATTTTAAATGAGAATTCAACAAAACTTTGCACGATTGCTTATTACCATATGGACAATGGTATATTGCCATGGCAACTTGATTTTTGAAGGAGTTATTGCTCTTTGTCACTTGCATATGTCATCAAACAGTTTGTATGTGTAACTCTTCCTACAATTTAACTGTGAATTCCTCGCACTTGCTTATTATCATATATATATATCACTATGGCAACTTGATCTAATGATATTTAAAGAGATTACTGTCACTTTTCACTTTGCCTACTTTTTTAAAAAGTTTGTATAGATACAAACACTCCTACAATTCATTAAATATACCAGGTATCTATCTATCCAAAATATGAAAGAATGGTAGGGTAGACATTGTTTTTGTGTCAAATATGACCATTATACAGTTAAACCTGCTTTAGTGACCACCTCTATTAAACAATAACTTGTATTATATGAGCTTAATTTTAAACTCCCTTTACAGTGCATTTCATATTAATTATACCCCCACTTGCAGAGTGGTGGGTATACTGGAATACCCTTGTCTGTCCGTTCGTCCGTCCCTAAACCTTGTGTACGTAACTAGTCATTTGTCTTTTGTTGGATTTTATTCATATTTGGTATCTTGGTTGGCCATGATCTGAGCATGTGCATATTGTACCGATTTCACGGATGGTTGATTTTTGCGAGAGTTATAGCCCTTTTCATGTTTGTTTGACCATACGTCCGTTTGCACATCTTGTGTATGCAACTAGTCATTTGTCTTTTGTCACATTTTATTCATATTTGGTATCTTGATTGACCATGATCTGAGCATGTGCATATTATACCGATTTCACGGGTGGTTAATTTTTGCGAGAGTTATAGCCCTTTTCATGTTTGTTTGACCATACGTTCGTCAGCACATCTTGTGTACGCAACTAGTCATTTGTCTTTTGTCGCATTTTATTCATATTTGGTATCTTGGTTGGCCATGATCTGAGCATGTGCATATTATACCGATTTCACGGGTGGTTGATTTTTGCGAGACTTATAGCCCTATTCATGTTTGTTTGACCATACGTCCGTCCGCCCATCTTGTGTACACAACTAGTCATTAGTTCACCTGGACCAAAGGTCCAGGTGAACTATTGCCATCACTTGGCGTCCGTCGTCTGTCGTCTGTCGTCTGTAAACTTTTCACATTTCAAGCTTCTTCTCCGAAACCACTTGGCCGATTTGAACCGAACTTAGCAGGAATGTTCCTTGGATGGTCCTCTACAAAGTTACTGTTTTTCGTTCCAGTCGGATATTCAATATGGCTGCCAGGGCCAATAATATGCTCTGATTGGCTGAAATTTCAAAGATCTTCTTCTCCGAAACTAATGAACTGACTGAACCCAAACTGTAAAGGAATGATCATTGGAATGTCCTTTACCAAGTTACTGTTTTTTATGCCGATCGGAAATCCAAGATGGCCGCCATCGCAGGACATAGATTAACATTGGACCCTATGGGAAAATGTTCAAATGCCTTCTTCTCAGAAACTACAAATATGATTAAAGCCAAACTGTACATGAATGTTCATTGGATGGTCCTCTACAATCTTAAGGTTTTTTGTTCCGATATGAAATTCAAAATGGCGGCTACGGCAGGACTTAGTTTAACATTGGACCCTATGGTAAAAATGTTTCAAAATGCTTCTTCTCTGAAACCACTTGGACAGTTGAAACCAAACTGCCCAGGAATGATCATTGGAAGGTCCTCTACAAATTTTCTGTTTTTTATGCCGGTCGGAAATCCAAGATGGCCGCCACCGCAGGACATAGATTAACATTGGACCCTATGGGAAAATGTTCAAATGCCTTCTTCTCAGAAACTACAAATATTATTAAAGCCAAACTGTACATGAATGTTCATTGGATGGTCCTCTACAATCTTAAGGTTTTTTGTTCCGATATGAAATTCAAAATGGTGGCTACGGCAGGACTTAGTTTGACATTGGACCCTATGGGAAAAATGTTTCAAAATGCTTCTTCTCTGAAACCACTTGGACAGTTGAAACCAAACTGCCCAGGAATGATCATTGGAAGGTCCTCTACAAATTTTCTGTTTTTTATGCCGATCGGAAATCCAAGATGGCCGCCACCGCAGGACATAGATTAACATTGGACCCTATGGGAAAATGTTCAAATGCCTTCTTCTCAGAAACTACAAATATTATTAAAGCCAAACTGTACATGAATGTTCATTGGATGGTCCTCTACAATCTTAAGGTTTTTTGTTCCGATATGAAATTCAAAATGGCGGCTACGGCAGGACTTAGTTTAACATTGAACCCTATGGGAAAAATGTTTCAAAACGCTTCTTCTCTGAAACCACTTGGATAATTGAAACCAAACTGCCTAGGAATGATCATTGGAAGGTCCTCTAGAAATTTTATGTTTTTTATGCCGATCGGAAATCCAAGATGGCCGCTACCACAATACATAGATTAACATTGGACCCTATGGGAAAATGTTCAAATGCCTTCTTCTCAGAAACTACAAATATGATTAAAGCCAAACTATACATGAATGTTCATTGGATGGTCCTCTACAATCTTAAGGTTTTTTGTTCCGATATGAAATTCAAAATGACGGCTACGGCAGAACTTAGTTTAACATTGGACCCTATGGGAAAAATGTTTCAAAATGCTTCTTCTCTGAAACCACTTGGACAGTTGAAACCAAACTGCCCAGGAATGATCATTGGAAGGTCCTCTACAAATTTTCCGTTTTTTATGCCGGTCAGAAATCCAAGATGGCCGCCACCGCAGGACATAGATTAACATTGGACCCTATGGGAAAATATTCAAATGCCTTCTACTCAGAAACTACAAATTTGATTAAAGCCAAACTGTACATGAATGTTCATTAGATGGTCCTCTACAAACTTTACGTTTTTTTATTCTGGTATGAAATTCAAAATGGCGGCTACGGCAGGACTTAGTTTAACATTGGACCCTATGGGAAAAATGTTTCAAAATGCTTCTTCTCTGAAACCACTTGGACAGTTGAAACCAAACTGCCCAGGAATGATCATTGGAAGGTCCTCTACAATTTTTCTGTTTTTTATGCCGGTCGGAAATTCAAGATGGCCGCCACCGCAGGACATAGATTAACATTGGACCCTATGGGAAAATATTCAAATGCCTTCTACTCAGAAACTACAAATATGATTAAAGCCAAACTGTACATGAATGTTCATTAGATGGTCCTCTACAAACTTTACGTTTTTTGTTCTGGTATGAAATTCAAAATGGCGGCTACGGCAGGACTTAGTTTAACATTGGACCCTATGGGAAAAATGTTTCAAAATGCTTCTTCTCTGAAACCACTTGGACAGTTGAAACTAAACTGCCCAGGAATGATCATTGGAAGGTCCTCTACAAATTTTTTGTTTTTTTATGCCGGTCGGAAATCCAAGATGGCCGCCACCGCAGGACATAGATTAACATTGGACCCTATGGGAAAATATTCAAATGCCTTCTACTCAGAAACTACAAATATGATTAAAGCCAAACTGTACATGAATGTTCATTAGATGGTCCTCTACAAACTTTACGTTTTTTGTTCTGGTATGAAATTCAAAATGGCGGCTACGGCAGGACTTAGTTTAACATTGGACCCTATGGGAAAAATGTTTCAAAATGCTTCTTCTCTGAAACCACTTGGATAATTGAAACCAAACTGCCCAGGAATGATCATTGGAAGGTCCTCTACAAATTTTCTGTTTTTTATGCTGGTCGGAAATCCAAGATGGCCACCACCGCAGGACATAGATTAACATTGGACCCTATGGGAAAATGTTCAAATGCCTTCTTCTCAGAAACTACAAATATGATTAAAGCCAAACTGTCCATATGTGTGTACATTGGATGGTCCTCTACAAACTTTACGTTTTTTGTTCCGATATGAAATTCAAAATGGCGGCTACGGCAGGACTTAGTTTAACATTGGACCCTATGGGAAAAATGTTTCAAAACGCTTCTTCTCTGAAACCACTTGGATAATTGAAACCAAATTGCCCAGGAATGATCATTGGAAGGTCCTCTACAAGGTGTGTGTTTTTTATGCCGATCGGAAATCCAAGATGGCCACCACCGCAGGACATAGATTAACATTGAACCCTATGGGAAAATGTTCAAATGCCTTCTTCTCAGAAACTACAAATATGATTAAAGCCAAACTGTACATGAATGTTCATTGAATGGTCCTCTACAAAATATACGTTTTTTATTCTGATATGAAATTCAAAATGGCGGCTACGGCAGGACTTAGTTTAACATTGGACCCTATGGGAAAAATGTTTCAAAATGCTTCTTCTCTGAAACCACTTGGACAGTTGAAACCAAACTGCCCAGGAATGATCATTGGAAGGTCCTGTTTTATATGCCGATCGGAAATCCAAGATGGCTGCCACCACAGGTCATAGTATTAACACAGAACCATATGGGGAAAATACAGAAATATATTCTTCTCTGAAGCTATTGCACTGATTGAACCTAAACTGTGCATCAATCATTGGAAGGTCCTATACAAACTTTGTGTTTTTTATGTTGATCGTAATTCCAAGATGACGCAGGACATAGTTTTTACATAGGACCAATTGTTTTTTTTTATTACCAGGTGAACGATACAGGCTCTTGAGAGCCTCTGGTTTGTCTTTTGTCGCATTTTATTCATATTTGGTATCTTGGTTGGCCATGATCTGAGCATGCGCATATTATACCGATTTCACGGATGGTTGATTTTTGCGAGACTTATAGCCCTATTCATATTTGTTTGACCATACGTCCGTCCGCACATCTTGTGTACACAACTAGTCATTTGTCTTTTGTCGCATTTTATTCATATTTGGTATCTTGGTTGGCCATGATCTGAGCATGCGCATATTATACCGATTTCACGGATGGTTGATTTTTGCGAGAGTTGTAGCCCTTTTCATGTTTGTTTGACCATATGTCCGTTAGAACATCTTGTGTACGCAACTAGTCATTTGTCTTTTGTCGCATTTTATTCATATTTGGTATCTTGGTTGGCCATGATCTGAGCATGTGCATATTATACCGATTTCACGGATGGTTGATTTTTGCGAGAGTTATAGCCCTTTTCATGTTTGTTTGACCATATGTCCGTCCGCACATCTTGTGTACGCAACTAGTCATTTGTCTTTTGTCGCATTTTATTCATATTTGGTATCTTGGTTGGCCATGATCTGAGCATGTGCATATTATACCGATTTCACGGGTGGTTGATTTTTGCGAGACTTATAGCCCTATTCATGTTTGTTTGACCATACGTCCCTCCGCACATCTTGTGTACACAACTAGTCATTTGTCTTTTGTCGCATTTTATTCATATTTGGTATCTTGGTTGGCCATGATCTGAGCATGCGCAATTTTACCGATTTCATGGATGGTTGATTTTTGCGAGAGTTGTAGCCCTTTTCATGTTTGTTTGACCATATGTCCGTCCGCACATCTTGTGTACGCAACTAGTCATTTGTCTTTTGTCGCATTTTATTCATATTTGGTATCTTGGTTGACCATGATCTGAGCATGTGCATATTATACCGATTTCATGGATGGTTGATTTTTGCGAGAGTTATAGCCCTTTTCATGTTTGTTTGACCATACGTCCGTCCGCACATCTTGTGTACGCAACTAGTCATTTGTCTTTTGTCGCATTTTATTCATATTTGGTATCTTGGTTGGCCATGATCTGAGCATGCGCATATTATAACGATTTCACGGGTGGTTGATTGTTGCGAGACTTATAGCCCTATTCATGTTTGTTTTACCATACGTCCCGCCGCACATCTTGTGTACACAACTAGTCATTTGTCTTTGTCGCATTTTATTCATATTTGGTATCTTGGTTGGCCATGATCTGAGCATGCGCAATTTTACCGATTTCACGGATGGTTGATTTTTGCGAGAGTTGTAGCCCTTTTCATGTTTGTTTGACCATATGTCCGTTCGCACATCTTGTGTACACAACTAGTCATTTGTCTTTTGTCGCATTTTATTCATATTTGGTATCTTGGTTGGCCATGATCTGAGCATGCGCATATTATACCGATTTCACGGTTGGATGATTTTTGCCAGAGTTGTAGCCCTTTTCATGTTTGTTTGACCATACGTCCGTTCACACATCTTGTGTACGCAACTAGTCATTTGTCTTTTGTCACATTTTATTCATATTTGGTATCTTGGTTGGCCATGATCTGAGCATGCCCATATTATACCGATTTCACGGATGGTTGATTTTTGCAAGAGTTATAGCCCTTTTCATGTTTGTTTGACCATACGTTCGTCAGCACATCTTGTGTACGCAACTAGTCATTTGTCTTTTGTCGCATTTTATTCATATTTGGTATCTTGGTTGGCCATGATCTGAGCATGCGCATATTATACCGATTTCACGGATGGTTGATTTTTGCGAGACTTATAGCCCTATTCATATTTGTTTGACCATACGTCCGTCCGCACATCTTGTGTACACAACTAGTCATTTGTCTTTTGTCGCATTTTATTCATATTTGGTATCTTGGTTGGCCATGATCTGAGCATGCGCATATTATACCGATTTCACGGATGGTTGATTTTTGCGAGAGTTGTAGCCCTTTTCATGTTTGTTTGACCATATGTCCGTTAGAACATCTTGTGTACGCAACTAGTCATTTGTCTTTTGTCGCATTTTATTCATATTTGGTATCTTGGTTGGCCATGATCTGAGCATGTGCATATTATACCGATTTCACGGATGGTTGATTTTTGCGAGAGTTATAGCCCTTTTCATGTTTGTTTGACCATACGTCCGTCCGCACATCTTGTGTACGCAACTAGTCATTTGTCTTTTGTCGCATTTTATTCATATTTGGTATCTTGGTTGGCCATGATCTGAGCATGTGCATATTATACCGATTTCACGGGTGGTTGATTTTTGCGAGACTTATAGCCCTATTCATGTTTGTTTGACCATACGTCCCTCCGCACATCTTGTGTACACAACTAGTCATTTGTCTTTTGTCGCATTTTATTCATATTTGGTATCTTGGTTGGCCATGATCTGAGCATGCGCAATTTTACCGATTTCATGGATGGTTGATTTTTGCGAGAGTTGTAGCCCTTTTCATGTTTGTTTGACCATATGTCCGTCCGCACATCTTGTGTACGCAACTAGTCATTTGTCTTTTGTCGCATTTTATTCATATTTGGTATCTTGGTTGACCATGATCTGAGCATGTGCATATTATACCGATTTCATGGATGGTTGATTTTTGCGAGAGTTATAGCCCTTTTCATGTTTGTTTGACCATACGTCCGTCCGCACATCTTGTGTACGCAACTAGTCATTTGTCTTTTGTCGCATTTTATTCATATTTGGTATCTTGGTTGGCCATGATCTGAGCATGCGCATATTATAACGATTTCACGGGTGGTTGATTGTTGCGAGACTTATAGCCCTATTCATGTTTGTTTTACCATACGTCCCGCCGCACATCTTGTGTACACAACTAGTCATTTGTCTTTGTCGCATTTTATTCATATTTGGTATCTTGGTTGGCCATGATCTGAGCATGCGCAATTTTACCGATTTCACGGATGGTTGATTTTTGCGAGAGTTGTAGCCCTTTTCATGTTTGTTTGACCATATGTCCGTTCGCACATCTTGTGTACACAACTAGTCATTTGTCTTTTGTCGCATTTTATTCATATTTGGTATCTTGGTTGGCCATGATCTGAGCATGCGCATATTATACCGATTTCACGGTTGGTTGATTTTTGCCAGAGTTGTAGCCCTTTTCATGTTTGTTTGACCATACGTCCGTTCACACATCTTGTGTACGCAACTAGTCATTTGTCTTTTGTCACATTTTATTCATATTTGGTATCTTGGTTGGCCATGATCTGAGCATGCCCATATTATACCGATTTCACGGATGGTTGATTTTTGCAAGAGTTATAGCCCTTTTCATGTTTGTTTGACCATACGTTCGTCAGCACATCTTGTGTACGCAACTAGTCATTTGTCTTTTGTCGCATTTTATTCATATTTGGTATCTTGGTTGGCCATGATCTGAGCATGTGCATATTATACCGATTTCACGGGTGGTTGATTTTTGCGAGACTTATAGCCCTATTCATGTTTGTTTGGCCATACGTCCGTCCGCACATCTTGTGTACACAACTAGTCATTTGTCTTTTGTCGCATTTTATTCATATTTGGTATCTTGGTTGGCCATGATCTGAGCATGTGCATATTATACCAATTTCACGGGTGGTTGATTTTTGCGAGACTTATAGCCCTATTCATGTTTGTTTGACCATATGTCCGTCCGCACATCTTGTGTACGCAACTAGTCTTTTGTCGCATTTTATTCATATTTGGTATCTTGGTTGGCCATGATCTGAGCATGCGCAATTTTACCGATTTCACGGATGGTTGATTTTTGCGAGAGTTGTAGCCCTTTTCATGTTTGTTTGACCATATGTCCGTTCGCACATCTTGTGTACGCAACTAGTCATTTATCTTTTGTCGCATTTTATTCATATTTGGTATCTTGGTTGGCCATGATCTGAGCATGCGCATATTATACCGATTTCACGGATGGTTGATTTTTGCCAGAGTTGTAGCCCTTTTCATGTTTGTTTGACCATACGTCCGTTCACACATCTTGTGTACGCAACTAGTCATTTGTCTTTTGTCGCATTTTATTCATATTTCGTAACTTGGTTGGCCATGATCTGAGCATGTGCATATTATACCGATTTCACGGATGGTTGATTTTTGCGAGAGTTGTAGCCCTTGTCATGTTTGTTTGACCATATGTCCGTCCGCACATCTTTGTACGCAACTAGTCATTTGTCTTTTGTCGCATTTTATTCATATTTGGTATCTTGGTTGGCCATGATCTGAGCATGTGCATATTATACCGATTTCACGGGTGGTTGATTTTTGCGAGACTTATAGCCCTATTCATGTTTGTTTGACCATACGTCCTTCCGCACATCTTGTGTACACAACTAGTCATTTGTCTTTGTTGCATTTTATTCATATTTGGTATCTTGGTTGGCCATGATCTGAGCATGCGCAATTTTACCGATTTCACGGATGGTTGATTTTTGCGAGAGTTGTAGCCCTTTTCATGTTTGTTTGACCATATGTCCGTTCGCACATCTTGTGTACACAACTAGTCATTTGTCTTTTGTCGCATTTTATTCATATTTGGTATCTTGGTTGGCCATGATCTGAGCATGTGCATATTATACCGATTTCATGGATGGTTGATTTTAGCGAGAGTTATAGCCCTTTTCATGTTTGTTTGACCATACGTCCGTCCGCACATCTTGTGTACGCAACTTGTCATTTGTCTTTTGTCGCATTTTATTCATATTTGGTATCTTGGTTGGCCATGATCTGAGCATGTGCATATTATACCGATTTCACGGATGGTTGATTTTTGCGAGAGTTGTAGCCCTTTTCATGTTTGTTTGACCATACGTCCGTTCACACATCTTGTGTACGCAACTAATCATTTGTCTTTTGTCGCATTTTATTCATATTTGGTATCTTGGTTGGCCATGATCTGAGCATGCGCATATTATACCGATTTCACGGATGGTTGATTTTTGCAAGAGTTGTAGCCCTTTTCATGTTTGTTTGACCATATGTCCGTCCGCACATCTTGTGTACACAACTAGTCATTTGTCTTTTGTCACATTTTATTCATATTTGGTATCTTGATTGACCATGATCTGAGCATGCCCATATTATACCGATTTCACGGATGGTTGATTTTTGCAAGAGTTATAGCCCTTTTCATGTTTGTTTGACCATACGTTCGTCAGCACATCTTGTGTACGCAACTAGTCATTTGTCTTTTGTCGCATTTTATTCATATTTGGTATCTTGGTTGGCCATGATCTGAGCATGTGCATATTATACCGATTTCACGGGTGGTTGATTTTTGCGAGACTTATAGCCCTATTCATGTTTGTTTGGCCATACGTCCGTCCGCACATCTTGTGTACACAACTAGTCATTTGTCTTTTGTCGCATTTTATTCATATTTGGTATCTTGGTTGGCCATGATCTGAGCATGTGCATATTATACCAATTTCACGGGTGGTTGATTTTTGCGAGACTTATAGCCCTATTCATGTTTGTTTGACCATATGTCCGTCCGCACATCTTGTGTACGCAACTAGTCTTTTGTCGCATTTTATTCATATTTGGTATCTTGGTTGGCCATGATCTGAGCATGCGCAATTTTACCGATTTCACGGATGGTTGATTTTTGCGAGAGTTGTAGCCCTTTTCATGTTTGTTTGACCATATGTCCGTTCGCACATCTTGTGTACGCAACTAGTCATTTATCTTTTGTCGCATTTTATTCATATTTGGTATCTTGGTTGGCCATGATCTGAGCATGCGCATATTATACCGATTTCACGGATGGTTGATTTTTGCCAGAGTTGTAGCCCTTTTCATGTTTGTTTGACCATACGTCCGTTCACACATCTTGTGTACGCAACTAGTCATTTGTCTTTTGTCGCATTTTATTCATATTTCGTAACTTGGTTGGCCATGATCTGAGCATGTGCATATTATACCGATTTCACGGATGGTTGATTTTTGCGAGAGTTATAGCCCTTTTCATGTTTGTTTGACCATATGTCCGTCCGCACATCTTGTGTACGCAACTAGTCATTTGTCTTTTGTCGCATTTTATTCATATTTGGTATTTTGGTTGGCCATGATCTGAGCATGTGCATATTATACCGATTTCACGGGTGGTTGATTTTTGCGAGACTTATAGCCCTATTCATGTTTGTTTGACCATACGTCCTTCCGCACATCTTGTGTACACAACTAGTCATTTGTCTTTGTTGCATTTTATTCATATTTGGTATCTTGGTTGGCCATGATCTGAGCATGCGCAATTTTACCGATTTCACGGATGGTTGATTTTTGCGAGAGTTGTAGCCCTTTTCATGTTTGTTTGACCATATGTCCGTTCGCACATCTTGTGTACACAACTAGTCATTTGTCTTTTGTCGCATTTTATTCATATTTGGTATCTTGGTTGGCCATGATCTGAGCATGTGCATATTATACCGATTTCATGGATGGTTGATTTTTGCCAGAGTTATAGCCCTTTTCATGTTTGTTTGACCATACGTCCGTCCGCACATCTTGTGTACGCAACTTGTCATTTGTCTTTTGTCGCATTTTATTCATATTTGGTATCTTGGTTGGCCATGATCTGAGCATGTGCATATTATACCGATTTCACGGATGGTTGATTTTTGCGAGAGTTGTAGCCCTTTTCATGTTTGTTTGACCATACGTCCGTTCACACATCTTGTGTACGCAACTAATCATTTGTCTTTTGTCGCATTTTATTCATATTTGGTATCTTGGTTGGCCATGATCTGAGCATGCGCATATTATACCGATTTCACGGATGGTTGATTTTTGCAAGAGTTGTAGCCCTTTTCATGTTTGTTTGACCATATGTCCGTTCGCACATCTTGTGTACGCAACTAGTCATTTGTCTTTTGTCGCATGTTATTCATATTTGGTATCTTGGTTGGCCATGATCTGAGCATGTGCATATTATACAGATTTCACAGATGGTTGATTTTTGCGAGAGTTATAGCCCTTTTCATGTTTGTTTGACCATACGTCCATCCGCACATCTTGTGTACGCAACTAGTCATTTGTCTTTTGTCGCATTTTATTCATATTTGGTATCTTGGTTGGCCATGATCTGAGCCTGTGCAATTTTACCGATTTCACGGATGGTTGATTTTTGCGAGAGTTGTAGCCCTTTTCATGTTTGTTTGACCATATGTCCGTTCGCACATCTTGTGTACGCAACTAGTCATTTGTCTTTTGTCGCATTTTATTCATATTTGGTATCTTGGTTGGCCATGATCTGAGCATGTGCATATTATACTGATTTCACGGATGGTTGATTTTTGCGAGAGTTATAGCCCTATTCATGTTTGTTTGACCATACGTCCGTCCGCACATCTTGTGTACGCAACTAGTCATTTGTCTTTTGTCGCATTTTATTCATATTTGGTATCTTGGTTGGCCATGATCTGAGCATGTGCATATTATACCGATTTCACGGATGGTTTATTTTTGCGAGAGTTATAGCCCTTTTCATGTTTGTTTGACCATACGTCCGTCCGCACATCTTGTGTACGCAACTAGTCATTTGTCTTTTGTCGCATTTTATTCATATTTGGTATCTTGGTTGGCCATGATCTGAGCATGTGCATATTATACCGATTTCACGGATGGTTGATTTTTGCGAGAGTTGTAGCCCTTTTCATGTTTGTTTGACCATATGTCCGTTCGCACATCTTGTGTACATAACTAGTCATTTGTCTTTTGTCGCATTTTATTCATATTTGGTATCTTGATTGGCCATGATCTGAGCATGCGCATATTATACCGATCTCACGGATGGTTGATTTTTACAAGAGTTATGGCCCTTTTCATGTTCCCTTGCGAGGTGCTGCTATAAATTATTTCCTTAATTAGCTATGTATAATATTTATATCTAATAATCTGTAATACATCATTTTTCATCATTCCAAACGTTTACTAGCCAACTGCCCTGGGAGAATACACATCTCTTGATTCCAACACTCTTTACACTCCTTTATGCCTCTCCACCACGTTAAGTCCCACTATAATCTAATACTTTACTACACATCAACTTATGTAGAGCGAGTGGGGATATCTCAGCACGACAATGCGTGCAGTTTCATTAAACCTGTATTTTGCGACCACCTATCTTATGTAACCCTACTTCAATGTTCCCTTGAAAGGTCACACAAGACAGGTTTGACCATTATACAGTTAAACCTGCTTTAGTGACCACCTCTATTAAACAATAACTTGTATTATATGACCTTAATTTTAAACTCCCTTTACAATGCATTTCATATTAATTAAACTTGTATTTTGCGACCACCTGTCTTATGTAACCCTACTTCAATGTTCCCTTGACACAAGACAGGTTTGACTGTATATATTTTTTTAATCGTGAGATTAAAAAGACATTAAATTGCACCGATGGGAATTTGAAAAGAATTACAGGATAATTTTCACATTGCTTAAAACATTGTATTTGTTTTCTGAAAGTTTATGAGACAATTTACATGTGTTGACTGGCTTTAACTCTAATAATCTGTAGGTGAGCTTTCGTAATGATGACTTTCAGCTTGGAATCTGTATGAAGCTACATATTAAATAACTATAACTTTTTCAGTCCTCATACTAAGTTTAGATTTGGGTCAAACAGTAGAGTAATAGGAAAGTCTGGTGTCGTGAAAGCTGCTAACCCTGTACCCAATACTAAGTTTGAGGTAAGTGATTTCTTTCATAATTATTATGAGTATTTTATTATACATGTACATGTATATAATTTATCAGATATAATGGAAGTTTGTTCGATCCTTTATATTTTTTTATCTGGTGACCTGTCGCGAGTCACTGACAAAACTTTATCACATAATGTTGTATCGAGGACACCTTGCCATGAATGAGGTTCAAACTCGCAACTTTAGTGGTGAAAGGCACTGATTGCAGAGGTAGTTGTAAATCCAGCTACCATACGATCACTAACCTGATGGCCCCTGGTTATAGATCTGGTAACCCACTAACATCTAAACATTATTCAGTATCTGGTCTTGTCAGGAAGCTCTCCTCAATTGATGCTATGCTATGCTATGCTAATTAGAAGCTTCATTGCTAATTGGATTATTTAAATGTGACCTCTTACACAGCCCAATATAAAAAATTGTTTAGATGTAAGTGGATCACCAAATTACAAATTAGGATGTCGCAAACATCAACATGTCAGTGGTTTTCTCCAGGTACTCCGATTTCCTCCACCAATTAAACTGACTGTTACAATAGAACTGAAATATTGTTGAAAGTGGGATTAAATACCATATAAACCTGTAACAAGCATCCAATTAATTTTTTGTTAAAATGGATAGAAAACTCTAAACAATCTTAATATTCATCAAGATTTATTATGTCTCCTCTTCGTACGAAGCTTGTCCGGACCATAACCTTTTTGTCTTTCCAGATAGGTCAATTATATTTGGTATGTGGGTGCATGACCATACGACGGTGTGTCGCATACTGTAATGACCTTTGTGAGACCTTGACCTTTGACCTCAAGGTCAAATAATTGTTTTTTAAATGGTATTTTCATTAAGGGGAGACATAAGTTTTAGGTATCTAAAACAGTTCTTCCTAGTTTTTTTTTTAAAGTACTTTGCTGTTTGTTTATTTTTAGTTTCAAAAAGTTCAATCTGATTAAAATCACCTGTTTGTTTTAGCTGTGTATACTGTACATGGTATGACATATAAATAAACTGTAGTAGAGTAAAAGATCATAGATAATCAGATTGAAAAAAATTACTTTTCAGTTAATATTTCAATAAGCATGTAAGCACACAATGGTAATTTCTTTCTGTAATAGAATATACAATGTATCAATATTATAATCAAGCTTTATATGTGTGTATGAACACATAGAAATATTTTTAGATTGAAAATAAATTTCACTATAGATTCATTAGTGAATTAATTATTTGAATTATTACAAAAAAAAACAGTAATGTTTTCTGTGTTTATATAATAGGTTGACAGAGGAGCAGGTACCAGTGTTGATGCTTTAATAATATTTGACATCAAAGATGCTAAAAAGCAACACATATCCCAGCATTC
The DNA here is from genome assembly GCA_963680875.1 of Bathymodiolus brooksi. NCBI lineage: Eukaryota > Metazoa > Mollusca > Bivalvia > Mytilida > Modiolidae > Bathymodiolus > Bathymodiolus brooksi. Next base: position 65,494,939 of record OY804576.1, on the reverse strand, counting down.
CTTTACTATTGGATTACTCTTCATGGGTAAGATTTTCACTTATTATAATTTCATTTTTTTTTACTGCAAAATATCCAGCAATTGCCATCACTCTGCTTCCATCACCCAACGTCTGTCCATTCATTTGTCTGTAAACATTACACATTTAAATCATCCTCTCTGAAACCAGTTGATCAAGTATAGTAGAACCTCACATGAATGAAATGTTCCTAAAGTGGTCTCTATAGAACATTTACCCTACATTACGTATAGGAGAATGTTCAAGTAACTCTCCATTCCTTAAAGATAATGGAGCCGATGCCCATTGTTTTTAAGGAATGGAGAGATACGAGGACATTCTCCAACTTAAAATCCACCCATTGTACTTTATTAATTTTTATTAATTATTAATCTTGTAACAAAAAAAAGTCTGTGTATAGTATCTAAAGTACAAATAGAACAATAACTCTCCATTCCTTAAAAATAATGGAGAGTTTTGACAATAGATTTACATCACAGGTGGATTTTAAATACAGAAATTCAACATGACTAACCAGGTCATCTTTTCTGATGGACAGAAAGTTCGTGAATTTTGTTCCCAGACATTCAATGATAAACTGAATTGTTATTTTGTTTGACTGTTCCTACAACAACCAACTATAAAGTACCTGTAAATAGGTTTTTTCGTTGATACTCTGTGTCATCTAGTTTCAATTCAGTTGAAATGATCAGAATTGAAATCTACTTACTGTGTTGAATCAAACTAAAGTGCATCTAAAACTAGACTTATTTGAATATAAATTGAGCGATACAGACTCAGGTGAGCCTCTAGTTATTTATTTCAATGATTCCAAACAAGCCGCTGTAAAGATATGTGATATCAGATATTCTTTCATTCACATTCTGAAGCTATGGACTCCTTCATAAAAGAGTTATACTGTTTGACAAATGAAGATTTTATTGGCTCTTTGTTTGAATTCAAATTTGAGCTTTTTAGGTTTCCAGTTATTGTATTTGACACAAGGAAATTATTTGCCTTAAAATAAATGTAGCTCTTTTAGTTGATAGCTATTTAGCTCACATTGCCAAAAATTTGGTAGGAAGCACCGATGGAAGGTTCTGTATTAAGTTTCCTCAAAGCAGAATGAAAGGTGATGACACAGGATCAGCCCATTGAACCTCTAGTTTATTCTATTTTTCATTTCCAATAAAACTGCCACGATATAACTGAAATATTGTTGAAAGTGGCATTAAGCACCATAAACCAAACAAAGCCATTTCCAATAATAATGAAAATATGAACAAGTTACATGTATCAATATTATTCAACATTTGAATTTATGTTATAGATTATCAGGAAGGAGGAATAACTAAATGGTTTCAACTCGGTCACGGTACAGGTGTGGAGGTGTTAGTTAATCTACAGAAAGGACATCCTAATCCAAGATTGATCAAGAAACAACGTAACAGTATGAGGCTGCCCGGAGAGAAAAAATATCTTTATAATTAACACAATTACAGCAGTTACTTACATTATTAGAAATTTGTAGTAGATAATAGAACAATGCTTTATTAGAATATGCAATCCTTTAGTAAGGTCACATATGCCGTTTTTTCCTAGATTAGTTTCTACGTCAGCAATTCATCATACTACGGTATTTGGAACGTATTGCATGGTCCATATCTTATCAACTTCATAATGTAAATATTGCAGGCTCTTTAATATGTTTTATTGTCTGTTTTCTGGTACCTTTAACATACATGTACATGTATAAACAACAGCAATTCTTAGGCTTGCAATGATTTATCTTTTGTATATTAATGTGCTACTTAGATCTATTGTGAGACACATTAAATCACTTTTCCGAGTCCATTTTTTTTGGCGACTATGTAAAAAATTATTACAGGTTGAAGAGCTCATTTATTTATTCTCCATGAATTCCGCTCATGGCGAGGTGTACTCTAGTCGATAAAACATTATGAGATCAAGTTTGTCAATGAATTGTGGCAGGTCGGTGGTTTTCAACGGGTACTCCGGTTTCCTCCACCAATAAAGCTGACCCCAACGATATAACTGAAATATTGTTGAAAGTGGCGTTAAACACCATAACGCTATTTATTCTCCATGACACGTAAAGCACTTTTTAAATGCATTTAGTGTGAGCTTATTTTTTCTCTCTCATCTTTTCAACATTGTACATTGTATTTTTAAAGAGATGCAAGTAATATAAGAGACCTCATATGGACAACTTCACCTTCTTTTTTTCTCAGGAAAAAAACTTGAAATTAAATTTTTAATGAAGAAGAGACGACTTGATACTCAGGGTTGACTTTTTATATGCCTGTCTTTAAGACGGGACGTATTATGGTATACCAATGTCCGTCTGTCCGTCCGTCCGTCCGTTTCACATGTCGCACTCTAACTTAAGAACCCCTTGGCCAATTCACTTCAAATTTCACAGAGTTATTGGAATTGATGGTCTTACGGTCTGTATACTTTTTGGTGAAATTTAGATTTTTCATTCAAGAGTTGTGGGAAAGAAAGTCTACAAATATTGTATGAATGTTGACGACGGGCGTATCATGCACTCTTGGCGTAGCTGTTTATTCTGATATTTATTTCATAATAGGGCATGAAAATCTGTTAATAAAAGTAAAATTGCAATTGTTTTCTGAGCGTTTATATGTGGTTATTTATATGTGTGAATATTTATATGTACTTTTGTATCCAACTGAACTAATTAGAATTGTAGAAAAACTTTAATATAACAGTTTAATATTTCTGTGTAAAAAAAGTATGAGTATAATAGTGCTTCTCATTGTACGTGCTGATCATTTTTTAATCTGATTTAAAATCAAGTTCTATACTCTAGCTTCCCAACTAGTTTTGACCTAACTTTTGACCTGGTGAACTTTAAATTTACCAATGAAAACACTGAATTTTTGCCAGTGGGTTGAGGTACAGGCAGTCAAAGGAAAGCCTGATGTCAGATGTAACAAATCGAACGTAGTGTATTTAACATTTGATGTTTTTTTTTATCAGATTGGGTCATCCTAGAATGAAAGTTCAAGTCATGACTGCCAAATATTGTGAATGTCTGATGCTGTTTATTTGTTATTTATATCATTGCTGACAAATAATTCAAATATTTAAAATATAGCATGTCTAAATAAACTAAGATGGATTATGAACTATTTGTAGTGTGAGCCTACAGGCCTGAACTTAATTAGGAAAGAGGTATATATATTTCTGAACTTAATTATGCATATCATTTCAAGTTTGTTTTTTTTTTAGTATTTTTAAAAAAAAAATGGTTTTTTTGAATAGAATTGTTGTTATAAGGGATCACCTTCTTGTCAATCGTTTTTGTCCATGTCATACTTTATCTGTGATCAAAATTCATACAAAATTTACTACAACTTAAATCAGGTATTTTTTTTTTAATTCTCTGCTTGCTTTATTACCACCATAACAAAGTTAGAACTATCAGTTTAGTTAGTAATATGAAAGTAATAAGGACAATAGTCACTTTCCACTATTTTCTAATTGTATTAATATAACTTTTAGCATTTCTTTTGATCATATGTTTATTTAAAAGTGAAATCCACAATGATTGATACAAACTTACAACTTTTATTGTTGTCATTTAGGCTTGAGTTGAAGGTTAAAAATGATTTATAAATATTATTTGACTTTCTTGATATTTAATATCACCTACTCGGCAGGGTCGCTAAAGCTCACATACTCTGCAGAGCTTTATGTTTCATTCTGCAGTTAATGTTTTATATGCAAAAAGCCAGATACATATCTATAAGAAAAATGTACCCGGTAGTTGATTTGGATTGGATTATTATGACCTGATAGCATATAGATGTATATAGGAAAATATAAAATATTTATAGCATTCAGTAGTGGGCAGTACCTATAGATTTTGATACATTTACATATATCTTATAGAAAACAAGATTTAATGGACAGTTTGGATATTTTTTGAACTTTGTAAAAATATATATATATTTGTTTGTAAAGTATTTAGAGTTTTTTTTTCCTATCCATGTTTTTGTTTGGTAGATATATTACTTAAGTCTTAGACAGTGGATGTTTGTATAACATTTACTTAAGTCTTAGACAGTGGATGTTTGTATAACATTTATTTAAGTCTTAGACAGTGGATGTTTGTATAACATTTACTTAAGTCTTAGACAGTGGATGTTTGTATAACATTTATTTAAGTCTTAGACAGTGGATGTTTGTATAACATTTATTTAAGTCTTAGACAGTGGATGTTTGTATAACATTTACTTAAGTCTTAGACAGTGGATGTTTGTATAACATTTAGTCTTAGACAGTGGATGTTTGTATAACATTTACTTAAGTCTTAGACAGTGGATGTTTGTATAACATTTAGTCTTAGACAGTGGATGTTTGTATAACATTTACTTAAGTCTTAGACAGTGGATGTTTGTATAACATTTATTTAAGTCTTAGACAGTGGCTGTTTGTATAACATTTATTTAAGTCTTAGACAGTGGATGTTTGTATAACATTTATTTAAGTCTTAGACAGTGGATGTTTGTATAACATTTATTTAAGTCTTAGACAGTGGATGTTTGTATAACATTTATTTAAGTCTTAGACAGTGGATGTTTGTATAACATTTAGTCTTAGACAGTGGATGTTTGTATAACATTTACTTAAGTCTTAGACAGTGGATGTTTGTATAACATTTATTTAAGTCTTAGACAGTGGATGTTTGTATAACATTTATTCATTAGCATATCACAAAACTTATATTATCTCATCTATCGCTTGGGAATGTCTGTGACTTGTCTTTATTTTCATATGTATATACATATATATAATAACTTGTAACATTTGTATGTCTAAATGTACACAATTAGCAAGTAGTAGACTCTCTAGAATATTTACATATTTACACGATATAGCTGAAATATTGTTGATAGTGATGTTAAACACTAATCCTCTAACCCATAAAGGGTAAAATTTTCAATTAAGAATAAAAGTTTTAAGAAATTATACCTTTCATGACTAAAACAGTGATAATATGCTGTAGAAAAATCTTCTCTTAACAAAAAAATTAAAAGACAATAAAGCAAGCTGTCAAAATAAAGTCCTATTTATAATAAACATATTATTCAAAAAATCTATGTGCCATATATTTATTTAAGACATATACATAAATATACATATATACTTGGTAGACTAAATTAATTCCATTTTACTTAATAGGTAAACATTATCTACACAGTAAATTAACACATGTTAAAGGATTTAACAATAGTAAAAGTTGTACCAGTTGTCTCCCTTTCCACAACAGCTGATAGAATAACATTAAAAAAAAAAACCAAAAAAAAACAAGACATTTTTAAGAGAATTTGATGGCCTCAGTGGAGGAATACATCACATGCATATTTTGTTCTTTTCTAAAATGATTCACTGGGCCGTCTTGATCGTATGTTAAGTGGATTTACAACTACCTGTGCAATCAGTGCATATCACCACTAAAGTTGTGAGTTCGAATCCCGCTCATGGCGAGGTGTACTCGATACAACATTGTGTGATAAAGTTTGTCAGTGACTTCCGGCAGGTTGTTTGTTTTCTCCTGGTACTCCAGATTTTTCCATCAATAAAACTGACTGCCATGATATAACTGAAATATTGTTGAAAGTGGCATTAAACACCATAGCCCTAACCCTATAAAATATTACTGTGATAAAAAAAAATTGCCATATATTTTTTAATGACATATTGATATACCAGTAAAATTGTAGTAGTGTACAAAAAATGTTTTTGAAGAATATTTTTGTTTTAGAAACATAATGTTAAACACATTATTCTCTAGTTTGTTGATATTAGTAATCTATGCTTCAATAATTATAAAAAGTGAAATCAGACACTTCTTTAAAAACATCTTAAACTGAAGATCACCAAAAATGTTCTCAGATGAGTGTTGTATATACTTATCATACATACACTGTATTATGCATTTTTTTTTCATCTACTTATTTCAGACACACCACACAAACAAAGCTGAAATACTGCTTAAGTTGGCGATAAACACCAATCAATCAATCTTATTTCAGGTGGTAGTCACCTGTAAAGCATGCTTAATGTTTTAAAATATTGTGATTTAGCAGTTTAATAAATCAAATGATGATGAAGTCTTGTGAGATTTCTGTAACTAGATGGTGATTCTGGTAGATTTAATGTTAGTGAGAGGAGAGCAAGGGGACCGTCCCAAATCACAAGTCACTAAGAATGGAAAATCATATCAAGAATCATAGAAAAGTTTGTTTTTCATCACAACAAATTACCAGTAAAATCTTCTCAGAAATCACATGACAAACCCAATTAAGAATATATTGAATACGATTGTTCATAACAAACTAATTTTGCAAGTCTCCTTGAGATTTTTTGTTTACTGTATAAAAATTATCCCGTCTTTAAACTCAAATGAAAAAATAACCCTTGTTATAAACTTTCTTTTTTTATTATTATTATTTTTATTATATTTTTCTATTTTTTTTATATTTTATATATGCACATATTTATACCATTTTGTGATATTTGTTAATTCCAAACCCATGTTATATGGTTGTGCCTTTAAAGATACCTTATTAAATAATAAATCAAATGTTGTTTTTATTGATTGCCAACCTACTTATCAGGGGCCGTCGTAGTCGTGATCGTTTGGTATTGGATTTACAACTACCTATGCAGTCAGTGCCTATCACCACTAATGCTGTGAGTTCGAACCCCTCTCAGGCGAGGTGTACAACATTATGTGATAAAGTTTGTCAGTGACTTGTAGCAGGTCGGTGGTTTTCTCTGGGCACTCCAGTTTCCTCCACCAATAAAGCTGACTGCCATGATATAACAGAAATATTGTTGAAAGTGGAGTTAAACACCATAACCCTAACCTATCATTTGTTTCTGACGTAGTTGATGATTTTCGTTACAAATCCCCACATTAACAGAAATTGTTTAAGGTTGTCCTGGCTACAATCGTATGATAGTTGGATTTACATCTACCTATGTAATCAGTTTCTATATCCTGAGTTTTGAGTTTCATTTCCATCCCTCATGGAGGTGTTTTCTTTAAAACTTTGTACTAAAGTTTGTCGTTTAACTCTACAACTCTATTTATGGATTAAAATGTATCTGTATAATACATATAGATAATGATGATGTTAATGTTATCAATGGAAATATTGATTTAAATGTTGTAGGAAAAATATGAAGATAATAAAGGGGTAAATACAGAGGCCATATAAATAGAAGGTCAGACAAAATATAACCAAGACTATGCAATTTTTTCAAATATTTATTACAGTTAACATATACTAAGGAAGTACAAGATAACATAAGTATAAATAAATAAAATATTAATCTGTGTACAGAAAGAATTACATAAAATCTCATTTATTTTCCTGATATTTTAATGTCGACCATTTGCTGCAAAAAAAATTTCTCTCTGATATTTTATGTAGACAAATTAATGTAAAAAATTTTACATAAAATCTCATTTATTTTCCTGATATTTTAATGTCAACCATTTGCTGCGAAAAAAATTTCTCTCTGATATTTTATGTAGACAAATTAATGTAAAAAATTTTATTTCTGATATTCTAATGATCAAACTTGTAAATTTTTTTCTTTATGATATTTAATGACCAAATTAATGTCAACAAGTTTAATTCCTACCACTTTAAAAGTTCAAATTTATTTTAACAAATTATAATCCAATTAATTTCCTGATATTTTAATGTTCAAATTAATTTCTTGATATGTTAATGTTCCAATTAATTTCTTGATATTTTAATGTTCAAATTAATGTCAACAATTTTTTCCTGAAAATACACATTTCAAAACCGTGAAGAGAAAATGTGACTTTTTTCTTGTTGCAAAAATGCATCATAAATCTGGACATAGTATCTAAGACTTTTTCTAGAGACAAAAAAAAATACAAATAAATAAATCAGGAATGTTAGCACATGGAATGTACAAGACTAAGTAAAATGATATGTATCTAAAACACAGCAGCTTATCTGTAATTGTATCACTCACTTGGTTAAAATATTTACAATGTATGTACCATAGAATGGAGGTTGTTTGGTTTATGGGTGTTTAACACCACTTTCAACAAAATTTCAGTTATATCGTGGCAGTCAGTTTTATAAAAGGAGGAAAATTGAGTACCCTGGAGAAAACCACCGACCTGCAGTAAGTCACAGAAACAGTCTTGCATCTTTTGCTTTCAAATCATATAGCGGTAGTAGAGAACATGAAAGAATAAAAATAAAACCGATAATGAAAACATCACAGACGATGACAATAGCTCACATGGCTTTTGAGCCAGGTGAGTTTATAAATAAATTATTAACATACATATTGCACATAACCAATTGAGTAAACGCTATTTCACATTTGAAGCTCTTCATGTTTACATTAAATGAGTATAACTTTTACATTAAAGTTAATTAACAGTGCAAATATGATATGGAATATAAAACTGTCACAATCATACAACATTTATATAATAATGTGGTCTTGTCCAGGTAATATGCCAAAATATTACCCAGGTCTGAGAGACATTACCCGACCTGGGTAATATTTTGGCATATTACCTGGACAAGACCACATTAATATCATTATTATACTGAATGTCTAATTGTCCAGGTAATATGCCAAAATATTACAGTACCAAATATCACTACAGAAACTTATGCGAAGTATAATAATCGATAATGGTTAAGAGTCATTTCAAATTAAATGTCATGGAAGAAAACCTATTTCATTTGTTATCATAAATATACAAAAGATAAGGCCTTAATAAAAAAAACAATGTTTGTTTCCTTTCAACATTACCTTAACAAGACAGAAAAAAAAATTCACAGGAAACAAAAATCAGTAATAAATCTTTTTCATAAATTTTTCGTTGAGAACTGCATTCATTATTCATTTTTTACATCTTTCCAGACAGGCAGGTATACTTTGTGAAGTGGGGTGAAAAGGTGTTTCTATGATGAATATAGATAAGATTATTGATTATAAATGCAGAATATGTCACTTGTCTTATGTTATCACTTTCTGTTGTTCACACTGAATTTTAAATACATGTTAGACTCCATTTTCAAATGCACAGTGCAAATACTCTGATCTTGGTCCCACTACATTTTTTTTACATTAAGAAAAACATCTCATTGATTACAGAATTTACAGTATATATACAGTGGAACAATGTTAAACCAAACCCTGAATAAAATGGAATCCTGCAAAAACCGAATTGTACATTAAGTCCTAATATAGGAAATCTTTGTTAATGTAACCTTTATAAACAGAACACCTGTCTATATCAAACACACAATTTGGTTCCAAGGTAGTTCAGTTTAAACAGGTTTCATTGTACATATACAGAGAAACCTGTCTAAATTGTACAATCACAGGACAATCTTTTTTCTGAATATATAGTTGATTTTTTTTGGCTTGTACAGGTTAAATTGACAACTATTTTCTTCATTTGAACTTTAGGGTCGGTGTGTACAGGATTCAGGTTTAACTGAGATACAAAGATCAAAGGTCAAAGGTATCCTATAACATTGAGATCATTGATTTTCTAAACATAGAATTTACTTGCATACATGTGTATACATTAAATCATACAAGATAAATATTTTGTTTCTCTCGCACATTTTATTTGAATTAAAACTAATCAGGAAGGTCATTTCTCATTCTTTTCTGAAAAATATGGGGGAAAATGTTTCTCTTTTGTCATTTCATGCTATAAACATATCCATTGGTAATTTTTATTTTGTCTTTATAAAAGGATTAGAGTGGGAAACTCATTTCTTACTATGAAAATGTATTGTACATTCATTTTTAAATAGATAATTTGTTTTTTGTGGTATTAAATTTTTTTTTATATGAAACCAGCAGTATTTCGGCCACACAGCCAGAGAATAAGAAACAAATTATATATTTTGAATGGCCTAAATAACAAAATAACAAAAATTATTTATTTGTGTTCAAATCTACCGTTTCATCATAACTCCTTTATCAAGTATTATTTCTCACATTAAACTACATGGCTGTTCTTCTTCAATGTTTTATAATCTACTGAATGTTGTTTTAACGGTCAAAACATTGAAGAGAACATGAACAACCATCTAGTCTTATGTGCAAAACAATCTTTGATAAAGGAGTTATGCTGAAATGTTGGACTTGAGCAGAAATAAATTATATTGGAACATGATATTTTCTTTGGAATAATTATAGTATTTATTATATTAATAAAAAAAATGTTTCGAATCAAATTTAATATAAAATGAGTTTAATTGCACTATACTACGTGTGTAGCATAGGGATATACTATAATGTGTATCACTTCAAAATACATGGCACCACCCACCCACGACAATAAAATAATTAAAATTCTTACCTTGAAATATTATTTTAGTTAAATTTGATCAAAATTGAAGTGTACACGAAGCCAAATAACGCCTAATTTTTATGTTTCAAACTGGAAGTCTTCATATGATGTCGACAACAAAATGGTGCGAAATATAGGGAGAGTGAAATTAAAAACAATAATTTCACTGTGAAATTATCGTTTTTATTTAACTAGGAACATTCTGTAATTCACAGCTATCTATATAATAAATGAATTTAAGAATTAACAAATATAAATTATCAGAAAATAAATAAACATCAAAAAGAGTTAAGCTTTATATACACAAATGAGAGAATTAATGTAATGTAATAAATTACACATAAAACACAACCATACATCTGTTACCATATAGCAAGTTATTTCAGCAATTTTTTTTAATGATTTGGGTTCTCGTGAGCAATTAGTTCTCACCAATCTGCTCATTTCACATGGACAAACACAATATTTGTGTTCATTTTTTTTTTTTTTAAATGCTACAAAATGCCTGGTATTGGAGTATCAGTATAATTATTGAGGTTTGGTTTGGTATTTAACTCCAATTTCAACAATATTTCAGTGTTATGGTGGCAGTCAGTTTTATTGGTGGAGGAAACCGGAATACCCAGAGAAAACCACCAACCTGTCGCAAGTCACTGACAAACCTTATCACATAATGTTGTATTGAATACACTTCACCTGAATGGGATTCAAACTCACAACGTTAGTGGTGATAGGCACTGATTGCATAGGTAGTTATAAATCCAACTACCACACGACCATGACGACCCCTAGAATTATTGAAGTGGATACCTAGACATGCAAGGTTGTCATTTTATAATTGTAGACTTTTTAATATTTATTTTGCAACATCACCCCAATTATTGCAAAATACTTCCTTTTTCTGATGGTCATATGTTTCACCTGATTATTGCAAGTGTTGTTTTCAAATTAATATTTTTTTTTACATAGTAAAGAAGATGCTATCTTGATTATTTTCACACAAACATTTGTTTGACAATTAGTGTATTGACCTGAAATATACAACATGTAGATTGCGAGAATTTTTACTCGACAAGAAGTACTCGCTGAACAGTAGAATTTAAATTCTGATAAAATATTTGGTAATTTTTATATCATGGACAACTATAATGGGTTTTTTTATCTGATGGTTTTATTTATATACTTGTTTATAATTAACAGCCAAAATATACTAAAATTTACAATGCTATAAATAACTGCTATACAGTATACAAATTAACAATATCACAGAAATCAACAAAATAATTAACTGACATGGTTTATTCGATATATTTATTGTCGAAATATACAGTTGCTGAATTATGTAATTATTATTAAAACTAAGGTACTCCTCCCTCAGACATAGATGACCTTAACAGATTTTGACTATCCTGTTTAGGTCCTTTGGTTTTCATGCTCCCAAATACTTTAAAATTATTTAGTTTTCCAATCTATTGACATTGAGCGTACCTGATGAAGGTTATTCCAGAAATGTGTCGTGCACACTAAATTTGATATCTATATTTTTATAAATATCATGTCTTGATATCAGATTTTTCTTATTCATTAGATGTTTAAGTTATTTTTTTCTTTCATCATGCTGGACATATTTTCACCTGAGATTCAGATTACTTTAAAAAACAATCTATAGGTGATTTATACAAAAAACAGGTAACATACACAGTGATTGCAAAAGATTGCATGACCTCTTGGCAGGGGAGGTAATAAGAACATGTCAAAATATATTTTTCGGATAGTAGATAGGTTTTAGGTTGAGATTCAAATGTTTTTAACAGGATATTTTAAGATTGCAAAAGATCACATGACCTTTGGGCAGGGGATGTAGTAAGGACATATATACATGTCAAAATATATTTTTAGGATACTGGTACTAGATAATTTTAGGTTTTATGTAGAGATTCAAAGGTTTTTAGAGAGATATTTTATTAAGTAATAAACTGTACAAGTAAGAAATTAGATTTCTTTTAAAAATCTAAATCTAAAATTGCACAAATTTTTGTCCTGGAAAAAATATTTAACCTTATTCTCTTTTCCGAACATATATTGTTTGATATGTTTACAATTAAAGGTAAGTTTTGTTTATTTGTCAGAGCATTATAAAAAATAACATTATTTCAGTAAAATGTATCACATGTGACTTCAAAATAGTAAAATATCTATCAAAAGTTCAACAAAGATTCTTTACAAGAGCACCTCTTATCAAAGAGTAGTTTTGATTTCTATATTAAGAAACAGTCATGTCTAATAATAGACATCATATGACAGAATATAATGTGACTTTGTAATAAAAAAAAAGGCAATCATATGACAGAATATCATGTGACTTTGTAAAAAATAGACATCACATGACAGAATATCATGTGACTGTAAAACAAAGAAGAAATGTTCAAGAGTTGTTTGAGTTAAACATGGCTGCTTTTCCTCCTTTTCTTGGATCAGCCACGGCATGTATTCGATTGTTGACTTTCTTTATACCTTGTACAACACTGATATAATCTTTAACCTTAACCATGTCATGACCTAATAGTTTTAATTCTTCTACAACTTTCTGTGGAAATCCATCTGAAATAAAAAAAATAAAAAAAACGTTTTATACAGATTTTTTGTTAATTAAACAACTACCGGTAAATACAGGTAAGGTACTCACATCTCTTGGAATTTTTAATTTTGATCACCTAGATACTTGCGATGACAAAACGTTAATATTTTTTAACTTAATAATTGTCATTTCTGGAAGATAGATTTAACCCTATAAATTCAGATAAAATCTCTTCTTGAGATTTTAAGAATATCCATTTGAATCAAAAAGTAAGAAAAGCAAGGGTTAAATTCAATCATGGTAAAAATTACCATTTTCTCAATTTTCCAAGATGCTACTGAAATAACCTCCATTTTCTTAAAAGGTTTCATGGGTTCAATAAAATTGAATCCAACAATCCTGATTTGGGTAGGTGAGATTTTTGAAAAGGTGTGTCTGGCTTTTTCATACATTTAATTAATTAGAAATAAGCAATATACAAAGGTAAGTTACCATGACAACAAATGTGGCCTTTATTCCATTTTAGCAAAATGGATCTAAAAAATAGCTTACACATGTACAGGTATGATTCTTTGATATATATGTAATAGTATTTGCCAAACCGTTTTCAGTCTGTAAAATGAAATTTTTGGGCCAGACCAATATACCACTAACATAGTAAAATAAGTGTAGAATACCCCTTTTGTATTTTAGGTTTTTAGATAGATCTTTATACTACAATAGTATTACTTTCATCTTTAAGGTTTTCAGACATACCTTCATATTCTACCTCCTTAGGATAAACTTGTGTATGCAGCCTTGGAGCAGCAATGGCGTCTGCCATCTTTAAACCAAACGACACTACATTTAACAGAACTTGAGCTACTCCTGCAAAACAAAAATTATTATAGATCTGTGAAAATCATGTCAAGATAAATTCATGTTTCTGATGTTAACCTTAGGCTTACATGAACATGTATTGCTCATCTGGTAAAGAAGAGTTATTAGCTATTTCTCATCATAATACCAGTATATGTATGTTTTTTTCCATCATTTTGCAATCTACCAACATCCCTTCCTACATTTCCTTTCTTTAAACAATTTGATTAATTGTCAGAAAAGACTTCTAGCATTTAAATGACAGACTGACAGATTCTCTCTTGGAGCTGGATTTGGATGAATAGAATCCGATGTAACAAAAAAAAGAAATACAATCATAGCTAATTTGTACAGAGAGACGGAACACGAAAGAACAGACTAATGATGAATATTGTGTTTTGGACTCTTGTTTTGAAACACGAAATGAGATTTGATTTTGGTCCTTATCATACGAGATTGAACATTTGCATAAAAAAGGCTGATAAACGCCCTATATTGGTCAGTGCTAATCAAGGATAAAAGTGGGAGTGGCTACGAGATCTGTGATCAACAACACATGCCAATACAGTACACACAAACAAATACATATAAACACAATCGATACACATGGTTAGACACATGTACAAAATAAATAATGATTGGTAAACAATGCACATATCACATGAATACTTAAAACATCAGTTAATCAAGAAAAGTGAATGAAGAATAAATAAAATGTGGATAAGGTGTACATGATCAAAGTAATTATACTAAGTTTGAGTTCATTATTTATCATTTACTAATTTTGACAATTATTATTTTAATTATCGATTTAGTCTAGTGAAATAATGTATAAATAATTTCTGGATAAGAATGAAATCGAATCAGTATTGAGCATTAATTTTCATTATGATATTATATGTATAAGTGAAACGTGGCTTTCGTCTTCGATATCCAACGACGACATTGAGTTGAATAATTTTACTTTGTATCGTAAGGATAGAGATAACGGAACATCTGGATATATTGTCTTGTCTTTTCTCTTTATTAATTTGTATTCTTTTGTATTATTCATGATGTTATTGTCTGTATCTATGTTGAGGAGAGCTACTAGTAGCCTCTGGCTGTCTGTAATTCTCATGAAATTAATCAAGAATTAATTAAATATGTATGTTTAGGATTTCAACCTTATGATAGACCATGGGATTTTAATATTCATTTGTATAATAAATTTGAATCTGAATGTTATAATGATAAATTTTAAGAAGATATTTCAAATTTTCTAAATTTCTCCACTTTGTATTTTTTTTTCTCAAGAAATGAAGGATTTGGATAATTATGCCCAAAAAACTGTATAATTAAATGAAGTGAACATTATTAATGACAAATTTATACTTTTTTCTGCAATGTAATTTATGCTACTGACAGTCATCACCAATATAATTCAGTGCAATATGAATGGTGTTTTTTCTAACATGCAAATGTATCACAAATAGATAAATGTGAATTGTCTCCCTTGGATTTTTCGTCCTGATCATGATTAAGAGCAATTTCATCAAAAGTTCTATTGTGGGTGTGTGCATTATGTTCCATTTTGTAATGGAACATATGATATGCTTAATGCATGTGTCATGCAAACATGTTTGGAATGTAAATCACCCCCTTGTTCTTGTAAATGATTCTGGATTGAGGGAAAATGATAGCTCATTCCAATTTTTCCCTCATTATTCCTAAAATCCAGGAATCAATTTTATTGGATCATATAACAGTCATAAAGATTTAGAGATCGAGTTTTATACTCATACTCCAAAATTGTCCAATCAGAACATTTCATATATTGGATACAGCATTCTGATTGGTCAATTTTCAAGTAATAACACAAATATCATCCTGGAAAGTGTTACAACTGAAGACCTGTCCATACAAATACCTGAAATAATTCTGGAACCATTTTCTCCACCAACTACTAGCCTCATTTGACAAGGAGAATCTTGGTTGTAGAGTATCAAGGGAGACATATTAGAAAGTGGGCGTTTCCCTGGAGCAATATAGTTCAACTGAAATAGTGAAAAACTTCATCAATTTATGTTTATTACAGGTTTTAGCACATGGTATCGGCTAAAACTTTAGCCTTGAGCTACAAATATAGAATAATGCCAGTTTTGAAATGCAAGACAGACATTATCGCTAGTATTTCACAAGTCTGATAGGATGAGCTGTGATATTATTATAATGTATGTCAAGACATTCAAAAATGTTGCTATAGTTTTTATCGGTGACGTCAGAACATATTAGATGTCTGTCACACTGCCCGATATTTTTAGTTTCATGGTCAGTCTGTTAATACTGAAAATATCCTTTTGTGAGATCATAGGAAAAATGTATGAATTTTGATCATTCCCAAATACAATACTTAGCTGTTGTAAAATTTCATTAATGAAATAAAAAACCCATCTGATATCTGATTTGATGTGCACGAAATGTTTCTGGAATAACCTTCATCAGGTATGCTCATTAAATGGTTCCAGTGGCAATGAAAATAAAATACTCAAAATTTTGTAATCATAAAATTTGTAGGAAGCAGCCAAAAAATAGAACGATGGACACAAAGGAGTAATTTCACAAAGCCCCCCCCCCCCCCCCATTTATTGAATATTTTAGCATAAGGCACATCATTGTTTCCAAAGCAATTTTGCACTGAGCACCGTAGAGTACAGACTTGTATAAATATAATGTTCAAGCATATTAAAATATCAAATTTTATGATGTTCTCGTGAAGTTATGTTGCGAGGTCAATTAATCGAAAATTGGTGACTCAATACCATAATGACGTCAAGTAATTGCATGGCGACTTTAAATAATTACACTGCTAAAGTTGTGAGTTTGAATCCTACTCATGGTGAGGTGTACTCGATACAATGTTATGTGATAAAGTTTGTCAGCGACTTGCGGCAGGTCGGTGGTTTTCTCTTGGTGCTATGGTTTCCTCCACCAATAAAACTGACCACAACAATATAACTAAAATATTGATGAAAGTGGCATTAAACACCATAACCCTAACCCTATTTTCACAATCTAAAGATACCCTTATAGCTAGTTACTAGGGAAACTTATAACCCTAAAACATAAACGACCATAATATGCAAAGGAGATATATAATAACATATGATTTTCACTCTGTGGATAATAGCTGTATTTGATAGTGTATTAGAAGGGAAAATGCATGTCATCTGAATAATGGAAAGGAGAGGGAATTAGCAGAATTATGTGTATAAACTTATTGGGAGGGGACAGGGGAATATACAAGAAATATGTGTACATTCAAACCTGTATTAAGAGGTCACATTTATAAAAAAAAAAAGAAAAAGTGGTGTTCTAAGACAGGTGATCTCTTAATAGAAGTTCAATTCATGTGAACCTTTCTATGACAGGACGAGAAAAAGGTGTCCTTTTAATACAGGTGATTGCTTAATAGAGGTGACATTATGGGCAGGTTTGACTGTACCTGTTTAAGGAATCAATAAAACAAACCTGAAACCATTTACATTATATTTTCTTATAAAGAAAATTTAAAAGGAAAAAATAAATTAATATCTAATGATAAAAAATATCTATAAATTGCATGTGGCAACATAACTCAGCAGACAGAGTATATTGTTTTATCACAACTCCATAGAAATATTTCACATTTGCTAATTGGATATTAATAATCATGTGAGCAAAACACTTGACATGAAATGAGGGAGAAATCATTTCTTACTATAATATTTGAAATGATAATTTATGATGGCTTAGAAGTCAATTATCTTGACATTTGACCAAACTAATATTAAAGGGAGATAATTCTGGTTACTACTTGTGTCAGAATTGTTCATGGTCATTGAAGTCTACTGTCTATTTTTTTTTATCATTACTAGTATCCTAATTTTTCAAGGATAAGAGGAAATTTTTGTTCTACCAATAATATTTTCACAGTGGTTTATCATAGTTTGTGGAGCCACGTGATTGTGCAGTAATATCGCTCTTTGACCAGTTAAAGAGAGATTATTTCGTTTTACCGTCATATGTTTTGTATCATTATTTTCTGGGTCAGCGAAGTCTGCCATTTGGTTGTTAAGTAATATTCCAGTGTCTGTCATCACTTGAGATCCAAAAATATCGTTCACGGATCTAAAAAAAGAAGATAACATGTACAAATTAATGATAATAAAGTAAAAATAGAAGAATGTGCCCATAGAACGTGGATGTCCCAGCTTCCAGCTAAAGTAAAAAGGTATTTTTCAGCAAATCAAGACGCATAACTCCAGAATGGAAAAAGTGATAAAGTCCGAAATCAAATTTGGACTTCCTTTTATGGTCCCTGACGCTGTGTATGAATTTCAAATGATGTGTTTATAGGGAACTTAAGTTATTGAGCAGAACTAAATGTGAGACAGAATGACAGACACAGGTAAAACTTAATGCCCAAAAGCAGCGAGGGCATAATAATTGGTAGAACTTATATATGCTCCTCTGAATTCAAGTACCTAACTCAATAAAAGTAAGGAATGTCAATGTATATTATTGTCATACATGATATGTATGTTAACTTATCAGACAGTGGAACCTGTCTAAATCAAACAATGAATAATCCAGAATCTTGTCATGAAGTCTGAACATCTGTTTATTCCGTACACAAAACTTTGTCTCATGGGAGGTTCCGATCTAGAATATTAGGGTTCTAGGTATTGGCATTTTAACGATACTTTCAACAATATTTCAGTTCTACACATCTTGGCAGAAGAAACCAAAGTATCCAGGAAAAACCACTAACCTATTACAAGTCATTGACAAACTTTATTACATAAAGTAGTATAAATTGCATATTGCCATAAACTTTAGATGTGTTCAGTGAGAGGTGGTTGTTCACTCTGTTGATATTAAAGTCCACATTTTGAGTCTATCAAACCCCTCCTTTAACAATCTTGGTTACAGGCCTGTTATGTAAATATTTAATTGTATTTCTGTTTTACATACGTTGTAACTGAAACCATTAATTCTTGAGCATCGATGACAGACACATGTGAGGCTCGTCTTTCTGTAGACTTGGCTGCAACACCATCGTAAAATGCTGGTCCAGAATGTGCTTTATCTGTTGTTCTGTTCATTAACAACTTTGCCTCAGATTTACTTAAATATATAAGGATTCAATTAAGGTCATTTTGATGTACACATATTTTTAGCTAAACAGTATTTAAGTGTGTGTAAAAATTTTGTTATTTTTATTAAATCATTTTATTAAGTGAGATTTTGTTTCCTCTATTTTCATTGGTTGATGCCTTTATTTATGTTCTCTGATATTATACAATTAATGACTTTTGGTGAGGTTGATAAGGATTCATAAACCCAAGATACTGATATACATTGAGACAAAGTCAAGGTAAATATTATGATTCTCTGTTTTATAAATCCTAATATCCACTGAAATCAAAAGTCATTCATAAAACATGTTTTATTATATGATTATAATATTGCTCTTTTTAAAAAAAAAAAAAGATTAAGAAATAATTGTTTAAATTTTCAACAAGTAAAACAGAGATGATGTGTTGAAAGGATACAATATATAATATAGTGATACATGGACTAATAACGTTAAATTCATTATGTATGGTTGTGGCTTACAAGATCTCTTTAATTCGAAAATTACTGATGGACTTGGCGGTAGATTTATTGGTGAAGTAGTTAAAGGAACTTTGTTACAGAAACATCAAGATAAGTGGACTGTCAGTATTGAATCCATGCATAAACTACGAACATACAAAACTCTGAACACTGTATACTCAATTCAACACTATTTGAAAACAAACAGTTCTCGACAAGAAAGATCAGTGAATGCACGTTTAAGATGTGGTGTGTTTCCTTTGCATATTGAAACTGGGCGATACCGGGGAACACCTGCTGATAGACGCTTTTGTAAAGCATGTATGATACATTTTCTGTTACACTGCCCGGCCTATTCGACACAGTGCGATAGGATGCTAACTGACTATCAAAATCAAAATAATTGTGATCTTACACATATGTCTGACTCAGATAAACTTAAACTTCTTCTAAATACCAGTGTTAAACCCGTTGCCAGATTTATTATCCAAATTTTTAATATTCGAACACAGACATTAAGCAGGCAAAATTGAAGTGAAATTACCAATTGTAAAACATTGTCAGTTAATAGAAACTTATACAATCTTTTAGACTTTCGAAATTATTTGAAAAGTGCTTCGTAAGCCTATGGAGGCTGGCTGTATATAAAACTGAACACATACATTGTATTATTTGTATATATCAGGTTGCACTATAATAATAAATTATATATATATAATAAAATAAAATTCTTGCAAAAAAATAGCAAATTATTTCCTATAGATACCAATACGATTAAAAATTAATTTCTGGGTTTTTTTGTGTGTAAATTTCGGTTGGAACATGAAATTTGTGACAATTGACAACAGATGAAGATTTGTATATTACCATGATTACAGTTCTTACCTTAACATCTTGACTGTTGAATTAAATACAGAAAGTTCAAATTTGGGGTCAGCTAAACTCTGTTGTTGAGCATATCCAAACTTGAATGCCTGTCAATAAAATATATCGATTTACAGATTGTGATTTCGACAAATATTGAAAAGTGAGTACATAAAATCGTATACAAATGTATATTAAATTTTAAAACTTTATTTTGCATACTAGTGTATGATGAATATCAATAATATGTTCAACATTTATTTCGGTCATCATTTCCCATAACACCATGCATAATTACACCTATACTCGATGCCACCATTTTTTTTCCATCCTTGGCTGTCTTAGCTGTAATTTCATGATTACTGCACACTGCCATCTACAGGATGTTGTCAGTAACATCCCTTTACTAATATCACCTTCAGCCAATCAGCACAAGGTATTCATTTCACTTCATTTCAAAATATGTACACCTATCTCTCGTGACAAAACCTAAACATGTCCATTTTATATTTACATTTTCCTACAAAACACATGTTTTTGCAACATGCATTCTGATTGGTTGAAGTTATCTCTGGCTGCATCCAATTAAGACCATCACCGTGTGAAAATACAACCAAAGGTTAAGAGGTATGCCACTTTCAACAATATTTCAGTTATATAGTGGCGGTCAGTTTTATTGGTGGAGGAAACCGGAGTCCAGGAGAAAAAACCTATGACCTGCTTCAAGTCACTGACAAACTTTATCACATAATGTTGTATCGAGTACACCTCGCCTGAGCGGGGTTCGAATTCACAACGTTAGTGGTGATAGGCAATGACTGTATAGGTAATTGTAAATCCAACTACCATATGATCACGGCCACGATGGCCCATAAGAATAAGAGGAGGGGAGTCGGATCATAACTAGTGAAGATGGGCCTTAACACTACTGTTAACAATATAAGTAATTATAGTTTAATATTTGCTAACCTCTAAGATTCTATGTACAGTTGGTGTTGTATTTCTGTCAGAAGATTTAAAGTTGTATCCCTCTAAAATGTTCATAATAGATAAAAGTGCAGGTCCTGAAGCGGGGGCTGGTACTGATATTAATATCTGGTCTGAAAGGTAATAATTTCAATTTTTCAAAATCTACCAATCATGTGTGTTCAGCGTCATTTTCAACAATATTTCATGTACATTGCGGTATACAGTTTTATTGATGGAGGAAACAAGAGTACACATAGAAAACTACATAAAGTGTGTTTCGTTGTGGGAGTTCATTATAAACATGGGTAGGTGTAGGTCATGTGACAAATGATCGAGGCTCGCTATAACCAAGTGAGACAGGTTTATTCAGCTACAAATTGCTATACATGTATTTATGTTCTTTAATTTGTTTTTTAATTAATAAATATTGAAATGTGTACAATAAAGTATATCTTTTGAATAAGGGTTATTGCGAGTACCATTCCTATGTATGTTTTATGTTTTATAATATTTCCTCTACGATATAACTGAAATATTGTTGAAAGTGGCATTAAACACCATAACCCCTAACCCTCCACAAAAAGTAGTCCATCAAATTTCAATTGTAAAAAGAATCTTAACATAAATGAACAGAAAATCTATCTACAACTGAAGTAGAAATCAAACATCACAAATTTTACTGTCACCATCATGACTTGGTTAACCATTGCAGAATATTCATGTCACAGATGACCACAAATATATTCTGTTTGTTGTAGTTACAATCCTGTCCTTCTTTTGTGACTTATCACTAGATTTTTAACCAGAGTAACTCAACAAGTACCACTAGTTGAGCAGGAGCTGCTTAACCTTTCAGAGCACTCCAGTTTTTTGTGGGGTTCCTGTTGCTCAATCTTTTTTATTTGTCTGGTTTTTTTTTTTATTGTTTGTTAAAATCTGAAGAACACAGTAATCGAATCACTACATACCATGATATGTCGTCTTGACTACATCTCTAACGATAACTTCATAATTCTTTAAATCATCTTCACTCCATATTTGACTAATGGTCCCTTTATTTACCTACAAATCATTGAAATTTACAGTATAATGTGTGATTAATACCTTCAAAATTAGCATAGTCCATTTGAATGCCATAGACCACCTAATTTTTTTTTATTAAAAATCCATTTTAATGTTTTCTTTTCTTTTTTCTTCACATATATGTTTTATATGTTTCTACGAACTCTGACAGTAACTTTTAGAATTTTTCATCCATAGATAAAAAAAAGTTGCCCATTAGGTGTCTATGTTAAATATTTGCATTTATATGTGTAATTTCCAGTGGAGTAAGAATGCTTTAAAGAACAGCACTCATACTGTAAACAAAAATTAAAACATGTGCTTGACATGCAAATTTCTATATATCATATGACTGACCATTTAAATATTAAATGGGCTTGCATGAATAGAGTTGTCCATTTAATTCAAAACACATGTATCAAGGTCATTGTCTCTTGATCTTTAATTCTCATGGACACATTCTCTAGTTTAAATATATATTGAAGAATGCATGACTTGCATGCTTTTTATTCAAAAGCAAGAGGCACTGTTGGTATTTAAAGTTCACCTTGATTTCATAAGGCTTTTTTCCATTGTTATTTCCAATCATCCTTTACATGTCATCTTCTTTGATATTTAAATGACAAGTCACATGCCAATAGTATATTTGCATGGGGAGCACATGTTGTTATTTTTGTTTACAGTTTTAGGCTGTTCTTTCACTCCCCCAGAAATTACACATATAAAAACAAATATTTAACATAGACACCTAATGGGCAACATTTTTTATCTATGGATGAAAAATTCTAAAAGATACTGTCAGAGTTCGTAGAAACATATAAAATATATATGTGAAGAAAAAAGAAAAGAAAACATTAAAATGGATTTTTAATTAATTTTTTTTAGGTGGTCTATAGCATTCAAATGGACTATAGTGTTCAGTCATTTTTCAATCTATTAAGAGTTATCTCCCATTATGAAACCTAAAATGGGAGATAACTCTTTAAAAGTTGAGAAATGACCCAATATTTGCACTTATCCCCAGACTATTTTGATAAAAAGCATGGTGATCCATATTTTTTTCCCTCAATTTTGAAAAACTCCCATAGTTGCAGATTATTATTTTTCTTAATGACAATTTTTTCCCATGTAATGTTTATGCTACATTTTGTATTATTAATTTCACCAATACTCATAACTTAACTATGGTGACTCACGTTTTTTGCATTTTATATCTACAATAAACAAAAATCTTGAAGGAAAATGAAGAAATTCTATCATAAATAATTTAAACCCTTCATCTACATATATTGTGGATACTTTCTAACTGATTCTAATCCTGCTACTTATTAATTTGTTACTATAGAAACTATAAATATTTTGTTAAATGTAAAATTGATTTTTTGTTTATAATTAAGGCTAATATATCAATTATCATATTTTCTTTTCCAGAGAAAATCTATTAATTAATTAATTGATTGATTGATTGATTGATTGTATTTTAATGTCACGTTAGCATTATTTCAGTTGTATTCATAACGAGAACATGATAACAAACAATAATTACAGTGGGGGGAAAAAAAGAACTCACAGGGATGGGAAATCTAGATTGGGACAGATAAAACAGAGAATATAAAGGTAAGAAAATGTTGCCTTCAGTACAATGCACCACCAATAACGGCTCTCAACAAACTTATTTTCTATGAGCTGATGCAAGTTGTCTTTTATGTGTAAGGAGCAAGGATTTCTCATTTACATTCCATCATGATGGTGAGTTGTGTATTTTATTTGTCTAGCACAACTAGTGGCTTCCTCTCCTTTCAGAGGAATTGTACCAAGCAGTGAAGAAACTATTCTGAGCTCCTTTTAGGTCAAGGGACCACAAAATGCACATCTAGTGCATTGTAAAATCTGTCAGCACAATTTCAGTATGAAGAACTAGATGGTTACCTATTTAGTCTCCGTTTCATTGAAATAATGAAGAGTGTTTCAGTGTCTGCTTAAATAAAATTGGAATATCAGTATTTGTCACTTATATCAGTGGCATTAAGCTAAATTAATCCTTTGTAGTCAGAAATCATCTTAACCATTCAGCCACCAATGCATGTCTCAACTCCACCCCTTGAGATGGAAGATGGAGGAGCAGAAACAAATACTAAAACATTTAAATTACTTATTGTCAGTTCTTCCCAGCCTCCCTCTCCATTTTTTCTGAAGATGGAATGGACAGAAACAAATACTTACAGCATCTAAAAGGAAATTTGTCAGCCTACCACTGCTCTCTTCCCCTTCCAGAGAAGGATTCCCCACAGCCCTCCCCCTCCTGAATGGACAGAAACAAGTAGTTATGACATCCAAAATACTCCTTGTGAGTTCTCCACCGCCTCTTGCCAAAGATGGGTTCTTCAAAGCCCCCCCTGACAGAGATGGATGATAGAATGGGCAGAAACAATTACTTACGGCATGCAAAATATTCCTTGTGAGTTCTCCACAGCCCCTTGCCAAAGATGGGTTCTTCAAAGCCCCCTCTGACAGAGATGGATGATAGAATGAGCAGAAACAATTACATACGGCATGCAAAATACTCCTTGTAAGTTCTCCACCGCCCCTTGCCAAAGATGGGTTCTTCAAAGCTCCCCCCTGACAGAGATGGGTGATAGAATGGGCAGAAACAATTACTTACGGCATGCAAAATACTCCTTGTGAATTCTCCACCGCCCCTTGCCAAAGATGGGTTCTTCAAAGCCCCCCTCCCCCTGACAGAGATGGATGATAGAATGGGCAGAAACAATTACTTACGGCATGCAAAATACTCCTTGTGAGTTCTCCACCACCCCTTGCCAAAGATGGGTTCTTCAAAGCCCCTCCCTGACAGAGATGGATGATAGAATGGGAAGAAACAATTACTTACGGCATGCAAAATATTCCTTGTGAGTTCTCCACAGCCCCTTGCCAAAGATGGGTTCTTCAAAGCCCCCTCTGACAGAGATGGATGATAGAATGAGCAGAAACAATTACATACGGCATGCAAAATACTCCTTGTAAGTTCTCCACCGCCCCTTGCCAAAGATGGGTTCTTCAAAGCTCCCCCCCCTGACAGAGATGGATGATAGAATGGGCAGAAACAATTACTTACGGCATGCAAAATACTCCTTGTGAATTCTCCACCGCCCCTTGCCAAAGATGGGTTCTTCAAAGCCCCCCTCCCCCTGACAGAGATGGATGATAGAATGGGCAGAAACAATTACTTACGGCATGCAAAATACTCCTTGTGAGTTCTCCACCACCCCTTGCCAAAGATGGGTTCTTCAAAGCCCCTCCCTGACAGAGATGGATGATAGAATGGGAAGAAACAATTACTTACGGCATGCAAAATACTCCTTGTGCATTCTCCATCACCCCTTGCCAAAGATGGGTTCTTCAAACCCCCCCCTTACAGAGATGGATGATAGAATGGGCAGAAACAATTACTTACGGCATGCAAAATACTCCTTGTGAGTTCTCCACCGCCCCTTGCCAAAGATGGGTTCTTCAAAGCCCCCCCTGACAGAGATGGATGATAGAATGGGCAGAAACAATTACTAGCGGCATGCAAAATACTCCTTGTGAGTTCTCCACCACTCCTTGCCAAAGATGGGTTCTTCAAAGCCCCTCTCTGACAGAGATGGATGATAGAATGGGCAGAAACAATTACTTACGGCATGCAAAATACTCCTTGTGCATTCTCCATCACCCCTTTCCAAAGATGGGTTCTTCAAACCCCCCCCTTACAGAGATGGATGATAGAATGGGCAGAAACAATTACTTACGGCATGCAAAATACTCCTTGTGAGTTCTCCACTGCCCCTTGCCAAAGATGGGTTCTTCAAAGCCCCCCTGACAGAGATGGATGATAGAATGGGCAGAAACAATTACTTATGCCATGCAAAATACTCCTTGTGAGTTCTCCACCACCCCTTGCCAAAGATGGGTTCTTCAAAGCCCCTCCCTGACAGAGATGGATGATAGAATGGGCAGAAACAATTACTTACGGCATGCAAAATACTCCTTGTGAGTTCTCCACCACCCCTTGCCAAAGATGGGTTCTTCAAAGCCCCTCCCTGACAGAGATGGATGATAGAATGGGCAGAAACAATTACCTACGGCATGCAAAATACTCCTTGTGCGTTCTCCATCACCCCTTGCCAAAGATGGGTTCTTCAAAGCCCCTCCCTGACAGAGATGGATGATAGAATGGGCAGAAACAATTACTTACGGCATGCAAAATACTCCTTGTGAGTTCTCCACCGCCCCTTGCCAAAGATGGGTTCTTCAAAGCCCCTCCCCCCTGACAGTGATGGATGATAGAATGGGCAGAAACAATTACTAACGGCATGCAAAATACTCCTTGTGAGTTCTCCATCACTCCTTGCCAAAGATGGGTTCTTCAAAGCCCCCCTCCTCCTTACAGAGATGGATGATAGAATGGGCAGAAACAATTACTTACGGCATTTAAAATACTTGTGGTGAGTTCTCCATCATAATATGCTTTGCTCCCTTTCTCTCCAATGATATCTAACGTGCCTGCCAGGTGAACATTTTTTATTTTCACCCCTTCTTCAACAAATGTGTTATTAACTGTGAGATAGATTGCAAGGTTTGTTCCAACAAAGTCTTTCATATCACATTTTTGTAGGGATTTTGCTGAAAAAAGTTTGAAAATATTATATCTCTGTAAACTTGTTAAGATGGTAGTCGATGTCAAACATTGGATGATAAACACCATATCTACCAATCTATGTTCTTACTCCTTAATGAATGTTGCATTCTTACCTTAACAGAGAACCGACAAATGCCAATTTTTATATAGTCTGGTTTGACTAAACCGAGGATCTAATTTATACAAAGGATTGGAGATTCATTAAAAATAATCTAGACAATATCTATCTGTTGATTTCTAGATAACTAGAGGCTCAGTGGGCTGAGCCTGTGTCGCTCACCTTTCATTCTGCTTTGAGGAAACTTAATACAGAACTTTCCATACATGTAGATGCTTCCTACCAAGTTTCGGTTCATATGGCCAAGCAGTTTCAAAGGAGAAGATTTTTTAGAAATCGACCAATCAGAATCAAGAATTGCATGTGGTGGCCATGTTTGCTTACCGATCGGGACGAAATGAGCAATCTTCATAGAGGACTTTCCATAGATGCTTCCTACCAAGTTTCGGTGGTAGCCATGTTTGTTAACCGATCGGGACGAAATGAGCAATCTTCATAGAGGACATTCTATAGATGCTTCCTACCATGTTTCGGTTCATTTGGCCAAGCGGTTTCAGAGGAGAAGATTTTTAAAAATCGGCCAATCAGAAACAAGAATTGCCTGTGGCGGCCATGTTTGGTAATAGTTCATAACAAAATGTGCACTCTTTAGAGAGGACCTTTCATAGATGCTTCCTACCAAGTTTCAGTTCATTTGGCTGAGGGTTTTCAGAGGAGAAGATTAAAATGTGAAAAGTAAACGGATGACAGACAACGGACACCAAGTGATGGCAAAAGCTCATATTGCCTTTGGCAAGGTTTGCTAAAAAGAATATTAAAATGTGAATACCTACTTGTAATGTATACATGTTACACTATATCAGCATTAGTTAATTTCTAAGGGAGATAATGGCAAGAGTTATCTTTCTTTTAACAGTTTAGGCAAGAGTTATCTTTCTTTTAACAGAGGAGAAGATTTTTTAGAAATCAACCAATCAGAAACAAGAATTGCCTGTGACGGCCATGTTTGTTAACGGATCGGGACGAAATGAGCAATCTTTATAGAGGACCTTCCATAGATGCTTCCTACCAAGTTTCAGATCAATTGGCTTTGCGGTTTCAGAGGAGAAGATTAAAATGTGAAAAGTTAACGGACGATGAATGCCGGACGACGGATGCCAGGTGATGGCAAAAGCTCACATTGCCTTTGGCAAGGTGAGCTAAAAATGTTCAGGTGCTTATAAATATAGGTCAGCACTGTACCGTATAAGGCTGTGAATAGCATACATTTATATATAATGCACACTCCACTACCTTCTTTTGACATTTCAAAAAATCCTTGTTATAGCAGTACAGTAGTCCCCCTCTTATAAGACCCCTCTCACCAAAGGCCACCTCTGTTATCAGGCCAGATATTAGATGTATTAAGATAGTAAAATACAAGTAAATTGTCCCCCTCAAAATAGGACATGCCTCTAATAAGGCTAATGTCTATAACAGAAGAGGATACTGTACATATATTTTTTTTAATTCATGTGTACAATACTCCTTCAGCATGATCCAAAATTATTCTCAGCAAAAATGAGTGTATTATACTCAGCTTATTGCAGTAATTAAAAAAATACACTTTAAAATGAAAAAAAAACAATAATTAAAGAATCAGTGCTTTCATTGCTCAATCACAGAATGGTGTAGAAATCTTACATAAAGAAATTTTTCACATGTATACATTGAATATATAAATAAAAGTGGAATCAATTGCAATGAAAACAGATAAATAATAAAATTTACCCAAATTTTTGTTAACTTTAAATCCATTTCTGGCTAAATCAGCAGCTGGCTTTACTACTGCACTCCATGGTAGCCTAATCAAATATAAAATGTTAGTGAAAATTATTTTTAAATGCAAGACATTCAAATTACTGAGTCAACCAGCTTTTGCTCTTACTCCTTCATGCAGTGTGTTTAGAGGAGAATTAGCAAATACCAATTATAAAGTCTTTGGCTTGAACACACGATCCACCACACTCGAAGTGAGCGTGCTAACCACTACACTACGTAAATCCAACTCCCATACTATCATGACCGCAAACAATATGTATTAAAAAATAGACAGCTTCAGTAAATGCCTTGATTTTTAATTAAATATTGGGTTTTTATGGCCACTTTCAATAGGATTTCAGCTATATCATGCAAGACATAATTTTAAGATTAAGTAGCATGATTCTAAAAACAATTTTATAAATGTATTCGTTGGATTTTATAATACATAAGACATATGTATATACCGATAACTCCAATTTCTCAACAAAAATAATAAATTTTGGGAAATTCAATACAAAAATATATTCATCTAAATTAACACAACTAAAGACTAACAAGTGAATGATGACTTTATTGGAAGATAAAAAATAAATATTTTAAAATGATACAAAAAAAGTTATTACATAGATTCCATTAAAATACTGTGAATTTCAAGAGAAATAAAAACTGATATTTTATCTAGTAAAAAAAAATATACTTATTTCACATCACAGTACCACAATCGAAAATATCATTGAACATCCGACAATGAAAACCAAATCTTTTTTAAAACGTCTTATTAGCGATAACAAAAGATTAAAATTTCTGTAATAAAATATACATAACTACTTTTTCATTCCAAATACCAAAAACAAATCACTGGTAACCAAATATCGACAGTAATTCAATCACGTTCATGAATTACTGTGTTATTCTGTAACTCATCATTTATTTTCAAAATTCAGAATGCAATAGTAGTTATACTACAATATTTTTGATAGGTCTACAATTTTCTGATCTTAGCATGAAAAGAATGTGTAAATACATAAGTATTAGCTATTTTTTTTTCATTGTAAATTGTAATACATGTATATTTAATGATTTTTTTCATTGAACTGCGAAAATCTGTACCTGAGAAAATACCTGTTGCTATAATACACAGACTTACTTTCCATATGTTTTGTGGGCTAGTTCATTAACACACAGACTTACTTTCCATATTTTTTGTGGGCTAGTTCATTAACACACAGACTTACTTTCCATATGTTTTGTGGGCTAGTTCATTAACACACAGACTTACTTTCCATATGTTTTGTGGGCTAGTTCATTAACACACAGACTTACTTTCCATATGTTTTGTGGGCTAGTTCATTAACACACAGACTTACTTTCCATATGTTTTGTGGGCTAGTTCATTAACACACAGACTTACTTTCCATATGTTTTGTGGGCTAGTTCATTAACACACAGACTTACTTTCCATATGTTTTGTGGGCTAGTTCATTAACACACAGACTTACTTTCCATATTTTTTGTGGGCTAGTTCATTAACACACAGACTTACTTTCCATATGTTTTGTGGGATAGTTCATTAACACACAGACTTACTTTCCATATGTTTTGTGGGCTAGTTCATTAACACACAGACTTACTTTCCATATGTTTTGTGGGCTAGTTCATTAATACACAAACTTACTTTCCATATGTTTTGTGGGCTAGTTCATTAACACACAGACTTACTTTCCATATGTTTTGTGGGCTAGTTCATTAACACACAGACTTACTTTCCATATGTTTTGTGGGCTAGTTCATTAACACACAGACTTACTTTCCATATGTTTTGTGGGCTAGTTCATTAACACACAGACTTACTTTCCATATGTTTTGTGGGCTAGTTCATTAACACACAGACTTACTTTCCATATGTTTTGTGGGCTAGTTCATTAACACACAGACTTACTTTCCATATGTTTTGTGGGCTAGTTCATTAACACACAGACTTACTTTCCATATTTTTTGTGGGCTAGTTCATTAATACACAAACTTACTTTCCATATGTTTTATGGGCTAGTTCATTAACACACAGACTTACTTTCCATATGTTTTGTGGGCTAGTTCATTAACACACAGACTTACTTTCCATATGTTTTGTGGGCTAGTTCATTAACACACAGACTTACTTTCCATATGTTTTGTGGGCTAGTTCATTAACACACAAACTTACTTTCCATATGTTTTGTGGGCTAGTTCATTAACACACAGACTTACTTTCCATATGTTTTGTGGGCTAGTTCATTAACACACAAACTTACTTTCCATATGTTTTGTGGGCTAGTTCATTAATACACAAACTTACTTTCCATATGCTTTGTGTGCTAGTTCATTAATACACAGACTTACTTTCCATATCTTTTGTGGGCTAGTTCCATGCCTTTTAGTTCTCCAGGTATGGCTACTGATCTACCTCCCTGTAAAGAGTCAAATAAATTCATAGTAGAATCTGTATCACAAACTTGATTTATTCATTCACAATTACGGTTCAACCAAGTTTGCAGTTGAGAATTTTTTTAAATTTATTATCTTATATGTTGAAACTTTTCAAGCGATGGTGGCCATCTTGGATTTTCGATCCATGCAAAAAATTAACAATTTGTAATGAACCATCTAATGATTATTCATGTACCTATTGTGTTCAATCTAGTGTCTAGTTTTTTAGAAAAAATATTTATTCATTTTTCCTTTGGGTCTTGAATATAAAACTTTGCACTGCAATGTGGCGATCATCTTGGATTGATGATAACCTTGTAAGAGGGTCATTAGAGGAACATTTCTACCATGTAACAATTCCAACACGTATGCAGTTTCTCTGAGAAGAGTTTTTAAAATTTTGGCCAATAAGACAGCATAATTGACAATGAAATCATGTTGAATTTCCACATGAAATGATAAATTATGAGGAACAGACACGTCACATTTCTGCCAAGCTTAGTTACTCTAGTTCCATTTCTGAGAAAAAGATTGAAATATAAAAAGAAAATAAGTTTCAATCATTTCTGTTCCCTTAATTTCAAATATGAGTTAACATTTTTTACACAAAGTAAGAAATTTTTCACTATACATAAATCACTGAGTACTATGATATATATTTTTTTGATTTTTAATAGAAAAGTATTTTTAAGTCACAGTCACCATGATTTTTCCAACTACATTGTGTATGTGCATAACTCCATGTTTTATTCAACCATATCAAATTAATTGGTAAAATTTGTTCACACCACGACATAGCTGAAATATTGCTTAAGTTGGCTTTAACCACCAATCAATCAATATTCTACAATATCATGGCAACCAATTTAGAGTTTCCAGAGAGAACCATCAGCTCAGTAAATACTCTAAGTAAAGTTAACTATGGATGTAAAACAATTGTAGCCATGTGAGTTGTGCAATCGTTAAATATTGCATGTTTGAGAATTTCTCAACAGATAAGTTACGATCTTCATTTTTTATACCTGTTCCGCATTTTTCCGGAGACCATGAAACATATTCCGAGTAGCACTTTGAGGGGCGGTCTCTCTAAAGTCGAAAACTTTAGCAGCTTGTGTCTTGTGATCATGAACCATCATAAATCCACCCCTGTAAAAATAAATTCAAACCTCCAAAATTTGAGAGAAAAAAAAATACTAGACTTTAATATAAAATTAAAAAGAGGCTGAAATTGATCAGAAACATGAACTTTGTGAACAATTTGTGTCTCTTCTGGTGTCTTAATGATGTTCTTTAATTATATTTTTTCTCAATTGAATTCAAATTCACAATTCTTTTTTTGTATTGTTGAAAATATCAAGCACTAATGAGATATTCTGTTAATTTGTTTTATATAGTTATCCCTTCCACTGTGCAATTGCAGCTGTTTCCCCATACAATAACGGTAACTTAAAGCACTGACATACTCATCCCTTGCCCTCAATTATACCATGATCATGCTGCACAAGCATTCAACAAAATTTCGAAGATTATATACATTATGTATAAAGTTCAAGATGAGGACTCTGTGATACAGCCCACTCAGTTATATATGAGGATTGGGATTTTACTCACATGCATGAACCATATCATTTCACTAAGAGAGGAGGTTTGGGCCCAAAAAATTAGCTTAACCTCAACATTTTTTATTGAAGTGCCAGTACCAAGCCAGGAAAGTTTAGCAGTCATATATATGTGTGCTTAGGATGTATCAAGTTTGTCTCTGTTTCTATGATTTTATTAGATTTTAGAATTGTTCTGACAGTGTGGTATTTTTCCTTTTTTTTCTTTCTTTATATAATGTATATTTTTCTATACAGATGTATATACCTACCCTCCAATACCAGATGTATCAGGATTAACAACACCAACACAGAACATGGTTGCCACGGCAGCATCAACAGCATTGCCTCCTTGTTCTAGAATAGCCAGACCCATCTTAGAACATTCAGTACTGTCTGATACTACAGCACCGGATGCCCCAACCTATAACAGAAATATTTATTTCAAATGTATGACTGTTAACATACCACCTCTGTACATAGCGGTCTTTTTGAGTGGAACGAATCTGTGCAGGATTTTTTTAACATTTGCTTAAATATGCTGCATTTGTGCCGTTGCAGTCCCAATTATCGAGAGGGGAGGGTATTGATTCCATAAAATGATTTAACCCTGCCACATTGTTGTGCCTGTCCCAAGTCAGGACCTGGATTTCCAATATATATGTCATGGTCATTTTTATGTTCAATGAGTTGAGGTGAGAGTTGAATGCTTGTTTTGTTAATATTAATAGAATTGTTGACCCATTACTGTTTTAAACTTTCATACAAACGTACAATATGATTATTATCTAAAGATCAACATAACATTCCCTGTACATGCTAGTCAGATATTAATTGACTATTATGTGGCCATGTTTAAATCTAGATCTATATGAAATAAGATTTTTTTATAGAGAACCTTACATACATTACTTGTACCAAGTAACAATATCATTTGGACTTACAGTTGCAGAGATCATTGTTTGATCAACTAAACTAGTTGAACCAGCAGATTGTCTATAATTTTGCAATGAAAGCATTTCTATGGCTGGTTCTCTGAATCTCATGAAGAAATCTATCAAATATTTATTTAATTTCCCTCTTATAGATCTCCTTATATCTTCTCCCAAGGGAGGATCAAACGTCATTTGCACAAATCTGATATTCTTCTACCTAAGGACCATCCCTGCCAAGTTTAGTCCAATTTCTTTGAACAACTTTGCAGAAGAAGATTAAAATGTGAAAAGCTTACAGATGATGGACAGACAACAGGTGATAGTACAAGACAATGTGATGAACTCTATAAATTGTCCCATGTCCTAGGTATATTGTCAAAATAAGTGATATAGTGACCATTCTTACCTGTCCATGTCCTAGGTACTGTAAAAGTACTAATTTTCGCAGTGTACTAATTTTCGCTTCTTTTGAGGAGGATGTCAGACAGCGAAAAATAGTACCCTCGAAAAATTGTAACAAAAGATTACTTATGTCAGTCCTTGATAGTAGTAACTTCAACCCAATATGTTAACTTTTCGTATTCTTTACATGATCAATGTGGAGTATTTCTATCAAGTGTGTTTTGTGAACTTTTTATTTTGTACAAAACGTATACTACCGGTATATATTTAATTATTGGTATTTTTATGTAAAGTTGAAATGTTTTCCGGTATTTCGTTTTCATTGTGTATCCGATTGTCTCCCGTGTAACCATACAATTCAATTCTATTTATAGTTTTCAGGCCAACTGATCATGTCAAACTGTTTTATGATCATGACCTCCTATTATAATTAAGACATACACAAATGTATGTTTCAAGAACAAAATTTAATTACAAATTACCAAAAAATACTGCCATAATTACAGGTACACTGAGTGTCAATAGTAGAAATAAAATGTTAAAATCACAGTGTGCGTCAAAGCGTGAAATCATACTGTAAATGTGAAACAGATATTTAGGGTAATCAAATACTAATCATAGTCGGCAATTGTCAACACATTCTTTGATACATGTTTTTTCCAACCCCCTAATTAAAGTTTCTTTTGTTATTTGCTGGAATGCAGCTATGATCCAAGATGCATGAATGAGTTTGATATTAGACAGTTTTATATCAATTTTAACATCACTTGCTGCTTTTCCCGGTAGTATCGGAGAAGGAGGTGGTGTCTCTGATGGGCGTAGGAGCCAACGTTTTAACATCGTTTCACTACTAGTATTTGAAAATTTTACTAGTAATTTTATAATGAGTGAACATAAGTTAACTTACTGTTAAGACAAAACAGAGTGAGCAGATTTCACATGACAAATGTAATACGTAATACCATTTAATCTTGTCAGTATAAAACGTTGTCTGCTAATAAACTGGTTGACCGAAAAGTACATTTCTTTTGCTTTTGTGCAATAAGAAATATGCAAAAAAGGGTACCTGTGAATTTGTCCAGTTGGGAGAAACCGCGAAAATTGGATGCAGCGAAAATTAATACTTTTACAGTATATTGTCAAGATAGGTGCTATAGTGACCATTCTTACCCTTGTCCATGTCCTAGGTATATTGTCAAGATAAGTGCTATAGTGACCATTATTACCTGTCCATGTCCTAGGTATATTGTCAAGATAAGAGCTATAGTGACCATTCTTATACTTGTCCATGTCGTAGGTATATTGTCAAGATAAGTGCTATAGTGACCATTCTTACCTGTCCATGTCCTAGGTATATTGTCAAGATAAGTGCTATAGTGACCATTCTTACCTGTCCATGTCCTAGGTATATTGTCAAGATAAGTGCTATAGTGACCATTCTTACCTGTCCATGTCCTAGGTATATTGTCAAGATAAGTGCTATAGTGACCATTCTTACATGTCCATGTCCTAGGTATATTGTCAAGATAAGTGCTATAGTGACCATTCTTACCTGTCCATGTCCTAAGTATATTGTCAAGATAAGTGCTATAGTGACCATTCTTACCTGTCCATGTCCTAGGTATATTGTCAAGATAAGTGCTATAGTGACCATTCTTACCTGTCCATGTCCTAAGTATATTGTCAAGATAAGTGCTATAGTGACCATTCTTACCTGTCCATGTCCTAGGTATATTGTCAAGATAAGTGCTATAGTGACCATTCTTACCTGTCCATGTCCTAGGTATATTGTCAAGATAAGTGCTATAGTGACCATTCTTACCTGTCCATGTCCTAAGTATATTGTCAAGATAAGTGCTATAGTGACCATTCTTACCTGTCCATGTCCTAAGTATATTGTCAAGATAAGTGCTATAGTGACCATTCTTACCTGTCCATGTCCTAAGTATATTGTCAAGATAAGTGCTATAGTGACCATTCTTACCTGGCCATGTCCTAAGTATATTGTCAAGATAAGTGTTATAGTGACCGTTCTTACCCTTGTCCATGTCGTAGGTATATTGTCAAGATAAGTGCTATAGTGACCATTCTTACCTGTCCATGTCCTAAGTATATTGTCAAGATAAGTGCTATAGTGACCATTCTTACCTATCCATGTCCTAGGTATATTGTCAAGATAAGTGCTATAGTGACCATTCTTACC
This sequence comes from Bathymodiolus brooksi, assembly GCA_963680875.1. Classification (NCBI taxonomy): domain Eukaryota; kingdom Metazoa; phylum Mollusca; class Bivalvia; order Mytilida; family Modiolidae; genus Bathymodiolus; species Bathymodiolus brooksi. The sequence goes on along the minus strand of OY804576.1, from coordinate 65,458,416 downwards.
TGTCCATGTCCTAGGTATATTGTCAAGATAAGTGCTATAGTGACCATTCTTACCTGTCCATGTCCTAAGTATATTGTCAAGATAAGTGCTATAGTGACCATTCTTACCTGTCCATGTCCTAGGTATATTGTCAAGATAAGTGCTATAGTGACCATTCTTACCTGTCCATGTCCTAAGTATATTGTCAAGATAAGTGCTATAGTGACCATTCTTACCTGTCCATGTCCTAAGTATATTGTCAAGATAAGTGCTATAGTGACCATTCTTACCTGTCCATGTCCTAAGTATATTGTCAAGATAAGTGCTATAGTGACCATTCTTACCTGTCCATGTCCTAGGTATATTGTCAAGATAAGTGCTATAGTGACCATTCTTACCTGTCCATGTCCTAAGTATATTGTCAAGATAAGTGCTATAGTGACCATTCTTACCTGTCCATGTCCTAAGTATATTGTCAAGATAAGTGCTATAGTGACCATTCTTACCTGTCCATGTCCTAGGTATATTGTCAAGATAAGTGCTATAGTGACCATTCTTACCTGTCCATGTCCTAGGTATATTGTCAAGATAAGTGCTATAGTGACCATTCTTACCTGTCCATGTCCTAGGTATATTGTCAAGATAAGTGCTATAGTGACCATTCTTACCTGTCCATGTCCTAGGTATATTGTCAAGATAAGTGCTATAGTGACCATTCTTACCTGTCCATGTCCTAGGTATATTGTCAAGATAAGTGCTATAGTGACCATTCTTACATGTCCATGTCCTAAGTATATTGTCAAGATAAGTGCTATAGTGACCATTCTTACCTGTCCATGTCCTAGGTATATTGTCAAGATAAGTGCTATAGTGACCATTCTTACCTGTCCATGTCCTAGGTATATTGTCAAGATAAGTGCTATAGTGACCATTCTTACCTGTCCATGTCCTAGGTATATTGTCAAGATAAGAGCTATAGTGACCAGTACAGAAAATCCTATAGCTACCCCTACTATTATTCTAAGTCCATGTGATGTTTGTCTGGAAAAAAAAAGAGTACTAGTAAAATTTATTGTTAGTATGTTATTACTCCCATCTACTAGAAATAATACAGTTGTGTTCTATGGTATGAATTCCTCAATCAACTGACATATTGGTTCTTGGATGTGAATGCCTCCACCTGCAAGCATTTTTTTTTCTTGGGTGTGAATGCCTATATCTGCTATTATATTTTTATTTTGAGGTATGTACATTCCATTCTGCTAGCATACTTTTGCTTCAGGGTATGTACATTCCATTCTGCAAGCATATTTTTGCTTTGGAGAGTGAATGCCTCTATTATGCTAGTATATTTTGGCTTTGAGGTATGCACATTCCATTCTGCTAGCATATTTTTTATTTTGGTGGGTGCATATTCCATTCTGCTAGTATATTTTTGTTTTGGGGTTTGAACACTCCATTCTGTTAGCATATTTTCACTCTGGGGTATGAATATTCCATTCTGCTAGCATATTTTTGCTTTGTTGTATCTATTTTCAATGATAGTAATGTTTAACTATATTTGATCAAAACTCATTAATACAAAAATAATAGATGACTTCAAAACTATGATATTCTATTTTGTCCTTGCTCTTTCACCTGTAAAATAAGTATCAGTAATCAATTTTAACATGTACGTCACGATGCCCCAAAGCTTTTTACAATCTATCCGATAAATTATAAAAATCCCTGACTAATATTTATTAACAGATTATAAATCATTGTCAGTTGAAATTACATTTGTACCACCTGTCATATACCAGTATGCTGTGCTAATAAAATTGGTAATTTTTTGGGATGATTTTGTCAAAATTATTTATGTCATTATCATGATTTTATTATTAGACCAACCTTAATTAAAAAGTAATTATTTGCTAAAGCATGACTTATAATTTATATGTGAAGGTAGATCTGCATTTTTTTTACATTCATTATAAAACAATTTGCTAAAATTAGGAAAACTGAAAAAAAAACTGGCTAAAAGTAAAAAACTATATAAAAAAAAATTAATTGCTAAAAAGAGAAAAACTAAAAGAAAATCTTCAATTATCATGGATTCATTCATTTACAGCATACCAAAAAATGTTTTATTAATATTTCAATATAAATGTACAGTACATGTACTGGTAATTCTACTTTAATACTTTGAATTTACCTTGTAATAAATTTTTTTAATAAAAATATATTTATAAATTAGGACAAGGATTTAAACAGTATTTTACTATACAAATCTTTGATTAGGACTACATGTATATAAACATGACAACAATATATTACAGATTTTTAATACTATAACATGGACTATCTCATTGAACTCTCCATCTTCAAGGGTCAGTTGTGATTGTATGGTGGTTGGATTAACAACTACCTACAAAAATGTATGCAATCAGTGCCTATCACCACTAAAATTGTGAGGTCGAATCCTGCTCATGGCAAGGCATAATAGATACAAAATTACTTGCGGCAGGTCAGTGGTTTTCTCTGGGTACTCCAGTTTCCTCAACCAATAAAACTGATCGCCATGATATAACTGAAATATTATTGTTGAAAGTAGTGTTAAACATCATAACCCCTCTTCTTCATCTTCAAAAAAAAATACATAAGTGATATACAATGGCTATAAATAAGAAACTTACAAGTCTTTTCCAGATACTGGTCCTTTTTTATTACTATGAAGTGGAGACGACTCTCTATTAGATCCATCTTTCTGCGAATCGACACTGCCTCTTGATTCAATCACATGGCCTCCTTTTCCGATCACTGGCCCCTCATCATTTGAAATGAGACCATCTTTGTCATCTGAAAAATTAACAGTCGCAAAAAAAAACATTAAAATAATAAAATTTAAATAAAACTTTATTTTAAGAGGGTTGGGATTGCTTAACGACACTTTCAACAATGCAATATATTGTGGTGGTCAGCTTTATTGGTGGAGGAAACTGACAAACTTTATCACATTATGTTGTAAGAAAGTAAAATGGGAAATGATCAAGCAATAAAAATAACAGAGTTTGCACTTACATTTTGTAATTATTTGCAATAAATTATTTTTCAAAATCTTTGGAGTATTCTGGAGTATTTTGACATTTTTGACAAATCGATTCTAGATTTGAATCGGAAATGTACTTTGGAAGCAAACATGTGACATATTGTCTTTACTATGACGTCATGTCTTTACTATTGAGGTTTGCACGGTAATGATATCATATGCCTTTCACAGATTTCAATGTTATGCTTGTTCTAGACAAATCAACTCACAAGTCATTATTACAATCAAAACAATTAATTTTTTAAATACTGACTGTTTGTCATGATTCAGTTTTTTCTTAAATTTTGCATCAAAATGAAACAAAATTCTTACATATTATGAAAAGCTTTATCATTCTATTTTTGGGGGGGGGGGGGGGGGGGGAAATATTTACATGTTCCTTTCAGTGTACATACATTACATAAATATACAGTATGTGGACAAAAGTGATTCCGTACCCACCATCTTCCCTATATATTTCATATAAAACCACTTATTTTCATAACATTTTCTAGCTGCGGAACCGTAGCCCTTTATGGCCCTTTTTTCTTTTTCTTTTTTTTTGGCGGACCATATGGTCCGCCAAAAAAAAAAAAAAAAAGGACCATAAAGGGCTACAGTTCTGCAGCTAAACATTCCTTAGCCGATTTTCATGAAATTTTCACCTTTAAAAACAGAATTAATTAGAGTTTATCTTAATATCCTCATGTAATTTTTTCGAACTTTTATTTGCAAGCATTTATGATTTAAACACAAATGTAAATTCTTGACGTCACAATTTTATATGATTATATAGTAAGATTTGGTGAAAAAATTATAACTTTGTTTTTAAATCAATTCTTAAGAGAAAGCAGAAATAAAATTATTTGCAAATTTTTCGAAGAAGAAACTATATTTATTTCTGCATTTAATGCTGAAAATTTCATGAAAATTAGATAAGGAATGACTTCATGAGAATGTTATGAAAATAAATGGTTTTATATGAAATATATCACAGGTGCCCGTAGACAGGACCCCCATATGATACCCCATGTCGTGGTACCGCCCACCAATTTATTTTCGTTTATTTTCTTATTTCTGATATATTTCGCTTGGAAAATATATGGGAATACTGACAAACAGGTTTTCTGACACGTCCGGGTCGACTGATGTATCACTGACAAACAGGTTTTCTGACACGTCCGGGTCGACTGATGTATATCTACCTATATATACATCAGTCGACCCGGACGTGTCAGAAAACCTGTTTGTCAGTCGACCCGGACGTGTCAGAAAACCTGTTTGTCAGTATTCCCATATATTTTCCAAGCGAAATATATCAGAAATAAGAAAATAAACGAAAATAAATTGGTGGGCGGTACCACGACATGGGGTACCATATGGGGGTCCTGTCTACGGGCACCTGTGAAATATATAGGGAAGATGGCGGAAACGGAATCACTTTTGTCCACATGCTGTACACTGTATTTCAGTATAAACGAAAGTCTTATGATGATATGACTGGACCACAGTATATATCGCTCGCTTCTCATGTCGCTTCTGTTCTTAATATTTGTGTGCTAGCTCGTCGAAAATGGGTGAAACAAAAACAAGGATACTTAGTCAGGATATGCCAACAAGTCTTCTCCCCCCTTTTTTCATTCTTGAATACAAAGAGAGCGATAACGCAGCACAAATTCTTCCATAAATCTATTTTATTACATATTATTTCCTTAAATATGGAAAAATAAGTCAACTTACCATCTACGGTGAATGCATTACCATCAAAATCTTTTTTTGACATCTCCATAAATAAAAATTTATAAACAGCTGACAGCTGCAGTTATTTCCCCTGGTCGTCTTTGCAACTTCCGAGCGCTCGAGATAACTTGTTCGCTCTGAAATTTTCCGAGGGAACCTTGAAAAAATGTTATGAAGACAAAAAAAATGAACTCTATTATAATAATTTTCTTTACGTGATGCCACATAAGACTTTGTTCGTCACCTGTCTAGCGCTAACATTACATGTGTATAAAATAGTCTTATGCATCTCTGCTTTTAGTGGGTGCAGATGCATTTTATACAATAAAATATATTTTATTCCATTTAAGGTCCCTCAAGGGGCAATAACAAATATACTTTCATAATTATATCAACAGTTACAACAATACAGAATGGAGACGTATGTTCTTAAACAAGACAATTCTAACTATTTAAATGCTATATGTTACAAAGAATATATAAATAAATAAATAGGCTGTGTTCGGCAGCACGACCCGAGGAGAGGCAATGAGTAATGTATAGTTGCAGAATGTATCGTATGGTTGAAGAATGGACTACATGTATGCGATTACTTAGCTGGAGGAGACACCAGGGGACGATGCTTAAGAATTGTATTTTGATTCTCCCCGTGCCGGTCTGATCCAGCAAAACAAGCGGCTCAAGTAGTAAAACATCATGTGTTTGAGGAAAGGACTGTGATTACTTAACTGGAGGAGACACCAGGGGACGGTGCTTAAGAATCGCATTTCGATTCTCCCCGTGTCTGATCCAGGAAAGCAAGCAGTTCAAGTAATAAACTAAAATGGGAATAAATAGATGTATCGTTTATCTGCAACAGACACCAAGGGACAGTGCTTCAGGAAATGCATTGCATCTACTAAGATTAGCAATGAGCATTCCTCCTCGTGTCTAGTGCAGACAAACAATAATATATTTTAGACATTAATATGTAGATTTTGTTAATAAAATTGAAGCAGTGTTATTCAGTTATTTAAATTATCTGCAGTATTTATAAATAAAGTGACACAACTCTTTTAAAACTGATACATCCTCACAGGTCATTATAAAAACCAGTAAAAATTTTCTTGAGGATTTAATTGTAGAAAATTGTTACACGATTGAGATATTGTTTTGAACAGCTGTTGTCGCTCCTCTCTAAATTTGCTGCAGCAAAGTAGAAAATGAATTTCATCTTCTACCTCTACCGAGTCGCACTGTCCACACAACCTTTGGTGTGGAGGGATACCCTGGTATCTACCAGTCTCAATATGTAGACGATGTGCTGAGATTCTTAGTTTAGTTAAACATCTCCTATGCTCAAAATTACCAATAACAGATAGATAATTTTCAAACCCAAAATGTACTTTGAATGTGGTGTAAGTGCGAAGCTTCCCTTCTGAGTTTGTTTCATCTGATTTTTCCATAGTTTCAAAAAGCCCTCTTTGATTTGTCTATTGAGGCTGTTTTTTTAAATTTTCTTTCCTTTCAATTGACTAATTGTTGGAAAATTTTGAAGTATACGTTGGAGAGATCCGTACCATGATGATTTGTTTTGATTATATAGTTGTTTTGATTGTTCACAAGCATTTTGTAGTAAAGGAAATTTTTCTAGATATTCAAGTCGGTTCCAATAATGGAAAATACTTTTTATAATATCGTAATAGAGTGGGAAACGACCAAGTTCTGACAAAACTGCAAAGTTGGTGGTTTTTTTATGAACACCTAAAATAAATTTACAAAACTTAGTATGTAATTTTTCACCAATAAGATTTGAGTAAATTCTGTCCGGAGATACAGTTCCATTTCTAAATCTAGCTGTATTTGAGTTAAAAGTGCCCCATATTTCACAGCCATAAAGTACAATGGGCTTGATTGTGTGATCAAATACATGTATACTAGTTTTTGGTTTTGTATTTTGTGAGAGAAAATCTTTCTGAAGTTTAAAATAAGCTTTCAAACTTTTCTTATAAAGTTCATCCTGAGCATAGGAGAAAGTCCCAGAAGCACTAAAATACACACCTAAGTATTTGCAGTGTTGTACACACTCAAGTTCACATGCTTTGTACTTAAATTTATGACGTAGGTGCCTGCCTTGTTGAAGACCAATATTTTATTTTAGTTGGGTTAACTGTCAAACACCAATCATTACAATAACTATCAAGGATATCAAGTTTTGCTTGGAGGCCTTCTGCGGTAGAAGATAACAGAATTATATCATCTGCATACATAAGGCAGTGGATAGGCTTATCATTTAATTGTACCGGATCTGGGCAGTTCCTGATGTAATCTGGGAAATCATTTATAAATATCTTAAATAAGTTGGGGATTAGATTGTCGCCTTGTTTTACCCCAACTTTAATAGGAAAGAAATCTGTTATACCATTTGAAACTTTAACACAAGATTTGTTAATTTCATACATTCTACTTATTATATTATAGAATAGGGAGCCTACCCCAGCGTGTAGTAATTTGATTTTAATACCGGTGTGAATGACAGTGTCAAATGCCTTTTGAAAATCTACAAAGCAGGCAAACGCTCTACCATCTTTAGAGTTACAATATGTATCAATTATACATTTCAATATAAACAAGTGATCAGTTGTTCTGGCTTTCCTTGTAAATCCAACCTGACATGTATCAATAATTTGATGTTTTTCTAAAAACATATCTAGTCTGTTATCTAGGATAGAATTGAAGAGTTTTCCTAGTGCACTTGTAACTGAAATACCCCTATAATTGTTAGGATCCGAGATGTCACCTGCTATATGAATAGGTGTAATATATCCAACAACCCAATTTTTTGGATAATTTCCACTGGATAGACAAGAGTTGAAGAGTTTTTCGATGCTGGGCAATAATTCATTTTGAGCACATTTCAACATATTAGTGGAAATGTTATCTAGTCCAGGTGATTTTCCACATTTTAACTTAGAAATGGCCTTTATACATGAACACATGAAACAAAAACACTAAAATCTTTTTCAATTATTGTTATTATGACAGAACCGTTGACCAAGCTAGAGTTATCATCCTTGGTAGTTGGTTTTTTTTTAAATAAAAGTCAGGGGCGGATTTAGAGGGGGCGTGCGGGGCGTGCGCCCCCCCCCCCCCCCCTTAAAATTCGCAAAGCATATGTTATACAACGTTAATTAAGCAGTTCAACAAACAACTTTTCATGAATGGTTAACTCGTGACCTGTAGTAAAATATTCCTACACATTGTAAATACACGTTGGGTGTGTTCGTTGATTCATATATGGATTCGCCGACAATTTCCGCTTTTGTTTGTCTATAAACAAGAACGGTCGAATCATATGTTTTCAATGAATGAATCAAACGAGATAAGAAAAGCTCCATCCGGACGGGCAGTATTAACTAGAACCACCCGAAAGGACAACCAGCGAAAGTACAGACCAATTAGTGAAATCAGGAATGCGTTAAAACTAAACCAATAGTTCTTTGAAGGGTTAAAATATCGTGATCGATCAGTCATGAGTTGAACAATTCGCATCACGATTGTTCAAAAAAGGTTTTACTTTAGGTTCTGATAATCTGACAAAAATATACTGTTAACAATTATCCGACAAAATTAAGACTCAAAATCAAGTTTTTTTGGTCTGATAAAAATGGTGTGGTTGGTTCAAAAATGTCGTTCAAATAAATGTCTGTAATTCCTAAAATGCCCAGAGCTTTAGGGGGGCTTTACCCCCCCCCCCCCCCCCCCCCCCGGGCCCCTTACCAGGGTTCTACCCTGGACCAGCTGGGGTCCTTAAGCGGTCCCCAGACCCCTCGCCTACTCACGTCCCCCTAACCACAAATCCTGGATCCGCCCCTGAAAGTTTACTTCCTTTCATGTAGAACACTTTAGCTAGAGGAATCGTGGTTTTTACGACATATTTTAGGTTTAACGCCACTTTCAACAATATTTCAGTTATATCGTGGTGGTTATTTCTGTTTGGCACCACTTGTAAATATGTTGTAAGTTGACTGAATTTATTATTATTTCTTTATGAAGTTTATTCCCACCCATGCGCAACAGCTAGTGATCATCCAGTGGATGGATAGCTGCATGTATACCGAAAGAAGAAGGTTAGTTGACCAAATTTATCACATAATGTTGTATCGAGTACATCTCGCCATGAACGGGGTTCGAACTAACAACGTTAGTGGTGATAGGCCCTGATTGCACAGGTAGTTGTAAATCCAACTACCATGCGATCACGATCACGGCGGTCCCTTCTGATACAAGGTGTTTGGTACAAGGTGTTGTATCACCACACTGTGGTGAATAAATTGAATGGCGCGACGTTGCATGAGATGTTTTCTGTCGAACTACTTTTTTATGATGTCATTGTATTAGAACGCAGGAAAAGGCGTCTAACGTAAACAAAAAAATGTACATTAATTCGACATAAATTAATGTATCACAAATTCATTTTCCCCCCATTTCCAAGGACATCGTTTTCATATTTCCAGCAATTGTACGGTCCAGTACAAAACAAATTTTTACATTTCTCCTGAAGAATGGTAGGCGGACGATTATTTACAATCGTAACTACTCGGCCATTCTCGCTACCCTGCAAATAACCTCGTACGTACATAGTAGAAATTCTTCTTAAATTGTTTGCCGGAAGTTAAGTTAAGTTAAGCCGCACAAAAATATAGTCCACGAAAATCCAATATGGAAGACATAATAAGTAAAATCTAATCATGCAAAACTAATTAAAACTTTAATTGAAATATAGAAAATTGTTTAAAATATAGCTTTATCAAACTTTCATGTAACTGACATGTGAAAAGTAGTGCGATTTATACGCCTAATGCATACGAGGTTATTTGCAGAGTAGCGAGAATGGCCGAGTAGTTACGATTGGATTATTTAGTGACATTAAAAGCGATTGAACGGTAAACGTGACATTTTTGAATGAACGGTAACAAATAACGTGACGTACGTCATGGACAAAATATAGTCGCTCTCCAAGTACATGTATTTGTGTTGTCATATATTTATTAATTTTAAATTCAGCCCTTTTTTAATGTTTAAAGGTTGGCTTTATTGAAATGTTAGTTAAACTACATGCACAGTGTGTGTGGTTTTTTGTTTGTTTTTGTTTTGGCACAATACTTTGTATCCGGTCTCGCTTTGTCGCGTGAACTAACCGCATCACTACTCGTCGCTGTCGCTGTCGCTGTCACTTGACCTACAAAGTCTTGAACCAACATACTATATATCATTTATTAATCTTAAATTGTTACAGTCCAACTGACCGAAGTGCCGCCTTACATTCGACCCTAACACAAATACATGACTGCTCATTTTCCTGGATTGGTACAAACACCTAAAAAGTGACGGGGTTAAACTAGTTTCATAGACCCAAACCACTGTCTTCCCAACTTCACTTTAATGTGCTTCAACTTGGCTCGTTGTATTCCCCTGCTTGTAATAGGCAGTTGTCCTCAAAATGTAGGAAGATGGCATCGGTTAAAATATTTATGAGTAGAATTTGGAATTGTCGGAACCGACTGGTAGACAAGATAGTGAAACATATTTACACCTAAAATTTGATTATCAGATCAGCCCAACTACATTTTCTGATGCCATGACTATTGTAATTGACCGTTACAAAATATTTTAAAAATGACATATTCCATGGAGAGGTATACAAGCGACATACAAATGAGAGGCAACATGAAAAATCTAAAAGATGGCAAGTTGGCCATAGTGATACAATGTTATATAAAGAAGAATCAAAACACACATGCAAAATTCTTACGTAGATAAAAGAAAAGCTTGAAGATACCAAAAGACGAATCAGAAATCGAAGATACAATGGCCAAATGTAAAGGGACAAAAAGACAAACAACAATCTACAAAACCACACCCAGCATACGAACATAGTTAACGCGGACTTATAATACACCATTTGTATTATGCAAAAAAAATCATTTGGATGTGTAGCTTTGGGGAAATTTCCCATGGAAGCCATGCTTTTTGGGATCAAGACACAAATATAATCTGTGTAGAGGACCTCAAAAACATTGTTTTTGCAAGGCTTGGTTCCATCTGGCGCAATAGTTTCAGATGAGAAGAACTTTATAGTTTCAACTGACCCATCATAAATAAAAATTGCTAATTTCGACTATGCTTTCTGTTGGATTAAGATGGAATGAGGAGAAGTTTGGTTCCAGATGTCCCAGAAGCCTCCGAGAAGACAATCAAATTGTGAAATGTATAACCATGACACAGACGGACAGATCATATATATATGTAGCGGACATAAAGTGTTCAATAACAATATGCTCAATTTTCAGATTCGAGAATGTGTAATATGCTCCGCGTTAGATGATTTCCAGTCAAATCGGCCCCAGGTCAAATCGTCCCCAGTCAAATCGACCCAAAGTCAAAACGGCCTCAAAATGGAAGTCAAATCGACCACATATTTCAAATTGAATAAAAAATTATGTATTAATATGAATTAATATTTTTTGTTAAAAGATTTATGTATAATTTTATTTTTATTGATGAACAGGTTATTTTTTATGGATGAAATTAATTAATGATTAAGAAGAGTTTGAAGATACCAAAGGGGCAATCAGAATCCGTAAAGCGAAAAAGAACAGACAACACAATGGCCAAAAGAAAAAGTACAAAATGACAAACAACGATCTACAAAACATACATATAAAACTAAAGATCGAGTAACACGAACCCCACTAAAAACCGCGGGTTAACTCGAAGTGCTCCGGAAGTGTAAGCAGTTCCTGCTCCACTAGTGACACCGTCGTGTTAATCTAGTTACAAACCCGGTGTAGCAGGCAATATTGTCCGGCCCGCCAGATTGTCCGACCGGACCATATTGCCTAGGCTGAATCGTCCGGTCGGACATTTGAGACTAGGCGGAATAGTCCGGGTGCAGGCAATATGGTCCGGTTTGTTATCACAAAATGTCCCAGTTTCGGAAAATCATACAGGATGGCCTTAGATATAGATTTTGGGAACTATTTGACTACTGAATTTTCTCGACATTTTTAATTATGTTTATTGCTTCCATCGGCAATTGCCCAGTTAATATGTAGACTAGTACTAATTATTACTAATTCTAGCAAATCACAAGTCATTCATGTCATCATTGAATATTCCGATAAATGAAGAAAATTGTGAATAATCTACTTTATATTGGATACCAAAATTTCAGAAGAATCCATATTTAGATTACTTGTTCAACAAAGAACAATCTATAACTATGACTAAAATTCTGCATGCAGTCAAAGGAGGGCTACAATCATACTGTGATAAAGTCTATTCACCTGGTACAACATCAATCAAAAGCACTGCATCGGTGGCGTAATGGTTAGCATGCTCGCCTCGGGTGCGGTAGATCGTGGGTTCGAGCCCCAGTCAGGTCAAACCAAAGACTATAAAATTGGTATTTGCTGCTTCTCCGCTAAGCATGCAGCATTAAGGAGAAAGACTGATTGCCTCAAAATCAGGATAATATGTCCGAGTGGGGCGACATGTCTAGCCGTGAGCTAGCACTATGAAAATCCAACTCAGCGTGTTGGTCTAGAGTACAAAACGGACCTCATCATCATCTCATTGAAGATTAACTTGTTCTCGCGCCATGATATAACCGAAAAATTGCTGAATTGGCGTTAAGCAACAATCATTCACTCACTCAATCAATCAAAAGTAGATACTGAAAGAAGAGGATAATTTTAATTATTTTGCTTCATGGTTTAACCTACCATCTTCTTCGCAAAATACATGTACCAATTCATGAATATTTTTCACACAACTCACAAAAATGAAGACTTACTTGTTGACTCCAAACAAAACAGAGCATCATTGTCCAAGTACGATTTTAATTCATTTAAATGTCAATATTGACGACTTTCCCTGGCAGCTTGCTGGGAACTGTTTCTATTGCCATTTTCTGTTATCAATTCTCTATCTTTCATCAGTTTCTGAATGGTACTTTTGTCTGCCACCATTTCAAGAAGACATGTGGATATATACATGTAAAATATGATTTTGAAAATAAAGAACAAGAAATGTATGAAAATAGGATGAGAACCAAATAAATATCAATAGTTCAAACTTGTACAATTTTCATTCCTCTCCTTTTCAAAACACTGACTGGTCTTTTTGTTGCTTTAATTTTCTTTTGGCTGTATTTTTTCCCGCCTGCATTATTTTCATAGGAATTTTTTTCTGGTTAATTTGTACATTTCCTGACATAAAAATATGATAGTTTCTTCTGTGTTTTTGGTTTAGGGTGAATTTTTTGCTAGAATGACGGGGGTATTAAGCTTAAGAATATAAAAACCAAACTATAAAAATACCTTTAGTTTTACTACTTAATCGAAGTCTGCTCTTCTTTCCACTTTCTGTGTTTCCTCCCGAGGGTATATCTTGGTCATCGTGCAGCTTTATCTACTGGAATATATGTGTAGACATCATGGTTTTAAACGTATATTTTTTAATTACTGGCGTGTTGAGCTGTCTTCAATAGGTTGTCGTTTGAGCAGTTCTTTAATTTCATCGTTCTTTTTGACAATATTTCAACAATTTCATTCGGTCCAATCCAGTTTTTCTCTAATGTACCTCCCATCCTATGGTCATTTTTACGATTCTTCATCAATACCTTAGCCCGGCCCAACTGTGTAACTATGTTCAGCCACCAAATTTCGTCTGTCATAGTCCCTCTTTTGCTTTTCTTGTGCAGCTTTGATATTTCTGCTGGCCACTTTGAATACATTGTCACGAATATCAATTAAAGTATCTATATATGTATCCATTTGGCATTCTGTTTCAACTTCTGACTCAAGTGAAGATGGCAAATCAAGCTCTATTGGTAGTTTTGCTTGTCTCCCAAACATTAAGTAAAACGGGGTGTATTTTGTTGAAGCATTTACCGACGCCCTGTACGCAAATAGTACATGCTTTATGTAAACATCCCAGTCATTTTGTTTTTCGTTTACAAGCTTTTCTAAGGCACTTTTAAATGTCTGGTTGAACCTTTCATCCAAGCTGTTGGCTTGTGGATGGTACGGACTTGTTAGTTTATTTCTTATCTTCAACAACTCGCATAACCTGTCATTCAATTCATTGACGAATTTCCTGCCTTGGTCTGTTATGATGGTATCCATACAACCAAAAGTGCTACCGTATAACTGTATCAAAAATAAAATTCACTACCTCTGCTGCACTTTTAGATTTCAAAGCTTTAGCCTCTGTCCATTTAGAAAAAATAATCGGTCATTGTTGCGACATATTTGTAACCAGAATCTGTTTCCGGTAATGGCCATATTAGGTCCAGTCCAACCTGTCGCCAAGGAGTTTCGGGGACAGGAACTGAATTTAAGGGAGGCAGCTTTTTCTTAATAGGGTTATTTGTACACTGACAAACATCACACTTGGAAATATGTTGGATTACATTCTCTCTTATACCAGCCCAATAATAACGCTCTCTTATACCAGCCCAATAATAACGCTCTCTTATTTTTGATTCTGTCTTGTCACGACCAAAATGACCTACAAAAGATGTCTATGTTTAAGCTTTGTTTGAAACTTTTCAGTAAAAAATAAAATTATAAAATCTTATTGTGCATCTAGATATGTAGTGTATGACAGTACTCGTCTGTATAGACAATTTTCGATCCGAAATTCGACCCCTCAACCGTTCAAAGCATTCTTGAGTTATCGTACGATGTGTGGACGGACGGACAGCGGTATACCATACCTCCGCCAAGTTCGTAACGGTAAGAAACAATGACAAACCATGGTTCACAAGTGCATTACGAACAGAAATTAGACGTAGAGATAGATTTCGGAAGATTGTATTAAAATCAAAAACAGAATCTAGCATATTGAGGTACAAACAACAGAGAAACAAAGTTAATAACCTAAAAAGGAACGCAAAGGAAAATTTTGAGAAAAATCTGGATAATATTATATTAGAAAATGTATCAAATTCAAAAGAATACTGGAAATTAATGAAAATGCTTATTAAGTCAAACAAACCCTCTTACAATTTACCTCCGCTAAAAAATATTGTAGATGATATAGTATATGATGACAATGAGAAATGTGATCTTTTTAATAAATATTTCAGTTGTATTTCTGGAATAGATGATGAAAATGTTTTATTGCCCGACTTTGAATCAAGAACAGGTAGTTCTATAAGCGACATCCTTTGTACAGAGGAAGAAATAGTTGACGTTATTACGAATTTAGCTGTAAATAAGGCATCTGGTCCTGATATAATTAGCCATAAAATGTTGCAGGTGTCCCCTGAAAAAATTGCTGTCCCATTACGATTAATTTTTAACAAATCTCTCGAACAGTGCAAATATCCTAAATTATGGAAAAAATCCAATGTTATACCCATTTTTAAGAAGGGTAATAATTCTTATCCGTCAAATTATCGCCCAACTTCGCTTATAAGTTGTGTTGGAAAAGTCATGGAAAAAGTAGTGTATAAACACGTTTATAATCATCTCCAAAGCTTAAAACTGATATATGAATTTCAGTCTGGATTTTTACCAAAGCATTCAACTGTCCATCAACTTCTTGAAATGTATAATTCAATTTTAAATTCACTAGAGAGAAAGGAAATGAGTTGCTTTGTCTTTTGTGATTTTTCAAAAGCGTTCGACAAGGTATGGCATCGCGGTTTATTACACAAGTTAAAGGCGTATGGAATCAATGGAAATTTGTTTGATTGGTTTCATAGTTATTTGAATGAACGAGAGCAAAGAGTTGTTATCAAAGACGCGTCCTCCAATTTTACTACTATTTTGGGAGGTGTCCCCCAAGGATCAGTTCTTGGCCCTTTACTGTTTATAATATATATAAATGACATTGCTGACAAATTGGCCTCCCTAACTAGACTTTTTGCTGACGACACGTCTTTAAACTGTTCACATTCTGACGGAACTGAAATTCGATCCATTATTAACCACGATTTAAAAGAGCTAGATGAATGGTCTAAGCGTTGGCTTATGACGTTCAATCCAGACAAAACAGAAATAATGTTATTTACAAATTTAGAACACCCAGAAATCAATTTTACGTTTGAAGATAATATAATTTCAACGATAGAATCGCATAGACACCTTGGTGTAACATTTAGTACTGATGCTAAATGGAATGCCCATATAGAAAATATTGTGTCTAGTGTTTCTAAACATATAAATATCTTAGGGACCGACCATTTAACTTGAAGGGGGGGTTATGGTTTTTTGTTTCGTTCAGAATTTTCTTTTCGGCCAACACGAGAGTTACAATATTATTTTTTTTGTCGCGCAAAGCGCGAAATTTTTTTCCAGAATTCAACAATAGGTTATATGACAAAAACTCTGAATCAGATTTTTTTTTTTCCTTCACCAAAATCAGAATATTTTTTTCAGCAACATTGGGAATCAGAATATTTTTTTAGAAAAAAACCATAACCCCCCCCTTCAAGTTAAATGGTCGTTCCCTTACGGAAATTAAAATTCAAAATTAATAGGTCCAATTTAGAAAAACTTTATTTAGTCTACATAAGGCCAATATTCGAATACGCTTCCGAAGTTTGGGATAATTGCGGATCTGTAAATGCAAGTAAATTAGAAAGACTGCAACTAGAAGCAGCGAGAATAGTTACGGGCCTTCCCGTCTTTGCAAATTCAAATTTTATATTTCGCGAACTTGGGTGGGAGACTTTGCAAGAAAGACGGACTAGAAGAAAACTTCAGTTATTTTATAACATTCAGAACAACAATGCCCCGGTTATCTATCTAATCTGATACCACCAACCATCCAAAGTACAACTGTATACCAACTCAGAAACGGGGAAGACATAATCATTCCGTTCTGCAGACTTTCCATTACAAACGACTCATACATTCCATTGAACTAAAGAAATTGTCAAACTCCTATAGTGTAAATATTCCGAAATATTACTCGTATGGTCCACGTAAATTTAATATAGTGCTTACCCAGTTTAGATGTTCGGCAACATTTTTAAACTATGATCTGTTTAAAGTTAATATAATATATAACCCATCCTATAGCTGCGGTGCCATACGAGAAGATTCCTGCCATTACTTCTTTGAATGCCCCCTGTACAATGGAATTCGTAATGATCTGGATTGGTTACCTAATGATTGCCATTTGGATCTTAATCTGCTAATTTTTGGTAACTCAATCCTTACAAATGAACAGAATGAACTTGTATTAAAGAAAGTGTTTGACTATATAAGAAAGTCAGAACGGTTCCTGATTGTTCAATGTACATTTAGATAAAAAAAAAAATCAACAAATCCACATCCATTCAATCATTGCATTGTTATCAATGTTCTTTACTATTCTTACTCTCCTTTTAACCTTTTTCTTTCTCTCAAATTTTTACTATTTTTACTCTCCTTTCTTCTTTCTAATTTTGGTCTAAACGTCTAAATATCACTAATATTTAAAACTATGTTCATTTTGCATGCTTAGTATTGTTGTAAAATTGTATGTAGGAGAAGACCTCGTAAGTACGTTGTACTTGTGTCCTATCCAATTCGTTATTTTGTGACAAATACAAGTGTGGACACAGAAATGTGCTGTCCAAAAGGCAAGTGTGGATGTCAATATTTCATATTATTAACTTAAAAAAAAAAAAAAAATCGTGGACACAGGGGTCCTGGATTTTTTAATAAAAAACTAATCCTGGATTATTATTTTTGCTTAAAGTCCGGTCCTGTGTTTTTATTTCAAATTTTCATCATAGCCCCCCTCCCCCTCCCAAGGGATATAAAATTGTATCATTAATAATAAATTAATAAATAATAAATTCAGATTTTTTATTTAAAATAAATCTCATTTACAAAACCACTGATATTTGTTCAATTTTTAACGCTGATTTAAGCTTTAGTCGCAACAATTTTTTATTTTTCTCTTTAAACTGTCGAAACATAACATTTATTTAACTGGAAAATTCTCAAATAAAATTCACCCCCCCCCCCTTTTCCCTTCTTTTCTTGTTTAAATCAATGATCAACAATATTCCAGAATCAAACAAATGAATAAATATAACATAGATTTCTTTTACATGCATCTTTTTACCATGCGTTGTCAGTGTGTTTTAAATCGGTCATCCAATCAGGACGCTCATTATTCTTGTCCAAGATAAAAAAAATACATCGCTAAAATTACCTGTGGGTGTTTCCCCGCTTCAACTCGTAAATTTACATAGAAATCGGAGATATTTCGTCATAAAACTTCACACATGGTGTTGTCTATCATATTTCTTGAAGACAAATATAAAATTTTATTGCATTTATCAATATTTTATGAGTATCAACAGTTTTTTCAACACCGTATCTGTTTCTCGATACAGCCTCCCGATTACAGTGACCCGTGACCCAGATTAGCTCGTTCCAGCAGTTTTTTCTTAATAATGTTGTTTAAAAATACGTTTAAACTAAAATCCGCCAAGACGGACGTATAAAAACTGAGAGGGAAGTTTAGGTCTCAAGAAAAGTGTGATGGACGGACAGACGGGGGCGACAACATGCATTATATGACGTAGATTACTTCTCATTGTGTATACATATACATGTACATACATTGCATATATATTTATTTATAGAGTATGTTTAATGTAATATGCGAATAATAAAAAAAAATGTCTGAATATCTGCGGAAATTTCAACTCGCCTGCTCTGGAATCTGAGAGACAAGCTCGAAGAATCCTGTGCTTTTCTGTTTTCCTTACAACCCGTCTTGTTTCTCCATCCGAATTGGTAAAATATAGAAGATTGTCTTTTGCTACAAATTGCTTTGCCTGTCTTCTTATTTTCCGCTTTTCATTTTCAGTCAGAAGTGCGTTATAAACGCTCTCTTCCATGTTTGACAAATAATTTACTTAACAGATTCGTTCAATATATACTATATCCTTTAAGAAGTGTTCACCGAATATTGTGTCTTGTGGCGATTGTAAAGAAATTTAACCCTAATTTGCATCTGAACTCTTTTGATTCCACGAAACAAAGGCCGGACAAAATTGTCTAGGGTCGGAACAGATTGCCTAGGCTGAATCGTTCGGCCCGGATGATACTGCCTTGGCAATTATGTCCGTGCGGACAATCTGGCGGTCGGACATTCTAGCCCGATACACCTGTAATAAGTCGTGAATGAGGACAGGACCAGGAAGTGTTTACGACAAGTAAAACATATCTGTGGTCATTTGTGACACAGATATTCCATAACGGTCAACCAAATCATGGTGGCGACCGTAAAATATTCGAAGTGATGACTTCAACTTTACCAAAAGGTAGCTTCCTTGTTAGCAGCAACCCTCTATCAAGGAAATCCTGATAGGAACCACAAGCTCTGGAATATCGTATCATCTGAGAGAGAGAGATACTCCATATGCAGGTGCTGCTGGAATGTTGCTACATATAAATGGAAAGTTCACAATGGGAAAATTAAAATCATCTCTTTTGTCGTAAAGATTAATTTATGATATAATAAGTGATTAGTAATTTACATAAAACGTGATTGACGACAATTACATAATAATCTTTATATTGACAAGGAACATTCTTTGATGATTATTCTTTATTAACTACACTTAAACACAAATCAAATGGCTTTAAATAAATAACTTAATATACCAGAACAATTACCATACCTTACCTTACCTCTGTATCTTCAACCACCTTTCAACATGTTTCAATGAGAACCATACTGTGTATGTAGAACAGTGCCTCTATTTACAGTGTTGTGCACTCCCTCCACCATTATCCATTACCACGAATTATAAAATCCTTTGTACACTAATATTATCAACACTGGATTTACTAACTAAAGTCTAAAATGTCACTTCAGTTGGCCCTTATGTTTTAAAATATTCACTGATAAAAGATAAAAGTCTCTTCAATTGATTTTCATGTTTGACGGATAAAATATAAAAGTTATTTAAAATGTCATAGTCACTTCACTTAAAATATCCTGTTCACACGGTAAAACTTAAAGGCTACTTAAAACGTGCTGGTCGTTTGGTTAAAGTTCAGACATTGTTGCAAATGTTCTAAAAACTCTAAAAACAGTTCATCGGCCCCTCAACTGTATATGAAACTTAATCATAGCATATGCGGACTGTATTATCTGGAGTATTGGCTTTCTGACTTCTTCTAATCGTTCGCAATCCAGGATGAAGAGTTCAATATTTTCTTTGTCTTTACTGCATAGTAAGCAGAATATATTCGCTTCATTCTTGAACATCTTTAGTCGGTTGCTTTGGAGTATAAAGTAGGAGCCGGTTAGTAATTTAAGCTTGGTTGGTAGCCTATGGAGGTCCCCCTTTGAACTACAGTTGATCTTCAATATTGGGTGCAGTTTCCCTTTTTCCAGATTATCACAGCTCAAATACCGCAGGCCATTATAATATGGAGTAGACTCTACAATTGGTTTGCTCCAATGTTCGTGTATTTTCCTTTTTACTGCTGTTGTTCATATAGCTTTCTTTGGAGCATTATCTAAGTACCACCATGCTTCTAGCATGTTGTATTTCCTCAGCATATTTTTAATTTCTATAAACCAGCTATTGTTCTGATTTGACTTGACTATTAACTGTCTTCTAGCTAGGGTCTTCTCTACGCTATCCTCAGCCTGATTACATATGTTGTTGAATGCCCCAGTGCTCGTATATGGATTTGCGCTTTTGCTGGTAGTAATCCTGAAAGTATGTACACTGCTGGATCTGCTGTTCTTGTTGGCAGGGAAAGTATTTGCTTTAGCATTCGTTTTTTAAATAGTTCTAGCTGTGCCAGTGGTGTTGCTTTCGGTATTATTAGTTCCATACCATATAATAAGACTGACGTGATGTATGTCTTGAGCAGGTGTATTAATGTGTCTGGGTCTAGACCATTGTTTTCCAATTAAAAAATATGCACTGATAAAAGATAAAAGTCTCTTCAATTGATTTTCATGTTTGACGAATAAAATATAAAAGTTATTTAAAATGTCATAGTCACTTCACTTAAAATATCCTGTTCACACGGTAAAAGTTAAAGGCTACTTAAAACGTGCTGGTCGTTTGGTTAAAGTTCAGACATTGTTGCAAATGTTCTAAAAACTCTAAAAACAGTTCATCGGTCCCTCAACTGTATATGAAACTTAATCATAGCATATGCGGACTGTATTATCTGGAGCCCTGCTGCTTAACGTTCCCTGCATGTCCAATATTCTTGTTTGTCGAAGCATATGGAGTTGGAACATGAGACATCGAGAACAGTATGCTATGTTCGCTACACTGGCTGGGTCTAAATTAAGTTCACTGATTACAGACGTTATGTCCAGTAATAGCTGGATTTTTGTGTCTTGTGGTAGGCATTTCCAACTGGTTTCTTTATCATTTAATATTTCCTCTATTTCTTGGAGTATTGGCTTTCTGACTTCTTCTAATCGTTCGCAATCCAGGATGAAGTGTTCATAATTTTCTTTGTCTTTACTGCATAGTAAGCAGAGTATATTCGCTTCATTCTTGAACATCTTTAGTCGGTTGCTTTGGAATATGTACGAGCCTGTTAGTAATTTAAGCTTGGTTGGTAGCCTATGGAGGTCCCCTTTTGAACTATAGTTGATCTTCAATATTGGGTGCAGTTTCCCTTTTTCCAGATTATCACAGCTCAAATACCGAAGGCCATTATAATATGGAATAGACTCTACAATTGGCTTGCTCCAATGTTCATGTATTTTCCTTTTTACTGCTGTTGTCTATATAGCTTTCTTTGGAGCATTATCTAAGTACCACCATGCTTCTAGCATGTTGTATTTCCTCAGCATATTTTAAATTTCTATAAACCAGCTATTGCTCTCATTTGACTTGACTATTAACTGCCTTCTAGCTAGGGTCTTCTCTACGCTGTCCTCGGCCTGATTACATATGTTGTTGAATAGCCCCAATGCTCGTATATGGATTTGCGCTTCTACTGGTAGTAATCCTGAAAGCATGTACACTGCTGGGTCTGCTGTTCTTGTCGGCAGGGAAAGTATTTGCTTTAGCATTCGTTTTTGAAATAGTTCTAGCTGTGCCAGTGGTGTTGCTTTCGGTATTATTAGTTCCATACCATATAATAAGACTGGTGTGATGTATGTCTTGAGCAGGTGTATTAATGTCCGAGTCTAGACCATTGTTTCCAATTAAAAGTGAACGATTTATTATAATTAACCTACTTAAGTCGATAGCTTCTGGCCGGCTGTGTGCATTTATTGATACTATATTCAACACGGTGCACACAATTAATACCTGTATTATAGTGTCTGTACGGCGACACGTATATCTTCTGTTTTCTACTGACAAATAGCCTACAGGTTCGTGACCCTGGTACCAAAGAAGATTGCCGTAAAGATGAATCTGCTCCACGCTGTCTATATCTATTCTCCACGTCACCAATACCCATTCAAGACAACCTTAGACGTATTGTCTTAAATTCAAACTGAAATAAAACACATGGTTGCTTTATGTACTTGATCAAGCCGGCGAGTTATGTGCAGAAATAAAGAAGTTACCACTGTGCAAATGCCCTTTACAAAAACACACGATTTCTAACACAGAAACCATGAATGGAAGACTATTGGACAGAGCTATGAAATGTTATTTATATCTAGAAATGTAAACAAATCAAGGATGAACAGGCTATAGCTTTTCTTTTCTTCAATGCTGAAAATTATTTGAATAATTTGAAGAAGAAAAGTACCCACCTTTTATGTCCTTCAAATGTTGTTGCTCTGTGTTCGTATGCAAGGGTGTACATGTTATAATACAATTGATCAACTTATTTTTAATTGTTTCTACAAGAGTGTACATGTTACAATACAATTGATCAAGTTATTTTTAATTGTTTCTATTAATTTATAGAAGAAATGAAAATAAAGAAGTCATGGTCACATCATTATTTTCAAAGACACTCAAAATATGAAAATGAAGGGACATAATGTGTATTTCTTAAGGATCGACCATTTAACTTTTATGGAGAGGGGGTTATGTTCCCCTGCCCCCCCCCTTTTTTCCGATGACATCCTCATGTCACCTTTTTATCCTAATTTTTCAACAAAAAATTTTGGACACTATGCCCCATCAAATAACATGGTTGACTACACACTGACCAATCATCATGCCAATAATGAAAGCTATCAGCCTTCACAAACTAAACATACATCCATAGACATGTTTAAAGTCCCATAATTCCTACAAAAATAGGTGAATCAAAATGGTGGGAAAATACAATCAACTACACAAAAATTCATCATGATCAATCATCCTACCAAAAATATGAAAGCCATGCAATGAATATATTTATTCAAGTATTTCAATTACAGCTTTGCTTGGTTGGTGGGAGGGGTTTATCATATATATATAGGCAAGGATGGAACAAGGTTTGTACATAGCTACTTTTTTTTAAAAGGATTAGGGTTTTTGGGTGTTAGTCACTTTCTACAGAATTTCAGTTATATCCCGACGGTCAGTTTAAATATATTGGTGGAGAAACCAAAGTACTGCATCAGTGGTGTAATGGTTAGCATGCTCGCCTCGAGTGGGATAGATCGTGAGTTCGAGCCCAGATCAGGTTAAACCAAAGACTATAAAATTGGTATTGGTTGCTTCTCTGTTAAGCACACAGCATTAAGGAGAAAGAGCAAAGACTGGTTGGCTCAGAATCAGGATAATGGGTGAGTGGGGCGACATGTCAATCAGGAGACTGTTGTTTCAGTGAGCTAGCAATATAAAAACCCAATAAAGCGTGTTGGTCTAGTGACCATCACCATCACCATCATCTCATTGAAAATTAACTTCTTTTCTCCATGATATCGATGAAAAATTGCTGAGTTGGCATTAAACAACAATCACTCACTCCAGTGAAAATTGTAGACACAACAGCCCCATATAGTTTATATTGATCATTCACTACTTTATAACTTATGTAAATGATTTAATGTAATAATTTGTCAAACTGTAAGAATGATAAGTTTACTGTATTTACTCTGGTGCACATCATCATTTCTTAAAATGATTTTTATACAGATGTAGTATTTTAGAGAGATATGGTGTACATGTAGGTCTGTATCTAGCTTATGTCCACATGCACTCAACTTTTAGGTCTGGTGATATTGAACATTTTCTATACATGATGTTAAACAAATATCTAATCAGACATTGTTATACATCTGGCAATAACAGATATATAAAAAAAGATATGATTCCATTTTTTTATTATTCGATATTACATCTTGTTCAGAAAAAGTTTATTGTGAATAAATTGTAAAAAATACTCGCACTTCTAACAATACATAGGACATAAAACATTATCAGTCTAAATTCAAGACATCCATCCAACATTATGTCCAAACTGTTATTCTATTCTCCATTCTTGTAGTTTTCAATATTATACAGTATCCAAGCTCCTGGAGCACACACACCAATAATCATTGCACCACCTAGAAGTAATTTTTCCTGCAAAATAAAAAAAGAGTCGTTGATGCTAGATCAGTAGACAGTACAAGCAATTTTCACATATTTGATTAGCCTCAATAAAATGTACCGTTGATATTAGACAGCCCTCCATGACAAAATGATCAGTGTTAAGTCCAACCCTAATTTAATTTTGTAATTCTGCATGTAAAGTAGTTGTTCTCCTATCCTACATGATAGACACATATTTAGATATGGTACATATGTCTTCCCGTGAGTGACTACTTACAAAATTCCCTGAAACCAAATCCTTCACAAATTGACATCAGACAGTTAGATCGCTGGCACACAATAAGTCCCAGTTTCTCTACACATTGACTTTGGATTGAAATACTTACTACATCAGATATGAACTTATAAGAGAATCTTATAAACTGGACACAATTTTTTTAATTATAAAAAAAGAATGAATAAAGGTTGGTTAACCGTTTAACATAATTGTTATAATGGAAACGTTACAGGCTACACAGATAAACGTGACGGCCTTTCATTGAATTTGTATGTGACACATGATGTGTTACTGTGTTGTTTTTTAAGCTACCTTGTGTGGCAACATCAATTCTAATAATCCCAGTCCTAATTCCCCTCTTCCATTTACAAATGTACAAAAAATGTTTACTTGTTAAGTACAACTTGTATCGTAGTTGATTAGTGAGCTCATTCTTAAAAGTAGACAATTGATAACTAAAAATAAAGTCTTGAATACTGTGGAAAAAAATATGTGACATGGTTTATGTAGTACACATGGTTTATGAATAAGCATGTGTTGGTTCTCATGCCATCGTTTATATATGGAAATAAAATATTTCGTTTTTAAGTAGGTACCTGGTCAAATCGCCCGACTGTAAAATTTCCCCATACAAAATCCCCCCCCCCCCCCCCCCTCCCTTCAATAATGTAATAAAGAAATTAATTTGATTATGAAATCGAGTTCTGTACAATAATTTTGCCCTCTATGTTTATGTATATGTTTTCATTAAAAAAAATCATGAGAGATCTGACCGAACATGATTACATCATTTTAATTGCTTTGACAAGGTAGTCAACTTGAGATCAATATTTTTATATGCAGGGTTCACAAAAAGTTTTTAAGTAGATGGAGAATTTTTGGAAGTAGGCGGAGACTGGACGTCCCCTAGCGTGCGAGGGGGGTGTCCAGGCGGCAGGAGATGCAATCTGGGCATATATTTGAGGAAAATGAAGCTTTTAATTGGTCTCAAAAATGCAGTTTTTTTAGGGTGAATTTTTGTTCCTCTCAAAGAGAAATTGAAGAAATCCAAGCTACAGTCAAAATGCCACAAAATTAGAATCGACTGACAATGCCATGGCAAACACTGAATACACCTGTAGATGTTAGGATAACATCTTGGCATCGTGGTTTTTTTATTCATTACCGGAAATCGGTAACTTCTAATACATTCCAATTTCGGGATGACTCTGAATCAAAATCCACGATCAACAAAACGTTTTGCGGTCATAGGTTACACTGGTTCAACCGTTCAAAAAGATCAAGAGCGATCTGTTGTTTTCTAACGCAGAATGAAATTATAACAGAAAACGAGAAAAAAGTAAATATCTTGATAACATTTCAGTTCTACCAACTTCTATTTTTATTTTTGATAAATTTGTAGACGGC
Source organism: Bathymodiolus brooksi (assembly GCA_963680875.1). NCBI lineage: Eukaryota > Metazoa > Mollusca > Bivalvia > Mytilida > Modiolidae > Bathymodiolus > Bathymodiolus brooksi. The sequence continues at coordinate 65,432,469 of OY804576.1, read as the reverse complement.
GCTCAACCAGAAGTAGTCGGTGAAATTATTGTTTGTAAATCAGTTTGATAATCTTTATGCATAATATCTTTCATATTTTGTGTATCTTTGTGGTGTTTTAATTGAAATATTAACCGCATCGGTGGAGTAATGTTTAGGGTGCTCCCCCCGAGTGTGGTAGATCGTGCATTTGAGCCCAGATCAGGTAAAACCAAATTGGTATTTGTTGCTTCTCCGTTAAGCATGTAGTATTAAGAAGAAAGAGCAATGACTGGTTGGCTCGGAATGTTGGGGCGATTTTGATAAATGTGGGGGTATATTGACGGGTGCGATTTTGCAGTGGGGCGATTTGACTTGCATTCTGTAAATCATACGAAAAAGACAACATTTTCATGTTATATAAGGTAAGCTTCGATTCTGGTTGCTCAGGTTTATTCAGATTTTGCCCCAAAAATGAAAACATAAGTCTTGCAATATTAGACATATTATGAAAAGCTTATATACATAGAAACACATTTTTATACAATCAACAGAAATTGTGGAAATAAAAAATAGTTACATATTCCTTTCAGTGTCCATACATTACATACACACTTTATTTTGATCTAAACAAAGGTCTTATGATGTTATGACTAGTCTATAGATTTTAGATTCTCAGGTCGCACTAGATACGATGACGTAACCCTCAGTCTGCTTTTGCTCCAGCGAGGGTTACGATTCGGTCCCATTCAACGTAAAGGAGCAGCGCCCGGAGTGATTCACACCGGGCGGTTTTTTGTCCTAATTCCGTTGAAGTGGTTGGAAAAATTAGCAGGGGTGAAAGATAAATATATTTAGGTAAAGCTTGAGGTGTTAAGTAAATGCTGCATCAATCCATGGTAGACTTATATCCATCTGAAAATTTGAATGCATGAAATCTTCTTTCTATCCGACATTTTGTTTACAAGTTGCTATTTCACGTGCACTTGCCTCGTTTTGGAGATATCCTTATTTGGATCGATTGCCGTAAACATCGTAGTAAAAGTTTTCCATATTTGGCATTCAGATCCATATATGGATAGGCTCTGCCCATCACGAGAGTCTACGTAAGGTGTCATGGCGGACAAGAAACAATTTTCGAATACGAAATCGATCGTGAAGGTAGAAACAGGTATTGTAACACTTATTTCGTATCACCATTACTTAAAAATTGTAGGCAATAATAAGTTATGACCACATGCAAAAAGAAAGTTAAAATATTCACGGAACGAAAATTTTAATTTCCTACATTACGTAGAATGGGACAGATTCGTAACCCTCGCTGGAGCAAAAACGGACTGAGAGTTACGTTATCGTATCTAAGGTCGCACCTGCTCTTAATATTTTTCTTTCACTTTCAGTTCCGTACGATACATTACGTCATTAGTATCATTACACAGACATGACATGTATCTTGGTCTAAGCGAAACTATTTTGACTATTATTAGATTATCTATCGATCATTTATTAGGTCGCACCTGCTCTTAATAGAATGTGTGCAGACGGAGAAAGAACGTGCACTATTCACACGATCGTCCTTTCGACCTTGCGTATTTATATTATGAACGGATAAATTATTTTAAATGGGATCTTACTGTAAATGGAATTCTATATTTGGGTGGACCTGCTACCAAAGTTGCTCTTTGCTGTATCATGTGCCTAGGTAAGGCTGTGCTTCTTGCTAAAATTCGAGCTAACATTATGAAGAATAGATGAGAACTGCGAATGTCAAAAACTGAAATAGCAAGACCGCAGCAATTTTTTAATCTGTAAAGTGTTCATTTTATGACGTTATACTTCAATGCATTTACCGAAAGTGCACGTGTATTCAAGTTTAGTAGAGTGTTATGGTTTGCAAGATTTTTTTATCCCTTGTCATATACCATTAAAAATAATAATCGTCATTTTTTTTTATTCAGACAGAAGTTGATTTATTGATGCCAAAATAATTTTTACAAGTTGTCGACGCAAAATGTACATTTTGGATGTAACATTCTCTCATAGGTTGGCAATTATATCCATGTTTTATTGAGAGAAAAAAAGAAATAATGAGTGCTTCATAGTTCTTCTCAAGATCACATAGAATTTATATCCTTTATTTTGCCAAATAGTAACTGTAACTTCTTAATTTATGAAAATGTAAAATGAACAGACAAATGAAATACACATAAAACACTACTTACATCTATTTTTTCAGAGATGGGGGTAATATAGCAATTGTAGTTATATAACTCACAGCTCAGATGCTATAATAGGTGAAACTGCACACACATATGCATTTTATCTTAAGAGACAGCAAGTTTATCGTTGAATAACGAATAAGATTTAGCATTTCTTGTCGCCTGTTTGCAAAAATTATTGGAAATAATGGCAACTGGGAGGTATATAGAAAACAAAATATAATGACAAAAATTTAAAGAGTTCCATCAAACCTTATCTTTTATGAAAGAACTGTCGGTGGTCCTAAATCATTAACATCTTATTCCACCATTAAATCATTTTTGTCACACGAAGGCATTAAATCAAACAATAACATTATTTTATATAAAAACGACAAATTGTAATGACCCAAAAGAAGTGTCAGAATTTTGTTTATTTTGTAAATGTTGCTAAAGACACAGGCGATGAAAACATACAGAAGGCATTCAAGCATAATAAAAATTGAAGAAAATAAGACTGATGACACAGAATTAAACGTTAAACGTGTGACAGAAGAGTATGCGAATAAACAAACAAGTGAATCAAATATATAAAAAAAAAAAAAAAAGTAAGACTATAGAGATCACCAAAAATCTTAAAATTGGCACAACCGTCAAAATCAAATCCTATCAAAATTCTAGTAAATAAATCAATTGAAAGCTCAATTTTTCCTGAAAATTTAAAGGATGCACAGGTATCCCCACTAATTAAAATAATAACTGTCTTGATAAAGGAAACTACAGACCTGTAAGTGTGTTACCATGCATTTCTAAAATCCATGAAAGAGCTATACTGTAATCCATTAACTGGTCATGTATTATACATTTATACCTGGTTTAGGTTGTCAAGCAGCACTTTGATAATAGAAGACTGGAAAAGGCTCTGGACAACAATAAATTTATTGCTGCAATTTTTATGGATCTCTCAAAAGCCTTTGACTGTTTACCAACACATAATATACTTTTCTTAAAATTGGAAGCATATGGCCTATCAAAAAATTCTCTAAAATTATTACAATGTTATCTAGAAAACTGAAAACAACGTAAAATGGGAAGCTCTTATAGAGATTGGGATCAAATGTTTAAAGGGGTACCACAATGTTCAATTCTGGACCGTTCTTTCCATTACCTTTATAAATGACATGTTTCATTTTTTTCAAAATAGCATACGTTTTACAACTACGCCGATGACAATACAGTATTATATTGTGATCAGGACACACATAATGTTGTTATGTATTAGAGACTGGTAGTCTAAAATTAATAAACTGGATTTCAATAAATTTAATGAAAGCAAATCCGACACATTTCAGACTATATCAATGTATTTTCCATGTAGTCGATTTGAAAAGCTCATTAGAGCTTGTGTTTGTAGTTTGTTTAGTGAATATCGACTTTAAATCAATTGAAAAATGAATTGCATTGAATTGCATATAGCAAACGGCGATTATGCACGGGTGTCACTTCCTCTATGCAGAATGGGTAGATATTTTCAGCTTCTACTATCTATTACATGTATATGATTGCGTGGTAAATTCACTTTTCAATGTATTACAGCAAAATATAAATGGATCGTGGGTGGGTTTTTTAAAGCTATGATATAACAACGAGTTGTATATCTACAAACCCTCAACTTCCTAATTGATACGTATATATCTAAGACATATTTTTTCTATAGTAAAAAGAGAAAACCTCTAATCCATAAAGGTGCAAGATTAATGACTGTATTTTATCTTTTCGCTTCCATGTAATGTAAATTACAATAAAGAGTGCACTCGACTCGCAGCCGCAAGTGATAAAGTTTACCAGTTGCTTGCCTATGGTCTGTGGTTCTCTCCGGGTACTCCGGCTTCTTCCACCACTAAAACTGGTCGCCATGATATAGTTGATATATTGCTGAAAGTGTCGTTAAACACAATCAATCAATCAATCAATCAATCAATCGATGTAATGTTTGTGTTTTAATTTAATAAAGATGGTAGCCGAATGTTAAACACAAACAACCAATCAGAAATGTGACCAAGATGAAAATGTAACTTTTTACATGTCAAAACGGGTACTATAGAAATTTGACAAAAGGGTAGCATGTTCCTTTTGGTTTAACCCGAAAGTTGAATGACAGTATAACTAACTTATTTATCGCTCATAACCTAGAAATAATCTCCGCCATAAATGAAATGAACACTATATGATATGAAAAATAATTAAAAATAATAATAAAATGATCTTTAATATCTCTGATGTTTTTCCCATAATTTTTATTTACATTATTTAAACATTACGTTTGTTTATTTATGTTATTTATTTGTAACTGAATACTATATAATATTTAGTGCTGGACTGTTATTGCTGGCCCAGGGTGAGGCAGTGTCAAGGTAAATTTCAGTGTTGATTAATTAAAATTGTCCGAAATGTTAGATCAGGAAATCATACTAAACGTACGAATCAATGTAGTGAACATTCCTGTATACGGTATGAATTTGTTTTTACTATCCCCTCTACACAGAAACTGTTCGTCATGTAAACAACAACTGTTTTTAGTCTTTAGATTTGTTAACCTACTGTCACATTCTTGCAAATCTTGATCTCGGCAACTCGGATCAGGTGTAACCGTGTTCATAAAATTATGAAATGTAATATACACATAACCATCTTTCCTTAATAGAGGACATTAATGAAATACAACATATTAATGATTATATTGATCAATTTGATGGTACACCATATGATCTACTGAGTACTGTACTTTTTAATATGTGTTTAGATATGAATATGTCTAACCTTGGCTCTCCCAAATTCGTCTGCCTAACACTAACAGCTATCACGTTAAAGATAACTTTTACGTGTTATCGAAATCTAGGCTACTTTATACACAAATAAACTTGTAACATAAATACACATTTTTCCTTTGATGTTTTTATGCAGTAATCAACTTAAAAATAGTGAACTTTTACAAACCATGGTCTAATATGAAGATCTTGATGTTATTCCATGATTTTGCACAAACCATGGTCTAACATGAAGATCTTGATGTTATTCCATGATTTTGCGAACCTTGACGAAAGCACAGTGGGTAAATGTGTCCGAAATTTTTTTTTACTATATAATACAAGGGGAAGAACTCACTTGCTTGCATTTTTTTTAAGTGGTCGTGTTAAATTGATTGTAACTTCGGAACGCCTTAATATTTACAAAAAATGTTTCCATCAGTCGAAAGCCAAGTAATATTCCTTTCCAAAGAGACCCCAATTGTTAAGTATAGGCCTCCGAACTGCTGAGGTACCCTACACGAATCAAAACAAAACGGCGTGAAAATCGAAGTCGGACAAATGATGGGTTAATCACTTCACATCTGTACAGACATTCCTTGGCGTAAACGAGTCATTTTGACTAGCTAAAATAAAATACTTTCATCCATTCAAATTACATTCAAATTTCTTACCTTTCGCCAATCTATATGCCCTTTAAGTCTGTTTTTGAAAGAAATCCCCTTTCCATCCTTCCCAAACACCACGGACTTGAAAATATGAGCGAGTTCTAACGGGTGTTTTGATTGGCTGAACAGATTTGACGACCTTCCCCTTTTCATCAAAAGACATGTAGAGTCTAGAGATGTTCCGAAAAAGTTAACCCAGCATTTGTACGACTTCCGATTTTCACGCCGTTTTGATTTGGTTAGTGTAGCTTACCTCAGCAGTTCGGAGGCTTACACTAACAATTGGGGTGTCTTTGGAAAGGAAAATTTTATGTAAATATTAAGGCGTTCCGAAGTTACGATCAATTTAACACGACCACTTAAAAAAATGCAAGCAAGTGAGTTCTTCCCCTTGTTGTATTATATACTAGTAACAAAAAATTTGGACGCACCTAGCCCCTGTGGACGAAAGCACCCAATATTGATTTCTGTTACAAACCATATATACCATGGATCTTGCTCATGAACTTATTTAAACCAACTCATCCTTCGGATTCGTTGGTTTAAATAAGTTAATTCGTTAGATCCATGGTATATATAATACATAATGTTGTTGAAATGTATCTTTATCATGTAAAGCAATACATCAACTGATCAACTGTTTCGAGAACGCAAATGCAAACACTTCTCTGAAATCAATGGCTCCTCCAACAACACTGTGTTAGCGGTAGACAAAAAATGTCAATAGCCAAAGTGGCTAATCACCATTTTTTTTCATAGCCACACAGAGCTCCAGATAATTTTCAAGTCCAAAGGGTAATTACCCCCTACTTTTGAAAATGATGGGTATTTGCATATTTCCTTTGCACTGTTGTACTCTCTACTTCAGAAAAGATTGCTTACATGTACATGTACACTTTTAAAATTATGTTTGAAACAAGTGTTATTCAATAAACGCAGGATGTAAGTGAAATGTATATCTGTTTAATTTGACATGATTGTGTCATGTTTATTAATAAAATGTTGTAAATATTTTGTTGTGTTTACTTTATATAACTGACTGATAACTTTTTCATGTTTTCTTTTCGTTTGCACAGGCACTCTGGTACACTTTGTGATTTTCGTTATTTTCATTAAAATTAAATATTTTCCCTTTAGTGCCTCTATTCTAACCTTCTCTATGCAGAATCACCTAATTTTGACATATTTAACACATTTTGATAAAACCCATTTTATTCTACTTTAAAGTTGATATTATAGCAGAAAAAATAGGTTTTATCAAAATGTGTAAAATACGTCAAAATTAGGTGATTCTGCGTAGAGAAGGTTAGAATAGAGGCACTAAAAGGGAAAATATTTAATTTTAATGAAAATAACGAAAATCACAAAGTGTACCAGAGTGCCTGTGTTCGATTGTTGCTCGTCAACTTCGGCAGTTTTCACAGTCGTTTTGATAATGTCATCAATGATTCCTTTAACTATGCTGTCACTAGACACAGATGAAACTGTCAGGAACTTAAGTATAGAATTTTCCGGAGCGCTCTTGCGTTTAGTAGCACGCTTATTCATGTTCTTGCTCATTTTCAACGAACAACGTGTTCCCAAATTTACTTTCGTTTTAGTTCTTACTTATTACATAAACCACTCCTTATAAGGAGCACCACATTTATTTGTAATATTGACCGCGATTGGATGATTTATCGTAAACATCCAATCAGATCTCTTTTGACATCGATGCTTAGAAAGGCAAACATTCGGTACCCCTCAGATGTATACGCTCTCTCCTTCGAAAAGTATAAAGGCCAAAAGGGAAGTAATTGCAGGATATTTCTCAAAGACAAAAATGTATTGTTAATGTACACGACTGTTATCAGCATACAAGTATGCTCCGAATTTGGAAAGTTTGCTTACACAGCAATATGTATGCATAATGTGTACACTCTGATCTGATAATACATGTGTTTTTACTCGTTTTTATAGCGTAAAAAATGCAAATACGCAGCTTATCTGGAGCTCTGGCCACACATCTGAAATCAACACAAATGAACAAACACTCATTTGAAATTATGTAACACTTTATTCAACTTAGAACCAACAAAATCAACAAATGAACAAATGAATAAGTTTACTTACAATACACTACAGTAAGTAGAACAGTCACTAGCAGGGCCATTGTCCAACTGAACCCATTTAAATTGTTTGAACCATTCATTTTTAATTTTGCGAGTGTCATTTCTGTCATAAGGTTTTTTAACTTTGGTATCAGCTTTACTTTTCTTAATTATGGGATTTGTAAAAAATGACAAAAGTGTCACTTGCGGTTTTCTAGGATTAGAATCTGTCTCTGATTCATTCGAGACCATAGCAAGGTCAGATTCTTATATCTTGAGATGGTCCAGCACAGAGCAGCTAGGTACACATGTAACAGATACCACAATACCAGCTCAGTTACTGAAATGCTACGAACACTCGATTGGCCAACTTTAGAGAAAAGGTGAATAAGAATATGCATCATCTTTCTCTACAAAATCATGCATCACCTTACAAATTTACATATTCAATCTGATCCAAGAACAAGACAATATCCACACCCGTTATTCTTACAGACTAATACAAACAACTAAAGATTCTTACAAATACTCATTTTTTCCCAGAACAATAGCACAATGGAACCTCCTACCTGTAGCTGCAGTACAATGCACTACACTAGACAGTTTCAGAGAGCAGATCTCAATATCTGATCTCGAACAACACCTCAACATCTAAATATCACACTTGTAAATAGTTTTTACCTAAATTTGGCTAAAATGTATAATATATAAAAGGAAGTAACTTCTGAAATTTTATCTCAAGATTGTACATATTTGACTATATACAATGTATATCAAATTAGGCCCCACGCACTCGCGGCATAGCAACATCAGTGCCCGGCACGTTATCATCAGTATGTTGATGGAGTGCTGAACTATAAAGAAGAATAAGATTTGTACTTGTCGGCCGTGTGGTAAACATTAAAAGTAAAAAGAAAATCGCTATCGGAAACAGATTTTTGTATCCGGAACTGAAATGTTTTTAGCGTAAATAATTTTCCGGAAATGACTAAAAAGACCCGTCTTTATGTTCGGGTTTGAATATTACTTTTATTTACATCTTGTCAGCTGAACGTTTTTTCAAATACATGTTACTGGTTTGAAATTTAACAAAGAGTTTTTCGAGTACCGTAAATATTTTATTAGCCATATCTGAAATTTAATCGCCCATGGCGAGTGTGGCGACCTTTAGCGCTAACACAGCAACGTTACATTCGTCAAGTTCGTCCCCCATATGTAAATAGCTATGACATCACATATATTGGACCAAGCACAATTACCTTGTTGACTAAAAAATATGTTCAAAGTAGAGAAACAATGGTAAATCGATCCAATTTTAAGTGAAAAATTGTCAAATCCAACGATGAAATATTAAAAAAAGTAAAAATAACCCTAAAAAAAATGTGACAAATTTTTATTCTGTGTCATTGTTCCCAGATTTGTATCACTTTATGCACAAGATTTGCTAAGGATCATCAACTTTTCAGCAGCTGTTTATGAAAATTTGCTTAGCATTCATGTATCAATTTTATTTAGGTCATTTGTCGCCATCACTGAAATGTCGACAATCTTCCAAAGTGACCTTGTTGGAGGATTTCTGTACCTGTTTAATCATATATAAATTGGTTAAAACAGTCTTCGAAATTAGACTTTCGAATTTACTGGCCCGGAAGCTTCAAAATTAGAATACTTATATAGACTATTTAAAAAATTTGGCAAAAGTCACTGGTCCGAATCAATTTTCACTGGCCGTGGGCCACCGGACCACTGCTAAAGTCGATTACTGTTAAAAGGAGATGTTGAAAAGGGACTTAGTAAATATGATGATTCTGACACATATTTTTCTAGATGATTCTGACACATATTTTTCTAGTTTTATGTAGAAATTTCCTGTTTCAACCTCATATTTTGGTTTTGCCTTCAGCATTCTTTTCAACTAAATAGTAAACGATGATCATCTGTAAGATGGTGTCACTGGACTTCCAGTGAGCACTTAATGTAAACAGCGATGGAGGACGAACTTGTGGTGCAGACGAACTTAGGGTGTTGAAGGATATACATGTATCTTAATGTCACCTATTTAAAATGGTTAATTTTGTTCACATAGGATATCACATTATTTTGATTGGATCATAGGTCAGAACCCTGAGGTTAATGAGCTGAAATAATGTAAGAAATCTAACCTAACACACATGTTCAGGGCTTTTAATCAAAATTTAAGTAGCTGGCTAAAATTTGAAAGTAGACAGCTATTTAAAGGGGCCGATGGTTCGTCGAGCAAATCTCTGCACCTTTTTGATCGAGGGTGTAGGGGCTGTTAAAGACCCCCTAAAGCTCTGGGGTAAATGAGGCCAAATCCTGCATTCTGACCTAGTTTCAGCTTTCCAAATAGCCAATTTTTTGTGTGATTTTTTTTTTCTTTCAGAGCATTTAAAATGTGTGGCATCTCCCCCACACAAAATATCATGTGTCTAGTAAAATACTGTGTCCACAATTGCTTTTAATATACACTTATTCAACTTTACCTTGTCGACATGCTGCGGTCGTATCATGCTTCGTTCTGTGTAGCCCTTTATTCCAGTTATATAATGATACATGTAAGCATGGGTTATTGTTGCTCTATTGAGATATTAATATTGTGTGTTAGACCGTCTAAAACCATGTTTATTTCTGAAAATTTGTAGAAATGCGAAGGCTGTAATGTCCATTTTGAGTGAGCAGGGCTCATCAAACCATGTGAAGCAGGTGACATTCTCACCCTCTATCGACTGAAGTCGCTCTCCCTCGGATCCAAATCAAAATTAAATTCACCTTGTTCTGTTTTGAAAGTCGCTCCTTTCTTGCAAATACAATGATAGTGCAAATGCATTTATAAGAATGAGTGAAATGTGTTTTATTGAAAAATGAAGAGAGTTTTACTTGGCGAAAAAAGAATCATGGCAAATTTCTAAATTTGGTACTGATAAAATTCCAGGTGAATATATATTCCCAAATCTAAAAAATACAAATTGATGCTTTCTAAACCATATTTTATTGTTGAATTTTGCTAGAATTAAATTATTTTCATCCAATATGAGTAATTTTTAGCTTTTTCAAAACTCAGCAATCGACTTGGAGGTTGTTTTTAAAATTTTAGCAGAAGGAAACAAACTTTTTGATTACAAATAAAATCTAATGTCAACTAATACAAAATGTTTATTTTCAACAACAGTAATAAAAATAGAAAGTTAATTATGAAGACATTAACCAGATGTTAGTAAATGCACATTTCAAATGCAAATATTTAAAAAAAAAATGTTAAGAAAAAACATATTTTTGTAGAAACATGACTTTCTCGCGATCTTAGAAGTCTCTCTGTCATGTCCGTACCTCCCTCATGTTATCTTAGGAGATGTCAAGTCTCCCTATTTTTTGAAAGTGTGATGATGAGCCCTGAGTAGTACATTGTCTGTTGACAGATTTCTCTATCTCTTACAGTTTCTGATATAACTCCACTGAAAGAAGTCAAAATTCCAATCTAATTAAAACTAAATCTTGAATTGCCCCCTTTTCTGATATGTTGTACATTAAGCGACATATCAGAAAGGGAGAGCAATTCAAGATCTAATTTTAATTAGATTGCCAAAATTCCAAAATGTGAACTTTCTTATTTTTCATCCAATCCCAATTCTATTTTGGAGGAAAAGGAGCTAAAATTAAAAAGAGTAAAACTTTTGTAATTCCACATATTACTATTAGGAAAATACATGTGTTACAATTTATATTTTTTATCCAATTTTGATGTGGATTTCTTTGAATTGATATTGACAAGGGCTTCAGACAATATTATATTCCAGTGGATTTCCTCTATCAGTTATGATTTTCAAGTTAAATCTTTTTAAATATTTTATAAGATGAGGGTCCCATTCTGTTCTTACAACTAAAATACAAAATGTATGGCAAGGGAAAAAATATAATTAGAAATTTAAAAATAGTGTGAAATCAGTTTAAAAAAAGTATTTGTCCAATATTTAAACTGTTGGTTTGACTGAGTTCAAAGAACAAGAAATAATTTGATGGCTTTAGATATACATTTTTGTACAAACAAATGTATATGAATGGAAGTTTGATCAACATATGGTTTGAGTTATAAATCTTTCATCAGAAAATTAGCATAGGAACCATCAAGATAAGTGGCTGATGATCTGTCCAATTACCAACTCTAGTCCTATGTCCATGTACCATAAATGATTTATTAACTTCAATCAGACCAATTGTTTATCTATCTTCTTTTTTTAATTTCAGATTTATTTTGGATTGTGGCCCAGGAATGTTGTGTTTATTTATTTTAATGATTAAGGTGGGTACACATACACTAACAAAAATGTAGATTAACTCATTTTTTCTTCTTTATGTCAGCTTAATACTGACTGATCATTTTGTCTTTATTCTTCAGTTTGGGATAAAATAAATGTCAGTCAACTGTCATACATATACAGGACAATTGTAACTGTTTAATATGGATCACAACTTCACCTATCATGTTAGCTTAATTTTTATGAAAGTTAATGAATTAACTCCCTGATTTTCTGTAACATAGTATTCAAAGTCATATGGAATCATCTATGTATCATTTAAAACTTTCCATTACTCTTGCCTCCAACAAATATCACAGAAAATCAGTCTTTTTATAACCACAGATGGTGCGGCACCTATGCAATTAGTGCCAATCACTCTAAAGTTGTGAGATCTAATCCCACTCATGGCGAGTTGTACTTGATACAACATAATGTGATAAAGTTTGTCAGTGACTTGCAGCAAGTCTCTAGATCTGGGTACTCTGGTTTCCTCCACCAATATATATAACTGAAATATTGTTGAAAGTGCATTAAACACAATAACCCTAACCCTTTTACTAAACACACATTTTTTGTACATATTCAGATATCACATATAGTTTTCACTTTCCCATATATTTTTTTTTTTTATCTGTTACTTGTGAATAATGTTGTGGTATACATGTAAATAAAGTCTATATCCCACATAACTTTAATTAGAAAGACCATGTAAAAAAACTTACTCATTTGAGACTTTCTTAGAGGTCAAATAAGGTTAATTTTCATTTACATGTACATGTACAGTCATATAAGGTTCAAAATATACATTGGCCAAACATATCTTGACCTTGATGACACTGTCCTTCATAGGTTAAAATATAGTCATTAAAAAAATTGAAATGAACACAGATTTAATTTTACTTATAAGGAAATAAACTCTGAATCATCTCTGTGAATAATTCTCATAAAAATCATTTGTTACAAAAAAAATCATGGGGAAAGAACATGGATGTGGAAAAGGTTTTTGTTTGAATGTCAGTACTCAGGGGTCATCGTCATCCCTCATGGTGACGTACATGTAGCTAATGAGCAGTTTAAGGGCATTGAAAATATAGATTTTTTGGTAGGAATAAAACACTTTATTACATATATTTTGTTTTACAATATTTGTATGAAATTGCATGCAGAAATGCAGATCCATATTGATAATAGATATTTATTTTGGACAAATTGGTATTTTTTAATAAGTAGCTCCAAGTTTTAAGTATTCCCCAGGTCATGTACACATGTATATATACACTTACTGGTACATGCTTCTGCAATTAGAAGTATTTTGTTGTCATTATGTTTTAATGAGGTTTTGAGTTTTGTCACTATATATTAAGGTGTTATTATTTATCTGTAGATAATCAGCTTTATTGTGAGATTTTATCTAGTAGGTAAACAAATCACATTGTCAAGTTATATAATAGTTAAAACACATGATACATATTTTAATCTTTACAAATCCAACCAAAGGGTTGTTACATTGGATTGAAAAATTTGAGGTCAGTTAAGGTTATTAATTATCATTTTAAGTCACATGAGGTACACAATGTATGTTAGGAAATTGAAGAATACTCATAGAACTAATATGTTATAAACACCCCTCCCCATAGTGTTTTATATAAACATTACGGTTTATAGAACATCATACATTTGTAGTGTACATGTACCTGTTTGTACTTTTTGGTTTATATTGACTGATTCTATTTTTCAGGGAACAATATGTTGCCTCACAGCATTATCTCCCTTGTATACATTTTCAGTGTCGTTGAAACTCTTACAATACTTATACTGACATCAGTTTGATGAACATGTAATTATTTGTGATTGTATAGTGATGTCCAACACATATTGTGTTATGTTTTTTGTTTGGTTTGTCTTCGTCTTGTGTCTTGTGTGCCCAATGTTGCCAATTTCTCTGGATTGTCCATTCTTGATTGCCCCTTTGGTTTTCTTTAATGTTTATTTAATCATTTGTATGCTATCCCATCCATATTATGACAAGAAAGCTGGTCAACAATTCCACCAATAATATCAACAAAATGAACAATCACCTCTCTCCTTTCACCTCAATTAAATGAAGCAAATTTAGAAGGTGATATAATACCTACGTGTACGTGTACAAATGTTTGAGTTTTAGTATTATTCATATGTTTGTTGTTGATATTATTTTAACATGTTGCCTCACAATGAGGGAGTGTTTTAGAATCTTCACAGATTAATACAAATATGACTTTCAGGTCAACTGGCCCAAAGGACAATGTATGATACATGTATATTGTATAGTCATTACTTTCAGGTCATCGTCTATATTCGTCATTTGTATTGTCCATTAACCTTTCACACTTCATCTTCTCTGAAACAACTGAACCATTTTAAAGGAAATTTTGCTGGAATGTTGCTTGTATTGTCCTTTACAACTTTTTTTTTTAACGAAAAATCCAAGATTAAGCTTACTATACATGTAGGATGGTTTACCATTGGTAAAATATATATGTAACGTTTCTTCTAGATTGAACCCAAACTGTACATAAATAGTTATTAGAAGATGATCTTTGCAAAGTCTACATATTTTGCCTTTTTTGGGTTGATTCTGAAATCCCATTTGAAAATGGTTTAATTTGGAACCTGCAGGGATGATATTTTAGAAAAGTTCTCTGATACTTTTTATATTGTCAAATCCAAAATGTAGGTGGTCCTTTACAAAGAGTTCGTTTTTACATTACTAAGGGAAATTAAAATGATCACATTAGCAGGCATAATCTAGCTTTGAAATGTTTGGGAGAAGCGAAGAATATTAAGGAGAAGTTACATCGAGTCAGGGGAAATTGATGGAAAATGATTAAGACACACTTTATTATACTGAAACAACGTAACAGATAATATAGTGACTATTTCTGAAACTTTTTTTTTTTAGAATACTAAGGACATACAATGTATCTATTCTATATATATAATATATATATATATATATATATATATATATATAGAGCAATGCCTTTATTTGCAGGATAACACATTTCACACTGCCAAATTAAAGACCTTTTGTTTTGTCGTCAAAACATTCTGTCCTCACCTTAAATCCTTTACTTCTCTGACTTCAGGGTTTTTGCAATTTCAATTGTTTTTAATTTTAAGATTGCACTTTAACTGTACAGCTCACAATATGTGTCTTGAATAACAATAAAGTATTTGTATTGTATAATTAATTTCTGTTATGTGATTATATGAAAGGGTAGACATGCCCTGTCTGCAACTCCTCTGAAATCAGTGAATGAATTTCAATGAAAATTTCAGGGACTAGTACCATTTTGCACCTATTTTATTTTTTGATCCAAATGATTTTTGGCCTCTCCCAATTAGTGAAAACCTTTAAAAGGAATAAAAGAAACCATTTAATCAGTCATTCTCTGGAAAGCACATTTTTGAGCAATCATTGAAAGTATGTTGCATACAGAAAATTGTAATTAACAGATTAATTTTAATCAGATAATGATTTAAAGCATTTTTTGGGGAGATTTTTTGGCATTTTGATACAAAACATATGGAATAATGATTGATAGATATGGGATGAAACTGATACCAGCATATTAATATTCAGATATATTTTATTGATAAAGCATGAATTTGTATATGATGAACAAAACTTAAAATTCCTAGACCTAGTCTTGTCTGATCTAAAAACTTGATGAAATACATTTGTATACTTCTGTTTTACATGTGTAATTTATATCAGAAAAATGGTAGTAATTTAAATACACTGATTATTCTTGATGAAATATATATCATCCGATACAAAAATGTAAATGTATGCAAATAGATTTAATTAAAACTTTTAAACAATTAACATGTTGAGCATTAATTGGGATTTGTAGACTTAAATATGTGACTAGAAAAGTCATGGTTTTACACAATTTTATCAAAATTGTATCCCCAGTTGCAACCTGTTCCCATTTATATGCATGGTTATGTGGTGTCTAGCATATTCACATCCAACATGGCACATACCCGGTTGTGTCCGACATTCACATCCAACATGAGACATACATGTGTATGCCATGTGGTGTCCAATTTCAACATATTCACACATATCAGTAGTTTTAAAATTCATCATAATATTTGTCCTTTGTAACATTTGCAACCAGCGTGATAAAATATATTACCCTAGTATACAGTGTATATTGTATATACATGTATATATATATATATATATTAATCATTGTATATACCACAATTCCTGGTTTTTCAGTGACTTGCAACAAGTCAGTGGTTTTCTCGGGGTTCTCCAGTTTCCTCCACCAATAAAAATGACCGCCACAACGTAACTGAAATGTTGTTGAAAGTGGAGTTAAAGACCCTAAACCTAACCCCATAATTCCTGTGAAGGGAAGAACTCTTTTCTACTCTATTAAATTGTTGATTTATAAACTTTTAGTAAGATGTTGATTTGAAGATTGTATTTGTATAACTAAAGAGTCAGACCATGATATAGATTAAGATTTGGTCAATTGTGTAAAAAGAAAAGATAATACTAACAAATTGTTTACATGACTGGTATGTCATTACAAAAAACATATCTTGTTTCTCCTGAGTAAAGGGGTAAGATAGAAATTGAAGTGATTAGGTTTAGACAGATAAGATAATGTTTGTAAAGATGAAAGTCATTTAAATAATTACTGAAAAATTTACAGTTTAGAAATACAAACACTACTTTAATAGGTATTTCTAGACAATTTGAGATTTCTTTATTACTAGGACGCCAAACATTTTACTATTATACAGGTATAATCTTCTCAGCTGTGTCTGTGAAGAAAAGTTAATGAAGATGATATATGTAGATCAAATATAATTCTTTTGTATAAAAAAAACAAGATAAGGTAAGGGGAGATGTACCTCAAAACATGTTTCTATCTGTTAATTTAAAAAATAGATACTGTCCTAAATTTTGTTGATGCATTGATATTGATAACATATTTGTTAATTTTTTATTGCTGTGCCATAAAACATGAGGAGGGTTGTCCTAGTTGTGATTGTTTGGTAGTTAGATTTACAACTACCTGTGCAATCGGTGCCTATCACCACTAATGTAGTGAGTTCCAATCCCACTCATGGCGAGGTGTACCTGATACAACATTATGTGATAAAGTTTGTCAATGACTTGCGACAGGTCGGTGGTTTTCTTCTGGTACTCCTATTTCCTCCACCAGTAAAACTGACCTCCACGATATAGCTGAAATATTATTGAAAGTGACGTTAAACGCCATAACCCTGACCCTATAAAACAGGAGTAAAAATTGAGACCATCATGACAAGTTGAGAGCTTATATACATGTAATGGTACAGTCTTCCCATACTGGTACACAAAACACAAATATGAATATATTTTTAACATAATCTTTTGTTTTTACCCAAGGTTTTATTTCATAGGTGATCAGCCTTATTAACTTATAAAATATTAGAATGGATTTTATTCATTGAGTATAATTTCTGTTTATTTGCAGAGCCATAAGTGGCATACAAATTTTCACATGTTTGGTTGGAAATGTGATTCAGACAAGATCAAACAAATGAATTATTAAATCAAACATGATGAAAGGGGTCTAAGCATTTGTAAACATTTAAAAAAATTCTATTCAAAGTTAATTATGATTTTAAAAGACTCAAATTTATAGATTCGTATTACATGTACAAGTATTCAATATGTGCATTGGAATATCAAAAACTGTTCTGAACAGGCCTTTCAATAAGGGACGGTATCAGGTACTTTGACCTGCCTAAAATGGTCTTCGGTACCTCCTGATTTTAAAGAGTGTTGTATAAGATATTCATGAAAATTGTTCAAATTTTAATAAAAAGTACCGGGTACCTCCTGTAAATAGTGAAGTACTGGTACACTTGAAAAATGCTGAAAGCCCTGTCTGAATTTTCAGAATTAAATTTTTTTTTTTTTGATGTATGAAATTTCTTCCTATTGTATAAAACATGGAAAACTTCCGATTCCAGAGCCCTGTCTGAATATTCAGAATTAAATTTTTTATATATTGATGTATGAAATTTCTTCCTATTGTATAAAACATGGAACACTTCCGATTCCAGTGCCATGATTTTCTTTTTAATTTAAAAACAAAATGGAGACCTCATTATTTCTAAAGAGAAAGTAAAATTGTGAGATGTTTTCACTGGTAGTAATTTGCCAGGTTTTGGTTTTTAGTTGGTTTATGTATTTCTTATAAACAAGTCAAGTATTATAGAGTACTGGGGTAATCTCATGGATTATAAATATGCAAGATCTGTTTATTCTCTGGTCTGAATCTTCAAACAATTTGATTTAAGATTGAATTACTTTGAAAGGAAATGTAATTATACAAATATATTCAAATTGTAAATGTCAGATACTTGTATTCAGACTGCATTCACGTTTTAAGTCAGGTTTCATGTTAAATAAATATTATCAAAAATGATAATGAAAAACTTCTGCATACAGATTGCAAGACTTCTGATTGTAATTGAATTAAAGTAAATATATTGATTGATTGATTGATTGATTGATAAAGTAAATACATGTATAAGATTGCTAATTGTGAAACAAATTTGATATTGGGGTTAACATTTGTTGTTGTTGTGTGTCACTGGTACTGTTCAAAGCAACCAATTTGGCATACATATATAATTTTCAGACGTATATAATATTTAGTATTAACCTAGTATCCTTAGTAACTTTGAGATCCAGTGGGACAGATATATTGTATGGTTGTCACTTGCTTCTAGACGTTTGTATAATATACTTTATTTCCTGTGACTGTATAATGAATTCTTCATTATCCTATACAATATATTAAAAATTGCTGAGTTAGATTGCTGTCAAATTATAATATTAAGTATATATGTACCATCTACACACGCTTATACACATGTCTTACGTATATCCCTAGATTTGCCTTACGAGAAAAGGTAACACTACGATTATTGAAGCTCCTTTTAATAGGGAATGGATGTGGTCGAGTGGTCTAGGGCGCTGGACGTAAGGCTAAGCGAATGGTGCTGCAGTGTATCAATGGTGTGGGTTCGAATCCCGTTGAGGGAAGAACAAAAATTTGACAGCTCTAAAATCTAATTCTAACACTGTTTGGTTTAATTTTCAGACGTATATAATATTTAGTATTAAGCTAGTATCCTTTAAAGTAACTTTGAGATCCAGTGGGACAGATATATTGTATGGTTGTCACTTGCTTCTAGACGTTTGTATAATATACTTTATTTCCTGTGACTGTATAATAAATTCTTCATTATCCTATATAATATATTAAAAATTGCTGAGTTAGATTGCTGTCAAATTATAATATTAAGTATATATGTACCATCTACACACGCTTATACACATGTCTTACGTATATCCCTAGATTTGCCTTACGAGAAAAAGTAACACTACGATTATTGAAGCTCCTTTTAATAGGGAGTGGATGTGGTCGAGTGGTCTAGGGCGCTGGACGTAAGGCTAAGCAAATGGTGCTGCAGTGTATCAATGGTGTGGGTTCAAATCCCGTCGAGGGAAGAACAAAAATTTGACAGCTCTAAAATCTAATTCTAACACTGTTTGGTTTAATTTTCAGACGTATATACAAATGTATATATATATATGACAACTATAATAAACGAACCCCAGATGACAATAAAGTTTATTATCATAGCTGTGGAGATTTAACACAGAAGACTTTGGCATACTTGGAAATGAACTTTTGTTTACCATGTAATACCTGCCATGTGAATATTAATCTAAAATAAATCAACTTTCACAGCTATATAAATCTGACCAAGTATATACATTTTTGTGGTGAATTTTCTATAGAACATTAACACATCAGTGTTGTAGATCGTGAGTTTGAGCCCTGGTCGGGTCAAACCAAAGACTATACAACTGGTATTTAAGGAGTAAGTTCAAAGACTGGTTGGCTTGAATCAGGATAATGTTTCCGAGTGGAGCATTATGTTTACCCACAGACTTGTTTCAGAGAGCTAGCACTATAAAAATCCAACTCCACATTTTGGTCAAATACAAAGCGGACCTCATCATCATCTCATTGAAAATTAACTTGTTCTCACCATGATATAGCTGAAAAATTGGTCATTTGGCATTAAACATCAATCATTCACTCTGTAAGACATGACCTATGTACTGTATTTTTAAAGCGGAGATCCACTTTCACAGAAAAAATTGCAAATATGACCATACTCTCATTTCTACATATTGGTTGGTATATATTCCGGTATATATATTCAGGAAAAGTGCAATACAATACTACACTGACAGAACAATTCCAAAATCCAATAGGAAATGTTTAGAAAGATGCAAAATCAATATACTTTGTTGTACTTTCATGGCTTGGTAAAGGTAAAGGTAAAAGTGGAGGGGGTTAAAGCGGCATTTGCGGTAGTGCCTACTGACAAAATTTGTGGGCGGAGCTTATCATCAAAAATCCCCGTTGATATGAACAGCATATTGGTCACATGACCAACGTGACCTAAAGGTCACATACCTCAGAAATTTGAATTTTCAAAATAATTTTTGTAGTTTTTAGACTGATGAAGAATATTATTTTTAATAAGACAAAGTTTCGTAGGGAGGAACACTAGTAACCATGCCTGTCAAATATATTGCTCCAAAAGTAACTGTGAAACTATGTATCATTGATTTTTCCTCCTCACCCTGGTCAAAATAATGAACAATCTGAATGTTTGATCCGCCCACAGCTATTTATACCCCCGGTCCCGGTTTAAGCTAATTTTATCAACCCAAAATTTAGAAATTCAACGACTTCAGAAGTACATTTTAGATTAATAACCTGTGAAGTATCAGTATTATCTGACAATCCATTTGGAGTACAAAAATGTATAGTCCTTTCTTCTCTAACTTAACAACAAGTTCATTGCATTTATAAGTTATAATTAAACATTATGAGATTATTTAAATTTAACTGTAGGAAGTTAGCTCCCAACAGTGTCAAAATATGATGAATATTTAATAAAGCCTGTATGTGTTCTCCAACATCAATTGATATCATCTATCATCATATAATGTTATACATCATAAATATATAAGATACAGTAGTCATAGCTGGTTATGTGCCTTTAATCCTGGGAGCAAAGCAACAAGAAGTTGTTTATATTACAATGTCATGGTTATTATTGTTACATCATGGGTAAGATCTTTAACTTAATTTTCTTAAATTTTCTTATTATTCAATTTTATATATATATATATATTTTTTTTTTATCTGATTCTGATGTAAATTTCCCAAAAATATTTTATGGAAACTAGTGTCTTGTGTCCCAAATAAGTTGACCCGGAAAGTTTTTTGTTTTTTTACATTTTGTAGCATATCTTGTAAATTTTAGTAATGCAACTTCTCATTATATACATGTAGTTATAGAATGTTTTTGAAATATATTTGATTTCTTGAAAATACATGTACAGTAGAAAAATTTGTTTAAAAGTGCATTTCCCATGATTTGGCAGGAAATTGACAGGAAATTTTTCTTACTTTGAAATTATATTTCATTTACATTGTCAAATTCAGTTAAATGTACTTATTATTGAAAATATTATATAATTTTTTTTCCCTTGAGTCCTGGCAGTTTTCTGTTCAATGCAAATTAGCATTTGAAAATATGTCGATCAAAGCAATTTGTTGAATTTTTTTTACTGATTCTGAGTTGCCACTAAATCAATTATGGTGAATAATAGATAAACCAATAAATACAATGTTCTTCCCAGAATTTCTGAGTTCATCAATTTTTAATAAGCAATCTCATACTATGTACGGAATTAAAATAAAATATTGATAAAATGAAATTTACACAAATATTAACTCAAGTATCCCATTTCAAGGTGGTTATAAAATAAAGTACACAAATACAACTTATTTGATTTGTTTTGACAGTATTTAAAAATAAAGGAATCCGTGTAGTGTACATGTATTTAGTAGATGGTGCTTTCTGTCATATACAATATTACATCATATAGATAGTAAGATAAGTACCTTACATTAACAACCTTAATGGACATCAATTTCAATTAATAGAAAACCTTTTACTGTGATTAACTTATATATACTCTCTGGTTGGCAGAGAAAACAACAAAATGTTTTGAACAAGATTTTCACCTCTGGGGGATTTACTTATTATAACACAAGAAGTGTTTTTACAAAGGTCAAAAGTCATACATGGAGTTAAAATGAGAAAATTATGATGTTCATTTGACAAGATTTTGTTCTAAATGTGACACATATTTAACATGGGAAGTTGTATCTAGGTGTCAGTGAAAAACAGGTAAGAATCTTGTTATTTTGTACGGAATTAATTAAAATGAGAAATGAAACAAAAAACTAAAAATACCACACTGTCGGAACAGAAATGTAGATTAAATAGTCTGTTTAACAAGAAAACTGCTTTTGAAAAAAAATGTTTTTAATAGTTTAAAAGTAAGTTATCAGTATATTACAATCAGGCAGACAACTAAATTTCTGTACAATTTTGGGGCCGTCGTGGCTGTGTTCATATGGTGGTTGGATTTTTAACTACCTATGCAATCAGTGCCTATCGCCACTAACGTTATGAGTTTGAATCCCGCTCAGATGAGGTGTACTCGATACAACATTATGTGATAAAGTTTGTCAGTGACTTGCGACAGATCGGTGATTTCCTCCACCAATAAAACTGACCGCCACGATATACCGTATTTAGGGTTGTATAATGCGCAGGATTTTGCCCAGATTCTTTAATTTGTAGGAGGGGTGCGCATTATAAACAGGAACAATGTGTTTCACTCTTTCCCAGACCGGGAAATCACATGTCCGCCAATAAAACCCAACACATTTAATATTTTGCAACTTTATTGAAGATGAAAAGAGATAAATGGTTCTTAAATTCTCCCAGCAAATGAAACATGCTCAAAGGACTGAAAAATATATACAATTGATATTTATTTCTTACATTTCCGACGGCGATTTTTTTAAAAGTCCATGCGCATTATAGACACAAACTAGTTTTTTTCTGGAGATTTTCAAGGCCAAGAGGGGATGCGCATTATACAACCCTAAATACGGTAACTGAAATATTGTTGAAAGTGGTGTTAAACAGTTAACACCATAACCATATTAACCTTGTGCAATTTTTTATTGTCCTGTGTTGTTAATTTCCCAATCATTGGTGTTAATATTTTTCTATGGATTAAAATCTCACCAGATAAAGGCTGTATTGCTTGTGGATCAACTAGAACATTTGAATTTTTTCATAGACTTACTTATAGGAGAAATGAATACAAATAAAATGCACAATTCTTCATTTGATTGTTGACAGAGTAATGGTTTCTGTTTATACAGATCAATAGATAATTGAAAAATGAGCTCTAAAACATAATGTCTATCTGTTTAGCTTGGTACTGTGAACAGTTAATTTCTACAATTATCAATACAGTGGAACCTGGTTATCTCAAACTTGGTTAACAGGTTAAGTGGTTTGTTTAGGTTGGTACTGTGAACAATTTCTACAATTATCAATACAGTGGAACCTGCTTATCTCAAACTTGGTTAAGTGGTTTTCTTGGATTACTCAAAATAACATTATGGTCTGTTCTTAGTAATAACTTTGTAATTGCTTGCAACAAGTGTTCTGATAACATGAATACTTGTTAATTCAAAGTAAACTATATGTGTCCATTCAACTTTCATCACAATGACTATTATGAGGTACATGTATGACTACATGTATACGTTTTGTATTTGTATTTTCTTGGCACCTAAACAATGGTTTCACTTGTGAAATGGACTTTGCATTTGTGAGGATTCCCTCTTATATAGATAATGTTAAATTAAAATTTTCATTGAGATTAACTTTTTGGATTTCTTTTGCCTCTAGAAAGACTGAAATGTAATTATTTTATGTTTGCCACATATAAAAATAAGTGAGGCAGTAGTACAGTATCTAATTTAACCTTGTATACACACATGTACCTTATACATGTCTTAAATACACAGCATTGTATTTCATTGTGCAACCAACTACATGTATACTACAAAAATAAACGATGTTGCGATCATCTGTCACATAAACCTTCTTTTTTTACAGGAAGTCGTTATCTTGATCTGGCAATCCTTTTCTGTAATATAATACAATTGTACATGTACTAAGCATTTTATTAAAGTGTCAAAAAGAGGATCATCTACTATACATGTGCTTGATTTAGGGCAAAATGCCTCTGATAAATATATTATTTAACAGTATAATTCTCCAGTTTAGAGGAACTCTTTGTAGACATCAAGGGCAGAAGGTTAAGATCTCTTAAGCAGCTTGATCATTTTAGATATGTGTATCAAAGACAGAGGGTTAAGATCTCTTGATTAGCATGATCATGTTAGATACATGTATCAAGGACATGGTTGGGATTTCTGGATAATTTTAATTTATAATTACGGACCCTCATTTTTTTGTACCAGTCATAAACCAGGACATAGATATCCATCATCTTTCATTCTTGTCGAGGTCAAAGGTGAGTCAGAAAAGTGGTTCATGTTGTTTTGTTGGTTAAAAAAAAGTCTTCATCCTTGCATCCTTAATAATGTCTATCTTACATGTCAGATAAAAAATAAAATTGGCTTTGATTAAAGGGAAATACAGTCAGAGGGGAGGAGACAGTATCTATACTAATGTCTGGCCTCCCTGTGGTATACAATTGAAATGTATGGAGCAGTCATAATTAATTTCTGGGAAAAAATTAATATGGCTCATAAGTATTAAGGAAGACAACCTATTTTTTAACCTTCAGTTTATACTAATTATATCTTTAAACTGTTAGGAGTTTTATCTTAATTTAAGTTTTTGGCACAATTTTATCATTTGAAATATGTTCACTTTCTTTCTTCATAAAATACTGGGTTTTTTTCTACCTTCACAAATATCTCAGACTTGATTCATTAATGTTTACATACCTAACTTACTTTTGTTTGGTAAACATTATTTATTTTGTGCAGAATAAATTGATTGGAATCGGAGGGAAAAATGTGTTTTTTTTATAGTGATTAGTAAGTTGGCAAGTATTGTAAAAGGATATTGTATTGCTTAGTAAATATTGATATTATTTTGGGAAAAATGACTGTTGTCCTATATAATGATGGAATGTCTTCTCTGTTTGTGTAGTTCTTTCAGGAGGGTCTTTTTGATTGTGGGTAATTTCAAAGTTCTACTGGTGTATACATGTATGTGAGTGTTTCATGTTTTTCAAGAAACATTCATGTATACAAGAAGTGAACTTTTCCAAAATTGATGATTATGTACTTAATTAAAATCAGTATACACACTTACATGAATCAAACAAGTCAATGGGGGAAGGGCATTTTCTCTTTCTGTCAAAATGTGGAATTTTACATATCAAATTCTTCCTTTTTTGGCAGTCTTGAATATGTCTTTACAAGATGTGTATGTTGCTGATAAAGAATAGAAGTGTAATTTTTGTATTTTCTGTATACTGGAGGGTTCACCAGCTGTCATTGTCTATATTATATGTTCCACTAAAGTTAATCCACAAAATTCTTGATATATTTGATTTAAAAATAATTTTTTAATGACTGGCTGATGTTCACCTATTTTGTTTTCCTTGAGATTTTTTTAGTTTTTTACATGCCCATTTATTTAGAGTTATGACTAAGTCCTCGTTGAATGCCAGTTGCCTGTATATATCCACTTTTATTTTTTGCTATGTAGTTCAGTCCATTAATATCAATAAAAAGTGCTGTTGTAATAAATATAGTAAAAATGTTCCTTTCCAAATCCTAAATAAACTCAGCTCCTTATAAGGTCACCTTTTCAGAAGGGATTGTCAAACATAAGAGGGACTACTGTGCTACAAAAATGGACTGTTTGTTAATAAACCTCAGTTGACCAATAATAATAGTAAGATTATGGTGTGTGTTTTTTCTATCCAGACTTCCTTGTACTGTTCAATGATGATGTCACAAAAATTATTTATTTTTGTAATGAATGGAAATAGTCACTAGACATATTGTTAGGTGTCAGCTTTATGACAATAATGAAGTAATATGTTACCACAAGTATTTGTGAGGCATTATTTACATATGTCTGAGACATCCTAATATTGTCTTTCAATAACAGTTTTATTTGTTGGGGATATTTTCTTAGATCCCTTTTCATGTCTTTCCAAACACTATATTATTATATACAGTCAAACCTGCCTTAAAGGACAGTCAAATTTTCCCCATCAATGAATAGTGCATATAATTTTAACCTGTATATAAAGGGCAGATTTTCAGGTTCCCCTGAGTGTCCTTTATATACAGGTTTGACTAATTGGTATTTGTTTCTTCTTTGCTAAATAACCAACATTAAGTAATAACAGGACTACAGGTTGGACCAGAGTCGTAAAAAATGTGTCTGAGTGGTCAGTGAACATGTCTACTAGTGGACTGTTGTTTCTATGAGCTAGAACTAGAAAAATCAAACTAAATGTGCTGGTCTTGAATAAAACAGACTTCTAAATTCATCATTAAAAATTAACTTCTTTTCACCATGGTATAGCTGAAAAATCAAATTTCAAAAACTTTGTGTTAATGAATTGCCTAAAATGGATATTTTTCAATATATATAAATGATTTGATTTAGTTGGATCTTTAATACAAAATGGAGCTGTCGTAGTCTTGATCCTATGATAGTTGGATTTACAATACCTGTGCAATCAGTGCCCATCACCACTAACATTGTTAGTTCGAGTCCTGCTCATGGCGAGGTGTACTCAATACAACATTATGTGATAAAGTTTGTCAGTGACTTGTGACAGGTCGGTGGTTTTCAGCGTGCACTCCGGTTTCCTCCACCAATAAAACTGACCACCACAATATAGCTGTCAGAAATTAAAATTGTGTGTTTGCTTCAGTAGTTATCAACTCAACATTTGTTTGTATTTATGCCTGTATAGTAGAATATTCTATTTAACCACATGAAGGACAAGTGTTTATAAAATTATTTAAACATATCTTATTATCTTTTTTGATACCATGGAGTATTAAGGAGTAAGAGCCAATACAATGTAGCAGTTAGCTCAGTATCAGGATAATGTGTCTTGAGTGGAGTGACATGCCTAGCTGAGAACGATAGTTTTAATGTGAAACTGAGTATATAGTGCAGTAAAAGGCAGGAATCATCATATTATCAAAAAGTAACCTGTTCTTGTCATGACAGATGAAATATTGCTCACTTGGAGTTAAACAGAAATCACTCGCTTTTGAACACACAGAATCAATGAGCTTTTAATTAGAAACTCAGATGTACTGGATCGTGGGTTAAGAGTACCTCTCATCTAGGCTAGGGTTCATATATCTTATTTGCTATATAGCTATTGGGTATTAATTATGGTGACTATGAGATGAAGAACAACAGTTTTATTTGTCCAGGTTTCAGATAGATTTGCTTTTAGTTCTGACTTACAATATAGTTCCATATCTGTATTGAAGTGGGAGATCATATTATCAAGAGGGGAGGGGAGGGTTGAGATTAATTGTTTTAACCCAGAGCTCTCGAAAACTGTCGGGCCCGTCTGGCCCCGACCTAGAATCTACAAAGGGTCTGACTTTTCAATGTGTTGCATCAGTCCCGATGTCTTTCTGCGAATTCTGGTATTTAGATCAATCTTTGTTGACAATATATTTTTGTCACAATTTACATATGTTTTAAATTTTATTTCTTTATTTTTCAGATACAGATATTTGAAAGTTGACATGTAGTGGCAAATGATTTGATATTAAAGTAAAGCCCAAAATGGGTGCAAATTCTTCCTATCTGGAGTCTAACAATTCTGGAGCAAAGTCTCCACAATTTCCACGATTAGGTCATCAGTATACAGTATCAGAAACAGATATAAGTGTACGGGAAAAAAAGAAAAAAGCTTCGAAGTTTGCTACATTGAGGAAAAAGTTAATCCGTTCAAGAAGACATAGTCGTTCACTAGATTATGGAAGAGCGTTGAGAGATTTGATATCAAACTGGTCTTTTAGAGATCTTACTTGTCTGATACAGGAATATGAGGCATTGGCTGCTCTCAAAGAGCTAGCTATAGCTGCAAATTTAGCTCGCTCTCCTGCTAACTCATTTAGACAAGATTTGTCACAATTGTTTGACAGCAAGTTGTGTACAGATGTTGATCTGGTATATAGGGGAGCCTGCTTCCCTGCTCATAGAGCTTTGTTATCATCAAGAAGTCCATACTTTAGGAATTTGTTACGATATCATACATATGGTTCACAGGTTCCAGTGAAGTTAAAAACAGTTGGCGTAGATGTATCTTTGTTTGCCATCCTGTTAAGATATTTGTATACCGATTCAATCAATTTAGACGAATTACGTAGGGAACATAGGGAAATTTTAATGAAATTAGCCGAGGAGTTTGGTTTACCAAATCAACTTGAATATGATTTACGAAATCTACTTGACTCGGGAGATTATTGTGATGCCTTGTTAGTGTTCTCGTGTGATAGCGAATGCTCCGATTCATTATCACATGACCTCCCAGCCGATGGGGTTTGTAAAGCAAAACAATTAGAATTACCCTGTCATAAATGTGTTTTAGCCGCTAGATCTCCATTTTTCCGTAATTTATTATTAAGACGTGCACGTTCAGGTGAGGAATTAACAGAACGGACGTTACAAACAACTTCGTTGATAGTGTTAGACGAAAGTGTAATTCCTCGTAAATATGCTAGGGTATTATTAAACGCTGTATATCAAGATAGTGTGGATTTATCGTTGATATTAAGAGGAAGTGCTAGTATGTGCAGTTTAAGTGAAGCTCAGGCAATTGTAGCTGGTAAAGGGCAAATGACTCTTGTTGATGAGGCAATGGAAGTATACCAGATAGGGCAGTTCCTAGATTTTCCTATTTTATCACAAGGTATGCAAACACATACATGTAAAATATTATTGCATTATGTACATGAGGGCCATCGTGGTCATGATCATATGGTAGTTGGATTTACAACTACCTATGCAATCAGTGCCTATCACAACTGACATTGTGAGTTTGAATTCCGATCAGGTGAGGTGTACTTGATACAACATTATGTGATCAAGTTTGTCAGTGACTTGAGCAAGTCAGTGGTTTTCTGCGGGTACTCTGGTTTCCTTCACCAATAAAACTGACCACCACGATATGACTGAAATATTGTTGAAAGTGATGTTAAACACCATAACCCTAACCATGTTCATGACATATGGATATTGTATTTTGGTTGGGGTCTTTCCTATTTTTGAAAAATAAATTTGAATTGGTATGAATATAAAGTGCCTTAAAATCTCTTTTAATAGAATTAATTATTTTTTTTAGCTTGGTCGAGTTCTAAAACAATAATGTTTTGTAAAGAATTTTAAGAGTTGTTCCCATTGAAGATGTCAGAAAATGAGAGCATGTTCTTGTCAGCAACTAGCAAATTGAAATTGATTCAACAGATTTAAAAAAAAAATGATATACCAGTACCATCTGTATGTGGACAATACATAGAAGAAAACAACTAATGTCCCTTGAAGAAGTTAAAATGTTGTGAACATTTTCTTGCTATATATATACTTAGCCTACTAGCAAAACAGTCCATCAACAATTCAAAGCAAATTTACACATTAACAATTTCTGAAGAATATCTCCATTAAGTTTGAAAACCAGAATTTTTCATAAAGAAGTTGTATAATATATAATTACCCAGTAAGGCAACTTGTTTGTGTATCTTGTATGCTTTTGACAATTTTTTATTTTTTTTATACTTTTTTGTGGCAGTAAATAAAATTTATTATTTTTTTTTGTAGGTTGTGAAGATATTATTACAGAGAATATATCAGTTGATAATATATTGAGTATTTTAAGCTGGAGTTCAGAACCACATGGATCTCAGTGGGTCAAAAGACAAGCTTTACAGTTTATGAAAGAAGAAATATTACAAATTATTCATTCCTCAATGTTTTATGAACTGACTAAAGACCACTTAATGGACATGTTATGTTCGGATTTCCTGCAGGTAATTACCTCAAGTTTCCTTATCAGTTCTAAATGTAAGATCTATATCCTACATACACAAATTTACTTTCGTAAGTGAGCTAACTAATCCATAGGCTGATGTTCAGAAATGTCAAGCTGAATATGTTGTAGATGTCTCTTTTTACATACTACCAACTGAACAGACAAGTTGTATATGTCATAAAAAATTCCTTTTATACAGCCATTACAGGTTAAATGAACAAAGATTTCCTCCACTGGGGACTTTACTTAAATATTGGTTTAGACAGTTTTCATTGTACATACATACTCATGTATTGTCCATCAGTCAGAACTTCCCCTGATCTAATATTATGGATGTCCATGATGTGTGTAATTGTAATATATTAAAGAATCTGTACTACCGTCTTTTTGTGTCTATTAAACCCACTGCACCCCCTTTCCTCCCCAAAAAATCTGGGGGAAATTCTAGTTCCTATCTATAGAACGCAGGGAGATTCAGTAAAACATTCACGGCAGAAATCCTCGTTCAAACGGCAAAATACTGCTTACCACAGATCACGTATTTGTTAATCCATGTATTTTTGATAAATTTTAGACAGGGAAATGTTAAATTAGTTTTGTTAAAAGAGTTTAAACCGATTATTCTACATTTTGCAAGCGAAAATTAGCTGTTTTGTGAATGCAGGAAGTTTATCGGTAATGTTTAATTTGAAAACAAGTTCAAAACGGCAATGAAAATGATACGGATGGAGCAGTTGATTTTTTTGTCGTTCTTTACATGAATTATGGTTGTTTTAAATAATAAATATGTAGATATGTTTAATCTTTAATCAGTATTAATTCATCAAATAATGAACCGTTCATGTGATCAAAGATAGGCAAGCTTGGGTCAAGCTTAAAATAGGAAGTAATTACGATCGATTCAAATAAAGAGAAAACAATACAAAAGTAATGTTATTAATTAAGACCTGATTAAAGAAATTATAATTTCTTTTGAAGTGTACTCATATTGTACCAATTAATGCTATAATGTATTATAAATATTGACAGGTGTCTCAGTATGTTCAATTATCTTTTCACACCTTGTTATACAATATATGGTCCTTGACCTTGTCAACTGCTGTAAAAATCGATAATTCAAACGAAGGTTCAATACCCAAACACAGGTAATTTCACCCCAGGAAAAAATAGATTGAAAAAAGTTTAAATATCACACGTCTGATAGCAAACATTTGACAGTTATTCCTGCATTCGTATTGACCAACACCAATGCACAAGTATGATTATTGACAAACATCGAGAATATTTACATACCTTTCAAAAAGGCAATGAACAAGCAATAAATATAATTTTTATACAATTTTATTTTAAATAACACATATATAATGAACACAATTAATCTTATTTGAACATTAATTCATCGATCATTGGGAATATTGTCGTCCGTGAACTCGAAGCTATGCTACCGGCAACTCTATGCATAACCTGAAAAAAAGTGTCTGATACTTGCTCTTATGCATAAAACGCACCCCACCTACAAATTATCATTTTAAAGCATAAGACCGCATTCTATACGTACCAAAAAACGGTACACATGTACATGTAGTAATATTCTAGTCATCTATGTATGCAGGTACAACAACAATGAACATGTATATACAGGTAGCTTATAAATTACTGCATTATATCTACTTTTTGCAAGGAAGGAGGATTTTAATATAAACATGTAAATTACACCATATTAAGTCATCTGGTCAACCACTATGACTATATTTACATGTATTATAAGGAATTGGGAACTTGATTTGATACAGATTGGTTGAAATAAAGACTTTCTATTATCCTTTAAATTCTACATGTATGTGCAATGCTTAAATACGTATACATGAACTTAAATTTACATTCCATGTGCAAAACTGTGATGATTGTCCTTTAAGTTCTGTACATGTAATTAATACTTGTACTTTAAATTTTATGAGCAATTTAACCTCATCGTTAGTGTATACCTAGTGGTTAACATGTTCGCATAGAGTGTGGTAGATCATGATTCGTGAGTTCAAACCAAAGACTATAAAATTGGTATTTGCTCCTTCTCCACTAAGAACGCAGCATTAAGGTGTAAGAGCCAATACTTGAATGGCTCAGAATCAGAATTATGTGTCCAAGTGGAGTGACATGTCTACCCATAGACTTTTGTTTCAGCTGGCACGAAAAATCCAACCAAGAGTGTTGGTCTAGTACAAAACAAACCCCATCATTAACTCATTGACAGTAACTTGTTCTCACCATGATATAGCAACAAAATTGCTGAGTTGGCATTAAATAATGATCACTCACTCACTCTATTGTCTTCCTATTTGTAATATAGAACAATCATTTATCAAGATTATGATCATTATATATACATGTACAGTCAAACCTGTATTAAGAGGTCACCTTTGAGTCAAAGAAAAAGTGGCCTCTTAAGACAGGTGACCTCTTAAAAGAGGTTCAATTCATATGAAATGTTCTATGACAGGAGATGAAAAAGGTGACCTTTTAATACAGATGGCTGCTTAATAGAGGTGACCACATGGGCAGGTTTACCTGTATATGAATTATTGAAAACAATATTTCTTAGTAGGTTTCCCTTCAAAATTACCAGAAGTCATTTCATTCTGTGGATCAATTTGCTATTTGTTCAAAAAAGAAATTGATGTTTGAAGGTGGAACATTTGCATGAAGGTAAAATGTAACTTTTTATTTTGACAGGCGGGAGAGCTAGATATTCTTACAGCAGTTCTGAAATGGGGGGAACATCATTTAGTCAAAAAGATTGAAGAACGAGGTTTGTATTATGTGGAGTTTGAAACGATTTTAAATCTGTAATCAATCTAATGATAAAATTCAATTTGTTTTACATACCTATAGCCATAGCAAATCATATGATTCAAATTTACCTTTTCCTAAACTTCTCCAAGTATGCAATAGTAAAAAAAGATAATTTAAAAAGTTTACAGAGAAAAAATTATCGTAATGATGATCTTTAGGACAAATCCACTAGTTCATACACAACATTGTTTACAGGCATGCATCACTGTCACTACCAAACTAGTTCAATCACCAATCCACTGATCCGATTTTTGTTTAAAAGATGTTCATATATGTATGTTAATATAATATAGAGTTTTTATTGTTCTTAATTACTACCCTTTTATACCAGAAGTTGAGACCTCAAATATAATATATACCAGTATGCACTTTCAAATGTAAGGAATTTATACACAGAACTTAATTGAACTGGAAATTATAAAATTACAAAAAAATTGGCTATGCATTTTTGTTCTCTGAAATCATATAACAGAATTACACTGGCCTTAAACATTACATGTATCTCATGAACATTTCTATAAAAAATATAGTGATGACATAGCACTCATAAATACATATTGGTTCTCTGGAGAATAAATGCAAAATATTCAATAGACACTTTTGGTATCAATTACATTAATACATTATTAACAATGGATTAAATATATATTTTACATACCTAACATGCTTTAATAGCTAAAATATATTCTTGTTCTTGCTCAAATGGACATATATTACTTTCATTACAGAACCAAATTTACTCAGTCACACAGCTCACAGTATCAGTAAGAAAGGTGTTAAGAAGAGAGATCTAAATGATACAGAATTACGAGACATTCTTTGTGATTTAATTTCATTGGTTAGAATAGATCATGTGATACCTTATAATAATGATGTGTTAAATAGTGCAATAAAGAGAGGTTTAATAAGTTCACCACCTTTACATATGATGGGTGATGAATGTCAGAGTGTACCTCTTTCTACATGGATACGTAACAAATGTTGTGGTACATTTACAAAGCCAAGACTTTTTACACCATATTTTGAAGAAGCGAAGGTATGTTTGTTTTTTCTGTCAAGGCTGCTCTTCTGTGACAATGTTTTCATTGTATAATAAGCTTGGTTCATGAATAGCATGTTGTAAAGTAATGTAGAATATATTTGTAACTATTGAAGATATTGACAAAATGAAATTACATCAATTCCAATTGATTGTTGATTGCCAGCAAGCTCTCAAAATATCAGCAAAAAATGACAAACCCAAATAGGATCAAATTACGATAATTTCCAATATCCTGTAGGTAGGTACTCTCCAAATACACAGAGAGTACCACTCATCTGCAGGCTAGGGGCAAACACTTATTTTAGTGTATGAGATGTACACATTATTGAAGATGCTATTATGGCTGTGAAATGTAGAACAGCAATAAAAGTGCTTTACTTTAAATTGTGTCTAGGTGTTAAATTCAATAGTCTCTAATGTTTATTTACATCTATGTTTCTTCTTACTAAGAAAATAACAACAACTGATGTAAATATAAAATCATGTTTGATCATTACAAAGATATGACAAGTTATCTAGCTTTACAAGGATGGATATCCGATAATCAAATTTAACTGCATAAGATTCAAAGATACCAAAGGGTAATCAGATGCCATGTATCGAAGAAGGTCAGACAATACAATGGCCAAAAGAAAAAGGACAAAAGTACAAATAAAGATCTACAAAACACTACACAGAAAAGTAAAAGATCGAGCAACACGATCCCCACTAAAAACCGTGGGTGAACTCAAGTACTTTTAATAATTTTAAATTGGCTTTTTCAAGTACAAGATTTCTGTAGAGTTTTGTTTTCATTCTCTGAATGGAAATTACACATTGAGAAGACTAATTAGATATTTTTCTTTTTATTCTACAGGCTGTTTTAGAAGAACAGCTGACGCAGGATCAAGATCATGACGCATGTCGTGTACGGACAATACAAATGTCCTCTATACCAGATACATTATACATGGTGGAGGATCGTCAGTATTTACATACATTTGTACCATTCAATCCTAGTAGTAGCTCAACTGTAGATATTGTTGCTGGCACCATTCCTGGTAGGTATATTAATAGTCTGACTTGCAACATTGTTCTTAAACATATTTTTATTTTGGCTATCTTCTTAGCTTATTTTCATAAATTAGAAATTTGCACCACGCAGGCCTGTATTTATGGGACTGTAAAGTTAAAACACGATTACAGTTAAATGAGCTACTAATGATGAAATTGTGTAACTTGATTGGCTAAATAAGATTACAATATGAACATGAAAAAATAAAGTCCAAGATTTGATTGTTTCTAAGGTAGGTACAGTTTTAATGGCTACTAATGATGAAATGGTGTAATTTGATTGGTTAATGATAATTTTAATTTTTAATAACTATTTTCAAATTTTAATGTGTTTTTTTAGGAAACAGATTAATATAAGTGTTAATGTTTGTATCATGTCAAATCTCTTTATCACTACGAGAAATGTAGCATCAAGTAGTGATGCACTTTACACAACTGATTAAACCTGATACATACAAACAATTTTAGCAATACTTATATACATATAATATGTTTATCTAACATTTTCATAGAACAGAATATGGTAATACTGTTAGGTTTTATTAATGTATTTATTATTTAAACAAATAATGTTCTGATCTATCTGTCATGAAAAGTTTTACATCACATCACAAAGGTTTCATTTTTCAGTCACTGTCTGAATACACAATCATTGCTTTACATTTTTTGTAGGGAGATATTTTGCTTAATGTTTATTATTTTTGTTTCCAGTACCAGACAAAACAACTTTAACTATTATGATTCAAAGAGAGAAAGAATTACAAGAAAGTAAAGTGACTTCCAGAGCATTAGCTCTACCTTACTGTGATAGACGTGCTGTCAATTATCAAATTCAATTACGTATTGTCAGAGAATTTGGATTACCGGACACTACTGTTGAAATTCTTCAAAATAGTCATTTTTATCACTCAAATGAAGTACGGCACCATCAACCTCCAACCCCTGTACGGACTAATCCTCTATTGCCTATAAAACGAAGACAAACTCCACCGCTAAGTCGTAGAAGTAGACATGGTAGTCCTACAAAACCTGTACAGATGGTGTCACCTACTAGATTACTTAAACCTGTAAGTTTATGAATAAAGTACAGTATACCCTCCTTAAACAGTACCTCTTTAATCTACCATCCTCAATGCCATCAAATTTCAAAGTTTTTTAATGTAGTTTAAATTCAAATTTCCCCCTCAATATATTAACGAACTTGCTTATCACCCAAATATAGCTTGACCCAAAAGGTGAAGGTATAATGAAGGTGTACCGTAAATCAGTAGGGTCTTGTATCCTTCATTAGTCTAGTAGTACCTGCATTTATAGGTCAATTTTCGACACATATTTGCAGTTGAATGTAAGTTCCAACCTCTATAGATTCATACCAAAAAAACTTTTTTTTATTGTACTAAGCATAAACAAAAACCAGTCACCTTGTAGTCAGAGTAATGTATATGCTCTGCATGTATATATTTTTGAATAGTGCTATGTGAACAAGGACAGAACAGAATTGATAGCAGTATCCATGGAATTCTGATGAAAACTATTTTGAACTAGCTATGACGGCTGATGTTCTGCTGAAAACTGTCAAATAAATCTTAGATGAAATTTTGTTAAAAGCCAGATTGAACACTATTCTGCCATTAAAACTGCATGGAAGAAATTTCTGTATAATAAACAAGGTTAAACACTCTCACACTTGCACACCATAGGTGAAATTCTTCTAAAATATATGTTAAACACTGTCAAATAAACACACCATGGCAGGGCTCTACAATTCATACCAGCACCCACTAGTCCCTGGCTAGTAGAGAAAAAAAATTTACTCGCCAACAAAAGAATGTTACTTGCCATAATTCCTACTGTATATCTCCAATATATATTCATTTGTACATAATTAATACCTTGAATGAGGCAGAAGATACTTAGTTGAGGAATGGGTTTTTTCTGATACCACATTGAAACACTTTTCATGTGTCAGACTTTTAGTTTTATTATGATAAACAGGACTATCACATTTTAACTTTTTTCCAGTGACAAGTTCGGTTTTGCCACCAATATCTGGGCCTGCCTTTCTGCAAACATAACAATACATAACGTAGTTATTGGAATCATCAATGAGCCACGAAAACTCTGACTTCGAGACATCTTGCAATTTACGATTTTAAGCTTTAGAACCCGAACCTACGTCGGTATTTTGGCTTATACTTCAGTCAATGTTTCATCAGGCAGGCCAGTTTCGTAATCAGTTGATTCAACCGGTTAATTTTTAGCGAAAAATTTTGTGAGAAGGTTTTGTTTTTCGCTAATCATGGTCACCTGCAAGCGTTAAAAGTACGTGATTTAAAGTTTTATGTCGGAGTCAATTGCGCGGTTTAAAAGACCGGATAGTCAAAGTCGGAATTTAAATTGAGGGAATGAAAATGTTCTGGTAATATCAACTCGCTGTCTGGCTTTCAATACGGAATTTTTACTCGCATTTTACAAAAGTAACTTGCAAATGCTAGTGTTTTGGTCGCATTGTAGAGCCCTGCATGGGTGGTATTTTGCTGAAATCCAAGTTACAGGAAAAATTTTCCACAAAGTCAGACCTGCCTATATAGTTTTGAGATATCATGAAAAGAAATATGTAAAACATTTACTCTCAGTTACAATTTGTCACTAAATCTTTCAATAAAAATAATAAAATTGTGTTTGCATTTGAACTCTTACAGCCTAGGTTTCCAGTGATACAGTAGAAGGCACAAATAATCTCTCAGATACATAGAATTTATATATGCACCACAGTTCTGTATGAATACATGAATTCACTTAGAATTGATGTTTATGAATTGTTTATCACTGTATTATTTATATAGCCAATGATATGTACCCTGCAAGAATTAATTTAAATAAATTTTTTCCAGCCTGGTATGGTACCTTGTAATGACAGTGTCCTCAGTGAGACAATGCCTGACATTGCTATGGCAACAGCATCTGTAAGTCAAGTTCACCTCCATGATGAATTTGAACTGGACATTGGTGATGGAGCTAGTCATCCTGGAACAATGTACATCTAACAAAATATGTGTTCACATTATAAAATCTTTGTTTTTTTTATTTTGTTTTTCATGACTTAAAACTGATTGCATTATAGGCCACCTAAAGTTAATATCTAGTTTCTTTCTGTCTTCAAAAAAGCAAATGATCTCCTACAAAGAGTTAGGTAATTATTTTCAAATAACAAATATTGATAATTTAACTCTCAAAAATTATATTAAGTAAATGAAAATATGAATTAACTGGTCCGAATCAAATTCTTGAATTTATTTTTATATAATTCCAAATAAAAACTGAAAAATTTACAGGTCTGAACAAAGTTTTACTGGTCTTGGGTTGGAGGACCGGTGCTCGTCGTGAGGACTAAGTAAATGGAATTATATGATACAGTATCATATTTTTAGGAAGACAAATCACCACCTCTATCCATATGTTTTAACCTTTATATGACCAGGGATTTGCCAATTTGACCTATAGTTCATTAGGACTTTTATGTACTATGAGCTCAGAAAATATCGATTTATGTAAATCCCTGAAACTACTTTTAGAATTGTGTTCATTTATTTTACCAATGTTCTGTAATTTTTATTTCCCAAACCACATTTTATGCAAGAAATTTACAATTTGTTTTCGTTTCCAATAAATATTGATAAATATTGTCAAAGTGTACAACAAGACTTTTCAAGTTATGTTATGGGGCAAAGGATTTTTTTTTTAATAAAAATTGTTATGTTGGAGAAACAATTTAGTTTTTTTTTTTGGACGGAACTGGAAACATACAACTTATTGTGTGGCCTATATTGTGTCAACAGTTTGTGATAATCATATGGATTCAAAGAATCTGTCATCTTATGATGTTTTTTTTCATTATTGAGAATATTTATTTCCTTTTTTTAGGAAAGCTATATATCATAAATGGCTGTCACTGGAAGAAATTTGGTAATTTTGTTTAATTGTGGTAAATATTGTTTTTTTTTAGCTCACCTGGCCATAGGCCATGTGAGCTTTTGTCATGGGTAAGCGTCCGTCGTCCGTCCGTTAGCTTTTCACATTTAAATCTTCTTTTCTGAAACCGCTGAACAGAAATCAGCCAAACTTGCCAGAAATGTTCACTGGATGGTCCTCTACCAGATTTGTGTTTTTGGTGCTGATTTGAAATCCAACATGGCTGCCAGGGTCCATAATGTGTTCTCATTGGCTGAAATTTTAAAAATCTTCTTGTCAGAAACCACTAAGTCAATTGAATTGTGACTTTGCAGGAATGATCATTGGGTGGTCCTGTACTAAAATTGTGAATCGTTTGCCGATCGGAAATTCAAGATGGCCACCATGACTCGACTTAGTTTAACATAGGACCCTATGGGAATTTCACATTTTCATCTTTTTTTCTGAAACCACAAAACAGATTTGAACCAAACTTGGCAGAAATGTTCATTGGGTGGTCATATACAAGATTTTTGTTTTTGGCGCTGATCGGAAATCCAACATGGCTGCCAGGGCCCATAATGTGTTCTGATTGGTCGAAATTTAAAAAATCTTCTTGTTAGAAACCACTAAGCCAATTGAATTGTGACTGTGCAGGAATGATCATTGGGTGGTCCTGTACTAAACTTGTGAATCGTTTGCCGATCGGAAATTCAAAATGGCCGCCATGACTCGACTTAGTTTAACATAGGACCCTATGGGAATTTCACATTTTCATCTTTTTGTCTGAAACCACAAAACAGATTTGAATCAAACTTGGCAGAAATGTTCATTGGATGGTCATATACAAGATTTTTGTTTTTGGCACTGATCGGAAATCCAACATGGCTGCCAGGGCCCATAATGTGTTCTGATTGGTCGAAATTTAAAAAATCTTCTTGTTAGAAACCACTAAGCCAATTGAATTGTGACTTTGCAGGAATGATCATTGGGTGGTCCTGTACTAAACTTGTGAATCGTTTGCCAATCGGAAATTCAAGATGGCCGCCATGACTCGACTTAGTTTAACATTGGACCCTATGGGAATTTGGTTCAAATCTGTTTTGTATGTTCATTGGATGGTCATATACAAGATTTGTGTTTTTGGTAGTGATCGGAAATCCAACATGGCTGCCAGGGCCTATAATGTGTTCTGATTGGTCAAAATTTTAAAAATCTTCTTGTTAGAAACCACTAAGCCAATTGAATTGTGGCTTTGCAGGAATGATCATTGGGTGGTCCTGTACTAAACTTGTGAATCGTTTGCTGATCGGAAATTCAAGATGGCCACCATGACTCGACTTAATTTTAACATAGGACCCTATGGAAAAAATGTTTAAAAGTCTTCTCCTCTGAAACCAGTAAGTCAGTTTAAAGCAAACATGGGATGAATGGTCCTTAGGTGGTCAACTTTAAAAATTATGTCCTGTGATCCCGACCTCCATCCAAGATGGCAACCATCAGCGAACATAGTTTTAACATAGGACCCTATGGGAAATATATTTAAAAATCTTCTTCTCTGAAACCAGTAAGCCAATTTAAAGCAAACATGGCATGGATGGTCCTTAAGTGGTCAATTTTCAAAATTGTGTCCAGTGACCCTGACCTCCGTCCAAGATGGCGACCTTCAGCAGACATACTGTAGTTTTAACATAGGACCCTATGGGAAAAAATGTTTTAAAATCTTCTCCTCTGAAACTAGTAAGCCAATATAGCAAACATGTCATCGATGGTCCTTAGGTGGTCAACTTCCAAAATTGTGTTTAGTGATCCCCGATCTCGGTTCAAAATGGCCGCCGTTAGCAGACATAGTTTTAACATAGGACCCTATGGGAAAATTGTTTAAAAGTCTTCTCTTCTGAAACCAGTCAGCCAATTTAAAGCAAACATGGCATGGATGGTCCTTGGGTAGTATACTTTCAAAATTGTGTCCGGTGACCACGACCTCCATCCAAGATGGCTGCCATGAGCAGACATAGTTTTAACATAGAACCCTATGGCAGTATGGGATTTGAATAGTAACTTAGATGTATTCAGCATGCAGACATTCTTAAGAGGACTTATTTATGTTAGGTGAGCGATACAGGCTCACCTGAGCCTCTAGTTTTATAATCAAATCAAAAGGGAGAAATTACATGACATTGTATTCAAAGAATGCTGAAATAAGACAGTATATTATTATTTTTTATACAAAATTAAATGAGGAATGAAATTTTCGATTCCGGAAAGATATCACACTATATAATTGACCAATCAATAATTAGCATTTTTGATATGAGGAAAATATTAGGAGGTGAAGCCAAGCAAAATCCTCGGGATTTTACATAGCCTCTAATGTGTATTAATTTATTCTATATCTTCCAACAGAAGAAGGGCCCGGATGGGGACAATGAGTTGGGTAGTTGGATTACCTAACAACTCATACCAGTCTATCACCAATACGGCATGGATTCGCTCCCGGCTTTGTAAATTACAAAAAAAGGGTGCACTCGACTCGCAGTCGCAAGTGGTAAAGTTTACCAGTTGCTTGCCCATGGTCAGTGGTTCTCTCCGGGTACTCTGGCTTCTTCCACCACTAAAACTGGTCGCCGTGATATAGCTGAAATATTGTTGAAAGTGGCGTTGAGCACCAACAATCAATCAATCCAACAGAAGTTAAATATGGTAAATAAAATCACCTCTGGTCCTTGTAGACACTATATCAGATTTCTAGTTTGATTTTCATCAATTTATATGGGACAGGTTTATTTTAATTTAAAATAATGAAATTTTATTTTTTTATTGAAATCGAGGTAAAATCTAGAGGATTTCTGCTGGATTCACCGCAATCAATTATTAAATGCCCAAATGTTCAGATAAAAGAATAGTAAATTTTCAAATAAACTAAATAGGGATGGGCA
The DNA here is from genome assembly GCA_963680875.1 of Bathymodiolus brooksi. Classification (NCBI taxonomy): domain Eukaryota; kingdom Metazoa; phylum Mollusca; class Bivalvia; order Mytilida; family Modiolidae; genus Bathymodiolus; species Bathymodiolus brooksi. The sequence continues at coordinate 65,390,506 of OY804576.1, read as the reverse complement.
TTAAAATGTCAAAAGAATGAACAAACAGCAAGATTGGCTACATTCTATTGTTTTCCTTGAATATTGAATAAAGTAATTGTCTTCACATAATGAACATTTAATAATAAAAAAAAAACACAAGAAATATTATAAGTCAAATATTTAATACTGTAGTTGTAATAATCTTTTAAAACATTTTGAAGAAATGCAAAAACCAAATAACATTATGAATTATCGTCTTTGAAATTGAATATACCAGGGAACTTTCATTCCTTTTGATGTCAAATGCCCTTTTCTTTGACAATCACTTAAAAGTGTACATTTCGTTTAAACATTAATTCAATCGGTCTTTATTTACATAGAAATGGAAAAGTTGAGTTGATGTGCTAAACATTATATACAGGTACATATATTAAAAATTGTTATCTGTCACGTTGTGTCAAAGAGCTGAGGTTCTCTTCTAGCTAAATATGCTTTCAATAGATAAATCTTGATACCAGTATATAGCAAATGATGTATTCTGATAAACTAGTTACGATGCAAATAAACAAATATTGGTAAAGATTTCACTGTTTCTGGTGGTAAACTAGTTACGATGCAAATAAACAAATGTAGGTATATATTCACTGTTTCTGGTTGGACTACACTATTCAGAAAGGCTAACAGTAACACCTGATCATTTAAATTGCATCTATCATCACTTTTTAGTCAAATTTAAACAAGACTTGTATTATGTATTGGTAATATTAAAGTAACATGGATATTTATCTAAATTTTTAATTGACAGCTCATGCAACCAAATTTACTGGTCAGTGAAAGTTTACATTTGACTATTGTCATAAATTTAAAAAAAAACACAGACACATTTTGACAATGCCTTTGTAATAGGCAGTTTAATCAATATTTCATTGATTCAAAGTTTATTTCAGTTTATCTCGTTATGATTTGACACACAATCAAATGATATTATTATGATTTGTATATAATTTAGTTAAATAATTTTTTAGATTATTTCTCTTTACTAATAGTGCTGATAAAACCTCTTTTATGTAAATTATTTTATTCCATAGTACTAAAATGTAGAGAAATCTTTTAATTTATCAATATCATCTGTTACAGTGTTGTGTTCATTGGTTTATTATAAAATAAACCATAAATAATCAACATGCATGCTTTTGGTTTTTTTTCACAGATGAAAACAACAAATTGAATGGGGGGGAGGGGGGGGGGGGGGGGTTATGGTGTTTAATGCCATTTTCAACAATATTTCAGTTATATCGTGGTGGTCAGTTTTATTGGTGGAGGAAACCAGAGTACAAAAGAAAACCATCAACCTGCCGTAAGTCACTGACAAACTTTATCACATAATGTTGTATTGAATACACCTTGCCATGAGTTGGATTTGAACTCACAATGATAGTGGTGATGGGCACTGATTGCATAGATAGTTGTTAATCTGAGAAATATTCTTATTTTGTACATGTACATGTAAAGTAGGGACAAGCTGTGATGTTATATTATAAATGTAATTAAAAGGGTACATATTTTATTGATGAGTCTGTATTATATCATAAAGTAGATATGTTTACAATAGTATATGTCAGTAGATCAGTGAACTTTATTGAAATGACAAATTTACTGAAAAGTAAATACTTGGTTTTTGCAAAAAGATAAATATAATATATTCTGACCTTATTTTATATACCGGTAAACAAAAGTTGAATATAAAATTGAATGTATATTTGTCAATGTCATGACAATGCAAGAATGCTATAATCAAATGTGTAAATTGTTTTGTTCAGAAAAAATATTTTACCACCGTGGGTGAGTGTTATATATACCAGAAATCAGAAAGGTTACAGACTTATTGACAGTTGTGTGTTTTATACACTAATGTGTACTGTACCTATCAGCACACCTATAATGTGTATTTTGTTTAACTCAATTGACGATGCCTTTATAAAAGGTGGTTTTCTCTTGGTACTCTGGTTTCCTCCACCAATAAAACTGACCGTCACGATATAACCGAAATATTGTTGAAAGTGGCGTTAAGCACCATAAACCCAAACTTTTATAAAAGTTATGTTAGTTTTTATTGAACTCAAACTCAAGCTTGGTTGACGTAATAACAATAAGAAAATTACTTAAATTTTCACTGTGACTTTTACAAATGATCTATAAACATCCAATCTTGTGTGTTCAAAAGGTCAACTGTTTTACTCTCATTTAAACAATTTAAGTTCAGGGGAGATAATTGTGTAGAATTTTATCATTTCGTTCATTTCAATCAATTTATTTTACATTTTAAATATTTATTTAGGTTTATGTTCATATCATTAAATGTTGTTTTAAACAGAAGGAGATTCAGTATTAAGGAAACATGGCCACCAAGGCCTTATTCAATTACATATGCTGTAGTTACTTTAAACATATTTTATTGTTCAATATTAAACAATTGGATAGGACACAAGTTTCACAACTTAGAAACGTCTTCTCCAATACATACATGAATTAATACACAATGAATTTATATAATATTATATTCATATTTCATATTAAGTGAAGACAAAAAAAAAACATGCCCTTTTATCTTAAATGACACAAACACACCGAACATTCAATTTGGATTTAACTTTCTAATGGATTTATATTTAAAGTGGGTGTTAATTAAGGTAGTTAACAGGGGAAGATATAGGGAGGAAGCATTCTTCTATTAACGTTCGGTAAGTGTATTGCTTTAATTAAGAAATTATGCTATTGTTACCAAGAGATAAATGACCCCTTTAAATTAACATTTTATTTTAGTTCAGAATAGGGTTAAATACGGAAAATGAAGTTGAAGCGTAAGAAGTGTTATTTATTTATGAAATTCAAAACAATAGAAATATTAAGATTCATTTATTCTTCTTGCAGCATTTTTTAGATGAATAAGTGATGACCTTTAACCTTTCATTAATTTTGTTGAGGTATTGACATGTTTATACATTAGGAGTTGTTCCATGAAGTTGTAACATACATTGTTATTGTTTTTGTGACAGTTTTTATTATGATATGTTTGTTGCAGTAACTGCTTTTGTCTGTTTTTTATGTAACAAGAAGAATAAATTCTTTATTAATGGAAATATTATTTTTTTTACTTGATATTCATGTCCTTTTATTTCACCAGCAGTTCTCATTTAAGTGTGACAACAGTTTTGCTGTAGTATACAGTACTCTCTCTCTTATAAGACCACTACCACCAAAGACCACCTTTCTTATCGGGCCAGATTTTAGTTACAAAGAGGTAGTTAAATACTACTCAATTGTCCTCTTCAGGAGAGGCCCACATACTTATAAGGACACTTTTTCATTCCAGAAGGGATGGCCTTATAAGAGGGGTACTATTGTAAATGTAACAATTGGATTTCAAAATATTTGATATTTGATTTGTCTTGCCACCCCAGGGTCAAGAGATTACCAGTTCTTGTGGTTAAAAATTTAAAAACTGCATCAGTGGTGTAATGGTTAGCGTGCTTGCCTTGAGTGCAGTAGATCATGGGGTTGAGCCCAGGTCAGGTCAAACCAAAAAGTATAAAATTGGTATTTGTTGCTTCTCCTTTAAGCACACAGCATTTAGGAGTAAGTAAGAGCAAAGACTGGTTGCTGTAAATCAGGATAATGTGTCCAAATGGAGCAAGTGTCTACCTGTGGACTGTGGGATTCATAATAGAGAGTATGATGTTTGACAACTGATTTAGGCATTGCTCCCCCTGAATTCATCTAACGGTTCCAAACAACCCTCTTGATCTTTTAAAAAGTGCCATCGTATTACCCCTTGTACAGATATTTCCCAGTTAGGTGGTAGATGGACAATTTCTTTGACATGTACTCTAAAGCACATCTCCGACAAAGGTTTGTCCTGAAATAACTTAACTTCAAAATTTGGTGATCTTAGAGTTCCAATTGCAGTGTCAATTAACACCTTGTTTGTACTTAGAAAGTCTATTCCAAATACATATGTATATCATCTAGTTCCCCTAACCCTGCAACAATTACCGGGTGGACTATCAACTGTCCACCTATACAAAAGTGGAATGAATGTCATTCCAATAACATCCAATGGGTCACCATATGTTGTGTTTAAATTTGCAGACACCTCATTCAAAAACATCTTATTTAAAACAAATTTATTTAAAATTACAGAAGAAACCACAGTTACATCCAATATAGTATCCACTAGCATATCAACCGCATCGGTGGTGTAATAGTTAGGGTGCTCGCTTCGATTGCGGTAAATCCTGGTTCCAAGCCCCCCATCATATCAAACCAAGGACTATAAAATTTATATTTGTTGCTTCTCCGCTAGGCACGCAGCATTAAGGAGAAAGAGCAAAGACTGGTCGACTCAGAACTAGGATATTGTGTCTAAGTTGTGTGATATGTCTATACGCCAACTGTTACAGTGAGCTAGCACTATAGGCATCCAACTAAGTTGTTTGTCTAGTACAAAGCAGACCTCATCATCATCTCATTGAAAATTAACTTGTTCTCTCCATGATATAGTCCGAGATTCCTCTGTCGTTTAACGGCATTGATAATCTTGCTGTAGCCGTTCAACGCTACAGCAAGATTATCAATGCCGTTAAACGACAGAGGAATCTCGGACTATCCATGATATAGCTGAAAAATTGCTGAGTTGGGGCTAAACAATAATCACTCACACACTCCACTAGCAGATCAAAACTTGCTTAGGTGAAAAGTAGACCAAGCGACGTTCGCTGAATATTCTTGTCCAATTCGTCTGAGGGGGGCCCGGTAGGTATATTTAAATGTGGCAGTCGAAAAGAGAAATATCTCGGGAGTGTAACGATATAATTGGGTCAACGATAGGATCACAAATAAGCGAAAAATATTGAAGCGAAGTCAGGAAGGGGAAAAGGGCAGATATTTACCTTGAAGTAAGGAAGAGGAGGGGGCATATATTTTTTGAATGAAACAAGTGCCTGTGAGGCAACACTATAGCTACAACTACATATAAAGTTTTGTAAGATACTAATGTCATTTTCCTAAGTCTCAAAATGTCGAATCAAGGTTTGACATTCATTCACAGGAGATGTTTTGCAACATTGCTGTAATCGAAACAACAGGATGCAAACTGTGACTGCAAACCACTAGTGGCATAATAAAGTCAAATCGCACAAGGGTAGATAAATGGTAGATTTGCCGTTAACATTGGTTCGTAAATACGCTAGGGCACTGGCTGTGACTGGAAATGTACATTTATAAGATACATGTAAGATAAGAAAACTTTATTTTAATTCGGTTTTTGTGTAACAATAAACACAAGCTCATGAGCTTTTTTCCGAATATACATAGTAGCACAAGATACATACAAATATCAACATAATCGCATAAACACACATATAAAGCAGTTATTTACATACAGTTAGCAAATGCAACATAAAAAGCACAAAAACAAAGGACATACTAAACATGCTGAAGGAATATCAAGCAAACATAAAATAACTAAGCAGCATTAAAACTTAGAAAAAGCACTAGAAATAAAACAGAAAGCTGAATAGGTTATCTGCATGCAGAACAACGACATACTGAGCCATTCCAGGAATGAATCAAATTTTTTAAAGTGGTTGAAACTGTTTTCAGTTCTGAAATGGTTCGGAAGGTCGTTCCACAGAGTTGCAGCTGCAAACATGAATGATTGTTTGCCATACCTTGTAGTTCTAACTTAAGGTAGATCTAATATGTTCGAATACTTGAAAGCATATTTAGAATTCTTCACATTAACTAAATCATGAAGGCATACAGTAGCTAATTTGTTAACGATTTTATATGTCTCCAAGGCCATTGTCCTAATACGTCTGATCTGTAAGGAGGGCACTACAGCTTTTTCAAGAAGGTTGATATATGAACTGGTGTAGTCATCGTATACAAAACGAAGTGCTCTTTCCTGCACTTTCTCTAATTTTTTTGAATTTTTATTGGTACAAAAATGCCAAGCCAAAGGGCAGAAGTTAAAGTTACTGAGAATGAAAGTGTGGAATATAGTTAATTTGCTTAATCTGTCTAAATATCGGCCCAAACGTTTAAGTATATTCAGTTGTTGTGATGCCTTCCTACAGATTGAACTGATATGAATGTCAAAATTTAATTGATAATCTATTTCAATTCCTAAAAGTTTTACTGTCTCTTCACATGAAAGTGTAGAATTCTGTATACAAATCTTCATGTTTTTGTCAAAAGTCTTCTTCCCAACCGCAAGCAACTGAAATTTATCTGAATTAGCCTGCATTTTGTTTACTTTAAACCAATTAATAAGAACATTTGACTCTGATTCTAAAACTGAGGTAAGTACATTAAAATCAGGATGACCATAGGACAAAGTATTGTCATCCGCATGATTATATAAAGTGCCCTTTTTTACAAAATAAAAAATATCATTAATAAAGACAGACTCCAAGATTGACCCTTGGGGTACACCTTTTTGGTTGTCCACCCAACTGCTCAGGATACTATTAATTTTAATTTGTTGTTTCCTATTTGATAAGTAGGACTCAAGAAGGGATACAGCATCAGTGGACATACCATAGGCCGAAAGTTTATCCAATAAAATATCATGGGGTAGGCAATCAAATGCCTTGGAAAGATCCATTAGGACTGCGGCAACATACTGATTTTTGTCAAGGGCATTCCGCCAGTCTTCTAATAACCTGAGCAGGGTTGTCTGACATCCATGACCTCTTCTAAAAGCACATAAATAAGGATTAAAAATATTTTCAAAGAAATCAGACAATTGCTGTTTTCAAATTTTCTCAAAAATCTTTGAAAAAATACATAGTATACTTACGGGTCTATAGTTAGTCTTCAAAAGTGGATCATTCTTTTTATATAAAGGTGTTACTTGTGCTTTCTTTAATTTATCCGGAAAAACACTCTGATCTATTGACATATTTAAAATACTTGTAATCTGAGGTGCAATAATAGATTTACTACATTTTATTATTTTGGCAGGTATACCATCAGCACCTGTTGCTTTTTTGATGTTGATATTATTCATAATCTTTTCAACTTGATCTGTTGTTACCTTTTTAAAAACAAATTTGTTTGTGCAATCATTCTGTTTCTTTATTTCTATTAAACTTGGATGATCAGAAGGGTCGTAAACAGTATCTTTTCCTATATTCTCAGCTACGGTGGAAATTTTGTTATTAAAGTGATTGGCTACTTCTTTTTGATTATTTACAATCTTGTCAGATTCATTAAGCACAATTGTTTTGTTCTCCACTGGACCCCTTTTTCGAAAAGAATGGCTTAATAGTTTCCCAAAAGTCGCCCGATTTTGTTCCCCCGGAGCAACGTTCTAAAAAGTATGTTTTCATTGATTTTCTTTTCAATTTGGTTACAAAATTTCTTTGCTTTCTGAATTTTTCCCAATTTTTGTTGCTCTGACATTTTGTAAATTGAGAATATAGCATTTGTTTTCTGTATGCAGCTCTTCTGAGCTCCTGATTCATACATGGTAATGGTTTTTTTCTTTGATATCTAGATTTAATTGGAGCATGCTTGTTTAACACATTGATAACATCTTTTTCATATTCATTATAAACAGAATCTACTTCATGACATGTTTGATTGATCTTAATTTGTTCTATATCATCATTGAAATGTTCAATATCAAAAGTTTTGTAACTTTAATAATACCTAAGCTTTTTTGGTTCGTGATGAACTTCACCTTTGATAACAGTACTTATAAGGTTATGTCAGTCACTGACACCTGTTGGAACATTTTGTGACTTAAAACATAATGATTTCTTGTTTATCATTATTACATCTACTAATGATGGGTTACAGCCCTTCTTGAAACAGGTTGGACCATTAACAAGTTGTGTTAGATTGAAAATATCACAGAAATCATTCAAGGTAGCACTTTTATCTGAATTGAACATGTCAAAATTCAGGTCACCAAATAATAACATATGTTCATAATGTATTAAAGATCTATCAGCAAATCTGGAGAAATGTTCAGTAAATTCATTGTTTGACATAGAAGGGGGTTTATATCACAGGCACTCGTTTCATTCAAAAAATAAATGCCCCCTCCTCTTCCTTACTTCAAGGTAAACATCTACCATTTTCCCCTTCCCCACTTCGCCTCAATATTTTTCGCTTATTTGTGATCCTTTCGCTGACCCAATTATATCGTTACACTCCCGAGATATTTCTCTTTTCGACTGCCACATTTAAATATATCTACCGGGCCCCTCTCAGACAAATTGGACAAGAATAGTCAGCGAATGTGGCTTATTAAAAATCTCAGTCAATGAAACGGATACAACCACTTCCGGTCCGGTTTAAATTGATTTAGAAAATAAAAAAAAGGTGTTTTAAAAATCAAATGTCAGTAATCCACAGCCACCATTGTTTATACTGTGATACAACATTTCCACAATTCGGTGACTTAATAAAACATTCTAGAGAAAATCATCCGTACCATTGTTATTACTGCAAAACAACCTTCGTCCTATTTGAAGAAGTAATAAAACACTCGACGGAAAACCACGGCTCACTAATGTTGAAAGTTAAATACCTTGAACTGAATCCATTTAGTGGACATTATGGTTACAAAAGCCATAATTTCAATGTTATTCCAGAGAAAATAAAGGCTTTGGTTCCTGTTTGTTCGTAAATTTTTTTGGAACAAAACCGGGTCATCATGCTGTAACATCATTCACGAAACCGGGTCCTGCCATTTTGACATGACCCATTTCTTTCGCCCGTGCTTACTTATATCAATAATTAAAAGCACAAAGTGACGATTCTTGTCATCTTTATTCAACAATCGTTCCTTCAATACATTTCGTTCCATTCAATGTGAGCAATTCAAAGAGAAACTGAGCGAAATTCGGGGTTGAGGTCAAGCTGATCGTCATTTTGCGGCACATTATCGCTTATTTCTCAATTAATATACGATGACATAGCCAAAATGTTTCATCTGACAGCAGGAAATGGTTAATAAAGCATTTATTTCCCCCAAATTCATGCAAAAAAACAAATAAATAAACAGAATTCTTACCTTCTTCTTGCCTTCTTACAGTCCGGTTCCGTTCCGGAATTAGATATGCACGAGTCCAAACATTTTCTGCCGGGTCAGTTTGTACAGTGTTCTATGATATAATGTTGTATTTGTATACATTCATTTTTGTATTTGTTTCCGACTTGAAATAAAAAATAACTTACTTTACTTAAAGAAGGTCCCTTGTGGTGTGTATATAATTAGAGACCGCAGATCTAGTACCAAAATCAACAACTTTACAAAGTGTCCATGGTATGCGTGTAGGTAGAAAAATTAAAGACATATTTCCATCTAAGGTTAGTCAAATGGTAACATTTAAATTAACATGGCATTTAAACAGATGCACTGAACAATTTTGAAATAATCCGACAAAAAAGTTAAAAAAAAATGTCGATAATTGCAATGAGTCCTCGTCCAGTAAGATCAAGTCGGAAATGTGCAAATGGTTTACCATCGTCGATCATAACCATAAAATACGCATAAAGTAGACAGACATTTCGATAAAACATCAGAAATAATCAAGTATTATTTATGCGCACCATACTTTCGGAGAGTAGCTTCCCCTGAATGGGCTCTTTTATGTAACTATGTAGCATGGCGGAAATTGCAGAATCAGAATGTGAACAGAAAAATGAAAATATTAGCCAGAATTCTCAAAATGAATTCGAAGGGGAAATAGTAAGCGAACAGTCAGCAGACGAACTAAAGGAAGAAGCTGAAAAATTAAAAGAAAAGGCTAACGAGTTTTTCAAAAGTACACAAAAACAAATTTGTTTTCATATCCTTCTCACATTTTGTTTTTACCTTGTATTGTGCTTGTTTGTCACTCGAATAGTATTCCAAATTGTTATGATATTTTAGAGCAATTATAGATACAATGAAAAAAAATCAAAATATCAAAATGATTAAAACTGTATAAGATCATCTAAATATATTATTATACTTTCGAAAGGTCATAACTGCTTTATTATGAAGTTGTAGTATAGGGTAATCTCGTTGAGATTAAACTTCAGAAGAGATGTTCTGCTCTGTATCTCCAGCCTAATATATACAGAGTGGAAAATTTCTTCAAATCTAATCTCAGCGATATAAGTCAATATGAAACAGGCACTGCCTGGAAAGCTTGCGAAGCTAATCACTAATTAGATATCCTTGGTCTTGGATGAGCAAACATATGCAAAACGTTATGCATATGTACATACAGTACAGCTGACAGCATACACTGATAAATGCTGAGCATAATCTGCATGCTGAGCCAGGCTCAGCATTTTCGCTGATGGTCTGCTAATTAACCCCAAGGTAATAAACAGGGCCATAAAATACCTGGTCAGTAGTGTGTTGATTTCATAGGTGATCTACAGGTAAATATATACACCTGTATGTGTTATATATTTGGATTTCAGTGATTTTGATGTGTAGAAAAAGGACTTTAATACATTTAACTGTACCTTGAAAATTTGCCAATAAAATAATATTTTCAAAATTTAATATTTTGTGATATTAGCATCAGCTAACAATTTAAACAAATAATTGAAATGAAATCATAATTTTGTGTTGGATATATAAGAATTTTTAACTGAAAATATGGCAAAGAAGAGCAAGATTAATTGTGATGCTATTTTAATCAATAGATTAATTAATTAAGATTAGATTTAACATTTTAAGAATTTTCTTTCTATGTAATGTGCATGTGTGTACATGTTAGTTGTGTATTTAAGAGGTGTTTTTTTTTCCAACTTTGACAAAAATGTTATAGCTGTTCTTTTATGATACATGTATTTAAAATTTTAAATTATTATTTTTTATTTTGTAATTAATTTATCTGTTTTTGCAGAGGACTAATATATTTAATTTGCTTTATCAATTTAATCAAATAAATGTAATCCAATTTCAAAAATATACTTGTTACTATGTTTCGATTTTTTCGATTTTTTTTTAATCCATTTTATCCAAGGTAATATTAATATCCTTTCTTTTTGTTATTCAGGACATTTCTTGAACATTTTTTTTTTCACATTTTTATTCTTATTTTGTTAAACATACATTCTAAACTTAAAAAAAATTATGCCAGTTGATTATAAATACATTCTTTTCAATATAAAAAAATGACAAATTAAGTATTTTTTGTATATTAACACACAGATATGGTAAACATAGAAAATCTCAATCAATGAAGAATTTATGGCACTTGTAATTTACCACTTATTCACTCTCATGTCATAAATTGACCTTAAAGAGACATACTGTCTAGGCTAATGAAAAAGAAAAACACACACACACACATATTCAACTAGATTCCTAAATTAAATACATATACAGTAAAACCTATCAAAACCGGCCACTGAATAAACCGGATTCTTGTCGATTCCGGCCGAATATTTAAGTCCCGTTTTCTTCCCTTTAGATCCTTTGTTAATTCCAACTTTGCAAACCGGACCTTGTGTATTCCGAATAACGATCCTTTAACCCAGTCCCAATACACATTTCTCAATAGTAATTCATCTGTCGAAACCGTGATGATTGACATGGTCAGGTGTGTTTTTTAATCGATCTATAAACTATCCAAACAAGGTTATTGACACCCTGAGGGTGAATCTAATTAGGAATGAACCAAAGCGTAAAATAAAGGTGAATTGTTTTTATAACCATTACATGTAGTTTAAACATTTTAAGTCAGAGTAAAAATGGAGAGTACACTGAAGAAACCTAAACTTGAAAATGATTTGAATTTAAACACACCGTCGCCAAAGAGGTCCCGTAGAGAATTAAGTCTGAAGGAGAAGTATGATTTAATCCAGTCATCAGAACGGATACCGAAACCAACACAAAAAGATCTAGCCTTTATGTTTGGGGTCGACAAAACAATAGTATCGGACATTCTCAAACGAAAGGACGAGTACAAAGGAATTTACGAGGAAAACACAACATCTAAATGTAAAAGACATGACACAGGCAGTAAATACGGAGAGCTGAACGACTTAGTATACCAGTGGTTTAAGCAAGCTAGAGCTAAGAACATTCCGTTAAGTGGTCCTATCATTCAGGAGAAAGCTTTAGAATTCGCCCAAAATCTCGATCTTATGGAATTTAAAGCTTCGAATGGTTGGCTTGACAGTTGGCGATCTAAATTTTCAACTGGATTTTTCAAAATCTGTGGAGAAAGTGCTGATGTAGACCAATCTGTGGTTGATGATTTTCGGTCCAAGCTCGGAACTTTAGTTGCCAATTATAAACCGGAGGATGTGTTTAATGCAGATGAAACTGGATTATTTTTCAGGATTTTACCAGACAAAACACTTGGAGTAAAGGGCAAAGCTTGTAAAGGTGGAAAGTTAGCAAAAGAGCGGGTAACGGTATTATTGACATGCAGTAGCACTGGTGAAAAATTAAAACCGTTAGTGATCGGTAAAGTAAAGAATCCTAGGTGTTTCAAAAACATTAACATTGACAATTTACCAGTTTATTGGGAATCAAATAAGAAGGCATGGATGACTGGGTATGTCTTCCTTCAATGGATTAAAAAAGTAAATCAAGTGATGAAATCGCAAAAGAGGAAAATTTTATTGTTTCTGGACAACGCTATATCTCAATTCCTTGAAATTGAGCAATGTGACATTACGTTTTTTGCCACCAAACACAACCTCTAAACTCCAACCGTTGGATCTCGGGATTATCCATGCCTTCAAGGCTAGATACAGAAAACATATGTTGAAACATCTTATTGCCAAGATTGACATGTGTGACGACAAGATTTCTCTTACAAAGGAAATAAACGTGCTCGATGCCATACACTGGGTGAACCGATCGTGGACAGAAACAAAAGAAACAACAATCGTCGCTTGCTTTCGTGATGCTGAATTCCCTTTACAGTGCTCCACTGAAATACACAATGAAGAAGAAAGTGACCCGGATGATGACATTCCGTTGGCACAGCTGATCCGTGCGGTTCGTCAAGGGGCAGACTCAAATGAACTGATTTCATTTGAGGAGATGTTTGATATTGAGGAGTCCGTGCCTACCGAGGAAACATACGACGGAGAGTGGGAGAAGAGCCTCGTGGAACAATTCAAAAAACGAGAGGATTCCGAAATCAGCGAATGTGAAAGTGACGATGAAGGTGATGACGTAGAAATGGACAATACGGGGTCCGAATACTCACACCAGGACATGCTTAGAAACATTACACACATGATTAACTTTGCGAATACTAAGGATGACCGTTATCTCAAGTTTCTGTTACCTATGCAGTCCATGACAGAGGACACCATCGTGAGACGAAAAATGGTAAAAAAACAAGGAACACTTGATATGTTTGTCCGTTGAATCATTATTATTGTGTCATAATAAAACAATAGTTTTCATTAAAGTATTTATTCAATATTATACAATTTATTACAAAAGTAATCAAAATACAATGGTTGTGTGCATTACCGGTGTCTGTCGTCAAACCTTTCCCACCCTCCTTTTCATTGATCTCCCCTGACTTTCGGTCATTTGCATATCTGAATAAACCGGCCAACTGTCCATTCCGGCCATATTTTTCGGTCCCAAGGGTGGCCGGTTTATACAGGTTTTACTGTATTTTTTTTTTTATAAAATGTGAAATGTTCAATGGTTAAAATTAAATTACTATAAATTTCTTTTTCATAAATATTCATGAATTTTGAATTAAACTTTTTTTTAAATAATTTACTGTTTTTGTTAGTACAAACACAAATAAAAAAAAAAAAGACAACAAACAAATGGTTAAAAAAAAGAATAGATACACATCTATTGTATACATGTAAATATTTTCAAATAATTTACTTTTAAATTTTAAAATACAGATAATAATTGAAATTTTAACAAAACAAATCATTTGAAAAACAAAGAAATTTTAATTCAATTTTAGAATTATCAAAACATTACTACATTGTAAAATAGAAAATTTATTATGTAAATATTTCCACTAAATAAAAAGTCACAAGTGTAACAAATCACACATACATGCTCAGGTTAATTTTACTAACACCTATTGAATCAGGTACATCTATCTGGAAATCATTATTATCTTATTGTTTATTCAATTGCTGACCATCTGTACAGGTGAGGGTAATAAAACTGATCATCAGCCCATGATTTACGACCCCCAATAAAACCTCAGCATTGAATGCTGAGCCTTTTAAATGCTCAGCATTTATCAGTGTATGCTGTCAGCTGTACTGTAATATGATAATAGGTGTTGCCTAACTTGGGATGAAGTCCAATAAAAAAATTTAAACAATAATATGAGACAGGTGGTACCTGTAGTGCCAGCGAAGCACAATCCACATTATCTAATATTTAAATCATGTAAATCCTTGGGATGATTGAAATAGAAATTTTACTTACTTTTGTGTACTTTTTGGAGTGTACTGTAGTACAATGTAAGGATGCTCATTCAGTGCATCAAAATAGTGTCAAGATTTTTTGGGCCGAGATATATTGGGGACAAATTTTAATATTCATAACCGGAAGTAGTTCCAGATTATTGCGCATCCGATTTTCTGCAGATTTAACCATGTATTGGTTTCCGGTGTGTCATTTCCGGTGCATGAAATTTAGGCCATTAGTGATATGGATCTGGAATCAAAATATTGCTATTTCTACCATAGTTGGGACTTTGTCCCATATTAGTTCCAAGAAACACAAGCATGTAGTCTGATAATGATAATTTTTAGCAACATTTTCAATTTTCTGTTAGTAGACTTTGCAATTTCCCGATTTGATTCTAAAATTATGTGTTTTTTTATCCCCTTGCCAACGAAGTTGCGAAGGGATATAGTAACGTGTCCTTCCTTCCTTCCGTCCTTCCGTAACATCCTTGTGAACACTCTAGGATCAACATCCTTCAATGGATTTTGACCAAACTTGGTACATATTTAGTCCTTAAGAGAATCTGGAACCTTATTGATTTTCAAGGTCAAAGGTCAAGGTCACCGGATCAAATTTTTACTGCATAACACCCTTGTGAACACTCTAGAATCGACATCCTTCAATGGATTTTGACTAAACTTGGTACATACTTAGTCCTTAGGTGAGTCTGGAATGATATTGATTTTCAAGGTCAAAGGTCAAGGTCACGGTAAATTTTTTACCATGTAACATCCTTGTGAACACTCTAGAATCAACATCCTTCAATGGATTTTGACCAAGCTTGGTACATACTTAGTCCTTAGGAGAGTCTGGAACCCTATTGATTTTCAAGGTCAAAGGTCAATGTCACCGGGTCAAATTTTTACCGTGTAACATCCTTGTGAGCACTCTAGAATCAACATCCTTCAATGGATTTTTACCAAACTTGGTACATACATAGTCCTTAGGAGAGTCTGGAACCCTATTGATTTTCAAGGTCAAGGGGTGAAATTTTTACCGCATAACATCCTTGTGAACACTCTAGAATCAAGATTCTTCAATGGATTTTGACCAAACTTGGTACATACTTAGTCCTTAGGAGTCTGGAACCCTATTGATTTTCAAGGTCAAAGGTCAAGGGGTCAAATTTTTACTGTGTAACATCCTTGTGAACACTCTAGAATCAACATCCTTCAATGGATTTTGACCAAACTTGGTACATGTACATACATAGTCCTTAGGAGAGTCTGGAACCCTATTGATTTTCAAGGTCAAGGGGTCAAATTTTTAACACGTAGCATCCTTGTGAACACTCTAGAATCAACATCCTTCAATGGATTTTGACCAAACTTGGTACGTACTTAGACCGTAAGAGAATCTGGAACCCTATTGATTTTCAAGGTCACAGGGTCTAATTTTTAGGCGAGGCGATATGCCACGGTTTGCGTTGCCCTTGTTATAAGAGTTGTTTCCCTTATGACGCACAAAATGGTACCCAATCTAGCAAGAGCAATGGAAAGAACAACAAAGGGGGTGCTTGGCAATATGTCCATTAAGGAGTAATGTATGTGTATTGTATGTTATTACATACTTAGTTCAAATAAAGGCATTTTTGTATGACCAATATGACTGGAAGTAAACTGTCCATATTTTCACACCCCGGGAAAATAACCGGTTATTGGATTACTATAAGATCATTTCCATATCGAGTCCCATATTGGCCCGGGCCAATATGGGCCTCGACTTCGTCTCAGGCCAAGATGTCGGAAGTATGTAATAATTAGTTTAATACATGGGCATTTCCATATTGGCCTGGTAATCATCCCTCGACTGTGTCTCAGGAGGGCGATTCGGGCGAAGAAGTCGCCTTGTGGCTGTTCACTTCGGTTTGTACTAGTGCCAAAAGAGAAGTGGAAGTCGCCCTGTAATTTTACCAAGTCACTTTGCTAATTTTAACTGTTTTAACGGTAAAACATCGGTATATTTTTACTACAAAATTTCCGTTTTTCAAACCGCCATTGTAAAGGGACGTAATGGGAACAGTTACGAATATAAAAACTGTACTAGGATTCGTACTCGGGGAAAATAACGTCGGTATTGTTTCATTTCATTTATTTGGGGTTTGATGACGCTATCCAAAGGGATTGTTAACTTTGTGGATATGATTAGTTTCTTAATTAATATCAATCAGTGATTAAAGAGAAGCAATGTAAATAATATACACTCATTAAAATTTAATTAAATAATTAGCGATTTCACAGCTTGTAATAAAATTTATTATTCAATTTTATTTATTTATTATTTATTGGACAATAGTTGACTATCATATATGTGCCTTTATCATCTGCAAGACAAAACAAAGAATCTGAAAAGGGTTTATTTAATACAAACAAACAAAAAACAAATGCAAGGACATACAATGTATGTAAATCAGAGAGATGATATGCTAACAAAAACAAGGAATTAAACAACTACTGAATATACCTCAATGCATAACAAGTACATTATAACATACGAATGCCACGATAATGCCCTGTGAATGTGAAAAGTGGTACAATTAGAGAAATATTTTGACTTCTCCCCATTGTCTCTCACTTCTCTTTTGTCAGCACCTGAAAGAGAAGTCACTTCTCCCTCTGATTTCAAAGTAGTGGGAGCCCTGCTCGGGATGATAACCAGGCCAATATGGAAATGCCCATGTAATAATCTGTAATTATTACATGTTTGATTTATAGAGGTGTTTTATGTGTATCTATTTAATAAACATGTAGAATATAAAAATGCTTCAAGTAACATTTATTTCCCCCTCTTAGTGCTTATATATTCTTCCTGTTTTGTATATATGTTAGTTATAATGTACTAAACAGTCAAGAAAAAAGGGGGGTGAATGTTGAATTATCACATTATAACTGAGCAGAAGAAAATATGTATTAATGCCAAGAAAAAGATAGTGACGGTCAACAATTCCACCATTATTAACAAAACTAACAATCACCTCTCACATCAAATCATTGACGGGGCCAATGATAGGTAGTTGGATTACCTAATAACTCATACAAGCCTATCACCAATACGGTGTGGGTTCGCACCCAGCTTTGTAAATTACAAAAAGGGTGCACTCGACTCGAGGCCGCAAGTGATAAAGTTTACCAGTTGCTTGCCCATGGTCGGTGGTTCTCTCCGGGTACTCTGGCTTCCTCTACCACTAAAACTGGTTGCCATGATATAGTTGAAATATTGCTGAAAGTGGCGTTAAGCACAATAAATCAAATCAGCAAATCATTGAATATAAAAAAGATCTTGACATACATGTATGCAGATAAATAACGATTCTGGATGTGATCTTACATTATCTATTAGAAATATTTAATATTTCTTTTGTTGTATTTCATAAGTCAAAGAAAAATAATAATTACGAAATACAACCAAAGAAATATTTCTTTATTGGTAAGATAAGTCCACATTCAGCACCATTATCATGGTCTTTTTTTCTGTCCAATGATTTGAGGTGAGAGGTGATTATTCGTTTTATTAGCTCACCTGACCCAAAGGGTCAGGTGAGCTATTGCCATCACTTGGCGTCCGTCGTCGTCGTACGTCGTAAACTTTTTCAAAAATCTTCTCCTCTGAAAGTACTAGACCAATGGAAACCAAACTTGTTCTGAATCATCACTAGAGTGTTTAGTTTCAAAATTGTGTCAGTCAGTGCCGTCCTGTATCCAAGATGGCCACCATGACTAAAAATAGAAATTTCTTCAAATGGCCAAAACTGCTCTATTTTAAGCCAGAAAGTGCCCAAATTTGAACTGTATAAGCATAATGATGAGCTTTTTAACATATATTACGGGATTTTTTATGAACTTTGAACTTTTGCCAATTATGCAAATTAGAAAAAGGGGGGATGAAATTAAAAAAAAATCTTCTCCTCTGAAACTATTGAGCCAATCTCAACCAAACTTTGCTGAAATGATCCTTGGGTGGTCCCCTTTCAAAATTGTGTCCGTCAGCGCCGTCCTGTATCCAAGATGGCCACCATGACTAAAAATAGAAATTTCTTCAAATGGCCAAAACTGCTCTATTTTAAGCCAGAAAGTGCCCAAATATGAACTGTATAAGCATAATGATGAGCTTTTTAACATATATTACAGGATTTTTTATGAACTTTGAACTTTTGTCTATTTTGACCGATTATGCAAATTAGAAAAAAAGGGGGGGATGAAATTTAAAAAAAATCTTCTCCTCTGAAACTACTGAGCCAATCTCAACCAAACTTTGCTGAAATGATTCTTGGGTGGTCCTCTTCCAAATGTGTCCGGCATTTCAGAGCATCGACCAAGATGGCTGCCACAGCCGAACTTAATTTAACATAGGACCTTATGGGAAATTCCCATAAAAATCTTCTTGTCTGAAACCATTTGCTCAATAAGAACAAAATTTTGATGAAATAGTCATTGGATGGTTCTCTTCCAAAAATGTATCCTGCGGTTCAGCCCTTCGATCAATTTTTTTTTTAATTTTAATACTTTTCGTGTTATATTTCAAAAACTATAAGAGATAGATGTTAAGTTTAAATTGCAAAAATGTGCACCATGTCGAGATCTACCTACCCTGCAATTTTGAAGTAAATCTGATTACCCATCTTGGAGTTCTTGCCCTTTTTTCATCAATTTTTAAAAAAAAAAAATTAATACTTTTCGTCTTATATTTCAAAAACTATAAGAGATAAAGGTTAAGTTTAAATTGCAAAAATTTGCAGCATGTCAAGATCTTTCTACCCTGCAATTTTGAAGTAAATCCCACTACCCATTTTGGAGTTATTGCCCTTTTTTCATCAAAATGTTCTCAATTTTAATACTATCATCTTATATCTCAAAAACTATTAGAGATAGAGGGAAAGTTTAAACTGCAAAAATGTGCAGCATGTCAAGATCTACAAAAATTTTCCCACAGTTAAAAATGTGCGACAACTGTGTGAAGAGTTATTTCTCTTGAAATGCATTTTGCTGTTGACTCACTGCTTTTGGTTACTCAAATAATCAAAGGGAAGCAACTCTATTACAAAATGTGAAGTGGGAAAAGCTACATTTTGAGAATCATTGACATATATGTTTTTTTACAGCAATTTTGATAAACTTACATTAAAGGGGGAACCCCTGCCCACATTTTTTTGTAGAAGGGGTCTGCAATGACGAAGGCTACATTTGTTAATTTTTTTTTACCGAAGTTATCAAGTTTTATTGACTGATGTTGTTATTATACCCAGGTGAGCTATACAGGCTCCTGGGAGCCTCTAGTTGATATTAGTAGCAGTTCTCCATCTAGAATTTGAAAGGGGCAGGGTGCCAGCAAAGGGCAGGGCATTTTTTCAGCATATAATAGAGACACATAAATAATCTAAGCAATTTTATTATGAAGTCAATGACAAATGGATTTCAATAAACAATATTCATTATATTATAGTAAAGAGAAAGACATAATACATGCAACACTATTTTATTTTATACAAGATTTCTGTTTATTCAGAAGTTCGGTTTATATAAGATTTCTGTTTATTCAGAAGTTCGGTTTATATAAGATTTCTGTTTATTCAGAAGTTCGGTTTATATAAGATTTCTGTTTATTCAGAAGTTCGGTTTATACAAGATTTCTGTTTATTCAGAAGTTCACTTTAAACAGGTTTCACTTTTATTCAGAGTTCGCTTTATACAGGTTTCACGTTTATTCAGAGGTCACTTTATACAGGTTTGACTAATATATTATAGATGCAGAATATGGTAAAGCAATAGAATGGTACTCCAGAGCCATAGAAGTATGGCCCAATGTAGCTGCATACTATGGCAACAGAAGTTTTGCTTATATAAGAACAGAAATGTTTGGCTTGGCCTTGGGTGATGCCACCAAGGCCCTACAGGTAGACAGATCATATATAAAGGTTTGTATTTAAACTGTGGTCCTATTTTTGCTTGCTACATGTACATAAAGGTAATAACAGGAGTATTTGTAACAAAAACATGAGTTATTGAGTTAGGGAGTGTTGTTTAACGTCAAGTAAAGACATTTTCCAGCGATATCATGGCAAAGAAAGTTCATTTTTGATGAAATGATTACCGGTATTATGTCAGTTTTGTACCAAACCAGCTCCAGTCAGATATATTATCTTGACTGTGAGCCAACCAGCCTTTGCTCTCACTCCTAATGCTGTGCACTAGCAGTAAGCAAAGAGGTAGAGAATACTAGTTTTCATAATCTTTTCTTGAACACAACCCAGGATTGAACCCATGATCGACTGCACTCATGGCGAGGATGCTGATCATTATACCACCGAGGCATTTATATTCTTAATGAAAAATCAGAAATTAATAGTGACAAATAATGATGGATGGCAAATCGCCCAAACACAATAATGCAAGCAACTACTGAGTCATTGTCAACTCCCATAACAATAAAACAAGAAGTCAATGGAAAATATAGTTGTCTTGGGTTATTGGTTATCTGTGTTTAAACACAACTTTCAGTAATATCTATAGTATAGCTACTCATGCATTCTGAATATCAAAAATAAATTATGAGTAACCAAGCAATGCAGTAACTCACAAATGTGTAACATGTGTGAGTGAATAGATGTCCAGTTACAAGTGATTTATTTTTGATATTCAGAATACAAAGGTAGTTATACTGTTTATTATCGCTATTTTGTTTATTTTCCCTTTGATGTTTAAAACCGATAAATTTCATATCATGTGGGCGCATGAGATGATTCCAATTATCGCTAATCGCTAAGCGTTGTCAAGGACACACATAGTATTATCTTGTTTTCTAATATGAAGTTATAATGACGTCACATTACCAAATTCTTGATAATTAAGTGATTAACGATATAAAATATTAATTGTGTTTAAAAAAATGTCAGTATCTCAACAAAAATTATTTAATTATGAATACAAAATAGCGATAAAATAATTAAAGATGCTTTTTAAAACTTGAGGACGTTTCTCAGTCATCTCGTTTTAAAAAACATTGTTAATCACTTATTACATAGATTTTACACTTTTGTTAGGTAATTATACATTTAAACAAGGAACTTTTTTTTCACCGTCGGACGCTCAATGATATTTTCAAATGAGACGACGTTGGTACTGTGACGTCACTGTGAAATAAACGTTTTTATTTCACTTGTAAAATCTGCGTAATTTACGGGCATCTATGTAATAAACCAGTTGTATCAGGGTCAGTTAGGTTTTATTAGTGGAGGAAACCAGAGCGCCTAGGGAGAAACACCAGAATGCAATGTCAATGACAAACTTTATCACATAATGTTGTATTAAAAACAGCTCGACATGGACAGAAGCGAACTTGAATGTTAGTGGCGACATGCATAGACAGATGTAAATACAACAGACCTGATAGCTTGAAGGGATATAATCTGTGACAGATGTAAATACAACAGACCTGATAGCTTGAAGGGATATAATCTGTGACAGATGTAAATACAACAGACCTGATAGCTTGAAGGGATATAATCTGTGACAGATGTAAATACAACAGACCTGATAGCTTGAAGGGATATAATCTGTGACAGATGTAAATACAACAGACCTGATAGCTTGAAGGGATATAATCTGTGATCATTTTTACGTTTTTGTTTTATTTAAAGTGAATACATATTTAAAATATGACAACCTTTATAACATTTCCCTTAGAGAAATGATAAAGGAGAGTTAATTTTATACTAGGGTTATGGTGTTTAACACCACTTTCAACAATATTTCAGTTATATCATGGCGGCCAGTTTCAATTGTGGAAGAAACCGGAGTACCTGGAGAAAACCACAACCTGTTGCAAGTCCCTCCCAGACTGTATCACATAATGTTGCATCGAGTACACCTCGCCATGAGCAGTATTCAAATTCACATTTTTAGTGGTGATAGACACTGATTGGACAGGTAGTTGTAAATCCAACTACCATACGACACAACCACAACGACCTCTATTCTAAACTAAGATGATAGCATGTGATAATTGTTTCCTGACAAGATTTAGATTGACTCACTATGATAGAGAGAATTGTTTATTTTCAGGCCTACTACAGAAGAGCTTCTGCCAACATGGCTTTAGGGAAATTCAAACTTGCCCTAAAAGATTTTGAGGCTGTAAGTAATCAAGTTCATCCATTTTATAAATGATTACAATAAGGTTATAGTTATTGTGTTTAACGTCAATTTCAACAATATTTCAGTTATATTGTGGCGGTCAGTTTTATTGATGGAAGAAACCGGAGTACCAGGAGAAACCACCGACCTGCCGCAAGTCACGGACAAACATAATGTTATATTGAGTAAACCTCGCCTACCATAAGGAAATGCCATGACGTGACACTTTTTGAATAAAAAAAAAGGATTGAAAAAGACGTATGGACAATCAGTTATACTTGTAAAGATTTTATTTGTGAGTCCAGGCTTTGTGGTCATAAAATTTTTGAGGATGAATTTTGTACTCGTACTCCAAAAACATCCAATCAGAAATCATATCCAATAATTACAATGTTCTGATTGGACGATTTTAGAGTACAAGTACAAAAATCATTCTCAATAGTTTTATGACCATAAGCACATGGGATTTAAAAAGTGTTGATTGTCGTTTAATATTGGTGAATTCTAGCAATTTTGTTTATTTGCAATCAAAATAAACAGAAAAACACAGTAACAACAAATTAATTTTAATAAAAAGCTTATATTTTATACTTAATCTTTGAACTAGTCTTGCATTTTAGAAATTTTACTTTAAAATGATATATTATTCAAAATTTACTAATTTGTTCATATATATCTCGAATTTTTTTTTTTGGATTTTAATGCTAAATGTTCTTTTTGAATTCACGATAAAATACTTTGGATAGTGGCAGTTGTGTGGGTCATCCAAGCTACTGGAATAACCCCAAAATATAGGAATGGTCTAGCCTGAGATTTTTGGGGATACTTTTGACTTCTAATGAATTGCCACTAGATCTTTTATAATTTCAGGTAGTTAAAGTGAAGCCAAATGATAAAGATGCAAGAACAAAATTTAGTGAATGCAGCAAAATAGTTAAAAGAATAGCTTTTGAAAAAGCAATAGCTGTTGAAGAAAAACCTGTGTCAGAGACAATAGACTTGGACTCCTTGAGTAAGTACTTTTCAGAACTATGTGTGCTCTTAAACAAATGAAGTTTATAATTTTTTTTGTGAATGCTCTTTAACACAGTTCTAAGATATAAATTTACAGTCAAGGGCGAATTGATCTTCCTAAAAAGAAAAAAAATCAATTAAATATACAAATTAATCTTAACATTCATGGCAATGGCCAAACAGAATCTTCCCAGACATCTGTCATACAGAATAAAAACAAGAATCTTACCAAACACGACAATCACATACAGTTTCTATCCAGATATCTGAAATACTGAAGCAAAAACATGTATGTTAAAAAAATACTCAAGATACGTTGTATATAAAACACATTTTTATATATGTTCTAGCTATAGAAGAAGATTACACAGGACCAGTGTTAGAGAATGGCGAAGTTACATTCAAATTTGTGCAAGATCTTCTAGAAACATTCAAAGACCAAAAGAAATTGCACAGTAGATTTGCATTCCAGGTATATAAAAAAAGGTGGAGGGAGCTATATATTTAGCCAAAAAAATGAATGAGTATTGAGTTTGACTTTGATGGGAGTTAATGTTTCAGAGTTATCTCCCTTTAATAAATGCTGGATTTATGTTTTATGGTTGATGACATCAGTTTCATATGTTAAATCTTTTATTCTTTTGCAAAATAGATTTCAAGTGTAATTTTGAATATACAGTCAAACTACCTTAAAGGGCACCTCTATTTAACAAATCACAGTCTATAAAGGCCAGCCTCATTTTTCCCATTGATGAATAGTGAATATAATTTTAACCTGTATATAAAGGGCACATTTTCAGGTTCCCTTGACTGCCCGTTATATACAGGTTTGACTTTACAAGTGATTCCATTCATCACCCTAAATCAATTTTTCTTCTGTATATATTCTATTGTGATATCAAAAAGATATTGATTTTGATGATTATTATGATATTACTATTTCTGAGTCATTTCCGGATGACAAATTGAATAAATTTATAATAAAGCATATGTATAATTTATATGATAGGTTAAATTCCCAGGTGTAACTCACTTTTTGCTGAAAAACTCTTTTCCTTTTTATTAATGAATCATGCTCTTAATTTATATTTTCAGATATTATTGCAGATAAAATCGTTATTTAAGACATTGCCTTCAGAATCATGCTCTTAATTTATATTTTCAGATATTACTGCAGATAAAATCATTATTTAAGACATTACCTTCACTAGTTGACATACCAGTGCCAAAGGTACAAATAGGTTTCTATAATTATTTCTAGTTTGTATTTTTTAGCTTTATTTTGCATTTTTAACATTATTCGAAGCCCTTTATCATTTTCTGGACATGGCCAAAGTCCCTAGAAAGCATGACAATTTTCAGAAATTTTTACACACATGTAGTACCAGAATTAATTTCACAGGCATCTTTAAAAATAGAGATGTAACATATGTATTACACATGACACACATGTAAATACACATGAGCATTTGTTATATCATATTGAAACTAGAAAATAGTTATATACTAATGGTCGACAGTATAACTAACCATTCACAACACGAACCACTCCTGGCAAACCTCAAACTTCCAAAAAAGACAAAAATTGGGGTAGCTTAAAGAAATTTAAGTCCTGGCTTCTGGACAGGCATAAAAATGTGATGATGTAAAATTGATTTAATACTCTGATGCCAACCATCAATCTGTATGTAGATCTCCAGCTCCAAACAGTAAAAATCAACTACACAGAATAGCTTCAACTCAAATGACCAAACATATTTACAGAAATGACAACAACGAGAAAATAGAACCTGTTAGTTGTAGATTTGGTTTGGTTTATGGTGTTTAACACCACTTTCAACAATATTTCAGTTATATCGTGGTGGTCAGTTTTATTGGTGGAGGAAACCGGAGGACCCAGCGATAACCACCGACCTGCAGAAAGTCACTGACAAACTTTATCACATAATGTTGTACACCTCGCCCTGAGCGGGAGTTGAACCCACAACATCAGTGGTGATAGGCACCGATTGCATAGGTAGTTGTAAATCCAACTACCATATGATCACGGCCACGATGGTCCCCTGTTTGTTGTAGAACATTACTCTTAACATTATTAATACTTCTTAATATTCTGTTTCAGGAGCAGAAATTCACTATATGTGGTGATATACATGGTCAATATTATGATCTACTCAACATTTTTGAATTAAATGGTTTACCTTCTGTAGACAATCCTTATGTATCCTTTTTAAACATGGTGTTCACAAAAGAATGGTATGGAATTTTATAATATCAGAGCAATCACTTATTCTAGAATATATCTTAAATGATTTTTTTTTAAGCAAGAGCAATTTTGTTTGTCTGAATAATTTCAAAATTTTCAAAAGAACATTATACTGCATGTATATTGTTGAAAAATTAAACCACATCAGTAGTGTAATGGTTAGCGTGCTTGTCTCAAGTGCAGTAGATCGTGGGTTCAAACCCTGATTGTGTCAAACAAAAAACTAAAATGGATATTTGACTGAATATTTTCAAAGGTTGCAAAAGAACATTTTACTGCAGGTATACATGTATATATTGTTGAATTTTGCATACCGTTATATATACAATAAATTTGAGAAAAGAGCTAATCAGTAGCAATAAATCGAAGAAGAATTGACAATTCAATGGGCCATATTAAAACCAAGGGTGAACTCAAGCGCTCTGGAAGGGTATGCAGTTCCTGTTGCAATAGTGGCACCTGCTGTGCTACCATAGTTAAAAATCTGCTGACAAGTCATGGAAGAGGAAAGGAGGACAGGATTGTGACTACAACAAATGGAATATATCTGGTCATCTGTGACATATTTCTATCAAGGAAATCCTGGAAGGAACCTTCAGGTTTGGAGTATCGTATCAATTGAGAAGTATACATGCCATATGCTGGTGAAGACGTTTTTTAATAATTTGTGAGAAAATCCCATACACAGTGAAACTTGTTTAACTGAATCCCGAGTAAACCGAAAACCTGCCTAAACCAGACGGACTTTACAGTCCCATCTACTAAATGTCTTATGTAATTTGAATCTGTGTAAGCCAGGCACCTGTCTAAACTGAGCAAATTCTTCAGTCTCAAATGGGTTAGGTTTAGACAGGTTTGACTGTGTTGATTTAGATATCTTAGTGAACAACTGTAGTATCAGAAATACCTTAACACATTACCAGTTATTTAATGGTGATTTTGTGGACCGAGGGTCATTCTCAGTGGAGTGTATTTTTACTTTATTTAGTTTTAAACTTTTATATCCGGATAACTTCTTCATGGCTAGAGGTAAAATATATGTCATTTTTCATAGATATTTATACCAGTGATAGCGTGTAGGTTCATTATTGTTTAGATCATCCCTTCTTTACCAAAATTACAATCAGATTTTATAATTTTTAAAAATAGAATGTCCCCAGCCGTTGTCAAACACGAATTCTTTGACATATCCATCCATATATATAGAATTATTTGCTCTTTTCATTGTATCCAGACCCCAATTATGATATGGAATCTCGTTCATTTGGACAGTTTTGTGTATACATTTTTTGTACTAACAAGTCTTAAGTAATAAGGGATGTTGGGTGCTTCCTTTTAACCCATGCAAATGACACACCACTACATCTTTGATTTACTCATTTACCATCTTTTGATTACAGAAGCATGTCAACTAAACATATATGTGTATGAACCTAATGCAATAAAAAAAATACACAGGGTGTAACTAGCCATTTAACCAATCAAATGTTGTTATAATTTTCAAAACGGGGATAATATGACGTCAAAACTCGAGATGTTACGCTCCAAAATCAAGTTTAATTAATTTTGGCTATATATTGAATATAAAGCTGTTAATTTGATCAACTGTAGGGTTCTACATCAGCTAAAAAACACTCGAAAATTTCATATTACAGTCAAACCTGGCTTAACGGGCACCTGCTTATAACGGCCATGCTGACATCCCCCCGATGCATTTCTCTATTAAATAACTCCTTATATAACAGGCACTGTCTAACACGGGCAGCGGGCATGGTATTTTCATACAAATCGTCGCTGAAACCTCCATATAACGGGCAATTGTCAATCAGTTCACTCGGAAGATAAACATTGTCTTTCGATGCACTCGGGATTTAACCATCTAATTGACCAAATACAATCAATAATCTGCATCAACTTCTAACCCGTTCATGTGGAGGACAAATGCATGAATAGAGCTTAAATTCTGGCAAGAAAAGGGTATAATGAAATAAAAAATGTGTTAAATTATCGTTAAATATTTCCGTCTTTTGTAGGTGAAATTTAAAGAGAGAGAGAGAGAGAGAGAGAGAAAAAAAATCGACTTTTTTACTTTCTTTCAACAGCTATTGTTATCTTAATTGTTATCGTAATTACAATTAAACTTTATGATCAGAAGAATGAAATTTACTGATAAAACGTTTTCAAATTCAATCACTCGCCGATAGCTATAAATAGCCTAATCACACAATCAGCCTGTGTTTACCTTGATCTGTTGCCGCACTTTAAACGAATGTTGACAGTACTTCATAATTCAATAATTTTCAAAAACACGATTTTTATTTATAAAAGTGAAAGATTAAAATGGGTTTTTCTAAAGTAAGCAATTTTAAATATTTGATATAAATAAGAAATAAACCAAACAAAACAAAACAACAATAATATATCATCACGTGTACATCGGGATACAACTTTCACAGTTTCTGAATAAAATTCGACAAGGAGACCTGTCCGTTTTTTCTCTTTGGTGTTGACATGTTTACAACTAAAATTTTGACTGAACTGTTTAATTAATTAAAATCTGTCCCGGTAAACTCTAATCACTGGATTTACATCGTAGGACCAGGTGACAAAATAAACACATAAAAACCAAGTACCGTGACAAGTGTATTGATTAAGTTCGGACAACAATCAATTATGAATCTTTATATCTCTATACATTACAAGTAGGTATTCACATTTTAATATTCTTTTTAGCAAACCTTGCCAAAGGCAATATGAGCTTTTGCCATCACTTGGTGTCTGTCGTCTGTCATCCGTTTACTTTTCACATTTTAATCTTCTCCTCTGAAAAACCTCAGCCAAATGAACTGAAACTTGGTAGAAAGCATCTATGGAAGGTCCTCTCCAAAGAGTGCACATTTTGTTATGGTCCATTACCAAGCATGGCTGCCACAGGCAATTCTTGTTTCTGATTGGCCGATTTTTAAAAATCTTCTCCTCTGAAACCGCTTGGCCAAATGAACCGAAACTTGGTAGGAAGCATCTATGGAATGTCCTCTATGAAGATTGCTCATTTCGTCCCGATCGGTTAGCAAACATGGCTACCACCGATTCTTTCTGATTGGTCGATTTCTAAAAAATCTTCTCCTTTGAAACTGCTTAGCCATATAAACCGAAACTTGGTAGAAAGCATCTACATGTATGGAAGGTTCTGTATTAAGTGTCCTCAAAAGCAGAATGAAAGGTGAGCGACACAGGCTCAGCCCACTGAGCCTCTTGTTTACTATAGCCGGGGATAAATTCGTTATTTATGTTCCTATCCGTTGATATGGAGATTTTAACACCCTGAAGTAGCCAAGTATGTCCTGAGGCACAGCCGAAGGGTGTACAGGCTACTGAAGGGTGTTAAAATCTCCATATCAACGGATAGGAACATAAATAACTTATAATATCTATTATAAAGCACCAAACGTGATGCAAGCATATTGTCGTTGATTTCTAACATGACATTATATTAATGTCACTGACATCTAACTGTGACACAGCTTCGATATACATACTATCATTGATATGTTTTACTCTAAATGGACTTCTCATCGCATATCTCTTTTCAGGATTGACCTTCAATGTGATATTGGTATGAGAAATCCATTCCTGCACAACCAATCAACGATAGTATATATTTATATAAAAAATGATTTTGTTTCTTTACAGGTAACC
Organism: Bathymodiolus brooksi; assembly: GCA_963680875.1. Classification (NCBI taxonomy): domain Eukaryota; kingdom Metazoa; phylum Mollusca; class Bivalvia; order Mytilida; family Modiolidae; genus Bathymodiolus; species Bathymodiolus brooksi. Next base: position 65,360,955 of record OY804576.1, on the reverse strand, counting down.
ATGAAAGTGCAACAATGAACCAGATGTATGGATTTGAGGGAGAAGTCAAATCTAAATATCCTTTGTAATCTTATTATAAAATTAGGGGTTAGTTGTTTAACGGCACTTTCAACAATATTTCAGTTATATCGTGGCGGTCAGTGTAATTGGAGGAAACCGAAGTACCCGGAGAAAATCACTGACCTGCCGCAAGTCGCTGACAAACTTTATCACATAATGTTGTATCAAGTACACCTTGCCATGAGTGGGATTCGAACTCACAACTTTAGTAGTGATAGGCACAGGTAGTTGTAAATCCAGCTATCATAAGATCACGACCATGACACCCCAAAATCTTATCGTAAGACATGAATGTACAAATATATGCACTTAACTGATCAGCCACTTGTTCAGAATCTATTAAAAAATATATTTTAATACGAACCATGTTATATTTTAAAGCTGATAACTTCAACTCTTTTTCCATCTTTCAATAGGTCCTTGGTGGGTTGTTCTTCTACTTGGTACACAACCCTGTAATAGCACCAGTGATATTGGTTCACACCCTGGTACTCACCTCAAGTGTTAAGGTATCCAAGTCACCTGCCAAGACCTGGTGTTTTACTGCTCAGTTCAATAATTCTCTCTGTGCTTTCTTACCTAAATAAGTATGTTAGTCACAAAATAGCTGAAAAATTGCTGAAAGTGTCAATAAACTAAAACAACCATACAACACCCTAACCCATCTTTAAACAGAAAAATAGATATGAAAATTGTTTATGTTGGTGGGAGGGGGTGGGGGTTGGACCTCACTTTTATGAATCAAAGCTTTTTTGTGTAGCATAATAGCATTTTAAACATTCAATATTTATCCTTAACACAAAGCAGATATAGCAGTAAAATGGCAGATCTTTTTACAGAAATATTTAATTTACTACCTCTCTGTCACTGTATAAATAATAAAATTTTAGTAAGTATATTTGGTAGAATTGTGATTGATTGATTTGATTAATTGGTGCTTCATGTCAATTCAAGTACTATCTTTATACAGTGAAACCTGTCTAAACCGAACCCTGAATAAACTGGAATCCTGTATCAATAGAACAATGGATAAAATCATAATGTAGGAAATCTTTGTTAATTTAACCTGTATAAATCAAACACCTGTCTATTCCAAATTCATGGAGGTTCTGTTTAAGCAGGTTTCATTGTTACTGTTCACACACTATTTATAAATAATATTACTTTACACATTTATTTTTAATAGTAAGGTAGACAATTTAGGGTTGTAAGTAAACTAATTGAATTTTAGAAAAACATCTTAGCTTGAAGCTTCATATAATTTGTTCAATCAGAATATCAGCTAAACTGTTAACAAATACAGATGCTATCATCAAATTCAAATGTTAAGAGTCTAAAATGGTATATTATTTTATACTTTATTTAATCAAATGATCTATTTTATGATGTCAAATTTACAAAATTCTAACTATGTTCAAATTGGTTAAGAATATTGACACCACAATATGGTATTTCAACCAGTGTTAAGCTGAAAAAAACTATTCAAGAATTGTATATTGTATAAGGAAATTTGATATTTGATATGTTTGATGAGATAGTTCAGTTTGTTCAGAATCTTAATTTTTGTTTCAGGTAATGCATGGTGGCCTTTTCAGAGATGAAAATGTCACATTAGATGATATACGACAGCTTGACCGAAACAAACAGCCTCCTGAAAGTGGTAGGTCATTACAATGACATACATATTTTTGGGTGTTTTGACCACAAAAGGGTCTAAGCATGTTTGAGTGACAAAATTGTATAACTTCCCTAAGAATTTTTGTTTTTGAATTGTCAATAGCAACAGAATAATATTCCCTTGTCCGATTTTTTTCTTCATTTTAATAATAAGAATATTGAGATGTACAAATGAGTAAAAATATGCAAGCACAATTTATATTTATGATATTGCATGGATATAAAGCGATTAGTATCTAGATTTTTCTTATCAAGGGACCAAAATGTTAAGTTCATCTTTACCTCCAGTAGAAGAGCTCATGTCTTATTTACGTTATTTGTGTTTGCCTGATAGTATCAAGGAAACACAGTCAAAACTCCACAAAATTTAATTTTTAATTAACAGAGTATTTGTGTAATCATAGTAATCATAGCTAGTTACTAATACAAAAGGACAGTTTTTATAGATAGACTTGTTAAAAAAAAGACCAATCAGAGTTAGTTAGTAACATCTAATGATAAACTATACACATTGGGGTCAGGTCAGGGATAATGTTTTGTTTTTTTGACAGGACCAATTATGCTTTTTGTCATTATACCCCCGGGGGGGTATACTGTTTTACTTCTGTCCGTCTATCCTTCCGTCCGTCCAAGATATTTTTCATCACACTTTTCTCAGTAACTGTTGAGCAGACATCTGATATTTGGTCACAAGCATCATATAGGTATACCATATTGTGGGTAGCGTTTTTGGACCCGTCAGATTCCTACTTCCTATTTGCCGACTTTGTTGATTTTTATACACATTGAACATATATGCTCATTTTTCGTCGCATTTTTCTCAGCAACTATTGATGGCAGAAATCTGATATTTGGTCATAAGCTTCATATAGGTACCCCATATCGTGGGAAGCGTTTTTGGACCCATCAAATTCCTACCTCCTGTTTGCCGATTTTGTTGATTTTTATACACATTGAACATATATGCACATTTTTCGTCGCATTTTTCTCAGCAACTATTGATGACAGGAATCTGATATTTGGTCACAAGCTTCATATAGGTATGCCATATTGTGGGAAGCGTTTTTGGACCCGTCAGATTCCTACTTCCTGTTTGCCGACTTAGTTGGTTTCTATACACATTGAACATATATGCACATTTTTCGTCACATTTTTCTCAGCTACTATTGATGGCAGAGATCTGATATTTGGTCACAAGCTTCATATGGGTACCCCATATTGTGGGAAACGTTTTTTGAACCGTCAGATTCGTACTTCCTGTTTTCCGAAGAGTGGGGGTATCATAGGTGAGCATTAGCTCACAGTTCATCTTGTTACAGGTCCAATGTGTGAACTTATGTGGTCTGATCCACAGATGATGTGTGGTACCAGTGACAGTAAACGAGGGGTTGGGACCATGTTTGGACCAGATATTACAAAGAAATTTTTACAGAAAAACAAATTAGACTATATAGTTAGAAGCCATGAAGTAAAACAAGAAGGATATGAAGTGTCCCATGATGGCAAATGTATAACAGTGTTCTCTGCTCCTAATTACTGGTATGTATAACATTACTACAAAGTCTTGTATGAGTTAACATACCTTAGTGATGTATAATACTCTTCTTTACTCCTAGTTACTTGTATGTTTTATATGATCTACAGGATAACAATTAAACTTTAAATATGAGATGTATCACTCTATTGGGTTAGGGTTAGGGTGTTAATGCCACATTCAATAATATTACTCTATTGAATATGGTACAATGTCAGCTTTTTATAAATATAAGATGCAGTCTGGAAAATACTAATAAACAATTCATTTGTTGTTATTAAAGAGATCCTCTGAATATCATTCTAAATGGGAATACATTATACTAATACAGTAAAACCCCGCTTTATTGCCCCTCGATTCACCGCCAAACTCGCGTATCGCCAAGAATTTCTGCAGTCCCGTTTTCCGTATGTAGTAATAACCCCGTTAAAATGCCAAACTCGCATACCGCCATCCGCCACAGTAATTGAAGATCAAACGGTCAATTTACTGTTATTTAAACCTCGATCATAATGCCAATCAATAATGTCACACCTCAGTGATTTTAGGATGCCTGTCAATCAAGGTAAGTAAACAAGATTACTGAACTGATTACTTTTCATTCTGAATAAAGCTTAATAAATTTGTTTGTGTGTTCTTTTCATTTGTGTTGAAAATGTCGACGCCTAAACGTAAAAGAAATTTGCTTGATTTTCGACAGAAAAGAGAAATTGTAGAAATTAAGAATCCATCGATATATTGGCAAATGATGTCCTCCAGTGACCTCGACTTTCTGAACATTAATGAAGAAATAAGTGAAAGCCTTCCTTGTAATGGGTTATAATCCACGTGAACATGTTGTGAATTATTTGATTGTGAATGCATGCGTTAAAACGACAGAAATGTTTATATGTGAATAGATTTTAACAACTTCCGGTTATAGAAATCAAATTTACTTCCAAACCATACACTGACGGTGACACGCTTCTAAGTGTTGTATAAACATTTTTCAATTAAAGTATAACACCCTTGCTTCTATAAACATATTTTATCACCTTTCTTTAAACAATTAATGATCAATTATCCATAAGTTAACTGTACATTTGCCCCGGGGACAGAATTAATCTTGTGACACGACAACGAGTGAGAAAAACAAACTTTATTGTTCTTTCTTTAGTTGTGATAAACAAAAAGTGAAAATAAAATGGAGAGTAAATATTTGTAAGACGTAAAAATGAATTTAATATATATTAAAGGAAATTGCTAGTATACGTGCTAACAACGTAATTTCAGTAGATTTTTTTTCTTTTCAAATTCGATAAAATAAATTCTGCTAAATTTACAAATGCCGAAATTTTCTACAACTGTCAAAATGAAACTTATATATTAGAATTTAAATTGTAAGTGATAATACTCATTTCCGGTAAACTTGTCAAAATCAAACCGTCAGTTATTCCAAATTTAAAATCAAACTGTTGACTTTCGGTTTTCTGTCCTCAGTTTATCGCCAAACTCGTTATAACGCCAAAATCTGGCTGGACAGATGGTGGCGGTTTAACGAGGTTATACTGTATTTATGAGATTACAAAGAATTTTCCATTCAAAATGTATGTAATAATATACTCTTGGGGTGGGGATTAGAAAGGGGAGATATTTATATTTTTAACATTACAGTGATACAGCAGATAATCGAGGTGCATTTATAAATATTACAAATGATAAACAATTAAGATATTTTCATTTTTTACATTACAGTGATACAATGAGTAATCAGGATGCATTTATAAATATTACCACTAATAAAAACTTGAGATATTTTTTACATTACAGTGATACAATGGGGAATCAGGATGCATTTATAAATATTACCAACAATAAAAACTTGAGATATTTTTTACATTACAGTGATACAATGGGGAATCAGGATGCATTTATAAATATTACCACTAATAAAAACTTGATATATTTTTATTTTTTACATTACAATGATACAATGGGGAATCAGGATGCATTTATAAATATTACCAATAATAAAAATTTGAGATATTTTTATTTTTTGTATTACAGTGATACAATGGGGAATCAAGGTGCATTTATAAATATTACCACTAATAAAAACTTGATATATTTTTATTTTTTACATTACAATGATACAATGGGGAATCAGGATGCATTTATAAATATTACCAATAATAAAAATTTGAGATATTTTTATTTTTTGTATTACAGTGATACAATGGGGAATCAAGGTGCATTTATAAATATTACCGGTGATGATCTGACCCCCAAGTTTACTTCTTTTAATGCTGTTGTAAGTATGATTAGTATGCCTATGGTACAATAACACACTAATGTACATGTTAAAAAAATTGACTAATTACCTGTATTAATAAGACTAAAGTTGGATCTTGATCCTCGTCGCTGCACGAAATCAGTCAAAATTTGTCCCAAATAAGAGCTTCACATCTTCAATGTGTGTGCAATCACGGTGTTGTTGGAATTTTGTTGAATGAAACTAGTGTGTGATTACACAAACTAGATACCCTTTTACAACAAGCAATGACAAAAATGATTAAGTTCCAAACATGGATTTTTTTCTATTTGAGGTGCCATTATTGCTATCTGATTGACTGATAATTAAATAATTCTTTGTACGCCCCTCTATGAATTTTGTGTTTTTATTGTTGATCAGAAATCCAAGATGACCACTACCACAGATTCAAGTTTTGAAGTAAGACCCTATGCAAAAATGTATAAAAAGCTTTTTCAGTTTGATTGAACCCAAATTGTACATGAATTATCAATGGATGGTCCCTTATTAAGATTCTATTTGTTTATTTGGATCAGAAATCCAAAGCAGTCACAGCTGCAGGACAAAGTTTAATATAGGACTCTCATGAGAAAATATTCTGAAGATGGTCTGATCTGAAATAACTAATCCAATTGAAAGGAAAATAAGCTTTGATGTGTAGGTAATCAGACAGTTTATAGCAATGATACATGGATATGCTTTTAGTCATTAGAATAATGTCCCTTATAACAACGATAAAAAAAAATATATATCTTGTCTTCAAACATTGTTCCTTGTAACAATGATAATTAGCAATCTTACAAGTCTTAGAATAATGTCCCTTATAACAACGATAAAAAAACATATATATCTTGTCTTCAAACATTGTTCCTTGTAACAATGATAATTAGCAATCTTACAAGTCTTAGAATAATGTTCATTTGTTTTTGTTTACTTTAATATCCAAAAATCTGTTCACCATGGTTTAATGAATTTGTAACATCCATCTTTTTTCTATTTCAGCCACATCCCAATGTGAAACCCATGGCCTATGCAAATCCATTTTTTGGATTATTTTGACATCAGAAAAAAAGTTATGATTCTCAGGAAACAAAGAGTAACAATAATATATCAACATCATTTTATCATTTCTGTATCAAATACAGAAAAAAAGAAATTTGTTGTTGTTTTTATTTGTCTGCCTATTGTCAGTATTACTATGAAAGAATTATGATTTATGGATACAAGTGTTGGACTGACATTTGTATCTCATTACATGTACCCTACACATTTTATGCAGAAGTAATTTTTAAATCCATGGCAAATATAATCTTCAACTTGTTGAAGACGATCAAGTATTTGGTAGGAGTTTATACATGATTTTATTGTACCAGTACCTCAATATATTATATATGTTTTGGTTGGATAGTGAAAGGAGATGCAAATTTCTGTCATTAATTGATGACCGTTACATAATCATTTTGGATTTTAATCTTTGCAATGATGATCTTGTATAGTTTTATCAGACATCCTAATGGCTACCATTAATAAAATAGAAATTTGACAAATGACTGTAAAATAATTACATACAACATGTATATAATATTTTGATGGTCCTTCCTGACATTTCTTGTTTTTAAACTGATCTTACTACAAGATTGCTTTTATTCCAAATAAGACTTGTTTAAAAAAAAAAGTCTCATTGGCATATGTGACCATAGTTTATCATGGCTATCCTGTTTAAGAAGTTTGGTACCTTATATTTGCTCCCAAAAACTTTTAAATTATTTGGCTTTCCAATCTTTTGACAGCATACTTGATGAAAGTTTTTCCAGAAATGTGTCGTGCTCACTAAATTAGATATCTATCATTACAATGTTATTGGTATAAATGACTTAAGGTGTGACAAAATTAGAAACACTTCTTATGTAGTCAGAACTTTTTAATAAAATGGTTAGTGAGTAATAATATGTGAATTATAAAATCATTTTGTTATTTATCGCCACCCAACCACAATATTTAAATTTTATCTATTGTCACAACTTTGTATGTATTCTCTGTCTTGTACATCACCTCTATACATTTTCGTCTTGTTCTCTACAACCTTTGAACCCTTGATAGACTTTACAAGAATTTTCCTTCAGTTATCTACAAGTTTATAAATTGTGTTTCAATGAGCAATACAAGATGGCCACTGCTGCAAACATAGTCTAATCTATTCTAGTTACTGTCATGTTAATTTTGCTTTTCTTAATCAGATGTATAAATGGACAGATTACCCATTTCACCTCTCTGTTTATTTTATGTTTAAATATGTTCAATCAAACATAGGACACTATGGAGAAATTTTAATAGATCTTCTTCTCAGAGAGTCCAATGCACATTGATTTAAACCAACATCAATACTGGGAACACCAAGATGTAAAATTTGAGTACAAAGCCAGCATCCAAAACAAGGAAAACACCGGAAACCACACCGAAATAAGTTATATCAAGGAAGAAGTAGAGGTGGATATAGTGGCAGATAGCCAGCATCCACAGATGACCTAACCTAACCTAACATAAATAATTATTACTAAATAATGGCCAAAGAGGTGATCAGAAGTTGTAAAACAAAGAACGACACAATACAATGGCCAAAGAGGTAATCAGAAGTTGTAAAACAAAGAACGACACAATACAATGGCCAAAGAGGTGATCAGAAGTTGTAAAACAAAGAACGACACAATACAATGGCCAAAGAGGTGATCAGAAGTTGTAAAACCAAGAACGACACAATACAATGGCCAAAGAGGTAATCAGAAGTTGTAAAACAAAGAACGACACAATACAATGGCCAAAGAGGTGATCAGAAGTTGTAAAACAAAGAACGACACAATACAATGGCCAAAGAGGTGATCAGAAGTTGTAAAACAAAGAACGACACAATACAATGGCCAAAGAGGTAATCAGAAGTTGTAAAACAAAGAACGACACAATACAATGGCCAAAGAGGTAATCAGAAGTTGTAAAACAAAGAACGACACAATACAATGGCCAAAGAGGTGATCAGAAGTTGTAAAACAAAGAACGACACAATACAATGGCCAAAGAGGTGATCAGAAGTTGTAAAACAAAGAACGACACAATACAATGGCCAAAGAGGTGATCAGAAGTTGTAAAACAAAGAACGACACAATACAATGGCCAAAGAGGTGATCAGAAGTTGTAAAACAAAGAACGACACAATACAATGGCCAAAGAGGTGATCAGAAGTTGTAAAACAAAGAACGACACAATACAATGGCCAAAGAGGTGATCAGAAGTTGTAAAACAAAGAACGACACAATACAATGGCCAAAGAGGTGATCAGAAGTTGTAAAACAAAGAACGACACAATACAATGGCCAAAGAGGTGATCAGAAGTTGTAAAACAAAGAACGACACAATACAATGGCCAAAGAGGTGATCAGAAGTTGTAAAACAAAGAACGACACAATACAATGGCCAAAGAGGTGATCAGAAGTTGTAAAACAAAGAACGACACAATACAATGGCCAAAGAGGTGATCAGAAGTTGTAAAACAAAGAACGACACAATACAATGGCCAAAGAGGTGATCAGAAGTTGTAAAACCAAGAACGACACAATACAATGGCCAAAGAGGTGATCAGAAGTTGTAAAACAAAGAACGACACAATACAATGGCCAAAGAGGTGATCAGAAGTTGTAAAACAAAGAACGACACAATACAATGGCCAAAGAGGTGATCAGAAGTTGTAAAACAAAGAACGACACAATACAATGGCCAAAGAGGTAATCAGAAGTTGTAAAACAAAGAACGACACAATACAATGGCCAAAGAGGTGATCAGAAGTTGTAGAACAAAGAACGACACAATACAATGGCCAAAGAGGTGATCAGAAGTTGTAAAGCAAAGAACGACACAATACAATGGCCAAAGAGGTGATCAGAAGTTGTAAAACAAAGAACGACACAATACAATGGCCAAAGAGGTGATCAGAAGTTGTAAAACAAAGAACGACACAATACAATGGCCAAAGAGGTGATCAGAAGTTGTAAAACAAAGAACGACACAATACAATGGCCAAAGAGGTGATCAGAAGTTGTAAAACAAAGAACGACACAATACAATGGCCAAAGAGGTAATCAGAAGTTGTAAAACAAAGAACGACACAATACAATGGCCAAAGAGGTGATCAGAAGTTGTAAAACAAAGAACGACACAATACAATGGCCAAAGAGGTAATCAGAAGTTGTAAAACAAAGAACGACACAATACAATGGCCAAAAGAACCAACAATGATCTATAAATTACTACACAGTAAAAGCTACATGATTAATAAATTGATTGACAGTTATGCAAATTTTCCTTAGTAACAAAAAAACATCTAAAGTCCTTTCCTTTGACATATTGTTGTTTAGTATAAAGTGTACAGTACTTCAGCTATATTAGTGAACAAGTTTACTAACAATAAACCATGTAGGTCAAAAACTAGAACTGGGATGTGTACATTTTGATTGTCATAACCGATAAAGAAGGGGAAGATATTGTGGTATTACTCTTTTTTTTTCCTGATATGTGTAGACAAGTTCTAGGTTTTCTATTCTGCTTTTAAAATCACATCCTTTATATGTCAAATGGTTGGGATATCTGCTCATTGTATATATCTTGATCACATTTATTCTAATTTGGTCTAGTATATATCGTTGCCTGTTGTGGTTGACAAGCTGAACTATAGAGGTTGACTGTAGCTTTAACCAAAGTATGACCAGATGTGTTTGTTTCGTGTATTGGTTTGATCTGTACATTTAGATTTACTTTTCATTAATTTTCTTGAAACAGTATATGGTCAATCTAGGAGGTATATTGCCCATTATTGTGGAAGAATGTTGGTTTGTCTGTGTAGCTGTCTATGATGTTTAGATTGTTTTCTCTGATCAAGTTTCTGAAAGTCTGATCCCCTTTTATCTTATCTCTGTGTACAGATACTTTTACACCAGAAGACTACCACTTCCCCCTTGTCATCTTGTTAGATTTTAACATTTTGGCATTGGTTTATGTTGTCTATATTGATTTTGAAGCTTTCCCTCATATATTTGTTGATGTCAATTCTGAACCTAGTAATTATAAACAGTCGTCTGTCTGTTTTAAGGCTGAAGGTTCTTCTACAGTCAGTGATTGTTAAGTTTGCTCTTTTTTGTGTGCACTTTTTAAGTTTTATTTCTAGAATTTTTGTAATAATTGTAGATAGTGCTCTGGAGAATTTCATAGAATGCTATTGTACATGTAATTACGAATTTTCCTGGTTTATATTCTAATAAAAGCATGGATTCTTTATCTGTTGCTTCGATATTCTTGTTCTATGCTTTCCCAATATTGCATACTTCCTATTGGGGGTTGTTGTAGACCCCTGCTTCTCCTCATGCAACTCTATTCTCCATGAATTCTGATTTCAGGCTATTATTGTTCTACTGGAGACATCATGGATTCCCATGCAGACTGTCCCTGTAGTGCTTTATCAAAGAAGTCGCTAACTAAATGTTAATACCTGCAGTCAGGGTGTACTGGTAGACTTATTTCAGTGGAGTACTATAGTAATAAGGCACTGGGGGTGGTTAGCTTGGAGTCTCCATGCAGACTTTCCCCTTCCTAATATTATGTTGTGATGGTCGTCGGTCGGATTAAGTCCAACAATCTAGATTCACCCTATTCGTTATCTCGCTTAACCAGACTCTTGTAAGGTTTTTATATGGATGGACATCGTCACGGTATAATTTGAAGTTGTATGTCCCGGTATCTATTTGTGAGCATGTACGATGTTGTGTTCAGACTTTTAAATAGAAGAGTAGTTAGAGTTGGAGGTTACCTCCTTGTTCAATTTTCTTATTTTACAGCTTTAGTGCAGTCACTTGTCGTTGTAGCTCTTTATCATGTTCATGAAGTCTCCAGTTTCATTATTACCGTAGAAACCGTTGTATTGTTTGATAGAGAAGATGTAAATTTTGCCTCTGATATGATATATCTCCAAGATTTCCTTGAATTTGTATATATCTGTTATTCTGAAATGTCAAAGAGAGACTGACAATGCGGTTTTCATCTCTTAATCTGATAATGCAGATACCAAGACAGATTTCCAATTTGTGGAATTTTATTGATGTTAATTTCGTTTTATCCAGGCTAGACTGTTCATTTTTGCTGATCGTTTGGGTCACTATACAATAATGTAGACAAACGGTACTTGTGATGTTTTTTTAGTATCATCTTCATCTGCCAGTTAAGATGATTGGGGAAGTTGTTTTTGTCCTGTTGAGGTTATAAGTTAGCTTTGTGTGGGTATTTAACAAGAAACGCTTAAGGTACACTGTATCGTCAAAAAAATGATACAACACATATCTAGTTTTAATTACTAGTAGATTGAAAGATACCAAAGAGGTAATCAGAAGCCGTGAATCGAAAAAGGACACACAGCACAATGACCAAAAGAAAAAGGACAACAACCGGAAGTGTAAGCAGTTCCTGCTCCACACGTGACACCCGTCGCGTAAACCCGGTGATAAGTCATGAATGAGTTTTGTCTCGGACATGGATGTTTACTTCTAGACGGTTTGGTAGGGGTGGAAAGGAGGGTATTCCGGAGAAGAGTATTCCAGTTATAATTAAATTATCATTAATGGAATGTTAATAAAAGGTGGATCTGTGTAAATGGTATCTTGGACATTTTATTGGCCAGGAGTGAATGATAGTTGGATTGAACAGTATGACGGGCATTTCGGCAGACGCCGTCTTACGCGGGAACGACTTGGGAATTTACATGTGATAAAGTGGGCGAATATTGTAAAATAATATCGAAATCCTCATGGAAACGAGTGCTATACTGTATCTGACATTTACATAAAGTCTTAGAGTGTATGTTTAAAAATAAAACTCTAAAACTTCTGGATGTGAAAACATGTGCGCACCGCATTATGTGTCTCTTTCTCGAATTTTAATTTCGCTCTTCATAGGTTTTTAAGTGTTATAGGCCAATTGGTCATTCATGTTTTGTGTTGTGGCTCTTAAATGTTTAAGGAGTAAATATGGGGGTCTACTATAGATCTATATGGACTTTTTGTAACAGTTAACAGTTACAGGGGGCGTCGTGGTCGCGATCGTATGGTAAACCTGACCGCCACGATATAACTGAAATAGGGGTTAGAGTTAGGATTATGATGTTTAACGCCACTTTCAACAATATTTCAGCTATATCATATCGGTACTTGTTGAACGTGGTGTTAAACACCATAAGCCAACCAACCTGTCACAGTTACACTGCTTATTTGTTTTTAAAATAAATCTATATGTAGTCCAATTTATGTCTCATACATTAACAATGCTTCACTACAACAATCTTTATTCTCATAAACCATCGTAATACATTGGTATAGAGATACAATATATACAGAAAATGAATAAAAACAATAAATACAATAGTAATTACCCAGGAGGTAGTAAACTAGAATTAATGTTTCTGTGGTCAATGACGTACAACTAACAAGGATAATATTCCCGGTACGACTCGTTGATTGTCCGTTGTGGCGGAATTATAACAATTGAATATTATTTCCCGTAAAGAACATGTTAATTAGTTCACTTTCAGTGAAAGGTGGTTCCAATGAGGATGAATGGTAGTGACTATCGGTGCATGTCATATGTCAACAGTACGATAATTAACGATATTAATTTAGATTTCTTACAGAACAATGTGATATCTTTGATATTCCTTATAGTATGTTTTGTGACTGGTTTAGCTGGGAATGTGTCTGTGTTATTAGTGTATCATAGACATTTCAATCTTAATTGAAAATAACATTGTTGATAGACTGAAAGGGGACCCTAAGCCATGCAAATACTTTTCAAAACAATACATGTTAAATGTAAAAATGCTTCCTTGAAACATTCAGAGTAAATGGGAAAAGGAAGTTCATATGGGGGTTGTTATTGAAGATTATTATCGGAGTTTTATTTACCGTATACCTTTCTCTGCTACAAAAGATACTAAATTACAGGACTTTCAATATAAACTTATACACAGAATCTTAAATTACAAATTCCTTTCTATATAAATGTGGGTTAAAAGAAACTGAGCTATGTACATTTTGTACAGAAACCAAAGAAAGTCTGGTTGACATCTTTTGGGAATATAATTATGTTCGTAACTTTTGGTTTTATCAATAGGCAATTTCCTGAAAATATGTGGTCTTAGCTTACCCTTTAATGCAAAGGACATAATTCTGGGCTTGACTGAACACAGTTCAGCCCAGGGCACAATCAACAATGTTTTTATTATTTTGAAATATTATATATATGTCTGCAGATGCAAATGTAGGGACCTTGATTTAGAAGGTGGTCTTGAATTCCTGAAATATGCTATAAATATTGAAAAGGCATCAATGATATATCTGTCCCCAGTACAAAAGGAACATGTTAAAAGAAAATGGTTAGATCTGGAGGCGGTATTGAGTGGTTAATATTAATATATATCTATTATACTAAAATATATGTTACCTTGTATAACTTAAAATACATTGCTAACTTTGAATTTCAGAAGTTATTACAAAACAGTATGTTATGAAGATCAACTTGTTTTTACATTATAACTTTTGTGCATTGAAACATTGTGTTTATAGAATCATGTATATATAAATCTGTTCTTGGAAAAATAAACAAATTACAACAACAAAAAAGTGGTAGGCCAATTGGTCATTCATGTTTTGTGTTGTGGCTCGTAAATGTTTAACGAGTAAATATGAGGGTCTACTATAGATCTATATGGACTTTTTGTAACAGTTAACAGTTACAGGGGGCGTCGTGGTCGCGATCGTATGGTAAAACTGACCGCCACGATATAACTGAAATAGGGGTTAGAGTTAGGATTATGATGTTTAACGCCACTTTCAACAATATTTCAGCTATATCATATCGGTACTTGTTGAACGTGGTGTTAAACACCATAAGCCAACCAACCTTTCACAGTTACACTGTTTATTTGTTTTTTAAATAAATCTATATATAGTCCAATTTATGTCTCATGTATTAACAATGCTTCACTGTGGTCAATGACGTACAACTAACAAGGATACTATTCCCGGTACGACTCGTTGATTGTCCGTTGTGGCGGAAATATAACAATTGAATATTATTTCCTGTAAAGAACACGTTAATTATTTCACTTTCAGTGAAAGGTGGTTCCAATGAGGATGAATGGTGGTGACTATCGGTGCATGTCATATGTCAACAGTACGATAATTAACGATATTAATTTAGATTTCTTACAGAACAATGTGATATCTTTGATATTCCTTATAGTATGTTTTGTGACTGGTTTAGCTGGGAATGTGTCTGTGTTATTAGTGTATCATAGACATTTCAATTCTACAAACTACAAGATTTACGTGTTGTTTCTGGCCTATATTGATATAGTATTCTGTGTATCAACATTGCCATTTTATATTTTGAACATTTCATTTCATAACGCATTTGTTTGGGATGCCGTGTGCCGGGTGGGATGTTTCCTGACAATTTTCTTGTCTCTTGTCTCTTTAGTGATATTAGTTATTGTAGCAATTGATCGTTATATTGTTGTACGGAAACCTATGCGGGGTAAGTTGAGCCAAAAACACGCTGTTAAAAGTTGCATTACAGCATTAGTCTTAACAGGAATCTTGTCATGGTACAGCATACTTTTATATGGCGTAAGAGAAGAACGTGTAACTGGAAAAATGGTGTCAAACTGTACATCTGTACATAAATTATCTAGCATTAACAGTTACATATTTCTGTCGTGTTCTATTTTGCTAATTTCATTTTTCGGAGTCACATATGGCGGCATTTGGTCGAAATTTAGAGTTCACGCTCGTAGAACATCGGCAAGTTACAACCACCGAAGAAAAACAATAGTGATATATATAGCCATTACTGGTGTGTTCTCTATAACTACCATAGTGACTGTGAGTATAAACATTATAAGGGAGTCTTTCCACAGACAGTTATATTGTATAATTGGAACAACAGGAGACTCAGCTTTGATGACTTTCTCACTTGCTCACTGTCTAAACCACGTTGTAAACCCACTTATTTACTACTGGAGGGACCAACGATTTCGGAAAGTGCTTAGAAACATATTCGATTGTTGTTTTAAACCAAAATTGCTATCTAGGGACTTCACAAGAAGTACAACGTCTAGAAAGGGAAGTTTTAGCGTGGAATCGATGTCAAAAAGGGGAAGTTTTAGTATGGAATCAATGTCAAAAAAGGAATGTCTTAGTGTGGATTCGACGTCAAAAATTGAAACTGCAGTATAAAATCCGTTTCTAAAATCGTTAGCTATCATTCAGAGTTTATGGAATATTTTGTTTAGTATTTTCGTAGAACGAAGGAAGTGCAATAAGGAAATTGATGTGCTATATGTGAATCCGGAGGGGAAGTTAAAGATTGGACTTGATTGCTAAAACGTGGGAGAATGGAATATGGTTCTTTGTCGATAGAGAATTTCCCAATATAATAGACAGTATGTTGCCGTACTTTGTCGGTTCGAAAAATCATAAATTTTACCACAATTTGAATAAATCTAGATGTTTTCTCTTTCTCTGATAATGTAAGTTCACGCGAGATTCTCGGATTTCAATGAAATTCAAACCATGTGGAGAGCTTAACAAAAAATGGCACCATACTTGTATAAATTTTGTCAATAAACTTAACGCAATGGTATAAAAAAAATTATAAAGTATATTTTTTCTCTCTTTTTATTCCATTCGTTTATATATCGTCACGAGAAATATCCAGACTAGAACTTCTCGAAGTATATTTATGAAAAAATGTTGTATAACGTTTTTGATGTATTCGTAAATTGCTAGCGCGGATAAAGAACATGCAGTGGCCGTCAAAATACACTTATGTTTAGTTTAAACATATTTTTATTTGCTAAATATAACAAATCGGACACAAGTTTTTCCAACTTATGAAGTCTTCTCCCGAATACAATTATTTACAATATACAAAATGTACATGTATTAGCATGCGCAACGAAGTGATATAATATGCATAGAGATAAATAAACACAGAATGCTTATAAACAAAAACATAGGTAAGACAATATACGAAAGAAAAGAAAGGAGAATAAATACTTTTGGAGATGTGTGTTGGTTCTTGAGATCATTTAGACAATTGTAAATCTGTTGGAGTCTTTAATATATTTAAAAGCATGTTTAAAAATAGCTGTATTTTCTTGATATGTTAGGAAATCACTTCCTTATGTCGAAATGTTAGCATGAGAAAAAAAAGATATTCAATCAATCAGTTCGTTTAAAATCAAGCAATCAAACATACACAGGTCATGATCCGGTCGTATACATTCAAGCCACCATGAAATCAAGATACTATTTGCTTTTCGGAAGAAGATTTTCATAAACCTTAGTTGTGTTCAAAATGATAGACATTAAAATTTGCTTCCTTAAAAATAATATTCCTGTTACGCCCGCTTGATAATGGTATTTTCCAGACACCTTTTTTAAGAACAAATGGGAGAAGATCTAACTTTAATTTGACTGGTTTATACCCGAGATGGATATAAAAATTCTCCTGTTCATTTACTTTAATAACAAAAATCTGGATGAAAATCACTTATTTCATTTATGAGATATAAAAATATAAATAAAGTAAAGTCTAATAATAGTATACCGTTTATTTCCCCTAAATATGAAGAGCATTCGATAGAGTGATAGATTTAGTAAATGCAGATGACTGACATCCACATATAAACATTTCACAAATTAATGAGTATATTTATATACGAAGAGAATTATTAAATGGATTTAAACTATGTTGTGATGATTTTCATAAGACGCAGATAAAGTCGCAAAATTGGAGAAAAATATTTGTTCTGCCTTCGACTATAAGTGTTGTATGTATATATATTTGTTCTGCCTTCGACTATAAGTGTTGTATGTATATATATTTGTTCTGCCTTCGACTATAAGTGTTGTATGTATATATATTTGTTCTGCCTTTGACTATAAGTGTTGTATGTATATATATTTGTTCTGCCTTCGACTATAAGTGTTGCATGTATATATATTTGTTCTGCCTTTGACTATAAGTGTTGTATGTATATATATTTGTTCTGCCTTCGACTATAAGTGTTGTATGTATATATATTTGTTCTGCCTTCGACTATAAGTGTTGTATGTATATATATTTGTTCTGCCTTCGACTATAAGTGTTGTATGTATATATATTTGTTCTGCCTTTGACTATAAGTGTTGTATGTATATATATTTGTTCTGCCTTCGACTATAAGTGTTGTATGTATATATATATTTGAACACAAAACGTATAATAATCATATGAAAATATTCTATAAATTTTATTAATAACCAACCCATTTGTGTCACAATATAAAGAAACTCCAAATGTGCAATGAAGTATTGTTGGAAGTGGGTAACGTGAAGCAACTTATTTCTTAAAGTAGTGACTCTTTCTTGAAATACATTAGTATTCATTTTATAAATTGATAAATACCAAAAGCATAAAGCAAAACACGGGCATTCCATTTTTTTCAGGCAGTTGTATCTGCGCCCTCCTTTTAACCAGTGAACGTTTAATTTGAATTATTGTGTGTAGCGTCTCTTTCAGCAATATTTCAGCTATATCATGGCGACCAGTTTAGTGTTGGAAGAAGTCGTAGTATCCGGAGAGAACCACCGACCATGGTCCATAGGCAAGCAACTGGAAAACTTTATCACTTGCGACTGCGAGTCGAGTGCACCCTTTTTTGTAATTTACAAAGCCGGGCGCGAACCCATGCCGTATTGGTGTAACCAGTGAACGAACTTTAATAAAACATTCAATATAATTTTATACGATTGTAAAAAAAAAAATGCGGTCGAAATATGGTATGTGGCTGTCTCTACACACACGATGATTTGCTTCCGTACATAATGCCTACCCTCAAATATGGCAGTCAATGTTTTGCTTTGAGAAACCCCAAATATAAATCTGACGAAAAAAATAATAATAGTAGGTGCAGGATGACATTATGTGCTGATGAAAATCTGAAAGTTTCATTTGAATCCATCCAGTGCAGTGGCTCAGGAGAAATTACGGGTGGGACTGTCTACCCTCAATTATGCCTATATATAGAGGACATATAAAATATGCTTTGTGAAAGATACTTGATAAGTTTTAAATGTTTCAAGTCGACTTCATATGCCAACATGTGCACATGTGTTTTTACGAATGCATACTTCAGTGTGCTTACAAGTTAATATATACTAGTATTCATATATAAAAATGGTGGACGCGGATATTAAAGGGATATTGTCTACCAGCTGCGTAATTTTTTCATACCCAAAATTATTGTCGATTTCCGTACTGACCTTCATAAAATGAAGATTAACACCGAGTTATGTTGCAAAAGATACGATTTTTTGACAAAAAAGACCCAAAAAAGAATTATTGTCCGGATGACAATATTCAAATCTATTCATATGGCCTTCTATGCAAACACGTCTTGAGCATGCGCACTGTTTAAAAACAATAAACAACATGTGGTTCTTGGGCAAAAGAGAAACTGTCAACGCGTGGAAGAAAGAGGACTTTGACGGATTCAGAGATAAAGAGGAATAGAAGTGAAGTATCTTCCAAATGGAACAAATGCAGGATATATGTAGGGGATCAGTTGGACCGTTACCGTTGGATGGAGCGAACTCAAGGAAGTGCTTGATTATTGTTGATAGGTAAGCCGAGCATGTTGCCTTCTTTTCTCAATCGTTTTTCATATTTTATGAATTTATGATGATGCCTATGATCATTTTCGGTAGATATTAATCAATATATTTAATTTTGCACCTGGCAACAGCAAATTATTGTCAATGAGTAGCATAAAACGGCCGTATTTGCGAGGTAAACAAACACAAATTTTAAGAGGCCAGCAAAGGGGAAATGGGAGTGCAAAAATGATATCAATGACAATGCAGTTTATTATTATCAATTTAAAAAGAAATATCGAATCAATTCATTTTTAATGCAAGAATTTAAACTGTACATGGCTTAATGAAAACCCTATAAAGTTCTTTTTATTCAAGCAAATTTATTTCTTTGATATACAACATATAATTAGGCTTTTAATTTTATCAAATTTCAACAACTTGGACAAGAAACTTAGTTTTGGGAACCAAAAGTATATACCTTACTTTCTGCGAATTATCACTATAATGGAAAATCAGTATGTATTTTTCAAATAAAAGCTTTCTATTTAAAGAAGCTTCATTTCAATTGCACTTTTAGTTTGGATCCTGTAAGTATAATATATAATTATAAACAAGGTTTTGAAGAAATGATATGAATATCCATTGAAATTTTCAAGTTTCAGAACTTTTTTTTATATATGACTACAAAATTTTACTGAAAATTTCAGAAATGTCCTAAAATGCATATTTTAGACCATGGCTAAATGAAAATCATTTTAATTCCTTTATGCAAACAAGTTCATATCTTGGGTACTGGAAATACATTACATAAATAAGGTTAAAAGTACTTTCAACAAGTTTGAACATAACACTTTGTTATGGGAGCCAAAATTATATCTTCCCGTCTGTGAATTATTACCATAGTGGAAAATCCGTATGTATCTTTTATAAAAAGCTTTCCATTTAAATAAGTGTCATTTCAGTAGTATTTTTAGTTTGGATCCTGTAAGTATGATACATAAACAAGGTTTTTAAAAAATAATATGAAGATCCATAGAAATTTGCAAGTTTTTATAAAATAGATGCAAGTGACTATAAAATTTTACTGAAATGTCCTGAACTGCATATTTTAGACTATGACTAAATGAAAATCGTTTTCAATTTCCTTATGCAAACCAAGTTTATTTCTTGACTATTCTAAAAACATTACATTAACTAGTTTTTTACTACATTTCAACAATTTTGGACATAATTTTTAGTTCAGGTAGCCAAAATTATACTTTACTATCTTAGAATTATCAACATAGACATGATAGAGGGAAATCAATATGTATTTTTCATATAAAGGCTTTCTATTTAAAGAATTGTCATTTGAACTGCTTTTTATCCCCTCGCCAACGAAGTTGTGAAGGGATATAGTAACGCTACCGTCCGTCCGTCCGTCACATCCTTGTGAACACTCTAGAATCAACATCCTTCAATGGATTTTGACCAAACGTGGTACATACTTAGTCCTTAAGAGAATTTGAAACCCTATTGATTTTCAAGGTCAAAGGTCAAGGTCACAGGGTCAAATTTTTACTGCATAACATCCTTGTGAACACTCTAGAATCAACATCCTTTAATGGATTTTGACCAAACTTGGTACATACTTAGTCCTTAAGAGAATCTGGAACCCTATTGATTTTCAAGGTCGTATGTCAAAGATCAAGGTCACAGGCTAAAATTGTTACCGCATAACATCCTTGTGAACACTAGAATCAACATCCTTCAATGGATTTTTGACAAAACTTGGTACATACTTAGTCCTTAAGATAGCCGAAACCCTATTGATTTTCAAGGTCATAGCCTTATAGGTCAAAGGTCAAGATAACCGGGTCAAAATTTTACCACGTAACATCCTTGTGAACACTCTAGAATCAACATCCTTCAATGGATTTTGACCAAGCTTGGTACATACTTAGTCCTTAAGAGAATCTGGAACCTATTGATTTTCAAAGTCAAAGGTCAAGGTCACCAGGTCAAATTTTTAGGCGAGGGGATACGCCACACTTTGCCCTTGTTTAGTTTGGATCTTGTAAGTATGATTAATAAACAAGATTTTTAAGAAATAATGTGAAGATCCATAGCAATTTGCATGTTTCACAGTGTGTGAATTTAACAGTAGACCGATGGCCCATGTCTGTGTTAAAATCATGCAGGTTTTTGTAAAATTATCTAAATTTGTTAGGCAAATTACTACTAAAACTGGTAATTTCAGACAAATGTGATTTTGTAGTGATTGATATTTGTACTTTTGATTTAGATATTCTGACCAAGGTAATTCTAGAGTAGAAGAAATGAGCAGCCATCACATTTCAACGAAACGGATGAAACTGGAGAAATCGAGTTCATTTGTGAACCCATTTGAGTATGTTCATTTTGTTAAAGATTAGACATACATGTATTCTACATTATGTTTATAGGTAACATTGTCAATATTGTTCAACACAGTCACTTGTATAACAGTTTCCTATTAATTATTGTGGCTTGCATAGTGATACTACTAGTAGCTATATTATATAGGGATCATGTTGGCTTCTGCATCATCGTTACATTTTCATCAATCCACAAGCTGAAATGGCCAGTCCTCCTTAGCTACTTACGGGAATGAAACCAAACTGGGACAGAATTGACGCACGTCTGGCGCACCAAATTTTTTCCTGGAACTTTGCTGTAATTTTGTCTCTTTATATTGTGTTGTGTAGATGTGTGCTGGATAGATGTATAAAGATTTAATATTATTTTGAAAAGCTTTTTCGTTATACAGCTGCACATCAGAACCATATAGCAAAATTTGTTTCGATATTATACACAAACACTGTAATAAACAATTATTTTTTATTCTTACAGTCTCTCAATAGATATTACTGAAGAGGGCAGTGATGTTGGTGATGATTCCGACGATGGAGATTTTGAACCTAGCCTCAACTTCACTCTAAGGTTTGTCATGTTAATTTCATATGTTTCAGTTGTAACTTACATACTTGAAATTTTGTTCTAATAACAGAACCATGCATGATCATATGTCATAGGAGCTTTATTATACCCCTGCTCCACTGGAAAGGGGGAGGTATACTGTTTTACCTCTGTCCGTCCGTTTGTCCCAAGATGTTCATAACATTTTTCTCAGTAATTATTTATGGCAGCAATCTGATATTTGATCATAGGCTTCAGAAGGGTCAATCGAAAGTCGCAAACCCGCTGCGTTGTCCATGGTCAAGTCTGGTAGAAGTCCCATCCGATGAAGGGAAAGACATCAACAACAAATGAAGATCAGGTCTGATTTGGGTAACAGACACCCTGTAACCATTGACCAGCTCGTGATGCCTGCCGTAGAACTTCTTGAGGGATGACCACAACCTAAAATCTGTCTACAAATCACTCAAATCCTTCATAAAGTGGACTTGTAATAATATGTTTAGTTGCTCATTCACTATACATTCGAGATATTCATCTTGAATTGAAAGTTAGGGCTCCATAGATCATAATCTCTATTGTTTTATTCTTGTGAATTACATTGTATGTATTTTTCTACTTCAGGTGGCAGAGAAGTTACAACAAAAAGACAGCTAGATGGTCTGTGCAGCCTGTTAAAGCTGACAAGTCATATTCCTATGTTCCAAGACTATTAAGGGTCATCATTTGTATGAGACTGCAAGATAATGAAGGAATGAATTAACGTGTGCAGTTGGAAGTAGATGATCCCAGAAGAATCTCGGTCCATCTTGCACCAATTCCACAACCTCCAACTCGGGATGATATTGTAGCATCTCAGAAATCCAGATTTGAAGACCAAGACAAAACAATGGACTATATTGTCGCATAAAATAAATTTAGATTGTCACTCTTTGTTTTTCCTGGTCTGACAGAAGTTCTGCACATTTAGAGCAGAAAAGTACCCAAGTCAGGATAATGGACTTTACAAATTGTCCAATGCACAATAATGATAACACTCAGTGTGTTGGTCTAGTTAGTACAAACCAGGACAACTTTTTAGGACCTCACAAGAAACATCTCTGCCAAATTTGGTTAAATTCTGTTCGGCTGTTCTCAAGAAGAAGATGAAAATGTTGTTTCCCATAGGGTTTCAATGCAAACTTTGACCTCCGCTGGTGGCCATTTTGAATTTTCAAATGGCGCAAACAGTAACAACACATGTTAAAGACATTCATCGGAACATATATACCAGATTTCAATTCAATCCCTTCAGCGGTTCTTGAGAAGAAGTTTCTTGAAAATCAACCAATCAGAATTTTCAAAGTCACATGGTGGCTATGTTTTTTGACGAATCTGCACAAAAGTAACAACTCTTGTGTAGGACCTCATAGAAAACATCTCTGCCAAGTTTGGTTTTGAATTATATAAAAGACTGTCAGTCCATTTTAGAAGAAGTTGTCAGTGCTGATAGAACAAAAAATAATAATAAGATGGCAAAACTTTCAAATTAAATTTACAATTCCAACTGACCAACTTGTGAAATTAACAACTCATTAGGGTTGATTTATTTTTTATTTTTGGTGTTTTAACGCCACTTTCAGCAATATTTCAGCTATATCATGGCGACCAGTTTTAGTGGTGGAGGAAACCAGAGTACCCAGACAACCACCGACCATAGGGAAGCAAGTGGTAAACTTTATCATTAGGGTATATGGGATAAAATACAAAATATTTCATGAACAAGTTTTAATTAAATCGTCTAGGAATGAAACCCTTGTATTGTCCATATAGATCAGGATATTTGTCCCTAATTTTCCAAGTACAACAGCTTGGGATCACACGTCTGACCCCAGCTCCAAGTCGGCCATGTGCCCAAATGGTATACTGGCGGTAGGCTGCATACCTATTGGATCTGTTGTAATCCTCGTCATGGGGCATTACTACAAGTTCCTCTCGAAACATTCTAGCAACCCCCAACACTTCCTCATCAAGGACAATCCGATCAAAGTCCTGTAATAAAGACAAGAGATTTAATAAAAACAGAGTAAAGACAGATGGTTATACATTCATCTAGAAAAATTAGCTTTATTTAAAAAAGAAATATAATTCATTATAAGTGAAATAGTTTGCACAAATTCAGTTTAGAGAAATAAAAAAAAGTCTTATTTTGGAAGGAAAGATTTTCTCGTGGGACTTTCTTATGACCAGTTTTATTTCGTTTTTTTGTTGGTATATGGGAGAACCATTTTGGTCTTGCAATTTTTTTTTATCAATTTACCCCTCAAGCTATTCAATTTTAATTTTATGGTTTTTTTCCTAAAAATTATTTTGATTCTGAAATTCTGAATCTTGAAGAAAAAAATTTGGCTGGACAGGAGAAAATAATATATTCCGACTCGACATTTTCACAGTATAATCATATACTTGCCATTTTCACAGTATAATCGTATACAAAATTTTGAAGAAAAAAAAATTATTCCAGCACTTCGCCAATCCAATTAAAATTAGATCTACGCACTTGCTCCCTATTTTAGATCTAATTATACCCCCGCTCCCCGAAGGGGGAGGGGGTATACTGTTTTACCTCTGTCCGTCCGTCCTTCCAAAATATTTTTCGTCACATTTTTCTCAGCAACTATTGATGGCAGAAATCTGATATTTGGTCACAAGCTTCACATAGGTATGCCATATCGTGGGAAGCGTTTTTGGAACCATCAGATTCCTACTTCCTGTTTGCCGACCATCATACTTGTGGTTTTGACCACCGCTAATTTTGGGGGGTTCAGTAATTTCTGCCGGTACTATACACGATCTCAGACGTGTAAAAGTACCGGGTACCGGCCCACTTTGAAACCCCTGTATAGGTACCCCATATCATGGGAAGTGGCAGGGGTATCATAAGTGAGCATTAGATCACAGTTCACCTTGTTTTAATTAGATTGGCACTTCGCCGGAAAATAAGAAAATATGATTTCTGTGGCGTCTGAAAAAAACATTTCTACGTGACATAGCCCCCTTCAAGGTAAATGGTCAGTCCCATATTATTTTGCAGCAACTGTCTTGTGGAACTAGAAGTAAGGTCTCTTTTGTTTCTAATCCAGCCCAAATTTCTCTGAAACATTCCAGTCAATTAACAAATAAAACAACACTGGCTACGTCATTCGTTTTCATCAGACATGTATTTCACTGTGTTCTACATGTATGTCTCTGTTTTCATATTGTCGGTAAACTGGCTAAAATAAATTAATTTAACACGTGTATCA
Source organism: Bathymodiolus brooksi (assembly GCA_963680875.1). Taxonomy (NCBI): domain Eukaryota; kingdom Metazoa; phylum Mollusca; class Bivalvia; order Mytilida; family Modiolidae; genus Bathymodiolus; species Bathymodiolus brooksi. Next base: position 65,335,446 of record OY804576.1, on the reverse strand, counting down.
AAATCTCGGGGAACAACTTCATAACTTATAAGAAGAAAAAAACTAATTTAGTTATTTTTAACGCCGGCAAAAATTTCCGATCGAAAATACGTAGTTGAGCTTGTCCCCATAGGGTGCCTCCTGGCATGTTTTCAATGGTTATCGTGGAAATATCGGCGGAATCTGTTAAGGCATGTAGTTTTCATCAAAGAAAATCTATTCCTGATACAGAAATTATTTATTCTACGTCTTTTAGATACAATCGGTTCGCAAATAGCTTTTTTCCTCAACTTTTATAGAAACTTACCTCAATATCCATGCTGCAGCATCCGGGCTACTGACATAAAAATAGATAAATAAATAGAGTTGGCCTCGCCCAGGTGAGTGCATAATTAATTAGCTTCCGGTAACGATGGTCAGCTTTTTTAGTCGAAAAAACAACGTTTCGGAGCGTATTCATCAATAATTCGGTGTTTAATCTTCATTTTATGAAGGTCAGTACGGAAATCGACAATAATTTTGGGTATGAAAAAATTACGCAGCTGGTAGACAATATCCCTTTAATGTCCTTTTGGGAACAATCAACAAAACAAAACAAAAATATAATTCAGAGTTCAAACATCTTGGTTTAAAAAAAATGAGCACGTAAGGCTTGGTGTAAACGTGATAAAGTTTTAGACCTAAAGATCAGATTTTGATTCCCTACAGAATGACCGAAATCTGACCCCTTTATCAGCTGATTATGCTTCTGGACATTGTCATTATTAATTTAAACTAAAGTTTACCTCTCGGTATCATTTGTCTTTAACCAACAATGTGTATCATTCTCGCACTTGGTTCCATTTAAGAAAAGTATAGCAATCCTTGAAAACACAACTTGAACATTTAAAGATCCATAATTTCCATTAGAAATGCTTACAATATATTTACCTTTGTATACTGTAAGAAAATTAGCATTGAATTGATGTTATTATTAAAGTGAGTATAATTTAACTAACTGTACACATGCCCTACAGCAGAGCAAAAACACTACATGTAGATGCATACCTACCTATTAATAAAAATAATTACGACCCTTTTTTAGAAAGAGTATTTCGAAAATTCTAGTTTAGCATTTTTTTAGGACATCTTTGTCAAAAATTGAAATATGAAGAAATTCTATGATGACAAGCTAAACATATTTAACTAAATTTTGTTGTAATTCACCTTTTAAATAATGGTGTCTTTGCTAAAATCATTGGTCAACTTTACCTCTTCTATACAAATATCATGAATTTGATAATATCTTATATTACATTTCTATCTAATAATAATAATAATAATAATAATTTTTATTGATCCAAACAAAGGATTATCATCAATACAGAACATAAGACAACATTAAGTACACACTATTTGAAAACATAATACACAATATTTGATAACATAACAGCCGAGGAAAGGACAGAGTTATCTCCCATACAATACAAATGTATAAAATACTATTCGACTCCAGTTCTCATATATCGGAAAGGGTACATTGCACATTTGAGCCCAGTAACACCGATAAGTATACAAGATACTTTATTTTCCAAATCAGGGCCCCTGGAGGGCATGATACAACATTTATAATTAGCACATACACAATAAATAAAGTAAAATATAATAATTATTTTATTACCATCAACCATGTCTGTCACAGATTAGAACAAAGGGAAGTAATTCAAGCAAGATTGTCTTAGAATTTTATATTCAGTTTGAGTATATGTATGTAGTATATATAGTATATATAATAACCAGTATATAACTGGTACCGTGAATAAGGGTCAGCCACTATGTAGGGGCAAAGGGAGGAATAGGGGGAGAATCAAGGGTGGATTAGAAAAGGTTAATGGTGGGAGATAGGGGGAGGTTCAAGGATAGGAGAATAGGGGATGGTCAAGGATGGGGAAAATGGAGGATTATAGGTGGGTAAATGGGGGAGGATGAAGGAGGGGAAGTGCTAAGAATAGGAAAAAGGGTAGGATTATGAGTAGGAAAAGGAAGAGGTAGGTTAAGCCAGGGGGTGTCTATGGGTGGTCGTATTAAAATCTTGCATCTATTAAAAACAAAAAACAAACTTGATCTCCTTTTTCTTGTTTTAGCACAAATTTTTAATTTCTAATTACATGTATATTCAAAGAAAAAGAGCATGTAGATTGTCAAAGAGAGGCATAACACACAATATAACATAAAATAAACAATAACTATTAGTGTGTTCATAGTTGAGAAAAATGACACATGTATTACATATTATATTTTATAAATTTGTCAACAGATGTATCCTCTATTAAAACAAATGTGAACAACGCTAATACCTTCTTTAAAATGTCAAACATTAAATATGCAAGCTCTAGTTCCGTAAAATTACAAATGTCGAATATCAAAATTTCGTATGAAATAGAAAGCTAATATTCATATAATAAGAACATTTGCCAAAAGTACTCAAATACATTCCTACAATTGAAAATTAACGGTACAAAATAACTACTACTAAAGAGAACAATTTGAAACATAGCTAAAATACAGTGTCAAATATTGTACAGATCGTTTTATATTCTAATTGAGATTGGGGCAGTGTCCATTATCGCATGATCTAATAACCAATCAGTTCCCTTCCTATAGTAGTATGTAAGTTGTGAGTTCAAACCCCGCTCATGGCGAGGTGTACTCGATACAACATTATGTGATAAAGTTTGTCAGTAACTTGCGACAGGTCGGTGGTTTTCTGCGGGTACTCCGATTTCCTCCACCAATAAAACTGACCACCACAATATAACTGAAATATTGTTGAAAGTGGCATTAAACACCATAAACCAACCAATCTTATGCAAGTTGTCTAATGCACACGAGACACTCATTTACGTCGTTCTCAATGTGCGACTTGTGCATTTGATATATCCAACACAAATTCGGGATGCCCTTTCGGGTGAGTTTTACCCACCATTGAAGAAAATAGGCCGTACTTCTATATTCTGGAGTTAATGTTTTGACAACTCACAACTTTTAAAGTTTACTGGGAGTACCATAAAAATGTCTTCGTATGAAAACTGAGACTACAAATATAAGGTTAATTGGGAAGATATCGGTGAAGATATACAATTGACATGGAAAAATCTCTGGCGTGAGACTGTTTTCATTGGGAAACGAACATGATCATTTCTGTTTGATCTTTTATTTACAAATTTAATAACGGGATGCAGTTTATTGGTGTAAATTGTCTGCTTTGCGCAATTGTCAAACTTTAGTTTCAAACAATATTTAAGCACTGCTCATTGAAATTTGTCAAGTATTGAAATAAAACCGCCTATCACGGTATATCATGTTTCAGCGAATCAAGTGCAATATTAATCACCGTTTCATAATTATTTCTCATGATTGCTCGTGACTATTGTAAAATGCAAATGTGTATTGACTAATACTTGACCAATCGTTTCGGGAATTTACAAAATGTATAGGCCTATGCATGTATATATGTATATATCTTATTTTTGTCTTGTCATCCCATCATAAAAGATCTTCCAACAGTTCCTTTTCATTTCGCTGTTGATGTTTTTTTACTTCGCAACTCAAATACAAAAAGTGGCTATGACAACTTTACAATGCAGCAGTTCTGATCTCTCTAAAAATCAGCCTCACTTGAAAATGGGGAACAGAGAATGTTCCTCTTCACATTTCTTACATTTCTGTGTTTCGTGAGTCTCACGACGACTTCCACAGCTGTATGGTGTAGAAACTAGTATTCTAACCAATGTATTAGTTAAATTGTCTACTGTAGAAAATCGTATAGCCCTGAAATTGTCACTGATTGAAACAGTAACATCTTACTCTCAGAGAGTAATGACTGACTCCCAGATTGAAGGAGGTGTATTTGCGTCCGACGTCCACTCATGTCAAGTTAAATTTTTAAGTTGTGGGGAAACCTACGATTTGAAAACGCGAAAGCTGAAATATACATATACCGAAAAAACGTGCGACAAAAGGAGATATTTTTAATCTACGTCCATATTTCAGACCAGATGCTTATGTATCTTGAATTTAAATAACAGAACATTGTATGGTGAATTTCTGTGTTTTATTATGAACAATTAAACACTTTTAATTATAAATGTGAACGTTCTCAGATACTTGACCTTTGTTGAGGGAAAGTTCATGTTCGGACGAATGAGATTTTCGTCCAAAAATAACAACCAACTGCGGCATAGTTAAAATGTTATAAATACATTGCTGAAATGTCGTTGTATAATTAACAATATCAAACAATAAATGCATAGTAATCCTTAAGCATTGTTTTAAGTGTCCTTTGAAAGAAAAATAGGGTGAATAATATTCTGATTCATTTGTATTTGAATATCATGTTATCAAACACTTAAATGGTTGATACATTTCTAATGTTATACACTGGGCTTCATTCTTTAACAACTAATCTTTGGAGCACATCTCTCCACATCTTCGTTACCGGTGGGACATATTTAGGACATTTATAATAAACAATATACCACCACGGACTGACACAACCTACACAGATCCTGTAGTGCAGAGGAATAAAACCCTTCAGACGGTATAGTAAACTATGATTTCACCGGATCTTATTGTTTATTTATATCCGGAAGATATATTCTTAAGTTTTTAAACTATCTACATATTTGCAACTTGAATTTAACGAAAAACTTTTAAAACTTAACAAAAATGAACTGGGAAAACTCGTCGAAGCTTCTTTCAGATCTAAACGAACAAGAAAAATATCGACACATTCCAATAGCCGTGTTTCTTGGATTGGTCGGCATAACTGGACTAATTGGAAATTCTGTCGTCTGCTACATATATGGAGCCGTTTACACACAATCAAACTCGCGGATTTTCTTGATTTGTCTTGCAGGAATAGATTTGTGTACATGTATTATTGATGTTCCGCTGGAAATAATTAATGTACTAAACCAATATGAATTCAGCGAACCGTTACTTTGTAAATTTTCAAGAAGCGGCAACACTCTTACTACTTTCTACAGTACGGGTATACTGCTATCCATTGCTATCGACAGACATCGTAAGATTTGCCACCCTCACGGATTTCAAATATCCAACAAGATTGCAAAATATTTGTGTGTTGTCTTGTTTTTTGGAACGCTTATTATGACATGGCCCGCCCTGTTCATGTATGGCATAAAATCTACAAAATTTGACTACCATGATTTCGAACTAACAAGAAGAGAATGTTCTATAGATGACACATACGACGATTCGATATATCCTTTAATATACAATTTTATTGTGCTACTGTTGTTTATCGTCGCGTTGTCTGTTTTAATTGTTTTATACTTTCTAATTGGACGTAAAGTGAGATTCTTTGCTTACAAAAATGAAAGACGCAGAAGCGTATCACACTTTGATAGTGATGGCGACACCATAGATGATGTACAAAGAAAGACGCATTTGAAAAATCTGCACCAAGTTGCTGCTAGTAGCAATACAGCAGAACAAAACCAATACGTTCAAATGTCAAAAGATGAGGAGGGAAAACAATTTCAAGTGAAAGAACAAAACCCGTGTGACAAAGACGAGGATTGTTCTGTAACCAAATCTAAATCATTTGATTCCATTACAACAGTAGGAACATTGGATAAGAAAAACGCCTTCAAACATCAGGCGTCAACAGCACAGCTAAATATAAGAAAACGCAGACGTATGCTGGCACGGAATACAACATATTTAATGTTTATAGTGACCTTCTCATTTATCATTGCTAGTCTGCCCTACTTGGTTCTAGTGATTTTAGACAATGTCATTACAGACTTTGTAGAAAATATGAACGCAAACAGTAGGGCAACATATAGATTTTTTTTGCGCTCATATTTTCTGGGTGCAGCATTAAATCCAATAATATACAGTATATTCGACAGGAGATTCAGATACGCTTGTAAAAACATTGTAAAAAATGTGAAAATGACAATGTGTAATAGTGCTACTCATGACATTGCTTAACCTTAAACAGCATCCCATAAAATGATACTGAATTATGTGGAAAATTAATTCTACGGTAATTTACTGGTAGTTGGTAAACATTTTACAGTGATATTTAAATTTCTGGTCCATGTATAAACATAAATAAATATTCAAATAATTAATTCATTAATTAACTTTACTTTCAAATATAGCATGAACATGATTATGACAAATTTACTTGCCTAAAATCTTGGAAATTATCACACCAAATGCAGTTTTAGTTAAGAAATAATTCATAGAAGCCATACAAATATATATATATTAATGTAGTTCGTTGGAGATTTTAACACCCGTAATATTATTTTCGTAGCAAATTACAAGTCATAGCAATGTTGCCTAAAGGTAAAGGTATTGAATGACTACCTGCACAATTGATTCCAAGTTTCAGTTCCATCAGTCTCGTATGACTCCCAGTACAATTGATTCTAAGTTTCAGTTCCATCACTCTTGTATGACTCCCAGTACAAATGATTCTAAGTTTCAGTTCCATCAATCTTGTATGACTCCCAGTACAATTGATTCTAAGTTTCAGTTCCATCAATCTTGTATGACTCCCAGTACAATTAATTCTAAGTTTCAGTTCCATCAATCTTGTATGACTCCCAGTACAATTGATTCCAAGTTTCAGTTCCATCAATCTTGTATGACTCTCAGTACAAATGATTCTAAGTTTCAGTTCCATCAATCTTGTATGACTCCCAGTACAATTGATTCTAAGTTTCGGTTCCATCAATCTTGTATGACTCCCAGTACAATTAATTCTAAGTTTCAGTTCCATCAATCTTGTATGACTCCCAGTACAATTGATTCCAAGTTTCAGTTCCATCAATCTTGTATGACTCTCAGTACAAATGATTCTAAGTTTCAGTTCCATCAATCTCGTATGACTCCCAGTACAATTGATCCCAAGTTTCAGTTCCGTCAATCTTGTATGACTCTCAGTACAAATGATTCTAAGTTTCAGTTCCATCAATCTTGTATGACTCTCAGTACAATTGATCCCAAGTTTCAGTTCCATCAATCTTGTATGACTCTCAGTACAAATGATTCTAAGTTTCAGTTCCATCAATCTCGTACGACTCCCAGTACAATTGATCCCAAGTTTCAGTTCCGTCAATCTTGTATGACTCCCAGTACAATTGATCCCAAGTTTCAGTTCCATCAGTCTCGTATGACTCCCAGTACAATTGATCCCAAGTTTCAGTTCCACCAGTCTCGTATGACTCCCAGTACAAATGATTCTAAGTTTCAGTTTCATCAATCTTGTATGACTCCCAGTACAATTAATTCTAAGTTTCAGTTCCATCAATCTTGTATGACTCCCAGTACAATTGATCCCAAGTTTCAGTTCCATCAGTCTCGTATGACTACCAGTACAAATGATTCTAAGTTTCAGTTCCATCAATCTCGTATGACTCTCAGTACAATTGATTCTAACTTTCAGTTCCATCAATCTTGTATGACTCCCAGTACAATTGATTCCAAGTTTCAGTTCCATCAATCTTATATGACTCCCAGTACAATTAATTCTAAGTTTCAGTTCCATCAATCTCGTATGACTCCCAGTACAATTGATTCTAAGTTTCAGTTCCATCAATCTTGTATGACTCCCAGTACAATTGATTCCAAGTTTCAGTTCCATCAATCTTGAATGACTCCCAGTACAATGGATTCTAAGTTTCAGTTCCATCACTCTTGTATGACTCCCAGTACAATTGATTATAAGTTTCAGTGCCATCAAGGCTTTGTATGACTACCTTTACAATTGGTTCTAAGTTTCACCTACATTTGTAGGTCAAGGTCTGGTATGATTATCTGTACAACAGATTTCAAGTTTCAGTTCCATCAAGGCTTTGTATGACTACATGTACAACATATTTCAAGTTTCAGTTCCATCAATCTTGTATGATTACATGTCCAACTTATTCCAAGTTTCAGTTCCATCAGTCGTTTATGACTCTCAGTACAATTGATTCGAAGTTTCAGTTCCATCACTCTTGCATGATTCCCAATACAATTGCTTCTAAGTTTCAGTTCTATCAATCTTGTATGACTCTCAGTACAATTGATTCCAAGTTTCAGTTCCATCAATCTTGTATGACTCCCAGTACAAATGATTCTAACTTTCAGTTCCATCAATCTTGTATGACTCTCAGTACAATTGATTCTAAGTTTCAGTTCCATCACTCTTGTATGACTCTCAGTACAATTGATTCTAAGTTTCAGTTCCATCACTCTTGTATGACTCTCAGTACAATTGATTCTAAGTTTCAGTTCCATCAATCTTGTATGACTCCCAGTACAAATGATTCTAACTTTCAGTTCCCTCAATCTCGTATGACTCTCAGTACAATTGATTCCAAGTTTCAGTTCCATCAATCTTGTATGACTCCCAGTACAATTGATTCTAAGTTTCAGTTCCATCATTCTTGTATGACTCCCAGTACAATTGATTCTAAGTTTCAGTTCCATCAATCTTGTATGACTCCCAGTACAATTGATTCCAAGTTTCAGTTCCATCAATCTTGAATGACTCCCAGTACAATGGATTCTAAGTTTCAGTTCCATCACTCTTGTATGACTCCCAGTACAATTGATTATAAGTTTCAGTGCCATCAAGGCTTTGTATGACTACCTTTACAATTGGTTCTAAGTTTCACCTACATTTGTAGGTCAAGGTCTGGTATGATTATCTGTACAACAGATTTCAAGTTTCAGTTCCATCAAGGCTTTGTATGACTACATGTACAACATATTTCAAGTTTCAGTTCCATCAATCTTGTATGATTACATGTCCAACTTATTCCAAGTTTCAGTTCCATCAGTCGTTTATGACTCTCAGTACAATTGATTCGAAGTTTCAGTTCCATCACTCTTGCATGATTCCCAATACAATTGCTTCTAAGTTTCAGTTCTATCAATCTTGTATGACTCTCAGTACAATTGATTCCAAGTTTCAGTTCCATCAATCTTGTATGACTCCCAGTACAAATGATTCTAACTTTCAGTTCCATCAATCTTGTATGACTCTCAGTACAATTGATTCTAAGTTTCAGTTCCATCACTCTTGTATGACTCTCAGTACAATTGATTCTAAGTTTCAGTTCCATCACTCTTGTATGACTCTCAGTACAATTGATTCTAAGTTTCAGTTCCATCAATCTTGTATGACTCCCAGTACAAATGATTCTAACTTTCAGTTCCCTCAATCTCGTATGACTCTCAGTACAATTGATTCCAAGTTTCAGTTCCATCAATCTTGTATGACTCCCAGTACAATTGATTCTAAGTTTCAGTTCCATCATTCTTGTATGACTCCCAGTACAATTGATTCTAAGTTTCAGTTCCATCAATCTTGTATGACTCTCAGTACAATTGATTCCAAGTTTCAGTTCCATCAGTCTCGTATGACTCCCAGTACAAATGATTCTAAGTTTCAGTTCCATCACTCTTGTATGACTCTCAGTACAATTGATCCCAAGTTTCAGTTCCATCAGTCTCGTATGACTCCCAGTACAATTGATTCTAAGTTTCAGTTCCATCAATCTTGTATGACTCCCAGTACAATTGATTCTAAATTTCAGTTCCATCAGTCTTGTATGACTACCTTGTACAATTGATTCTAAGCTTCACCTACATTTGTAGGTCAAGGTCTTGTATGATTATCTATACCATTGATTCTGAGTTTCAATTCGGTCAAGAACTTGTATGAATTGCCTATAATATTGATTATAAGTTTCAGTTCACTCATATTTTTGTATGATTTCAGTTAGTCAAGGTCTGTACTACCCATACAATCGATTCTAAGTTTCACTAAGGTCAAGGTCCTGCATGACTATCACTGCAATTGATTCCATGTTTCAGTTAGATCATGGTCTGATAAATCTGTTAAATCGATTCTTATAAGTTTTAGTTAGGTCTAGGTTTTAATGAATATCTGTATGATTGATTAAAAGTTCCAAGAAGGTCAAGGCATTGAATAACTATTTGTACTAGCTGATTCTAAGTTTCAGTTGAAGGTCGTGTATCATTGCTTTTAAGAAAAGTTTGAAGATACAAACAGATAATCCAAAGCTGTATATGGATGAAGGATAGACAACACAATGTCCAAAAGAATTTTCACTATGTCAAGGTCTTGTGTGACTACATGAGCAATTGATTCCTAGTTTCAGTACGGTCAAGGTATTGTATAACTGCTTGTGGAACTGATTACAAGTTTCAATTAGGTTAAGGTCATATATGACCGACTTCCTGTACAATTGATTCTAAGTTTCAGTAAAGTAGAGTTGTATTGTATAACTGCTTGTGTATATCTACTTGTGCAACTGATTACAAGTTTCAAATAGGTCAAGGTCGTATATGACTGACTTCCTGTAAAATTTATTCGAAGTTTCAGTTAGGCCAAGGTCGTGTATGACTAACTGTACAATTGATTCTCAAAGAAGAGCTTGAAGATACTAATAAAAAACCCAAAACCCTCTGTCGAAGGAAAGACAACCAGAATTTTGACATACGTCAAGGTCTTGTATGGTTACTTGTACAACTGATTCCAAGTTTCAGTTATATAACGATCTTGTATGGCGACAAGTACAATTGATTTTAGGACCCAGTTAGGTCAAGGTCTTTTACGACTACCAGACAATTGATTCAAAGTTTTCAGTCAGGTCAAAGTCTTGTATGACTGGTTACCCAATTTTCCGTTATGCCAAAGTCTTATTATCACTAACTGTACAAATGATTCTAGGAAAAGTCTAAAGATACCAAAGGGGTAATCCAAAGCTGTAAATCAAAGGACTGACAACACAATGGCTATAAAAATATAGGGCTATGGAAGGTGCAGCATGATACAACCACAGCAAGTCTAAAAGGACTTCCTCGTGCACCAGTTTTACTGCAATCAAGTTTACTTTCAAAACCATAAATGATAGAGGAAATCCCACTGAACACTTCCTGAAGCCTATGTCACAATAATTTGAAAGAAGAAAACTGTATCAAATTATATAAAACGTAAAAATTGTGAGTACTTTCCAAATGAGATATTTTTGGAATTTGGGTTCGTTTTACATAAAAACAATGGCAACGCAAAGCGTGGCATATCCCCATCGCCTAAAAATTTGACCCTGTGACCTTGACCTTGAAAATCAATAGGGTTCCAGATTCTCTTAAGGACTAATTATGTACCAAGTTTGGTCAAAATCCATTGAAGGATGTTGATTCTAGAGTGTTCACAAGGATGTTTTGTGGTACAAATTTGACCTTGATCTTTGACCTTGAAAATCAATAGGGTTCCACACTCTCTTAAGGACTAAGTATGTACCAAGTTTGGTCAAAATTCATTGAAGGATGTTGATTCTAGAGTGTTCACAAGGATGTTATAGAAGGACGGACGGACGGTAGCATTACTATATCCCTTCGCAACTTCGTTGGCGAGGGGATAACAAATTCTTCATAAAAAATGAGCAGTTTGCAAGAACAATACATTAAAATTGGGTGCAAAATAAGTCACTACAAATTTTGGAATGTGGCACTTTGTTGCCCCTTTCGGATGAGTTTATCTCTGAGATAGTAAGAGATAGAAGAAATCCATTAACATATTGGTACAAGGTCTAAACACAATCAATTCAAAGTAAAAGTCATCAATAGATATAAATCTTCTGTTAACAAAGTTTCATTGCTAAAGCTAAAGTACAGATACTTACTAAGACAGAAGCTATAGATTATTATTATTGTGGTATGTTGTATTGTTGACCAGTATTGATCAACTTTTTATTTTCATCTCTCAGAAAAATATTGTGTTTCTAAAATAAGTGAAGAGCAAATAAAAGAATCAAAACATGACAATAAGAAAATAAATTTATTGACAATATTTTTACATCACATTGTTTAAACATTGCACAATATATTATAAACTAGTAAAGACATCATAGACTCAAGCCTACAGAGAGTATATAACAATGTTTAACATTGCACATGTCATATAAAAAAATCAAAGAGATTCTTAAAGTCTGGAGGAGATTGTTATACATGTTCACTATATTTGTAACCATACATTGACTTCAGAATATTACATGCAATACATAATTTGACATTTCTCAAAACTCTAACATGATGGAGAGAAAAAAAAATCAAAACCAGTTTTACAATTCTACTAAATGTACATTGTATCCTTAAAATTTTAAACCGTTGGGTTAGGGTTATGGTGCTTAACACCACTTTCAACAATATTTCAGTTATATCGTGGCAGTTAATAAACTGTACTGTATAAACTTTGCTGTTTGAATTCAAAGGGATGGTAAAGTTTTATTAAAATTACTAGTAAAATACATTTGTAGATTAAGTCAAAATGATCTAAAAGGTTAAAACACCAGGTAAATAAATGATCTACAGTTGAGGTAAATAACTGATCTACAGTTGAGTTATCTAGGTTCAACTGTATTAGACCTACTAATTGGTTATTTGGTTACTTGAATAATCCTGAATAAACAGGTTTTAGTTCAAAGACGAAGTGCTTCTGATGAACAGATGTATGATAATGTTGAGGTTAGGTTTAGTTTATGGTGTTTAACTTTCAACAATATTTCAGTTATATTGTGGCAGTCAGTTTTATTGGTAGAGGAAATCAGAGTATCTTGAGAAAACCAGGAGAAGATCTCTTTAAGACATTGCTGATTATGGATTAAATGATATACTAAAGACCCAAAAAGGCTATTCCAATTTCTATCTAATCAGATGATTGTTTGCGTCTTGTTTGGTCAGAGACAGCTAGATAGCCACTTAACAGGTATAAAAAATAATACCAAAAAACCTTGGATATTTATGATGTTACAGTGGCATTTCTATAACTCTACAGAGACAGCTGACCTAGAGGAAAATATCATGTAGATTTATAATCAAATTATAAAAATTGTTAATCAAAATGTCAATTTAGTATTGAATTATTTGCATTCAACGGTATGCTTAAATTTGAAAATTTCACTGGTATCTATGTATTTATATAAACGATTCTATCATTTAGTTCTACTGAAATCTTCTACAACATCCTTAATTTGTGAAGATAGAATAAAGAAAACGGCTGAAATATTCACAGAATTGACACAACTGAAAACAAAAATGTCAGGGTGTATAGAAATCCAGTCATAAAAAAGAAACGGGGTACAATTGCTGTAATATTTTCATTCGTCATAAATAATCATCATTTTCATTCTAAACCTGCTGATCAACATGAAATCTCAAATTCTGATAAATCTTATATGAACAAGCAATACAAAGTCTACTATTAAAAGTTTTGGCTTGAATGCAGGAAGAAAACAGACCTAGAAAAATCAGGATATATTATACAAATCCTTTAATGGTCCTAAAAGTTGGCGACCTAACCAGTCATATTAACTCTCTCATCACAAGAAATGAGGTTTTCTCTTTTTCTTTAACACTACTTCATTAAACTTTTGATGGCTATGAAGGGAGTTAAAAAAAATTGCCTCATTACAACATAGTCAAACCTGTTTTAGTTACCACCTCTATTAAGCAATAATTTTCATTATGTGACTATATGTTTAATTTCCCTTCAGAGTGCATTTCATGTTAATTAAACCTGTATTTAGTGACAACCTGTTGTCTTATGTGACCCTATTTCAATGTTTCCTTGAAAGGCCACATAAGATAAATTTGACAGTATTTTCTTCCCTGTCGATTTTAGCTATCGGCACAAAACCATTGTGTAGAAAAAAGAAATTCACCCTATCTCACCATCAGACTTTTTTGACTGGAATACCCCTTTTTTTTCCAATTTTCATAATTCTTATCATCAAGTATAATTCCTTCTCTTAATACGACTAGAAAATATTTATATCATAGCACATTTTTTTCTCCATGTCATACATTTGGCCTTTATGGTATATGTAACAGTTGAGAATCAAATTATGAATGCAAATGTTAGTATCAAATTGCTTTATGTATGCAAATATCAACACAATTTTTTAAATAAAATTGAATAAATATGCATAAAAAATTGCATAGAATATGTGATAAAATGATGAACACATTGATTTGTATTTACATATAATATCAATAACAAAAACAACAGTAAAAAAACTACTACAAAAAAGCTGCTAACCAAATAAGTAGAATAACATTGGTCAAGATACTGAATTAGTGAAATTATCTAAATAAGTAGAATAACATTGGTCAAGATACTGAATTAGTGAAATTATCTAAATAAGTAGAATAACATTAGTATAGATACTGAATTTGGGAAATTATCTAAATAAGTAGAATAACATTGGTCAAGATACTGAATTAGTGAAATTATCTAAATAAGTAGAATAACATTGGTCAAGATACTGAATTAGTGAAATTATCTAAATAAGTAGAATAACATTAGTATAGATACTGAATTTGGGAAATTATCTAAATAAGTAGAATAACATTGGTATAGATACTGAATTAGTGAAATTATCTAAATAAGTAGAATAACATTGGTATAGATACTGAATTTGGGAAATTATCTAAATAAGTAGAATAACATTGGTCTAGATACTGAATTAGTGAAATTATCTAAATAAGTAGAATAACATTGGTCAAGATACTGAATTTGGGAAATTATCTAAATAAGTAGAATAACATTGGTCTAGATACTGAATTAGTGAAATTATCAACAATACATGTATCTAGAATACAAATGCTCTAAAATTGAAAAAAAAATACGGGTAGAATCCAAATACATGTACAACAGAAAATTACAAGTGAGAATCCCAATTGATTTAACATATTTTCATTTAAAAAAAAAAGATATTTGGCATTTAACATATCTGATATATCTGAATACGTTATATCCCTGAAGATTGCATCAATTTCATTTTATAGTATAATAAGGTCTGTTTGATTTGTCAGCCTTAAGACGTCCTGTTGTGCACCATTAAATATTTGTGACCAAGTTTTCAAATCATACAGTATAATAAGGTCTGTTTGATTTGTCAGCCTTAAGACGTCCTGTTGTGCACCATTAAATATTTGTGACCAAGTTTTCAAATCATACAGTATAATAAGGTCTGTTTGATTTGTCAGCCTTAAGATGTCCTGTTGTGCACCATTAAATATTTGTGACCAAGTTTTCAAATCATTAACAATAAACAAATAATATACAAAAGCAGTTTGAAAAAGTAAAAAAAAAATCACTGTAATTGAAAAAGAAAATAAAAGGTAATAAATTAAGACAAAAATATGTAAATCTCCTTCAACATGTGTAAGACTAGAACAAAATTCTAATAATAAACATGCCTATAAACAGGTCTCAAAATCTATATGAAAAACTTTTAAAAAGATTTCCATTATAAATAATAATAATATCAAATTGTGACTTTCTTCATTGTGGTGAGAATATTAAAAATTAAAATAAATATGAATAATCTCAGATATGTCATGGGCTACACAAGTTGCCATTCTTAATATCAAGAATTGGTAGAAGTAATGTATTGCCTTTATTAGGAAAAGTGTGTCCAAATATAGGACTTTTCTGTTTTATTGGTGGAGGAAGCTGTATTACCAGGAAAAAAAACTTTTGTCCTATCACACTCAGCAATTGGCAAATGGACAAGAAAATATGACAAGATCATGCTCCATAATGATCCAGTAATTGCTTAAGATTTTAGGAGTAGTTCACTTGGTTTTTTCTTATTTTTAAAACCTACATTGTGAAATACAAACATACAAAGTTTCTTCCTAGGAAACTGAACGATTCATACAACAAATAATAAATCAGTATTACAACTAACAAGGCACTAGTCTGATCAGGAAAAAAATTGAATACTAGAATTTAAAGTGTAACTCATCATAAAGAAATACAGTTTAACCTTAATATGTTGAAACTGAAAGTACATGTATCAGCATCATTTTGAATTAACCAAGTATTTGAGTTGCCGGGATATATAAAGCTTATCATAGCTCCAAAAAGATTGTTATTTCACTTTGAAATATCTAAGAAAATGAAGTGTGTGAGTTTGATAACAAGGAACAATGGTAATCTTCTAGAAAACCAATGCATACAATTATATATACATATGTGCCATTTAAAAACAGCTGCATGGACAAAGATATAAAACAGTCAATAGTTAGTAATGGCCAATATATCAATAGAGCACTATTTGTACTATAAATACCAAATACAAATTAATAAACAGTAATAGCCATAACAAATGTTACTTAAATCTAAATTTAATGTGTTTTTCATTTATCAAACTAAATTGAAGTATGGAAACCAATAAATTGCTTACAGATGAAAAAGATGACCTTACCATTATATTATTGTGTTTGTATATAAAAAAAAAAGGTAAATTACTGACCTGAACTGGGGGAACAATACAATACAAAATTGTAGTTTTTACATACAATACTGTGCTTAGTTTTAACAGATTTCACTGCATAAATAAATAAAAATTAAATAATCCCATTAATTAATTAATTAATTTAGAAAGAAAATATTGCACTTAATCTAAGAATACGTCTTAAAACCTAAAAAGAGTATAATTTTGATTGTGTTAATACTTTTCATTTGAGCATGCTCATTGACACACTTTATATATGTTACTTTATAACAAAGGGATCTTTATTTGTTCTACACTCGCTAACATCAGTAAACATTTGATATTTAACACTGCAGCTTTAATAAATATTTTGATAGTTTTTAACATTGCCATTTTCACCAAACTTACTTGATACCAGTCAGATTACCACTAAATATCTTCTATTTTTACCCTATTTATTTACATAAAGAGTTGGTAACCTTTCGAAATATATGGTTATCTATGTTGACTGATATGTGGTTACCATGGAAACACTTTCCACTTCATTACAGAAGGGTTTGTAATGTCTCAAATGTATGGTCGTCAAAGTAAACAGATGACACACGGTTACTCTGGTAAATACTTTCTGGTCGTGCTTTGGGTATCATACACCTTGTCTGTAATTCTTCTACATAGTCCTTGATTATATGAGCAATCTCATAGGCCTGAAATTGGAAAATAAAAATAAAATTGTTAATGTATTTTTTTTTTTTAAATAAATGTGCAATATTTAAATATTGAAAGAGCCATTATTTTACAAAAAAAAACCAAACCCCCCCAAACAATGTGCTACAGTATAGACTGTGTTTAGAAACAAGTCTTATGAATATTCCTTCCTATTATCAGCTATATATTTGCTGATTTTCGTCCAGTGAAATGCAAGTAAATAGCAATATGAAAATTAAAATTGGATTATACAATTTGATGCTCCTTTGCCACTGTACTATACATATGCTTAAGCCACTGACCTGATTAGAATTAAACATATACTTTGATCCTGTTGCCATGTGGCCCACAACAATCATAATACTTTTTATAGCTGGACTGGAATGGACAACTTCTGTAAAGTCATGGTAATCTAACACACCCTAAAATATAATACAATACAACTTAAAAATACAGTTGGTATTTTATACAGATATATCATGTTTGGGAGGGGTATTTGCGAAAAATACCAGTCGAGAGACGAAAAATTTCCTGAGCCGAATGGCAAGGGAAATTTAGTCTCAAAACTGGTATTTTTCGCAAATACCCCTCCCAAACATGATATATCTGTTTAATTACACCGAATATTATTTAGAACACTGGCTAATAAATAATACCGTTTGTTTGTCGTTTTCAGGACCTAACATGATGTATCTGTTTAATTCTACCGAATGATGTTACATAAAAAGCACAACTGATAACGTTTTACAAATTTTGTTACAAGCGTCTCGGTGAAGGGTAAAAACGGCAAATACGATTTTGCAAATACCATGAAAAAAAGTTAAATCTTATGCAAATACACCTACATGAAGTTAAAAATTCTGCAAATTCACAATGCATGGCCTGAATTTGTAAAAAATATCACGGCTATTAACCAATCAGAATCCAGCATTCTTATATAAGGTGTAATTATAAAATAAATGCATATTAGATTGTAATTTGTTTTCATTGAGGTTGATTTATTAATTGATTGGTGTTTAACACCAACTTCAGCTATATTATGGCATCTTTGGGGTAGATATAATGAAGATGGGCATCTACCTGTAATATTGACGACAATGTTAGTTTGCAATATAAAATTGATGCACTAATAATAAACACCAATATGTTTATCAGTCATAAGATAAAAAAAACCAAGCTATCATGAACAATCAAAATATTCACAATAAACCATTAATAACTACATTAGTCCCTCTCTTATAAGACCCCTCCCACAATAGGCCACTGCTCTTATCAGGCCAAATTTCAGATGCACAAATAGTAAAATACTAATAAATTTACCCCATCTCAAAAGAGGTCACCCCTCTTATAAGGCCCCTTTTTCATTGCAGAATGGCTAGTCTTATAAGAGGAGGACTATGGGACAATGATTAAAACACAAAACAACAACTGTTGGAAGTTTATTTCTTTACACTAATGTCAAATAAATGTGGCAGGATTATACTGGTTAACTGATTAAACTGGCTAACTGATTAAACTGGTTAACTGATTAAACTCAGCTGAAGACTAGGAAAGGTTTTATATACCATAAAGGATATGTGTTAGACACATCATTTATAAATTTGTAGTGATTATAAGATGAAGAGCAGAAATTTTACTGTTGTTCTTTCGATACAGATTTCTGTACCTTACTGTCTAATCAGATTTAACTGTTTTAAAACCCATATATATTCATGTGCTTTCATTGATTATAGAAAAAATGTCTATACAGTTTTGTACTTTATACTCCCATTGACTATATTGAACTCTAAATGTGAAGTATTAAATGTACCCATTATGCATTTTTTTTTTAATTATGAAGCCACATACATGTTTTGGTGGTTGAAAAAAAAAAAAAGGAAAAATGTGTCCATAGGACACTGATGCCCCTGCTTCCAGTTAATATAAACAGGCCCTTTTTTTTTGGCAAATCAAGGGACATAACTCAGGGACAGAAAAAAATGGTAAAGTAAAAATCGAACATGACCTTCTTTATCTGGTTCTTGACCTTGCATTTAAATTTCAGATGATTTGCTTAAGGGGAACTGAAGCTATTAGGCAGAAACCAAATGTTGGATGTACAGATATGGGTAGAACTTAATGCTGCCTGGACATTTTGTGTGAAAACTTTTGGTTTGTGTTTGGTTTTAATCTGCAAAAATGTCTGTACATTCTGTAATGTCTATTTTTGTTGTCACATATAAATTATATTTATAGTCTGTCCACAGGTTCTACCTTTAATAGTACATTTCCTGTATTGTCAACATGTGATAAATATTTTTGCATTAATATAATTTTCTGGTAGGAAAAGAAAGCATGAGGCATGAATGATTATCCAATATGAAATATGGACAATTTGAACTTTCCTTTCCAAATTAATACTTACGAATGATTTGATTTCTAGAAGTGAAACACCTTTCTGGTTTATTGCTAAGAAAAGTGTCTTGGGTAGCGTTGCTGTGTAAGTTTGCTGAAAAGTTAAAAAGAAAATTACATTATCAAGAGGCTCCATTGGTGGCTGGTAAAATAAAGCATTAAAATATAGATTTTAAGACATTATAGCATGTTAACATGTTGTGCAAAACTTATCATTTATCAAAAATAACAAAAATGTCTACAGTAATTTTGAGCAAAAAAAAAAGGGTTAATCAGGTAATCTTCTTTATTATAACTGGTTTCTCATAGTTCAAGTTGAATCTAAATTCATAAGGTAAATAACAATTCTGTTAAATTTTGAAATGACATGAGAAAACCAGTTTTATAGTGTAGACATAAGTAAATATGATTGGACACCCTTAGCATGACTTAGGATGGTATTTTCTTTAACCATAATATTGAGCTAGAAAATGAGACACTAAACTTAAACAAATGATATTGCATTTCTTAAACACCAAATTTGGTAGGAAATTTACATTATTTTCAGAGCTTTTCTGCCAAAAATAAATCATGTACCAAGAAAATTATATCTTGGTCAATGAAAGTATATAACAAAAATTTATCCAGTCAACGCAATTTGACTGCTCAAATAGAACCAGTGCAGGATAAGAAAAAATACCTTTAAGGTTTTAATTAGAGGTGTAACTAATACACTAACTACACAGAATGACTACAGAATAACAGTGAAAATGTACTCACCGAAACTTCAAATAATGTTGATCCAAACAATGGCCATGATTTGAGCATTTCTATGAAGGTTAGAATGGCCTGGTTTGGCAACATGTCTGTCAGGTTATGGTGAGCTGTGCGAATATCTTCTACGTTTATACTACTTCTCATGTCTCGTGGTAAAATACGCACCACGGAACTGCAAAATAAATCGATTATTACCCAACAATAGCGTAATGTACCAAAAGTGTCTATAATTTTTTACTAGCAAAATGCAAGATAAACCAGATCTATGGATCCTGTAAGTGCTCCAACATCTGGTTTCATAGACAATTTTAAAATCAGTATTGTTTATATAGATAATAAGAATAGTTGAATGTACAGTATAATCAATTTAGTTAGAATGAAATCAGGTCTGGCTAAAAAGCATTGGTTTCTGTTGTTTTATAATATTTGATAATTTATAGAACTATAATGATCCATGGCAGCCATATTGGATGTCAGATCAAATGAAAAAACAACAACAAAAAAACTTGATTCTTGACCAACAAAAAGATTTGGTTGAAATGCCCTAGTGATTTTCTTCATAGAATACTCTATATTGATTATTGGTTATTTAATGTCCAAGAAAATTAAAAAATTTGAAAAAATATTGTAGAGCCAGCTAATTGATACTAAGTAATAACAATTAGCCTTAGAACAGGCAAGTTATTAAAAGATAAGATAAAATATTATCAAAAAAACAATTTCTGTTACAGAAGTTATTTACATTGTTCAAATCAATTTATTACACATATTTCTGATTTTTTTTAATAGACTTGTTCTTACCTATAATCTATATCTGCTGTTTTTAATTCATCCATCTCTGACTGAATTTTCAAGGCACAAAGTTGAACCTGAAGAAGATTGAAAATACAATTATTTCAAGCAAATAATACCAAAAGGTATAATAAACAGCAATGAAAGTGTTCATTTATGGAAAAATAGTTAAGATTTATGGTTACGGTGCTTAACTGGTGGAGGAATCCGGAGTCACTGACAAACTTTAACACTTAATGTTGCATAGAGAACACCTTGCCAAGAGCAGGATTCAGTGGTGATATGCAATGATTGCATAGGTAGTTGTAAATCCAACTATCATACAATCATGACCACCACGGCCCCATCAGCAATGACAGTGTTCACTTATGAAAAAAAAATGAAACAAATAAATGGTTCTATTTCATAAGAGGTAAATATAAGTGATTTAAATGAAGACTTACTGCATCCTCAACAGTTAATGGCACTCTCTGTTCAAACATATCCTCTATAAGTTGATGGAAGACAAGATCACATTCTACTGGATCTAATGGGTTAATGTATGGCGAAATATATAGTCGTTTCTGAAATAAATAAATTAATTTTTATAAATTTACATGTAATCTGCCATTAATTTTAATACTATTATCCATCTATAACATAATCCTCAAAATATTTTCCATCTGATCTAACCAGTCTTTGTAGCACAGAAGCAGCAAATATCAATTGTATAGTCTTATAATTTTGGGATGGAAATATGGACATACAAAGTCTATCGAGAATAATAATCTTAAAAATACAGTATTTCATTCTACAAATTGATCAATAATTTTATATTCATGATGGACCCAAATGTACAGCTTCACTGTTTCAAAATGAAATAAAACATTTCCATATCTGATATTAAATCTTTATGTACAGTAAAACCTGTCTAAACTGAATCTCCTTGGGACCAGTTTTTTGTGTACGGAATAGACAGGCGTTCAGTTTATAGAAGTTAAATTAACAAAGATTTATCACATTGGGACTTTATTTAAAGTTTGGTTTATACAGGATTCTGGTTTATTCTGGGTTCAGTTTAGACCAGTTTCACTGTATTATCATTTCATTTCAAATTAGCCAGGTAGATAAGACACCCAATTAGCCAGGTAGATAAGACACCCAATTAGTCAGGTAGATAAGACACCCAATTAGTCAGGTAGATAAGACACCTAATTAGCCAGGTAGATAAGACATCCAATTAACCAGGTAGATAAGACATCCAATTAACCAGGTAGATAAGACATCTAATTAGCCAGGTAGATAAGACACCCAATTAGCCAGGTAGATAAGACACCCAATTAGCCAGGTAGATAAGACAGCCAATTAGCCAGGTAGATAAGACATCCAATTAGCCAGGTAGATAAGACATCTAATTAGCTAGGTAGATAAGACACCCAATTAGCCAGGTAGATAAGACACCCAATTAGCCAGGTAGATAAGACATCCAATTAACCAGGTAGATAAGACACCAAATTAGCCAGGTAGATAAGACACCCAATTAGCCAGGTAGATAAGACATCCAATTAACCAGGTAGATAAGACATCCAATTAGCCAGGTAGATAAGACATCCAATTAACCAGGTAGATAAGACACCCAATTAGCCAGGTAGATAAGACACCCAATTAGCCAGGTAGATAAGACACCCAATTAGCCAGGTAAGATAAGACACCCAATTAGCCAGGTAGATAAGACACCCAATTAGCCAGGTAGATAAGACACCCAATTAGCCAGGTAGATAAGACATCCAATTAGCCAGGTAAGATAAGACACCCAATTAGCCAGGTAAGATAAGACACCCAATTAGCCAGGTAGATAAGACACCCAATTAGCCAGGTAGATAAAACACCCAATTAGCCAGGTAGATAAGACACCCAATTACCCATATAATTTTCCTCTTGAATGATCTGAACAAGTTTAATAAATAACTAAATATAATACTTATAAAACAAAAAAAGCAACTAATTCTGACCTTAAATATTAATCTATTATCTCTAACAGCACCTCTTGAGATTCTCTCCCATTTACTGAGAGTATCTGATAATCTCTCATCAAAATTCATACAACGTTCTGTAAATAATATAAAAACAATAGTTAGAAAGTTAATCTTTGTCCTTATAATAGTATCTTCATGTATTTAACAAAGAAAAATTGTTCATAAAATTTTATATAGTCTTCAAACTGTCAAAATACAGTCCAAACACTATTGTGTCAGTCAAAAGGATCTATTCTGTAGTTTGAATTAGTCAAGTATAGAAGTTATCAGGGAAAATTTAACTAACATTTACTATTTTAAAATGGAAAAAAATTCCACCTTTTATGTATCCCCCAAACAGAAAGAACAAGTTAATAATAAAAAAAAATGGTTTAATGTCGAGGCGGCAATCAATAGCTGATTATCTTTTGAAACATATCTTATTTTTGCATTGTTTTAATTTACTTGTAGGAAAACAAAAGATCTTTATTATATATTATTTTGTGTATTTTTCATCTATAGTGTATGTATTGTACCTCATGTCCATAACACTTTTCTTTTTTTAAAATAAACAATTACAAAAATAAACATTTACTATGAATGGACCATGTCCTTACTTCAAGTTATTGGGAGAGAGAGAAAAAAACCTGACTTATCCAACCTGGAGATAACAATGTTTTATTTCCAACCCATCACTAGGTTTAATATTATACATACCAGATCCACCAATTTGTTCATACAGAGCAAAACAATCAGCATCAGATCTCATTCCTATCTTAGCTTTTACTGTTTTGATTACCTAAAAAAAATAAAACAATAATTACATAATATGAGATTGGGGGAAATGTACGGTAATAAACAACAGATTAAAAAAACATAACCAATTTACTTCCCAATAGTGTATTAATCTTCTGTTTAAAAATGTGGTTCTTGTCCTCCTACTTGAAAACATACTAATAGAAGAGCTTAATACATAAAAACAAAATGAAGTACTAGTTTTTAAAAGCTAAATTGGAAATTCTATTTTACTCTAACTTAAATTTGACAATTCCATTCACATCCTGCTGCATTTGGACCTGTTTAAAACAAATACAATCAAACCTGTATATAAAGGGCACTGAAGGGAACCCAAACCTGTATATAAAGGGCACTGAAGGCAACCCAAACCTGTATATAAAGGGCACTGAAGGCAACCCAAACCTGTATATAAAGGGCACTGAAGGAAACCCAAACCTGTATATAAAGGGCACTGAAGGAAACCCAAACCTGTATATAAAGGGCACTGAAGGGAACCCAAACCTGTATATAAAGGGCACTGAAGGGAACCCAAACCTGTATATAAAGGGTACTAAAGGCAACCTAAGCCTCTTAGTGAAATGATGCTATGTTGAAAATGACCTATAAAATCAACAGCATTCTTTAATGGTTTATAATACAATGATAAACATACCTCCTCACAGGTAGCAGCAGCATCAAATTCTATACTTCTGTTCTCTCCATTCATAAAGTACACTCTGTCATAGATTGGTCTCCTGTAAAATAGAATTGAGAATAACATGAAAACTTTACTGTAATTCTAATCAATACAGTAGTTCCACTCTTATAAGGCCACCCCTTCTGAAATGAAAAACTGGGGAACTAATGTACACAATATACTTTTTTTTTTCTTTTCTTTTTTTTTTAAATATTTAACAAAATCAAGTTTATGCAATAGTGAAAGAATTTCATTTGTGAAAACCAATTTTTAATGTTTAAAAAAAAAAAGACTAGAGGCTCAGTAGGCTAAGCCTGTGTTGCTCATTTTGTTTTGAGAAAACTTTATACAGAAACTTCCATATGTGCTTCCTACAAAATTTCAATTAATTTGTTCAAATAGTTTCAGAGAAGATTTTTTTAAATTGGTCAATCACAAACATGAACTGCCTATGGTGGCCACATTAGTTGTATGATTGGTACAAAATGTGAAAATTTTGTACAAGATCTCCAATACATCAGTCTTACAAAGTAACAATTCATTGTACCCCCTAGTTTCACAGGAGAAATCTTTTTAAATTTCAGCCAATCAGAAACAAGAATTGCCCATGGCGACCATGTTTTTTGGTCCAATGGGGATGAAACAAGGAATTCTTATATAGAGCCTTCCATAGAATTGCCTATGGCGGCCATGACTGTTAACGGATCGGGATGAAATGAGCAATCTTTATAAACCTTCCATAGATGCTCCCTACCAAGTATCGCTTCATTTGGCCATGCAATTTCAGAGGAGAAGATTAAAATGTGAAAAGTTTACAGACTACGGCCAGGTGAGCTAAAAATAATTTGAGGGTCTTCAATTCAAGTTTTTCACTAAAAAGCACAGTACTAAAATAACAGTTCGAGTGATTTTATATCTGGTCTGGAACAAGCAGAATTAAAGAATACCATTCAATTAACAAAATATAATTTGTTTTCATCACAATATACAGTTTACTCTCATTGTCTCGAACTTGGTTGACTCGAATTTCTGGTTGAGTTGAATTTTGATCGAAGTCCCGAACTTTGTTGAGTATAAATATATATAATTTGACTCTTGTGGAGTCAAATTCGGATGAGTCGAAATTTCGGTTGTCTCGAATAAAAGTTTTGGTCCCGAGATGTAGAAAGCCATATCATTTACATTCGATAAGTCAAATTTACCTGTCAAAACATGTGTAAAATCAGATCACAGGTGAAACATCCGGTCATTGACTTTGACATTTTTACCTTAGGTTATTTCACATGTTTATTTCACAATCTGTCAAATTAATTAGTGATAATATTTGAATTGGCTTGGTATTATGACACAGGTTAGATGTGTACAATCAAAAACTAGTATTACTGTGAGCACAGCTCACTAAGATATACCCCCGCTCCCCACATCTGTCCAACCTATTTCCATAACCAAAACATTACTGATTGTTCCGACCAAAAATGAAAGGGACCCTCCTCTCTTCACCGGTAAGCTGCTGATAAAATTTCAAAACATTCTGAGAAACACTACTCAAGTTATCATACAACATAGGGTAAAAATCTTATTTTCCGTCATATCAAGTCTAATAACTCTGGAACGGCAAAAGTGAAAATTGTAAAAAATGAAAGGGATCCTCCTCTCTTCACCAGTAAACAGCTGATAAAATTTTATAAGATTCTAGGAAACACAACTCAAGTTATCGTACGACATAGGATTTGTCTACAGACGGACGGACATGGTGAAACCAGTATACCCCCCTACAACTTCGTCGCGGGGGGTATAATTATCGATTCATAATAAGTGCGCTTGGGTCGGCATACATCAATGATTATGAAACACAACGGAAGTGTTTTATCTATTGAATTATATAAAGATAAACATAATCATACACACAAAAAAAGAGATCTAGAAGTTATCAGTCGTTCCACAAGATTCAAAGAATTTAACAGAGAAAAAAAACAGCAACAAAAACATCGAATAAGTTTAAAATCGTTCCGAGAATCGGGACATGTGATGCTGGTTTTAGCTCTTCAAAATTTTGCTACAGTTGTCTCCCTTTTGTCGTTAAACAAACTACACTTCCGGTATTTTCGTAGCTCCTCTTGAGTCGAACTACGGTTGACTCAAATTTTTTCCATGGCCCAATCGAATTCGAGATGACGAGAGTCAACTGTAGTTGAAAAATTGTCCTTTTACATTTACATATTAAATAATATCGACTCAATTTGTTTAAGATTTACTTGTTTTCAGAAGCGATGAAAACAAATCATGTATTTATAGAAAGAAATCGTCAGTAAATCGTGAAAACTTGACAGACTTATAAAGATATAAAATTGACAGAATGATGAGTTGTCAACAGAACAGAACTAACCTTTCAATAAGACATTTAATTTCTTTCCTGGATGGTGAGAACTTTCTCTTCTTATGTTCCAAAGTTCTGTTAAAACACTGCAAAAAAAAATAATAAAAATTGATGACTCTGAGTGTTATCATAACAGCATTTAATCAGTTTTTGACTGTCATTTAAACTCCAAAGATAAAGTTACAGTCTAAATAGCTATAACATTTTTCACTTTAGTCAAAAAGCTACAAGTATACATTTTCTCAAAATGATCATATATTACCTTCCAACTAAAATATGAATAATAGATTTTCTATAGACACATGTTTTAGGTAAATAATTACTAGCCCTCTGATTATGGTGAAAGGTTTTGTGCCTGTTCCAAGCCAGGATCTTGATTTCCGACATCATATGTCATGGTCTTTTTTTTTTATGTTCAATGAGTTGAGGTGATTGTTTTGTTGACATTGGTGGAATTGTTGACCATCACTGTTAAAACTTTGTTTTGTTTTGTTGACATTGGTGGAATTGTTGACCATCACTGTTAAAACTTTGTTTTGTTTTGTTGACATTGGTGGAATTGTTGACCCATCACTGTTAAAACTTTCTTTTCATAATCATTCTAGCTATCTTTTGATTTAAATAGCTTTCACAACCATATTGAAAGTTGAACTTTTGAATTAAAAAAGCTATTGCTTTAGATCTATCTCATTAAGTGGTGATTTACAATGTATGTTATAATCATCTTAATCTCAGTTTTCAACTATAAAAATCTTTTTTTATCCAACAGTCAGAATATATTTCTTCCATATAAAATCACAATTCCAATCCTAAATAAGACTTTATAAAGATACCACTGTTAATAAAGAGACACAGTAGATGGTTTCCAGCACAGCTCCATATAACTTCTTTCAAGGTGAATAAAAAGTGGTTTGCAGACTAATATAGTGAAACCTGTCTATACTGAACCTCCTTAGGACCAACTTTTGTGTTTGGAATAGACAGGTTGAATTAACAAAGATTTTCTACACTGGGACTTAATTTAAAGGTTGGTTTATACAGGATTCTGGTTTATCAGGGTTCAGTTTAGACAGGCTTCACTGTGACTAGATCATTAGTAAAATACAAGCATGAGACATAAATTGGAATGTAAAGAAAGTGAGTCTGATATTTCTCTTTAAGGTACCTTGTGACAAAACCTGGCATATCTGCCTTCATCACTAGAAACATCCAGAGAGCACTTCCTAAGATGACACTGTATATATTTCTGTACCCTGGTATTTGATGGAAATGTACAACTAGCAGTTACAGCCATCAACTGCCAGTTTCTCTTGTTCACCTGACCGTTAGGATCTATTAAAAGAACAATTTGTTTAAATTATGAATTTGAAATATAAACACTGTTTGGTAAATAAATCATTTTGAAATTCTTAAATATACAGTCAAACCTACCAAATGTAGTCACCTGTATTTAAAGGTAACTTTTTTCTTGTCCTGTAATAGAAAATTTCATATGAATTGATCCTCTTATAAGGCCACTTTTTCTTTGTCTCAAAAGTGACATCTTAATACAGGTTTAACTGAACTACAGTCAAATCTGACAGTCAAATGTGTTGATAAACTGAGTATTTTAGGAGGTAAAAATTTGGTAGGGAAAGTAAATTTTTTATTTCACTTTCCCTTGGGCAAGTGACATATAATTCTTCATGCCCTGAACAGAAGAAAGTGATCACTAATAAATAATGAGAAAACCCCCTATACAGTGCCCCATAATCTTCATTTTCTAAGCGATTGGACAAAGTTTGATACATTTTATATCTAAATATATTACTAAAAAATGTGGAAATCTGCTGATTAGAGCAAAACTTTCATCACTGTATTATTGTTTATGTCATCTCTGGTAATCTTTCAGCCATATTTTGGTGTGAATTTTAATCTAACAGTCCAGGGTACATTTTAAATCTACAAAGCATAGAAATTTGAATGAGATAAGGATCCTCCATTTAAATCACTCCTTTTCACAAATATCAAAGTGTATTCTAGCAATAGGCTTTTAGCTAAAATTCCCCCAAACCTCTCAAACTCTTAAAAGTGGACAGTGAATTCCTTAAAATTTGTAACTACCAATTTTCTTGATTGGAGTGGACTATATTTAAAACAGTCAAACCTGTCTTTTGTGACCTTCCAAGGGAATATGGAAATATGGACACATAAAAGAGGTGGTCACTAAATACAGATTTGGTTAATACGAAATACACTATGAAGAGAAAATAAACCTAAAGTCACATAATACAAGTTATTGCTTAATAGAGTCATTAAAGCAGGTTTGATTGAATAAAATTTAAGGATAAGGATACATACCTGGATGATCTGTGGTCTGTTTAGCAAGTTGTAAGAAGAACTCATTACATAACTGATCATTGTCTAGACAAGTCTGCATTAAACTCTGTACCAAACTCATTAAATCAGGCTTCTCATCTTTTCCTGAAATGTTTATGTAATAATAATAATAATAATAAAAATAAATGGAAGAATGTACTCATAGGCACAGATGTCCCCACTACCAGCTAAAGTACACAGGGATATATATATAACTCTAGTAGGAATATTAAGCAAGTTCCAATTTGGCCTGTGCATTGTGGAAAAAAATATGGTGTAAAAATCTCAAAACATTTGGCCTAGAGAAACTAAAGTAAGATCATGGGGAAAATGCAAATTGAGGTAGGGCCATTAAAATAAGATACAGTTGTCTGGAAATGATTTTTATCAAATTAAATTAGTATACATATAGCATGATACATTGCTGATCGTCGCTAACCTTATAAAAACGTAAAGGTCAAATAATAATATTTGTTTTTTATGAATAGAAATGGAGGTATTTGATGGTAAAAAATAAAATATTTTTATTACAATACTTTTACCATATCCAACTATCTTTTCAATCTGAGGGTCAGTGAGGGATTCTTTAATTGGTACAAGATTTTACCTACCTGGTTCCTCCACTCCACAATATATCAGTATACAGTGGAACATTCTGACAGCTTTCTCCTCCATCTGAGGGTCAGTGAGGGATACAGTCAGTGGATGTTTTATACAAGATTTACTGTATGACCAGTAATTGTCGTCAAACTGACCTCCTCCACCTCCAATAGTAGACTTCCTCATTCTTTCCATCTTTGTTTTAGTCAATCTGAAATTGTGATATTAAAATTATTACAAAATATATCTATTTTTTAAGCTAATTAATTTTTGGTGCAAATTATGAGTTAATATGCTCAACTAGGTCAATCAAATCATACTCTCTTTCAAGGTTTGAGAAACAAACAAATGAAAAAGTGTTTTTACTGTACAACAAAGAACAAGATCTTGTGTGATATTTGCTCATAATAATATATTTTCTTCTAATAATTGCCATTACAAACATATACCATCTAAATTACATGTATGGCTCATGCATAATCAATAGGGATTAAACAATTAGTTACTATAGGTATTACAAACACAACATCAACAAGTTATCAAGTTATTTTGTTATTGATAACACAGCAAACCACTTTGTTATAGCAATTATAATAAATGGATAACCAGGTTAAGTGATTTCTCCATATTTGCTACCCATTAAAACATGATTGGAGGAATGTGTTCATAGGACACAGATGCTCCAGCTTCCAGCTAAAGTCAACAGGGGCATAACTCCAGAACAGAAAAAGTGGTAAAGACTGAAATCAAACTTTTATGGTCCCTGACCTTGTGTATAAATTTCAAATTGCCTAAGGGGAACTCAAGAAACTGAGCAGAAACCAAACGTGGGCTGTACAAACATAAGTAAAACATAATGGCCCCACCAATTGGCTAGCGGTGGAGGTATACAAACACCCCTTATATTCACAATCGTATGGTAGTTAGATTTATATCTACTTATGCAGTAAGTTTCTATCCCAACTAAAACTATGATTTCAATACCTGACTATGGAGAGGTGTATTTGGTTCTTTATTCAATAAAGTTTGTCAGTGACTTGTAGCAATCATTGTCTCAGAGTAGTCATGTTTTCTCTACCAACAATATTTACAGTCATCATATTACTGGAATATTGCTTAAAGTGGAGTTAATCTCAACCCAAATTTTCTAATCAAATATCATTTTAAAATTCAAATGTCAACCAAACAAAAATCCGTTACTAGCACTAGTAGAGCCTTATATTACTTTGCATGTCAAAGCTTAAGCAGGTAGGGGGTTGTTACACCTTTAATATAATTGGAGATTAAAAAAAAACAAGAAGGGGGTGTTTATTGATTTATTTTTATGGATAATTTCCAATTTCGATATAACACAATCTTGGTACAGAACAATGTTTAATCATTTAGTCGTTTCTGAGAAGATTTATCTAAAACATTTAGTAAATATCATGTGTCAATCAATGTTTTGTGGTGTCTGCCATCTTAATTCAATATAATTCTTATGTAACCTTGCAAGGGAACAGTGAAATATGGTCACATAAGGCAGGTGGTTGTGTAAGCATACTTTTATTCCGGTGTGTAGAATTTCAGATGAGAAAATTTACCCTAGTGTTGTCTATCCATAATTATTATGCTTTCTGTAAATTTCTTCTGTAATATAAGTTCATACGATATTTTGGCATATATCACCAAGAATTATATAACTTTGATATACTATGTGAAAATAGTACATCTACTATGCCAGTTTCACGCGGGGAAGGTTGGGTTTTCAGCTGTCTGTCAAGCTATATATAGCTAGTCCATGTGCGAGGGGGCGGATCCAATCTGTCAATCTATCATAGTCGTCTATTATTCATGTTACTGTTTTTTAATACTTGTTATTGTTGTTAATTAAATTTCAAACTTCAAAAATCTTTATATTTTTAAAGCCTTAAATGAAACAAAGAATATTCTCACACTTTCATGACTATCTGATCCAATATATTAGTCACCAATATCAGGACCTCCTTTATTGTAATAGTTCTCAATATAATTTGTCTACATATAACAGTCAGCATAATAATAATAATAATAATGTTGTGTTAGCAATGACTATGCCATATAGTGGTCAGGGTTGAAGACATAGTGCACTCCCCTTCGGGTCATGCACTATGTCTTCAACCCTGACCACTATATTGGCATAGTCATTGCTAACACAACATTATTATATAAATAGTGCGAACTTTAAAAAACACAGGTAAGTTTTGTTTATTATGATTAACACACATGTTTATAAACACGCCAATCACTCAGAACCAGTTTTCCTATTGTTGTCACTCGCGCGTTTTATTTAATAGCATCTCATCAATTTATTCTAATATTATAATGACAAAGATTAAATATTAAAATATGGAGCAGGAGGATTGTTTTAGGAGATGAATGTGATGATAATATGAATTTCGACATTGGATTAGAGGAGATGTTACAACCCATTACCAAAGAGACCTCAAGTAGACCAAAACGGAGTAGAAAAATGAAAAAATCTATTATTTATGAATATTATTGTCCTTGACATATATGTACTCAACTGTTCAAAGCTGTAAAGTATTATGAATGTATTATTTATTGTTTGAATTGATAAATATTTAAATGATTTTGCATAAATTGATATACAATTTATTATCACATCTATTAGAGAAAGGATGACACTTAAGGTAGTGTATTATTTCCTTGAAGAATAACTGCACTAGGTAATTTTTTCCAGGATAAATTATACTAGTGTATAATTTCCACATAACAATTCATTTTGAAATAATCACTTCAATATTTTTTAGCCCCCCCAAAAAGCCCATGCCCTACTTTTTTTATAGTCCCCCTAAAAAAATCCCTTTTACGAGTGTTTTGGATAAACAATTAAACAAAGGATAATTTACACTAAGCATGAAAAAAATAGCCTAGTGCAATAATTCCTCTGGAAATTATACACTAGTGTAACTTGTTCTCTGGAAAGAATACACTGGTGGAAAGAACACACTGTTACACGGTTGCTTAATACAGGTTTAATTGATATGAAATGCACTGTGAAGGAAAAACAAATGAAGTTCACATAATACAAGTTATTGCTTAATAGATGTGGTCACTAATGCAGGTTTGACTAGCTTGTAGTGATACAAAATCTGTAGAGGACCATCCAAAATGCATTCCTGCTAAGTTTGCCACCAGAAAACATATCTACTTGAACTTACAAAGATTACCTAACCACATAAGCAGTAAAATTTCTTGATATTTTTTTTATTAATGACCTGATTTCAGTTTTCTTAGCTAATTGTACTATTAAAACTAAGTATGGGTAATGATTGACAATTACCACAAAACATTCTCAAAATTCATTCTCTGTAGTGACACCATATTATTGGATACATACAAATGTAGGTACAAATTTAGAGACCCTTTTACTTGAAAGAATAAGTCTATAGACACTAGGCCAATCATACTTATATTCCATATGTACCTATAATTAAGAATAAAAAATTTAAACAGCGATGGTCCCCAATGTCATCAATATCTACAAAACGAACAACACCTCACATCTCAAATCATTGAACACAAAAAAGACCATGAAAATGGAGATCCGGGTCCTGGTTTCGGACAGGCACAAAATGTGGCAGATTAAACCAGTTAATGGGAGCCTAACCCTCTCCATCTTGATAACTTGATATCCAATAGTAGCAGAGATATAAACAAACAATAAAAGAACCACCTTGCGCGACGTATCCCCCTGCACTGGCATACTATTTAGTTTTATATATTTATAGAAAGCAGCCTTGCAGTCTTAATGTATAACATACTTTATTGAAGGATGGAGTATATTGCAGCATGATCTGAATAATATACAGGAAGTCCTCCACTTTGAACACTGTGTAAACCTCTGATGTAAATATGGATTTTCCCCCAAAACGCTTGCTTCAAATATTTCTATGTAAAAACCCATCCAAGATAATGATAATAACAAGCCACATGCAAAACATTATTCAAATCTATCCATGTTTACTGAAGGTATTGCGTAAACAAGACATAATTCTCAAAATTGGTGATTTTTCAACCAAAAACTAAGATTTTCTCCCAAAACCCTTGCTTCAAATATTTCCATGTAAAAACCCATCCAAAATAATGATAATAACAAGCCACATGCAAAACATTATTCAAATCAATCCATGTTTACTAAAGTTATTGCATAAACAAGACACAATTCTCAATATTGGTGATTTTTCAACCAAAAACTAAGATTTTCTCCCAAAACCCTTATTTCTAATATTTCCATGTAAGAATCCATCCAAGATAATGATAATTACAAGCCACATGCAAAACATTATTCAAATCTATCCATGTTTACTAAAGTTATCGCGTAAACAAGACACAATTCTCAATTTTGGTGATTTTTCAACCAAAAACTAAGATTTTCCCCCAAAACCCTCGCTTCAAATATTACCATGTAATAACATATCCAAGATAATGATAATTACAAGCCACATGCAAAAAATTATTCATATCTATCCATGTTTACTAAAGTTATCGTGTATTTAACAAGACACAATTCTCAATATTGGTGATTTTTCAACCAAAAACTAACATTTTCTCCCAAAACCCTTGCTTCTAATATTTCCATGTAAGAATCCATCCAAGATAATGATAATTACAAGCCACATGCAAAACATTATTCAAATCTATCCATGTTTACTAAAGTTATCGCGTAAACAAGACAAAATTCTCAATATTGGTGATTTTTCAACCAAAAACCAAAATTTTCCCCCAAAACCCTTGCTTCAAATATTTCCATGTTAGAACCCATCCAAGATAATGATAATTACAAGCCACATGCAAAAAATTATTCAAATCTATACATGTTTACTCAAGTTATCGCGTAAACAAGAAAGTGTGACGGACGGACAGACAGACGGACGGACGACCGCTATTACTATATCCCCTCACCGCTATCGTGGGGGGATAAAAAACCTGCACAGGTAGACCACACACTATAACAAAACAAAATAAACATGGACAGTACAATAGCAGGGTCAGTGAATGCTTGTAGTTAACTAACTACTAACTAGGCAGGGAGACTCTGTTGGTTAAAGACCATTACTCTTAGGACAAAATATTAATATAACATTTAAATCCAATCCCTTTCAAGCTATAAATGTCCTTTTAATACATATTCTGATATGTTTATAGTCAACTGAATATTCCAGCAATGGGTTATCCCCCCTTATTTCAAAGATCTGGGATTTCAACAAGCTATATACGGTATGAAAGATTTTATAATGTTGTTAGTATGGACACATTCAGACACCATTCCTACCTAAATATACCAGCCATACAATTTAACCTGTTCCAATAAAGTAATATCATGCATGTTAATACTAACATATTTTATATATAAAAAATATTTCAATAATTTATATCAAAATACTGCATGCTTTGTAATTTTTGTTCCTCTGAAAATTTATAGTCTTTAAAATCCCCATGAAATACAATTTAATGAAAGATGGGAGATAAAGAAATCTTCCATATTTGTTTTTGTATTTGAAACTGTATTATGATTATTTAAAGGTCAAGAATCAGTACAAATGTAATAACATGGATTGACAAATCGTGTACTAGACATTCTGATTTTATGACTTTTATATGATGAATTATTGTCATTAGAAATGGTTTTTCAATTTCAAAATTTTAGAGGCCGTCGTGGTCGTCATCGTATGGTAGTTGGATTCCAATCAGTGCCTATCACCACTAAAGTTGTGAGTTCGAATCCCTCTCATGGCAATGTGTACTTGATACAACATTATGTGATAAAATTCGTCAGTGACTTGGAGCAGGTTGATGTTTTCTCCATCAATAAAACTGACCGTCACGATATAACTAAAATATTGTTGAAAGTGGCATTAAACACCATAATCCCCTAACCATGTACTAGACATTCTGATTTCAGAACTTTTATATGATGAATTAGTGTCATTAGAAATCATTTTTCAATTTCAAATCCTCACATATAATTGATGTTTTGTTTTTATTTCAAAATTTAACTTTAGGACATCATATATATATACATGACATTTACATAAAAATAAAATTGATAAGAAACTGAATCTGCCTGGAAATCTCTACTAATTTATACATATCGGAAAAAAAGAAATTAACTGAAGACCAAAATAGGAGTTGGAAAATGAAACTAAGATGATTAAGGATTATAATTTGAGAAATAACATAGAACTAGACATTTGTATGAACATCTTAAATTATTGATATTTGACCTTCAAATAATATAACCAACATATTTACAAAAAAATAAAGCCATGGGGTTAAAAATTTCTTTGTAAACTTATATCTGTTTTTTTCAGTATGCTTTTGACATTAATGAATGTGAGATGGTGGTATATAATATGTATCTAACATTCATAATTTCATCTATACTATAGACATAATAATCTACTTTATAATAACATGCATTTCATTCCCACACTTACTTATCTTTAACAATACTGTAAACACAAACATTATATTTCAAACACTGGTGGTACAAAATATAGTGCTAACTGGTAAACAAAATGCATTTTTTATTTATTATTGTGAACATTTAGCATGCTCATTATAAGGAATATAGATAAAAATATCATGAAAAACTGAATATGAATGTTGTTTTATGTGATAAGAAATAACAAATTACATAAGGGCTGTTCCGTAAGGAGTTGGAAGGCACCCTTTTCAATACCCATTACGCTTAATTCAAATTTATTACACATTTCTTTATGGAATTTATCACCAACCCCAATTAACAGATCAATTTCTTTATAAAGTGCCTTTCAACCACATAATTTGAATCCCGCTCATGGAGAGGTGTACTCAATGCAACTTTATGTGATCAAGTTTGTCAGTGACTTGAGGCAGGTCAGTGGTTTCATCCACCAACAAGATGAACTGTGAGCTAATGCTCACCTATGATACCCCCGCTCTTTGGCAAACAGGAAGTAGGAATCTGACGGGTCCAAAAACGCTTCCCACGATATGGGGTACCTATATGAAGCTTGTGACCAAATATCAGATCTCTGCCATCAATAGTTGCTGAGAAAAATGTGACGAAAAATGTGCATATATGTTCAATGTGTATAGAAACCAACTAAGTCAGCAAACAGAAAGTAGGAATCCGACGGGTCCAAAAACGCTTCCCACAATATGGCATACCTATATGAAGCTTGTGACCAAATATCAGATTCCTGTCATCAATAGATGCTGAGAAAAATGCGACGAAAAATGTGCATATACAAATGTATGTTAAATGTGTATAAAAATCAACAAAATCGGCAAACAGGAAGTAGGAATCTGATGGGTCCAAAAACGCTTCCCACGATATGGGGTACCTATATGACGCTTGTGACCAAATATCAGATCTCTGTCATCAATAGTTGCTGAGAAAAATGTGACGAAAAATTTTCATATATGTTCAATGTGTATAAAGATCAACTAAGTCGGCAAACAGGAAGTAGGAATCTGACGGGTCCAAAAACGCTACCCACAATATGGTATACCTATATGATGCTTGTGACCAAATATCAATTTTCTGCCATCAACAGTTACTGAGAAAAATGTGACGAAAAATATCTTGGACGGACGGACAGAGGTAAAACAGTATACCCCCTCCCCCTTCGGGGAGCGGGGGTATAATAAAACTTACAGCTACAACATAACTGAAATATTGTGGAAAGTCGCATTGAATACCATAACCCTAACCCTTCAACCACTAAATAAAATGCTTATGGTAAACATGTAATAAAAATATGAAATGATACATGCATGATAGAAATCATTATCCCCGGTTTGAAAATTATAACAACTTTTGATTGGTTAAAACCCTGGGTATAAAAAACACATATTCCCAGGTGTTGCTAAGCCATATTACCGGGTGTAACTAGCCATTATCCAATCAAATGTTGCTATAATTTTCAAAACGGGGATAATATGATGTTAAAGCTCGCGACGTTGCACTCCAAAATCAAATTTAGTTAATTTTAGCTATATATTGAATATAAAGCTGTTACTTTGATCAACTGTAGGGTTCTACCAAAGGTAGTACCCTACACCGGGTAAAAAGCACTCGAAACTTTCATATTTTTTACTTATTCTTTCCAAAAACAAAGAAAACATCATTTTTACGTGGGCCGACGGGGTCCAAAATGTCTTATTTTTGATTATAACCGGGGATAAATTCGTTATCTACGTTCCTATCCGTAGATATGGAGATTTTAACATCCTTCAGTAGCCTGTACACCCTTCGGCTGTGCCTCAGGATGTACTTGGCTACTTCAGGGTGTTAAAATCTCCATATCTATGGATAGGAACGTAGATAAGTTATAATATCACTGTGGATCTCCTGTCAAGTATTTTCATTATGAATTTCCATGTATTTAACCTTGAGAAAGTAAATATCTATAGTATTATCATGAATTTCTATCTCAATTTATTATAGTACATTTTAAATCTTAATGTGAAGTATTTGTGAGAGATATTAAGAGTTCTACAATAATTTATGCCTTTAATATACAAAAAAAATAATGTCAAGTATGTTCTGTTTGTCTGCCTAGAGATGAGGATCTACATTTTTAAATATATATCTAGAAACAGCACGTCTGCATCTAGAAATAACTCATTTATTTAGAAACAAAACACATGCACAGTCAAACTTGCCACAATGGTCACCTTCTGATAACAGATAGTTTAAAACCCTCCTGACCAGAATTATTTTAACTCAAATTAGCATCATCTCTCTAAAAAAAAACAACTCCTAACCAGAATTATTTCAATTCAAATTAGCGTCATATCACTAACACGATCAGCGGTCACTAAAAGTTTATCCCACTGTATCAGTTTACCAGTATTCTACCATCACTTTTCATGCTAGACTTTAGAAAATCGTCTGTAATTAACTTTTGAGGTGTTCTCAATACATGATTGTACCATTTAATCTATCAAATTATTGAATACAAATTAACTGTGAATCGTTTCAAAATCACTGCAGCATTAGAAAGCATACACCATGTTTTCCAATAAATGATCTTCCGGTAACAGTAAATTGTCTTATGCGGTAATTTTTCCTTTGTCCCAAACGTCGCAGTTGAATAGAAGTTTGACTGTGCATATAAACAACACATATGTACACAAAAACAACACACATGTACCAATAAACAACACATGTGCACACAACAACACATATGAACCAATAAACAATACATGTGTACACAACAACAAGACATATGTACATATAAACAACACATATGTACACAACAGATATGTACCTATAAACAACACATATGTACACAACAACAGATATGTACACATGTACCTATAAACAACACATATGTACACTGTCATTAAATATACATACCTCCTAATAGATTGCCTTAAGAAACCTGGATTTCCATGGTGTGATGGTTTTTGTAGTAAACGACTATCAGATAAAGCTCTTCTACATCTTACTATCTCCTCATATAATTTCAGTTTTTCTTCATCTGTCATCTTTGACTGTAATAGATTGATTGATTGATTGCTTTGTGTTTAATGCCAACATTAGCAGTATTTCAGCTATATCGTGGCGTTGACTTTACTAAATACAATTTACTAAATGTGCAATACTATTTTACAAAAGAAGAATCCATTCTGTCATCTGCTAGTGAGCCAGTAAATAAACTAAAACTTGTGTCAAAAATATATGAAGGAAATTTCATATGTGGATACAGCTTGAAATTGGCATTGTGATTCATTACCAAGATCATAAAAGGGGAAATTGATGTAAAGAGAAAATATCAATTAATATTTCAAAAATAGAATAACTCTCCTCATTAGGAACTCATAATTCAATGTATTAACATTTCATTGTATTGATACTTTTAACTAATCTCTGTAACAATCAATAACTAAAAAAAAAAGAAAATTAGAAGGGGGTGGAATGTAAGGCATGTACAATAATTCACATGTAAATTAATACAATTCAACTTTTCTTGAACAACACTTAATCCATAGTTTTAAAGTCACTTGTTCAAAAGATCATGTTTTCTTTCACATCCACACAAAAAAACAGGCCATCACTTAACATTAGGCCAAAGTTTGTTCCAGTGTTAATTGGTATATCTATATATACATATTTAACTTTGTTTCTCATTGATATGTACTGCTTCTCAGATTTGAAAAAATCATTAAATAGTGTTATACTAGATAGAACTAACTTCATCCTTAACACAGTTGACTTACCTTCTTTTTCAGACTTTCATACTCTGGTTTAAGCCATGATGCATGATTTGGAGAGTAACTAGCTATCACATGTCCTATATCTTCTTTGTGTGGCGCTTCAAACATAAAACACCGCTGCTGACAATGAACATCAGCTGTATTCTTCAGTTCTAACGTCACATAATTATCATTAGGATCTATCGTAATGGATTCAATCTCTGTATATTTGAATTGGTTTATCACATTTTTGTCACGAGCTCGTATAAATTTAATTCCGTCCATGTTAATAGCCAGTAAAGCATCACCGGTATGGGACCACAATCCTTTGTGAACAATAGGGAATAAAGTACATCCATATAATGGAAACTGTCTTACTACCGTCAAATACCACACTTGTGCTTCTAGTTCTGTCTTCCCTTTACCATAATGCTGTTAAAAATAATTTAAAGAGATTAATTAAGTACATATATATACATGTACATTATCCAATATATCTGATTTAAAAACTTTTTATAATTTGTATTTATTTCAATTATATCATGCAAGGCGGTCAGTTTTATTGGTAGAATACCAAGAGAAAACCATAGACCTGCCACAAGTAGCTGACAACCTTTATCACAATACACCTTGTCATGGTGTGATGAAAGTGGTTTGGTTTGGTTTATGGTGTTTTATGCCACTTTCAACAATATTTCAGCTATATCATGGCGGTCAGTTTTATTGGTGGAGGAAACCAGAGTTCCCGGAGAAAACAACCAACCTGTCACTGACAAACTTTATCACATAATGTTGTATCGAGTACACCTCGTCATGAACTGGGAACTCACAATTTTAGTGGTGATAGGCACTGATTACATAGGTAGTTGTAAATTCAACTACCATACGATTATGACCATGACAGCCCCTAAAAAATTAAATAAGTACATACATATACATGTATATTATCCAATCTATTTGGTTTAAAAACTTTTTATAATTTGTATTTATTTCAGTTAGAACAAGGTCATCAGTTTTATTGATAGACTACTAGGAGAAAACCATAGACCTGCCACAAGTTACTGACAATCTTTATCACATAGAGTTGTTTCCAATACACCTTGTCATGATGTGGTGAAAGTGAATTATATGTCTGATGTGAATGAGCTGTGACTGTAGGATGACTTTCTAAATAGAAACCTGTCTAAACAGAACTCTGAATAAAACATCTTTGTTAAACCGAACACCTGTCTATTCCAAACACAAAAGCTGGTTCCAAGGAGGTTCAGTTTAAACAGGTTTACCTGTATTTGTTCCCCATTGTTATATGGGATATTCTCTTATATTAATTCAATTCCATATGCAGTTATATAATTAACTTAATTCAATGTACAGTTATTCAATTAACTATAGTATGTAAGTTAAAAACAAGGGATATCATAATGTGTCTATAATTTCATTGATGACTTACACTGTGTGAAGATGCAACTTCTTCATTCCAATCACGTCCAGGCATAGCTAAAATCCTCTTACATAGAAACTGCTCTGCCTCTTTATACCTATCAAAACAG
Source organism: Bathymodiolus brooksi (assembly GCA_963680875.1). NCBI lineage: Eukaryota > Metazoa > Mollusca > Bivalvia > Mytilida > Modiolidae > Bathymodiolus > Bathymodiolus brooksi. The sequence goes on along the minus strand of OY804576.1, from coordinate 65,293,915 downwards.
ATCTCAAACTTTAAAATTACACAATTTTCCTTCATTACCTTTCTACAAAGAATGTTTCCCTTTCTACTAAGCTTGTTTGACCTTTCTACTAAGCTTGTTGACCGTTCTACTAAGTTTGTTTGCCCTTTCTACGAAGCTTGTTTGACCTTTCTACGAAGCTTGTTTGACCTTTCTACTAAGCTTGTTTGACCTCTCTACTAAGCTTGTTTGACCTTTCTACTAAGCTTGTTTGACCTTTCTACTAAGCTTGTTTGACCTCTCTACTAAGCTTGTTTGACCTTTCTACTAAGCTTGTTTGACCTTTCTACTAAGTTTGTTTGCTCTTTCTACGAAGCTTGTTTGCCCTTTCTACGAAGCTTGTTTGACCTTTCTACGAAGCTTGTTTGACCTTTCTACTAAGCTTGTTTGACCTCTCTACTAAGCTTGTTTGATGTTTTTACTAAGCTTGTTTGAAGTTTTTACTAAGCTTGCTTGACCTCTCTACTAAGCTTGTTTGACATTTTTACTAAGCTTGTTTGACGTTTTTACTAAGCTTGTTTGACCTCTCTACTAAGCTTGTTTGACATTTTTACTAAGCTTGTTTGACGTTTTTACTAAGCTTGTTTGACGTTTTTACTAAGCTTGCTTGACCTCTCTACTAAGCTTGTTTGACATTTTTACTAAGCTTGTTTGATGTTTTTACTAAGCTTGTTTGACCTCTCTACTAAGCTTGTTTGACGTTTTTACTAAGCTTGTTTGACCTCTCTACTAAGCTTGTTTGACCTCTCTACTAAGCTTGTTTGATGTTTTTACTAAGCTTGTTTGATGTTTTTACTAAGCTTGTTTGACCTTTCTACTAAGCTTGTTTGACCTCTCTACTAAGCTTGTTTGACCTTTCTACTAAGCTTGTTTGATGTTTTTACTAAGCTTGTTTGATGTTTTTACTAAGCTTGTTTGACCTCTCTACTAAGTTTGTTTGATGTTTTTACTAAGCTTGTTTGACCTCTCTACTAAGCTTGTTTGACATTTTTACTAAGCTTGTTTGACGTTTTTACTAAGCTTGTTTGATGTTTTTACTAAGCTTGTTTGACCTCTCTACTAAGTTTGTTTGATGTTTTTACTAAGCTTGTTTGACCTCTCTACTAAGCTTGTTTGACCTCTCTACTAAGTTTGTTTGACGTTTTTACTAAGCTTGTTTGACGTTTTTACTAAGCTTGTTTGATGTTTTAACTAAGCTTGTTTGACCTTTCTACTAAGCTTGTTTGACCTCTCTACTAAGCTTGTTTGACGTTTTTACTAAGCTTGTTTGACCTCTCTACTAAGTTTGTTTGACGTTTTTACTAAGCTTGTTTGACCTCTTTACTAAGTTTGTTTGACGTTTTTACTAAGCTTGTTTAATGTCTCTACTAAGCTTGTTTGACCTCTCTACTAAGCTTGTTTGACCTCTCTACTAAGCTTGTTTGACCTCTCTACTAAGCTTGTTTGACCTCTTTACTAAGCTTGTTTGACCTCTTTACTAAGCTTGTTTAATCCTTCTATATAATGTGTATTTGCTGCTTCTACCCTAAATCATTCAGCAGTAAGGAGTAAGATCCAAGACTGACTGGCTTGGAGTTGGGATAATGTATCCAAATGGAGCAACATTTCTAACTTTATTTAATGAGCCAGCACTATAAAAATCCAGCCAAGTGTGTTGGTCTATTAAATAGCATGCATCATCATTATTTCACTAAAAGATATATAACTGAAAAATTGCTGACTTTGTATTAAGCAACAACCACTCAATCACACTGTATTTGCCTGTCCCAAGCTAGGACCTGGATTGCCATCTGCAAACGTTATGGTCTTTTTTTTATGTTCAGTGATTTGAGGTGAGAGGTGGCTGTATGCTTTGTTGATATTGGGGTAATTGTTGACTATCACTGTTTAAACTTTCTTTTCATAATGTATACATAATAACCAATAGTAGAAGGTAATATATATAGTATAATTCATCGTAGATTTTGAATATCAAAATAAGACCACGAGTGACCGAAGTACGCATAAGGATTAAACAAGTGTTAATGCGTATTCGGTCACGAGTGGTCTTATTTTGATATTCAAAATGTATGATTTAGCTATACTGTTTATTATATAAACTTTCAATATTTCTGATATATTATTTTTGTTATTTGTATATTTCATTCCACGCGTGTTAAAGTCATCAATGACATTTCGCGGCATTTTTTTCAGTTTACAATCGTATGTGTATTCACTGTAGCACAACAAGGGACGTAACCACCACACTTACAGTTATGTAAAAGTAGTTCCGGCGGGAAAAAACTGATATTTTCTCATATGAAAATACCGGAATTTATTTCACGGATAAATCCCCATAATTCACACCTATCTATATAATAAAAAAACAGATAACAACTCTTGAGAGTGTCAAGTCTAAATAGAAAGATAATTTTTTTTTTTTTTAAACAAATTTTGATGGCATCAAAAAACGTAAGGTTGACATTCATTGATAAAATTATTTTTGATTTTCCCCACGTTACTTTTACAATGAGAACTCCCCATCATATCTGCTCTCTCTCTCTCTCTCTCTGTTAATATTTGGACTATTCTTATTATGTATAAAACTTAATATACAATTCTTCATTTTCCCTCAGGAAATTAATTAAAAAAAATAGTGTTAATATTTCCCATTTTCCCATTACGGGCGATTAATAAAAATACATTTCATACTGATAATATATCATATAACAAACAGTTGGTAAAAACACATTTTAACTTGACAGATAAATAAAAAAAAATTCACATTGAGAGAAATCTCATAACAGACACCATACACATTGCAACCCTAAAACATAAACATTTCACTTGCAATTTGATAATAAAAATAGTCAGAGCTATCGTGGTGAGAGAAGCTCGATTTGTTATCAAATATGATAAAGCTTAATCTTTCATCATAATTCATGTTCCTAGACATTGGCTTTTGACTTGTCATAAATACTCAATATTACACAGACAGGAGCAGTCTTCGAAATTAGACTTTCGAATTTACTGGCCAGAAAACTTCAAAATTATAATATTTATATAGATTCTATTGAAAAAAATTGGCAAAAGTCACTGGTCCGAATCAATTTTCACTGGCCGTGGGCCACCGGACCACTGCTAAAGTCGATGACTGCAGGAGTAATCTAAGAATTATCAATTTCATTGTGGCAGAAAAATGTGTACAAAATATTAACAAGCTGATCATAAATTATACTTCTTAGAGTGTCTAATTTGATCATATTTGATCATAGCTTAACATCCAGTGAGCAGTATTTCAGCTATATTCAGGATGGGAAGAAGTTCAACTTTACAGGGTCAGGGGGTCTAAAAAGCTTACCATTATCATAACATATATTTCATACATTTCCCATTTTATAGAGATAGATGAAATAGGTGTAATAAATACCTGAAATCCTTTCCATCTTGATATTCTCCAAAGGTAACCCTGGCTTGTAGACCAGCTAGCTGTAACGCCACCTTATCTGATACTGGGAACTCATCCTGGTACATAGAAATACAGTACATTGTATTTTAAAAATATTGTATGAAACCTCCTTATTTATGTCTCTGATATATAGACAGTACAGTAGCCCCCCTCTTATAAAACTACCCCTTCTGCAATAAAAAAAAAAAAGTGGCCTCATTAGAGAGGTGGCCTCTCTTGAGGGGGATAAATTAGTAGTATTTTATCATTTAAGTGAATTTGAAATATTGCCTGCGATGATGGGTGGCCTTATAAGAGGGGGACTACTGTATTTAAAAGATTACAGCACCATTGTATTTATTTATAAGAACATTTATGATCATGTTTTGCACATTTCTTTCTCTTATCCCATAAGGAATTGAATTTATTCTGTAATGTAAAACTTGAGAATAACAGTATAAAACCTAAAATCAATAAAATTCCACTGACTGTTTTTCATACACAAATATAATGGTCACACTTGGCTAGTCACACAATATTACAACCAGAAAATATAGATTTTTAAAATAATTAACATATTTATTTCAAGAATACAAAAAAAAAAAAATTTTTTTTAAATCCAAACAAACAGAAATTGTATTTAAATAATTTAATAAGATTTTTTTGTAAAAAAAAATTCTGTCTATGGATTGTATTGTCTATTTGGGAATGTTTTTATCTTTCTTACAAATCCAAAATGTTATTGTTGTATTAAAGCAAATGATTGATTATAAAAATGATAGCTAAATTACTATCTATTTTTACAACAGTGGTATTTGTGGTGCTTTAATCTTCACTATCTTTACATTAGCAGATGTTCTATAAAACTTGATCCCAGGAGAATAATTAATTTCTATATAGAATATTACTATAGGAGTTTAAAAGTGGTAAATATCTGTAGCATCAAAAATGTGATAATGGATGTTTATGTTTCTGTAAAAATTGCCATAAAAAAACTCATAAATGTATAGTATTACATTTCAAAAACATACAGGAAAGGGTTGTTTTGAGCTTTATTTTGAAGGTTATTTTGAGTTTTATTTTGAGCTTTATTTTGAAGGTTATTTTGAGCTTTATTTTGAGGGTTATTTTGAGCTTTATTTTGGTGTGATTACATTTGCTATTTCATTATAGGGTCCAAATGAACCAACCATAGCCAAAATGAACCAATCATAGCCAAAATAATAAAACTGAACAATGTTTGTTTAATTTTGATGAGGATAGGGTTATGGTGTTTAACGGCATTTTCAACAATATTTCAGTTATATCATGTCAGTTTTATTGGTTGAGAAGAAAACTATGACCTGGCACAAGTCACTGACAAACTTTATCACATAATGTTGTATCAAGTACACCTCGCCATGAGTGGGATTTGAACTCACAGCGTTAGTGGTGATAGCCACTGATAGGATGTATATATATATATATATATATATATAAGTAGTTGTAATTTTAATGAAGTAAAAAAGAAATCAATAAAATCAATACGATCATAAACATATTACCTTGACAACTTTATAAGCAGCCTCAGCATACAACAGCTGATATTCTACAGGGTCATTAGGAATGTCTTTAATATGTCTATAAACTCTCTTCCTGAACATTAACTTAGCATCGGACCCTCCAAGTACCATCTTAGGGCCTTTCTTAGTTACAGTATCATACTTAGATAACTGAGCTGACTTTCTGTCTTGTCTGAAACAAAACAATATTATTGTATCATACTACATTATATATATAAAAGAGTTGGAACAATATTTGTTTACCACTCCAGTGGTGTAACGACTAATGGCTAGAATGCTTGTCTGGGGTTTCAAAAAGACTGTTGTTTCGATCCCTATTTAGTGGAAACCAAACAATAAAGTCTGGATACTGTGTCAGACTGGAGCTACAAGTGTACCTATGGTTTCCTCAAGCAATCACTATAAAAATCCAGCTAATCATGTTGGTCGAGCACAAAACAAGCATCATTGTCATCATCTTATAAAAAATTAATTTGTTCTCACCATGATATACCGGCTGTTTAATAAAATTGTTCACATGGTATTAAACAATAATCAATCACTAATGATCTTTACCTAAACAGCTTTACAGCCTTAGGTGAATTAATATTTGCTTGTTGATCTAAACATATTCTATTGATAAATAACATATAAACTTTTTTTTTCATAATACAATAAAACGTAGGATTCAGAAACAAGTGTAACACTCATATTAATCTGCTTCCTATTTGCTTCTTAACATATGAACAAAAGCATATTAAATATATTTGTTGACAAGATTTAAACTACAGAAACAAATGTGTTTATCAGTGTTTATATCAGCAAGATACAAAATATATATTATTACCCATACTTTTATAATTGTTCTGATACTGGTAGTGCTTTGTTATTATTGAATTACACTTACATGACAGCATCATTTAACTAATAGGGGAGAATTAGGCCAATAAAACTAACTTAACCTACCTATTTTTGTGACTAATGTTCCTGTACCCAGTCAGGAAAGTGAGTGGTCATGTATTTAAGTGTGTTGGGGGTACCAAATTTGTCTCTGTTTCTACGACTTTTCTATTAGTTTTTAGAACTGTTGTGACAGTGTGATATTTAACGTTTTCCACTTTATTACAACTATGTGGTCACTACTTACAATTCCCATTGAGACAATACATCAGCGATATATTCGTATCCTCTTATATATCTCTCATACTCCGATGTCACCTATAAATCATAAACAAAAAGATAGTTATAAACTAATTTCAAAATACAGTACAGGTAGTTCCCCTCTTGAGGGTGACAATTTAGTAGTATTTTATTACCTCAGTACATCTGAAATATGACTTGATAAGAGGGGTGGCCTCATAAGGGGGGGACTACTGTATCACAATTTTCTTAAACAAAAAATAACGATTTATTTTTCTTACATATTTTCTGTAGCACCTAATTCAATGTCTTTAGTAGGGGTTAGGTTTATGGTGTTTAATGACACTTTCAACAATATTTCGGTTAAATCATGGCGGTCAGTTTGTTGGTGGAGGAAACAGGAGAAAACCACCGACCTGCATCAAGTCACTGACAAACTTCATCACATAATGTTGTATATTGAGTACCCCTTGCTATGAGCAGGATTTGAACTCACAACTTTAGTGGTGATAGGCACTGATTGCATAGGTAGTTGTAAATTGAACATCCGTATGATCACGACCACGAAAGCCCCAATGTCTTTAGTAAGAACTAACAAAAGATTTATACCATTATTCAGATGTATTACTAGAAACATTTTACATGGGATTATTATGTCTAGTATTTGTAATCAAGTTCTATACTTCAAGAAAGCTTCAAACATTAAAAATTCTAACTGAAACTTAAACATAACCAAAACTGCAACATCTCCTGTCAAACTTCTAAACACAGAAATGACATTACAGAAACCAATGGAAATCTAGATTCTTCAATAATGGGCCGTCATGGTAGTTGGATTTACAACTACCTGTGTATTCAGTGCATATCACCACTAAAGTTGTGAGTTTGAATCCCTCTCAGGTGATGTGTACTCGATACAACATGTGATAAAGTTTGTCAGTGACTTGCAGCAGATTGGTGGTTTTCTCCGGGTCCTCCGGTTTCCTCCATCAATAAAACTGACCGCCACGATATTATTGAAATATTGTTGAAAGTGGTGTTAAACACCATAATCCTAACCCTATATAGGTCATATATAATTCTTTTTAACTTATTTGTTTTAACACACAACAGCTTAAATGTTTTTCTTTATTTTTATTTTTTTTATAGATATCAGCAATAAAATGTGAAAAAAAATATTTGCATGATCATACTCTTTTACTCTTACCTCATATAAAGCCCATCCTTCTACAGATCGTAGACCAATCTTCTTGGCAACATTCTCCAACACCTCGGTAGCTGTGTCTATTGGCATCATACTAATGGCTTTAGTCTTACCATCCATAAAATATACTTTACATATTAAAGGACTCAACATCTGCATACTCTGTAAAAATATTAAATATATCATTTAAATATCATCTATGTTGGTTGACTTCACAAAACGATGTCCCCCCTCCTTCTACTTCCTTGAAAATCAAAATGACAAAGTTGAAAAAGACTGTGGTTGATACGTAGGAAAATAAAATAGGGGTAAAACATCTGTAGAGTATGCTATGAGATTGAATTTGGTAAAATTTTGTTAAATTTCATCAAGTGCTGTAAAATTTGGTTAAATACCATGAAGTGTGGTAAAGTTTGGTTAAATTCCATGAAGTGTGGTAAAGTTTGGTTAAATTCCATGAAGTGTGGTAAAGTTTGGTTAAATTCCATGAAGTGTGGTAAAGTTTGGATAAATTCCATGAAGTGTGGTAAAGTTTGGTTAAATTCCATGAAGTGTGGTAAAGTTTGGTTAAATTCCATGAAGTGTGGTAAGACGAGTTGCTGATTAACAAATAATATGATGACAATACAGACAGCAGTGAGAAATCAGACAGATAGTGATTACTATAAGTTGGCTGTGCTATACAGGAAACACAATAAATAAACAAATACTAATACCATATGTCAAAGGTAGATATAATAACTAACCAGGAACACCACAAAAAAAAAACACGGACAAAAGCCCTCCTAGGACAAAAGCACCCTGGCAAAATGTCCCCCATAATGAAATAATCATACAATCTTATTACATTTTTATATTGATGGTGATATTAAAGATATCTTAAAGATCAAAACTAACTCCTAATAAAAAGGAGGGGTGGGGAATTAATACAAAATATAAAATACTAACCATAATTTCAGCTGTAGATGGTGGTAGATTCCTTGCTTTAGCTCTAGGCATGGTTAAATGTTTGTGACACTGTAATGAATACTTCCCTATCATACTGTCACTACAATTCTTCTTTACAAAGGATAACAAATACTGAAATACATAACATATAGATCTTCATTTTCTAGATCTATCTAATACAATAAGATGACTATACCTTTTTCTTTCAATTCTTATTAAATAGTAATTATTGTTGAAGTGTGGCATTACTATTTTCATCACAGACTTACAATTTTTCAAATTTAGAAGTTTTAGTTTAATCATTAACAAATTAATGGTATATATTTTTTTTAATTTCTATGGTCTGTATCATTTAAATTTGAGTAAATTTGTTGATTTTCAATTTCAAGATTTCTTATCTCACATCTTAGATAATAGCTGTGCATAATTTTTTATTTAGGCTTGATATTATACTTAATAACATTTTTGCAGTGCTGTTCAAGCTGAAGCATCAGTGATAAAACAGAATCACTTTCCCAAACAACTCGAGAGCAAATCATGACAATGTTTCTAATTTTTCAAACATGAAATAAATAATTAAAATCAACAAAATGTGTCAATATTCTTTGATTTAGATTGTTTTTTGTTTTTGTGTGCGAAAACAATCTATAATACGATTGGAAATGGTTGTTTAAAATTTCAGTGATATACTAAACAAATAAATTCTCACCTTGTGTAGATTTTTACTGGGTGAAAACGAGGCTGTAATCAAACACAACAATGACCAAGTTTGTACTTGATAATTTTGTTCAGGACACTCATTACATTGTCTGATCAGCTGACAGAATATCTCGTCCCTTAATTCGACACGTTCTAGTCCTACACGTATATAGTTCTGTACAACTTGTAGAGCATTATCTTTAGACTCCTCCTTTATATACTTAGTTATATCCTGTTATAAAAAAAATGTAAAATATCTGGAATCAGCTGATTTAATTTTTAACAAAGCTCACTTTTAAACACAATTTAAAAACCATTAGTAATATGTTGGGCTTAGACATTACAGTGAAACCTGTCTAAATAAAATCTAATTTAGTCCAAATGTCTGATATCTTTGGAAATTTAACCTGTGTTATTCAAACACCTGTCTATTTTATACAAAAAAACCATTGGTTTCAAAGGTGTCCAGTTTAGTCAGGTTGCACTGTACAAAAAAAAAAATGATATACACGTACGTTGGTCTCCTGCTTTCAGTAAATAATTTATTTATCGTTTATACTTTACAGTCAATGGTCAAGACAAGACAATACTTAAGTAATAAGAAATAAGATAGAATTCAGTATTTATTTCGTTGAAAAGTAGTGACAATAACAAAAACTGCCATTTACATCAGTGTGCACCAATAACCTTTAAGTTTTGACTGTTAAACCACACAGCTTTGTTTACAACATCTAGCTAATACAAATACAAAAATATTATTATTCTGGTAAATGTACTAGGAATAATACTTCAAATGTTCTTTAACATCGTAAATTTTGACTTAATCTTATCAAGATATGCAGTAGATATATAACATATCCTACCTTAAATAATGAGCAGGCTAGATGAACACTCTCTATGTCATGGATGTGAACATGTGATGTAGATTTATAACACATCCTACCTTAAATAATGAGCAGGCTAGATGAACACACTCTATGTCATGGATGTGAACATGTGATGTAGATTTATAACATATCCTACCTTAAATAATGAGCAGGCTAGATGAACACTCTCTATGTCATGGATGTGAACATGTGATGTAGATTTATAACACATCCTACCTTAAATAATGAGCAGGCTAGATGAACACTCTCTATGTCATGGATGTGAACATGTGATGTAGATTGATAACATATCCTACCTTAAATAATGAGCAGACTAGATGAACACTCTCTATGTCATGAATGTGAACATGTGATGTAGATTTATAACATATCCTACCTTAAATAATAGCAGGCTAGATGAAAACTCTCTATGTCATGGATGTGAACATGTGATGTAGATTGATAACATATCCTACCTTAAATAATGAGCAGACTAGATGAACACTCTCTATGTCATGGATGTGAACATGTGATGTAGATTTATAACATATCCTACCTTAAATAATGAGCAGGCTAGATGAAAACTCTCTATGTCATGGATGTGAACATGTGATGTAGATTGATAACATATCCTACTTTAAATAATGAGCAGACTAGATGAACACTCTCTATGTCATGGATGTGAACATGTGATGTAGATTGATAACATATCCTACCTTAAATAATGAGCAGACTAGATGAACACTCTCTATGTCATGGATGTGAACATGTGATGTAGATTTATAACATATCCTACCTTAAATAATGAGCAGACTAGATGAACACTCTCTATGTCATGGATGTGAACATGTGATGTAGATTGATAACATATCCTACCTTAAATAATGAGCAGGCTAGATGAACACTCTCTATGTCATGGATGTGAACATGTGATGTAGATTTATAACACATCCTACCTTAAATAATGAGCAGGCTAGATGAACACCCTCTATGTCATGGATGTGAACATGTGATGTAGATTTATAACATATCCTACCTTAAATAATGAGCAGACTAGATGAACACTCTCTATGTCATGGATGTGAACATGTGATGTAGATTGATAACATATCCTACCTTAAATAATGAGCAGACTAGATGAACACTCTCTATGTCATGGATGTGAACATGTGATGTAGATTTATAACATATCCTACCTTAAATAATGAGCAAGCTAGATGAACACTCTCTATGTCATGGATGTGAACATGTGATGTAGATTGATAACACATCCTACCTTAAATAATGAGCAGGCTAGATGAAAACTCTCTATATATGTCATGGATGTGAACATGTGATGTAGATTTATAACATATCCTACCTTAAATAATGAGCAGGATAGATGAACACTCTCTATGTCATGGATGTGAACATGTGATGTAGATTTATAACATATCCTACCTTAAATAATGAGCAGGATAGATGAACACTCTCTATGTCATGGATGTGAACATGTGATGTAGATTTATAACATATCCTACCTTAAATAATGAGCAGGCTAGATGAATACACTCTATGTCATGGATGTGAACATGTGATGTAGATTTATAACATATCCTACCTTAAATAATGAGCAGGCTAGATGAACACACTCTATGTCATGGATGTGAACATGTGATGTAGATTGATAACATATCCTACCTTAAATAATGAGCAGACTAGATGAACACTCTCTATGTCATGGATGTGAACATGTGATGTAGATTTATAACATATCCTACCTTAAATAATGAGCAAGCTAGATGAACACTCTCTATGTCATGGATGTGAACATGTGATGTAGATTGATAACACATCCTACCTTAAATAATGAGCAGGCTAGATGAAAACTCTCTATATATGTCATGGATGTGAACATGTGATGTAGATTTATAACATATCCTACCTTAAATAATGAGCAGGCTAGATGAACACTCTCTATGTCATGGATGTGAACATGTGATGTAGATTGATAACATATCCTACCTTAAATAATGAGCAGGCTAGATGAAAACTCTCTATGTCATGGATGTGAACATGTGATGTAGATTGATAACATATCCTACCTTAAATAATGAGCAGGCTAGATGAACACTCTTTATGTCATGGATGTGAACATGTGATGTAGATTTATAACATATCCTACCTTAAATAATGAGCAGACTAGATGAAAACTCTCTATGTCATGGATGTGAACATGTGATGTAGATTTATAACATATCCTACCTTAAATAATGAGCAAGCTAGATGAACACTCTCTATATCATGGATGTGAACATGTGATGTAGATTGATAACATATTCTACCTTAAATAATGAGCAGGCTAGATGAAAACTCTCTATGTCATGGATGTGAACATGTGATGTAGATTTATAACATATCCTACCTTAAATAATGAGCAGGCTAGATGAACACTCTCTATGTCATGGATGTGAACATGTGATGTAGATTGATAACATATCCTACCTTAAATAATGAGCAGGCTAGATGAAAACTCTCTATGTCATGGATGTGAACATGTGATGTAGATTGATAACATATCCTACCTTAAATAATGAGCAGGCTAGATGAACACTCTTTATGTCATGGATGTGAACATGTGATGTAGATTTATAACATATCCTACCTTAAATAATGAGCAGGCTAGATGAAAACTCTCTATGTCATGGATGTGAACATGTGATGTAGATTTATAACATATCCTACCTTAAATAATGAGCAGGCTGGATGAAAACTCTCTATATCATGGATGTGAACATGTGATGTAGATTTATAACATATCCTACCTTAAATAATGAGCAGGCTAGATGAAAACTCTCTATGTCATGGATGTGAACATGTGATGTAGATTTATAACATATCCTACCTTAAATAATAAGCAGGCTAGATGAACACTCTCTACGTCATGGATGTGAACATGTGATGTAGGGATGCTACCACTCTTACAAAATTTCAACATATCTTCCTTAGATATATAACCCTTCTGTAATGCAAAAATAATAATATCATAAACTTGAAACCATTAAAAAAGGGGGGTTGCTGACCTGAGTCCTGACTAACACATCAAAACTGCCCCAAAAATATTTATCAGGAATTCCAAAGATTTTTTTTCTATCATCTTTAGTAAGTGTTTTTTATGTATCAAGGAATTTTTTGTATATATATATTAGAAGAAAAACAAAATTTACCTATCTACTTACAGTTCAAAAATTATAGTCAGGAAACTGCATATTGTTGGTCTTATAATGGAACTATAAATTTGGAAAGTACATTTTTGATTTTCACTTTCTCCACATGTATTACTTCATTCTAATGGATATGCAATTTTACTACAAGCACTTTAGATAATTTCATAACACTTGACTGGTATATTTATTAGACATTTTATAGAAACAATGAAAAGTTTTAACCTGAAAATATTAGCATAGTAATGTCATTGAGCTTATAAAATTGGCTTAATTTTTCAACAAGAAAGATCACTTAGTCAATCACTGTCAATAAAATGTTTGATTCCTATTTCATACCTTCATGATAAAAAAAAAATTATTTTGCTATTCATGGTTTATGGGGTTTCAACAATATTTCAGTTATATCGTGGCAGTCAGCTTTATTGGTGGAGGAAACCGGAGTGCCCGGAGAAAACCACTATTGCTATTCAGCAACCAATTATTGAATAAAAAAGTATCTTGCATCTCAATAAAAAAATATTTATAGAGTTCTTACCTCCCCTGATCCTGGTCTCTTCCTAAAACTTTTCATGATGGTACCACCCACATCTCTAGGATGATCATTGTAGTACTTTTCAGCATATTCCAAAATATCGTAAAAAACATGTTCATCTTCGCCCAAATCTCTGACAGGTACGATATGTCCATTCATCTTGCTTTCCGGAGATTCAAGGTCAAATGACATCATGTTGTGAATATTTTTTTCAATTGTTGGAGAAAGAGTTTCTATGGCTGTAGGTGTTTTGGGAATTTCGTTGACATTGTCCAAAATTAGATTTTGGATGCCATCACTTCCTGGAAGAGGAGGTGCTGGGATAGTTGGTGGAGGCGGTAGAACGGGTGGGATCGGTGGAGGTGGTATGGTAGGTGGTGGTGGTAAAGTGGGAGGTCTTGGCATCAATTCATCTGCTGTAGTTTCAAACTGAGACAAAACATCCTGCATTGCTAGTATGTCTGCCATATTATCATCATAAGATGAGGAGTTACCAAGGGAGTTAACTGAAGTTTCTAATGACGAAGGAGATTTTGGTTTCAATGATGCTGGTGGAGGTGGGGGAGGGGGTGCCTTGGGTATGTTGTCTACTCCTGGTGGAGGAGGAGGCAATGGTTCATTTCCTTCTTCTTCAACATTATTTTCATTGACATTTTCCTCCATCGGTGGAGGAGGTAAATCTTCTCCTTCCTCTATTGATTTGTTAAGTACGTCTAGAACTTCATTGTTCTCCTGAAATATAAGAATATGATACAAAATCACATAATTGTACATTTAGAAATAGTTAATTTAGTATGCCTATTCTCAAACTCGCAAATAATTCAAGAATAATATAGGCATATTTGTTGGGGGAAAAGAATCCCTAAAATCCCCTGAAGTACCACGGTATATTATGAAAAAAAATTAATAAAATAAAACACTTTGCAGTTACAGTCAAACCTGTCTAAACCGACCTTTGAAAAAGTTGGGGCCCTGTATCCACCAAAGCTTTTAAAAGAGGTCTAAATGAAGGAAAGCGTTGTTAATTTAACTTGCTTAAAATGAAACCAGTCTATTCCGAACAATAAAAATTGTCCCAAGACGGTTCCGTTTAGACAGGTTTCATTGTATTATGATCAACTGACTACTGCCTGATGTAATTTTAAAACAAATTTATTCAAATAAGATGTTCAAATGCCTATAGCTTAATGTATCTAACTTCCTGGTAGAATTAGTGGTATTTAACCAACTCTATTGATTATCTCTGATCAATACAGTAAGCATTTGATCACTGTTATATATATTTAATCAAGAAATGAATTGCTTATAAATGTTAGCAAACAGTATTTAAAATTGATAAAATGCAAGTATTTTCTATTTCTGTTTTTGCATTGACGATAATTGTTTTCACAATCCCATTAATCTTATGATATTGAGCACAAAATCGTAATCTTGAACTCAGATGAGTGGAAGTGAAGTTTAGTTCGTTGGTTGTAGCTTTCCTCTGAATTCATCCGTGATAACTTGAAAACTGGAATATATTGAAGTAAAATCCCTGACCCATAGACTTTGACAGAATGAAATTCTACTGATTTTCTTCCAAATATAAAAGCTGTCTTTCTCTAGTAGATCAATCGACCTAGATTTGTAACTTTATAAGAAACTAAAACTCAACATGTACAGTCAAACCTGCCTTAACGAGCACCTCTATATAACAAATCACTGTGTATAAAGGGCACCTCTATATAACAAATCACTGTGTATAAAGGGCAAACTCGTTTTTCCTAATAGTGATTGGTGCATATAATCTAAACCTGTAAATAAAGGGCAACTGCTCATAAAGGGCACCTTTTTCAGGTTCACTTGAGTGTCCTTTGTATACAGGTTTGACTAGTATATGTACATTGGCAAGTTTGGAGAAGTTTTACCATACTACTTTCATGAATGCAATGATTGGGTCATAAACAGTTCTAGTCTTACCATATCTTCTTCAAGTTGTTCTCCTAAATCTTCAAACTGTTTATAAATATCGTCAAGAACTGAATTAGATGATTTGTTTAAGCTATTTTCTTCCTGAACCAGAAAACTAAACATATCATCTAGATTGAGATTAGTTGGAGATACAGGTGGGTTGTAGTGTGACCACATAGAACCAATCAGATTGGTCAAAGAATCTAACTCTACTTGAGATGCTCTGAAAGAATAAAATAAATATCAGCATCAGTTAATAGGTTTTTGAAGTTACATCACCTTAGACATTTATGTCAGTTTCTTAATACATACTGGTAGATTGTACAGGAAATTATCCATTCACATTTAACAAGAAAGGTTTTGGACGTCAGTGAATATTCATTTAAAATTCAGGTCAAAATCAACAGTTAAAGATCATCATTTTTATTACTAGTTCAATTCTTTTTTTCTAAATAGGGAAAATAACCAAATAAATGTTCAACATTATCGCTCTTCATCTAATGTTTCGGCCGTCAGACAATTATAAAGGACATATCTATAGAAATCACATTCCTATGCCCAAACACTTAAAAATGACAAATTCTGGTGTCCAAACAATTAACAAGAAATGTGTGCATCACAAAATATGCCTGTCTATATAAATTATCAAATGGTATAATGGTAATGACCCCAAAATAAATAGGGTTCTTCCCCTTCCACAGGGGAATCATGTGGCCAAGTTTGGTAAAGATCCAATAAACAGAACTAGTTATCATGCGGAAACGACCCTGTTGTCAAAAATTATATTTATAGTAAGTGACCTTGACCTTTGACCTAATGACCCCAAAATAAATAGGGTTCTTCCCCTTCCACAGGGGAATCATGTGGCCAAGTTTGGTAAAGATCCGATATACAGAACTAAGGTTATTGTGCGGAAACCTGTGTGGACGCCCGCCATACCCAATCACATAATATGGCCCGTCTCGAGACGGGTGTGTAAAAATGACCCTGATTTACAAAATGTTAAATTTCTAGATAGAATTATCTCAACTGATGGCCAAAAAGTTGCAAAAAGAGTGATATATGTTGAACATTTATTATTTTAATTGTGTGTTTTTTTTATTGAACTTCTAAATCATTCATCTATTCCATGGTTACTTGTCATTATCAGCATTTCCAATATTACTTCCGAAGTCTTAATACATGACAATGCTTTTAACAATTATATAATAAAAGAGATAAAGAGATTAAGGCTGGCAAAGTAGTTTTACTTCCATACAGTTATTAATAGTTTTTCACTTGGGAGATCCTCATGAAGAAAAAAAAAAATCGGAACGAATATGTATTGCGCAAGCATATTAGTTTTCTTTACAGACGTTGTATTCCATAATAACAGGACAGAAGATAGATTCCAGGACAAAACTCATAAATTTCATGACAAGAGTAAACTCATGGATCTTCTGACAAGATAATAAGTAAGGAATTGACACACACTCTTATTCAGGATGATATATAATGAAAACAGATGAAGCTACTAGTGACAGGGGCATTTCTTCCCGACAACCAAATTATCGGCAAATAAAAAATAATCGAATCAATATCAACTTAAATAAACAGCTATTAATAATAGAATACAATAACACTGACAAACACAAAGATGTATCTGGAAAGCACTGTAAATCATCATATGTTCTAAGCTACTATGGCAATAGGTAATAACATAGTTAAATAAATTCTACTTATTCCAATAAGTAAAATCTACAAAGTCTTTAATCTCAATTCCTTTCTCAGGGTTAGGGTTTATGGTGTTTAACGCCACTTTCAACAATATTACAGTTATATCGTGGCGGTCAGTTTTATTGGCGGAGGAAACCAGTGTACCCAGGAGAAAACCACCAACCTTTTGCAAGTCACTGACAAACTTTATCACTCAATAATGTTGTATCAAGTACACCCCACCTGAATTCCCTTCTCATAATAAATGCAATTTTATGTAAAATTTCTAGAATACTGGTATATAAAAGAACATACCCAAATGGTCATTGTTATATTTAGGTTTTATGCATAATTGGAGATGAGACACAAGAACTGAAAATATATTATCTATCTAAAGAATATTTAGTTAGGGTTAGGGTGACCCAGATTATCTTTCATTTTTATATAAAAATATTCTTTGTCAAATTGATATCGACCATATTTTCGATTCTAACTAAGAAAATCGTGACGATGAAGAATTTTCTTTTTACTGGGAGGTAAATGAAGCACTGGTACAATTCAATTACATTATCACAAAAACTGTATCACTTAATTTCAACCTAGCACTCGTCTCCAATTTCAGAAACTGCCAATTTGTTACGATTGAATAAACGCCTCAGATAATATTGTTTAGCAGACAATATTCTGTAATTGTGATTTATGTCTTGTGGTATAATCTGAAATCAATTGTAATATTTCGGGGAATGAGAGAGATTTTGATGTACAATGAACATAAACGCTTGACGGCATTTCTATAGATTATGACACTTAAAACTGTTGATACAAATCAAAAACATGACTGGAATATTTTTGTTGTCATAACGATTTTTATTTTTCTACCTTAAGCTTTCAATGTATGTAAGCATAAAAGAAAATTGTAACTGAGCAGAATGAAATAACGTTGAATTTATTTGTAAAAGAATTTGCAAAATATTTTTAACCATAATCCCTTAACTCATCAATTTATCCGCTGTTGTCATTAAAACTTGCAATACAAGTTTCTAAAGATTAGACATAAATGGATGAACAGTAAAAAAAAATCTGAAATCAAATTGAATGGATGAAAATATCTCAGGATAAAACAGAATTGTTTCACCGTCATATTACATTCCTGTGGTTAGAATTAATTGTAATATAATGTAGACATATTTACAAATTTAGACTACAGAGAGATAAAAACAAGAGGCTCACCTGGTTATAGAGTATTACGGTAAAGGTATAAAAAAGGCAAAATTTATTTAGAATAATATCAACATTTTAAATACAATATGAAAACAAATATGTGTTCAGTTTATTATTCAATGGCAATTTATGTAAAGTTTGGTTTCAATAAGGTTTCTGGTTTTAGAGAATGTATTGAACATTTTCCACTTGGGTCCTTTTAAAGTTTTTCCTGCAATGGTGATTCGTCTTTAATTTTTTACCAACATTACACATAAACTTTGCATGGGACTATACAAAGAATTTTCCAGACAAGTTTATTTTCTAATGGTTGAGTGGTTTCAGACATTTTTCTCAAAGGATTTTATCTTAATCTTTGACCTTTGGTAAAGATTCACAGGGTTCAACCCACTGAGCTACCCAGCATGTCCCCTGGTGGTAGATAGGGGGTGCTTTCTGGATGTGACATTCTCATGTTAATGTAAGGAAAGCCTGACCATGGTGTGGAATGTGTTTAGAGAGTACCATGTTCCCTGTACCAAGTGAGCATCTAGTTTTTGAAGATTTTGGAAAAGAATAGGCACATTATAGCACTTACAAAAGACTAAATTTTCCCCTCCAAACCCCAAATACTTTTCCATTGGGAGTCAAAAGTCATTGTCATGGTTCTCCCATTCTCCCTGATTTCTGAATAATTTGTTTATATATTGTTGGAACCTGTTCTCATCCTGAAAATGCATGAAATATTTGTCGCTGGATGTTAAGTAACCAACAATCAATCATATCCTGTCGTGGCAGCTATCATGGATTTCCATTTTGTTCTTTAACAAATTAGTAGTTTCTGAGAGAATGCTTTTATACATTTTCCTATATGTTCCTATGCTAAATTAAATCTTGCTGTGGTCAGGCCATCTTGGATTTCTGACTAAGAAACAAACAAACTTCTTATGGGGCAATATAAGGAACATTCATACCCTGTATGATTTCCATCACTCATAAGGTTTCTGAGAAGAGGATATAATAACATTCAGACAATCAGAAAGCATAACTGGCCTAGCAACCATCTTGAATTTCTCAAAAGACAAAGTTGTATGAAATGTTAAAGACCACCAATGTAACATTTCTGCCAAGTTTGGTTCCTGATTTACTGCTGATAAAAGACAATGTAAACTGTTTTTGTAAACAAAACTGTTATTTTCAATGTTGTTAGAAGTATTATTTTGAACCAGAAATTACAATGTGGACTGCATTTGAATCATGGTAAATATGACAAAATTATCATTTTCCAATATTACTGAAATATGGGGGAAATTAAATGCTGATGATCATGTTTTACCTCTAATATCTTAAAATAGGTTTTTGACTCCTTAAAAATTTAATTCAAACATTCATACATTGGAAGGAAAATAGTTTTTCAATAAACTTTATTTTATGCTGTTCTCTAATATGGATTGACAAAAAAACCCATAAAATTTGCTGATGTTCATATATTTGTAGGTGGGTTTGGATTTTAATGCCACTTTTAACAATAAAGCAATGGAAATCAGTTTTATTGGTGGAAGAAACTGGAATACCTGGAGAAACCACCTACATGTCGCACAAACTTTAACACATGGTGTTGTGTATTGAGTACACCTCACCATGAGCGCCTTGGCGGGACTCACTCACAACATTAGTGGTGATAGGCACTGATTACACAGGTATTCATATATTAGAATCATTACTACCATGTAATAGTTCAATCAGATATGTGGTTTCTGAGAAGAGATTTGAAACTGAAACCAATCAAAGCCTATACATGTATTAGCCTGATTCTATGTGTTGAATTTATATACGGAATGAAAACCACACAGCATTTCTACCAATTTTGATTCCTTTTAGTCTAGCAGTTTCTAAGAAACAGATTGAAATGTAAAACACTTACAGATGACAATGGGTGCTACAGACCCCAGAGTGACAACAATATCTCACAGGGTCCTCTAGATCATGTCAGCTTATCAATATCAACAAAGACCCCAGAGTGACAACAATACCTCACAGAGTCCTTTAGATCATGTCAGCTTATCAATATCAAGAAAACAAACAAGCTACAGACCCCAGAGTGACGACAATACCTCACAGAGTCCTTTAGATCATGTCAGCTTATCAATATCAACAAAACAAACAAGTTACAGACCCCAGAGTGACGACAATACCTCACAGAGTCCTTTAGATCATGTCAGCTTATCAATATCAACAAAACAAACAAGCCACAGACCCCAGAGTGACGACAATACCTCACAGAGTCCTTTAGATCATGTCAGCTTATCAATATCAAGAAAACAAACAAGCTACAGACCCCAGAGTGACGACAATACCTCACAGAGTCCTTTAGATCATGTCAGCTTATCAATATCAAGAAAACAAACAAGCTACAGACCCCAGAGTGACGACAATACCTCACAGAGTCCTTTAGATCATGTCAGCTTATCAATATCAAGAAAACAAACAAGTTACAGACCCCAGAGTGACGACAATACCTCACAGAGTCCTTTAGATCATGTCAGCTTATCAATATCAAGAAAACAAACAAGTTACAGACCCCAGAGTGACGACAATACCTCACAGAGTCCTTTAGATCATGTCAGCTTATCAATATCAAGAAAACAAACAAGTTACAGACCCCAGAGTGACGACAATACCTCACAGAGTCCTTTAGATCATGTCAGCTTATCAATATCAAGAAAACAAACAAGTTACAGACCACAGAGTGACGACAATACCTCACAGAGTCCTTTAGATCATGTCAGCTTATCAATATCAAGAAAACAAACAAGTTACAGACCACAGAGTGACGACAATACCTCACAGAGTCCTTTAGATCATGTCAGCTTATCAATATCAAGAAAACAAACAAGCTACAGACCCCAGAGTGACGACAATACCTCACAGAGTCCTTTAGATCATGTCAGCTTATCAATATCAACAAAACAAACAAGCCACAGACCCCAGAGTGACGACAATACCTCACAGGGTCCTTTAGATCATGTCAGCTTATCAATATCAAGAAAACAAACAAGCTACAGACCCCAGAGTGACGACAATACCTCACAGAGTCCTTTAGATCATGTCAGCTTATCAATATCAAGAAAACAAACAAGCCACAGACCCCAGAGTGACGACAATACCTCACAGAGTCCTTTAGATCATGTCAGCTTATCAATATCAAGAAAACAAACAAGCTACAGACCCCAGAGTGACGACAATACCTCACAGAGTCCTTTAGAAACATGTCAGCTTATCAATATCAACAAAACAAACAAGTTACAGACCACAGAGTGACGACAATACCTCACAGAGTCCTTTAGATCATGTCAGCTTATCAATATCAACAAAACAAACAAGCTACAGACCCCAGAGTGACGACAATACCTCACAGAGTCCTTTAGATCATGTCAGCTTATCAATATCAAGAAAACAAACAAGCTACAGACCCCAGAGTGACGACAATACCTCACAGAGTCCTTTAGATCATGTCAGCTTATCAATATCAAGAAAACAAACAAGTTACAGACCCCAGAGTGACGACAATACCTCACAGAGTCCTTTAGATCATGTCAGCTTATCAATATCAACAAAACAAACAAGCACCTCTCACCTAAAACCATTGAACACTAAACAGGTCCATGACATATGTCTTTATAGAAATCCAGGTCCTAGCTTGGGAGTTTTAATCATAACATCATATTGTTATTTCACCTATGGTGTCAATTACAACTATAGTTTATTGTTGTTTTTTGTTAAGATTTCTAATAAATTTTCACCTTTAGGGAATTTTTTGCTGCATATAGCAATTAAAATTATTCAAGATAAACACAAAACATGTTCCTAATGGGAATCAAATTTATTTAGTATTCAGAATGAAATAAATGAAAAATATGTATACTTTGTAAATGTCACATTTCCTTCATCAATGTTCATGTTATTGTACATAGTCATTGCACATTCTAACTAAACTTATAGGTTATTCAAATGAGACAAACACAATAGTACCCATTCAAGACAAGAGCAACGGAAAAGACAAAGAAATTGAGTACAATTTAAAAAAAAATAATTTGTAGATACTTTACAACAAAATCACAGGATAATTTTACAAGAAAATTCACATGCTATTACAACATTAAAATTTTGTTTATATTATGAAAAAATATGTTAATTACATTGAACTTAGGATGAAAAGGGACATTTTTAAAGGGAAATAATTCCTATAAACATTTACGAAAACACATAATTTTATTGCACATTCTGGTGGCCATATTGGATGTTCATCAGCATGGAATAAAACAGAAAGGATATTTCTAAAGAAACTTTTTTGTGTAGGTAATCAGACAACAAAAGGTTTAGCCTTAATGACAAAGAATTTCTCTCTTTTTTCAATGGAAAAAAATATATACGTAGAAAGCAAAAAATATAATTACAAAGTAATGTTTAAATTGACACAATGTACTTACCATATTGTTTTTCAGTTATCAACACAAATTTGAAAATCTAATCCACTCCTGTTTGTTACTTTCATACAAAATAAAATGTAATTTGATCCAGAAAACATTCACATAAAATAGTTAGTCTGTCTCAAAACTGAGACAAGAACTCTATTAGTTTGAAAGTGAGAGTCCATGAATGTAGTGTTGATGACAAGTCAATTCTAATACGCTTTAAAACTGTCACAATATTCCTATCATCCAAAATCCCTACGGAAAATCAAGACTTAATTAATTTAAGTTTGCTGAAATATCGGAGGATTCTCTCCACTCCGATCAAATATTTATCACTTCAATGAGATAGATCATGGAATGTTTTTACTTTTTCCTAAAGTTTGATAAATTCAATTTGCACAAACGTCAATTCCCATAATTCTTCACAAAAATTTGAATGTTAAATATATCACGTTTTGTAATGACTTTTATGTATATTTCCAACCAATATCAGACTCTGTAGTTTTCCCAATAGATCAGAAAAAAATATACATTGCTGAAGATTTAAGTAAACAAAAGCAAGCTTTAAAATCCACTCAATAGGTTCTACGCTTTGAAAAATATCATAGAACTTATTACTTCGTTTTATTCAGTCACAAGGAATCAAGTCTGACTGGTAAAGGTTGACTTTTTTTGAAGTTTACGATGCATAAACTATATTTGGGATTGTAAAATTACCCCTAAATTATTACATTAATAAAGAAATGATACACAATCCTTGGATTTTCAGTAAACAAAATATAGACAAGAAAAAAACATGGACACACGATGAAACTCAAACAACACTTTATACAAATTCAATATGGCATTGTATCCATAATTTAAAAGATATTGATTTTATAGGAATAATGGTATGAATCTTTCAAATATTTTCTATTGTTTCAAAAATCCATTTATGTGGTAGCTACAAATTTCAAGATATAATTCATATTAAAAGTTTTTTCTATAAACAATAGTAAAAAATTGTACAATTGTAGGATAGGTAGTCTATTTTTTTCTTCTTTTCTAAGATATTTAATATTGCCAATTTTCCATTTTTATAATTTGCTTGAAGGAAGTCGCTGATGCTATAATACAAATCTTTGATGTCATGACATATTTAGTTTTTACTCATTGTCTTACAAGCAAAATCCTTTCTTTGAATAAATAACATAAAATACATTTTAGAAACAAAAGGAAACCTGACCTAGTAATTACCATAAGTGGCTGTGTATTGTACACATTTTTACAGAATACAGTCAAATCTGCTTTAGCAACCACCTCTATTAAGCAATAACATGTATTGTGTGACCTTAATTTATATTTCCCTTTGCAGAGCATTTCAAAATAATTTAACCTGTATTAAGCGACCACTTGTCTAATGTGACCGTTGTTCAATCATCCTTTGGAAGGTTACATAAGACAGGTTAGGCTGTACATCCTCTTTCTAATTTATTATTGTTACTAAAGTAAAATTATTAGCTGAAATCTTGTGTATTAAAAATGTAGATATCAAATTTAGTATGTACAACATGTTTCTGGAATCTCCTTAATCAGGTACGCTCAAGATCGAAAGATTGGAAAGCCAAATAATTTTTAAATCTTTGGGAGCAATAAAACCAAAGGGTCTAAACAGGATAGCCAAAATCGGCTAAGGTCACCTACGCTGGAGGAAGGAGAACCTTAGTTTTAATAATTACATTTTTATATCTATCAATATCAGTAACAAATATATCTAATAAACCATGCTTGCCAATCAATGGTATTTGTAAGTTTTTCTGAGCAAAAAAAAAGTACCGCAGGTACTATACACTGTTAATTTAAATCAGTATAGACAGACCCTACAGTATATCATCACATAATATACAACATCTACATAACGTCAAGACTTGATTACAGTATCAATTACCAGAAGAAGACATTTATTTAGTACTGGTAAGTAGATTTCATGTTTCTCGCAATGACAAAACCAAAACTAATCTCTTTAGAATGAAAATGTAATTACATGTTAGTTCACGGACAATCTATTTCTATTATCAGATCTGAGAATAAGCCTACTACAGGTCCATTTACTTAATCAATGGAAATGATCATGTTAAATTACACTGGAAATTGGTTTCAAAAAGATACCATAACGATGTCGTGTTACAGAATGTAGAGAATCATATTAAAGTTTTATGTTAGTAGGAATTATTAAAGAGATGGCATTTCCTTACAACTGGCAGTAAATTCTCGAATCCTAAATAAAATACACAAACGTACATTTTTTTCCCTAACTTATAATCAACTATATCTATTTCAATTCATGCAAAAAAAAATCATATTTCACATTTTGTGATAGACAACTATTATATATATACGAACACAATTCAGATTGACAAAGAAAAAGGGAAAAAGGTAAAAAGATATCTGTCTTAAAGGGTTAGGGTGCTTAGTGTCACTTTCAACAATATTTCAATAATATCATGGTGGTCAGCCTTATTGGTGGAAGAAACCGGAATCTTATTTTAGTCCTTACAAAAGTTTGTATGCAAGACCTGAAATACTACTTCTCTGTTAAGCACACAGCATTATGAAGAAAGAGAAAAGGCTGGTTTGTTTTTGGAGTCTGAATAATGTGTTCCAGTGAAGCACCATGTCTACCTGCAGAATGGGTCAGTAATCTAGTACCATAAAAATCAATCCTAACATGTTCGTCTAGTACAAAGCAGGCATCATTATCTCATAGAAAAAAGTAACTTTTCCCCACCATGATAAACCTGGTAGCTACAAGGAGAGCTTGAAGATACCAAAGGGGTAATCAGAATAAGGACAGACAACACAATGGTGTCCTTGGCATCAAACATTGATCCTTCACTCATGTCAGTCTATAAGATTATGTATCAATTTTGACTGACAGTATATATATGATTTGTTAGAAGATAATGACAAGTCAATCTGAAGTAATAATTGTGTGAACCGAGACGAAAGTAAACATGTTCTTTATGATACAGTTTATACACTGAATGCATAGATCATACATAAATATATGGTATGTATACTGTATAGTGATATTGATATATGTCTTTTTTATCTTGTACTTGTTCTATTTGATAAATTTTTGTTATATTCGGTCACTGACCAAGAAATAATTTTCCTGGTACCTGATTCATGTTGAGCGACGGTAAGAAACGGTAACAGTATAAGCGCTGACTTCTCAGAGGACACCATAAAAAAACCGATTAGAAGGATGCTTGTTTTTGCTCATTTTAGACAATTTAGCAGTTGCTTTGGGTCTTTTTTGACATTGTAGGATAAATACAATATACACACAATGTAGGAATAATAAAATTCATTTGCGCTCACTGTGCTTCTAAAATTTTATATTTTCCGACTATGTACGTATATTTATATAACATACCCCCCCTCCTTATACTAAAAATAAAAATGTGTAGATGCAAAATAGTACTAAAAACTCCTAAATAAGAAACGATATGGATGTAAATGAACACAAGAGACTATCCAACTTAAACACAAATTAAAGTAATGGAACAGCGCTTTTATTCCTGTCCACGAAACATTCCTTAAATAGTCACATAATATTTATGAATGTGAGATATGGATGGTTAAATACAAGTAACTACCAAATACGGTGAACCTAGAACATATGGTAGATAATCTTACAGAGTTAACATCATAGGCCACAGTACAAAGTAACATCTAAGTCAATAGACAACATAGGCCACAGTACAAAGTAAATCTAAGTCATTAGACAACATAGGCCACAGTACAAAGTAACATCTAAGTCATTAGACAACATAGGCCACAGTACAAAGTAACATCTAAGTCATTAGACAACATAGGCCACAGTACAAAGTAACATCTAAGTCATTAGACAACATAGGCCACAGTACAAAGTAACATCTAAGCCATTAGACAACATAGGCCACAGTACAAAGTAACATCTAAGTCATTAGACAACATAGGCCACAGTACAAAGTAACATCTAAGTCATTAGACAACATAGGCCACAGTACAAAGTAACATCTAAGTCATTAGACAACATAGGCCACAGTACAAAGTAACATCTAAGCCATTAGACAACATAGGCCACAGTACAAAGTAACATCTAAGTCATTAGACATAAACTTTTGATACAAAATCCCACCAAATATGATGTACCAAGGATATACTGATGCTGAAAAAGTGTCCAAATCACACTAACTTAACATTTTGTATATACAGTCAACCCGTATTTAGATGTCACCTATGGGACAAAGAAAAAGTGTTTTTTTAAGACAGGTGACCTCTTAAACGAGGTTCAATTCACATGAAATTTTCTATGGCAGGTCAAGAAAAAGGTGACCACTTAATACAGGTGACTGCTTAATAGAGGTAACTACAAGGGAAAGTTTGACTGTATGTACTTTAAGTCCAAGAACTTTGTGGCCATGATCGTGTGGTAGTTGGATTGACCTGTACCAATGTAATTCGTGCTATCAACACTACAGTTGTCAGTTTGAATCCTGCCTGTGGTGAGGTGTACGTGTACTTGATACAACTCTATGTTATCAAGTCTTTCTATGACTGGAAGTAGTTATATGGTACTAGAACTTACCACAGCAATATAACTGAAATACTGTTGAAAGTGGTGTAAAACAACTATTACCCAACAGAACCAACCGATGTAGTACATCAAGTATATTGAGTTCTCTTCATGGGTGTGGACACCTCAAATAGTCATACATAAGTATGAGATGGGAATGGGGTAATCGTGTAAATCATTCACAGTTAATTTTTCCTTAAAATAACGGTAAAAATATAATTTTTCTTTCAATTTGACACTAATGCCGATTTGAAAAACCAGGTTTGATGAATTACATTAAAAATTTCAGGTTTATATGATGCTTACGGATATGAAACTAGAGGCTCCCAGGAGCCTGTAATCGCTCACCTGGATATTTCCCATAGGGTTGCTATTTTAAATTATGTCCCCCGCTGATGGCCATCTTGGATTGTCAATCGGTCCAAAAAGTAACAACACTTGGTTAGCAGCTTGCAATGATCATTCATGACAATTTCCAATTCCATTCTCCATGTAGCATCGGAGAAGAAGATCTTTGAAATTTCAGCCAATCAGAGGCTATTATGGCCCCTGGCAGCCATATTGGATAACCGATCGGAACAAAAAGTAACAACAAATGATCAGAAACTTGTCAGGAACATTTCTGCCAAGTATGGTTCCAATCCATCCAGTGGTTCTTGAGAAGAAGTTAGTTTTACATAATTCCCATACAGTCGCTATGTTAAATTATCTACGCCAAGTGATGGCAATTTCGGGTCAGGTGAGCTAAAAAGGGAATTTGATGCTTGACAATAAAGGCCACTCTCGCCCTCATGTATATATACTCTCTTGTAAATCATGAAATATTAAAACTGATGGCTGGTAATATTAATAGCCATGGCAACAACAAACACTCTTCTTTTGTTTAGATTTGATATTTTAATTATATACTGAAAACCTATAGTCTTTAATTATTTGGAACATTTTCCAATTTTAATTGGCAATAAATAAGAACATGATAGATCTACATCTATTGAATACAGATTTATAATCTACATAAATATATGTAATTATATAGTACATGTATGTTGATGGTATAGGTAAACAAACATGTCAATTATTTTATATGTCAACAATGCTGTAAATTCAGCAAACCAATAGAATTAATAAAATTCTTCTTCTTGATGGATAATTATATGAAATTAAGGAGCCCATTATATCAACCATGTTGTCATTAATTTAGTTTACATTTGATTAAATATGAAATCTTGTTTCTTACGATATGGCAGTCAAAGTATGTTGACTGTTACTAATTGGGGTCAGGGTTAGGGTTATGGTGTTTAATACCACTTTCAACACTATTTCAGTTATATCGAGGCGGCCAGTTTTATTGGTGGAGGAAACCCGAGTACCCAGAGAAAACGACAGACCTGCCGCACGTCACTGACAAACTTTATCACATAATGTTGTATCGAGTACACCTCACCTGAGTGGGATTCGAACTCACAACGTTAGTGGTGATAGGCACTAATTGCATACTACCATACGATCATGACCACG
Organism: Bathymodiolus brooksi; assembly: GCA_963680875.1. Taxonomy (NCBI): domain Eukaryota; kingdom Metazoa; phylum Mollusca; class Bivalvia; order Mytilida; family Modiolidae; genus Bathymodiolus; species Bathymodiolus brooksi. Next base: position 65,264,893 of record OY804576.1, on the reverse strand, counting down.
ACAGCCCTTTTACTAATTGGACTGTATAAGAACTTTTCAAAAGGGAAAAAAAAAAAACATTTACATGTACCAGTGCAAAAGAAATATTTCGGTTCACTCATTTTTATATCTATTATTCAGATATTATTACTCTCCATATCATCAATGCTTTATTGATCAAATTTGACTTGTGCATGATTGCATGTTGTAAGGCATCATATTAATGAATTAATATGACATTTTAACATGCTATAAATTTTTGTTAATATTTGTAATCACACATCATTAACAGAAATACCACAGAACACAATTTATACAGATTAAAATGAAATGGAGCTTGTGTTGCACTTGTTGTTTTGACATGCCAACTTTAAATTAAACTGGTCTTATTTTTATCTTAAATAGAATGAAAATGGATTTTGATAAACTGATCAGTGGACCATTAAGAAGGAGTAATATTGATATGAGATGTGGAAGGTTATAACCACCTAATATGGTGAATCTAGGATTAGTACATGATGAAATGTCCATGCATAAGAGGTGATTCTCTAATTTTTTAATATCAACATTTAAACTTCCAACTGAATGAACTCCACAAAAGGACAATAGGTATTGTATTTATTCAAAGGGAGATTTCATCTTTGAAAAATATATTTACCTTGAGGAACACCAACTGATACAAAAGAAAGGTTTCATTTTCCCTTGCAATAATATATATTTTGTAGGGGGCTGTCTAGGGAACATTCCGGCAATTTTGTTTAAACTGGTTTGGTAGTTCCAAAGAAATCAATTTTTATAACATTTTCTTCATATCATCTTGTGTTAAACTTTGTCCTGTGGTGGTGACCATCTTCAATTTCCAACATACATGAAAAATGTCAACTTTGTAAGACACCTTCCCAATGATCATTTCTGTACTGCTTTGATTCAATCATTATTGTAGTTTCCATGAATAAAGCTTTTATTTATTTAACCATAGGATACTATATTAGAATCTAAGTCCTGCTGAGGTGGCCATTTTGAATTTTCAATTCACATGAAAAATGTCAATTTTGTAAGGGATCATCAAATGACCATTCATGTGCAGTTTGTGTTCAATCATGTTTACAATTTCCTTAAAAAAATACAATTTCCTTAAAAAAAACAATATTTGTCTATCAGTTTTACTAGCGGAATATACCATAGGATATTTGAAACATGACAGTTTGTCTATCAGTTTTACTAGTGGAATTTACCATGGGAAATTTGCAACATGACTGTTTGTCTATCAGTTTTACTAGTGGAATTTACCATGAGAAATTTGCAACATGACTGTTTGTCCTGATCAACTTTACAATGGTAGATTTAGGATATTTTTATGATCTTCTTTTGATAGAATATCCATATATTAATAAAATGTCAAATTACAACCCAGATTTTTTTTATCAAAATTATAAACAAATGTCTGGCAAAGAAACATTATTCAAATTGATTAAAAGTAACATGATTTAAAAGACTGAAATGTCATCATAAAAAAATAATCAATACAGCTGTATCTTAATTATTTTTGACCATTTTGTAAACAAATATTGTGTATTCTAAGTTATTGTTTCTAGTTTTCAATATAACAAACTTTCACCATGTACATTTTTAATGAGTTTATCATTGATTTTTTTTCTCTATCACAAAACTAAGTTTCCTCATATGACACATATTTTCTGATTGTATTTTAACTAATTATTTTTCTATTAAGACTTTCCTCAGCCAGAACGTTGGAGTTTGAAGTGAACAATCTCAGTAAACTACAAAATATCTTCCATTCATTTTTTAAATACAAGATATTTTACAAAAGAAAAAAAATTGACAAAAAAAGGGTAGTTTTTCAGAGGATTATTAATGTTAATTATCACTTTCATCAATTTTTTTAGCTTTACTGAGGGCTTTATGTGCCACCAGGTGTGAAGAGAATAGATGAGGTGGCTGTGACTACCAGTCTTTATGGTGGAGGAAAGCCTTCACAGTTAGATTGAACTGGTCGGTTAAAACACAGCATCTTTGGGTGGATGTCTCAAATATCTTAAATCCTGAGGTGAGAATTAGGATCACAAACCTATGCCAAATGGAGTGAGTGATTATTGCTTAACGCCAACTCAGCAATTTTTCAGCTATATCATGGCGAGAACAAGTTAATTTTCAATGAGATGATGATGAGGTCCGCTTTGTATTTTTTACATAGTGCTAGCTCACTAAAACAACAGTCCACGGATAGACATGTCGCCCCACTCAGACACATTATCCCGATTCTGAGCCAACCAGTCTTTGCTCTTTCTCCTTAATGCTGCATACTTAGCGAAAAAGCAACAAATACCAATTTATAGTCTTTGGTTTGAGCCAAGTGGAAAAATGTACACAAAAAGTAAACTAATATGATTTGATCCTTCACAGTCATTATATTCATATTTGCATGAAATACTCTGTCATGTCTTAATGCATATTGACACAAGTTATTAGGCAGCTTGACTAAAGGATAAAACTAGAGACTCACCTGGTACATGTAATGTATTTACTATTTGGGTTCAGGCAAGTTTGTAAATTCTGAGACAAGAATTTCCCATTGCTGCCATGTTTACACATGAACAAAATTAGATCATTTGTACAAAGCTAAAATTCATTAGGACTTGTAGTTTCTAGGGAAGATTTTTTTAAATTTTAGCCAATTAGAAACAAAATTTGCCCATGGTGGGCATGCTTTTTTTGCCTGATCAATATGAAATAAGAAATCCCTGCAGAGGACCACGCAAACGTAATTTGTATTCAGTTACAAATAACTTGGACTAGTCGTTTCAGTGGAGAAGATTTTTATTTAAATTTTCACCAATCAGCAGCCATATTTTCTTGCCAGATCTACTCCAAATGAGAAAATGATGTTGTGTAACACACATATATTTGTTGTACCAACTAACAAATCACTTGGACTTAGTTGGACTTTTAATTTCAGATTAGAAGATTTTAAAGTTTCAGCTAATCAGAACCAAGAATTGCATATGGTGGCCATATTCTAAACAGATCAAGACCATTGATTGATTGGTGTTAAATGCCAACTTCAGCATTATTTCAGCTATATTGTGGCATCAAGCAGAAAGTTTTGTAGAGGACTTCACAAACATTATTCCTGCAAAGCATAGTTAAAATTGGTTCATTAGTTTCAGAGGTGATGATCAAAATAAGAAATGCTAACGACAATGATGATGACAGACAGACAACAGACGCAAAGTGCTGGCAATAGCTCACATGACCATTTGGGTTTAGTGAAAGTATTTATTTACAACTGTAAATTTCAATCAGTCATCATGTTAGTAAATGAGCCAATGGGAGACATTGTAGACTATTTTGAAAGTAAACAATTGTCATTTTTTAACATTCTCACAAGTTGAGTTAAACAGCTATCTAAATCAGAAATGTTCTACAACATAATAAGAGTAATATAATTACATTTATGGTTAACATAAGAAATGCTTTATATCTCTTATATATTAAATAATTAGTTGAAGTTACAATTTATTCATTGTATATTTCATTCCTTTAAAAGATTGAGAAAATTACAATTTTCATGCAAAAGATCGGAAACAAATTACTAAAAAAAAATGCACTGCAGAATTCACCATACCTTTTCTTTCTGAAAAATATAATGAATTTAATTCTAACTGAATGTGTATAAAACAACAAAATTTGATGAATTATCTTCTTAGTATGTAACAGTATTCATGCTTACCCACTTGTCCGCAGGTTGGCATAAGTAAAATTGGATTCCGAAAAGTGAAAATTATGAAAGAATTTGTTTGAATAAATAGAAAATATTTCTAAATTTGGCTTTCGGGCAAGTAGGTGAAAAAAATTAAGGCAAAGACTGATGTAACCTGATAAGTAATTAAAAGGGCACCAAATAGTTACATTATTTGAGATGGTAGAATGTAAAACTTGAATTCTGTCTAGAATAAGTCTAATTTCTTGTTCAATAGACAAGAAGTTAAAAAAAACCCACACATTACCATTGTCATGCTTTGATTACCCAGAATATTAAATGTCTGTAAAGACACTGGTTCTTATAAATGTTACTGTCAAATGTAAAGGGAGATTATTTTAAAAAAAATCTGACTATATGTAGTAGTTCAAAATAACACCATAATTATGATGCTTTGATCATAAAGTAAAGGGGAGATAATTCATAAAAAAAAAAAAAAAATTCCACCATCTTCAATCTGTCTGTCTTTTTAACAGATTTGTACCATTTAAAACTTAATAAATTTATATACTGTGAATTCATTTTTATTCGTGGTATACCAATTTTCGTGGGTGCCAGCAAACCACTAATTTAAATGTTCGACGAAAAATGACCATTTGATTTCCGTTTGGCGGTAAGCAAGGTTTTGACAACACAAACGTTTGTAGCCATGTAGGTAATTCAACATTGTTACATGATGTAATTGTAATGCATGTCTTGTGAATCTAGAATAAATGTACCTGTGTCATTTTGTGATTGATAAACATGTAAACTCTTCGAATAAATTGTTTATTGTTGTGACATTTATGAAAACATTTTGGGGTAATAACTTCCGGTATTTTTGTATTGTTTAATGAAGTGTTGATTTAATGCATCAAAGCCAACCTTATACGAGGTATGTTCTATATACTAGTAGACAAAACTCACTATATATATTTTATTATTTCACATCAAAATTCAACAGTACTTTATTTAACACATAAATAAAAACAATATTAACATACACATACTAACATTATTGTCGCCTTTTATAATTGCTGTGTAAACATTTTGATTGACAATCATAAAGTTTATTGGTGATCATAATCAGATTAACGGTCGGTATACTGGTATCATATACGCCCGGAGGTCAGGATTTTAATTTGTTGACATGTGATATTTAACTGCTGTGACATAAAATTTCACACCTTTTTTCTTTACCGTTTAATGCAACTTTTTTATATGTATCATTTATGGCATATCATGTTCCCGTAGAGTACAAAGAATTATAATTTAAGTTTTGACTCCTAGTGTGAAGTTTAGCAAAAAACATACCTTTTTTGTGAAATATTAATTAAGAAACAAATGTAAATGGTACTGTCAAAAATATTTTCTCGGTATTTATGACAAGTTGCTCAATGAGTAGATTCACGGCTTGACTTCTTATCTTTTGGTCATCTTTCGATGATTGCAAATTATTTCTGATTGGATGTTATTGATTTAATTTGTGGGCTTCTTCAAAGAAGTATTAATTATGAAATCAAATAATTATCAAAATTGTAACAAGCTGATAATGTACAACAATGATCCATAAAAAAATTGTTTGGCGTACTTGTAAATTTGAACACTTTACCGTAGAATCGCGACACGCAAAATCTACAAATTTTAAGTGAAAATCCACGAATTTAAGTATTTCAAAACCTTTTTTTTCATTTTTTGTAATCGGCAATCCACGAATTTAACTATCCCACGAAATGCCTTTTTTTCCCAATCCACGAAAATTGGTACCAACGAAATTAAATGAATTCACAGTATATTTATTTATCTTTATTTCAACTATTAAAATCATGACTTTAGATCAGATATAAAAAAAAACTAATATAATATTTGAGTAGATCACACAAATCTGACAATATTGCCAAAGTAACAAAATAAAATACACCTGATCCTTGTTATCTTGACCTCGGAAGGTCATTTTTTGGTTGGTTTTTTTTTGGTAACTCAAAATAAAATTCAAATTTAAATATAGGTGCCCTTGACTTCAATGCAGTGAAGGCTTGACAGCAAAATTGAAAATGAAGAGATCAATCTACACCTAACAACAATTAAATGTGTAAAATCAATAATTAACTTAAACACTGATATTTCTCAACATCATTTGGTGACTAGACAACAGCAAACTTAAGCAACTAACCTAAAATTTTAAACTAAAATAAAACCACAATCTAAAGGTAAAACTAAAACACAAAATTAATGAAGCAGAATTTTAGACTGGACCTGAAATACATAAATGAAAGTAACATATTTGAAATTCTATCTATATTAAATAAAAGGGCATCTTCAAAATATTGAAAACTTTTTTTCTTCAGTTTCTTATTATTTTTACACTTTAGAAAATATAATTGACATAGAGACCTAATGGATAACTTTTTTAATAATGGACCAAAAATTTTGTAATTAATTGTCAGAGTTCGTATATATCATATATTATTATACATCTAGAAAAAAATGTTGATTTGAAAACTGGATTTTTAAGAATTTTTTTCTGGACGTTTATAGAAGTCAAACGGACAATAGGACACATTTTCTTTGGAAGATGGTGTAACCGTAATAATAATAGTCAAATTTATATTTTGACAAGAAATGCATGACATCAATATGAAGACAAGAATTCTGTGAAGGAAGATTTTACAACACTACACAATATTAGGAACACAACACAATGTGACATACTGTAATCTCTTGATCAGTTGTGATCTGGTCATTGTACTGAAAAAGTAGGCAACACTCAATATCATAAAAGTACACTATTTTAAACTACCTAGGGCTTTAAAAAAAACTGTTTGTGGGTGGAAGGTTCTATACTAAATCTATATTGGTAAAGCTGTTTGGTATTAAAACATATTTTATGAAGAAACCTAAAGAAATTCTTATTAAAATTGCACAGACAATTGTGCTAAAAAATGCCTTGACTTGTGCACTAACAACTTTTTTTAAATGATTAAATTATATTTCATATTTCAACATGTTAAATCGGGCTTGATATTGCAATATGGCTATCAATATCCATAAACCCATTGTCAGCTACTGCTGTTCTGTATTTACAGATGTACAACTCTCAGGTCATCTGTAATTGGCAATTCTACCATTCAACCAAATATGAAATAAAGTTGATACATTTACTGAAAGGATAAAAATAACTGAACCAAACATATACAGAAATACTAACTGGAGCACGTCTTCTATAGCCACAGCATCAGCATCTTCTTTCTCCCTCTGTTGTCTTTCTCTCTCTAGTTCTTCTTGTCGTCTACGTTCATCTTCTATCCTCTTTTGTTCTCTCATTTTGGCAGCCAACTTTCTAGCTAAAATTCCTTTCCAATGGCGCTGTAAAAATTACAAATTTAATTATGTACAGTAAAATGTGGCTTAGCGACTAATTCCTATATAATAGTCACCCTCTCATAAGGCCACTCACACCCCTCTTATTTGGCCAGATTTCAGATGCAGTAAGATAGTAAAATACAAATTATATCAGTTTTACCTGTTTCTACAATATTCTGATTAGATTTTGGAATCGTTTTAACAGTGTGGTTTAGTTTATTCATTTTATTCGTATATAATTAAATTTCAGAATTCCTAAATTTAGGAATTTTCCTACAACACGAAACCTAGCAAAATTATCTACACTACTGAAAGATTTTTGTTATTAAGCTGTATGACATTAATTAAGACATACCTGTAATACAATGGCTGATCTCTTCTGTCTCTTGTACAACAGTCTTGATCTAAAAGCTCTAAAATAAGTCTGTAGTATAACAACAGATTCCTTCATCCTGAGATATTCTGGGGAAAAAAACATAGAAATATATACCAATTGATTGTTGTTTAACCTCATGTGCATTAAAATACCAAATATAACATTAATCTGTTGTTTTAAAATGGGGCATATATATGTATTAAAAATTTTGCTATTTAGGAGTTTTCTAGGTCCCCTGTATCGCCTGCAGGCAGCAAATTAGATTCAAACAGTATTCTTAACAATACACAAAAATAATCATCTTGTAATTTACTTTGCACTATACAACTACATATTTTGTTGGTTTCAATGAAAATATGGTGAAGTAAAACTATTTTTATAACAACTTTGTGGTTCATCACATAATTATCATTATACACAATGCATAGGATATTTATACAAATATTATTCTTGTAAATTACATTTTCTTTTACAAATGCACCAAGATTTGTAAACTTAAGTGTACAAAGGGAAACAACTCTAAAGCCATAAACATGGTGTAATCAAGATGTTTTCATATTTAAAATACTTTTTTGAACACCATTCACACATCATTCTTGAAAAGTTTCAGATCCAAAATTTTATCAAAATAATAGCTAGTCTTATTAGTATATTATTTCATATTTCAGATCTGAACAGTAGAGGAAAAGCCTGAAAGAATTGAACATATTTTCTAAATTTCTCCTGGACGAAAGGTTAGATTGAGTTGAGTGAGATATTAATGGAGTGCGACATACCTATCATGTGATTTTAATCAGTTTATCATGTGATTTTGATCATTTTATCATGTGATTCTAATCAGATTGTAAGACCATGAACTTTTCCTTAAGGTAATCACATATTGCCTGCTTTATAAGAGTAAAATATTTACTTCTCCGAAAAACAAATCCTCTCCAATAGGTCTGTAAAATAATTGCATTTTTCCACAAGAAAATAAAACGTTTTTCCTCAAGTGGTTCAAATACTGAGTTTCTCATAAATACCTGAAATATATAACAAAAACAATATGTTGTACTACTTCTTACTGAACAAATACAGTGTAACCTGCATAAACCAAACCATGAATAAACGGGAATACTGTATAAATTTAAGTTTAAATAAAATCCCAATGTAGGAAATATTTGTGAAGTTAACATGTGTAAAAAGAACACTGTCTATTCCGAACACGAAAGCTGGTCTTATAGAGTTTCAGTTTAGACAGGTTTCACTGTATATCCAATATCAACACAAACCTGATACAAAACATTTAAAAACAAAAACATACACCAACAGAAGCTTACATTATGATCCAAATAATTAGAAGTCCACATTTTAATTGATTTGGCGATTCACTTACACAGTCTATGCCAAAAACATTTTAACAAACTTGAGCGGAAGGCTTTTTAAAAGATTTCTTTTCTATTTTATTAAGCAAAATTCATGCAATTTTTAACTAGCCCAAACCATTTTTTACTAGACTTGGGCTCAGGGCTAATGATTTTTTGGCGCAGACTGCTTACATAAAACAACATCCTATGAAACTGAGGACTTTTTTTTTTTTTTTTACATCTGTGCCCGTTTACTAATAGATAAAAGTCATGAAGTAAATTCTGTTGGTGACAAGTCCATTTTTAACTCTTGTTCCGATTTCTGCATAGGCTTTTGAACATAATAATCAAAACCTACAAAAGAACCATTTTCATATAAAGCAGATAGATGTATTAATTAACATGTGTAAGACCAAATGTCAAGCAATTATTGTAGTGAATTACATTACTAAATTTTGCAAAAGGTAATTCCTTATTTACATGTAAGGCTTGGTTCAATTTCTTGTCTGTGATGTGGAGCCTCTAAAAACTGTCACTTTCAACATTGGAATATTGAATGAATGTTCTTGTTCTTTAATTTTCACTATATATGCACTAAAAATTCTAAATACTGAATTTTTTTTATGACCAAATGTAATATTTGTTATAAATAGTCTTTAAATTGACGGTAAAATGAGGTAATACCTTGACTGTATTGAAATTTAGATTTTATAACAGAAATAAAGACAATACAATTGACAGTGATTCTAATAAAATATTTTATTACATTTATGGTTTTATAAAACCATATAATTCGTTTTTTTGATAAATCGCCATATTGCACGACAGAATTTCATATTGAACAATCTATTTAGTGGTGGGCGAAATCCTGGCAAAATTTTAAAATTTACTAGCCAAACGTTTTCTACATCCGTTGCAATGACGTCACACAAACACAAACAGAAAGTGGCACATAAGTTTTACAAATGCAAGCAAAATGCAAATATAAATTTGTACACATCGAATTAGTAATATAAATTTGTACACATTGAATTAGTAATATAAATTTGTACACATTGAATTAGTACATGTGTCCATGATATTAAATGGATCAGCTCATGTGTTTTTGAATTTGAATAAAAACAAAAAACAATCCCTAAAAATTTATCCAGGTACACAAAAAAAAAAATGGGAATGTTAAATGTAATAAAACAATTACAGCACTTCATTTTGTGCAATAATTGTATAATATTTCAAAGAATATGCTTTATAAATGTTTCTTTTATCTGACTGGCTAAAAGCATAAAACAATATTTTGATAGAACTTTATGAATACTGTCTAAGCCTTCAATTTCCGCAAAGATTAATTTTGATCGTTCCAGAGGAGCCTTTGGAACGTTATATTAACCTCATGTGACTCTAAAATCGGAAAACCCCTACTTTTAACTTTAGCGTCATGTGAGGTTAATATATCGTTCCAAAGGCTCCTCTGGAACGATCTAAATTAATCTTTGCAGTGTTCATAAATCTTTCTTGCTACCATTAAAATTTACAAAAAACACATGTATAGTGTTTAATGTCAATTTTAAAAAAACATGACCCAGCGGACATTAATAACAGTTCAATATAATAAAACAATTACTGACTTTCATTTCGATTAGGCTTTGGCCTCGCTAAATATCATATATCTTGGAACGATAGATCCTTATATTAACCTGAACAAAGGTCAATAATTGCATAATAATAAACAAATTTGAGTTATAGACATAGCCAGTCTGTTTCTATATTGGAAAAGTGTAGTTCTTGTGACCTTCCATAATAATTCCCTAACAAAGCAGCAAACTTTACTGGCAGCTAGTTTTCAGAAGCTCCACTGTATTTTAGAGTTGATATCACAGAAATCATCTTACCCTAGTTTTTCCAACTTGCCATTCTGTCTGAGGTAAATCCAATAGATTGAGGATATTTGTCACTGTAACTTTGTGTTCATCTTCAGAATTAAGGTTAGGAGTCAAACATTTATACTTCTCCAAAAACACTTCCAGTGGAACATGAATAGGATAACCCTGGAAAATAAAACAAGAGAAAAATTATCCTTTAAGCATGCTTTAAAATACTGAATATTTAGGAACATGCAAATAGGTTGCCATAATTGATTCCTGTGTGAAAGTGGAATTTTAAACAAAAGTATGATTTATTTTTGATTTAACAGCTGTATTTTTGTATTTTTTGTTTTTTTTTACCTGTCCTTTTTTACAATGAGGAAAGCAAACTTCTTTGTTTTCAGCTTTAGTGATATAAATTGTAATCAAATCGTATTACCATAGAATCTACTGGATATACACATAAATTGTCAATATTTCTAAAATTCACTGTTTCTCTTCTCCTTCAAAATTAATATTAAAACAAATTCTTTGTTAAATGGTATTGATAAAAAAACAGTCTTTGAATTAAAAAGAACACTGTTATAAATCTTCATATCATTTTTACTGACAAGTTCAAAAAGCACCACACCAATTGATGTTTTTCTATGTTATCACACCACATATTGCACAAAGTACAATAATTCCAACTAATTCTGCACAAAAACATTACATTTATCAGAATGTGCTCAATATACAGTGAAACCTGTCTAAACTGAACCTCCACTAGACCAACTTTTGTGTTCAGAGTAGACAGGTTTTCAATTTATATAGGTTTAATTGACAAAGATTTCCTATATTCTGACTTCGGTTTAAACAGGATTCTTTTTTTATTCAGAGTTTGATTTAGACAGGTTTCACTGTATCTTACAAAGTTTTAAAATGTACCTCTCTTTTTATCCTGATAATATCCAGCATACCAGAGTATTTGAGTTGAGTCAGTACTTCCTGATCATTATAAAGATTTGCTCTTTTCTCTGTGTTTGTCTTTAGACATCTTACATACCTAAAAATATTAAAAATAATTCAGGGCTGTCATGGTCGTGATCGAATGGTAGTTGGATTTACAACTACCTTTGCAATCAGAGTCTATCACCACTAAAGTTGCGTGTTCGAATCCCGTTCATCGTGAGGTGTACTCGATGCAACATTATGTGATAAAGTTTGTCAGTTACTTGTGACAGGTCGGTGTTTTTCTCTGGGCACCCCGCTTTCCTCCATCAATAAAACTGACTACCACGATATAACTGAAATATTGTTGAAAGTGGTGTTAAACACCACAAACCTAACCCTAAAAATGAATTAGTAACTCCATTTTAATGATTATTTTTTCCATCATTTCAACAACAAAACTGACTGGTTGAAAGTCAATCATGATTTTTTTTTTTTTTGGTGAAGGAGTTCTAAAATTAGACAGACATAACAAACAAAAATGATAACAGACACGATGATCCCAATGTGACGTATATGTAATTAAGATGGCAAGAAAATATATAATAGAACACTGCATCATATATCAATTTTAGTGTTTTAACTTTTTTTTATTATCATTGATTGATTGAATACAACATTTTTCACCTCTATCTTTGTGACCAGGCCTTACCTGTCCTAAAGAATTTGGAGTATGAGGTAAGTACTCATACTAAAAAATCCAGTATTATTTAAATTTTACGACCATATGACCTGGACAAGTGTTGTTATGAGTGAGTAGCTGGTATCCTGTCAAGAAACAAGCATACCATATGAATGAAACCATTACATATTGGTTTGTCTTCTTTAAACTACATTGGTGGTGTAATGGTTAGTGTGTTTGCCTTGAGTGCAGTAAATTGTGGGTTCAAGACCCAGTTGGGGTCTAACTCACTCACTAACTCTTAAAACTCAATTCAGAATTATATCCAGTTACATATATTCAACATCTTAGATTAAACTTACCATGGATTTGTAGTATTCAGAATATCAACAAGGGCAGATAACTGATGTTTAAATGTATCACCAACAGTTGGTTTGCCTCTATTTGTCCTAGAAATAGTCTGTCTTCCACCCAAGTCTTCTAATCTTACTCCAAGTAAATCCTATCAAAATATTAGTAAAATATAAACTTTTAATTCAAATGATTTCTATATATTATACAAATTAAACAAGATCTGGCAGCTTAACACAATTTTTTTGTTTAAAGTAATAGTTAATAGTTTCAGCTATATAGGAATAGATACAAAAATAATTTCTTATATTGAACCACTCAGTGTAATACTTTTTATATGATTTTGGTTTCTTGTGATTTTTTTCACAGACCTTGCTGGGAAACCATTAAATCAATGAACAGTGTTGAATAAACAAGAATTTAAAAATTAAACATCAAAACTACCATTCTCTATTTGTACCTGAAACCTTGTTAAATCCTGAACAAACACATTGATGGAGTTGTGCATCAATTCAAACAGTTGATCTTGCTGTGTATCTTTATTTTTATCAAGGAATCCTTGTACTCTGTATGTAACAGCACCAGCATAATGTTGAATACCAAACTCTACCTCCCACATTCTTCTATCTCCCTTGATGTAGCAGGGATGATTTTCAAATGCTTCATGTTGTTTAGATAAATATGACTTGTCTGTCCCCTGTGATAAAGAAGTACAAACATATAGAACTTTCTGTTTCTTTCAATTATTTGCTAAGAAAAGACATAACATTTTACCAGCAAAACTAACAACTGAAGACTAATAAAATAGATGTATAAGTGAGTACTGTCCAGAAGTTCTGTAAAGGTTGGTTTGCTTTATGGTGCTTAAGGCCACTTTCAACAATATTTCAGTTATGTCGTGGCGGTCAGCTTTATTGGTGGAGGAAACAGGAGTACCCAGAAAAACACTGCCAACCTGTTGCAAGTCACTGACAAACTTTATCACCTTTTTTTATTCAATATTACACACATAATACAGATAATTTTTTTATGAACAAAGCAGCATAGATATTACAAAATTTCCATACCTACCATTTATAATTGGGCTGTTATGGCCATTATTGCATGGTAAACATATTTACATCTACCTGCTATCAGTGCCTATCATAACTTCAGTTGTGAGTTTGATGTTTGCTTGTGGTGAGGTGTCTTCAATATATTCATATTTATTTGTTTGTCAGTAACTTGCAGCATGTTGAATGTTTTCTCAGTGTATTCTGGTTAGGGTTATGGTGTTTAACACCATTTTCAACAATATTTCAGCTATATCCTGGCTGGTCAGTTTTATTGGTGGAGGAAACCGAAGTACCCGGATAAAACAACCGACCTGTCACAAGTCACTGACAAACTTGATCACATAATGTTGTATCAAGTACACATCCCCATGAGTGTGATTGTATTCCAGTTTCTCCACTAATAAAACTGACCACTGATTTAACTAAAATATTGTTTTTACTGGCATTTAAAACACTCATAAATATAATAACTATTAAAAAATACAACTACAGTGAAACCTGTCCAAACAGAACCTCCTTAGGATCAACTTGTGTTCGGTCTAGACAGGTGTTCAATTTATACAGGTTAAATTAACAAAGATTTCCCACATGTGGACATTAATTAAAAGTTGGGTTTATGCAGGATTCCAGTTTATTCAAGGTTTTGTTTAACAGGGTTATACAGGATTTCAGTTTATTCAAGGTTCTGTTTAGACAGGTTTATACAGGATTTCAGTTTATTCAAGGTTCGGTTTAGACAGGTTTATACAGGATTTCAGTTTATTCAAGGTTCGGTTTAGACAGGTTTATACAGGATTTCAGTTTATTCAAGGTTCGGTTTAGACAGGTTTATACAGGATTTCAGTTTATTCAAGGTTCGGTTTAGACAGGTTTATACAGGATTCCAGTTTATTCAAGCTTTGGCTTAGACAGGTTTATACAGGATTCCAGTTTATTAAAGGTTCGGTTTAGACAGGTTTATACAGGATTCCAGTTTATTCAAGGTTTGGTTTAGACAGGCTTCACTGTACTAAACAATTTTTTCAATCCTTGTACTTTGCAGAGCATAGATCTTAAATTCAATGACACAGATCTATTTATATTAGTGCTGTCAATTTTTGAAATCTTATCAAAAATGTCATCATTTCCTAGCAATTATTGTTTTCTATGTGAGTCAGGGTCTCGTTCTCGCCATCCCTTATGACAACATTACATGAAACAGTAAAATATCAAAATTAATACACTAGAGCAGACTTTTTGAAATTTGTTTTCATTTTGCTGGACATAGGTCCAGCACCCAGGAATTTTCTGCTGGACCCTCTGAATTTTTGCCGGACCTACATTTTTTATGTAAAATTGTTTTAAAGCCAAGCAATGTCATACCGTTATTATTATTTTAGTCTAGCAGAGCACTTTCTGTATTTAACTTCATTAGTACTGGTAGAGGCCTAAAATAGGAAGACCAGTCACCATCCAGAATAAAACCAAAAAGTTGAAACCATGCACCAAAAAAGAGTAGCCAAATCCAGCTAGGGATACCCTCAAACTTTGAAAAATTTACCAGATTTAAAACATAACTTTTAAAATTTTTATTGAGATTACAATAACAATATTCTAAAAGTCATTAGACTCTCAATCTCCAGTTCAATTTCCCTAAGCAGTCTCTCAGTCATGTTGTCATTTAACGACCACATTTTTATGATCAACACATTGCCATGTTGCCGGAACTGTAAACCGTCAAAATTCTAAATAGAAACGGATTCGGTGAAGGGAACGATACAAATCAGGGATGTCGTGTTTTTTTATTTTATTAATTTTTTGGGGGCTTTTCACTCGAAAAGATCATCTTACGCATCACAATATATTCAAATATATTTATTTTCATGACAGTTACTAATAATATTTACCAAAAACAGATAAAATATCACTTATTCAATGCGGTTACGAATTCCGAGTTGACCGAACTTGTTCCGGTATTTACAACACAACCTGCGCTTCCGACTTCCGTTAAAAAAGTAAATACATCATTCAAAAATGTTTGGCGGACATGGGGACCGGCATTACCGACGTTATTGGCGGACCTCATGATTTTCTGCCCCCCCCTAGGTCCGACGAATTTCAAAAACTCTGCTAGAGAAATAAATCTTTTGTGGTATAAAAAGGAATGAAATATTTTCCTGCAACAATATGCTTTGTTGGCGATAATTTGGAATAATCTATAGAAAACTTAAATTCTGTTCTTAAATTCATGCAAGAATTTCAAAGCTGTGGTCCACCTGAAAAGGGGGAAACTTGCCACACTCATAGATATCTTTGATCTTCAATATACCCACATAAAAAATACATATTAATATTTACCTGAGGAAATCTACATTCTTCATCCAAACTTTTCAAAATACATCTAGGAGACTGAAAATAAAAAGCCCATACATTTAAACATAATAGAATCTCTATTTCACAGCATATATAAATAAACTGCATCACATAAATTATGTATGGGTGTTTCTTAGATCAAAGAAGTTCACATTCATATTTTACTAGCTCAACAAGAGGGAAATACTTTTGAAATCAGAAGAATAATAATAGATATGGTAGAACAAATTTTAAGAAGTTATGGTGACGAAAGGCCTGGAATGCAAAAGTCTGTTAGAATCCAAGAAATGGATACCTAAGGTATGCAGAGTTGTTCATTTTAATGCATAAATGTAAAAAAATAGTTAAACAACACTTTGTGAGATTGCTGAATCAGAATGTCTATTTTTCAGATCTAAATGTTTCGGCGTTAAGGACTCCATTATCAGGATTGTGAAAATGGAGTCCTAAATACTGATACATGTAGATCTGAAAAATAGACATTCGGCAATCTCACAAAGTGTTGTTGTTTAACTATTATTTACATAAATAGAACAAATACAATCTGTTATTCCACTGGAAATTCCAGAATAAGTGTAAATACAGAAAAATGTCTTGCATGTCCTGGATCTACCTTAATAATTAAGACAAATAAGAATACTACATGTAGGAACATAGTTGACCCAGAATGCGCCAACAAGGTAAAGGTCGCATGACATTTGCACTCATTAATGAATGTATTTACCTATTTTTTGGTTGATTTATGTTTTATATTATTAAGAAATTGACATAATCTCATAAATTTTGACAAACTTTCAACCAAATTCAATAAAATCATACTGAGGTTATGATCTGTCTACTTGTGGTTAGCTGACAAGTACACTCAATGAATGTCAACCTATCATGTATGATTACTGAAAAATGGGCCATAACAAACAAAAAACAATTTAACACAGTCAATATAGTGTAAAATGATGAAAACTCAAATAAAATGTTCATTTCAAGATGTACATTCACATGTCAAAAGTTTTTGCACAATAAGATATTTCACTATATATTTCATATAAAACCAATTTTTCAGCATTAAAGGCAGAAATAAATGTAGTTTCTTCTTCTTATAATTATCATACAAATTTATTTCTACTTTTCCTGAAGACATGATTTAAACACAAAGATTAATTTTTTCACCCAAAAAATTGTGACGTAGAGAATTCATGTTTGTGTTTAAATCATAAATGCTGGTAAATAAAAGTTAAAAAAAAGTTGATAATATTAAAACAATTCTGCTTTTAAAGGTGAAAATTCAAGAAAATCAGTGGTTTTATATGAAAAATATGGGGAAATATCTTAGGGTGGAAACAGTTTTAACCCGTGAATGTATGGTTGACCAATTAATAGTTGTCCTATCATGGATGATTACTGGGGATTAGTTCTAATCTTAAAATAAACTTGATGCAAATTATATCAAATTCAACAAGGGCAACGCAAAGCGTGGCATATCCCCTCGCCTAAAAATTTGACCCTGTGACCTTGACCTTTGACCTTGAAAATCAATAGGGTTCCAGATTCTCTTAAGGTCTAAGCATGTACCAAGTCTGGTCAAAATCCATTGAAGGATGTTGATTCTAGAGTGTTCACAAGGATGTTACGCAGTAAAAATTTGACCTGGTGACATTGACCTTTGACCTTGAAAATCAATAGGGTTCCAGACTTTCCTAAGGACTAAGTATGTACCAAGTTTAGTCAAAATCCATTGAAGGATCTTGATTCTAGTGTTCACAAGGATGTTATGTGGTAAAAATTGACCTGGTGACCTTGAAAATCAATAGGGTTCCAGACTCTCCTAAGGACTAAGTATGTACCAAGCTTGGTCAAAATCCATTGAAGGATGTTGATTCTAGAGTGTTCACAAGGATGTTATGCGGTAAAAATTTGACCCCTTGACCTTTGACCTTGAAAATCAATAGGGTTCCAGACTCTCCTAAGGACTATGTATGTACCAACTTTGGTCAAAATCTATTGCAGGATGTTGATTCTAGAGTGTTCACAAGGATGTTTTATGCAGTAAAAATTTGACCCGGTGACATTGACCTTTGACCTTGAAAATCAAGAGGGTTCCAGACTCTCCTAAGGACTAAATATGTACCAAGTTTGGTCAAAATCCATTGAAGGATGTTGATTCTAGAGTGTTCACAAGGATGTTACATGGTAAAAAATTTACCCAGTGACCTTGACCTTTGACCTTGAAAATCAATAGGGTTCCAGACTCTCCTAAGGACTAAGTATGTACCAAGTTTAGTCAAAATCCATTGAAGGATGTTGATTCTAGAGTGTTCACAAGGATGTTATGCGGTAACAATTTGACCCGGTGACCTTGACCTTTTACCTTGAAAATCAATAGGGTTCCAGATTCTCTTAAGGACTAAATATGTACCAAGTTTGGTCAAAATCCATTGAAGGATGTTGATCCTAGAGTGCTGACAAGGATGTTACGGAAGGACAGATGGACGGAAGGACGGAGAGAAGGAAGGAAGGAAGGAAGGACGGATGCTAGCATTACTATATCCCTTCGCAACTTCGTTGGCGAGGGGATAATAAAATCATATGGACCACGAAAATGATGTCAAGGTCAGGCAACTGATATGTACAGGGCATGGTGTATGTGTATACCAATTATGTTTGGATTAATGATCTTTGGTGACGGAGAAAAAAATATAATAAAAAAAAGTTAACATTGTTGCTAAAGAGAAAACAATTGCCTTCTTCATCAATAATTTATCATATGATTGTACACTTGTTACAAGCATATTTAATGTGAGATTCCTGCATCTCACATCATTGACCTGTTTTTATGATGTGAAGACTTTGCAAAAACAAACCACATCCCAAGAGTTTTTCAAAAATATGAATTTGTGATTCCTTCAAACTCTCAACTACTGTATTAAACCTTTTAATTTGCTTAATTAGTTTCATATCAGTGTCATAAAACTAAAATACATAGGATCATTTCAAATATTGTATTTATTTGTCATTAAACCAGTTTAGAAGTAAAATATTTTTTTTAGTGGCACCTATTTTCAGATTGGACGTAAGCACCCTAGTTGTCGAATAATGTGAGAAAAATAATCAGTGATGGTCAATAATGTGAGATAAAACAATTCCACAGTAAGATACCACATAATCATTTATAAGAAGCTCACATTGTAGACCATGACTGGTTATTATAATCCTCAATGACCACAATATTTAATAAGAAGTCACTGACATAATATATTTTCTTTTGTTTTGTCTTTACCGTTGTTTTTTTTTTTGCATCTGAATCGTTACCTTTACTTAATCCACTTAGACTTGGGTACTTAAAATTTGTCTTGATTGTTACCTACCTTTTCAATAAGTTCTACACATTGTGAGTTATCTGTGAATGTGATATGTGCAAATGATATATCCTCTTCTATATACTGAAATAAAAAATATCAAAACATGTAGCCATTGTGTAAAATGTTCAATATTAAATTGATAATATTTCTGTAAAAACTTTCACTGCCATCATAAGATACTTTGTGAGTTTTATAGATGAAACATTAAGATATAAAGAACAAGTATTCATTTTCAAAAAACATCTACGAAGGAATTTTATTGTGTTTGAAAAATAATATCTCAGTAGCTATTTAGGTCATCATATTTTATTTGGTTTGCTGTATGTAACTCAATAAACCCATCAGGTTTGGTTTTGTTTGGTTTATGGTGTTTAACTTTCAACAATATTTCAGTTATATCGTGGTGGTCAGTTTTATTGGTGGAGGAAACCAGATTACCCAGAGATAACCACCGACCTGTCGCAAGTCACTGACAATAAACCCATCAAACTTGCCCCTATTCAAAACATTTATTCAAATATTTTTTTCTTGAAATTAACAGTTCCTAAATTAAATATTGTAATTTATTAAATCTAAAGTAAATCTGTCTCAGGCATAGGTAACAGTTGCAGGTTTTGGCTATCCTGTTAAAGCCCTTTGGCTTTCTTGTTCCCAAAGACTTTTAAAATTATTTGGATTTGCAATCTGTAGACCATAAGAGTACCAGAAGGTTATTCCAGGAACATGTTGTGCATACTTAATTAGATATCTATTTTTTATCAGGAATTCCAAGGATCTATTTTAACCTTTACAATTTCATTAGATCTTTAAGTGTGACATATCAGAAAAAGGGGGAGAAAATAAAGATGTAATTTTAATTAAATTGCCAATTGTGTTGCTAGTCAAAAGTGGTAACCTATTATTATCGGTAGACAGAGAAAGGACATCCTCACTTATCAAGGCTTATATCTCCCTGCACTTGTATCCACAAATCCATGACAAATTAGTTGTGGTTTACTTTATTGGGCTATTAAAGAGTGTATTTCATTGGATGCTACTCCTAACAAGAATAACTAATCAAAATACATACAGGTAGTGTGTGCATACTACAGGAATGTACAAATTACAGGAAAACAATCAAAACATCTTTTTTTTAACTAAGTGTTTGAACGGTATCCATCAATCAACCAATTGAACGGTATTCAACTTTCACTGATATATATATTCAACAAATCTGTTCTATCATTGTTTTCATCTTTAGTTTGTTTTCCATTTTGAAGCCATTTCATTGGTCAATATTTTTTCAGGTCCCCTTGTTTATTTATAGATTTCATTCAGGCCCTGGGATTTCCCAAATAATTTTGACAGGAGTTTGTGACATTGCAGAAAAGTATATAATATCATATGATGACTTAAACTTTCACACTGGAAGTATACATAATAGCTGTGTACTGAATTCTGAATTTTACATTACTGACATAGGGCGTTGTGGGTTATTAATTATTAATTTTTTTATGTATATTTTGTACAATATTTACATCATAAAACCACATCCCTTTACAGTATATGGTTTTGAACAGATAAGGTGTGCTTTAGTTTTAACCACATATATCAAAATCCTTTGTTATCTATTTTACATACTACTTCCTGCTCTATAGCAAACACATAATGGTTGAAGAATCTGTGCAGCTTCTCATTGGTATAGTTGATGCAGAGCTGTTCAAAACTGTTTATCTGTAAAGAGATAATGTTGCACCTGTTTATTGATATAGAGTGATATAGCGATGAAATCTATGCTACAAAATATTTATTTCACACATTTATGGTTTGAGACTACATGTACATGTACAGTCAAACCTGCTCATGCAGTCACCTGTATTAAGAAGTCACCTCTATTAAAAGGTAACCATTTTTTGCCCTATCATAGAAATTTTTTATATGAAATGAACCTCTTTTAAGAGGTCACCTGTCTTGTAAGACCTTTTTTTTTTGGTTCCCAAAGGTGACCTCTTAATACAGGTTTGACTGTACTTGAATAGCTGATACAAAACTAATTAATATGAATAAACATGATAAATTTGAAATTTGAATAAATAAAAAAATATATACATGTATTAATTTTAATAGTAGCTTGCAACTGATTTATATCAACCAAAAATCAATTCAAAGAAATAATATAAGACAACATAAAAGTAATTATTGATATAAATTCTAATTTGTTTTTAACTGTCACTGGGTTAAAAGGGTCATTGCATGGATGTTGAGTCTAAAACAGAATCAGCATCAACTGTAAATTTCCTATATTTATCATGTTTCCATTAAATTGATTTTTACTCTCACTAAGTCTAATGTAAACTTGATACAACTTTTTATCAGATAAAAGTTTTGATAGTGGCTTCTGAAAGATCAGTGGTTTTCTGCTCAACTTAAGAAAAGCGACGGTGTAAAATAATGACAAATACAATGCCTACCCATGTTAAAATAAGCATAGAGCCCGGCATTCGAGAATTATTTCGATTCTAACAGGGCATTTACGGTAATTTTATGCATTCAAGTGTATCTAGACAGAGGTTATTTTTGGGCACTGTTCCAATTACCTCCCGCTATTATTTACAAGAATATATAACGCTACAGAAGCTGTTTCAATTACCTCCCGCTATTATTTACAAGAATATATAACGCTACAGAAACGTTATAATAATTGATAACGATCAAAAATTAGTTTCATCTGATTTTTTTTTGTATATTTATTATTTTTATTCTTTTAATTTAACATACACAAAGTACAAATATGCAAAATATGCTGTCGATTAGATATGCCTTCTGTGTGTGCGCTAGGGTGTTCTGTGCTATTTAGAGCCCTCTATTGTTTTCAAAGCGAAAGTAGCACACCATGTTAGAATAATAAATTGACCACCATTATATACATTTTGTATATATACCCATTATATACATAGCTTGTTGGTACAAGACTTTGTATCAGGTCGAGAGAGTTGTGTGAATCAGTATCACTACTAGTCTCACGAGTAGTGATGCAGTTAGTTCGCATGACAGGCGAGACCTGCTACAAAGTCTTGTACCAACACACTATATATGTAATAAATTACATGTATCTAACATTTCAATAAAGATAAATTTTGAACAAATAAAAGAGCTAAGCAAAATTAGCAAATTTATTACAATGCTTTAAAATTTGGCAGCCTCTACATTTTGTGCATGATGTCACGTTCGCCATTCAATCATTTCAGTATCACTATGTAATTGTCCGACTACACTTCTGTTGGAGGGATGTGGAATATATGCTTTAGTACTGGACAGTTTGGAACAATGTCCTTGGAAATGGAATATGGCTGTGAATTCATGATGCATTAAGCTGTCCAATGAATATAGAAATATAAACATTGATCAGTCGTTTTGTTTACATTTAATACATTGAGACTTCCTTTAATTTCAAAGGATTTTTTTTTTTTGGAAAGAAACCACAAAATTTCATTTTTTGCCCAAAAGTGATAAAAAGTTATTATTTCCATATCAAACAACTATATGTACACCTAATACAGTCTACAATTGGTTACATATCTCTACTAGGTACAACACATCATTAAAAAAATACAGCTCATACAAACCCACTTAACCTTTTAATTTTTCACATTCATAAACAGTGAAAGATTTAATTACTTAAGTAAGATAAATGATTACTGTGGATTGACGTCAGATGTCAGATAATTAACGCAGGAAAAAACATGCAAGGCTAATAGTATAAAGGAAGTGTTAAAATAGAAAATATGTCAGCTTGTTTAGATTACAGAAATCTTTTTATATCTAACTACAACTGTACTTGTTCAATGCCTAAAGGCAGCTCCTGATTCTATTAAGTTTTATGAAAATATTTATAAAACACAAAAATCCTACTTACTTAATTTTTATATGATTGTAACGGAATTAGCTTAATATACTGAGAAAATGTTGAGTTATTATAACACTATACATGATATACAACAGGAACAGCCAAAACAGTAACCATCGGGCAGGGGTCAGGGGTTCATCATAAAAAAGTCACCACAAACAATATAAGAGTGATATTTTGCACTTATTTGTGATTTAATACTGTGACCTACATTGCAGGGACAGAAATTAACAGGGGCCCAGTCGCCCATGGTCCCTAGATCTTGATCTGGGCTACTAAACTTTTACCTATAATTTAGTTAAACATATAGACATTTTTTATCAAGAATCTTGTCTGGGCTACCAGCTTGAACTTCCCAATTTCTATTCCCTGCTGATTGTATTATTCAAGGCTATTGCTTAGTAGACGTGGTCACATGACAGGTTTTACTGTACAATGTCTTAGACATCCTTTTTTGTGTCAGTGACCCAATTTCTAAAACTGTTATAAATTATAAATTGAACCCTAAATTTACAATTTAAACTTGTTTGGGATCAGTGTGACCTTGAAATAGTGACCTCTTATTCAGGGCTAATAATTATTAACATAAATAATGTTTTAAGGGGTATAAAAATTAACCACATAACATTAGATATGTCATTATAGTATAAACTTAGTGTATCTGTACAGTCAAACCTGTATTAAGAGGTCATCTTTGGGACAAACAAAAATTGTTCTTTTAAGACAGGTGACCTCTTAAATGAGGATAAATTCTTATGAAATTTCCTATGACAGGTCAAGATAAATGTAATACAGGTGACTGCATGAGTAGGTTTGACTGTACTTAGTGTGGTTTGTTTTTCAAGGTTTAAAATCTCCACATACTGATCAAGCTGATCAGATACCTGCTTCTACAATCTTAGTGCTAACATTATTCCTACCTAATTGTACATATGATATTTATATTACATACTTCTTCTTGAAGGTTTATCTTTGATAGATGTCAGAAACAGATATAAAAAGTTTACATATATATAGGTATCAAGCTGTTCTGGAATTCTTCAGTTAATTTTAGAAAGAAAATTCAAAGAGATAGGTATTGATTGATTAAAATAAATGGTTAACAAAAAAACATGGTATTACAAATGTAACACCAAGCTGTATTCATCTGTTATTATATTATATTATATTAGAGTGAGTGAGTAATTGTTGCTTAACACCAACTCAGCAATTTTTTAGCTATATCATGGCGAGAACAAGTTAATTTTTAATGAGATAATCATGAGGTTCGCTTTGTACTAGACCAACATGCTTAGCTGGATTTGTATAGTGCTAGCTCACTGAAACAACAGTCCGTGGATAGACATGTCGCCCCACTCGGATATATTATCCTGGTTCCGAGGCAACCAGTCTTTGTTCTTTCACCTTAATGCTGCCTGCTTAGGGGAGAAGCAACAAATAACAACTTAATAGTCTTTGGTCTGATCTGATCGGGGCTCGAACACAAGATCTACCACATTTGAGGCGAGCACGCTAACCATTACACCACCGATGCGGTTGTTAATATTATATTATAAATTATAAATCATAAAACAACCTGTTGTATATCATAAAGTCGTTAAAATCAACAGTTATATATAGACATTTTTGATACAAGGTCGTTTCTAATGAAATAATAAAATAGTTTAAGACATCCCATCAATCACTTGTTTCCTATCAAGTCTTATGGTTGAAAAATGTCATTGACCTACAGCTAATTAATATTCTTAACACATATAGATGTGAAATAAAACAATTTTTATGGAGTAGCTGACAAATTTTACCCAATTTGAAGATTTTTATGTATAGAGGAAACTTCAGTAAAACAATAAAATAGTTATTGTACCAGTAATTTACTGTAAAAATTAACAAATTCATAAAAGTGAAATGGCAAAAATATTAACCTCTCAGGGCTTTCCATATTTTTCAAGTCTACCAGTACTTCACTATTTACAGGTGGTACTTTTTTTTCTTTTTTCTTTTTTTATATTAAAATTGGAATAATTTTCATCGATATCTTATACAACACTCATTAAAATCAGAAGGCACCAAAGACCATTTTAGGTGGATAAAAGTATCTGGTATCACCTCTGATTGAAAGGCCTGACCTCTATTAACCCAAATAAAAATCCAAATATTGATCATAAAATGATGTCACATAGGTATATTTTTGGAATGTTTGTTATGTAAAGATATTACACCTGACAACTTTATGACCTAATTAATGACCTAAGATTGATGGCTTTACAACAAGTAATCAGTTACAATAATCATGGTACTAACACACCATGTGCTACTCATATTGTACTCAAATATTTATCAGATGTAAGAATGTCAACTTCTTACTTATCCTAACTTTTATTGCCAACACAAAGAAATGTACCAAGAAAACCTCTATATTTTTCCTCTTGTTCAATTTGTTCTATTGTGTAGTTACTGTTAAATGTTAAATTATTCCAAATACCAGTACACATTATTAGTTCAAAGAGATCTTTTTTTAATAAAAAAAATCCAACTAAATTATACAATGTAGGTAAACATCCATTAGGACCTCCCAATAAGAAAATGGTTGGTGATTTTATTGTTAAATAATGTTAAAACATAACGTTACATTGTATAGCATTGTACATATTAGAAAGTATCTATTTTTAGCTTGTGTAATGTATATTAGGGGACTGGACGAAGTTGTTGGAATTAAATCATTCTTCTACAAATGTAGTTAAATGGATGATTTTTTAATTAATCACTTGCATGAATTTATCGATAAAATTTTGACATATATACAATGCATACAGCTTACAAAGCACTGATGACTTTTTAATATAAAAATTGAAATATAAAACTCATTGTATTTAAATTTCACTAAAATATGAGGGCAGCTACATGCTGTACAATCTCTTCATTGTCCATGTAAATATATACCGGTACATTTCTTTGGTATTATGTGTTGATTTCAACCTGCATGCAAACTACATATTAAAAAAAAACATGACAAAAGGCCTAGAATCAACTTCCTTCGGTTCCAGTGGCTTTAAATTTTAATGTTTACCTCAAAATATTCAAAACCAACTTTAAATTTAATGCTTACTTAAAAAATGTTCAAAACCAACTTTAAATTTAATGCTTACTTAAAAAATGTTCAAAACCAACTTAAAATTTAACATTGACCTCAAAATTTTCAAAACCAACTTAAATTTAATGTTTACCTCAAAATTTTCAAAACCAAATATATCTAAAACTCCTAGAAATCTAGACTGGTGTTGTCCTGGGTTTGTACACTTGTTGATAGCATCTACAAGCCAGGCAAATGTTCTGGAATACAAAGCTTTGGCCATGGCATGACGATTTTCACTGGCCTACAAGATACAATAAGAAATTAAAGAAATGGATTTACATTTCCTGAAAGGTTACATTTTTTTGTACATACAAGTTACCTGTACATGTATATACAGAAAGTAATAATTATAATAAAAAAAATAACTACATGTAGGTCCTTTTAAACTCCTACTACGTAAACAGTGTTGGCTGTTCACTAATTTTTGAAAAATATAAAGGGTCTGTTTCATTATTTTTAGATTTGGGATTTGATTTTCAACTGGAATTTCGTCAGTACAAATATAGAAATTTGCCGTGATTCTTTTGTCTCAAGTTAAATTTTCTTTATTGCTTGAATAAAACCCTTTTATCTCATTCTTATGCATTTTCACATTGATAACAATTGCTTTACCATAAAATGCAGATTATTTACAAGAAAGGAGCGACTTGCAAAAAGAAACAAGGCGACTTTAATTTCGCTTTGGAATTTCGCCCACTTCGCCTGGTTTGGCGAGCCCTGCCTATAAGAGTCCTACAATGTATCTGGTGACTGTGGTCATCTTACTGATCCATATAAAAATATAAGCTTTGTAAAGGACCATTCAATGGCCATGGATATTCATGTACGGTTTGCAATTGGGTTCAATTGTGTGGGTTTATGGTGTTTAATGCCACTTTCAAAATAAAAAATATACAATGCAGCTTGACATTCTTTCGGGATCTAAGTGGGATAGATGTATAGTATAGTTGTCTTTTGCTTGTGACAATTATATTTATTATGAATGACCAGAAAGTGAATTTAAAGTCCAATAAATGTACACTTAAAACAATAAGTCAGTGAGTGTTTGTTGTTTAATGCCAAGCGAGCAATTTTTCAGCTTCATCATGGTGAGAACAAGTTACATTTCATAGAGATGATGATGATGATGGTCACTTTGTACTAGACCAACAGTTGGATTTTCATATTGCTAGCTCACTGAAACAATAGTCTGTGGGTAGACATGTCACTCCACTTGAACACATGATCCTTTTTCCAACCAGTCTTTGCTCTTACTCCTTAACATGCATGCTTAACAGAGCAGCAGCAAATACCAATTTTATAATCTATGATAAAAAACCAAAAAACATTAAATAAACAAATGTAGATATACATGTATATAAATATATATTATCATGTATTATTAAGGACATACCTCTTGAAATTTATAGGGAATACTAGTAACTGTTCCGCGTACTTGGATTTGTCGAAAAAGTAGAGTCTCTGTCAACTGTTCAGAATCAAACCCTAATAGCATACATATAATTTCTAAAATTTCCTTATCTTTAGAAGTTAGATCGCTCTTTTCTCCTTCTTCATCCTGAAACGTTAAATTTCCTAAATGCAATACTGCTGAAATCACAGAAAAGATACCATCCACCATTTGAGCAGGAATATTCAACACATTCATGGCTAGTCGTAATCTATCAAACATTACGCCATCATTGACACCATTCAACGTCGTACATCCACTTTGATTCAAATAAAAATAAGATTTTATTGGTTGAACAAAAAACTGCTCCCTGAATTCTGCGCTAGCATCAGCACCAGCAATAAACTGATAAAAAATGTGGTAATTCCGTTCATTAACGGATTGGAATGTAATCCTGGATTGTTCCAGTAAATAGTCCTGTACAATACATCCTTTAATTTGAGATAAATCATCAAAACACACTTGCATAAATTTTCCAAAACGACTTGAATTGTCATTACGTACTGTTTTGGCATTTCCTGCGGAAAAAAAGAAGAAAAAAATATTTTTATTACATACTTATTAAAAATTTACTAGTAATTAGAATCTCGGAAAAGTAAAAATATCAGATGATAATATTTTCCAATGTATTGTGACTTTGAGGTGCTGTAATATAAGGACGAGGCAGGGACAAGACAATTTCCAATGACAACACAATTCTGGTTAAATGTACAATAATGAATAGCAAACAATTACATTTGTATTTATATAACTTTAGTTAAGACTTGTGACTTAAATAATCATATGTTAAGCCACATAATTATCATGTAAAATTTCTGTCAGTTCCAAAGATCACAAAGATTGTTCATTTCATATACAGTAGTCCCCCTCTTATAAGGCCACTTTAACCAAAGGCCACCCCTCTTATAAGGCCCAGGGGTTTCAAAGTGGGCCGGTACCCGCTACTTTTACCCGTCTGAGATCGTGTATAGTACCGGCAGAAATTACTGAACCCCCCAAAATTAGCGGTGGTCAAAACCACAAGTACGAAATTTTATTAATGATGATTGCAAATTAAATTTATACGTTTCATTAATTATGACACTTATATGTCTTGATCCGTGCCAATGGTCTTTGATGAGTTTAATTACTGGTAATAAAGTAAAAAAAACACACAAGCCAAGGTATTGTGAAAAAGAAAAGGACAAAGCCAACAAAAGAATTTTGAGAAGTTTAAGCTTTGATAGCAATGGCTAGGTCAAGCCTAGCTGCGGAACCGTAGCTCTTTATGGTCCTTAAAGTCTGTAAACTGATATATTCAATAAAGAAATTGGGGGAAAAATCCATTATGCATGTTCTTGGTGAAATCTGAACTCTAAAGAGAAAGTTAATGGGATTTTTCTTTCAAAACACTTAATGTTTTGCAGTCTCTGAAGTACATTTTTTGGTCTACAAAATGCTAGATTTCAGGAGCTTCCGCCCCCTGGACCCCTTACGACCCTCAGCCTAATTTGTTAGGTACCTTCTAAAATTTAAGAAGTACCTCCTATTATAAAAAACTTTGAAACCCCTGTAAGGCCACTCTCACCAAAGGCCATTCCTCTTATAAGGCCACTCTCACCAAAGGCCATTCCTCTTATAAGGCTACTCTCACCAAAGGCAACCCCTCATATAATGCCACTCTCACCAAAGACCATCCCTCTTATAAGATCCCTCTCACCAAAGACCACCCCTCTTATAAGGCCACTCTCACCAAAGGCCACCCCTCTTACAAGATCCCTCTCACTAAAGGCAACCCCTCTTATAAGATCCCTCTCACCAAAGGCCACCCCTCTTATAAGATCCCTCTCACCAAAGGCCACCTCTCTTATAAGTTCCCTCTCACCAAATGCCACCCCTCTTATAAGACCCCTCTCACCAAAGGCCACCCCTCTTATAAGATCCCTCTCACCAAAAGCCACCCCTCTTATAAGATCCCTCTCACCAAAGGCCACCCCTCTTATAAGATCCCTCTCACCAAAGGCAACCCCTCTTATAAGACCCCTCTCACCAAAGGCCACCTCTCTTATAAGTTCCCTCTCACCAAATGCCACCCCTCTTATAAGACCCCTCTCACCAAAGGCCACACCTCTTATAAGATCTATATAAGAAATATAGGTCATAGAAACATTCTCACTGTTAAAAAAATCATTGGTGTCATTGTTTTAAAACTTATTGCATAACCTTTAAGAGGATGAGATGCAGAAATGGAAAGTAGATACTATAACACATTATTATGCTTTCTGTAAATTTCTTCTGTAATATAAGTTCATACGATATTTTGGCATATATCACAAATAATTATATAGCATTGATATACTATGCGAAAATAGTACATCTATTATGCCAGTTTCTCGCAGGGAAGGCTGGGTTTTCAGCTGTCTGTCAAGCTATATATAGCTAGTCCATGTGCAAGGGGGCGGATCCAATCTGTCAATCTATCATAGCCGTCTATTATTCATGTTACTGTTTTTTAATACTTGTTATTGTTGCTAAGTAAATTTCAAACTTCAAAAATCTTTATATTTTTAAAGCCTTAAATGAAACAAAGAATATTCTCACACTTTCAAGACTATCTGATCCAATATATTAGTCACCAATATCTGGACCTCCTTTATTGTAATAGTTCTCACTAATATATGTTGTCTACATATAACAGTCAGCATAATAATAATAATAATGTTGTGTTAGCAATGTCTATGACATATAGTCATTGCTAACACAACATTATTATATAAATAGAACTTTCTGTACTTCATACATAGAAGAGTTGTAATAGTTCATGACCTTTCACCAGTATCTATGTAATTTTCTACATTTAGTTTTTTTTAATTAGATTTACATATGTGCTTTTTTTGGCACAAAATATTAATCGGAAATAATTATTTCCTGTCACTGGAGAGGAAGATATAGTCATCTAATTCACAGAATTGCATCAATTCTATGAAAATCCTGTGTCTTGACAGGAAAAAAGAATCATCTGATTCCCAGAATTGCATTGTTTTATTGCAATTCTGCTGAGAAAGGATGTGCTCAGCTGGAATATCTGAAACTAAATGATTAAGTTTATATATAGACTACATATGTATGATCTGTGACTGTTACTAGTAATTCTTTTGAAAACTGAGTACAGATATTAAATTTTACATCTTTAAATTCTAGTGTATGTTCCATAATATACAACAATTTTTTTTTTATACCAGTACATAGTAAAAAAAAATTATCAATGTAATAATGTTTTCAAAATTTTGTTGGGTTAGGGATTATAGGTTATAAAGGCTACTTTTAGTAATATCTATAGCTAGTCTTAATTGTGGAGAAAACTGGAATACAAGAAGAAAACCACTTGTTTGCTGCTCACTGACAAACTTGCTGCCACTAGCAGAAATCAAAATTACAGCATCATTGATGATGGACATTGGCTGCATAGCTAGATGTAAATCAAACTACCATGTGATCACAACCATGATGGAAATAATTGTGTACTGAGACTCTGGGATTAAATTAAAAGTAGATCAATTATCAACATCAAACAATATAATCTACACTCACAAACAAAACAAGACCTCATTTTTGTAAAAATGTACATTTTTGTATATGTCTTTATTTATTAAGCAAGAAAGCTTAAATTATAGAATAGAAAGATTGTGCCACCAAAACGAAACAATTTTTTTTGCTGGACATTCAAGACAATCAACGAAAAAAAACTGGGAAAGCACATATATTTTAGATGTCAAACCAGTAATTCAACCAATCAGAGCTAAGAACATATGCTAAGAACATATACAAAAGTAGTCCCTTTTTAAAAAAAAAGTTCCTTTCACTTTGTTGTATTGTGACAAATACTGAATGGAATGGAATAATTAAATTGATAATTGAAGTTAAATGTATAAGGATTATTTTGAGCCCAAATTTGATTGATTTAATTGTATTTTAATATGGATATGGAGGATTTGATGCATGACCTATAAATAGGGAATTTCTGGGGGATGACAGAGCTATTTTTAGAGTAGGTATTTTCCATAGCCTGGCATTTCACTGCAAGACTTTAAACATGGCCTGATATTTTGACAGAACATAGAGGAATCATGGACGTTTCAGAAAATGTATGGTCTTCGAAAGGTTAAACTTAAGATAAAATGGCCAGGTAGGCTCGAAAAAACACAAATTTAGTAGAAAACCTTAAAGAAATTAATTATAGGTTTCACACCTTATAAATGTACTAATTAAACCACTATGAGTATGAAGTACCGGTAGTATACACCTACTTATAATTTGCAACATTCTAAACAAATCAATTAAAAGGAAAATAATTATATTGTTCCAAATAAAATGTTTTAGAATAATTTAAAAGCACTCAAATAGAGCAATATATGGTCAATAGAGTCAACAAGTGTTGTGAACTAGATGTAACTTGTTAGAATTTCCTGGGTGAACTACATTGTATAAAATAACTTCCTTCTTCATTTCCACAAGTGTAATATCCGGTCGTTCTTCTATAATGTTTTATAAAATATAGATAATCACAAACATACTGATCATAAAAGTCTAATAAAAATTAATCTAATAATTATATTTTAAGATTTTAGTTGCACTGCATTATAGCATCAAGTTTCTTCTAAATGCATTTCAAATTGTTATAAGGTTCAATACGATATTCAATCTAGAGTTTCCGTGCCTATTTAGTATTACTTATATTGCATGTCTGGAAATATGTTAAGGTTCTACACTGTCTTCGCTAGAAGGAAATAGAGGGGTGTAACACCCTGCCCTGAGTATACAGTGCCCCTGTCCCCTCTGAGCACCCCTGTGTATGTGTCCCTCTTCATAATTCCAATGTTCTATTACACAATTATATATTACTGTAATTAAAAACAAGAATGCCCAAGAAAAGTAATTAGTGTCAACTTTATGACATAAAACATGTTATAGTGACTTTCCTATGCCCCCCTTTTATTTTCAGATGCTGGTTCTGCATAATATAATGGTCATTACTCACTGTAGCAGAACAAAGCAAGACCAGATTGGACATAATATTCTTTATCCTTTGGGACAGAATATCAGAGTTGATTTTCAAAGTACTGTAAATTAATAACTTTAGATGGCTATTACTTTTCACATTTTGTTGGTTCAATACTATTTTGAAAACATTTAAGGACGCATTCTCCAGCTTTTATGCATGCACAATATGTGTAAAAAGTGTATAATGTTTAACACGAAAAAAAAAACTAGAGGATCCCAGGAGCCTGTAATCGCTCACCTGGTTTTCAATTTGACATCTAAAGTTGATAGAAAATGGGGGTGTTACACATAATTTTGAAAGTGGGCCACCCAAAGATCATTTCAACTCAAATTTCTGAGCAAAAGATTTTGATGTGATTTTTATCTCATAATATTCCCAAACGGAATAAATAGGCTGAAAGAAAAATTTCACAGAAAAACCCGGAATACATGTTAAACTACTCATTACCATGTAGCTGCAGTTAAAATTTGATCTCATTTTGGTTTATACTAAAGCAGCAATGGACAATTGAAGAAATTTCTATTTTTAGTAACAGCAGCCATCTTGAATGGAGGGTGGGGCTGTCGGACACAATGTTGAAAGGGAACCACCCAGGGACCATCCCTGCCAGGTTTGGTGTAATTTGGTTCAGCAGTTTCAGAGAAAAAGATTTAAATGTGATCTTATATTAAAATATGCTTAATTTGCATAATTGGTATAAATCGGCTGAAAGAAAATTTCACAGAAAAACCCGGAATATATGTTAATCTACTCATTGTCATGTAGCTGCAAGTTAAAATTTGAGTTCATTTTGATTTATAATAAAGCAGCAATGGACAACTAAAGAAATTTCTATTTTTAGTAACATCAGCCATTTTGAATGGAGGGTGGGGCTGTCGGACACAATTTTGAAATGGGACTACCCAGGGACCATCCCTGCCAGGTTTGGTGTAATTTGGTTCAGCAGTTTCAGAGAAAAAGATTTAAATGTGATCTTTTATTAAAATATGCCTAATTTGCATAATTGGTATAAATCGGCTGAAAGAAAATTTCACAGAAAAACCCGGAATATATGTTAAACTAATCATTGTCATGTAGCTGCAGTTAAAATATGAGCTCATTTTGATTTATAATAAAGCAGCAATGGACAGTTGAAGAAATTTTTATTTTTATTAACAACAGCCATCTTGAATGGAGGGTGGGGCTGTCAGACACAATTTTGAAATGGGACTATCCTAGGACTATCCCAGCCAAATTTGGTTTGATTTGGTTCAGCAGTTTCAGAGAAGATGATTCAAATGTGATCTTTTATCAAAATATACCTAATTTGCATAATCGGTATAAATCGGCTGAAAGAAAAATTCACAGAAAAACCCGGAATATATGTTAAACTACTCATTGCCATGTAGCTACAGTTAAAATTTGAGCTCATTTTGGTTTATACTAAAGCAGCAATGGACAATTGAAGAAATTTCTATTTTTAGTAACAGCAGCCATCTTGAATGGAGGGCAGGGCTGTCGGACACAATTTTGAAAGGGATCCACCCATGGATCATCCCTGCCAGGTTTGGTGTAATTTGGCTCAGCGGTTTCAGAGAAGAAGATTTAAATGTGATCTTTTATCAAAATATACCTAATTTGCATAATTGGTATAAATCGGCTGAAAGAAAAATGTCACAAAAAAACCCGGAATATATGTTAAACTACTCCTTGCCATGTAGCTGCAGTTAAAATTTGAGCTCATTTTGACTTGTACTAAAGCAGCAATGGACAATTGAAGAAATTTCTATTTTTAGTAACAGCAGCCATCTTGAATGGAAGGCGGGGCTGTCGGACACAATTTTGAAATGGGACTACCCTAGAACTATTCCAGCCAAATTTGGTTTGATTTGGTTCAGTGGTTTCAGAGAAGAAGATTTAAATGTGATCTTTTATCAAAATATGCTTAATTTGCATAATCGGTATAAATCGGCTGAAAGAAAAATTTCACAGAAAAACCCAGAATAAATGTTAAACTACTCATTACCATGTAGCTGCAGTTAAAATTTGATCTCATTTTGGTTTATACTAAAGCAGCAATGGACAATTGAAGAAATTTCTATTTTTAGTAACAGCAGCCATCTTGAATGGAGGACACAATGTTGAAAGGGAACCACCCAGGGACCATCCCTGCCAGGTTTGGTGTAATTTGGTTCAGCAGTTTCAGAGAAAAAGATTTAAATGTGATCTTTTATTAAAATATGCCTAATTTGCATAATTGGTATAAATCGGCTGAAAGAAAATTTCACAGAAAAACCCGGAATATATGTTAATCTACTCATTGTCATGTAGCTGCAAGTTAAAATTTGAGTTCATTTTGATTTATAATAAAGCAGCAATGGACAACTAAAGAAATTTCTATTTTTAGTAACATCAGCCATTTTGAATGGAGGGTGGGGCTGTCGGACACAATTTTGAAATGGGACTACCCAGGGACCATCCCTGCCAGGTTTGGTGTAATTTGGTTCAGCAGTTTCAGAGAAAAAGATTTAAATGTGATCTTTTATTAAAATATGCCTAATTTGCATAATTGGTATAAATCGGCTGAAAGAAAATTTCACAGAAAAACCCGGAATATATGTTAAACTAATCATTGTCATGTAGCTGCAGTTAAAATATGAGCTCATTTTGATTTATAATAAAGCAGCAATGGACAGTTGAAGAAATTTTTATTTTTATTAACAACAGCCATCTTGAATGGAGGGTGGGGCTGTCAGACACAATTTTGAAATGGGACTATCCTAGGACTATCCCAGCCAAATTTGGTTTGATTTGGTTCAGCAGTTTCAGAGAAGATGATTCAAATGTGATCTTTTATCAAAATATACCTAATTTGCATAATCGGTATAAATCGGCTGAAAGAAAAATTCACAGAAAAACCCGGAATATATGTTAAACTACTCATTGCCATGTAGCTACAGTTAAAATTTGAGCTCATTTTGGTTTATACTAAAGCAGCAATGGACAATTGAAGAAATTTCTATTTTTAGTAACAGCAGCCATCTTGAATGGAGGGCAGGGCTGTCGGACACAATTTTGAAAGGGATCCACCCATGGATCATCCCTGCCAGGTTTGGTGTAATTTGGCTCAGCGGTTTCAGAGAAGAAGATTTAAATGTGATCTTTTATCAAAATATACCTAATTTGCATAATTGGTATAAATCGGCTGAAAGAAAAATGTCACAAAAAAACCCGGAATATATGTTAAACTACTCCTTGCCATGTAGCTGCAGTTAAAATTTGAGCTCATTTTGACTTGTACTAAAGCAGCAATGGACAATTGAAGAAATTTCTATTTTTAGTAACAGCAGCCATCTTGAATGGAAGGCGGGGCTGTCGGACACAATTTTGAAATGGGACTACCCTAGAACTATTCCAGCCAAATTTGGTTTGATTTGGTTCAGTGGTTTCAGAGAAGAAGATTTAAATGTGATCTTTTATCAAAATATGCTTAATTTGCATAATCGGTATAAATAGGCTGAAAGAAAAATTTCACAGAAAAACCCAGAATAAATGTTAAACTACTCATTACCATGTAGCTGCAGTTAAAATTTGATCTCATTTTGGTTTATACTAAAGCAGCAATGGACAATTGAAGAAATTTCTATTTTTAGTAACAGCAGCCATCTTGAATGGAGGACACAATGTTGAAAGGGAACCACCCAGGGACCATCCCTGCCAGGTTTGGTGTAATTTGGTTCAGCAGTTTCAGAGAAAAAGATTTAAATGTGATCTTTTATTAAAATATGCCTAATTTGCATAATTGGTATAAATCGGCTGAAAGAAAATTTCACAGAAAAACCCGGAATATATGTTAATCTACTCATTGTCATGTAGCTGCAAGTTAAAATTTGAGTTCATTTTGATTTATAATAAAGCAGCAATGGACAACTAAAGAAATTTCTATTTTTAGTAACATCAGCCATTTTGAATGGAGGGTGGGGCTGTCGGACACAATTTTGAAATGGGACTACCCAGGGACCATCCCTGCCAGGTTTGGTGTAATTTGGTTCAGCAGTTTCAGAGAAAAAGATTTAAATGTGATCTTTTATTAAAATATGCCTAATTTGCATAATTGGTATAAATCGGCTGAAAGAAAATTTCACAGAAAAACCCGGAATATATGTTAAACTAATCATTGTCATGTAGCTGCAGTTAAAATATGAGCTCATTTTGATTTATAATAAAGCAGCAATGGACAGTTGAAGAAATTTTTATTTTTATTAACAACAGCCATCTTGAATGGAGGGTGGGGCTGTCAGACACAATTTTGAAATGGGACTATCCTAGGACTATCCCAGCCAAATTTGGTTTGATTTGGTTCAGCAGTTTCAGAGAAGATGATTCAAATGTGATCTTTTATCAAAATATACCTAATTTGCATAATCGGTATAAATCGGCTGAAAGAAAAATTCACAGAAAAACCCGGAATATATGTTAAACTACTCATTGCCATGTAGCTACAGTTAAAATTTGAGCTCATTTTGGTTTATACTAAAGCAGCAATGGACAATTGAAGAAATTTCTATTTTTAGTAACAGCAGCCATCTTGAATGGAGGGCAGGGCTGTCGGACACAATTTTGAAAGGGATCCACCCATGGATCATCCCTGCCAGGTTTGGTGTAATTTGGCTCAGCGGTTTCAGAGAAGAAGATTTAAATGTGATCTTTTATCAAAATATACCTAATTTGCATAATTGGTATAAATCGGCTGAAAGAAAAATGTCACAAAAAAACCCGGAATATATGTTAAACTACTCCTTGCCATGTAGCTGCAGTTAAAATTTGAGCTCATTTTGACTTGTACTAAAGCAGCAATGGACAATTGAAGAAATTTCTATTTTTAGTAACAGCAGCCATCTTGAATGGAAGGCGGGGCTGTCGGACACAATTTTGAAATGGGACTACCCTAGAACTATTCCAGCCAAATTTGGTTTGATTTGGTTCAGTGGTTTCAGAGAAGAAGATTTAAATGTGATCTTTTATCAAAATATGCTTAATTTGCATAATCGGTATAAATAGGCTGAAAGAAAAATTTCACAGAAAAACCCAGAATAAATGTTAAACTACTCATTACCATGTAGCTGCAGTTAAAATTTGATCTCATTTTGGTTTATACTAAAGCAGCAATGGACAATTGAAGAAATTTCTATTTTTAGTAACAGCAGCCATCTTGAATGGAGGACACAATGTTGAAAGGGAACCACCCAGGGACCATCCCTGCCAGGTTTGGTGTAATTTGGTTCAGCAGTTTCAGAGAAAAAGATTTAAATGTGATCTTTTATCAAAATATGCCTAATTTGCATAATTGGTATAAATCGGCTGAAAGAAAATTTCACAGAAAAACCCGGAATATATGTTAAACTACTCATTGTCATGTAGCTGCAGTTAAAATATGAGCTCATTTTGATTTATAATAAAGCAGCAATGGACAGTTGAAGAAATTTTTATTTTTATTAACAACAGCCATCTTGAATGGAGGGTGGGGCTGTCAGACACAATTTTGAAATGGGACTATCCTAGGACTATCCCAGCCAAATTTGGTTTGATTTGGTTCAGCAGTTTCAGAGAAGATGATTCAAATGTGATCTTTTATCAAAATATACCTAATTTGCATAATCGGTATAAATCGGCTGAAAGAAAAATTCACAGAAAAACCCGGAATATATGTTAAACTACTCATTGCCATGTAGCTACAGTTAAAATTTGAGCTCATTTTGGTTTATACTAAAGCAGCAATGGACAATTGAAGAAATTTCTATTTTTAGTAACAGCAGCCATCTTGAATGGAGGGCAGGGCTGTCGGACACAATTTTGAAAGGGATCCACCCATGGATCATCCCTGCCAGGTTTGGTGTAATTTGGCTCAGCGGTTTCAGAGAAGAAGATTTAAATGTGATCTTTTATCAAAATATACCTAATTTGCATAATTGGTATAAATCGGCTGAAAGAAAAATGTCACAAAAAAACCCGGAATATATGTTAAACTACTCCTTGCCATGTAGCTGCAGTTAAAATTTGTTAAAATTTGAGCTCATTTTGACTTGTACTAAAGCAGCAATGGACAATTGAAGAAATTTCTATTTTTAGTAACAGCAGCCATCTTGAATGGAAGGCGGGGCTGTCGGACACAATTTTGAAATGGGACTACCCTAGAACTATTCCAGCCAAATTTGGTTTGATTTGGTTCAGTGGTTTCAGAGAAGAAGATTTAAATGTGATCTTTTATCAAAATATGCTTAATTTGCATAATCGGTATAAATCGGCTGAAAGAAAAATTTCACAGAAAAACCCAGAATAAATGTTAAACTACTCATTACCATGTAGCTGCAGTTAAAATTTGATCTCATTTTGGTTTATACTAAAGCAGCAATGGACAATTGAAGAAATTTCTATTTTTAGTAACAGCAGCCATCTTGAATGGAGGACACAATGTTGAAAGGGAACCACCCAGGGACCATCCCTGCCAGGTTTGGTGTAATTTGGTTCAGCAGTTTCAGAGAAAAAGATTTAAATGTGATCTTTTATTAAAATATGCCTAATTTGCATAATTGGTATAAATCGGCTGAAAGAAAATTTCACAGAAAAACCCGGAATATATGTTAATCTACTCATTGTCATGTAGCTGCAAGTTAAAATTTGAGTTCATTTTGATTTATAATAAAGCAGCAATGGACAACTAAAGAAATTTCTATTTTTAGTAACATCAGCCATTTTGAATGGAGGGTGGGGCTGTCGGACACAATTTTGAAATGGGACTACCCAGGGACCATCCCTGCCAGGTTTGGTGTAATTTGGTTCAGCAGTTTCAGAGAAAAAGATTTAAATGTGATCTTTTATTAAAATATGCCTAATTTGCATAATTGGTATAAATCGGCTGAAAGAAAATTTCACAGAAAAACCCGGAATATATGTTAAACTACTCATTGTCATGTAGCTGCAGTTAAAATATGAGCTCATTTTGATTTATAATAAAGCAGCAATGGACAGTTGAAGAAATTTTTATTTTTATTAACAACAGCCATCTTGAATGGAGGGTGGGGCTGTCAGACACAATTTTGAAATGGGACTATCCTAGGACTATCCCAGCCAAATTTGGTTTGATTTGGTTCAGCAGTTTCAGAGAAGATGATTCAAATGTGATCTTTTATCAAAATATACCTAATTTGCATAATCGGTATAAATCGGCTGAAAGAAAAATTCACAGAAAAACCCGGAATATATGTTAAACTACTCATTGCCATGTAGCTACAGTTAAAATTTGAGCTCATTTTGGTTTATACTAAAGCAGCAATGGACAATTGAAGAAATTTCTATTTTTAGTAACAGCAGCCATCTTGAATGGAGGGCAGGGCTGTCGGACACAATTTTGAAAGGGATCCACCCATGGATCATCCCTGCCAGGTTTGGTGTAATTTGGCTCAGCGGTTTCAGAGAAGAAGATTTAAATGTGATCTTTTATCAAAATATACCTAATTTGCATAATTGGTATAAATCGGCTGAAAGAAAAATGTCACAAAAAAACCCGGAATATATGTTAAACTACTCCTTGCCATGTAGCTGCAGTTAAAATTTGTTAAAATTTGAGCTCATTTTGACTTGTACTAAAGCAGCAATGGACAATTGAAGAAATTTCTATTTTTAGTAACAGCAGCCATCTTGAATGGAAGGCGGGGCTGTCGGACACAATTTTGAAATGGGACTACCCTAGAACTATTCCAGCCAAATTTGGTTTGATTTGGTTCAGTGGTTTCAGAGAAGAAGATTTAAATGTGATCTTTTATCAAAATATGCTTAATTTGCATAATCGGTATAAATAGGCTGAAAGAAAAATTTCACAGAAAAACCCAGAATAAATGTTAAACTACTCATTACCATGTAGCTGCAGTTAAAATTTGATCTCATTTTGGTTTATACTAAAGCAGCAATGGACAATTGAAGAAATTTCTATTTTTAGTAACAGCAGCCATCTTGAATGGAGGACACAATGTTGAAAGGGAACCACCCAGGGACCATCCCTGCCAGGTTTGGTGTAATTTGGTTCAGCAGTTTCAGAGAAAAAGATTTAAATGTGATCTTTTATTAAAATATGCCTAATTTGCATAATTGGTATAAATCGGCTGAAAGAAAATTTCACAGAAAAACCCGGAATATATGTTAAACTACTCATTGTCATGTAGCTGCAGTTAAAATATGAGCTCATTTTGATTTATAATAAAGCAGCAATGGACAGTTGAAGAAATTTTTATTTTTATTAACAACAGCCATCTTGAATGGAGGGTGGGGCTGTCAGACACAATTTTGAAATGGGACTATCCTAGGACTATCCCAGCCAAATTTGGTTTGATTTGGTTCAGCAGTTTCAGAGAAGATGATTCAAATGTGATCTTTTATCAAAATATACCTAATTTGCATAATCGGTATAAATCGGCTGAAAGAAAAATTCACAGAAAAACCCGGAATATATGTTAAACTACTCATTGCCATGTAGCTACAGTTAAAATTTGAGCTCATTTTGGTTTATACTAAAGCAGCAATGGACAATTGAAGAAATTTCTATTTTTAGTAACAGCAGCCATCTTGAATGGAGGGCAGGGCTGTCGGACACAATTTTGAAAGGGATCCACCCATGGATCATCCCTGCCAGGTTTGGTGTAATTTGGCTCAGCGGTTTCAGAGAAGAAGATTTAAATGTGATCTTTTATCAAAATATACCTAATTTGCATAATTGGTATAAATCGGCTGAAAGAAAAATGTCACAAAAAAACCCGGAATATATGTTAAACTACTCCTTGCCATGTAGCTGCAGTTAAAATTTGTTAAAATTTGAGCTCATTTTGACTTGTACTAAAGCAGCAATGGACAATTGAAGAAATTTCTATTTTTAGTAACAGCAGCCATCTTGAATGGAAGGCGGGGCTGTCGGACACAATTTTGAAATGGGACTACCCTAGAACTATTCCAGCCAAATTTGGTTTGATTTGGTTCAGTGGTTTCAGAGAAGAAGATTTAAATGTGATCTTTTATCAAAATATGCTTAATTTGCATAATCGGTATAAATCGGCTGAAAGAAAAATTTCACAGAAAAACCCAGAATAAATGTTAAACTACTCATTACCATGTAGCTGCAGTTAAAATTTGATCTCATTTTGGTTTATACTAAAGCAGCAATGGACAATTGAAGAAATTTCTATTTTTAGTAACAGCAGCCATCTTGAATGGAGGACACAATGTTGAAAGGGAACCACCCAGGGACCATCCCTGCCAGGTTTGGTGTAATTTGGTTCAGCAGTTTCAGAGAAAAAGATTTAAATGTGATCTTTTATTAAAATATGCCTAATTTGCATAATTGGTATAAATCGGCTGAAAGAAAATTTCACAGAAAAACCCGGAATATATGTTAATCTACTCATTGTCATGTAGCTGCAAGTTAAAATTTGAGTTCATTTTGATTTATAATAAAGCAGCAATGGACAACTAAAGAAATTTCTATTTTTAGTAACATCAGCCATTTTGAATGGAGGGTGGGGCTGTCGGACACAATTTTGAAATGGGACTACCCAGGGACCATCCCTGCCAGGTTTGGTGTAATTTGGTTCAGCAGTTTCAGAGAAAAAGATTTAAATGTGATCTTTTATTAAAATATGCCTAATTTGCATAATTGGTATAAATCGGCTGAAAGAAAATTTCACAGAAAAACCCGGAATATATGTTAAACTACTCATTGTCATGTAGCTGCAGTTAAAATATGAGCTCATTTTGATTTATAATAAAGCAGCAATGGACAGTTGAAGAAATTTTTATTTTTATTAACAACAGCCATCTTGAATGGAGGGTGGGGCTGTCAGACACAATTTTGAAATGGGACTATCCTAGGACTATCCCAGCCAAATTTGGTTTGATTTGGTTCAGCAGTTTCAGAGAAGATGATTCAAATGTGATCTTTTATCAAAATATACCTAATTTGCATAATCGGTATAAATCGGCTGAAAGAAAAATTCACAGAAAAACCCGGAATATATGTTAAACTACTCATTGCCATGTAGCTACAGTTAAAATTTGAGCTCATTTTGGTTTATACTAAAGCAGCAATGGACAATTGAAGAAATTTCTATTTTTAGTAACAGCAGCCATCTTGAATGGAGGGCAGGGCTGTCGGACACAATTTTGAAAGGGATCCACCCATGGATCATCCCTGCCAGGTTTGGTGTAATTTGGCTCAGCGGTTTCAGAGAAGAAGATTTAAATGTGATCTTTTATCAAAATATACCTAATTTGCATAATTGGTATAAATCGGCTGAAAGAAAAATGTCACAAAAAAACCCGGAATATATGTTAAACTACTCCTTGCCATGTAGCTGCAGTTAAAATTTGAGCTCATTTTGACTTGTACTAAAGCAGCAATGGACA
The DNA here is from genome assembly GCA_963680875.1 of Bathymodiolus brooksi. NCBI lineage: Eukaryota > Metazoa > Mollusca > Bivalvia > Mytilida > Modiolidae > Bathymodiolus > Bathymodiolus brooksi. The sequence goes on along the minus strand of OY804576.1, from coordinate 65,221,543 downwards.
ATTGAAGAAATTTCTATTTTTAGTAACAGCAGCCATCTTGAATGGAAGGCGGGGCTGTCGGACACAATTTTGAAATGGGACTACCCTAGAACTATTCCAGCCAAATTTGGTTTGATTTGGTTCAGTGGTTTCAGAGAAGAAGATTTAAATGTGATCTTTTATCAAAATATGCTTAATTTGCATAATCGGTTTAAATAGGCTGAAAGAAAAATTTCACAGAAAAACCCAGAATAAATGTTAAACTACTCATTACCATGTAGCTGCAGTTAAAATTTGATCTCATTTTGGTTTATACTAAAGCAGCAATGGACAATTGAAGAAATTTCTATTTTTAGTAACAGCAGCCATCTTGAATGGAGGACACAATGTTGAAAGGGAACCACCCAGGGACCATCCCTGCCAGGTTTGGTGTAATTTGGTTCAGCAGTTTCAGAGAAAAAGATTTAAATGTGATCTTTTATTAAAATATGCCTAATTTGCATAATTGGTATAAATCGGCTGAAAGAAAATTTCACAGAAAAACCCGGAATATATGTTAAACTACTCATTGTCATGTAGCTGCAGTTAAAATATGAGCTCATTTTGATTTATAATAAAGCAGCAATGGACAATTGAAGAAATTTCTATTTTTAGTAACAGCAGCCATCTTGAATGGAGGACACAATGTTGAAAGGGAACCACCCAGGGACCATCCCTGCCAGGTTTGGTGTAATTTGGTTCAGCAGTTTCAGAGAAAAAGATTTAAATGTGATCTTTTATTAAAATATGCCTAATTTGCATAATTGGTATAAATCGGCTGAAAGAAAATTTCACAGAAAAACCCGGAATATATGTTAAACTACTCATTGTCATGTAGCTGCAGTTAAAATATGAGCTCATTTTGATTTATAATAAAGCAGCAATGGACAGTTGAAGAAATTTTTATTTTTATTAACAACAGCCATCTTGAATGGAGGGTGGGGCTGTCAGACACAATTTTGAAATGGGACTATCCTAGGACTATCCCAGCCAAATTTGGTTTGATTTGGTTCAGCAGTTTCAGAGAAGATGATTCAAATGTGATCTTTTATCAAAATATACCTAATTTGCATAATCGGTATAAATCGGCTGAAAGAAAAATTCACAGAAAAACCCGGAATATATGTTAAACTACTCATTGCCATGTAGCTACAGTTAAAATTTGAGCTCATTTTGGTTTATACTAAAGCAGCAATGGACAATTGAAGAAATTTCTATTTTTAGTAACAGCAGCCATCTTGAATGGAGGGCAGGGCTGTCGGACACAATTTTGAAAGGGATCCACCCATGGATCATCCCTGCCAGGTTTGGTGTAATTTGGCTCAGCGGTTTCAGAGAAGAAGATTTAAATGTGATCTTTTATCAAAATATACCTAATTTGCATAATTGGTATAAATCGGCTGAAAGAAAAATGTCACAAAAAAACCCGGAATATATGTTAAACTACTCCTTGCCATGTAGCTGCAGTTAAAATTTGAGCTCATTTTGACTTGTACTAAAGCAGCAATGGACAATTGAAGAAATTTCTATTTTTAGTAACAGCAGCCATCTTGAATGGAAGGCGGGGCTGTCGGACACAATTTTGAAATGGGACTACCCTAGAACTATTCCAGCCAAATTTGGTTTGATTTGGTTCAGTGGTTTCAGAGAAGAAGATTTAAATGTGATCTTTTATCAAAATATGCTTAATTTGCATAATCGGTATAAATCGGCTGAAAGAAAAATTTCACAGAAAAACCCAGAATAAATGTTAAACTACTCATTACCATGTAGCTGCAGTTAAAATTTGATCTCATTTTGGTTTATACTAAAGCAGCAATGGACAATTGAAGAAATTTCTATTTTTAGTAACAGCAGCCATCTTGAATGGAGGACACAATGTTGAAAGGGAACCACCCAGGGACCATCCCTGCCAGGTTTGGTGTAATTTGGTTCAGCAGTTTCAGAGAAAAAGATTTAAATGTGATCTTTTATTAAAATATGCCTAATTTGCATAATTGGTATAAATCGGCTGAAAGAAAATTTCACAGAAAAACCCGGAATATATGTTAATCTACTCATTGTCATGTAGCTGCAAGTTAAAATTTGAGTTCATTTTGATTTATAATAAAGCAGCAATGGACAACTAAAGAAATTTCTATTTTTAGTAACATCAGCCATTTTGAATGGAGGGTGGGGCTGTCGGACACAATTTTGAAATGGGACTACCCAGGGACCATCCCTGCCAGGTTTGGTGTAATTTGGTTCAGCAGTTTCAGAGAAAAAGATTTAAATGTGATCTTTTATTAAAATATGCCTAATTTGCATAATTGGTATAAATCGGCTGAAAGAAAATTTCACAGAAAAACCCGGAATATATGTTAAACTACTCATTGTCATGTAGCTGCAGTTAAAATATGAGCTCATTTTGATTTATAATAAAGCAGCAATGGACAGTTGAAGAAATTTTTATTTTTATTAACAACAGCCATCTTGAATGGAGGGTGGGGCTGTCAGACACAATTTTGAAATGGGACTATCCTAGGACTATCCCAGCCAAATTTGGTTTGATTTGGTTCAGCAGTTTCAGAGAAGATGATTCAAATGTGATCTTTTATCAAAATATACCTAATTTGCATAATCGGTATAAATCGGCTGAAAGAAAAATTCACAGAAAAACCCGGAATATATGTTAAACTACTCATTGCCATGTAGCTACAGTTAAAATTTGAGCTCATTTTGGTTTATACTAAAGCAGCAATGGACAATTGAAGAAATTTCTATTTTTAGTAACAGCAGCCATCTTGAATGGAGGGCAGGGCTGTCGGACACAATTTTGAAAGGGATCCACCCATGGATCATCCCTGCCAGGTTTGGTGTAATTTGGCTCAGCGGTTTCAGAGAAGAAGATTTAAATGTGATCTTTTATCAAAATATACCTAATTTGCATAATTGGTATAAATCGGCTGAAAGAAAAATGTCACAAAAAAACCCGGAATATATGTTAAACTACTCCTTGCCATGTAGCTGCAGTTAAAATTTGAGCTCATTTTGACTTGTACTAAAGCAGCAATGGACAATTGAAGAAATTTCTATTTTTAGTAACAGCAGCCATCTTGAATGGAAGGCGGGGCTGTCGGACACAATTTTGAAATGGGACTACCCTAGAACTATTCCAGCCAAATTTGGTTTGATTTGGTTCAGTGGTTTCAGAGAAGAAGATTTAAATGTGATCTTTTATCAAAATATGCTTAATTTGCATAATCGGTTTAAATAGGCTGAAAGAAAAATTTCACAGAAAAACCCAGAATAAATGTTAAACTACTCATTACCATGTAGCTGCAGTTAAAATTTGATCTCATTTTGGTTTATACTAAAGCAGCAATGGACAATTGAAGAAATTTCTATTTTTAGTAACAGCAGCCATCTTGAATGGAGGACACAATGTTGAAAGGGAACCACCCAGGGACCATCCCTGCCAGGTTTGGTGTAATTTGGTTCAGCAGTTTCAGAGAAAAAGATTTAAATGTGATCTTTTATTAAAATATGCCTAATTTGCATAATTGGTATAAATCGGCTGAAAGAAAATTTCACAGAAAAACCCGGAATATATGTTAAACTACTCATTGTCATGTAGCTGCAGTTAAAATATGAGCTCATTTTGATTTATAATAAAGCAGCAATGGACAGTTGAAGAAATTTTTATTTTTATTAACAACAGCCATCTTGAATGGAGGGTGGGGCTGTCAGACACAATTTTGAAATGGGACTATCCTAGGACTATCCCAGCCAAATTTGGTTTGATTTGGTTCAGCAGTTTCAGAGAAGATGATTCAAATGTGATCTTTTATCAAAATATACCTAATTTGCATAATCGGTATAAATCGGCTGAAAGAAAAATTCACAGAAAAACCCGGAATATATGTTAAACTACTCATTGCCATGTAGCTACAGTTAAAATTTGAGCTCATTTTGGTTTATACTAAAGCAGCAATGGACAATTGAAGAAATTTCTATTTTTAGTAACAGCAGCCATCTTGAATGGAGGGCAGGGCTGTCGGACACAATTTTGAAAGGGATCCACCCATGGATCATCCCTGCCAGGTTTGGTGTAATTTGGCTCAGCGGTTTCAGAGAAGAAGATTTAAATGTGATCTTTTATCAAAATATACCTAATTTGCATAATTGGTATAAATCGGCTGAAAGAAAAATGTCACAAAAAAACCCGGAATATATGTTAAACTACTCCTTGCCATGTAGCTGCAGTTAAAATTTGTTAAAATTTGAGCTCATTTTGACTTGTACTAAAGCAGCAATGGACAATTGAAGAAATTTCTATTTTTAGTAACAGCAGCCATCTTGAATGGAAGGCGGGGCTGTCGGACACAATTTTGAAATGGGACTACCCTAGAACTATTCCAGCCAAATTTGGTTTGATTTGGTTCAGTGGTTTCAGAGAAGAAGATTTAAATGTGATCTTTTATCAAAATATGCTTAATTTGCATAATCGGTATAAATCGGCTGAAAGAAAAATTTCACAGAAAAACCCAGAATAAATGTTAAACTACTCATTACCATGTAGCTGCAGTTAAAATTTGATCTCATTTTGGTTTATACTAAAGCAGCAATGGACAATTGAAGAAATTTCTATTTTTAGTAACAGCAGCCATCTTGAATGGAGGACACAATGTTGAAAGGGAACCACCCAGGGACCATCCCTGCCAGGTTTGGTGTAATTTGGTTCAGCAGTTTCAGAGAAAAAGATTTAAATGTGATCTTTTATTAAAATATGCCTAATTTGCATAATTGGTATAAATCGGCTGAAAGAAAATTTCACAGAAAAACCCGGAATATATGTTAAACTACTCATTGTCATGTAGCTGCAAGTTAAAATTTGAGTTCATTTTGATTTATAATAAAGCAGCAATGGACAACTAAAGAAATTTCTATTTTTAGTAACATCAGCCATTTTGAATGGAGGGTGGGGCTGTCGGACACAATTTTGAAATGGGAACCACCCAGGGACCATCCCTGCCAGGTTTGGTGTAATTTGGTTCAGCAGTTTCAGAGAAAAAGATTTAAATGTGATCTTTTATTAAAATATGCCTAATTTGCATAATTGGTATAAATCGGCTGAAAGAAAATTTCACAGAAAAACCCGGAATATATGTTAAACTACTCATTGTCATGTAGCTGCAGTTAAAATATGAGCTCATTTTGATTTATAATAAAGCAGCAATGGACAATTGAAGAAATTTTTATTTTTATTAACAACAGCCATCTTGAATGGAGGGTGGGGCTGTCAGACACAATTTTGAAATGGGACTATCCTAGGACTATCCCAGCCAAATTTGGTTTGATTTGGTTCAGCAGTTTCAGAGAAGATGATTTAAATGTGATCTTTTATCAAAATATACCTAATTTGCATAATCGGTATAAATCGGCTGAAAGAAAAATTCACAGAAAAACCCGGAATATATGTTAAACTACTCATTGCCATGTAGCTACAGTTAAAATTTGAGCTCATTTTGGTTTATACTAAAGCAGAAATGGACAATTGAAGAAATTTCTATTTTTAGTAACAGCAGCCATCTTGAATGGAGGGCAGGGCTGTCGGACACAATTTTGAAAGGGATCCACCCATGGATCATCCCTGCCAGGTTTGGTGTAATTTGGCTCAGCGGTTTCAGAGAAGAAGATTTAAATGTGATCTTTTATCAAAATATACCTAATTTGCATAATTGGTATAAATCGGCTGAAAGAAAAATGTCACAAAAAAACCCGGAATATATGTTAAACTACTCCTTGCCATGTAGCTGCAGTTAAAATTTGTTAAAATTTGAGCTCATTTTGACTTGTACTAAAGCAGCAATGGACAGTTGAAGAAATTTTTATTTTTATTAACAACAGCCATCTTGAATGGAGGGTGGGGCTGTCAGACACAATTTTGAAATGGGACTATCCTAGGACTATCCCAGCCAAATTTGGTTTGATTTGGTTCAGCAGTTTCAGAGAAGATGATTCAAATGTGATCTTTTATCAAAATATACCTAATTTGCATAATCGGTATAAATCGGCTGAAAGAAAAATTCACAGAAAAACCCGGAATATATGTTAAACTACTCATTGCCATGTAGCTACAGTTAAAATTTGAGCTCATTTTGGTTTATACTAAAGCAGCAATGGACAATTGAAGAAATTTCTATTTTTAGTAACAGCAGCCATCTTGAATGGAGGGCAGGGCTGTCGGACACAATTTTGAAAGGGATCCACCCATGGATCATCCCTGCCAGGTTTGGTGTAATTTGGCTCAGCGGTTTCAGAGAAGAAGATTTAAATGTGATCTTTTATCAAAATATACCTAATTTGCATAATTGGTATAAATCGGCTGAAAGAAAAATGTCACAAAAAAACCCGGAATATATGTTAAACTACTCCTTGCCATGTAGCTGCAGTTAAAATTTGAGCTCATTTTGACTTGTACTAAAGCAGCAATGGACAATTGAAGAAATTTCTATTTTTAGTAACAGCAGCCATCTTGAATGGAAGGCGGGGCTGTCGGACACAATTTTGAAATGGGACTACCCTAGAACTATTCCAGCCAAATTTGGTTTGATTTGGTTCAGTGGTTTCAGAGAAGAAGATTTAAATGTGATCTTTTATCAAAATATGCTTAATTTGCATAATCGGTTTAAATAGGCTGAAAGAAAAATTTCACAGAAAAACCCAGAATAAATGTTAAACTACTCATTACCATGTAGCTGCAGTTAAAATTTGATCTCATTTTGGTTTATACTAAAGCAGCAATGGACAATTGAAGAAATTTCTATTTTTAGTAACAGCAGCCATCTTGAATGGAGGACACAATGTTGAAAGGGAACCACCCAGGGACCATCCCTGCCAGGTTTGGTGTAATTTGGTTCAGCAGTTTCAGAGAAAAAGATTTAAATGTGATCTTTTATTAAAATATGCCTAATTTGCATAATTGGTATAAATCGGCTGAAAGAAAATTTCACAGAAAAACCCGGAATATATGTTAAACTACTCATTGTCATGTAGCTGCAGTTAAAATATGAGCTCATTTTGATTTATAATAAAGCAGCAATGGACAGTTGAAGAAATTTTTATTTTTATTAACAACAGCCATCTTGAATGGAGGGTGGGGCTGTCAGACACAATTTTGAAATGGGACTATCCTAGGACTATCCCAGCCAAATTTGGTTTGATTTGGTTCAGCAGTTTCAGAGAAGATGATTCAAATGTGATCTTTTATCAAAATATACCTAATTTGCATAATCGGTATAAATCGGCTGAAAGAAAAATTCACAGAAAAACCCGGAATATATGTTAAACTACTCATTGCCATGTAGCTACAGTTAAAATTTGAGCTCATTTTGGTTTATACTAAAGCAGCAATGGACAATTGAAGAAATTTCTATTTTTAGTAACAGCAGCCATCTTGAATGGAGGGCAGGGCTGTCGGACACAATTTTGAAAGGGATCCACCCATGGATCATCCCTGCCAGGTTTGGTGTAATTTGGCTCAGCGGTTTCAGAGAAGAAGATTTAAATGTGATCTTTTATCAAAATATACCTAATTTGCATAATTGGTATAAATCGGCTGAAAGAAAAATGTCACAAAAAAACCCGGAATATATGTTAAACTACTCCTTGCCATGTAGCTGCAGTTAAAATTTGAGCTCATTTTGACTTGTACTAAAGCAGCAATGGACAATTGAAGAAATTTCTATTTTTAGTAACAGCAGCCATCTTGAATGGAAGGCGGGGCTGTCGGACACAATTTTGAAATGGGACTACCCTAGAACTATTCCAGCCAAATTTGGTTTGATTTGGTTCAGTGGTTTCAGAGAAGAAGATTTAAATGTGATCTTTTATCAAAATATGCTTAATTTGCATAATCGGTATAAATCGGCTGAAAGAAAAATTTCACAGAAAAACCCAGAATAAATGTTAAACTACTCATTACCATGTAGCTGCAGTTAAAATTTGATCTCATTTTGGTTTATACTAAAGCAGCAATGGACAATTGAAGAAATTTCTATTTTTAGTAACAGCAGCCATCTTGAATGGAGGACACAATGTTGAAAGGGAACCACCCAGGGACCATCCCTGCCAGGTTTGGTGTAATTTGGTTCAGCAGTTTCAGAGAAAAAGATTTAAATGTGATCTTTTATTAAAATATGCCTAATTTGCATAATTGGTATAAATCGGCTGAAAGAAAATTTCACAGAAAAACCCCGGAATATATGTTAAACTACTCATTGTCATGTAGCTGCAAGTTAAAATTTGAGTTCATTTTGATTTATAATAAAGCAGCAATGGACAACTAAAGAAATTTCTATTTTTAGTAACATCAGCCATTTTGAATGGAGGGTGGGGCTGTCGGACACAATTTTGAAATGGGACTACCCAGGGACCATCCCTGCCAGGTTTGGTGTAATTTGGTTCAGCAGTTTCAGAGAAAAAGATTTAAATGTGATCTTTTATTAAAATATGCCTAATTTGCATAATTGGTATAAATCGGCTGAAAGAAAATTTCACAGAAAAACCCGGAATATATGTTAAACTACTCATTGTCATGTAGCTGCAGTTAAAATATGAGCTCATTTTGATTTATAATAAAGCAGCAATGGACAATTGAAGAAATTTTTATTTTTATTAACAACAGCCATCTTGAATGGAGGGTGGGGCTGTCAGACACAATTTTGAAATGGGACTATCCTAGGACTATCCCAGCCAAATTTGGTTTGATTTGGTTCAGCAGTTTCAGAGAAGATGATTTAAATGTGATCTTTTATCAAAATATACCTAATTTGCATAATCGGTATAAATCGGCTGAAAGAAAAATTCACAGAAAAACCCGGAATATATGTTAAACTACTCATTGCCATGTAGCTACAGTTAAAATTTGAGCTCATTTTGGTTTATACTAAAGCAGAAATGGACAATTGAAGAAATTTCTATTTTTAGTAACAGCAGCCATCTTGAATGGAGGGCAGGGCTGTCGGACACAATTTTGAAAGGGATCCACCCATGGATCATCCCTGCCAGGTTTGGTGTAATTTGGCTCAGCGGTTTCAGAGAAGAAGATTTAAATGTGATCTTTTATCAAAATATACCTAATTTGCATAATTGGTATAAATCGGCTGAAAGAAAAATGTCACAAAAAAACCCGGAATATATGTTAAACTACTCCTTGCCATGTAGCTGCAGTTAAAATTTGTTAAAATTTGAGCTCATTTTGACTTGTACTAAAGCAGCAATGGACAATTGAAGAAATTTCTATTTTTAGTAACAGCAGCCATCTTGAATGGAAGGCGGGGCTGTCGGACACAATTTTGAAATGGGACTACCCTAGAACTATTCCAGCCAAATTTGGTTTGATTTGGTTCAGTGGTTTCAGAGAAGAAGATTTAAATGTGATCTTTTATCAAAATATGCTTAATTTGCATAATCGGTATAAATAGGCTGAAAGAAAAATTTCACAGAAAAACCCAGAATAAATGTTAAACTACTCATTACCATGTAGCTGCAGTTAAAATTTGATCTCATTTTGGTTTATACTAAAGCAGCAATGGACAATTGAAGAAATTTCTATTTTTAGTAACAGCAGCCATCTTGAATGGAGGACACAATGTTGAAAGGGAACCACCCAGGGACCATCCCTGCCAGGTTTGGTGTAATTTGGTTCAGCAGTTTCAGAGAAAAAGATTTAAATGTGATCTTTTATCAAAATATGCTTAATTTGCATAATCGGTATAAATAGGCTGAAAGAAAAATTTCACAAAAAACCCCGGAATATATTTTAAACTACTCCTTGCCATGTAACTGCAGTTAAAATTTGATCTCATTTTGGTTTATACTAAAGCAGCAATGGACAATTGAAGAAATTTCTATTTTTAGTAACAGCAGCCATTTTGAATGGAGGGTGGGGCTGTCGGACACAATGTTGAAAGGGAACCACCCAGGGACCATCCCTGCCAGGTTTGGTGTAATTTGGTTCAGCAGTTTCAGAGAAAAAGATTTAAATGTGATCTTATATTAAAATATGCTTAATTTGCATAATTGGTATAAATCGGCTGAAAGAAAATTTCACAGAAAAACCCGGAATATATGTTAATCTACTCATTGTCATGTAGCTGCAAGTTAAAATTTGAGTTCATTTTGATTTATAATAAAGCAGCAATGGACAACTAAAGAAATTTCTATTTTTAGTAACATCAGCCATTTTGAATGGAGGGTGGGGCTGTCGGACACAATTTTGAAATGGGACTACCCAGGGACCATCCCTGCCAGGTTTGGTGTAATTTGGTTCAGCAGTTTCAGAGAAAAAGATTTAAATGTGATCTTTTATTAAAATATGCCAAATTTGCATAATTGGTATAAATCGGCTGAAAGAAAATTTCACAGAAAAACCCGGAATATATGTTAAACTAATCATTGTCATGTAGCTGCAGTTAAAATATGAGCTCATTTTGATTTATAATAAAGCAGCAATGGACAGTTGAAGAAATTTTTATTTTTATTAACAACAGCCATCTTGAATGGAGGGTGGGGCTGTCAGACACAATTTTGAAATGGGACTATCCTAGGACTATCCCAGCCAAATTTGGTTTGATTTGGTTCAGCAGTTTCAGAGAAGATGATTCAAACGTGATCTTTTATCAAAATATACCTAATTTGCATAATCGGTATAAATCGGCTGAAAGAAAAATTCACAGAAAAACCCGGAATATATGTTAAACTACTCATTGCCATGTAGCTACAGTTAAAATTTGAGCTCATTTTGGTTTATACTAAAGCAGCAATGGACAATTGAAGAAATTTCTATTTTTAGTAACAGCAGCCATCTTGAATGGAGGGCAGGGCTGTCGGACACAATTTTGAAAGGGATCCACCCATGGATCATCCCTGCCAGGTTTGGTGTAATTTGGCTCAGCGGTTTCAGAGAAGAAGATTTAAATGTGATCTTTTATCAAAATATACCTAATTTGCATAATTGGTATAAATCGGCTGAAAGAAAAATGTCACAAAAAAACCCGGAATATATGTTAAACTACTCCTTGCCATGTAGCTGCAGTTAAAATTTGTTAAAATTTGAGCTCATTTTGACTTGTACTAAAGCAGCAATGGACAATTGAAGAAATTTCTATTTTTAGTAACAGCAGCCATCTTGAATGGAAGGCGGGGCTGTCGGACACAATTTTGAAATGGGACTACCCTAGAACTATTCCAGCCAAATTTGGTTTGATTTGGTTCAGTGGTTTCAGAGAAGAAGATTTAAATGTGATCTTTTATCAAAATATGCTTAATTTGCATAATCGGTATAAATAGGCTGAAAGAAAAATTTCACAGAAAAACCCAGAATAAATGTTAAACTACTCATTACCATGTAGCTGCAGTTAAAATTTGATCTCATTTTGGTTTATACTAAAGCAGCAATGGACAATTGAAGAAATTTCTATTTTTAGTAACAGCAGCCATCTTGAATGGAGGACACAATGTTGAAAGGGAACCACCCAGGGACCATCCCTGCCAGGTTTGGTGTAATTTGGTTCAGCAGTTTCAGAGAAAAAGATTTAAATGTGATCTTATATTAAAATATGCTTAATTTGCATAATTGGTATAAATCGGCTGAAAGAAAATTTCACAGAAAAACCCGGAATATATGTTAATCTACTCATTGTCATGTAGCTGCAAGTTAAAATTTGAGTTCATTTTGATTTATAATAAAGCAGCAATGGACAACTAAAGAAATTTCTATTTTTAGTAACATCAGCCATTTTGAATGGAGGGTGGGGCTGTCGGACACAATTTTGAAATGGGACTACCCAGGGACCATCCCTGCCAGGTTTGGTGTAATTTGGTTCAGCAGTTTCAGAGAAAAAGATTTAAATGTGATCTTTTATTAAAATATGCCTAATTTGCATAATTGGTATAAATCGGCTGAAAGAAAATTTCACAGAAAAACCCGGAATATATGTTAAACTACTCATTGTCATGTAGCTGCAGTTAAAATATGAGCTCATTTTGATTTATAATAAAGCAGCAATGGACAGTTGAAGAAATTTTTATTTTGATTAACAACAGCCATCTTGAATGGAGGGTGGGGCTGTCAGACACAATTTTGAAATGGGACTATCCTAGGACTATCCCAGCCAAATTTGGTTTGATTTGGTTCAGCAGTTTCAGAGAAGATGATTCAAATGTGATCTTTTATCAAAATATACCTAATTTGCATAATCGGTATAAATCGGCTGAAAGAAAAATTCACAGAAAAACCCGGAATATATGTTAAACTACTCATTGCCATGTAGCTACAGTTAAAATTTGAGCTCATTTTGGTTTATACTAAAGCAGCAATGGACAATTGAAGAAATTTCTATTTTTAGTAACAGCAGCCATCTTGAATGGAGGGCAGGGCTGTCGGACACAATTTTGAAAGGGATCCACCCATGGATCATCCCTGCCAGGTTTGGTGTAATTTGGCTCAGCGGTTTCAGAGAAGAAGATTTAAATGTGATCTTTTATCAAAATATACCTAATTTGCATAATTGGTATAAATCGGCTGAAAGAAAAATGTCACAAAAAAACCCGGAATATATGTTAAACTACTCCTTGCCATGTAGCTGCAGTTAAAATTTGTTAAAATTTGAGCTCATTTTGACTTGTACTAAAGCAGCAATGGACAATTGAAGAAATTTCTATTTTTAGTAACAGCAGCCATCTTGAATGGAAGGCGGGGCTGTCGGACACAATTTTGAAATGGGACTACCCTAGAACTATTCCAGCCAAATTTGGTTTGATTTGGTTCAGTGGTTTCAGAGAAGAAGATTTAAATGTGATCTTTTATCAAAATATGCTTAATTTGCATAATCGGTATAAATAGGCTGAAAGAAAAATTTCACAGAAAAACCCAGAATAAATGTTAAACTACTCATTACCATGTAGCTGCAGTTAAAATTTGATCTCATTTTGGTTTATACTAAAGCAGCAATGGACAATTGAAGAAATTTCTATTTTTAGTAACAGCAGCCATCTTGAATGGAGGACACAATGTTGAAAGGGAACCACCCAGGGACCATCCCTGCCAGGTTTGGTGTAATTTGGTTCAGCAGTTTCAGAGAAAAAGATTTAAATGTGATCTTTTATTAAAATATGCCTAATTTGCATAATTGGTATAAATCGGCTGAAAGAAAATTTCACAGAAAAACCCGGAATATATGTTAAACTACTCATTGTCATGTAGCTGCAAGTTAAAATTTGAGTTCATTTTGATTTATAATAAAGCAGCAATGGACAACTAAAGAAATTTCTATTTTTAGTAACATCAGCCATTTTGAATGGAGGGTGGGGCTGTCGGACACAATTTTGAAATGGGACTACCTAGGGACCATCCCTGCCAGGTTTGGTGTAATTTGGTTCAGCAGTTTCAGAGAAAAAGATTTAAATGTGATCTTTTATTAAAATATGCCTAATTTGCATAATTGGTATAAATCGGCTGAAAGAAAATTTCACAGAAAAACCCGGAATATATGTTAAACTACTCATTGTCATGTAGCTGCAGTTAAAATATGAGCTCATTTTGATTTATAATAAAGCAGCAATGGACAATTGAAGAAATTTTTATTTTTATTAACAACAGCCATCTTGAATGGAGGGTGGGGCTGTCAGACACAATTTTGAAATGGGACTATCCTAGGACTATCCCAGCCAAATTTGGTTTGATTTGGTTCAGCAGTTTCAGAGAAGATGATTTAAATGTGATCTTTTATCAAAATATACCTAATTTGCATAATCGGTATAAATCGGCTGAAAGAAAAATTCACAGAAAAACCCGGAATATATGTTAAACTACTCATTGCCATGTAGCTACAGTTAAAATTTGAGCTCATTTTGGTTTATACTAAAGCAGCAATGGACAATTGAAGAAATTTCTATTTTTAGTAACAGCAGCCATCTTGAATGGAGGGCAGGGCTGTCGGACACAATTTTGAAAGGGATCCACCCATGGATCATCCCTGCCAGGTTTGGTGTAATTTGGCTCAGCGGTTTCAGAGAAGAAGATTTAAATGTGATCTTTTATCAAAATATACCTAATTTGCATAATTGGTATAAATCGGCTGAAAGAAAAATGTCACAAAAAAACCCGGAATATATGTTAAACTACTCCTTGCCATGTAGCTGCAGTTAAAATTTGTTAAAATTTGAGCTCATTTTGACTTGTACTAAAGCAGCAATGGACAATTGAAGAAATTTCTATTTTTAGTAACAGCAGCCATCTTGAATGGAAGGCGGGGCTGTCGGACACAATTTTGAAATGGGACTACCCTAGAACTATTCCAGCCAAATTTGGTTTGATTTGGTTCAGTGGTTTCAGAGAAGAAGATTTAAATGTGATCTTTTATCAAAATATGCTTAATTTGCATAATCGGTATAAATAGGCTGAAAGAAAAATTTCACAGAAAAACCCAGAATAAATGTTAAACTACTCATTACCATGTAGCTGCAGTTAAAATTTGATCTCATTTTGGTTTATACTAAAGCAGCAATGGACAATTGAAGAAATTTCTATTTTTAGTAACAGCAGCCATCTTGAATGGAGGACACAATGTTGAAAGGGAACCACCCAGGGACCATCCCTGCCAGGTTTGGTGTAATTTGGTTCAGCAGTTTCAGAGAAAAAGATTTAAATGTGATCTTTTATTAAAATATGCCTAATTTGCATAATTGGTATAAATCGGCTGAAAGAAAATTTCACAGAAAAACCCGGAATATATGTTAAACTACTCATTGTCATGTAGCTGCAAGTTAAAATTTGAGTTCATTTTGATTTATAATAAAGCAGCAATGGACAACTAAAGAAATTTCTATTTTTAGTAACATCAGCCATTTTGAATGGAGGGTGGGGCTGTCGGACACAATTTTGAAATGGGACTACCTAGGGACCATCCCTGCCAGGTTTGGTGTAATTTGGTTCAGCAGTTTCAGAGAAAAAGATTTAAATGTGATCTTTTATTAAAATATGCCTAATTTGCATAATTGGTATAAATCGGCTGAAAGAAAATTTCACAGAAAAACCCGGAATATATGTTAAACTACTCATTGTCATGTAGCTGCAGTTAAAATATGAGCTCATTTTGATTTATAATAAAGCAGCAATGGACAATTGAAGAAATTTTTATTTTTATTAACAACAGCCATCTTGAATGGAGGGTGGGGCTGTCAGACACAATTTTGAAATGGGACTATCCTAGCCAAATTTGGTTTGATTTGGTTCAGCAGTTTCAGAGAAGATGATTTAAATGTGATCTTTTATCAAAATATACCTAATTTGCATAATCGGTATAAATCGGCTGAAAGAAAAATTCACAGAAAAACCCGGAATATATGTTAAACTACTCATTGCCATGTAGCTACAGTTAAAATTTGAGCTCATTTTGGTTTATACTAAAGCAGCAATGGACAATTGAAGAAATTTCTATTTTTAGTAACAGCAGCCATCTTGAATGGAGGGCAGGGCTGTCGGACACAATTTTGAAAGGGATCCACCCATGGATCATCCCTGCCAGGTTTGGTGTAATTTGGCTCAGCGGTTTCAGAGAAGAAGATTTAAATGTGATCTTTTATCAAAATATACCTAATTTGCATAATTGGTATAAATCGGCTGAAAGAAAAATGTCACAAAAAAACCCGGAATATATGTTAAACTACTCCTTGCCATGTAGCTGCAGTTAAAATTTGTTAAAATTTGAGCTCATTTTGACTTGTACTAAAGCAGCAATGGACAATTGAAGAAATTTCTATTTTTAGTAACAGCAGCCATCTTGAATGGAAGGCGGGGCTGTTGGACACAATTTTGAAATGGGACTACCCTAGAACTATTCCAGCCAAATTTGGTTTGATTTGGTTCAGTGGTTTCAGAGAAGAAGATTTAAATGTGATCTTTTATCAAAATATGCTTAATTTGCATAATCGGTATAAATAGGCTGAAAGAAAAATTTCACAGAAAAACCCAGAATAAATGTTAAACTACTCATTACCATGTAGCTGCAGTTAAAATTTGATCTCATTTTGGTTTATACTAAAGCAGCAATGGACAATTGAAGAAATTTCTATTTTTAGTAACAGCAGCCATCTTGAATGGAGGACACAATGTTGAAAGGGAACCACCCAGGGACCATCCCTGCCAGGTTTGGTGTAATTTGGTTCAGCAGTTTCAGAGAAAAAGATTTAAATGTGATCTTTTATTAAAATATGCCTAATTTGCATAATTGGTATAAATCGGCTGAAAGAAAATTTCACAGAAAAACCCGGAATATATGTTAAACTACTCATTGTCATGTAGCTGCAAGTTAAAATTTGAGTTCATTTTGATTTATAATAAAGCAGCAATGGACAACTAAAGAAATTTCTATTTTTAGTAACATCAGCCATTTTGAATGGAGGGTGGGGCTGTCGGACACAATTTTGAAATGGGACTACCTAGGGACCATCCCTGCCAGGTTTGGTGTAATTTGGTTCAGCAGTTTCAGAGAAAAAGATTTAAATGTGATCTTTTATTAAAATATGCCTAATTTGCATAATTGGTATAAATCGGCTGAAAGAAAATTTCACAGAAAAACCCGGAATATATGTTAAACTACTCATTGTCATGTAGCTGCAGTTAAAATATGAGCTCATTTTGATTTATAATAAAGCAGCAATGGACAATTGAAGAAATTTTTATTTTTATTAACAACAGCCATCTTGAATGGAGGGTGGGGCTGTCAGACACAATTTTGAAATGGGACTATCCTAGGACTATCCCAGCCAAATTTGGTTTGATTTGGTTCAGCAGTTTCAGAGAAGATGATTTAAATGTGATCTTTTATCAAAATATACCTAATTTGCATAATCGGTATAAATAGGCTGAAAGAAAAATTTCACAGAAAAACCCAGAATAAATGTTAAACTACTCATTACCATGTAGCTGCAGTTAAAATTTGATCTCATTTTGGTTTATACTAAAGCAGCAATGGACAATTGAAGAAATTTCTATTTTTAGTAACAGCAGCCATCTTGAATGGAGGACACAATGTTGAAAGGGAACCACCCAGGGACCATCCCTGCCAGGTTTGGTGTAATTTGGTTCAGCAGTTTCAGAGAAAAAGATTTAAATGTGATCTTTTATTAAAATATGCCTAATTTGCATAATTGGTATAAATCGGCTGAAAGAAAATTTCACAGAAAAACCCGGAATATATGTTAAACTACTCATTGTCATGTAGCTGCAAGTTAAAATTTGAGTTCATTTTGATTTATAATAAAGCAGCAATGGACAACTAAAGAAATTTCTATTTTTAGTAACATCAGCCATTTTGAATGGAGGGTGGGGCTGTCGGACACAATTTTGAAATGGGACTACCTAGGGACCATCCCTGCCAGGTTTGGTGTAATTTGGTTCAGCAGTTTCAGAGAAAAAGATTTAAATGTGATCTTTTATTAAAATATGCCTAATTTGCATAATTGGTATAAATCGGCTGAAAGAAAATTTCACAGAAAAACCCGGAATATATGTTAAACTACTCATTGTCATGTAGCTGCAGTTAAAATATGAGCTCATTTTGATTTATAATAAAGCAGCAATGGACAATTGAAGAAATTTTTATTTTTATTAACAACAGCCATCTTGAATGGAGGGTGGGGCTGTCAGACACAATTTTGAAATGGGACTATCCTAGGACTATCCCAGCCAAATTTGGTTTGATTTGGTTCAGCAGTTTCAGAGAAGATGATTTAAATGTGATCTTTTATCAAAATATACCTAATTTGCATAATCGGTATAAATCGGCTGAAAGAAAAATTCACAGAAAAACCCGGAATATATGTTAAACTACTCATTGCCATGTAGCTACAGTTAAAATTTGAGCTCATTTTGGTTTATACTAAAGCAGCAATGGACAATTGAAGAAATTTCTATTTTTAGTAACAGCAGCCATCTTGAATGGAGGGCAGGGCTGTCGGACACAATTTTGAAAGGGATCCACCCATGGATCATCCCTGCCAGGTTTGGTGTAATTTGGCTCAGCGGTTTCAGAGAAGAAGATTTAAATGTGATCTTTTATCAAAATATACCTAATTTGCATAATTGGTATAAATCGGCTGAAAGAAAAATGTCACAAAAAAACCCGGAATATATGTTAAACTACTCCTTGCCATGTAGCTGCAGTTAAAATTTGTTAAAATTTGAGCTCATTTTGACTTGTACTAAAGCAGCAATGGACAATTGAAGAAATTTCTATTTTTAGTAACAGCAGCCATCTTGAATGGAAGGCGGGGCTGTCGGACACAATTTTGAAATGGGACTACCCTAGAACTATTCCAGCCAAATTTGGTTTGATTTGGTTCAGTGGTTTCAGAGAAGAAGATTTAAATGTGATCTTTTATCAAAATATGCTTAATTTGCATAATCGGTATAAATAGGCTGAAAGAAAAATTTCACAGAAAAACCCAGAATAAATGTTAAACTACTCATTACCATGTAGCTGCAGTTAAAATTTGATCTCATTTTGGTTTATACTAAAGCAGCAATGGACAATTGAAGAAATTTCTATTTTTAGTAACAGCAGCCATCTTGAATGGAGGACACAATGTTGAAAGGGAACCACCCAGGGACCATCCCTGCCAGGTTTGGTGTAATTTGGTTCAGCAGTTTCAGAGAAAAAGATTTAAATGTGATCTTTTATTAAAATATGCCTAATTTGCATAATTGGTATAAATCGGCTGAAAGAAAATTTCACAGAAAAACCCGGAATATATGTTAAACTACTCATTGTCATGTAGCTGCAAGTTAAAATTTGAGTTCATTTTGATTTATAATAAAGCAGCAATGGACAACTAAAGAAATTTCTATTTTTAGTAACATCAGCCATTTTGAATGGAGGGTGGGGCTGTCGGACACAATTTTTAAATGGGACTACCTAGGGACCATCCCTGCCAGGTTTGGTGTAATTTGGTTCAGCAGTTTCAGAGAAAAAGATTTAAATGTGATCTTTTATTAAAATATGCCTAATTTGCATAATTGGTATAAATCGGCTGAAAGAAAATTTCACAGAAAAACCCGGAATATATGTTAAACTACTCATTGTCATGTAGCTGCAGTTAAAATATGAGCTCATTTTGATTTATAATAAAGCAGCAATGGACAATTGAAGAAATTTTTATTTTTATTAACAACAGCCATCTTGAATGGAGGGTGGGGCTGTCAGACACAATTTTGAAATGGGACTATCCTAGGACTATCCCAGCCAAATTTGGTTTGATTTGGTTCAGCAGTTTCAGAGAAGATGATTTAAATGTGATCTTTTATCAAAATATACCTAATTTGCATAATCGGTATAAATCGGCTGAAAGAAAAATTCACAGAAAAACCCGGAATATATGTTAAACTACTCATTGCCATGTAGCTACAGTTAAAATTTGAGCTCATTTTGGTTTATACTAAAGCAGCAATGGACAATTGAAGAAATTTCTATTTTTAGTAACAGCAGCCATCTTGAATGGAGGGCAGGGCTGTCGGACACAATTTTGAAAGGGATCCACCCATGGATCATCCCTGCCAGGTTTGGTGTAATTTGGCTCAGCGGTTTCAGAGAAGAAGATTTAAATGTGATCTTTTATCAAAATATACCTAATTTGCATAATTGGTATAAATCGGCTGAAAGAAAAATGTCACAAAAAAACCCGGAATATATGTTAAACTACTCCTTGCCATGTAGCTGCAGTTAAAATTTGTTAAAATTTGAGCTCATTTTGACTTGTACTAAAGCAGCAATGGACAATTGAAGAAATTTCTATTTTTAGTAACAGCAGCCATCTTGAATGGAAGGCGGGGCTGTTGGACACAATTTTGAAATGGGACTACCCTAGAACTATTCCAGCCAAATTTGGTTTGATTTGGTTCAGTGGTTTCAGAGAAGAAGATTTAAATGTGATCTTTTATCAAAATATGCTTAATTTGCATAATCGGTATAAATAGGCTGAAAGAAAAATTTCACAGAAAAACCCAGAATAAATGTTAAACTACTCATTACCATGTAGCTGCAGTTAAAATTTGATCTCATTTTGGTTTATACTAAAGCAGCAATGGACAATTGAAGAAATTTCTATTTTTAGTAACAGCAGCCATCTTGAATGGAGGACACAATGTTGAAAGGGAACCACCCAGGGACCATCCCTGCCAGGTTTGGTGTAATTTGGTTCAGCAGTTTCAGAGAAAAAGATTTAAATGTGATCTTTTATTAAAATATGCCTAATTTGCATAATTGGTATAAATCGGCTGAAAGAAAATTTCACAGAAAAACCCGGAATATATGTTAAACTACTCATTGTCATGTAGCTGCAAGTTAAAATTTGAGTTCATTTTGATTTATAATAAAGCAGCAATGGACAACTAAAGAAATTTCTATTTTTAGTAACATCAGCCATTTTGAATGGAGGGTGGGGCTGTCGGACACAATTTTGAAATGGGACTACCTAGGGACCATCCCTGCCAGGTTTGGTGTAATTTGGTTCAGCAGTTTCAGAGAAAAAGATTTAAATGTGATCTTTTATTAAAATATGCCTAATTTGCATAATTGGTATAAATCGGCTGAAAGAAAATTTCACAGAAAAACCCGGAATATATGTTAAACTACTCATTGTCATGTAGCTGCAGTTAAAATATGAGCTCATTTTGATTTATAATAAAGCAGCAATGGACAATTGAAGAAATTTTTATTTTTATTAACAACAGCCATCTTGAATGGAGGGTGGGGCTGTCAGACACAATTTTGAAATGGGACTATCCTAGGACTATCCCAGCCAAATTTGGTTTGATTTGGTTCAGCAGTTTCAGAGAAGATGATTTAAATGTGATCTTTTATCAAAATATACCTAATTTGCATAATCGGTATAAATAGGCTGAAAGAAAAATTTCACAGAAAAACCCAGAATAAATGTTAAACTACTCATTACCATGTAGCTGCAGTTAAAATTTGATCTCATTTTGGTTTATACTAAAGCAGCAATGGACAATTGAAGAAATTTCTATTTTTAGTAACAGCAGCCATCTTGAATGGAGGACACAATGTTGAAAGGGAACCACCCAGGGACCATCCCTGCCAGGTTTGGTGTAATTTGGTTCAGCAGTTTCAGAGAAAAAGATTTAAATGTGATCTTTTATTAAAATATGCCTAATTTGCATAATTGGTATAAATCGGCTGAAAGAAAATTTCACAGAAAAACCCGGAATATATGTTAAACTACTCATTGTCATGTAGCTGCAAGTTAAAATTTGAGTTCATTTTGATTTATAATAAAGCAGCAATGGACAACTAAAGAAATTTCTATTTTTAGTAACATCAGCCATTTTGAATGGAGGGTGGGGCTGTCGGACACAATTTTGAAATGGGACTACCTAGGGACCATCCCTGCCAGGTTTGGTGTAATTTGGTTCAGCAGTTTCAGAGAAAAAGATTTAAATGTGATCTTTTATTAAAATATGCCTAATTTGCATAATTGGTATAAATCGGCTGAAAGAAAATTTCACAGAAAAACCCGGAATATATGTTAAACTACTCATTGTCATGTAGCTGCAGTTAAAATATGAGCTCATTTTGATTTATAATAAAGCAGCAATGGACAATTGAAGAAATTTTTATTTTTATTAACAACAGCCATCTTGAATGGAGGGTGGGGCTGTCAGACACAATTTTGAAATGGGACTATCCTAGGACTATCCCAGCCAAATTTGGTTTGATTTGGTTCAGCAGTTTCAGAGAAGATGATTTAAATGTGATCTTTTATCAAAATATACCTAATTTGCATAATCGGTATAAATCGGCTGAAAGAAAAATTCACAGAAAAACCCGGAATATATGTTAAACTACTCATTGCCATGTAGCTACAGTTAAAATTTGAGCTCATTTTGGTTTATACTAAAGCAGCAATGGACAATTGAAGAAATTTCTATTTTTAGTAACAGCAGCCATCTTGAATGGAGGGCAGGGCTGTCGGACACAATTTTGAAAGGGATCCACCCATGGATCATCCCTGCCAGGTTTGGTGTAATTTGGCTCAGCGGTTTCAGAGAAGAAGATTTAAATGTGATCTTTTATCAAAATATACCTAATTTGCATAATTGGTATAAATCGGCTGAAAGAAAAATGTCACAAAAAAACCCGGAATATATGTTAAACTACTCCTTGCCATGTAGCTGCAGTTAAAATTTGTTAAAATTTGAGCTCATTTTGACTTGTACTAAAGCAGCAATGGACAATTGAAGAAATTTCTATTTTTAGTAACAGCAGCCATCTTGAATGGAAGGCGGGGCTGTCGGACACAATTTTGAAATGGGACTACCCTAGAACTATTCCAGCCAAATTTGGTTTGATTTGGTTCAGTGGTTTCAGAGAAGAAGATTTAAATGTGATCTTTTATCAAAATATGCTTAATTTGCATAATCGGTATAAATAGGCTGAAAGAAAAATTTCACAGAAAAACCCAGAATAAATGTTAAACTACTCATTACCATGTAGCTGCAGTTAAAATTTGATCTCATTTTGGTTTATACTAAAGCAGCAATGGACAATTGAAGAAATTTCTATTTTTAGTAACAGCAGCCATCTTGAATGGAGGACACAATGTTGAAAGGGAACCACCCAGGGACCATCCCTGCCAGGTTTGGTGTAATTTGGTTCAGCAGTTTCAGAGAAAAAGATTTAAATGTGATCTTTTATTAAAATATGCCTAATTTGCATAATTGGTATAAATCGGCTGAAAGAAAATTTCACAGAAAAACCCGGAATATATGTTAAACTACTCATTGTCATGTAGCTGCAAGTTAAAATTTGAGTTCATTTTGATTTATAATAAAGCAGCAATGGACAACTAAAGAAATTTCTATTTTTAGTAACATCAGCCATTTTGAATGGAGGGTGGGGCTGTCGGACACAATTTTGAAATGGGACTACCTAGGGACCATCCCTGCCAGGTTTGGTGTAATTTGGTTCAGCAGTTTCAGAGAAAAAGATTTAAATGTGATCTTTTATTAAAATATGCCTAATTTGCATAATTGGTATAAATCGGCTGAAAGAAAATTTCACAGAAAAACCCGGAATATATGTTAAACTACTCATTGTCATGTAGCTGCAGTTAAAATATGAGCTCATTTTGATTTATAATAAAGCAGCAATGGACAATTGAAGAAATTTTTATTTTTATTAACAACAGCCATCTTGAATGGAGGGTGGGGCTGTCAGACACAATTTTGAAATGGGACTATCCTAGCCAAATTTGGTTTGATTTGGTTCAGCAGTTTCAGAGAAGATGATTTAAATGTGATCTTTTATCAAAATATACCTAATTTGCATAATCGGTATAAATCGGCTGAAAGAAAAATTCACAGAAAAACCCGGAATATATGTTAAACTACTCATTGCCATGTAGCTACAGTTAAAATTTGAGCTCATTTTGGTTTATACTAAAGCAGCAATGGACAATTGAAGAAATTTCTATTTTTAGTAACAGCAGCCATCTTGAATGGAGGGCAGGGCTGTCGGACACAATTTTGAAAGGGATCCACCCATGGATCATCCCTGCCAGGTTTGGTGTAATTTGGCTCAGCGGTTTCAGAGAAGAAGATTTAAATGTGATCTTTTATCAAAATATACCTAATTTGCATAATTGGTATAAATCGGCTGAAAGAAAAATGTCACAAAAAAACCCGGAATATATGTTAAACTACTCCTTGCCATGTAGCTGCAGTTAAAATTTGTTAAAATTTGAGCTCATTTTGACTTGTACTAAAGCAGCAATGGACAATTGAAGAAATTTCTATTTTTAGTAACAGCAGCCATCTTGAATGGAAGGCGGGGCTGTTGGACACAATTTTGAAATGGGACTACCCTAGAACTATTCCAGCCAAATTTGGTTTGATTTGGTTCAGTGGTTTCAGAGAAGAAGATTTAAATGTGATCTTTTATCAAAATATGCTTAATTTGCATAATCGGTATAAATAGGCTGAAAGAAAAATTTCACAGAAAAACCCAGAATAAATGTTAAACTACTCATTACCATGTAGCTGCAGTTAAAATTTGATCTCATTTTGGTTTATACTAAAGCAGCAATGGACAATTGAAGAAATTTCTATTTTTAGTAACAGCAGCCATCTTGAATGGAGGACACAATGTTGAAAGGGAACCACCCAGGGACCATCCCTGCCAGGTTTGGTGTAATTTGGTTCAGCAGTTTCAGAGAAAAAGATTTAAATGTGATCTTTTATTAAAATATGCCTAATTTGCATAATTGGTATAAATCGGCTGAAAGAAAATTTCACAGAAAAACCCGGAATATATGTTAAACTACTCATTGTCATGTAGCTGCAAGTTAAAATTTGAGTTCATTTTGATTTATAATAAAGCAGCAATGGACAACTAAAGAAATTTCTATTTTTAGTAACATCAGCCATTTTGAATGGAGGGTGGGGCTGTCGGACACAATTTTGAAATGGGACTACCTAGGGACCATCCCTGCCAGGTTTGGTGTAATTTGGTTCAGCAGTTTCAGAGAAAAAGATTTAAATGTGATCTTTTATTAAAATATGCCTAATTTGCATAATTGGTATAAATCGGCTGAAAGAAAATTTCACAGAAAAACCCGGAATATATGTTAAACTACTCATTGTCATGTAGCTGCAGTTAAAATATGAGCTCATTTTGATTTATAATAAAGCAGCAATGGACAATTGAAGAAATTTTTATTTTTATTAACAACAGCCATCTTGAATGGAGGGTGGGGCTGTCAGACACAATTTTGAAATGGGACTATCCTAGGACTATCCCAGCCAAATTTGGTTTGATTTGGTTCAGCAGTTTCAGAGAAGATGATTTAAATGTGATCTTTTATCAAAATATACCTAATTTGCATAATCGGTATAAATAGGCTGAAAGAAAAATTTCACAGAAAAACCCAGAATAAATGTTAAACTACTCATTACCATGTAGCTGCAGTTAAAATTTGATCTCATTTTGGTTTATACTAAAGCAGCAATGGACAATTGAAGAAATTTCTATTTTTAGTAACAGCAGCCATCTTGAATGGAGGACACAATGTTGAAAGGGAACCACCCAGGGACCATCCCTGCCAGGTTTGGTGTAATTTGGTTCAGCAGTTTCAGAGAAAAAGATTTAAATGTGATCTTTTATTAAAATATGCCTAATTTGCATAATTGGTATAAATCGGCTGAAAGAAAATTTCACAGAAAAACCCGGAATATATGTTAAACTACTCATTGTCATGTAGCTGCAAGTTAAAATTTGAGTTCATTTTGATTTATAATAAAGCAGCAATGGACAACTAAAGAAATTTCTATTTTTAGTAACATCAGCCATTTTGAATGGAGGGTGGAGCTGTCGGACACAATTTTGAAATGGGACTACCTAGGGACCATCCCTGCCAGGTTTGGTGTAATTTGGTTCAGCAGTTTCAGAGAAAAAGATTTAAATGTGATCTTTTATTAAAATATGCCTAATTTGCATAATTGGTATAAATCGGCTGAAAGAAAATTTCACAGAAAAACCCGGAATATATGTTAAACTACTCATTGTCATGTAGCTGCAGTTAAAATATGAGCTCATTTTGATTTATAATAAAGCAGCAATGGACAATTGAAGAAATTTTTATTTTTATTAACAACAGCCATCTTGAATGGAGGGTGGGGCTGTCAGACACAATTTTGAAATGGGACTATCCTAGGACTATCCCAGCCAAATTTGGTTTGATTTGGTTCAGCAGTTTCAGAGAAGATGATTCAAATGTGATCTTTTATCAAAATATACCTAATTTGCATAATCGGTATAAATCGGCTGAAAGAAAAATTCACAGAAAAACCCGGAATATATGTTAAACTACTCATTGCCATGTAGCTACAGTTAAAATTTGAGCTCATTTTGGTTTATACTAAAGCAGCAATGGACAATTGAAGAAATTTCTATTTTTAGTAACAGCAGCCATCTTGAATGGAGGGCAGGGCTGTCGGACACAATTTTGAAAGGGATCCACCCATGGATCATCCCTGCCAGGTTTGGTGTAATTTGGCTCAGCGGTTTCAGAGAAGAAGATTTAAATGTGATCTTTTATCAAAATATACCTAATTTGCATAATTGGTATAAATCGGCTGAAAGAAAAATGTCACAAAAAAACCCGGAATATATGTTAAACTACTCCTTGCCATGTAGCTGCAGTTAAAATTTGTTAAAATTTGAGCTCATTTTGACTTGTACTAAAGCAGCAATGGACAATTGAAGAAATTTCTATTTTTAGTAACAGCAGCCATCTTGAATGGAAGGCGGGGCTGTCGGACACAATTTTGAAATGGGACTACCCTAGAACTATTCCAGCCAAATTTGGTTTGATTTGGTTCAGTGGTTTCAGAGAAGAAGATTTAAATGTGATCTTTTATCAAAATATGCTTAATTTGCATAATCGGTATAAATAGGCTGAAAGAAAAATTTCACAGAAAAACCCAGAATAAATGTTAAACTACTCATTACCATGTAGCTGCAGTTAAAATTTGATCTCATTTTGGTTTATACTAAAGCAGCAATGGACAATTGAAGAAATTTCTATTTTTAGTAACAGCAGCCATCTTGAATGGAGGACACAATGTTGAAAGGGAACCACCCAGGGACCATCCCTGCCAGGTTTGGTGTAATTTGGTTCAGCAGTTTCAGAGAAAAAGATTTAAATGTGATCTTTTATTAAAATATGCCTAATTTGCATAATTGGTATAAATCGGCTGAAAGAAAATTTCACAGAAAAACCCGGAATATATGTTAAACTACTCATTGTCATGTAGCTGCAAGTTAAAATTTGAGTTCATTTTGATTTATAATAAAGCAGCAATGGACAACTAAAGAAATTTCTATTTTTAGTAACATCAGCCATTTTGAATGGAGGGTGGGGCTGTCGGACACAATTTTGAAATGGGACTACCTAGGGACCATCCCTGCCAGGTTTGGTGTAATTTGGTTCAGCAGTTTCAGAGAAAAAGATTTAAATGTGATCTTTTATTAAAATATGCCTAATTTGCATAATTGGTATAAATCGGCTGAAAGAAAATTTCACAGAAAAACCCGGAATATATGTTAAACTACTCATTGTCATGTAGCTGCAGTTAAAATATGAGCTCATTTTGATTTATAATAAAGCAGCAATGGACAATTGAAGAAATTTTTATTTTTATTAACAACAGCCATCTTGAATGGAGGGTGGGGCTGTCAGACACAATTTTGAAATGGGACTATCCTAGGACTATCCCAGCCAAATTTGGTTTGATTTGGTTCAGCAGTTTCAGAGAAGATGATTTAAATGTGATCTTTTATCAAAATATACCTAATTTGCATAATCGGTATAAATCGGCTGAAAGAAAAATTCACAGAAAAACCCGGAATATATGTTAAACTACTCATTGCCATGTAGCTACAGTTAAAATTTGAGCTCATTTTGGTTTATACTAAAGCAGCAATGGACAATTGAAGAAATTTCTATTTTTAGTAACAGCAGCCATCTTGAATGGAGGGCAGGGCTGTCGGACACAATTTTGAAAGGGATCCACCCATGGATCATCCCTGCCAGGTTTGGTGTAATTTGGCTCAGCGGTTTCAGAGAAGAAGATTTAAATGTGATCTTTTATCAAAATATACCTAATTTGCATAATTGGTATAAATCGGCTGAAAGAAAAATGTCACAAAAAAACCCGGAATATATGTTAAACTACTCCTTGCCATGTAGCTGCAGTTAAAATTTGTTAAAATTTGAGCTCATTTTGACTTGTACTAAAGCAGCAATGGACAATTGAAGAAATTTCTATTTTTAGTAACAGCAGCCATCTTGAATGGAAGGCGGGGCTGTTGGACACAATTTTGAAATGGGACTACCCTAGAACTATTCCAGCCAAATTTGGTTTGATTTGGTTCAGTGGTTTCAGAGAAGAAGATTTAAATGTGATCTTTTATCAAAATATGCTTAATTTGCATAATCGGTATAAATAGGCTGAAAGAAAAATTTCACAGAAAAACCCAGAATAAATGTTAAACTACTCATTACCATGTAGCTGCAGTTAAAATTTGATCTCATTTTGGTTTATACTAAAGCAGCAATGGACAATTGAAGAAATTTCTATTTTTAGTAACAGCAGCCATCTTGAATGGAGGACACAATGTTGAAAGGGAACCACCCAGGGACCATCCCTGCCAGGTTTGGTGTAATTTGGTTCAGCAGTTTCAGAGAAAAAGATTTAAATGTGATCTTTTATTAAAATATGCCTAATTTGCATAATTGGTATAAATCGGCTGAAAGAAAATTTCACAGAAAAACCCGGAATATATGTTAAACTACTCATTGTCATGTAGCTGCAAGTTAAAATTTGAGTTCATTTTGATTTATAATAAAGCAGCAATGGACAACTAAAGAAATTTCTATTTTTAGTAACATCAGCCATTTTGAATGGAGGGTGGGGCTGTCGGACACAATTTTGAAATGGGACTACCTAGGGACCATCCCTGCCAGGTTTGGTGTAATTTGGTTCAGCAGTTTCAGAGAAAAAGATTTAAATGTGATCTTTTATTAAAATATGCCTAATTTGCATAATTGGTATAAATCGGCTGAAAGAAAATTTCACAGAAAAACCCGGAATATATGTTAAACTACTCATTGTCATGTAGCTGCAGTTAAAATATGAGCTCATTTTGATTTATAATAAAGCAGCAATGGACAATTGAAGAAATTTTTATTTTTATTAACAACAGCCATCTTGAATGGAGGGTGGGGCTGTCAGACACAATTTTGAAATGGGACTATCCTAGGACTATCCCAGCCAAATTTGGTTTGATTTGGTTCAGCAGTTTCAGAGAAGATGATTTAAATGTGATCTTTTATCAAAATATACCTAATTTGCATAATCGGTATAAATAGGCTGAAAGAAAAATTTCACAGAAAAACCCAGAATAAATGTTAAACTACTCATTACCATGTAGCTGCAGTTAAAATTTGATCTCATTTTGGTTTATACTAAAGCAGCAATGGACAATTGAAGAAATTTCTATTTTTAGTAACAGCAGCCATCTTGAATGGAGGACACAATGTTGAAAGGGAACCACCCAGGGACCATCCCTGCCAGGTTTGGTGTAATTTGGTTCAGCAGTTTCAGAGAAAAAGATTTAAATGTGATCTTTTATTAAAATATGCCTAATTTGCATAATTGGTATAAATCGGCTGAAAGAAAATTTCACAGAAAAACCCGGAATATATGTTAAACTACTCATTGTCATGTAGCTGCAAGTTAAAATTTGAGTTCATTTTGATTTATAATAAAGCAGCAATGGACAACTAAAGAAATTTCTATTTTTAGTAACATCAGCCATTTTGAATGGAGGGTGGGGCTGTCGGACACAATTTTGAAATGGGACTACCTAGGGACCATCCCTGCCAGGTTTGGTGTAATTTGGTTCAGCAGTTTCAGAGAAAAAGATTTAAATGTGATCTTTTATTAAAATATGCCTAATTTGCATAATTGGTATAAATCGGCTGAAAGAAAATTTCACAGAAAAACCCGGAATATATGTTAAACTACTCATTGTCATGTAGCTGCAGTTAAAATATGAGCTCATTTTGATTTATAATAAAGCAGCAATGGACAATTGAAGAAATTTTTATTTTTATTAACAACAGCCATCTTGAATGGAGGGTGGGGCTGTCAGACACAATTTTGAAATGGGACTATCCTAGGACTATCCCAGCCAAATTTGGTTTGATTTGGTTCAGCAGTTTCAGAGAAGATGATTTAAATGTGATCTTTTATCAAAATATACCTAATTTGCATAATCGGTATAAATCGGCTGAAAGAAAAATTCACAGAAAAACCCGGAATATATGTTAAACTACTCATTGCCATGTAGCTACAGTTAAAATTTGAGCTCATTTTGGTTTATACTAAAGCAGCAATGGACAATTGAAGAAATTTCTATTTTTAGTAACAGCAGCCATCTTGAATGGAGGGCAGGGCTGTCGGACACAATTTTGAAAGGGATCCACCCATGGATCATCCCTGCCAGGTTTGGTGTAATTTGGCTCAGCGGTTTCAGAGAAGAAGATTTAAATGTGATCTTTTATCAAAATATACCTAATTTGCATAATTGGTATAAATCGGCTGAAAGAAAAATGTCACAAAAAAACCCGGAATATATGTTAAACTACTCCTTGCCATGTAGCTGCAGTTAAAATTTGTTAAAATTTGAGCTCATTTTGACTTGTACTAAAGCAGCAATGGACAATTGAAGAAATTTCTATTTTTAGTAACAGCAGCCATCTTGAATGGAAGGCGGGGCTGTCGGACACAATTTTGAAATGGGACTACCCTAGAACTATTCCAGCCAAATTTGGTTTGATTTGGTTCAGTGGTTTCAGAGAAGAAGATTTAAATGTGATCTTTTATCAAAATATGCTTAATTTGCATAATCGGTATAAATAGGCTGAAAGAAAAATTTCACAGAAAAACCCAGAATAAATGTTAAACTACTCATTACCATGTAGCTGCAGTTAAAATTTGATCTCATTTTGGTTTATACTAAAGCAGCAATGGACAATTGAAGAAATTTCTATTTTTAGTAACAGCAGCCATCTTGAATGGAGGACACAATGTTGAAAGGGAACCACCCAGGGACCATCCCTGCCAGGTTTGGTGTAATTTGGTTCAGCAGTTTCAGAGAAAAAGATTTAAATGTGATCTTTTATTAAAATATGCCTAATTTGCATAATTGGTATAAATCGGCTGAAAGAAAATTTCACAGAAAAACCCGGAATATATGTTAAACTACTCATTGTCATGTAGCTGCAAGTTAAAATTTGAGTTCATTTTGATTTATAATAAAGCAGCAATGGACAACTAAAGAAATTTCTATTTTTAGTAACATCAGCCATTTTGAATGGAGGGTGGGGCTGTCGGACACAATTTTGAAATGGGACTACCTAGGGACCATCCCTGCCAGGTTTGGTGTAATTTGGTTCAGCAGTTTCAGAGAAAAAGATTTAAATGTGATCTTTTATTAAAATATGCCTAATTTGCATAATTGGTATAAATCGGCTGAAAGAAAATTTCACAGAAAAACCCGGAATATATGTTAAACTACTCATTGTCATGTAGCTGCAGTTAAAATATGAGCTCATTTTGATTTATAATAAAGCAGCAATGGACAATTGAAGAAATTTT
Source organism: Bathymodiolus brooksi (assembly GCA_963680875.1). Lineage (NCBI taxonomy): Eukaryota > Metazoa > Mollusca > Bivalvia > Mytilida > Modiolidae > Bathymodiolus > Bathymodiolus brooksi. The sequence continues at coordinate 65,190,237 of OY804576.1, read as the reverse complement.
TATTTTTATTAACAACAGCCATCTTGAATGGAGGGTGGGGCTGTCAGACACAATTTTGAAATGGGACTATCCTAGGACTATCCCAGCCAAATTTGGTTTGATTTGGTTCAGCAGTTTCAGAGAAGATGATTTAAATGTGATCTTTTATCAAAATATACCTAATTTGCATAATCGGTATAAATCGGCTGAAAGAAAAATTCACAGAAAAACCCGGAATATATGTTAAACTACTCATTGCCATGTAGCTACAGTTAAAATTTGAGCTCATTTTGGTTTATACTAAAGCAGCAATGGACAATTGAAGAAATTTCTATTTTTAGTAACAGCAGCCATCTTGAATGGAGGGCAGGGCTGTCGGACACAATTTTGAAAGGGATCCACCCATGGATCATCCCTGCCAGGTTTGGTGTAATTTGGCTCAGCGGTTTCAGAGAAGAAGATTTAAATGTGATCTTTTATCAAAATATACCTAATTTGCATAATTGGTATAAATCGGCTGAAAGAAAAATGTCACAAAAAAACCCGGAATATATGTTAAACTACTCCTTGCCATGTAGCTGCAGTTAAAATTTGTTAAAATTTGAGCTCATTTTGACTTGTACTAAAGCAGCAATGGACAATTGAAGAAATTTCTATTTTTAGTAACAGCAGCCATCTTGAATGGAAGGCGGGGCTGTTGGACACAATTTTGAAATGGGACTACCCTAGAACTATTCCAGCCAAATTTGGTTTGATTTGGTTCAGTGGTTTCAGAGAAGAAGATTTAAATGTGATCTTTTATCAAAATATGCTTAATTTGCATAATCGGTATAAATAGGCTGAAAGAAAAATTTCACAGAAAAACCCAGAATAAATGTTAAACTACTCATTACCATGTAGCTGCAGTTAAAATTTGATCTCATTTTGGTTTATACTAAAGCAGCAATGGACAATTGAAGAAATTTCTATTTTTAGTAACAGCAGCCATCTTGAATGGAGGACACAATGTTGAAAGGGAACCACCCAGGGACCATCCCTGCCAGGTTTGGTGTAATTTGGTTCAGCAGTTTCAGAGAAAAAGATTTAAATGTGATCTTTTATTAAAATATGCCTAATTTGCATAATTGGTATAAATCGGCTGAAAGAAAATTTCACAGAAAAACCCGGAATATATGTTAAACTACTCATTGTCATGTAGCTGCAAGTTAAAATTTGAGTTCATTTTGATTTATAATAAAGCAGCAATGGACAACTAAAGAAATTTCTATTTTTAGTAACATCAGCCATTTTGAATGGAGGGTGGGGCTGTCGGACACAATTTTGAAATGGGACTACCTAGGGACCATCCCTGCCAGGTTTGGTGTAATTTGGTTCAGCAGTTTCAGAGAAAAAGATTTAAATGTGATCTTTTATTAAAATATGCCTAATTTGCATAATTGGTATAAATCGGCTGAAAGAAAATTTCACAGAAAAACCCGGAATATATGTTAAACTACTCATTGTCATGTAGCTGCAGTTAAAATATGAGCTCATTTTGATTTATAATAAAGCAGCAATGGACAATTGAAGAAATTTTTATTTTTATTAACAACAGCCATCTTGAATGGAGGGTGGGGCTGTCAGACACAATTTTGAAATGGGACTATCCTAGGACTATCCCAGCCAAATTTGGTTTGATTTGGTTCAGCAGTTTCAGAGAAGATGATTTAAATGTGATCTTTTATCAAAATATACCTAATTTGCATAATCGGTATAAATAGGCTGAAAGAAAAATTTCACAGAAAAACCCAGAATAAATGTTAAACTACTCATTACCATGTAGCTGCAGTTAAAATTTGATCTCATTTTGGTTTATACTAAAGCAGCAATGGACAATTGAAGAAATTTCTATTTTTAGTAACAGCAGCCATCTTGAATGGAGGACACAATGTTGAAAGGGAACCACCCAGGGACCATCCCTGCCAGGTTTGGTGTAATTTGGTTCAGCAGTTTCAGAGAAAAAGATTTAAATGTGATCTTTTATTAAAATATGCCTAATTTGCATAATTGGTATAAATCGGCTGAAAGAAAATTTCACAGAAAAACCCGGAATATATGTTAAACTACTCATTGTCATGTAGCTGCAAGTTAAAATTTGAGTTCATTTTGATTTATAATAAAGCAGCAATGGACAACTAAAGAAATTTCTATTTTTAGTAACATCAGCCATTTTGAATGGAGGGTGGGGCTGTCGGACACAATTTTGAAATGGGACTACCTAGGGACCATCCCTGCCAGGTTTGGTGTAATTTGGTTCAGCAGTTTCAGAGAAAAAGATTTAAATGTGATCTTTTATTAAAATATGCCTAATTTGCATAATTGGTATAAATCGGCTGAAAGAAAATTTCACAGAAAAACCCGGAATATATGTTAAACTACTCATTGTCATGTAGCTGCAGTTAAAATATGAGCTCATTTTGATTTATAATAAAGCAGCAATGGACAATTGAAGAAATTTTTATTTTTATTAACAACAGCCATCTTGAATGGAGGGTGGGGCTGTCAGACACAATTTTGAAATGGGACTATCCTAGGACTATCCCAGCCAAATTTGGTTTGATTTGGTTCAGCAGTTTCAGAGAAGATGATTTAAATGTGATCTTTTATCAAAATATACCTAATTTGCATAATCGGTATAAATCGGCTGAAAGAAAAATTCACAGAAAAACCCAGAATATATGTTAAACTACTCATTGCCATGTAGCTACAGTTAAAATTTGAGCTCATTTTGGTTTATACTAAAGCAGCAATGGACAATTGAAGAAATTTCTATTTTTAGTAACAGCAGCCATCTTGAATGGAGGGCAGGGCTGTCGGACACAATTTTGAAAGGGATCCACCCATGGATCATCCCTGCCAGGTTTGGTGTAATTTGGCTCAGCGGTTTCAGAGAAGAAGATTTAAATGTGATCTTTTATCAAAATATACCTAATTTGCATAATTGGTATAAATCGGCTGAAAGAAAAATGTCACAAAAAAACCCGGAATATATGTTAAACTACTCCTTGCCATGTAGCTGCAGTTAAAATTTGTTAAAATTTGAGCTCATTTTGACTTGTACTAAAGCAGCAATGGACAATTGAAGAAATTTCTATTTTTAGTAACAGCAGCCATCTTGAATGGAAGGCGGGGCTGTCGGACACAATTTTGAAATGGGACTACCCTAGAACTATTCCAGCCAAATTTGGTTTGATTTGGTTCAGTGGTTTCAGAGAAGAAGATTTAAATGTGATCTTTTATCAAAATATGCTTAATTTGCATAATCGGTATAAATAGGCTGAAAGAAAAATTTCACAGAAAAACCCAGAATAAATGTTAAACTACTCATTACCATGTAGCTGCAGTTAAAATTTGATCTCATTTTGGTTTATACTAAAGCAGCAATGGACAATTGAAGAAATTTCTATTTTTAGTAACAGCAGCCATCTTGAATGGAGGACACAATGTTGAAAGGGAACCACCCAGGGACCATCCCTGCCAGGTTTGGTGTAATTTGGTTCAGCAGTTTCAGAGAAAAAGATTTAAATGTGATCTTTTATTAAAATATGCCTAATTTGCATAATTGGTATAAATCGGCTGAAAGAAAATTTCACAGAAAAACCCGGAATATATGTTAAACTACTCATTGTCATGTAGCTGCAAGTTAAAATTTGAGTTCATTTTGATTTATAATAAAGCAGCAATGGACAACTAAAGAAATTTCTATTTTTAGTAACATCAGCCATTTTGAATGGAGGGTGGGGCTGTCGGACACAATTTTGAAATGGGACTACCTAGGGACCATCCCTGCCAGGTTTGGTGTAATTTGGTTCAGCAGTTTCAGAGAAAAAGATTTAAATGTGATCTTTTATTAAAATATGCCTAATTTGCATAATTGGTATAAATCGGCTGAAAGAAAATTTCACAGAAAAACCCGGAATATATGTTAAACTACTCATTGTCATGTAGCTGCAGTTAAAATATGAGCTCATTTTGATTTATAATAAAGCAGCAATGGACAATTGAAGAAATTTTTATTTTTATTAACAACAGCCATCTTGAATGGAGGGTGGGGCTGTCAGACACAATTTTGAAATGGGACTATCCTAGGACTATCCCAGCCAAATTTGGTTTGATTTGGTTCAGCAGTTTCAGAGAAGATGATTTAAATGTGATCTTTTATCAAAATATACCTAATTTGCATAATCGGTATAAATCGGCTGAAAGAAAAATTCACAGAAAAACCCGGAATATATGTTAAACTACTCATTGCCATGTAGCTACAGTTAAAATTTGAGCTCATTTTGGTTTATACTAAAGCAGCAATGGACAATTGAAGAAATTTCTATTTTTAGTAACAGCAGCCATCTTGAATGGAGGGCAGGGCTGTCGGACACAATTTTGAAAGGGATCCACCCATGGATCATCCCTGCCAGGTTTGGTGTAATTTGGCTCAGCGGTTTCAGAGAAGAAGATTTAAATGTGATCTTTTATCAAAATATACCTAATTTGCATAATTGGTATAAATCGGCTGAAAGAAAAATGTCACAAAAAAACCCGGAATATATGTTAAACTACTCCTTGCCATGTAGCTGCAGTTAAAATTTGTTAAAATTTGAGCTCATTTTGACTTGTACTAAAGCAGCAATGGACAATTGAAGAAATTTCTATTTTTAGTAACAGCAGCCATCTTGAATGGAAGGCGGGGCTGTCGGACACAATTTTGAAATGGGACTACCCTAGAACTATTCCAGCCAAATTTGGTTTGATTTGGTTCAGTGGTTTCAGAGAAGAAGATTTAAATGTGATCTTTTATCAAAATATGCTTAATTTGCATAATCGGTATAAATAGGCTGAAAGAAAAATTTCACAGAAAAACCCAGAATAAATGTTAAACTACTCATTACCATGTAGCTGCAGTTAAAATTTGATCTCATTTTGGTTTATACTAAAGCAGCAATGGACAATTGAAGAAATTTCTATTTTTAGTAACAGCAGCCATCTTGAATGGAGGACACAATGTTGAAAGGGAACCACCCAGGGACCATCCCTGCCAGGTTTGGTGTAATTTGGTTCAGCAGTTTCAGAGAAAAAGATTTAAATGTGATCTTTTATTAAAATATGCCTAATTTGCATAATTGGTATAAATCGGCTGAAAGAAAATTTCACTGAAAAACCCGGAATATATGTTAAACTACTCATTGTCATGTAGCTGCAAGTTAAAATTTGAGTTCATTTTGATTTATAATAAAGCAGCAATGGACAACTAAAGAAATTTCTATTTTTAGTAACATCAGCCATTTTGAATGGAGGGTGGGGCTGTCGGACACAATTTTGAAATGGGACTACCTAGGGACCATCCCTGCCAGGTTTGGTGTAATTTGGTTCAGCAGTTTCAGAGAAAAAGATTTAAATGTGATCTTTTATTAAAATATGCCTAATTTGCATAATTGGTATAAATCGGCTGAAAGAAAATTTCACAGAAAAACCCGGAATATATGTTAAACTACTCATTGTCATGTAGCTGCAGTTAAAATATGAGCTCATTTTGATTTATAATAAAGCAGCAATGGACAATTGAAGAAATTTTTATTTTTATTAACAACAGCCATCTTGAATGGAGGGTGGGGCTGTCAGACACAATTTTGAAATGGGACTATCCCAGCCAAATTTGGTTTGATTTGGTTCAGCAGTTTCAGAGAAGATGATTTAAATGTGATCTTTTATCAAAATATACCTAATTTGCATAATCGGTATAAATCGGCTGAAAGAAAAATTCACAGAAAAACCCGGAATATATGTTAAACTACTCATTGCCATGTAGCTACAGTTAAAATTTGAGCTCATTTTGGTTTATACTAAAGCAGCAATGGACAATTGAAGAAATTTCTATTTTTAGTAACAGCAGCCATCTTGAATGGAGGGCAGGGCTGTCGGACACAATTTTGAAAGGGATCCACCCATGGATCATCCCTGCCAGGTTTGGTGTAATTTGGCTCAGCGGTTTCAGAGAAGAAGATTTAAATGTGATCTTTTATCAAAATATACCTAATTTGCATAATTGGTATAAATCGGCTGAAAGAAAAATGTCACAAAAAAACCCGGAATATATGTTAAACTACTCCTTGCCATGTAGCTGCAGTTAAAATTTGTTAAAATTTGAGCTCATTTTGACTTGTACTAAAGCAGCAATGGACAATTGAAGAAATTTCTATTTTTAGTAACAGCAGCCATCTTGAATGGAAGGCGGGGCTGTCGGACACAATTTTGAAATGGGACTACCCTAGAACTATTCCAGCCAAATTTGGTTTGATTTGGTTCAGTGGTTTCAGAGAAGAAGATTTAAATGTGATCTTTTATCAAAATATGCTTAATTTGCATAATCGGTATAAATAGGCTGAAAGAAAAATTTCACAGAAAAACCCAGAATAAATGTTAAACTACTCATTACCATGTAGCTGCAGTTAAAATTTGATCTCATTTTGGTTTATACTAAAGCAGCAATGGACAATTGAAGAAATTTCTATTTTTAGTAACAGCAGCCATCTTGAATGGAGGACACAATGTTGAAAGGGAACCACCCAGGGACCATCCCTGCCAGGTTTGGTGTAATTTGGTTCAGCAGTTTCAGAGAAAAAGATTTAAATGTGATCTTTTATCAAAATATGCCTAATTTGCATAATCGGTATAAATAGGCTGAAAGAAAAATTTCACAAAAAACCCCGGAATATATTTTAAACTACTCCTTGCCATGTAACTGCAGTTAAAATTTGATCTCATTTTGGTTTATACTAAAGCAGCAATGGACAATTGAAGAAATTTCTATTTTTAGTAACAGCAGCCATCTTGAATGGAAGGTGGGGCTGTCGGACACAATTTTGAAATGGGACTACCCTAGAACTATTCCAGCCAAATTTGGTTTGATTTGGTTCAGTGGTTTCAGAGAAGAAGATTTAAATGTGATCTTTTATCAAAATATGCTTAATTTGCATAATCGGTATAAATAGGCTGAAAGAAAAATTTCACAGAAAAACCCAGAATAAATGTTAAACTACTCATTACCATGTAGCTGCAGTTAAAATTTGATCTCATTTTGGTTTATACTAAAGCAGCAATGGACAATTGAAGAAATTTCTATTTTTAGTAACAGCAGCCATCTTGAATGGAGGACACAATGTTGAAAGGGAACCACCCAGGGACCATCCCTGCCAGGTTTGGTGTAATTTGGTTCAGCAGTTTCAGAGAAAAAGATTTAAATGTGATCTTTTATCAAAATATGCCTAATTTGCATAATCGGTATAAATAGGCTGAAAGAAAAATTTCACAGAAAAACCCAGAATAAATGTTAAACTACTCATTACCATGTAGCTGCAGTTAAAATTTGATCTCATTTTGGTTTATACTAAAGCAGCAATGGACAATTGAAGAAATTTCTATTTTTAGTAACAGCAGCCATCTTGAATGGAGGACACAATGTTGAAAGGGAACCACCCAGGGACCATCCCTGCCAGGTTTGGTGTAATTTGGTTCAGCAGTTTCAGAGAAAAAGATTTAAATGTGATCTTTTATCAAAATATGCTTAATTTGCATAATCGGTATAAATAGGCTGAAAGAAAAATTTCACAAAAAACCCCGGAATATATTTTAAACTACTCCTTGCCATGTAGCTGCAGTTAAAATTTGAGCTCATTTTGAGTTGTACTAAAGCAGCAATGGACAATTGAAGAAATTTCTATTTTTGGTAACAGCAGCCATCTTGAATGGAGGGCAGGGCTGTCGGACACAATTTTGAAAGGGACCCACCCTGCCAGGTTTGGTTTAATTTGGCTCAGCGGTTTCAGAGGAGAAGATTTAAATGTGAAAGTTTATGACGTACGACGGACGGACGCCATGTGATGGCAAAAGCTCACTTGGCCTTTGGCCAGGTGAGCTAAAAAGGAAATCTCAGACCAGCCTTGTCCCTTTGTTTTTAACATCAGTATAACATGAGGAACTCAGATGTAGTAACTATTAAAGACATTGATAATGTCATTGGTGAAATCAATTGTTTGAAGTTTTATTGAAATGCTAATGCTGCTTTTGCAAATCCAATATTCTGTGTACCGTAAAACCTGTTTTGAGAGACAACTACTTCAGGTAACAGTATGTGATCTCTTAAGACAGGTGACCTTTCAAAAGAGGTTTGTTTAATGTTGTTTCATTGTAGCAACTCAGAAAAGGTGGTAATCTCTCTTCAGAGATGTAAAATATTTGTTTAAGTAGCAAAATGGCCAGTATTATCAATGTAGGAACAATCTTTGAAAGAAGAAGAAAGCATTAACTGGGTGGTCAAAATAAGTTGATCATTGTTGTTTCATAGACAAACAGAAGGACCAAAAACAAGATTTACTTCAGTAATTAAATAACAGTTGTGGGAGGCTTGATAAACAAATATGGGTATAATGTTAAACTTTTGGCAATATCTTTATCATGATGTGAGGTATAATTTACTATGACAGGTGATATCAATTTATACTACAGAACTGAGAAAGATAAATAACGTGTCATAAAATTGTGTGTATGATACATTTTACATCATCAAATTTCATCAATATATAAGATATCACTTTCTTACAGAATTGTTTTCATGTACTGATTCTTTAAAAAAATATTCAACAGAATAATAGCAATGAGAAAAATTACTTCATCATTTGAGAGAAATATAATTAACATTACTTCTTCAAATGGTTAATTACCCTAATGAAATCTTCTATATGTATTGTCTGTATAGCCTTAATCTGGAGTAGTAGAGCTTGATTTTAAAGTTAAACCTGTCTTATGTGACCTTCCAAGCGAACATTAAAATAGGGTTACATAAGACGGGTGGTCGCTAAATACAGGTATAATTAATATGAAATGGACTGTGATGAGAAATAAAAACTAGAGGCTCCCAGGAGCCTGTATAGCTTACCTGGGTATAATAACAACATCAGTCAATAAAACTTGATAACTTCGGTAAAAAAAATTAACAAATGTAGCCTTCGTCATTGCAGACCCCTTCTACAAAAAAATGTGGGCAGGGGTTCCCCCTTTAATGTAAGTTATCAAAATTGCTGTAAAAAAACATATATGTCAATGATTCTCAAAATTTAGCTTTTCCTACTTCACATTTTGTAATAAAGTTGCTTCCCTTTGATTATTTGAGTAACCAAAGGCAGTGAGTCAACAAAAAAATGCATTTCAAGAGGAATAACTCTTCACAGTTGTCGCATATTTTTAACTGTGGGAAATTTTTTGTAGATCTTGACATGCTGAACATTTTTGCAGTTTAAACTTTCCCTCTATCTCTAATAGTTTTTGAGATACAAGATGATAGTATTAAAATTGAGAACATTTTGATGAAAAAAGGGCAATAACTCCAAAATGGGTAATGGGATTTACTTCAAAATTGCAGGGTAGGAAGATCTTGACATGCTGCAATTTTTTGCAATTTAAACTTAACCTTTATCTCTTATAGTTTTTGAAATAAAAGACGAAAAGTATTATTTTTTTTTTTATAAATTTGATGAAAAAAGGGCAAGAACTCCAAGATGGGTAATCAGATTTACGTCAAAATTGCAGGTAAAAAAAAAAATTGATCGAAGGGCCGAACCGCCAGACACATTTTTGGAAGAGAACCATCCAATGACTATTTCATCAAAATTTTGTTCTTATTGAGCAAATGGTTTCAGACAAAAAGATTTTTATGGGAATTTCCCATAGGGTCCTATGTTAAATTAAGTTCGGCTGTGGTGGCCATCTTGGTCGGTGTTCTGAAATGCCGGACACAATTTTGGAAGAGGACCACCCAAGAATCATTTCAGCAAAGTTTGGTTGAGATTGGCTCAGTAGTTTCAGAGGAGAAGATTTTTTTTAAATTTCATCCCCCCTTTTTTCTAATTTGCATAATCGGTCAAAATCGACAAAAGTTCAAAGTTCATAAAAAATCCCGTAATATATGTTAAAAAGCTGATCATTATGCTTATACAGTTCAAATTTGGGCACTTTCTGGCTTAAAATAGAGCAGTTTTGGCCATTTGAAGAAATTTCTATTTTTAGTCATGGCGGCCATCTTGGATACAGGACGGCGCTGACGGACACAATTTTGAAAGGGGATCACCCAAGGATCATTTCAGCAACGTTTGGTTGAGATTGGCTCTGTAGTTTCAGAGGAGAAGATTTTTTTTAATTTCACCCCCCCTTTTTTCTAATTTGCATAATCGGTCAAAATCGGCAAAAGTTCAAAGTTCATAAAAATCCCATAATATATGTTAAAAAGCTCATCATTATGCTTATACAGTTCAAATTTGGGCACTTTCTGGCTTAAAATAGAGCAGTTTTGGCCATTTGAAGAAATTTCTATTTTTAGTAATGGTGGCCATCTTGGATACAGGACGGCGCTGACGGACACCAATTTGAAAGGGGACCACCTAAGGATCATTTCAGCAAAGTTTGGTTGAGATTGGCTCAGTAGTTTCAGAGGAGAAGATTTTTTTTTAAATTTCATCCCCCCTTTTTTCTAATTTGCATAATCGGTCAAAATGGGTGATGGGATTTATTTCAATATTGCAGGGTAGGTAGATCTTGACATGCTGCACATTTTTGCAATTTAAACTTAACATCTATCTCTAAATAGTTTTTGAAATATAAGATGAAAAGTATTAAAATTAAAAAAAAAAAATTGATGAAAAAAGGGCAATAACTCCAAGATCGGTGATCAAATTTACTTCAAAATTGCAGGGTAGGTAGATCTTGACATGCTGAACATGTTTGCAGTTTGAACTTACCACCTGTCTCTTATAGTTTTCGAAATAAAGGACGAAAAGTATTAAAATTTTGAAAATTTGATTAAAAAAGGGAAACAACTCCAAAATGGGTAATGGGATTTACTTCAAAATTGCAGGGTGGGTAGATCTTGATATGCTGCACAATTTTGCAATTTAAAGTTAACCTTTATCTCTTATAGTTTTTGAAATATAAGACGAAAAGTATTAAAATTTTACAAATTTGATGAAAAAAGGGCAATAACTCCAAGATGGGCAATCAGATTTACTTCAAAATTGCAGGGTAGGTAGATCTTGATGTGCTGATCATTTTTACTCCTTGTCAGATTTTTGATATTATTAACGGTTTTTGAGTTATTACCCAAAACCTGCAATTTTACCATATGTTCTATTTTTAGTAACAGCGGCCATGTTGGTTGGTGCACGGCATCACCAGACACATTTTTGAAACTAGACACCCTAGTGATGATTCAGACCAAGTTTGGTTTCCATTGGTCTAGTACTTTCAGAGGAGAAGATTTTTGAAAAAGTTTACGACGTACGACGGACGCCAAGTGATGGCAATAGCTCACGTGACCCTTTGGGTGAGGTGAGCTAATTAAAACCTCATTTGAATTTTTTTATTTTCTAATGAATGTACATTTGTATTAGGATTGTAGTCGACACATATTAGTAATTACTGCGTTTTATTTATTCATCTTGTTGGGAAATTAAAAGGTCATCATTATAGTCCAGAATTTTATCCAAGAATAGAATCAAATTACGAAACATATAATGAAAGACAATTAATTGCATTGTAATCGGATGAGAATATTGACAATAAAGATTCAAGAAACAAGTCAACAAAATAGCAGATACTGTAAAAACAAACAAGTTTACCTTGAACAGGTAACCATCTCACAAACAATTACTAAAACAAGAAAGAGAAACCTGCCCGTAGTTTCCATTATTTTGTATATTTGGAACCAAATTTTAACACTTTTCCAAAGTTTTTGTTTTGTCAAGAAAAATGCACTAATGACATTTTAACAAGTACATGTATAGGGTATATAAATATTTTTGATATTGACAGCAGCGCATCACTAATACAAGTGTAGACCAAGGTACATGTACCACCTGTTCGCTGTAAATCGCTTGTGTTATGTCTTTCTCCCAGAAAATAAACTAAAACAAAGAACAGTGAAACCTGTCTAAACAGAACCTCATATGGACAAAACCTGTCTAAACAACCTCATATGGACAAAACCTGCCTAAACAGAACCTCATATTGGCAAAACCTGTCTAAACAGAACCTCATATGGACAAAACCTGTCTAAACAGAACCTCATATGGACAAAACCTGTCTAAACAGAACCTCATATGGACAAAACCTGTCTAAACAGAATCTCATATGGACAAAACCTGTCTAAACAGAACCTCATATGGACAAAACCTGTCTAAACAGAACCTCATATGGACAAAACCTGTCTAAACAGAACCTCATATGGACAAAACCTGTCTAAACAGAACCTCATAGTCATATGGACAAAACCTGTCTAAACAGAACCTCATATGGACAAAACCTGTCTAAACAGAACCTCATATGGACAAGCTTTTGTATTTGGAATAGACAGATGTTCGGTTTATACAGGTTTCACTGAACCTGGAAACTGACATAAATTACAGTGACATTTGCATATATATATGCACATGTACCTTCCATCATCAATGTGTGGACCAAATATGGTGAATCTAGGTTATATATGGATAGAGAAACTGACCTAATCAAGAAAACTTGAGGTAAATTTAACAAAATCAGTAACCATGAAAATGAGGTCAAGGTCAGCTGACATATGCTTTGCTCACATGTACATGTACACATGATCAATGTGTGGAATAAGTATGATGAACTTAGGTGGTATGGTAATGGAGAAACTAACAAATTTGATTTAAATTTAATGAAGTACAGGTACAAAATGTATGTAGATTATCAAAATGATGTCAATGTCAGGTGGCCGAGTGGTTTCGGTTTATGACGTCTGACCACAAGCTTAGCACCCCTAACGTTGAGTTCATACCCCTAATACCCTTCTCAAGTGTTAAGATTTCTAGACACCTATATAAGACAGAGAGTTTCACTGATCAGTTCACTATATCTGTCTAGGCTTTACTCCTATAATAAGTTTAGTAGTTGTGATATAGCTGAAAAATTCAGTGACAATAAAAACTGGGTTATGGTCTTTAATGCCACTTCATTAATATTTCAGCAATATTGTGGTGGCAAAAATGCTGATAAATCAATAAACACTACAAGTTAGTATGGTTTGGAGAGGTTAGACTGTTCATATGTCTAACAAACACTTGACATGTACTTGAGTTATAACAAACTTACTAACTGGAAACGAGGCTCATATTTAAAGGATACAGTAGCGGAAATGGTAATTATGTAAAGAGATTATTTCATTACAGTTATACAATGTATGTATAACTATAATCTATAGGGAGAAATGGTGTTTAATGCCACTTTCAACAATATTTCAGTTATATTGAGGCTACAATCTATATGTAACAAATATTTTTAATCAAATTAAACAGAAAAAAGTCTATGGACTTGGACATGTCTTCAGATAATATATATGTGCTATTGTGGTAATATCATGGAATTTGTAGGTCCTCCACACAACAAACAGAAGAATACATTTCTTCATATTGTTACCATGGATATTATACATACATGTACATGTATTAATAGGAAATGAAATTAATATATAATGCTTCATAAAATTGACTGTAGTTACTTGACTTGGGTGTAACAGTTTAATTAATAATTACATAAGTGCACATTGAAGTTATGAAGTGGGTGCTTAAAGAGGGCAGAGGGCCACATGAATTTGAAGGCAGGGTACTGCTTCCCCCTTTCCCATTTCCTTCTAACAAGGACAATATAAAAGATAAATTAGAAGACTACAATTAAAAGCTGAAATGGATTATATGATATGTTAAAAGGTCATAACTTTCCTGTCCCATGCTTCCAGTTGACATTCCAGTTTTCAACATTGTTCAATGTAACATTAAACAATTTTTTTTTACAGAAAATGTCACCAAGTGAAAAAAAATTCGACAAAATACCAAACTAAAGCAAAAAAAAAACCCCTGATAAAACCGAAAAATGTGATCCTAACCAATATGCATAACTCATTAGGAAACTAGACTACACATTCCCAGTGGGATCAGTATCTATTGAGGAATTCAACACTTTTATTGTATAGATAATCCATTCACATTCATCAGCCATTCAACAAAAATAGTGCTACCATTTATTTCTTAGACTATTCAACATAAAATCCTTTATTTGGATTCAACAATTATGTATAAGACTGTAAAAGACAATAATTAATGTGTTCTGAAATGTCCATAAACAAATAAAAATACCACATCTATTACCAACTGTTGTAGGACTGAGAATCAAAAATACTTACATGTAGCTTGCATTTTTTGTAATTAGGACAAAAAATATTGATTTGATTGATCAGTGTGTAACACTAACCATAAAAATATGTTTAACTACACCTTGTCCTTATTAAAAAAATGTGCATTTAAAACGATACATATGATCATATAACCCAATAAAGATTAAAAGAATTTGAAGTGACAACTATTGCAAACATTTATAAGCATTTTATAACATTGAAGTAATGGTTGCAAAAAGGAACAACATTTTTTTGGACTTGAACATCATTTATTCCTGTAGGACAGATTAAGAGGAATGTTAAATATTATTACCAAATGCTTCAAGAACTGTGTTAGCCTCCAGAATCTGTTGTTCCACCCAGAAAGACACATGGTTGGTGACAGAACACAAATATTGTAGTATAAACTTGGTTGTCTCAGTCTGAAACATTCAAAATATAAAGTAGCATCAAGGTTCAGCCATTTGCTAATATACTTTTTATCTCTAAGATTTGTATTCTAATGAAACATTTTTAAAATCAAACATATCGTCTGTTGTCATAATTGTTTATGATTTCCTACAAAACAGTTTACTGCCATGAATGAACTCATTCCTGTAACCCATATTTATTTCTTGCACCCCTCCCTCCCCCCCTCTTTTACATGGATTCCTTTCTCATCATCATACATCAAGAATTTCTAAAACCTTTGTCTTTACAATTCTTTAAGACTGATAAAGTTTCTCTTTACGTTGCAATTTTCTAATGCATGAGTATTTAATTTTTTTTCTTCAAGGACAAAGTTGTGTATTAAAAGTGAAAATTGGTCCATCTGTCTACAAAAGTGTAATTCATCATTGAAAAAAGTAAGACACCATATGGTAATTTTTGTTTTATAAACAGCCAGGCAAATTTTTTTTTATCCACGTTATTAATTCTGACATCTATTTGTGTTTGGAGGTAATTTTAACGATCTTCAGATGTAAGACAGGATATGCAGTCATGTTCAATGTTACCAGTAAACTGAATTTAGCTCCTTTTTCTCTGATATTTCTTATTCCTTAGGAAATAATAAACTAAAGCTTTACTCCCCCCTTTTTTAAAATCTCAGATACAGTAAAACCTGTCTTATGTGACCTTCCAATGCAAGAGAACAGTGAAATATGGTCACAAAACACAGGTGGTCACTTAATACAGGTTTTAATTGATATGAAATGCACTGTGAAGGGAAATAAATATTAAGGTCACATAATACAAGTTATTGCTTAATAGAGGTGGTCACTAAAGCAGGTTTGACTGTAACTTAATAGAGGTGGTCACTAAAGCAGGTTTGACTGTAACTTAATAGAGGTGGTCACTAAAGCAGGTTTGACTGTAACTTAATAGGGGTGGTCACTAAAGCAGGTTTGACTGTAACTTAATAGAGGTGGTCACTAAAGCAGGTTTGACTGTAACTTAATAGAGGTGGTCACTAAAGCAGGTTTGACTGTAACTTAATAGGGGTGGTCACTAAAGCAGGGTTGACTGTATAAATTTCTATGACAATTTATTTGTAAATACAGTCAAACCTGTGTTATGTGACCTTCCAAGGGAACAGTGAAATATGGTCACATAAGACAGGTAGTTGCTTAATACAGGTTTAATTGATATGAAATGCACTGTGAAGGGAAATAAAAACTAAAGCAGGTTTGACTGTATTAAACATTATTCTACATTAACTGACCAAGAGCATGTCTGGCCAGTTAATACACTGACTGATGAAAATGTGGTAACGTTACATGTATGTGACATGTGACCTAATATATTAAAAATGAGTTGACCGTAATATTATAGTTTTTTAAGTCATGTAATGCATGAGACATACGGTAGACACATTGACACATTAACCTACTGAAAATGATAGACACACTGATATTAAAAGTTGGTATAACCCAACAAACTTAACATTTTGTATATACAGAGTCAATGACCATGAAAAATTGGTAAAAGTCATCAAACATACATTTACCTTTGACAATTATGTTAGTTATTTACATATATCAGTTTCCTATATATTCAGTCTGCGAATTTAGCCACAAGTCTGATGCCAATGGTTTGTGAAATTTGACATATGAGAAGTCCTACTGGCTTGTGACAATTTTTTCAGCTGTGACTACTTTTCTTGCGTAACTCTGATCTCGTTTTCCGTGATCTGTTGAGACTGTTGCGATTGGTAAAAAAAAGTGTGTTGCATTGCCTAGCAACAAAAGTCTAGCATGATATATAGTTCGGGTTTTTTACGACAGTCTTGTCAGTCGAAATATTTCTTTTTTGTTTCCGCTACGCTGATTGGTCAATTTGATGGAATATTATGTATCGGAATTTTTGATTGGTCGAAACTGTAAAAGGAGATAAATAATATAATAAAAGTGTCAAGTCATGGTAAACAAGTATGGCTAAGTAAATCTCAGCCATGAGCTTTCTATGCTATGTCGAGGGGTCTATCCCCAGCAAAAAATTGAAAAGACCGGCATCGGCGGATGAAAGACAGGTGGCAAAAAAAAAGTATGAAAAAGAATCCAGGAAAAGAAAATTTCTTCCTCAATGGACGAAAGATCGTTCTTGGCTGGCCTACAAGGAATACAAGAAATTGATGTTCTGCAACTGGTGCAGAAATCATAAAGTCAACAGCGTGTTTGTCAAAGGAACAAATAAGTTCAAACTTGATGCTGTCAAACAGCACGAAAGTAGTAAGCCACACCAGTATTATCAATCTAGGTACAACCGCACATATCAACCCAAACTGAACCTATTCATTTCAGTTGTTATTCTAAACCTTGGAAAAAATTGTCTTGATATGGGGGACTTGTAAATTCCAGGGGGGACTTGTAAAAATTCCATTGGCACAAGTCCCCCTGGCTGGTAAGTTAAAAAGTTTATTGTGAAGACTGTATATTGCGGACCAAGAATACAAAACCCTAGATCATACTAGATGCTTAATAACAAACCAATTTAAAGCTTTGTTTACAAGATATTTACATAATCAGTGGACCATAAAAAATATCAGTAAAAAAAGTCACATGATGTATATGGACATCTGATGTGGACCTGAAAAATCTACCAAATGCAGAAAACTGAGACACATATTTGTTTGAAAACCTTATAATTGCTTAATGTTGTTGTAGCTGGACACAGGCTATATACAGTACATGTCTGTTTGATCTCAAAGTTGTAGGTGAAACGAAAGAAAACTAGGAAGAACTGTTTTAGATACCTAAAACTTATTTCTCCCCTTAACAAGTGATACTATTTAAAAAACAATTATTTGACCTTGAGGTCAAAGGTCAAGGTCCAACGAAGGTCATTATGGTACGTGACACACCACCTTATGGTCATGCACCCACATACCAAATATCATTGAGCATCTCGAAAGAAAAAAAGTTATGGTCCGGACAAACTTCGCTGAGAAGAAGCAGAAGTGGGAAAAAAAATCAGATTAAAACAATATGTCTCCCTTCGTTCGAAGGGGAGACATAAATATTATAGTTTGTTGTACATTTTAAATTTATTTAGCAGAATATAAATGGAGTAAAAAGAAATCACAGAATAGCATGAGAAATCTTAAAATTACATAAGTATAAGATATAAATGATAAAATATAATAATTACAATAGTAAATGTTAATATATTATTTATAAGATAAAGGGTCCCACAAGGAGTTATTACGAAGGACAAATTACTCCACA
Organism: Bathymodiolus brooksi; assembly: GCA_963680875.1. NCBI lineage: Eukaryota > Metazoa > Mollusca > Bivalvia > Mytilida > Modiolidae > Bathymodiolus > Bathymodiolus brooksi. The sequence goes on along the minus strand of OY804576.1, from coordinate 65,172,285 downwards.
TCTATTGATTAGCTATATATAACCATCTGTTCGACTATTTTCATGCATATTATCCCGTAATTTTATTATGATGGATGAAATTTGTGTTGCATTAGTGTTCCATACAAAATTTGCTGCATGAGCTCAATTAGCGCAGTGTAGGATGGAATGAAATGTGTGTTGCATTAGTGTTCCATACAAAATTGTGATGCACGAGCTCGATTAGCGATGTGTAGGATAAAATAAAATATTCAAACAATTCTGATCAATATGCAATGCCTTTGAAAACTTCAGATTGTTACATTGACACTTCCATATATTTACTCTGATGTTAGTATTCAATAGTTCTAGAATTTCTCTCTTCTTTTTTCTTTTTTTTTTATTTAATGCAACATTTCATCCAAATGTAAATATTGATCTTTATGCTCAGCAGCAAACAAACTGTCAATTATAATTGAATGGATAAAATTGTCCATCTAATTGTCCTAACAAGAATTTAATTTTCACAGCTAATTAATCAAAAGGGTTATTAAATGATGCTAAATTAAAACATACTGATCCTGTGATCCATACAATTTGTAACAAAATATTATAATACTAGCTAGGAAAACACTCTAATGAACCTGAATCAGCATGATTAGTGAGCATTTCTAAAGTTATTAGGTCAATCAATGCTAAAAAATTAACAAATCAGTTACTAACCTAATTACAATAAGATCTCCCTGCTCTTGCTCATGTTTTTTTTGCTTGGTCAACTGTGTAGAGATCTTATTCTACTTAGATTGATAATTTACCAAATGTACTGGGACATACATTTTTTTTTAAATTGTTTGTCCTTTAATTTTGCAGTGGAAATGTGAATGCAATTGTTAATTATATTTTTGGAATTACAAAGAAAAGAAAGGTTGCAATCATGTACTAATTGGTTCACAACAATTTATAATATATTTAATAAATATTTACTTTTCCTGCTCCACTTTCACCACTTATGATACAGGACTGGTTGACTCCAGAATTCTTTAAACTTTGAAATGCTTCTTCACTTATGGCAAATACATGGGGTTCAACCTGGCTTAGTTTCTTTCCACTATATTCCTCTATATCTTTCTACAAATAAATAAAATAAATAAAGGACTGGGATCTATAAGGGCCAAAATCGGCCCCACCTCAGATGTCGATAAAATTTTCTCCAAAATGTATTCACAATATGTACTTTTCAGAAATAAATACAGTTAGTTAATATGTGTATCTAATTCCTCATAGCGGATCGACAAATTCAGGTAATGAAAAGCAGTGAACGTCATTTTTTTCATTATACAGAACGTACGTATCATTGTATTATAATGCATATCTATAAAAAACAAAAACAAAGCATAATAAAACTCAATAAACAAAGCATAAATTTGACTTAATATGCAATGTGGATTGATTTCAGGAATAAAAACATGTTCCAAAGCTGTATTATGAAATTAAAGTGAACGAATAGCAATGTCGCAACGTCACCCATTTTCGACGGTTTGTTTCACGTGATAAAATCTCTCATTATTTTGATCGCTTCATTTGTCAGAGGTTATATTATGATGCTGAAATTGCATGAATGATCTCATGAAATCTGATCTGAAAATGTCATCTTTAAATGTAAGAACTACGTACCACATCTATTATTTCACGTTCAAATTGTAGTTTTTCGTAATTCATTTTTTCGTCACCTTAACAAAGCTTTAATCTTTTAAAAAATATATCTCATACAGCCCAATTTTGGATTCATCTCTGCTATGACATTGATAATGTACATATTGAGGTCAATAGGGGCGGATCCAGGATTTCAAGTCAGGGGGGCACACTTAAAAAAATTGCGCCGAGCGGAGGGAGGTGCGAAAATTTTTGGGGTATTTCGTGTGAAAAATATCTACTCCTTTTGGATCAAACTATTTTTCTTCATTTTAGAAGTAGCATCGATAGACCATTAAACCCGTTACCTCCGTATCCCTGTAGTAATAACTATTTCAGTATCCCGGAAGAAAATATATAATCAATAATTGGGGGCTTATGAAAAAAAAATATTTTGGATGAAGTGGTGTTTATTTTATTTCTATCTTACATTTGTATATAACTGTTACGTGCCGACATACCATCGTTTTTTACGGCAAAGATTGCTGCTCAAATATCAAAACGTCATCTAAGCGCTTGGAATATTTCAACATTTTCCCGTCGTTTTTCAAGAAATTTAACACCTCGTGAAACCCAAAAAATACTTTAACAGTATTTGTTTTATTTATTTATTTTAATAATCTGGTAAAATATTTTTCTGGTGCACGACTGCGGAGGTGCTTAATTTCTTCGAAAACCGTCCAAATATCACGTGCAAAATTCCACGAAATACAGAAAACAAATAACGCTCATGACATCACAATGACGTCAAATACGTATCGATTTTGTTGGAAACAAGTTTTAACATCAAAAGTATGATCTCGTCTATAATATAAAACAAATCAAATTTTATCAAGTATGTTCTGAGATAATGATTCGTTAAATATGGGGCCATATATGGCACTTATAGTCCCCAGTTCTTTTTATGGCATTGACGCCGGATTACATGCACTGAGTTTTTCTCTTGGTTTTAATGTACACAAACTGTATTTAAAATAAATACAATTATTTTCAGAAACATAAGTTATTTACTGATGAATTTCATTACTTGAAATGAATCACGAAATGTACAGATTGTGTATATAATGGTCTCATATATACAATCAGAAGAGTGAAAATATTGATTTTAAGGGACTGGCTGAGGTTATAAATAAATTAATATTTAACAACCTCCACAATCCTCCACCAACAAAATATTTTGATATAATCATTAATCCTCTATACTCAAAACAACTGCTCAATTTGGTGTTGGTGGAAGACTGTGGAGGTATATAAAATAGCTAAAATGTACATTAAATATGTCGTTTATAGTCCATTTTTAGCATTATCCATCTAATTATGATGTCATTATGACGTCATAATGCACCCAATTTCACGGAAAGTTATATTTTTTGAAAATTCGTTTATACATGTATAACAATTAAATTAGTAAATTGTTTTTATTCTATGTCAAACATTATTTTCTAATATAATGTGGGGCCAATTTTGCACCTTAACGCCTCTCCCTCTTTAAAAAAAATTAGTGAAACAATTTCTACAAGAGACATATACAGTCAATCCTGTATTAAGAGGTCACCTTTGAGACAAAGAAAGAGTGGTCTTTCAAGACAGGTGACCTCTTAAAAGACGTTCAATTCATATGAAATTTTCTATGACAGGACAAGAAAAAAATGACCTTTAAATACAGGTGACTACTTAACAGAGGTGACCACATATGCAGGTTTGACTGTATATATATTCTTGCGATGGGTGTAAAGTAAGACTAATTTTCACCAATGCATTGAAGGCCTGTGGCTGTAAAATCAAAGTACAAAATGTACCATAAATTGTTCTTTATAGTACATGTACTACACAGTATGATACAGTAACCTCCCTTTTATATGGCCACTCCCACCAAAAGCTACCCCTATTATCAGGCCACATATATATCAGATGGACTGAGATGGAATAATGCTACTAAATTGTCCCCCTCAAGAGAGACCATCCCTTTTAATTATAAGACCACCTTTTTATTGCAGAAGGGGAGGCCTTATATGATGTGAACTATTGTATTCCTCTTGTCTGTTTTAATTGGTCATTAAAAAAAAATCTGCTAATCATTAAAGAATTGTGGAAAATAATATTAATTGTGGAAAATAATATTAGTCCAAAATCATTGTGTCAAAATTAATTAGGGGTCACAAAAATTATATACTTTTAATAACAGAGAAAGGAGCTTATTTCTATAAAAGAACTACATGTGTAATCTTTATAACTTATTCTAGGTATTCCTAATAAATGTATGACAATCTAAGCTGACCAGCTGTTGTATGTCATAACACATTTTGTATACACATGCATAGAAAATACTTTACATTAGTGGCAAATAATTGGACATGCCTCACACAAAGTTAGACACTTCTCATCAAGAAGTTCCAACATTAATATTACTCTCTTTATTTTTGCCCTTACTTTATCTACTTAATAACAAGAGATCATTATTCATTATCAGTTCAATTTAAGAAAATTACTTCAGTACATTTGCATGTACTTTATACTGAAACAATTGTATCTGTAAGAAAAATAATATCATTAAGAATGATTTCAACAGTTACAAAAATATAAAATGTAACACTATATAGTGTAGTGTTTTGTCTGTATCTATCTGTTTACTAATAGTATATGTTATAATAATAACAATTCAATTAAGAAATATGGATTTTGACTCTGTTTCAACAACTTTACTATTGGATTTTGGAACTGTTCTGACAGTGTGCTATTTTTTTGCTTTTCATATGATTTTAAATCAAATAAAATCACCTCTAAACATACTAAATGCATATGTTTATTGTCTACATACATACATGTACATTAAAATACAGGTGATTGCTTACTATCCAACTGACCAATTATATAAAAGTAGTCCTCACAATGAGCACCGGTCCTCCGGCTCAAGACCAGTAAAACTTTGTTCGGAGCAATAAATTTTTCATGCAAAACTATATTAAAGAATTTGATTCAGACCAGTAAAGTCAAATTTTCATTTTGAGAAATGCGTTAGTGGTGGACATACAATATTGATCAGCCATCCTGGAGTGGGTACGTATACATAGATAGTCAAATGATGTTTTCTTAAAATGCTTATTAATACAGAAAAAAACTTGCAAAAAATGGTAAAAATAATAAATTCTTTGGAATATCTAATAAAATATTGTGGGTATGGGCAGTTTTCCATGGTTGGCCATGTTAGAGCTGCAAACCAAAAATATGCTATGGATGGCTTCAAAGCTGTTAATTAGAAACAAAATTATTTTCACTTGACAAATCAGAAGTCTTCCACTAGTTTCACTGATAGAAAGTTCAATTACTTCTGGCAAAATTCACTGGCAACATATAAAAATATGATCAAAGTAAATTTAAGTACACTTCTTCAAGCAAGACTTCAAGAATCATCATGAATTTCTGTACAACTTATTATATTACCAAACAAATGATGATAATCAACTAAATTTCCCCATTAAATCTTTTTTTTCTCTCCTTGTAATCAATGTCAAGTTTAATCTGATCATTGATTTTTGACTCAACATGTATCTGATCCTGACATATTTCATATTAATCTTTTGATCCAATGTTTTGATGACTGTTATCCTTAACCATAAAATGTTCTGAAATCAGATTATTCATCAGTTTCAGTTGTCCTTTTCAGATTATAATGACATGAACAAATATAACATTTTATATTAAAACACATCAAGATGGCTTTAATGAACAGTTTCATTTATTCTGTATGCTAATTTACATTCAAGAGAAACATTTCCCTCAAATATCTCTTTTAGCAATAAAACTAAATTGTACAGTACTTTTCTCTGTTTTAGATGACTTATTAAGACTGGCTGGGCTTTATTGTAGACAGCAATTATTATATTATATAACTATTTTCCATAACAGAACCATTTTTACAAGAAGAAATTGTGGATTACACAGCTCAGAAGACATACAATTGACTAAGGTCTGGATGTAGTGTACAAAATCTTGTTTTTAAGAATTGTCACAGCCAAAAATTGCAGATCACCAACGCAGCTGAAATTCCAGGACAAGTAGCACCAACCACCCGAAGATTACATATGAAAGTAGACTGAGTCATGTTTCCTTACTAATTTCTTATTGGAAAGCAGCTTCCATTAAATATTACTTGTATCTGTATAGACATGCCATTTTATAAGGAATTCAGAAAACATGTAAATTTACCACAACAAAATTACATATAACAACATATTGATTCCTGTTCTTTATTTGGCATTTTTTGTAAATAATTCAACAAATTAAACAAAAATATGATGCAAAGCTGTGCAAGTTGGTTACAGTCTCTATCTTGTATATACTCAATAAAAAAAATGTTTCCAGTTTCCATACTACTCTAAGCAATGATAAACTCTAGTTGTTAGTTAATTAAATACAGACATAAATTAATTTCGGTCATTTTGTTTGAAAGAAAAAACCTATATGAAGTAAAAACTTTCTATATTAGTCTTTGAACAAGTGTAAATATACTAGTAGTTGTTATCAAACAATTGAAAAAACAGTTGGGACAGGAAAAACATATTCTAATGACACTATAGAGTTGTCTATATCTAGTACTAGTCCTAATATAGTGACAATGACCTCCAAGAACATGCCATAAAACATAGACTATCATAAATCATAAGTTAACATGTAGGTAAACATACATTGTATAGCTTATGTTTTTCTTGTGTGTTTTTTAATGAACCTCATCAACATTATGTCTGAGAATTTTGATAATTTTCTGCTGAAGTCTATGATTGGAGAGATAGAGACTAGCACAACTACAAAATGTATATAAGTAAACATACATTGTATAGCTTATGTTTTAATCACTTGTGCATGTTTTTAATGAACCTCATCAAAATTAACTCAAAATTTAAATAGTTTTCTGTTGAATTCTAAGATTAGGCAGATGAACAAAATCAATGAGTGGTTATGATATTTAATGCCACTTTCAACAATATTTCAGTTATATCGTGGCAGTCAAATCAATGTCAGACTAGAACAACTATAAATATGTGGGAGATATAAAAGTCATTCAACACTGTGATAGAGACAAATAAATTACATATTAACAATTTGATTAATTCCAACCAATAATTCAATAACATTACAATACAAATGGACATAATCTGCTAATGAGTTAAATGTTATTTGTCTGATCCCAATTAGACCTTTATACCGATCAACATAGAGTGAAACCCATCTAAACTGAACCTTCAACAAAGTGGAATCCTGTATACCAGTAAATAAAACTTGAAATGAAGTCCAAATGTAGGAAATCTATGTCAATTTATTTTGTATTTAGCCAAAAACCTGTCTACTCCGAACACAAAAAGATGGTCCTAGGGACGTAAAGTTTAAACAGGTTTCATTGTACCGGTATATATATACAATACTTGTGCACTGTCGAAGCATATATAGGTAATATGTGTATGAGGCTTAGAAACGGCAGAAAAGGCCAGGCTTTGCTGAGCCTTTTCCCGCCGAATACACATATTTACCTATATGCTTCGACAGTGCACATGTATTGTATTTATCCTGCAATTTTAAATCGTATATAAACGTTTACTGGACGATTATAAAAGTATTTGAAATAATTTTGCGTGTGTATTTGAAAACAATATCCCCCGATGATTCCTAAGTGGGCGGAGCTTACATTTGTATGTTCTATTTATAACTGACCAATATCAAAAAAAATATTGGGCAGGTTATATTGGTCGGTAAATGCTGTCATTGCAGGATAAATACTAGTATTATAATTTCCTTTGCTGATTTTTGATCTGTTGAGAAAACTCTCTTAATTTCCTGTTCATTTTATATTGCATAACTGCCATGCGTCAGAAATTAAAGACACAATAAATGTGTCAGAAATTAATATACAAAGATCTATTCCTAAAACTAGGCATCAGAAAGACATGTAATTTCCCAGAAAAATCTCAAATTCCTAATAATGTACACATGTATGATCATGTTACTGTATTGTGAAGTTACAAAGTATTACATTTTTCTAACTTCACAATACAGGGGTTAGAGTTATGGTGTTTAATACCACTTCAACAATAACTGAAATATTGTTAAAGTGGCATTAAACACCATAACCCTAACTCCTGTATTATGAAGTTAAAATAAATGTAATATTTTTCATTCATTTTCAAAAGATATGCAAAGTAATATTTGGGATTATATTTAAAATGAAGCTACATTTATTACACACAAATGACCTAAGTTAGATAAGTAAACATATATTGTATATTCTTAATTAGCTTTCTTTCCATGAATTCACATGCATTGTACAAGTACATAAAATCTGAGAAATTCATGTACAAGACCAAAAAAAAAAGAAATACCTGTGTTTCTGCTAATCTACTGCTGACCCTAATTTTTAGTTCCTTACCCTCCAATTTTTAATTGCCATTTTTGGACAAGTACTTTAAAGTCAGATTCTTGTCCTGTATAACTTACATGTAGGTAAACACAACAAGTTTTGCCTACCTATATACAATGTACACCCTAGTATTTTATTCAAGAATATTAGAGGAAACACAGGTTGGTGTTTTTTGGCCTAAGTACATCTTATCATCTGTACAAAAAAATGAAGGTTTTTCTTGGCCTAAGTACATCTTTTCACATCTGTACAAATAATCTGAGAAATTCAAAGCAATAATATAACTTTCTTATCAAAGACTTGCTATTAGTCCTAAATAAATTCATGAAATTAGATCTACTAAAATGACAAGATGTCATCAAAATGACATAAACATGTTTATTATTTACAATATCTCACCTGCTCGTAAATTGTCAACTGTTTATAAGGGTTTACTGCTACCAATATAGTACCTGTAAATGTCTAATAGATAGTTAAGGAAAGAATCAGACGCTAAATAAAACAAAGTGAAAAAAACCAAACAAACAATAAACTGGGCATTCTCTGTATGTTTGTACAATGTATGTATGTCCACAGAAATTATTTATCAAATATATAAGTCTATATAATATATATATATAATGGTCATCAACAAATTAGCCCTTTATTATACTACACTACAGGTACATTGGTACTTCAATAAATAAATGTTTACATGAGAATACAAGTACAGTTAAATATAGCAACACTTTCAAAGGATAAAAAAACATCTTGTCATTTAAAAAATTTTGAATAAGGTAGAAAAAAAATTGTCCCTCTGCCTCCTAGAGATACTACCAACTTGTCTAGGTGAGTCCTGGACTCATCATATGTTTTTGGGACTCACAATTTTTTGCAAAAAATATAACAAAGAATGCACTAGTCTAGTGGCCAGTGGGACTCATGACTTTTTTGGTCTGGACTCATTAAAATGTTATCCTACAAGGATCTCTGCAGGCCCTCCCCCTCACTTGGAAGATTTTCCATCAGTTCCTGTAAGACATTAAAATAGACTAATTAGTAGATTAAAATTGGGTAAATTGACTATTATCTTCTGTGAAAATCAAATCTGATCCATAACAGATTTATAATAGAGATCAAATTTTCAATTAAGTAATATCGAGTGTTCATCTGGAGCATGGAAGCAGAAAAAGACTGGCCAGGACAACCCAATAATGGTTTGTAAACAAAGGAAGTAAATGCAAGTTGTGACAGCCAGCTATTTGGAATTGATTTACCTGGTCAGGTAACAATAAATGAGTCATAAGCCAATTTCCTGACAGTAAATACATCAATTATTGTAAAAGATTTATATTTTTACCCTAACAGAAACAATTTAGTTACAAATGGGTAATTTCTACATGTAATATGAACCCAGTTTAGTCTTAAATCATATATAGTTTTAATTATCCTTAATATTAAATTACCAGTACATGTAGAAAAGACGCTTAACTACCCATGACAGAACCTATATTCATTACAATTAATAGCAAATTCTAAAGTATATTTCAAGGCACATTTCATATCCAATAGAGATAGACGATTGTGTTTTCTTTTTAACTTACATGACTTATAAAAATGCTTCATGTTCCCCATGTTCAGTAATGCCACAGTAATTTGCAAACAAAATCAACAAAAAAGATATTTCTTATATAAATGCAAAACGAAATATACCGAAACGGAACGAAACGAAATGAAACGAAATTTACCGAAACGAAACAGAACGGAACAAAACAAAACAAAATGAAATGTACACAAAAACTGGAAGGGAATGCAATTTAGCGAAACAAATATACCGAAACGGAACAAAACAGAATATGTCGAAACATACATGCCTGTTCCAAGCCCGATCTGGATGACCATTGGTCATATAAATGGTTGTTCTTGTCAGAGGAGTTGTGGGTGGTTCTTTTTGTAGATGTTCATGTGATTGTCGGTGAACACTGCTTGACTTTTTTCTTCTTTTCAATTTCAATACAAAAAGACGTGAATAATCATGCTGAGGGCTTACTGCAAAAAGGTGCTATGAGTATGTGTATGTATTTAATAGTTTTTTTATATAGGCCCTATACATAGCCCCTTTATGCACTGAACCCTCGATATACAAACTCCTTGTTGGAAACTTATACTAGTATAGCTTTTTGAGACATTGTATTGTTCAGGAATAGCCTAGAATTAATCTGCCATTTACCTCATTGCCAGTCGATTAGTACTCTAGGACATTTTGGCTGCCACAGCAAAATAAGATTCTTTAACGTGCATGGAACTCAGCATTCTCAAAACGCAGGACTAGGACGTCACTTTTCGATGGATGCCCATGAAGGAGGGGTTGAACCCCGCAAGCCTGGGAGGCCGGATTGTGTTTCTACTCCGACATACCTCGGAGTTCGCATGAATGAAGGGTCGTACCCCGCAAGCCTGACTGAATGGTCGGGATAATATTTCTACCACTGCCGGGTATCCCTTGCGGCTTACAAAAATGTATAATGTACTATTTAAAACTAGATGAATATATATCGATTTTGTGCCATCGAAAATACCCACTTTCCCCCCATACTAAATTATAGTGACACAGCTGAATTTTACCAATGCCCACAGACACACTTGCAGTGTTCACCAAACTGAGAATTTCATACCCCCAATAGTCCATTTGTGCCACCAAGAGTTATTAGAGGTAAATACATTGCTGTTATGTGAATGTAATAGCGTAATAATATTGATATTGCATGGAAGTTATACCAAATCTCTTGAACTGTAAAATGATAATCTAATTATTAAATCTGATTTTATAATTGGGACAGACATTTGCTCCTCGATTGGCCCATTTTGGAAACCCCTCAGTGTATGTCAGAGATAAACATGGTGTAGTTTTGTTTTGATAAATTTTGTTTCATTTTATTTCGTTCTGTTACGTTTCGTTTTGTTTCGGTAAACTTTGTTTCGTTTCATGTTTCATTTCACATTTTACAGGTACCCAACATGCATTGCTTATCATCTGGTTAAAAAAAAAACACCCAAAATTTAAAAAAAATTGATTTGCAATAACCTGACTCACCAAAACGGCCCTCGGTGTTCCAGTGGACTAAAAATATCTACTCCATTTTTTTCAACTGCTTTTAGAGTGTTATTTCACAATAAAGTAAGCTTTTAATGGAAAAAATAATAATTTGCCTATCTAAGGTACCTACCAACTTAAAAATCTGCAAGTCAGGTTAAAGCAAGCAAGTAATTTTTCTGGGATGGCCTAATCTGCTATTTCAGTTATTGATAAAAGTAGTCATCTAAGACCATTCAACTTTTCACACAATAAAAACAATATATATCTACTAATCTGTATGTTTGATTATTTAACAAGTAACCATGAATGCACAAAGCTTATATATAAATGCTTTTTAACATTGTACATGTAATAAATTACTACAGTGCACATGTACTCTCTTGATAATCAGACAAAAATATTTTATAATGTGTTCTTTCATTCTGATTTATTATACATAAAATTGTAGAGATAATGAAATTTTTGTGACAGACTTTTTATGAGCATTAAAGTAAGTATAATGCTTTTTATTTCCATCAAAATAGGCCCATTGTATACATTGTTACATAATTTACATTAAGTTGACCATAAAATACAAGTACAATACATTTATATGAAAACAAATGAGAAAAAATGCATGATGCAAATCCTAACTGTATAGGAAACCATAAAATGAAACTAACTTTAAATAGTTAATGATGAAGAAATTTAAATTATCTAATAATTATATTTGTGGTATTCCAAATTTTGTTGTTCTTCAATTAATAAGCTGCATACAGGCATGCTATTAATATGGCATCATCTTCTGCAATCATTAATGGTCAGTGAACAAGAGTTTCTGTCCTTGTCTTTGCTGTGTTTAGAAATTGGATTCACTCAAACCACATATTTGTACCTGTCCTAAACTAGGAGATATACAGTATTTCCGTCTGTTTCCAATTCTATATTTGGAAGTTTTGTCAGAACAGCGGCAGGGCAGTCGTGGTCGTGATCATATGGAACATGTAGTCGGATTTACAACTACAATGTACCTGTACAATCAGTGCCTATCACCACTAAATTTGTGAGTTCGAACACCGTTCATGGCAAGGTGTACTAGATACAACATTATATGATAAAGTTTGTCAGTGACTTGTGACAAGTTAGTGGTTTTCTCCACCAATAAAACTAACCACCATGATATACAAAACATGTAACTGAAATATTGTTGAAGGTGACCTCAAACACCATAAACCAAACCTAATCAGAACAGTGGTTTGTATTATTATCAATATAGTTAGGTATAATGTTGATAATACTGTTATTTTCAACAGTAATGGTTTTAGAAATTCAAATTTGAAAACTCTCTGAATGACCATGACCATATCTTTAAGGGAAATTTTAAGATGTATATTTTCAATAAAAATTTAGTGTAAGTACAATGTCATTTTTTTTATCGGATATTTCACAGATCTACCGGTATATTATAAATCAAAGTTATTCTCATAAAACAATATGTGGGAACTAATTGATGAAAATTTCTAAATACATGGTATCAAAGTTCAAATGGTACTGTATACATGTATTTCATTATGTGCTGCCTTTACAAAATTTGTAACTTATCATGTCTTAAAATCTTGTATATGGATCAATAAGATGTTTACATGTTACCTTTAAGATTAAGATTGCATAATCTTTACATAAATTACTACACAGATTTAAATCTGGTATTATGTTTATTATCAATAGCACAGTTATATTATAATCTGTATATCTATATACATTGTATATAATGAAAACATACATCAATAGTCCAATAAAATAAAAGACCATATATAACTACAAATAAAGTTCATACCTAATATGGGTTATGTTAGGTTAGGGTGTTTGACACCAATTTCAACAATATTTCTGTTATATTGTGGCAGTAAGTTTTATTGGTGGAGGAAACCAGAGTACATTTGTACCCAGGGAAAACCACCGGCGTGCTGCAAATTATTGACAAACTTTATCACATAATGTTGTATCAAGTACATTTATATCTCATCATGAGTGGATTTGAACTCAAAACATTTGTGGTGATAGGTACTGATTGTATAGGTAGTTATAAATCCAACTACCATATGATCATGACCACAATGGCCACTGCCCAATATGGACTTGTGTTGTAACATTTTTTTGACTTCAAATGTATAAAATATTTTTTGTTGATTTGACTCATTTTAATGTATGATAGTAATTAATAATAAGCCAGCTTCATAGATTTTCTTACCAAATAGGATCATATAAAATTTAAGATTTATAAATAATCTTATTACAGACTTTTCCTTTATTTGTCATCGATCACATCATACAGAGTGATTTGACCTCGTCTGAGTTGAGACATTTTTAGGTCAAATATTTTCCCACTTGACATACATGTACTATAGGTTACAATAATAAGTCCTATTTTGAAATAATTATACATGTACCGCAAATGGTCATAAATGTTTACACTGACAGAAATTTGTAACATGAATACCTGTGTTAGTACTACAAGAGAGGAGGTTCTAACATACATGTAGCAACAAAATGTCTATTTCATATGTGTGTAGTACCACAGAATATTAGATCAAAAATGTCTACTTTATAAGTCATGTAGTACCACAGAATATTGGACCAATAATGTATACTTCATACATGTACATTGTTGTATGTAGCACCATTGAACCATTGGACCAAAAATATGTATTTCATGTGTGTAGTAGTACATGAACCACAGAAAACTGGACAAAAAATGCTCAACATGTACTTGGATTCATACATTGTATATGTAACACCACATGTACAATACCATGGACTAAAATTCTTCTTTAAATGTATATCTTTTGCTAGTATCCAGAATATTGGACAGAAATGTTTACTTTATACACATAGTACCTCAGACTGAACTTTGGTCTAAATATGTCCATTAGAATCTCGAGAGAGGAGGTTTCCACACAAGACCAAAAATGTCTATTTGAATCATGAGAGAGAAGGTTTCAACGCTAGACCAAAAATGTCTATTTGAATCACAAGAGAGGGGTTTCAACACTGGAACAATATTTTCAAATATTTTTTCATATACATTTTTACATTTTAATTCCATTTTCTTTCATAGCTTAAAAATGGTGAATTTGGTTCATACCCCCAGAATCTCACTTTATTTTAATGGAAAATAGTTTCTACCTTCTAATTATACAATCATTTTTGTTTGTTTCTTTTTATTTTTTTTTCTTACTAAAGCACACCAAATAACATTGACAACGACTGAATAACACTTGATTAATTCTCAATACACTTCTACCTTTCGATACTAATTAAACCTTGAACACCAGATAACAACAGGGATACAGATTAATATAAGTTTAACCACTTTCTGAATCCTATTGATTAATTTAAATGTATATATAATTTATATGTGTATTATCATAATGTGTAATATTGAATTAATTAATAAAATATGTTCATACTAATTATACAATATGCAGGCTTATCTAGGTGATTTCTATTAAAAATGTAGTATTGTTTATCAATTTCAATTAAGGAAACTGCCAGATGTTTAAATCATTATATCAGTGAACCAAGATATTGTAAACACCCCAGATAACATCTGTATACAAATGTTCATACCACACCAAAGTAAGATTGATTAATCATTTTATTAATAAATCATAGAAAAAATCTCAATAATTTCAATATGGTTATGAAGTATGGTTTGTTACTCATATGAACTTCATACATAGTCATACATCTAAGACCAAACAAAACGCATTCTGTCTGTGCCAAAAACATTTTGACAAATTTAAACTAGCCCGAAAGGCAAAATACATGTAGATTATTTCCACTTTGTCGAACCAGTTTTTACTAAAGCTGGGGAAAGGACTAGTCAGTGGTTTTTGTCACAGACTAAAATTATCATATGTCCAAAAAGCATCCTACAATTGTGTCTTATTTTTCTGAAATTTGTAACCTTTCATGACCAGTAGACTTTGTATATTGGCACTGAATCGTCTCTTCTGGATCTGGTTGCAGCAAATAATAAATTAACCTCCCTAAGACATTACACTTAGACACAAATTAAAGTAAAGGAACAGCACTTTTATTGCTGTTCTACATTTCAAAGTCACAATTATCATTTATGGAGAGAAAAAAAATTTGGATGTTTTATAGTATATACCAAATCAAATCAAAACACTGATACTTATTGATAGGTAAAGCAATGACAATTTCCTGTGAGTGGGTCAAAATATTGAATTGTATACAAAGTATTAAGTACAATTAAGGATGTTCACTTCTTGTTCTATTTTTGTCATAAAGGATACATAAATTTGATCTTCCTTGTATCTTGTCTTCAAATTAATATTAATCCCATTTTCATCAATATCACTAATAATTATCATATCTCGAACACCATCCTCTGGTCTGGCTCCTGAAACACAAAGAGAAAATATTTTATAGCGTTTCTTTATTCTGCAGTAATACAAAATTTTCAAAAAGAGACAAATTATATACATAAATTTGGATGCACTTTAGACAAATTAAAACAAAACAAAATCTGTAGAATATCAACTGAAATACACAATTATACATCCACAGTACATTTTATATATTATATAAATACATTGCATACAATATGGTAAATTGGTCAGAGTCGGACACAATTACTTAAGTACTATTCTTACAGGATTGATTGCCCTATAATCTATATAGGTCTGAACATATTCTTTTTAGCATAATTTTCCTTTAGAGACTCAAATATATTAATTTTTGGTTTTTAAGGCTTATGTTTTATAGACAAGTATGTTTTATTACAAATGCCTGAAATGGTCATCTACCGTAGGTGTCTAAGTTAACATAAAATTTGTTCGCGCTATGATATAGCTGAAATATTGCTAAAGTCGGTGTTAAACACCAATCAATCAAATTTACCATTAACCCTTTATATTCATATTGACATTATCAAAAACCAAAACTCATGTGAAATATCATACTTTCACTTAGGGGAGCATGTCCACAATTCCTCAAGTTATATTGTGGGTGTATCATTGTAAATAATCGGCTTCCAACTCAAACAAAAATATTCATTTAAGTCGAGTTAAAAAGATTGAAATTATCTATTGATCATATTAAATAAATATAGACATTTTTTTTCAATCATCTCCCCTAGGAATGATTTTCCACGATTGGCGCGCTACATTAGCGTCCGCCATTACGGTAATGATAAAAGCGTAAACAAAGCAATCGGATCGATACAACATTATTTAAAGAATTATAATATAATCATGGCTAGTGAAGCGAAAAGTTCAATACCCAAACTTTTCAGTGAAATAACAGAATGGATTGATGATATGAGGAGCTGGCCAAATTTAATGTACGGTGACATATATAATTATTTAATCACGTCGAAAGCAGTTGATGGGGAAGAAATGAAAAACTTCAAGAGTTTACAAAGTTACAATTACTTTCAAAGTGGTAATGTGGACAGAATTTTACATTTTGTTGCTCCGGACAATAACATTGTTTTGAAGGCAAACGTTCGCTCATCACAGACCGTGAGTAGAACGAATGATGCATATGTTGTTTGCACGAAGGAGGGTACCGTTGAAAAATCCTGGTGTACATGCATGGCTGGTTTGGGACTTTCTTGCAGTCATGTGGGAGTTTTATTGTGGAAAATTGAGTACGCAGCGAGAAATAACATGACAGGAGTGAGCTGTACAGATGAAACTGCCAGATGGAATAAAGGAACAACAAGAAACATTGAACCCAAGCCACTGGTCAGTATTCAGCTCAAAAAACCAAAACTTGGAGAAAACATGTTAAATGCTGTAAATGACAATGTACCTGGGCTCCGACAAACACCAAGTTATTTCTCAAAAGAAGAATTTAAGGAAGCTGTTCTTCAATCGATTCAAAAGCTCACTAGAGCTTATGTTATGTGTTATAGATATTTCGACTATAAATAAAACTTAAAAAAAAAAAAAAAAAAAATCACCCTTGCTGCCATTATTTGAAGTGAAAGGAACCACAATCAACAAAAGTTATAGGAGCAATCCGTCAGTAGGTTTGCGGTCAAAAGGAAATATTAATCATGGTGAGCATACTGATTTGACTTCATGTGGTAAATGTACACAGTTTCTTGAGAAGTATGTAAACCTTACAAATCAACAAATATCAAAATTACAGGAGGAAACAACTATGCAGTATAAAAGTACTTTATGGAGAGACTGTCGAAAAATCAGAATAACAGCCAGCAGTGCTCACAAAGTGCCAGTTAAAGAAACCACAGACAGCACTAACTTTATACGGGAACATTTACACCCTTCATTTGTTGGAAATAAATTCACAAAACATGGACAACAGGGTGAAGTAGATGCTAAAGTCTTTTTAAATACCAATGTACACCTAATTCAAGAGAAAGGACTGTGTTTCACAACATGAAAACTGGTTATCTGCAAGTCCAGATGGGGTATTTGATGGACAACCACTGTTCGAAGTAAAATGCCCTGTGCCAACATCTAACTGGACAACATTAGATCAGCTGTTTACATCTGGCAAATATGATGTAGGAAAAAATGAAAATGGTGATTTTACTTTAAAGGAAAAGGGTGGTAGAGGATTTTTCCAACAAATACAACTCACAATGTATTGTACAGGACTTCGCAAGTGTAAATTGCTCATATGGCTAAGTGCGGATGATCATAAATTTGTAGATGTTTTTTATGATGAAACTTACATTATTAATCATGTGAATAGATTAAGGAACTTTTATGCCAAAAAACTTCTACCTTGCATAGTTGATGAAATTCAGGAAGACCGTCTGATGATGAATAAAACTTTCAACAAGTTTATGCATATTTAAGTGGACTACGCTGAAAATGTTACAAATTTTTTGTCTGTGATATAAAATGTTTTTAAATTTAAAACTTATAAAGATTTCATGAGAAGTTATATTCTTGTTTATAATGATTTCATTGATTTTTGGTGTTTAATGCCACTTTCAGCAATATTTCAGCTATATCATGGCGACCAGTTTTAGTGGTGGAAGAAGCCAGAGTACCGGGAGAAAACCACTGACTTTGGACAAGCAACTGGTAAACTTTTATCACTTGCGAGTGCACCCTTTTTGTAATTTACAAAGCCTTGTCATTGTTTGTGACATTTCAATGTGATTGAACTTTTACCATTAGCATGAGTAACACGGCAGATGCCACTAGTGGAGTTGGAACTGCTTACCCTTCCAAAGCACCAGAGTTCACCGCCCGTTTTCGTTACTCATTTGTAGTTTTCTGTGTTGGTTTTTTTTTGTTGATTGATGTTTGTCTGTTTTTAATATCATTTTTTTGTCATGTTTTTGACTCAAAATTTTGATTCATGATTTTTGGATGATGTCTTTTACTCCACAGTTAAGCTTTTATACAAATGTACTTGGATTGACAATTTTACATGCCTCTGCTTGTTACCATCAGTCTTATGTCAATACATGTATAGTTATGTACATGTAAAAAGCTGTACCCCATTGTGTTGTGAAGGTAATCATGTATTTACATAGTCGATACCATGCTGTGTCTTAATTTATTCAGCACTGCCTCTGGACTTGTTATAATCTTTATCTTAAATACATGACATGTGCCATGTACATAATATTTGTTTATTCTCTTTGTCTAAAATTTGTACAATGCAACTGTTGAAAAGTTTTATCCAAATACATCAGTTAATGAGTTATACATCAGAGAAGGTTTATCATAGAACCACTTTCATTGACATGAATACATATATTATACATGTTTTGAGAGTGTTTTCGTGTAATACCTATTACTGATTTTTGAACTTTTTAATTGATGTATTGTGATGAACTTTTTACTATGAACAAAGTTATTTCGACTTGTATTGTTTACCAAACTTGGGTTTAAATGGATGATCATGCCACGATATAGCTGAAATATTTCTAAAGATGGCGTTAAACACTAATCAATCAATTTAAAAGAAAGAAAAAAATGACAACAAAAACATTTTCAGTCATCATTTTCATTAGTATCTCTGATGAGATCAGACCGTAAATTTACAAGAGCAGCACACATTATTAAAATATCATCAAACAGTTTTAAAGATGCCACAGGCACAGTACCACTTAAAATCTTGAACACTTTGAGTCTCCGGATGGCCCTTTCCACATGAATGCGCACCCTGGCAATCCTCCTTGTCAATGTAACATCCTCGGCACTTAACTGAGGTTTATTTTTTGTGAATGCTGGAATGTTAAGCTTTACACGCAACGGAAAGAGCAAGTCATCTATAGTAAAACCACGGTCTGCCATAATTTCATCTCCTGGGAGCAAATAGTTCATGAAACCACTTTTTTCAACAATAAATTTATCACTGGCACGACCACCGAAAGCCTTGGATATGAACATTATTTGTCCATGTGGGGATATTCCAACTAAATACTTAACTGTATTATGGGACTTATAATTGCTATATGTTTCACCTCGACTCCTTAAATTAGTGGGCCTTTGAATAAATGTTTCTGCACAGTCAATAATGCATGTTGTTCGCGGATAGTTCTCTCTAAATGAATCTGGGCAACAGTCTCTAATAACTTCCCTGGTAAGCCAAATTATCAAAGACTTTAACTTGTCTGATAGTACAGGAATCCACGAATTAAATATTTTGCAAGCTAGACTACTTGATATACCAAATCTTCGACCCAAGTCCTCAAAAATCAGATTTAACTTCAATTTCAAAAGTACAAGCATTATCTGATCTGTCACTTCCAACTGAAACCACTCTTTTCCATAGGTATGATCTGTTTGCGGTAAATAATCCGATTCCATATACTGGGTACCAATTGTACCGGTAGTTGCGGATTCTACAACATTAAATGTGCAAAAAGCATCAGGTAGTTTACTGTCAGACGAAGCACTTGTGCCTGGCTCATTTGCTAGAGTAGAGTCAAATTCGCTTATTCCCATATCGGAACTATCATCATTTAATTTTCTTTTTTTAACTGCAGAATCCTGTCTTAGTGTCTTTCGTCTACCAGGGGTGGCCTTGATTTCATATCCCAACTTAAGCTTAGGATAAGGATTCCGATCGGTTGGTTTTCCATCGATAAAATGTTCAGAACAGACAAATACTTTTTTCGGCAGTTCCTTCCGATTTAGAGCTTTAATCCACTCAAGCCGTATAGATTCCTTGGATGGCATTACATGTAGTCTGTATGGAATAAGACATGGACATTGATCATGTATCTGACCGTGCAATTCACACATTGATTTCTTCCATAAGATAATTTTTTTGCGATTATTTGAACAAGCATGAACTGCACATGAGTTCCCACCGCTTGTTTTATATTTATCCTCACTTTCCATAACAAAAATAAAATAAAAATCGTGAAAAACAAAATGTAAACAAATGATCGATAATGTTGTGATTAATGCACGTGTGTTATCTATCATTACTGCTATGGCTGACGTACCACGTGATAGATTAATGGCAGCGCACATGATAATTAGGTTAGATCTTGATAAATACTTCTATAGGTCCAAGTCTTTGCAAACCCAGACTTTTCGACATGGGTGATCGTGAACGATTTCGGTCCTCTTTTTTTCTGTTGGTCGTTTTTCTTTGAGAGTTGAACATATATACAAATGCATGGTCCAATTTAAGTTAGTCCTATTATAAATAAATTTTCTAGTATGTTAAATAGAAATGCTTAAAATTAAATTTTATTTTGCATAAAACAACATTAATGTATTTATCATTTTTAAGTGATTTATTTAACTTAAATGGAAGACTAAAATACCAAAAATGATGAGTGACATACATTTTGTATAAAACATTATGTCTCTGAAATGATCGATGAATAAATTAATAAGATGTAGGCATTCCTGTTAAAATTGGTAAAATTTCGACAGGAAACAGGTACATATTTATTGTCTAATCTGATTACCACCTGTGGTGACATCGGCAGGGGGTGGTAGGAACAGGTGGAATTTAATTGTTTTATTGCTTCATCACAGCAGGGGTATTTAAATCTATTCCTCACTATAGATATATTGCAACGTTAAATGTAAATGAATATAAATACAAAATTATCAAAAATATAAATAGTTAGATGCTATGTATGGTACCACCTATTCACATGAAATTTTGAAAAATTGTTCAATGTTGATATCTTCTCAATTCAACTACCACAGTACCATCAGACCCCAATAATGGGGATATATGTATATTAGCACCAAATGTGATATATTATAATGCAACAATCTAGCTGGTTGATGTCCTCATTTTTCAAAACATGCTGTGGGAATATAAAGTGTTTTAAACAATGGGAAAATAATCATAACAAAGACCATATAAAGGCTTTAAAGCTCACAAATATTCACAAAAACAAAACAAAAAATTAAAAAGACCCATAATTTAGCATATCTAATATACAGTATAAATAAACTATATGTATTGTATAAGAAATAAAATAATTTTAAAATTGGTGTAGAATATTCTGCTTTTTATTTCATTTAAATTTGTCAACAAACACGCAACAAAACAATATTGATAATTTTTCAAGAACAGGTGCTTTTATACGAATAGATAGGACAAATTAAAAAAATGACATACTTTGATTACGATACTGTTGTACATTCTATAATCATTTATCAACGATTTAAAGCATCAAATTAAAAAAAAAGCAAAGGTAATTTTATGATATTTTTTAAATAATTTTATTTTCTAACTTTCTTACCATGACGCGCCAGTTCTGGTCTGGCTAAAATGGAAGTCATTGCGGAATTTTTATTCAACTAAATGTCAAAATGCGAACAATATTTACATCCTTCATAATACTGAACAACATCAATATATACAAAACACTGACTCAGACAATGAGTCGACTGCTTTCAACTTCACCGCCACTCCCAGAAGGCAACACTTACGACCTTTCCGAGGTTGTCGTGATTTAAATGTCTAAATCAAAAAAGGTTCCAATACATTATGTGGCTGAAAAAAATGTATGTCAGTAATAAAAGTTATACAATTCTATTAAAGAGAGAAAAAAAACCATTATGATAACGACAATCATGCTGATTTACGATAGACGCATGCGCAGTGAGGCAGATTATTTGGTCGCACTTTCCCAACTTTGTCCTTTCTTATTTTGGTATACAGCTATCCATCCACCGGATGATTTTGTGTAAACTTCTAAACAGAATACAGAATAATTTTAATTAAAATGGTTTTTATGGGAAGAGGCAGAGGTCGTGGAACCAGTCAGTTTGCCAGCAAAACTGGAGGAGCAATTTCTGCAACTACTCGCAAAGAAAAACGACCAACAGAAATATATGAAAGAGAGGACCGAAATCGTTCACGATCGCCCATGTCGAAAAGGCCGGTTTT
Source organism: Bathymodiolus brooksi (assembly GCA_963680875.1). Taxonomy (NCBI): domain Eukaryota; kingdom Metazoa; phylum Mollusca; class Bivalvia; order Mytilida; family Modiolidae; genus Bathymodiolus; species Bathymodiolus brooksi. Next base: position 65,149,777 of record OY804576.1, on the reverse strand, counting down.
GCAAAGACTTGGTCCTCCACAGGTCCTATATTTATTTAATATGATCAATAGATAATTTTAATCTTTTTAACTCGAGTTAAATGAATGTTTTCAGAGCTCCAGATTAGCTGCGTATTTGCGTTTTTTACGCTATGAAAACGAGTAAAAACGCATGTATTATCAGATCAAAGTGTACACATTGTGCATACATATTGCTGTGTATGCAAACTTTCCAAATTCGAATCGTACTTGTACAGTGGTGTACATAACAATACATTTTTGTCTTTGAGAAATTCCCCGTAATTACTTCCCTTTATACTTTTCGAAGGGGAGAGCGTATACATCCGAGAGGTACCGAATGTTGGCCTTTCTATGCATCGATGTCAAGAGAGATCTGATTGGATGTTTACGATAAATCATCCAATCGCAGTCAATACAAATAAATGCGGTTTACGTAATAAGTAAGAACTAAAACGAAAGTAAATTTGGGAACACGTTCGTTGAAAATGAGCAAGAACATGAATAAGCGCGCTACTAAACGCAAGAGTGCTACGGAAAATTCTATACTTGGGTACCTAACAGTTTCATCTGTGTCTAGTGACAGTATAGTTAAAGGAATCATTGGTGACATTATCAAAACAGCTGTGAAAACTGCCGAAGTCGACGAGCAAAAATCAAAATATTTACAACATTTTATTAATAAACATGACACAATCGTGTCAAATTAAACAGAGATATAGATTTCACTTGCATCCTGCGTTTATTGAATAACACTTGTGTCGAGCATAATTTTAAACGTGTACATGCAGGGCTCACCAAACCAGGCGAAGTGGGCGACTTCTTCTCCTTGGTTTCAATGAAATCGTCCAATTTCTGTCAAAAAGCGAAGTTTTAGTCGCCCTGTCAGTCTTTTCAAGTCCGTATTTTTTTCACCAATAATCATACTTTTTCTTCAATATTCACATAAAAGGAGCTCCCATGTTCCTAAAACTTGACTCGTACAGGGTTTGATGTTCAATATTTTATTCCAAACTTGTTAATTGCATTCTTTTTAAGATCATTGTGAAGCATGTTTGTTTTGTGAAAGGTAGGGGAACATGTGGTAGTGGGGAAAGAAACGTTAAAATTTGGATCGATTTTCGGAAGTCTCCCTGATTTTCACTCACTTTGCCCTTAAGTCAAGAGAGAGAGAAGTCAAGTTGCCCTGTTTTTACTATGTGTGGTGAGCCCTGTACATGTAAGCAATCTTTTCTGAAGTAGAGAGTACAACAGTGCAAAGGAAATATGCAAATACCCACCATTTTCAAAAGTAGAGGGTAATTACCCTTTGGGCTTGAAAATTATATGGAGCTCTGGTTTTTGTTTGACAAAATATGCATCAGAATGCACTGGGGGTCAAATTAAAAATTTCCAGAATACCTTTGACGAGATGGGGATGGAGATTCAGACAAAATTTCTTTGGAATCCTGATATCAACGTGATGAGTATGACAGTAGCTAGATTGCATGCTCCCCTAGAGTGCGGTAGATCATGGGTTCCAGCCCTGATCGGGTCAAATGAAAGACTGAAATTGGTGTTTGTTGCTTCTATATGCACACAGCATTAAGGAGAAAGAACAAAGACTGGTTGGCTCGGAATCAGGCTAATGTGTCCGAGTGGGGTGACATGTCTATCCATGGACTGTTGTTTCAGTAAACTAGCACTAAAAAACACATGTTGGTCTAGTATAAAGCGGACATCATCATCTCATTGAAAATTAGCTTGTGCTCGCCATGATATAGCTGTAAAATTGCTGAATTGGCGTTAAACAACAATCACTCACTCCTTTTACATTTTTGACTAAATCTCAGTAAACTGAATCATTTAAAAACTATATATTAAAAAATTGGTCTAGAACAATCATAAACTTAAAATCCGCAAATACAATGACTTTACTGACTAAACGTCAATAGCAAAGACATGATGTCATAGTAGACTAGACATTGCATCATAGTAAAGACATGACGTCACATGCTTGCTTCCAGAGTACATTTCTGATTCAAATATAGAATCGATTTGTCAAAGTACTTCAGAATATTTTATTACAAATAATTAAGTACAAACTTTCTTATTTTTATTGCTTTGTTAGAAGTGGAAGCAATTCTGATTTTTCTTGCGCATAACCAACGTGGGGGATGAAATATTTTTACCTTCTGTTTCTGGTTTCGACGAAGAATTTATTTTACACTCTTTATTTAATTTTTTTACCACATTTCTACCATTAAGAGCAAGCATGTTAGTTATCGGTGGCATTAACATACCCCCGGTAGTTGTGAAATGTTAATAAGAGTTTGCACAAATTTCCAGTCTTTGACTTTAAGACTGGTCTTGTTCCCACTGGTCAGTAAAAATCGGAGTGGGCCAGTAAGCTTAATTCTTTTTCATTGAAATTGTGATTAACAGTTGCTATTTTATAAGTTCGGGGCAGTAACTTCTGAAGTCTAAAATCAGGCTGAATTTGGGTCCAGTGTCTATATCTTAGCCCTTATGGCCCGAGGTTAACAGTACACAATGTAGGCCGAAATGGGAAATAAATTTAAAATTTACTGAAGAACCAGGAATGTAAATGTAATAGTATTTGACACAAACAGCATTATGATCTAAAGATTATGTTTTGTAGCAATAAATGACTTGAATTCTATTAGGTTCAAGTCATGGGAGATAAAAATTAAACATGTGCCTCTAGTTTTTTCATTTTTAATACTGATAAATAGTTTGGCTCCCATTTAAAAATTATATTATTATATTTACACTGTATTGGGAATTCAGACATTTTGTTTGAAATATAAGTGAATGTTCTTTTTTTCTTGCAGCCAGAAGAAATGACTCCATCACACGAATCTTTAAGAATTACAGTGGGAAATGATATCTATAAAGACCAAAGACCAAGGAGTCCACTTTCTGACAGACTTGGGCCTCCAGTAAAAAAACCAGATTCATATGATGATATGAAATACCATTCTGATGAAAGATATGATCAATTGTATGGTGGGCTCTCTGATGATGACCGTGATACAAGAAAAAATAATCGCAGAAGAGATAGGTATGATAGTCCACGTTCACCAGTTAGAGGTTCACGTGATCGTGGAAGAAGATCTCCTTCTTATGATCGGGGTAGACGATCTGGTTCTTATGATCGAGGTAGACGTTCTCCTTCTTATGATCGGGGTAGACGATCTCCTTCTTATGATCGGGGTAGACGATCTCCTTCTTATGATCGGGGTAGACGATCTCCTTCTTATGATCGGGGTAGACGATCTACTTCATATGATCGGGGTAGAAGATCTACTTCATATGATCGGGAATGGAAATCTAGCCCATATCGAAATCGAGACAGAAGATCAACTTCTCGTGATCGAGATAGAAGAGATCATGATCGGGGCAGACGTAGCTCATTTGATCGTTATAGTGACAAAGATAATCAAAATCGTTCTGATGTCAGTGATCGTAAGGTTCCTTTCGAAGAGCGTACTGACAGAGATAGGGAACCTTACAAGAGAGAAGATTATATACCAGATGAGCGTCATCAAAATGTGCAAAGTGAACTTGTTAACAGATATAGAATTCCAGAAACTCAGACCACACATTCATACTCAGGAGTATATTCGGCACCTTCTTTATATGATATTACCAATCCATTACAACCAAGTGTAACAGAAACTGGTGATAATAAGCCATTGAAATCAATCTTAAAAAAAAGTGCTCCTGATCCACAAACATATATGTCAGACAAGACAACACCTTTCCCACAAAATATCCAGCCTGGTCCTTTTGGTACTCCAGCGAACCCAGCCATATATGGAACACCAAAAGCAATAGGAAATATTCAAAAGGATGTTCAGAAGTCTCAAAAGTCATTTTCCAGTCTACCAGGAATGTCTTCTTACATGGATATCGAAGATGAAGAGAGGTTTTTGTATGGTGATGATGGTGAAGAAAAATCTAAGATGGACTCTAAAGGTTATTATGAAGGAAATAAAAGAAATTTATCTGAGTTTACACAATATAAAAATATAGACAGACCTTCTCTGACTGGATCTTATTCTGGAGCATACAGAGCTGATGAGAGAAATCCAGCCCAACTTCAACAACAGCCACACTATCCACCATACAGTGACCATCAAGTACCGCAGACATCACAACAGCCAAGAAGCGATTCAAAGTCCGATCTGTTAAGTATGTTCACGGGTCAAAGAGGTCCGACAAATCCATTGGCTAGTGACCCATTTTCCAGTCAGTCTCAACAGAAGGCATCACCAACAGAAAAGAAGGCAAAGTATGATCCAACAATTGAAAATATCCTCAAGTCAATTGGCTTTGATTTTGAAATGTCTAAACGTATGCAAGAAAAGGCAAATCCAACACCTTTTAAGCCTAAAGAAGAAATGCAATATGGCATCGACCAATCATCATCATTCCTTGGAGGAGAAATTTCTGATGATATTAAGAAAGAAATTTTTCCTGTAAAGAGTAGAAAAGAATCAATGGTTGATGTTTTGTTAAGAGAGGCGAAATTGACTTCATCTCCATCTGATAAGTTGAAACCTCAGAGACAAGATTCTTTTCCTTCAAGGGAAAGGAGAGATTCAGTTCCTAAAAGGGATAGAAGCAGCTATGAAAGGGAGACTTCATACCATGATGATAAAAGAGACAAACAAAAACCTATTCCTAGCAATGTACCAAGCTCACAACCAGTATCATCATCTTGTACAACACCATCTACACCATATACGCCAACTGTTACCTATCCAGTATCGTCAATACAAACAACGTATGGAGTCACCAGTACAACTGCTAGCAGTTATCCAGCTTCCAATACTGTGTCAGGATATCCCTATGTACCACCACCAGCAGCAGGATATACTGGCCTCCCTCCTTCTCCTTATGGAATGCCTCCTCCTGGTCATCCTAGTTTGTGGGGTCCTCCTCCTGGATATCCGGCATATGGGGTTAGATACTCATATGGACCCCCTCCTGGATATCCAACTAGCTATCAACCGTATACAACCCCACAGACTACAGGGTCAACAACATACAAGAATACATCAACATCATCGTCATCATCATCACCCAAAATAAAAGAAACGGTCTCAAAAAGTAAAACACATTCCAATCTTAAAACGGTTGAACTTTCAACAAAAAAATTGGATTACCCTCCTCCCAGAAAGGCTGAAACTAAGACTGTAACAGTAGTTAAAAAAGTTGTCAAGAAAAGTGAAAGTAAAGGGAAGCCAAAAGGTAATGTGGTTAGCTCAACTACAACTAGTTCAAATAGGACAGTGATTCCCCCAAAGGTGAAAACTGCTGTAAAATGTCCAGCAGACAGTAAGCCACCTTCTAATGGTAAAGAAAAAATAGTTATCACTAAAGTTATACTCACAACAAAAGAAAAAGATAAACTAGTGAAAGAAAAGGAACAAAATCAGCAAAGGTTAAACATTTTAGAACAGGAATTAACATCTCTACGTAAACAACAAAATGAGTTGATGAGAAAGAGAAGAAGGCAAAAAGATGGACATAAAGACCCAATATTGATGCAAAATAGCATACTCCAAGATGAAATAACAAAACAAATAGCAAAATTACGAGAAGAAGCTGAAGAAAAGGCAAAATTCCTCAATGAAGCTACTGTAGAAGATGCAGGATCATCAACTCCTAAAAGATCACGAGAATCTTCTTCCACTCGACAGTCTCCAATGTCCTCTGAGTCGTTGGCTAAAAAACCACGAACTGATTATAGTCGTAGTAGACCACTCGATCGGAAAGAAAGTGATAGACCTAAAACAGAGACATCAAAGAGAAGAGATGATAATCGCTCAAAAGACAGGCAAAGATCTGATGATCGCAAATCTTCTAATTCACGACAATCTACAGAAAAACCTAAGGAAAAATCCAAAGTGGAAACACAGAAACAGAAAACTGCATCTATTCCTGCTTCACATGAAAAGGTAATTGTAATAGTGTTTTAAATAAAAATCCATGGGTTAAATCAATGCTGCTTTGTTTAAATCATTCAAATGTTAAATACTGTTCTTAAATTATAAATGTTCATTTATCAGCTAAATTTTTGGTTTGTGGTAGTAGTATTGTATAAACAGGAATATTTTATCTTCTTTTTTTTTTTTGTAAAACTGATCATGAGTAAATGATAATTTTTTAGATTATTTCTACTTAGACATTGAGGCAAAAAATAGTTTATAATTATTCATACAGTAAATTAATGCTGAATTAACATGCCTCTCTAACTATTTATGATAAGCATTAATGTTTTGTCAAGTATTTGTCAGTTTCATAATGGTTTTTTTTCTTTCTGTCATTTGTATTATAGAATTTTGATCACTGAAGTCTGTATATTTGATAACTAAGATCTCAACAATTCTTTTCAATTTACTTAGATCAGTCAAAGTTTCTTTTTGTCATTTTTAGCTCACCTGACCCTACCCTTTGGGTCAGGTGAGCTATTGCTACCACTGGGTGTCCATCGTTCATCTGTCGTTAGCTTTTTGCATTTTAATCAACTCCTCTAAAACCACTGGGCCAATTTGAACCAAACTTTGGTGGAATGGTCCTTGGGTGGTCCCCTTTCAAAATTGTGTCCGACAATCCCCCCCCCCCCCCCCGCCAACCAAGATGGCTGCCATTACTAAAAATAGAAAATTCGGCAAAAAATCACCTACAAATTATCTTCTCTGAAACTGCTGGACCAATTGGGCCCAAACTATGGTGGAATGGTCTTCAGATGGTCCTCTTTGAGAATTGTGTCCGACGACCCTGGCTGCCAACCAAGATAGCTGCCATTTCTAAAAATAGAAAATTTGGCAAAAAATCACTTAAAAATTATCTCCTCTGAAACTACTGGGCCAATTGGGCCCAAACTATGGTGGAATGGTCTTTAGATGATCCCCTTTCAGAATTCTGTCCGACGACCGCGGCCGCCAACCAAGATGTCCGCCATTACTAAAAATAGAGAATTTGGCAAAAAATAACTTAAAAATTATCTTCTATGAAACTGCTGGGTAATACAGTTATTGTATCACCTGTGTTAATTTCTGTCACATATTTCTCAGGAACCACAAAGGCCAGCTTCCTGATATTTGGCACAGAGCATCAGTATGGAGAACTGTATAGTATAGGACAGTTTCAAATCTGCTGCATCTCCACTTCCTGTTTGACGGAACTTAGAATATTTTTGAATATTTTCATGTCTTCCTGAAAGACTTACCACTAAGTCAATACACAAATGTGTCATTATTATATGACCGCAAAAATATTTTGCAGTCATATAATGTTATGAGTCTGTCGTCATCCGTCTGTAAACACAATGGTTTCCATCCAATAACTTTTATTCCAGTTGACAGATTTCCATGAAATTTCAACACAATGATCCTTGCTACAATATAGAGTCTGGGATTGAAAATAGAGGTCTAGCCCTTACCCGGTCAGAAACTAGGGGCCCAAAAGGGTTGAAAATGGTATTTTTTTGTATGTTTCCGTGCATTAACTTATATTCCAGTTGACCTATTTCCATGGAATTATAACATAATGATCCTAGCTTCAAAATAAAGCCTGGGATTGAAAATGGAGGGTCTGTTTCCACCCGTTTGGAAACTAGAGGCCCAAAGGGGCTGAAATTGGTATTTTCATACTTTCGGGTATGGAACGTTTATTTTTTGTCTGATTTTGATGCAGTTTTTCTTTAGATTCCTTATTATCTTTCAGTAGTATGTCAACGGATTTGACTACAGAATCTTCCATATACTTAGCAATAATTAAGGCTTTTCTTTTTGGGGCCAACTTTGAGCAGGTGTGCGATTACAGGCTTTTAGGAGCCTCTAGTTTATTCCACCACAAAAGTGTTGCGGCCGTATTATCTTATTGCGCTGTCTTTGTCATCGTCCATCTTTAGACAGAATGGTTTCCTGTGCAATAACTTAAAATTGATTTGGGGTATTGTACCCCTACGGCTATCTGTTTTCAATCAAAAGACCTTAAGGTGCAAAAATAGATGTTTTTTGTTATTTGTACATGGAAAGCTTATTTTTCATATGATTTTGATTTTTTTTGTAATGAATTCCTTAGGAAAATCCATTTCAGAAAACTGCATAGCATTATTATGTAACATTATGCATTTTCGACCTAAAGGGGACCCAATAAGGGGAAATTTTTATTTTTCATCCATTTCTATACAGAATTTGCAAAATGATCACCTCAATGGGTTATTGAGCCAGAAAAAAAAAATTGGTGTTTTATTTCAATAAGGGGTATAAAGGGGACCCAAATTCTGAAATTTCACATATTTAGAAAGTATATAGAATTTTTATTTTTCATTCAATTTTAATGCAGTGTTTTGCAAAATGGTCATCTTGATGGTTTATTGATGGACAATAAAACAAAATTGCTATTTTATTTCGGAAAGGTTCCAACATTTCGCATATTTAAAGGCATATTGAACACTTGACAAATATCCAAAATACAATGTATCTAGTATATTACTCGGTCCAACACATTATTGTGTCCAGCTATTTACAAGCATATTAGAGTGTCCACACTTGCTTTTAATATACACTTGTTCAGCTTTCCCTTGTCAACATGTTGTAGTCGTATCATCCTTTTTAGCTCACCTTGTCAAAGGCAATGTGAGCTTTTGCCATTACTTGGCGTCCATCGTCCGTCGTCCATTAACTTTTCACATTTTAATCTTCTCCTCTGAAACCCCTCAGCCAAATGAACTGAAACTTGGTAGGAAGCATCTATGGAAGGTCCTTTATAAAGATTGCTCATTTTGTCCCAAGATCCATTAACAAACATGGCCGCCACAGGCAATTCTTGTTTCTGATTGGCCGATTTTAAAAAATCTTCTCCTCTGAAACTGCTTGGCCAAATGAGCCGAAACTTGGTAGGAAGTATCTATGGAAGGTCCTCTATAAAGATTGCTCATTTCGTCCCGATCCGTTAACAAACATGGCCGCCACAGGCCATTCTTGTTTCTGATTGGTTGATTTCTAAAAAAATCTTCTCCTCTGAAACCGTTCGGCCAAATGAATCAAAACTTGGTAGGAAGCATCCTTGGAAGGTCCTCTATCAAGATTGCTAATTTAGTTCCGATCCGTTAACAAACATGGCCACCACAGGCCATTCTTGTTTCTGATTGGTTGATTTCTAAAAAATCTTCTCCTCTGAAACCGCTTTCCCAAATGAACTGAAATTTGGTAGGAAGCATCTATGGAACTCTATAAAGATTGCTCATTTCATCCTGATCCATTAACAAACATGGCCGCCACAGGCAATTCTTGTTTCTTATAGGCTGATTTTTTTAAACCTTCTCCTCTGAAACAACTTGTCCAAATGAACCGAACTTGGTAGGAAACATCTATGGAAGGTCCTCTATACAGACTGCTCATTTTGTCCAGATTGGTTAACAAACATGGCCGCCACAGGCAATTCTTGTTTCTGATTGGTTAATTTCTAAAATATCTTCTCTGTTAAAAGAAAGATAACTCTTGTTTAAATATAGATATCTGTATTCAAAATGCAGTTATCTCTATACAGATTTTTAAAATTCTTCTCCTCTGAAACCGTTTGGCCAAATGAATCAAAACTTGGTAGGAAGCATCTATGGGCGGTCCTCTATACAGAGTGCTCATTTCGTCCTGATCCATTTACAAACATGGCCACCACAGGCAATTCTTGTTTCTGATTGGTAAATTTCTAAAAATCTTCTCCTCTGAAACCGCTTGGCCAAATGATCCAAAACTTGGTAGGAAACATCTATGGAAGGTCCTCTATAAAGATTGCTCATTCCATCCTGATCCGTTAGCAAATATGGTCGCCACAGGCGATTCTTGTTTCTGATTGGCTGCACACAATGTAAATTTCAATTTTTCTGAGGTCATTTACAGATTAATAACTGGATTGTATTTTAAGTATATTCAACATCAATCAGATATTTGAAATGGTATTTTCTTTGATCATTTTTTGAGTCTTTAATTCAAACATTGTGATGGTAAGTGATCAGATTGGTGTTTGCAAATATTCAAGGACCATTCAGAAATCCCTACTCTAATAGGGTAACAAAGGCTTTTAAAAATATCATATGCGAATGTGCACAAAGATCTGTAGTGTAAAATGCTGTTTTACAAAATTTTGATTACCGGTAGATAATAACAAATTCAAAGCTGAATAATACTTATTTATTGTTTTAATATATTAATAGGATACCTACAGACCAATCAAACCTGTGAAGAAAGTAAAGTATGAGTTCTTTGATCCAGGAAATCATTGGTGTAAATCTTGTAATGTTGTTTGTTCAAGCTTGATCTCCATGCTGCAACATCTTCATGGCAAGAAACATCAGGGTGTAAGTGTGTCAATAATATCAATATCAATTTTGTATGTGGAAAATTTTTTTATATACTTTATACATGCACTGATAAATAGATTTTTATTTTTGGGGAAATTACTGTATTTGATCAAAATTGTAAACCGGTAAAACTTCGGCAATAAGATTTGTAGTTATATGAATCATAAAAAAATAAAATACAGCAAATGAAAACCATATGTATTTAAAGACTTTTACTATTGTAATTTTTAGTTGAAGAACCTTGTTAATTACTTTGTGTAACAATACATCAATACTATTTCCCTTTCTATTTCAGTCTGTAAACAAGTATGAAAGACCGTGGATGCCAGATGAATTAAAATCAGGAGTTGACAAGACAGCCTCCAAAGACGACACGAAAGTAGAAGTTTGTCCAATAAAAGGTTCAGCATTCATATTGTGGCAGAATCTACAGATATTATTTGTACAACCTCTATACTGTCACTTACATAATCCCATTGTGTCTGTGTCAGTATGTGTGGTTTTCATGGCAACAATGTAAAAATCAACAATAAGTTGGTTTCTGCAGTTGGAAATTTTTTTTTCTAATACAACCTGGACTGGGTTGCACAAACCTTATATTAGATCATAGCCAATTAACTCTTGTCAGTAGCTGACACTTAAAATTACTTGAAATGTACATGGAATTTACACCTAATGTTTAATTGAGACTTTAAATTTTATTGAGATTTGTGCAAACCAGTCCCGACTTTGGTTCCTCTAAGCCTTGTTTTAACTGCTATTTCTCATACTTATAAATACTTTTCATGTGTGATTGTAAAATATCCCTTGAGGATATTGACAGTGTTTTATTTCTAATGTATTTTTACAGAATTCATAAAATGTTAAAATTTTAGTTCCTTACTCTCTTTGGTGATTTTGAAGGCTTTATTTATATAAGTTGTCAAGAAGATGATTGGTAATATATGGAATATTGATTAATTCCATACTACTACAAAAAATCATGAGTGGAGAAATATTCTAATTCACTGGTACAATGTAGCAAAGGAGAATTTGTTTCTCCTATGACCATTGCATCAAAAATATTTTTAAGTTGTTAATTTCCGTCGTCAATGACCGTTGAAGGAAATAGGCGGGAAATCTTGTGCAGAATTTTAACCACTGTCGTGATTAAAAAATATTATGAAAATTTAACAAACTAGTTAAACACGCTAAGAATAGGATAAATTAGCGATTACATCTGTTACATTTACTGTGTACTCACCATTTGTCAACTCTTGTCACAAATATAAACTCAGTATTTTAAGCTTTTCTCCAGGGGCCGTCATGGTTATATATTTAGATGTTGTTCTACCTATGTAATCAGTGTCTGTTACCACTATTGTTTGATTGCCATCAATGGCTAGGTGTACCATACTCTATACAACTTTATATTATATTGTATGTCAGTGACTTGCATTAGGGATGTGTTTTTCTCTGAGTACATTGATTTCCTCTGGCACCAATAAAACTAACAACCACAAAAAAATATTTTGTTTTGTACCGAAATGTACTTATATTTAAACAACAATGAAACTTCCTATATTGTCGAGATGTTAATCAGCTCAACAAAAATGATTACTTTACATGTTGCTTTCTTCCTAGAACAAATTATTTCCTAAAAAATATTATTTGATGACAAAAGATTTGCTTTTTGTTGTAAACATGTATTTTATTTCCAATTTTAAAGAAACTCACTTGAAAAAAAAGTACATTCCATAACAGTTAACATATAGCTGAATACTACCTACTAATGTTGGCGTTAACCATCAATCAATCAATTTTGCACAGATACATGAATTGTGTTTAAACATGTACCAATTAAAAGAATACCAACAATTCAATTTGTAAAATATATAACAAGAACTAGAAAGTTTGTTAACAGCATAAAGTGTAACAGTCCTCACGAGAGCACAGGTCCTCCGACCCAAGACCAGTAAAACTTTGTTCGGACCAATTAATTTTTAAAGAACTATATAAAAATAAGTTCAAGAATTTGATTCGAACCAGTAAATTCAAATTTTCATTTTGTGGACTGGTGTAAATTGAACTGCGTTTTGTTCCAATTCTTACTTTGCTTGGATTTACTTTAGTAACGAATTCAAATTTAGAAGAAGAAAAAACCAAGGCATTTGCAGAGCATGTTTTACTGTTGATCTTCCAGATGTTAAATTGTTTCAGTTCTATCAAATACATGTAAGGTCACACTGATTTTTTTCATGTCAGAATCTGGGACTATTTTCATGGTCTGGTTTTTAAAGATACCCATTGACCGATTTTCTATATATTTAAACATGATAATAATATCAGAACAAAGGGAAAGGTTGAATTTGTGATACTCTGGCTTATACAATTTCATAAACAAAGGGGTCCAAGGCCTGATGGTTCAAAGTGTAAAGTTCATAGAAGAAAGGTTGTTATATAGTGTGGTATTCCATTTGTATTATAGAACTAAAAGACGATAATTAAAAGTGTCTTTGACCAGGTCAATGTCTGATACCATGTTTCCTCCAATTTTTATGTAGTAAATTAATCATTATTTGTTTTTCTTTTATCTTTAGGACAGGAATTTTTCATGGCCACAAAAGGATATTATTGTACGTTGTGTAAGGAACACAGTGGTGATGACATTAGTGCTGAATATCACATTAAAACTGAATCACATTATCTCAAGTACAAGGTAATATAGACCATTAAAACTGAATCACATTATCTCAAGTACAAGGTAATATAGAACATTAAAACTGAATCACATTATCTCAAGTACAAGGTAATATAGAACATTAAAACTGAATCACATTATCTCAAGTACAAGGTAATATAGACCATTAAAACTGAATCACATTATCTCAAGTACAAGGTAATATAGAACATTAAAACTGAATCACATTATCTCAAGTACAAGGTAATATAGAACATTAAAACTGAATCACATTATCTCAAGTACAAGGTAATATAGAACATTAAAACTGAATCACATTATCTCAAGTACAAGGTAATATAGAACATTAAAACTGAATCACATTATCTCAAGTACAAGGTAATATAGACCATTAAAACAATCACATTATCTCAAGTACAAGGTAATATAGAACATTCAAACTGAATCACATTATCTCAAGTACAAGGTAATATAGAACATTAAAACTGAATCACATTATCTCAAGTACAAGGTAATATAGACCATTAAAACTGAATCACATTATCTCAAGTACAAGGTAATATAGAACATTAAAACTGAATCACATTATCTCAAGTACAAGGTAATATAGAACATTAAAACTGAATCACATTATCTCAAGTACAAGGTAATATAGAACATTAAAACTGAATCACATTATCTCAAGTACAAGGTAATATAGACCATTAAAACTGAATCACATTATCTCAAGTACAAGGTAATATAGAACAATAAAACATGATTTCAGTCGATCGTATGTATGCATTGCTGATATCACCTCAATAGCATTGGGATTGATTATGCTAAAAATGATGTAAAGGAGTTATTTCCCTTATGGTGGCCAAAATGGTACCTGTGTTGCCAAGAGCAACGGAAAGGACAAAGAATTTGGAGAATAATTTGTAGATATTTGAACCTTATAAAAATCAGAGAATAATTATATAGCAAATAGAAAATTCACAATTTGTGACACCATCAGAATGTTGCTCTGATTATAGGAAAACAATCTGTTGTTTTCATTAAACTTTGTATAAAAGGGGACCGTTTTACCCACATTAAAGGGAGATAACCACTATAAAAATTTATAAAAGCATTTAATTGTAGAATCAAGCTGAAAATGTATCTATTTATAGTCAATTGTTTATCTTCTATGAAAATAAGGGATGCCGTGATAGTATTGTAGTTGAATTTACTACCTGTGCAGTCAGTGCTTATCACCACTAAAGTTGTGAGTAAGAACCCTGTTCATGGCGAGGTGTACTCGATACAACATTATGTGATAAAGTTTGCCAGTGACTTGCAACTTGGTTTTCTCTGGGTACTCCTGTTTCCTCCATCAATATAATGGACCGTCACGATATAACTGAAATATTGTTGAAAGTGGCATTAAATTCCATAAACCAAACCATCTATGATAATATCACACATGCAAACTTCATTACATATTGTTCATGTCGAATCATGTACAAAAATAATGCATAATGAATACAAGAATTAATTTCTTACAGATACCATACAGCTGTTTTTATTAGCGGGTTTAAATTTAAATTATTTTGGACCCAAAAAACATTACCTGACTTGTATTTTCATTATTGCTTTCAGTTTTCGATGACATAATGTGTAACTTATTAATATTTTGGTGCTTGTAATGAAAAAACCAAAGTAAGCTTTGCATCCCACACTATTTACCGGCTATATGATAAATGGTTTTACTGTTTTGACATAATCTGGAGTTTATTTTAGTAATGCCACATAATTTAAATATTAATGCTTTTCAAACACAAATTTGTTGTACGATGTCAATCGTATATTGACGTGAGCACTTTGATGTATATATAAAAAAAAGTGCCGTGATAATATACAATAATATAACAGAAATGTGACTTATTGATAAGAATAGTTGGATTTACAACTACCTGTGCAATCTGCCTATCACCACTAGAGTTGTGAGTTCGAACCCCTTTTTTATGGGGAGGTGTACTCCATACAACATTATGTGATAAAGTTTGTCAGTGACTTGCATCAGGTACTCCAGTTTCCTCCACCAATAAAACTGACCACCACGATATAGCTGAAATATTGTTGAAAGTGGCACTAAACACCATAAACCTAATCCTATTGAAAAGAAAAGGTCAAGAATTATTTTCATATGTATAATATTTTGTCTTCCTGTAGGATTACATAAAGGAACACCCATTTTATGAACAAAGGTTAAACTTAGACAAAGCTGCTGGAATGTCCTTAATGATAGATGAAGAGAAACGACAAGAAAAGAAGGAAGAGATTAAGAAAGAAGAATCAAAACCTGATGAAAAACCTAAAGAAAAAGATCCTGCAGATGAAGCTAAAAAACTGGAACAAAAGAAAAAAATGCAAGCAATCTGGGATAAACATATTAAATCCAAGCAACAAGGCAAAACTAAAACTAATAAAAACAAAAATGCACAGAGTGAAGAAGAAAAAGAAAAAGGAAAAATACAAATTAATATCCTCAATAAAACTGGAATTAAGCAAGCTCCTCCACCAATTAAGAAAAATCCAGTTTTGCCGCCGTGGACACCTGTTTCAAAAGAGCAAAAAATCCAACCTGTTAGAAAACCATCCGTCGATAATCAAGAACCCCCATCTCTTGATGATTTCATAACTGTTGGTCAAAATGAGAAAATACCTGTTGTCGGGGATATAAGCAAAAGTATCAAATTAACCACAGCTAAGAGTCTTTTGAAGAAAATCTCAGAGAAACAGGTAGAAAAGAAGGATTCTGAGGTAGTGGAGAAAAAGAAAGATATTGACCACGAGGAGAAAAAAGATTTAGAAATGCTGGCTATAAATCCAGATGAATCTGCACCGGTAGCAGAAATAAAGCTCCCGCCACCTCCAACACAAAATCTATCTTTGCCAACCGAAAACAAAGATAACAAAATGGCAACATCAAGTTCAGATGAAATGTATACTTTATTCTTTTCTGATGACAAACAAGTTACCATATCAGCTGATGACAAAGAGGCTGCTGAAACCAAAGCAAGTGATTTAGTAGAAATTGATGCTGAAGCTAATGTTATGTTATTGTCTGACGAGGAAAACGAGAAAACAAAAGAGGATGAGGCTATGGAAGATGTAGAGAAAATACCTCTACCTATGAATACAGATCTTGTTGTAATTTCCCTCGACTCTCACTCCGAGGAAAGCAGCGATGAAAACAGTCATGTTGAAAAGGACGAGGAAAGCAACGAAAATGTTAACAATGTGGATCAATTAAGTAATGAAATTGATGATGAGAATGTTGACAAAGAAAAATGTCCTGTTGAAAAGGAAAAAGACAAGCCGGACTTGAAAATGGATGACAAATTAGCCACAAGTGTCAGTAATGATAAAAAGACAGAAACAGTAGAAGAAAATTTAGTTACAAATCAAATGGAAGAAAAAAATGTGGAAGAAATTGCTACTACAAATGACGATGTTGTCACTAAAGATGAAGACATTTCCGCTACAAATGAAGAAACTACTGCAACAAATGTAGAAATTACTGCTACAAAGGAAGAAATTGCCACTACAAATGTTGCATCAATACAGGAAGCAGCTGAAACGATTGATGCAAATGTTACTTCTACTACGGAAGGAGTATCTTCAAAAATTGAGGTTTTACCCATGACTCAAAATGCAACAAAGAAAGGACGAAGGAGATCACAAAGAAGTGCTGCAAAAAATGTGACAGAAGTGGCTATTGTTGATGAAAACGAAGGAAATCCTATCGAAGTTGTAGGAGTTACAAAAGAGAAACCTGTGACAGAAACAAAAACTGAGAATACTATACAAGTAATCCAAACACGCCGGTCATCATTAAGAATTCAACAAACACAATCTCAAAAAACATCACCAACAACAATTAGGACACGAGAATTAAGTAATTTGCATGATATTATTAATGTTGATGATGAAGTAGAAACGAATCAAAGTGAAAATGTGTCACCAAAAAAGAAAAAAAATGTTGATGGTAGTTCACCTACAAAGAAGCGAACAACAAGAAAGTCGTCAACAGGAAATAAGATTAAATCTAAAACTCAGTCGAAATATGTTCCAAAGAAGCATCTACAAGTTGATATTGTTTCCATTTCGGATGATGAATATGAAAACGTTGACAGTGCATCCGACTTTTCTGAAGACGAACAAGAATTGGAGAACATATCAAGCTCTTCTGAGAAATTTGAAACTAATATATCTGAACATTTAGAAAATGTTTCTAGCGACTCTAGTGAAATTGAAGATAATGACACAAATGCAGAATTAGAAAATATATCGAGTGATGAAATGGAAGGTAACATTATGACTGTTGATGAGGTAGGAGAGGTGGATGAATTTGAGGATTTTGACTTTCATGATGAGGCAAATGTACTAGATCAGGTGGGAGACTCTGATGATGATATGGAGGTTCACAGCAATGAGAAGGAACAGGGTGTGGAGAAAATGGAACTGGAGAATATTTCTGATGCAGAGGATGGCGACTTTAAAAAAGATGAGGAGGACAAAATAGATGGAAATTCACTTCATAAAGGGTTGGAGAAGTCTAGCACTCCGGATGCAATAGATAAAAGCACTGGCAAGGAAAGTACTGATGATATTTCAAAAGAAGAAAAGATAATTGAAGGAGACGAAAAAGACTTGATCTCAAAAGAGACTGAAAAAGATAAAGATATATCTGAAGACATGGTAACACCAGTAGATGAAAGAGAAGCAAAAATAAAGGTCAAGTTATTTGTAGAGAAAACTTTGGGTACAGAAAATATTGAACAGGAAAATCTCTCACTAATAAATAATGAACAAGATACAAATACTGAAACAATTGTGGAAGAAAAAATGGAGCAAACTACATCTACTCAATCTACTGTTGAAACGGAAGAAATTAGAAATAAAATTTCCATTGAAGACGGGGAAAAATCCAAAACTGTTACTGAAGATGAAATTACGGTAAACGTCAACATTGACCAAACTGTGCAAGAAAACTTGGGAGACTTGAGTGTGGAGACTCCATTGGATAACATTGACCAAACTGTGCAAGAAAACTTGGGAGACTTGAGTGTGGAGACTCCATTGGATAACATTGACCAAACTGTGCAAGAAAACTTGGGAGACTCGAGTGTGGAGACTCCATTGGATAACATTGACCAAACTGTGCAAGAAAACTTGGGAGACTCGAGTGTGGAGACTCCTTTGGATAATGTTTCTAAATCTGACATTTCTTCTCTTGATGACTCATTTCAACAAGAGGAAGATATAAATGTTAAATCAACAACGAGGCGTCGCCGGGGTAGAGGAAGAGGAAGAGGGACTACAAGGAAAACTAGAAGAGGGAGATCAAGTACTAAAATGCAACCTGAATGTGAAATTGATGAGGTACCGGTTTGTACTGAAGAAAAAGAAGAGGAAATGGCAATAGAATTTCAGGAGGTTTTATCTACTGAAGATACAGATGCACAAAAGACAAAATCTGAAGAGAACGTCGAAGTGGTTGAGGTAGAAACCAAAATGAAATCACCAAAAAGAGGAAGACCAAGTAAGAAAAAACAAAATGAAATGGAAGTTCTTCAGGAATCTACATCTGAAGAAATAGGGGAAGTTTTGGCCAATAAATCACAGGAATTAGAGATTACAGCTGAAGTCCTGGAAACTAAATTACAAGAAAATGAAATAAACATTATAGTAGAAGACACTCAAAATGTAAATGTTGAACAAGAGACTCAAAAAGAGAGTGAAATTCAAAATAATACAGAAGGAGAAGGCACTACTGGCAATATTTTATCTCTAGAAAGTGGAATTTGTAGTGAAGTACAAGAGACTCAAAATAATGCAAAAAATTATGAAGTATTGCATAATGAAGAAAAACCTGAGGTTATTAATTTGGATTCAGACGATGAGGTCATTGACACGGAGGAAAATAAAAATCAAGAAAGTATGGAAATAAATGAAAATGTAGATAAAAATTCATCAGATATAAAAGAGATCATTGGAGCAATACCTGAACAGCCCAGTATAGAAATAGAAAATAAAACTATGAAAACAGATGATGAACATCAAATATTAATACAGGATGATAATGATGATGAAAAGGATGTTAAAATATCTTCTGGGGAATTGTCCTTGGATATAGCTGAATACAATAGTGACGATGAAACTGACGTTTTACCACTTGATATGGATGAGTTTATAAATCTGGACAATTCTACAGAATTAACCGAAATTATTGATGGAAACAAAAAAGAAGTTGTTAATTCAGAAGAACAAGGCAAAAATAGCAGTCAGAAAGAAACACTGATAGTTGAGAACCAAAATAGAAAAGATATAAACATTGAAATAGACAGTTTACATACTGACAATGGTAGAGGTGATGTTATTTCAATATCCGACAATGAGTCAGAGTCAAACACTGATGCTCAGGAAAGTCAATTTGAAAAACCAGTTTGCTTGGAATTAAATATGGACTCTTTAGAAACATTCAATTTGTCTATGAAACCTGAAATATCTGTATCAAATGAACCTTCTATTGATAGTAATAAAAATGGCAATGCCTCTGATTTATTTAATTTAGATTTTGATAATAAAGAGAGGTTACAACTATTCCAAGATGATGCCAACAGCAATTCTGATAACACAAGTTCTTCAAGCGAGATCAAAATAGATGTTGTACTTGAGGCAATCGACAGTTTATCACGTATTGATACTTTAGGAAATAATGTGTCCACATCTGGTACAAACGTGGAGGATGAACCACAAGCAATGGAAGACGAAGAGATACCCATTGACACTGGTGACATTATAGAAGATGTTTCTGAGAGAATTGGCAAGGACGTCAACTCGAAGGACAATGAAGATGCTGAGTTTATTACAATACAGAAAACTGATGATAGCAGTCAGGATGAAGAAGACATGGTGGTTGTGTCTTCTGCACTTGAAGAAGGAGAAGAAACTGAAAATCCTGATTTCAAAAATATTGATGTAGATGGTATGGAAAAATTAATATGTAAATTGTTCAAAATATTTTTTTTATTTTTTTTTTAATAGATCGTGACCCTCTTTACTGTAGACTATTTTCATTACTTTTAATTTCTTTGATGTATACTTATTTCTTCTATCAATATATATGAGCTACTTGATGGGTATACAAGCATTTTTATTTTTACTTTTACTTTTCTTCTTTACACAAATTTAATTTAAACTATTTTATTGTCTAAATAATGACAAAAGGATCAGACACAAATGGAAATATTAGCTCAATTAGACCTTTTTTGTTGTACCTCACTAGCATTTCATTATAACCCTCTTTATATAGTGTACATATCCCATTCATTTATATCAATCTAATAGCTCCCCATTCTGCCTTGTTTTGATGGCTTTATATACAAAGGTCAGGGGAAATAATATAGGGTTGGCTTCTTTTTATGATGAAGATATTTATATTTTCAGATGTAGGTAAATTGATATATCGGTGAATATTATTATATTCTTCAAGGAATGTAAACCAACATAAGTTTGCTCTTAAATCAATAGAAAAAAGATTTAATCCTGACTAAGGATGTCAGTTTTGTTTTTATACTAAGCTATTTCTCTGTAAATTATTTTCTCTCTCTCTTAATCATGATAATACAGTCATTTATTTCTGTTGTAGATTGTGCAAGTGATGGCAGTGGAATTAGTATGGATATGGGGAGTGATTTTGAAGTTTTAGATGAGTGTGAATCTGATTGAAAGATATCTAGTTAAAATATATTCATACCACAGATAGGGCTGCTATTTTTAACATGTGTACAACGTTTATAGTGAAAAATTCCACATTTAAATTCATAGAATTCCAAATTTTGACGTGGATTTATTATGGAATCGATGCATGAAAGAGATTATTTTTATACCTAATCAGGACCAATGTGCTATGTTTATATAAAATCTTGTGATTTTCATTTTTAGGATGAATGACTACGTTGGATGTGGATATCAAACATTTTTATGTGAATTCTAATATAAAATTTGAAGATGTTTTATTCTAAAATTATGCGACATGATTTGTTTCCCCGTAGAAGACCAGTATGCAGTTTTAATTCATGGAAAGTTACTTCATCTACAGGTAGTCTTTTTTTCTCCTGCATTTAAGTGTTGATGTTATACACTATAATATAAAGTGATTTTTGCATTGGGAAAAAATAGTGAATTTTGTGAAGGATATGTTTGTTGTTTGTTATTTTTAACGTGTAAATATTATTTTTCATTGTTACTTGTTATAGCTATTTGTTGTTACTTGCACAGGATTTATTGCTGACAATGGTGGACTCCTAACTTGTTTTTAGGGACAAGCAGCAAGTCAATACTATTGTGTTCATGTGAATAAGTAGACAATTGTTTTTTAATCATGTTAATGAATGAATTTACTCCATATTTGATCATTGTTGTATATTGACATAAAATAAAGACTTTTCCTTTTATTTGATTATGACAGATATATAGAAGAAATTGACCGAGGATTTAAAATAAAATAATTATACTGACATCATATGATCAATACAATCCTCTGAGTTGTCTGCAACTGGTGTTTCCATTGTTGGCGAAAGGATTTCAGGAACGATTCTGCATCTGTTATGTGCTATTGCAAAAATATTATTTTTAAAGAGTAGTCTGTTATCTGCTCTTCATTGAAAATTATTCATCGATTGCAAAAATATTTCTTAAAGTCAGCACTCAAAATACCAACTATTCCTCCATGAGATTTTGACTTCCAGTGGCCAAACAGATATAGATAAATATAATCTTGGAAATAAAAAGAAATTACTCATTAAGTGAGAATTTTACTCCTAGACAACTTCTGTTTATATTTATTATGCCTTTTTGTAATAAAGTTGAATACACACATTCCTTTAAACAACTGAAATTTTAAATATTTTGTGTTTCTCTGGTGAAACAAAAATAAAAATAAAAGGCACATTTTATTTCCAACTCCAGGTAGTGAACTGAGCTCTCATATGTTTTACATGTTAATCCATGGCCAATTTGTATCCAATTTATAAATGTTACAAAGTCACCTTGGGACAAAGAATATTTTGGATTTTGTTTAAATGGTTGTGTTTTTGTATGATTTGAATTCATGTTTGCATTTTATAATGTATCACAGAATCAGTATTCAAAATATGACATCACACAAAAATGTTCATGTGCAAATCTTTGATATATATATGTGTCAATAAAGTATTGTACATCTATGTTGGCTTTTGTAATACATTGAAAAAAACGCCCTGAAATCGACATACATGTACACTGAATGGGAATGATATATGGACAGATATCCAATATTGATGCTGTCGGGTATAGCCGATTCTGATCGGCTAAATTTTGAATGGGTGGAGGGGGGGGGATAAAAAGAATGAAAATCATAGGAGATAGGATCATATAAACAAGATATCAAAGAATTATCATGGAATATATCCTCTAAAGAATTGTCCAATTTCGTTCTGATCTGTCATCTGTAGGCATCCAAAGTGAAACTGAAAGAATAATGTATGTATGGTCTCAAATGCTCAATTCATTTTGATCTGATATCAGAAATAGTTGCTACCAGAATTACATATACAATGTCCTTAAAGGGATTGCATTGGCATTGCTCTGCATGTATGAAGATGAGTGGTCATCAAAAAGGATCACACCCTTAGTTTTCTCTATTGTTAGGGTGGTCATGTATATGTAGGATTGCCAATTAAAATTATATCCTTGATTGAATTGATTCCTTTTAAAAAAATTGTGAAAGGTCAAAAACTTTATTTTTCAGTTCTCTCTTGAAATTCATTGTTATTAACTTGTACACATTTTAATCTTCCTGAGAGAACTGATGGCCAATTGAACTAACATTAGCAGAACTGATCATTGGAACAAAGAGATTCAAACAATTGAGTGGACTCCCATAGAAAAGAATCAATATGGAGAAATGTTGAGTAAATGTTTCAAAACCCTCTCATAAAGCAACAATAGAAATATTTGTTAACTATTGTGACATGTCATTATAATTTATTCAAATGGAGGCCTCGATTTCTATGGACGAACAATTAGGGTAATAAAATTGCAGACAACTAATTTTTTGTTGCCATAGTTACATTTTTGAATAACCTTCATCAGGTACAGTCAAAAGTCACAAGGTTGAAAATCCAAATTTGGGAGCAAGTAAACCACAGGCACTTGTCTGGATCAAGGTATCTTTACTATTCACACTAATGTAGTTATACAGATATTAAAGTGAATAGTAAAGATAGGTTGATACACACAAGTGCCTGTGAGGTAAACCCAAGGATGTAAACAGGATATGCAAAATCAATGTCGGAGGGAGATTTGCATGGTATTGGAGCTGAATTTTAGTAATAGATGTATCTGATCAATCATGTCTGCTTAAACACGACTTTTGGGCCAATGATTTTTTTTAATCCTCTTGAGGTATAATCATGAATGTCCAAGACTACTGGAACATGGGATTGGAGAACTATTGCAATAACCATTTGTCTTCCTTCCTATGGGTTGCAAGAGCAAATTTGTCTGCAGTATCCATCATATAGAATTTCAGTCGAGATATCTCCAGTTTATTTTGTTGCTTTTGCCATGACACGATACTTACTTATCATCCTTCTGATGAATGCCCATCGAAATCAAGGGTAACAATATATGAATTGGAGGTACATTTTTCTTGTAGGATTGTTTTTTAGATAAACTTTGACAAGATGCCTGCAGATTACTTGAATATTAATAATAATAATAAAAAAAAAAAATAGGCCTATTGATTTTGTTTGACCATATTCCTTATAGAACCATTAACATTTTAGGAAGAGAAAACACCAATTAATTGTTAACTTTCATATATTTTAAACCCATCAACACCATCTCAAGTAAATAAACTTGGTTCCTTTTTTTTTTTTTTAAAGTCATTAGAACTGAGGACAGGGTACTCGTAACATATTTACTTGAACATGTCGATTTTATGTTCACTTTGTTACATGTTATTTGTATAATTGTCACAAACTGTATTGTTTAATGACAATACAATTTTGAATTTGGTAAAAACCATACATGTAATTTAATACTTGGGTAAAGATGTTTGTCATAACAAATAAACAATTTGTGGTTTCAAACTTCTCATAGTGGTGGTTTCCATCAACATAAATTTAATGATAAAGAGGGGACGTCGTGATCGTATGGTACTTGGATTTATAATTACCCATGCAATCAGTGCCTATCACTGCTAAAATTGTGAGTTAGAATCCCACTCGAGCGGGGTGTACTCGATAAACATTATGTGATAATTAGGTTTATCGGTGACTTGCGGCAGGTCGGTGATTTTCTCCAGGTACTCGGGTTTCCTCCACCAATAAAACTGACTACCACGATATAACTGAAATATTGATGAAAGTGGCGTTAAGCACCATAACCAACCAACCACCCTGAATCTTTAAACAGAATTCTTCTCAAGAACCAGTAAGAGAAATGCTACAATATATGATGTGAAGTATCATTGGGATATAGAAATTTGTTCAAATGAAGGTCAAAGCCATAGTTTAACATCGTCTGCCTCGTGAAAAATTACATACAAAATGGATTAGAATCGGTAATGTAAATGTAAGTATACGTGAAAGGAATTGTCATTTTAATAAATAAATAAGCGAAGTTTTAAGTACATTAGACAACTTTCCCATGACAACGATACGGAAATGAAATTGTTAATATTTGTGAATACAAAATTTAACATGGGCAGCTATAGGGGAAATATTAAAAAAAAATATATATTTCTTAAGAACCCGTCGTGGAAATACTTTTATAAATGACATGAGTCATCATTGCGACATGCAGAAATATGCATTCATTTCATCACAGGCATTCCTTATTACTCGTTCTAGCAAAAATGGGCAATTCTTCCTTCTGTTTTACTGAAGTCCATCTACAAAAAAAAACGTGATCGTACAACTGAAAACATGGCAGTCGTGAATAAATCTTGGTTCTGTTTGGTTGAATTTTAATTAATATTCGTAACTACTGGGCCAATTGGAGTCGAACTGTGCAGGAATAATGTATGTGAGGCTCTCAAAAAAAATGCTCATTTCGTTTTGACCTGGCAAAAAAACACTGCTGCCATGGGCAATATTTGGTGACTGGCTGGATTTTTAAATATCTTTTCTGAAACTACTCGGTCAATTAGAACCAAGCTTTGTAAGAATGATGTTTGCGAGATCTACAAAAAGCCTCATTACGTCTTTGAACTGGCATGTAGTACAGTAGTCATTTTCTCTGTATACAACTTGGTTCTTGTCGCCACTCTTATTGGTGTTGCAGAACTTATCATTTTTCTAGCTCTTTTCACACATTTTTGCATGGTCCACATATTCTCATGTACATCTGAACACACATTTATCTTGAGGGACAGACTTGGCATTCCCATGTTTTTTTCCTGGACGATGTAAAATTGTGAAATCATCGTAGTATGAAAAGATTTCAATCCACCGTTGGGTTCGTCTTTTTGGCTCTTTCATGCTAATAAAAGCAAACCAAGGTTTGATGATAAGTTCCAATAACAGATTGTCGACCAAGATAGCACTGGAGGACAACAACTCTTGGTAACATAATTTTTTTCTCAGCTTTGTTCAGTGTTCTACTGCCAAATGATGTGCTCTCTGTTTATACCCTGGGGCGCCCCCCCCCCCTTAAATTGGAAAAAATATGATTTTTTTGGCGTAAAATCGTGATTTTTAACACGAAATACCCCAAAAATTATCGCGCTTCCCTCCGTTCGGTGCAATTTTTTTAAGTTCGCCCCCCCCCCCTAACTTGATATCCTGGATCCGCCCCTGTATACCCACATTACTAGCGCCTATATCCTATATCTAATACGTATCAATATTCATCATTTGAATATGTAATTACTGAAGCTTGTATAAATGTTTATTCTTCAAGAAAGACTAACATTCTGAGGAACAATAAAAAAAATCTCCTTTCTTAGTCAACTGAAACATTAGTGTTACAATCTTGGGAAAAATCGTTTACATTTCGTATACAGTAACAAGCCAAACTAAGGAATTGTCTTATCTGGGTGACATATTTTGATTGGGGACACTGTTATATTTTAATCAAATTCTCTGGATTGGGTCTAACGCCATCACCTGAAACTACACGTTCCCAAAATGTAACTTCTGTTTGTAGAAATTTACATTTCTCTGGATTTAGTTTCAGACCTGCTTTCTTTATATGTTCCAGTACATATCTCAATCTATCAATATGATCTTTGAGAGGTTTACTGAATAAAATTACGTCTACATCATCTAAATACATCAAGCAAGGGGTCAGACCTATAATCCGACGGTCCAGTAGCCCGATAGACCAAGTACATCTAATCAGGGCCGGATTAAAGCCAATTTATCATGCCATAAGCACAGGTCAACCTTAGTGCACCCGCACCTTCCACTGGCATTATGTAAAAACTAACACGAGCCCTTGATGCCAAGACTCGACATAATTATCAATTAAATGCCTAATATTAAATTCAGAATTCAAATTTCAGCAAGGCCAAACCTCTTATATTAAAATTATTTAAATATCTGTTTTTCATATTTATTTAACACAGTGACTGTACTCTTTGCTTTAGAGCAGACAACAGTATAAATATATTATTTACTTATAGCTAGGACAACAGATGCACTTTGAAGTCTTTATCTTGCTATTCAATTTTTAAATGTTATTAAGGGAAAAATACAAACAGAAATACTAAGCATTGTCTCTCAACAGGAACCAGTATTGTCAATATTAAAAAAAAAGGAAACAAAATTACACTTTAAAGAGTTTCCCCCTTACATTTCTTATTAGCAAAGTCTTTTATTAAATCCTCAAAGTTAATTTGGCGCAACACTGAAATCTGCTTCAATCATGAGTAGAGATAATAATTCCAGCCTCTCTTATCTCATTGTTGTTCTGTTTGGATTTTTTATACGCTTCATTGGGGAGAATGAGCGTTCAGTTGTGCAGTTTGTGACCATTAAAGGGAAACTTCGCGATTTTTTACATGTTAGCTAAATATGTTCCTGGTGATATAAAATACATATTCACAAAGTGTTATCGACATATTTCCACAAATAACGAAGCAAATCGCAAATTTGTAATTTCAATTTCTAATTTTTCAACCAGGCTGTGACGTTTTAACCTGATAATGCATTGTGGGATTGAAATTTAAAGTCTGGGTCGCTGATGTTAAATTCGCTTCATTTAAAGCGCTCAGAGGACTGTAATTTAAATCTAATAACCGTTGGAAAATTAAATACTGAACTGAACAGCTACGTACCTTTTTGACAAACAACTATTTTAAATGAACAAAATGTTTCATTTCCTTTATATTTTTTCAGCTCGGAACCCCGTAAGCAAACTTGACCTATAATTTTGATATCCACTGATATTCATTTAGACAAAGTTCGGTAGAGATCATGATCATGAGCGGTATAAACAGATGAAGGGCAGTCAAAAATTAAAAAGAGATTAGGCCACACCAGATTTACTTCTTCGGATTTTGTGCTAAAAACGTTGTCCTGAGCGAGCAAGTGATTTAAAAATGTTAATTTCTTTTCCTTTTTTTGTTTGTCATTTTTGATGAGCGAAACGTAAAATATTATGCGAAAAATATATTATATTTTTCATGTATTTTCAGAAGCGAGAGACCATATTTTAATTTTAAATATGTTATTCTTCAATAAATTAAGGCAAATAATTCCAGAAGTAAGAAGTGAAATGCGGGATTTACTTAGGGAACGACCATTTAACTTGAAGGGGGAGGGGGGGTTTATGGTTTTTTTCTAAAAAAAATATTCTGATTCCCAATGTTGCTGAAAAAAATATTCTGATTTTGGTGGAGGAAAAAAAAAATAATCTGATTCAGAGTTTTTGTCATATAACCTAATGTTAAATTCTGGAAAAAAATATTAAATATTCTAACTCTTGTGTTGTCCGAAAAAAAATTTCTGAACGAAACAAAAAACCATAACCCCCCCCCCCTTCAAGTTAAATGGTCGGTCCCTTATTGTTATCTTCATTCTGAAAACGACAGGTACATTCACACCGGTTCACTCAGCAGGGTACCTAATATTGCGTAATGAGTTTAGGTCCACACAGGAAATCGTCAGGCAGAATATACAAGTGTCATTTTACATATGGTCGACGGGCCTCTGACCGAATACATGTGTCACAATATTTGGCAATAATCAGAAACGCAATGCACATTTTGTGACCCGTTAACTAACTAACTTTATTGATGCTCAATTTTACCCCTAAGGGTTGAAGGCATGTACAAGGAATATATACAAACAACGTACACAAGTCAAATAGACAAAAACATAATAAGAACAGAAAATAAAATGAAAACAAATTACGCTACCCGTGACTAGAATAGCAGATGCAATATACATTTTAAAGGTTCTAATAGGTGATCAAAATACACGACCCTGATCACGTTGAAGTATACATTAGGAATGGGTGCATATTAATGCACACTGCCGGATCAAGGGGGTGTTCGACAATTTAGTAAAATTCGTGTATAAATTGGGTAAAAATTGGTAAACAAGAGCCTGGCACCCCGTTTTCAAAACTGCTGGATCCGCACCAAATGCAGCAATGATTCACAAAAAATCTTAAGATTACCATTGATCGTAAACTATATTGAATTGTTCATTTTGATCTTGATTTTTTTTTGTGCCCCATCAGAATGATGTAGCAACAACCAAAATTATGAAATAAAGCAGGGTGAACAGGGCAGGGTAGAAATTCTTCTTGCAAAATAGACAAAAAACCATTCGTATGCAATTGTTCCTTATAGAAATAGAAGTAGAAATAAGTTTATTAACCAAATCAGGGCCCCAGGAGGGCATATACAAATAACAATTATGATTGATACACAACAACAATACATCAAACTAAATATTCGCGGTGAAATATCAATAATTGTGATGAACACATTTTTTATGACTATTCTGAGATTAATCAGAAGGGTCCACCAGTTCGAAAGACGTGATTAAAATAAACAAAATATGTTACGCTTTGTTTTTGTATAATAAACTTATTTATAATACTCATCGTCTGTAATTGTAAAATGAAATCTATTACAAATTATATGTTTACATAATCCTCTCAATTGTATGGCTTCCTACCCTGTAACTTTCTGTGCTTTTAGCTTATGTGTATATTTATTGTAGTGCATGCACGATCGATTACAAAGTGCGATCTTACTGAATAATGTCATTAAAACAATTTTGCACCGTAGTATAGGCCTTTTGGATTTTTTTTAACGAATTCAGGGCATTGTTCCGATGTCCGTTCTTTTTTTAACTTAATTTCGTAGTTCTTCAATTTGGGGAAAAATCTTTTGTAGATGTGTCTCATTAAAGACGAACCTTTCCCCCCGATTCATTTGTTTTGCCATAATCTATAGAAGCAAAACGTAAATCTGCAAAAAGTGATTGTGTAATAAATTCATATATTTAGAATAATAAGAAAAATAAAAGGAATTACCATCAAGTTAAACAACCGTACGCCTGACAAGCCATATCGACACTGAATGAGGACCCTGGTTTGTCACGCTTGTTTTGGGGCGTGGTGGTATTTAGACGTCACGTGATACTTGGTATTGAGATGCTATCAAAATGGTGACTTCCATGTATCGTTGACAGAATTTTAAAATCGATTTCATTCCCTTATCCAACATAATAAAACGCTAATATACATATAAACATCCATATTTATACATCAGGAAAAACATATAAAAAAATATTTTTTTTGCGAAGTTTCCCTTTAAACAACAACGGTAATTTTGCAATTATTTCGAAGCGGCACTATTAAACATTCTCAAGTAACAGTACCGGCCTACCTTACAAAATGGCGAGGTACGTGTTCTTCTGGGGCCGCTGAACCCCGACCCCTTTACATACTGATTCTGATGCCAATTTTAGACCCCATCTCAGACTGTTGTCTAACTAAATCCTCTTTAACCCCCAATTTTTTAAGAATAATCCAAGCAAAAACCTATACCCCTTTTCAGACAGTTGTGACCAAAAGCATGCCCCATGCCAGACATAAAATCAAAAATAGGATCCCGATTGTCAAAACATCACCATGTATATATAGGATGTTATCCCCCCACGTAACAGTCGTTTTCATTTCGTCATTCGGCACAGTATAGCTGGAATATCACTGATGTGGCGTTTAGCAGTCAACAATCGATGAATCAATCATTTCTTCATTGCTAGATGAAGAACGATTTTTTTTATATAACCTGGAAAACAATGAACGATCCTTTTCTACGCTTAATTAAATGATATTTTCTCTATTTTTTTCATTTAATTGTGGTCTTGTCTTTCCCCAAGAAATTGTTTCGTTAAAATAGGTTTTATTTCATTTTGTATTATACCGTTTCGTTTCCTTTCGGTCAATTTCATTTCGATTTATTTCGTTTCGCATCGATTTCGTTTCGTTTTTGGGTAAATTTCGTTTCGTTTCGGTGAATTGCGTTTCGTTTGGTTTGGTTTCGTTTCGTTTCGGTATATTTCGTTTCGCGTTTCGTTTCGCATTTTACAGGTACCCGTGTCAAGAGGATAAAAACGTCACACAAGAAACAAATCAGAAACTGATAAATCATACACATGTACATTCTCATATGAAATATAATGTATGTAATGTGTCGTTCAAAGATACAAAAAGTTTTGTTCATTAGCAGTAAGTCGTCGTGGTTGAGTGGTTAAGGCGCTAGACTAGAAATATATTGGGGTTTCCTCACGCAGGTTCGAATCCTGTCAACGACTTGAAAAATATTTTGGTACCGGTGATTTATTTTTGATACTGTCTTTACTTTGGATGATGTATCTGCAATAGTGTGTGTAATTGTAAAAAAGAGGTGTACTTGTAGAATGTTATAATCTTAAAAATCTATTGGGGTCTCCCTCGCACAGCTTCGAATCCTGTCGACGCCTCAAAATGTTTGGTAGCTGTGATAGTACAAGTGAAAACGAAGAAAAACATTCGATCTTCTATGTCCAGTTTGCTTAAATTTTAGGTGTGATAATATTTTAGACTTGTTCATTCTGTCCATAATGAATGCTGTCATTTTCCCCCAGAAAATCATTTTGTTTAGCGTAAATTCACTGACGGGGGGAAAAAACTACTTGGACTTTTGCTACACTTCTTCACAAATGGATTAATATCCTAAATATCAAATTGTCATTCCACATTGAAACCAAAATTTAAAAACAAATGTAGCCGCCCACATAGGGACTCGAACCCTTAACCCTGAGATTAAAAATCTGATGCTCAGATATTAGGATATTAATCCATTTGTGAAGCTGGTGACATCGCAGCTCGGTTGGTATGACATTCTCCCTACAGTTACCAGGAGACCATGAATTTGAACCTGTATGAAGACCATTTCAGCTACGTCAGTGATATGGAGAAGTACAGCCACAGTTTCCTGTGTTCGAAATGTGACCGGTTGTGGAAACATGTTGGAATGCTGCACAGACATGAACGAACCTGTACCGGAAATGTCATCTACAAGTATCCTGGTGGAGTGTACCATACCCAGCAGACCGTATTCGATCGGTTAGAAGACGAAGGCATCGACGTCCCAGAAGGAGATCGGTGTTACCCATACAGAGCTACCTGTGACATAGAAGTGATGTTACAGCCTAGACAAGAGACGATCCGAGAAGTTGGAGTGGACCAGTCATCACGTACTACTCACTGTGTCTGTATGTTCCAACGTTCCTACCTATGCCGAGACCATCTGCTTTGTTTCGGAAGGTGATACCAGTGAGACGGTAGAGTCCTGTTTGAGCTACCTGACAGATCTCAGCGAAAAAGCTTTTCGCTTACTGGTGCCAAGGTATGGAATGGTATTTGAAGAAATTCAACAGAGACTAGACCAAGACTTGGAAAAGCACAAAGAAAACGAAGAAAGAGAAACAGCAGTTGGAACACTACCTTCAAGAACTCCCCGTGGTTGGTTTCAATAAAGGGAAATACGACGTGAATGCCATGAAGGTGGAATTTTTTACTCGATTGGTGGACAGTCACAAGATCAAGCATACCGTGAAACGGAACAACAATTTCATGTGTATCAAGACAGAGAAGCTGAAGTTTCTTGACATCACCAACTACCTGGCTCCTGGTTTTAGTTACAGTCAGTACCTGGAAGCCTACAAGTGTACAGAACAGAAGGGGTTCTTCCCATACGAGTGGATCACCTCGTTGGACAAACTGAACGTCAGTCAGCTGCCACCTCACGAAGCCTTCTACAGTACCTTGAAGAATGAGAACATCTCGATCGAAGACTACCAGTGGTCTTTTGGATTGAACGTGTCCAACCAATCAGCAGCCAGGAAATCTGACCAATGACATGACAGAATCCAGTATCCATCAACCAGGGGTGACTTCTTTTACGTCCGCGTTCCAACTATATAGTGATAAGATTTGGAAAATGGATTTTTTTTTTACATGGACTGTAACAGTATACCAGAGAATCGTATCAACTATATACCTATATATATAGACACTATAATATATGAAAATAAAAAAGGAGGTTTCCTATGATTATAGGACGCGGACGTCATAGAGAACACCCCCAACCAACATTTTGTACTACTAAGAAAAAAGGGCCGCTTCCGGTGACGTCACTTTCGGTCAAAAGGTCCCACTAGGGCGGATATTGTACAACTTCCGGTTGCACATGCGCACATACTTCCGGACATGGCCTCTTCCGGTCCGTCACGTGACTGGCGTCACTTCCGGTTGCTCCCCCACAAATGTGACTGGAGCTGTGCCCATATACTACTGATGTTTGCTAGATCCTTTACAAAAATGCCTCATTACGTCTTGAACTAGAAAAAAAACATGGTCACCATGGTCAATTCTTTGTTCTAATTGCATGAAACTTAATGTTTCTCTGACATTTAATTCCAAATAATTTATTAGTTGGTACAAATAATGTATTTTAAGATGATAATAATACATTAGTATCTATATAGGGTCGACACATGCAATTTGATGTTGACATAATATTGTATGAATATTGACACGAACAAGTTAAAATAAGGAAAAAGAGATGAAATAATAAAGAAATAAAGAAATTTTATTGAAAATAAATTTGTAAACAGAAAGTTAGAAAAAGGGGGGTGGTCCGTGCCACGAGCGCCTGTGGACATTTGAAGTATGGCTGACTCGGTTATTGTCGGTAAACAGGGAGGGAAGGTCCTCATCCATTTAAATACCAGAAAAACAGACAAAGGACAGAATCTATTTATTGGCAAATTTAAGAACAAATAGTTTCGACTTGAATGATATGAATCCAAATCCGACAAGAGAATGAGCACATTCATAAGGAAGACTATGATATGATATATAGTGGAAAATGAAGCAGTAAATCATACGAAAGATGCTATTCTAGAGAAGACCCGACTGTCCCCATAAAAAGAGTGTATTATAAAGTTGCTCATGCTATGAACAGGGGAGATGGTGACTGGAACATATACCCGAATTCCATAGAATAAGAACCTCAATGAACGACATGTTGTAAAACATGGAGTGGAGTCTGGAGTAATTTTTGGAGTGGGTTTTTTAAAATTCTTTTCAAAAATGCATTTGGTTTCATTTACAAAAATAGTTATTATAATTTTTTGCCTGTTGAAGGTATTATATGAGGATTGAGTGGTTTTTTTTTTGCCCCTCAGATTTTTTAAGCCCATATTTTTTTGAATATACTAATGATGAACCACTGAAAACAAATTTCAGGTTTATTGACACCTCAGCCCCCCCCCCCCCCCCCCCCCAAAAAAAACCCCAACCAAAACAAAAACTAAATAAATCACATTTTGGTGCAGTTTCTCCACAGACTTATTCTTCAGTTGCTTACTCAGTCTGGGGTTTGAAACTATCATATTACTTGCATTTAATTTCTAATTAATAATACATGTACTTCAATATCATATAGATTAAGTAAACAAAACATTTTCTTCAAATGGAGATGTAACAGACTATATAATATTTTTGTTCTCGATTCGAGGTCGTCTCATTACTCCGACAGTTATTTCTCCGACAGTCATTACTCCGACACTCATTAATACTCCGACCATGCATCCCGGACTGTATCATCATATCCTATCTAATCGCAACTCCAAACTATAGGATAATTGCATGGAGTGGATATTGAAAATATGATCACGAGTGCCGCAAAACGCATCAGATTAAACGAGTGTGCGGAATTTGCTACGCGCACGAGTTTAATCTGAATGCGTTTCGGCACGAGTGATCATATATTCAATATTCACGACGTGCAATTGATTATTATATTTATTTCATTGACGAAAATAAAAAATATAGTCGAAAACTATGTTTTTAGTGTTCCTGCGCGTCAATGTTTACTTAGCGACGTCGCTTAGGACATGTGTTTTTGACCACACCATTTAACCAATCGTAACTACTCGGCCATTCTCGCTATCCTGCAAATAACCTCATATGCATTAGGCATATAAATCGCACTACTTTTCACATGTCATGCAGTTACATGCAAGTTTGATAAAGTTATATTTTTAACAATTTTCTATATTTCAATTAAAGTTTTAATTAGTTTTGCATGATTAGATTTTACTTAGTATGTCTTCCATATTGGATTTTCGTGGACTATATTTTTGTGCGGCTTAACTTAACTTAACTTCCGGCAAACAATTTAAGAAGAATTTCTACTATGTACGTACGAGGTTATTTGCAGGCTAGCGAGAATGGCCGAGTAGTTACGATTGACCATTTAACATGTTTTACTATATTGCTCTGAAATATGGGAACTTTTTATTAGAAACTTTGGACACTTTTCCCTTGTTGAAGGATGCATACACACAGTCCAGAAAATTATATGAAAACCGGACATCCTCTTGGTATGGTGCTTTACAACAAATTTTGAATAACATTCCTAAGCTTAAAGAACTGTCAACTAATCAAAATGTTTCAAAACAAACAGTCAAGAAAATACTTCTAGAAACACATAGGCATCAATGGGCCCTAGATAGGAACAAATGTTCTGATGGTAAATTGAGAACTTATGTAAAATTTAAAACTGTTTATGGAAGAGAAAACTATCTTTCTTTGATGTTTCTCCTGAACTCAGAATTACTTTAATAACAAAATTTCGAATATCATCACATCATCTCCATATTGAATCAGGTCGATATATAAGGGTACACCTCCGGAGTCAAGGATATGTCAGCAGTGCAGCATTTTTATTAGATCTACATGAAATAATATTTTCTTTTGTAAAAAATATTTTGTTGGGCCGCGCTGAAAAGCTTTAAAACAATAGCGCTGCATACGAAAAAAACATCCGACTCCGGGATAAAAATCATGCCCCTTTCAACTTAAATGGGCAGTCCCGTACTGCATTTGGATTGCTAAAAGCGCCAGCAAAGACTATCGGTCACTGTCGAAGTATTAAGAGTTGGAGTAATGATTGTTGGAGTATTGAGTGTCGGAGTATTGAGTGTCGGAGTAATGACATTATCCCCTCGATTCAATGCAAGATGATGTGATCTAAATCAAAAATAAAATGTGGTGAATAAAGGATATAAAAAGTTGTTGACAGATATGTATCAATGAAGTTATTCAGAAATTTAATTGATTGGATAATTGTCATACATACAAACATTTTCCAAGCACTTTTATATTTTATTATTGTAGTATATGTATTTAGATTTTTAAAGATCAATTGACAGATGCATGCAGTTCATAGCACATTTGTAATCTTTTTGACAACAATGACAGGAACATGCTGTCATATTTCAATTCCTAAAGTATCAAAGATAATCTGACATATATTTCATGTGAAACAAAACATTCTCACGCAAGGTTTTGTAGTTTTGAAAAAAAGTCATAAAGTGTCACCACAAGTCAAAGTGGGTGATAAAAACTGTTCCTGTCTGACCAACATTATAGTCAAATGTAACTGATTTCCACTTTCAAATAAAACCATTTTTGCACGATATCTTAGGCTATTTTGATCTAATTTCAAGGAGTAATTTTTTGAAGGTTTTTGCCAAAAGGGGAGGGGGGTGGCTGGCCACCCTGCCCCTTTTGAACTGTGGATATTGATGGTGACTTGCTTAACATCAGTGCCACTAAAGGCTGATCTTTGAGTGGGCAAAAAACTTTCACATTTTATTTTAAAAATATGGATTCGAAAACATGAGTTCCTTAGAGAACTTATAGTCAAGAATTAAAAATAAAATAAAATGAGTTTTAATATGGTCCAACACTATAAACCAAAGCAGAACAGCCTTGGTATTTAAATCATTGTTAGTAACTTACTAAAGTAACTCATAATGATACGAAACATGCAAATTAGTGATCACAATGAGAGAATGTTAAGGATGGTCACTCCATGTTTTTGAGATGTAGTAAGATTTTCGAAATTCTCTGGTTTTATCCATGTAAACAGAGGAAACAAATTGCACACTGACCCCCTACTTTATTGCATAAATGTGTTCTTTAGACCATTAAGGGGTACCAAGAAAAAATCCACAGGAGTTCGGTTTCAACGTCTTATATCTTGGAAAAAGCACAAGGACCTATATTTTTTCTTTTTAAATTTTCATTTACTTCATAATGCTTAATCAATCAAAGCAGGTGTCATAAAATCCTGATATAAACAAAATCAGGAGTGACCATCCTTAACCATTTTAGATGTCTTCCTTACTGTGAAGTCAGTTCAAGTTATAGGGTCATTCACTCTACGGTAACTTGTTTATCAGACACATTTGTTTTTATTGCCCACTTCCTAACAAAGTTCAGGGATTGTATATTTACGAATATGTCCGTCGGTCTGTCTGTCCATCAAAAGGCTTCCTAAACTGCTTGTTGGAATACGATCAAACTGAACACAAAAGGAAGTACATGCAGATGTGCACGAAGCAATATTCCTAAGTTCCAAAGGGAAATGATTGAATTTTTACTTATTACTTATCACCAATGATACAGGCACTGGACTGTCGGCTCAATTCCTCTGAAACCAGTCGGTGGAATTATTAAAGTACATTACATGTTTTAAAATGTTCATGAGACAACATAGTTCTGTTCCGAGGTTTTTCAGGGGAGATAATTCAATTTTAACTTTTTAAATGCAACTTCCCTGAAACTGGTTGGGTCAATTTGATCAAACTGACATAGTATGTAGATGTGCAGGAAGCAATATAGTTCTGTTCTGACATTTTAATGGGGAGATCATTTGAATTTTCCACAAAAAAGGGCGGGTGCTATTATTTTGCGGGTTTGCTCACAGTTCCTCTTGTTACCGGTATTTAATGGGAAGATATAATAATTAGTCTCATTGAGAAAGTCGCCGTCTAAATCCAAATCAATTCAATTAGTCTTACGTTTCCTCAAAATTAATGTATAGTAGTATAACCTAGGCCAGATTTAAATAAGCGAACATATATACTAATAATAAATGAACATTCTATATGTACAGTAAGATGTGATGATTTTATAAATAGTTATAGTACACAGGCGCTCGTGGCACGGACTACCCCCCTTTTTCTAACTTTCTGTTTACAAATTTATTTTCAATAAAATTTCTTTATTTCTTTATTATTTCATCTCTTTTTCCTTATTTTAACTTGTTCGTGTCAATATTCTTACAATCTTATGTTAACATCAAATATGTCGACTATATGATCCTATATAGTATCTATATAGGATCATATAGTCGACACATGCAATTTGATGTATCTATATAAGATCATATTCGACACATGCAATTTGATGTTAACATAAGATTGTATGAATATTGACACGAACAAGTTAAAATAAGGAAAAAGAGATGAAATAATAAAGAAATAAAGAAATTTTATTGAAAATAAATTTGTAAACAGAAAGTTAGAAAAAGGGGGGGGGGGGGGTCCGTGCCACAAGCGCCTGTGTTTTAGTATACAGGTTTCTCGTTTGCCGATATATTTTTTCATTTAAAAATAATATCAAATGACATCTGTGTATCACAATGCATTGAACATTTGGGGGGAAAAATGTACCAAATAGTAGCTCCAAAATCGACTATAGAAAGGAATCCAAATTTGTCTCCCATAAAACCTTTGTTGGTCCATAGTTGTATAACCCACCTATGGATTTATACATCCATGGTTAGTTAAACCAGGATGGCTAATGAGAATAGAAAATGCGAATTATTATGGTATTGCTGTAATATTTAATTATCACTCTAGTGGATCATCAGTGTACAAATATTAAACTTTTATTACATGTAGTATGATATATCAACACAGATATTCATATGCATATGTCAACGAAAATATTCTATATTTGTCTTTTTCAAGAGTTAACTCTTATCATATCAATTTCCAACTGCTGATTACAATAGTTAAGAAAAACAGAAATCAGCACACTAATCATTTCTCACAAAACAAAAAAAAATCTGAATTAAGGGTCATAAATCTGTTGGATACTAAATGCACCGACATACAAAGGTTATTCTCCCTGACCAGATTGAGACAGTTAAACTCATTATCATGGCTGGTTGATTTCCCTATTACACATAATTTGTAATAAAATAACAATATGATCTAACCATCTGGACACAGGACATTAAAACTTTCTCAATGGTACCATGTACCTCAATCATGGTACTTTTTTACTGAATCACTTGTCAATATTGAACTGATATATTCATTATACTTTAAATCTTCAAAACAAAGGATTAAATTCCTTCATAAATATAATTAAAATATTTATATTCATGTGAATATATTTGGATATAGGTACAAGGCACAATTACCTTTTTAGGTAATTCTAAGACACCTTCCAAATCTAAATAACATTAGAACCATAGATGGATCATCTATGTTAGAACTGAGGAGAGACGACCTCCAACTATTTTTAATTCATTACTCTTTTTTTGTGTCTGTTTTGTATTATTATATATGGACAATATTGAATTTAAAATCGACTCCAAAAATGACTCCAAACTCCACTCCAAAAAAGACTCCAGACTCCACTCCATGTTTTACAACATGCCTCAATGAACAGCACAAGACTTGAACATGTCACTGCCGTTCCTCAAAATGTTGATGTTAAAATACAAGACACATGCATGGAGAGAAACATGGTCTGGTGACTACAGAACATAATATACATCATTAGATTGTAATTTTTAAGCAGTAATATTGTAAAGGGTTGTGCATATTTTAGTTTAGACATTTTATTAATTAATAAATAATATTGTACAATACATATATACATGATATAAAACATATAATTAAAGGGATTCAAAAACAAGTTTATAAAAAAACCTATATTAATATAAGTACATATTTTGACTTCCAATTTCTGCTTGGTAAAAAGAGGGGAATATAACTGGAATGAAGAAATGGTGTAAATGGGTTAGGAATGTGCTAAAAATAATCACATACATCTATCCAGAATACTGACCAAATAAAATGAAAATTTGTTCTTTAGAAGTCTACAATTGACATCAATTTGTAATTAAAAATTCGAAGTTTAATAATAAAATTTGTTCACGCCAGATATAGCTGAAATATTGCTAAAGTTGGTGCTAAACACCAATCAATCAATCAATTTGTAATTATAATAACACATGCTCTGACAATATCTGTCCTTATTTAGTATATAGGTACATATATTTTCATCACTAGTTTCGTGATGAAAAATAATTTTTTATTTTATTTTAATGAATGATTTTATCACTTATCCTGTTGGACAGGTAACCAACAGAAGCTACTTGTCTCACCGAATTTTGAGCAAGTACCAGACAAGTGAGCAAACATGATTGGTTAGGTTTGTTGAGTATATAACTCAACTTATTACAGTAATACAAATGGTGACGTCATAATGCAAGTCATTTAATTTTCATCAATAAGGAATTTGATTCTGTACCCATTGAATCATATCATAAGATTTTGATCTAAAACTTAAGTAACATTTCTTTATAATGTTTACAAGATATGCTGCAGCTTCACTATCACTTTTGTCTATTTGTAATCTATATTTTAACTGCTTGATCGTCTGACCACGAAAACAGGGCAATCCTGTGTCCAACATCAACGAAACAAGGGAGACAATCTCTTCATGGTATGGTCTGAAATATATAAATAAAATCATAATTAAATCATATAACTAGAGGTGAAACGATAAGTTTTTATTAGCTCACCTGGCCAAAATCACATAAAAAACTGTATGAATAGCCAGGTGAAATGATTGATTGATTATTGCTAAATGTCCAGCGAGTTCAATATAAAAACTATATAGAAATGAGGGAATGGAGGGGTCAGCCAGGTCAATGACTTTTGACTGCCACTGAAAAAGTATGGAGAATTAGGCAAGGACGAAAAATTTAGTCTTTTGTGCCAACTTTTTTGTTTAAATCTACAAAAGAGGTCTTTAGCGTGCAGGGAGCGTGGCACTCTCCAAACATGCTACCCATTATGCTCCACTATCAGGCTTTCCGTATTGTAACCCGACAATCTGATAACCCCCCATTAAGAGGGCTCCCCATATCTGCCACCTGGGGATGCACTGAGCAGCTCTGTGGTTTTGAGCCCTGGGAACCTTCACCTGCACCCAGATCCAGGTGCCTCTAGTTTTATATTATATCTATAAATATGCAATCTTTGATGGCACAGTCATCCTTTCCCATTGAAAGTGCTAAATACCCGTTCTCAAGAAGGATAACTCTAATCAGGAACGACAATCCATGTTATTGCAAAGAAAGCATTGTTGTGGTTGATCGAATTATCAATAATCACTGTTCAGCTTTCTGAATAAATATTTTAAAAACCGATTTATAAATAAGAAGAAAAAAATTCAACTCACCTCACAGCCAAATAGCCTTGGACACACAATTCCAAGAAAAACTGAAATTGCGGTGCTTCCATATTTCCTCCCATAATCATTACCATTTCGTCAGTTAATTTTAAATCTGGTTCCCAGCCAAGATTTCCTCCAGGTGAACTCTCAAACATAAATCCAAAGTCTATGTGTATCATGTGACCTTGCTTATTCAACATTAAATTGCCATTATGACGATCTTTAAATTGGAGAATGAATGAGACAATGCTATATCCTGCCATACTGATGATAAAATTGTGTCTTGCCTGAAAGAAATATTAAACAGATTATACATTTGTAGTATCAATCAATATATAAGGGGCTGTCGCGATTGTATGGTAGTTTGATTTACAATTACCTGTGCAATCAGTGCCTATCACCACTAAAGTTGTGAGTTAGAACCACGTTCATGGCGAGGCATACTCGATACAATAATATGTGATGCAACAGGTCTGTGGTTTCTTCCGGTTCTCCGGTTTCCTCCATCAATAAAATTGACCACCACGATATAACTAAAATATTGTTGAAAGTGCCATTAAACACCATAAACTAACCATCAATCAATATAATGCTCATGTAAAAGACAAAACTGATAAAGTAATTGTTTCCTGAACTACTGTAAAAAAACATTATTCCAGTTATGTCTTTGTTAGTTGTATTGGTGGAGTATAAAGAGTATATTAGTAAAATCACAGTCCATCTCCGAGTAACTGAAAAAACTTAATCACATATATGTATTATTTAATAGATTACAACTTGATATGATTGGTGGTTAAACTAACCTCCCCTTTCTATGTGGTGATGGGCATTTATTTCATATGTAGATATCTAAAAATTCAATTTCCATTGAAGAATGAAGGCCCCAATGTTAATGGTAGATTAGCCAACATACTAGAGGCTCTCCTGTTTATTCATACAATTCATGTTCAATCAAGTATAGATGTTCAGAAAAAATGTTTGATGAATTTCACATATGGCCAGCCCTATGTTCATCTTTAATCCAATAAAATAGGACATTTGGTACTCTCATATCACTGCAACAGTAAAAACTACAACAAATCTGTTGTCATTCTCCAGACAGGAATTTTCCAAAGGAATTCAACAGAAAAAATTGCATACAAATCCGACTTATAAGTACAAAAAGTTATCATTTTGGATGTTGGCCCTTTTTGGCTCCATTTAATCCTCTTTATCTCATGAGAAACAACTAGGTTAAATCTGGTGGGAAAAAATGCTGGCAGGAAATTGAAATGTTTTTCTAAATTTTAGGTATTTGCCACATTTTGACCCCATACATCTTTGGAGCAAAATGAGCCATAAAAAATCAGATTAGTTGAAAATTAAATG
The DNA here is from genome assembly GCA_963680875.1 of Bathymodiolus brooksi. NCBI lineage: Eukaryota > Metazoa > Mollusca > Bivalvia > Mytilida > Modiolidae > Bathymodiolus > Bathymodiolus brooksi. The sequence continues at coordinate 65,107,430 of OY804576.1, read as the reverse complement.
CTCCACATACAAAAACAGACATCATCCTATTTGACATATTTGGATCTCTTGTTTCCTTTGTGTACTTCCAACCAACAAAAAACAAAAAACTTTCTAGAGGACCATCCAATGAACATACCTACTTATTTCACTTCCAATTGGCCCATTGGTTTCAAAGAAAAAGATTAAAACCCGACAACACCCTGTTGATACCTTTGGACCTCTTGTTTCTTTTGTGTACTTCTGATAAAAAAAAAGCTCAAACATTTTAAAGGACCATCCAATGAACATTCTTACCAAGTTTGGATCCTATTAGCTCAGTGGTTTCCGAAAAAAATACTAAAAACAGAGAACACCCTTTTTGACACACTTGGGCCTCTTGTTTCTTGTGTGTACTTCCGATCAACAAAAAAACTTTCTAGAGAACCATCCAATGAACATACCTACTAACTTCACTTCCGATTGGCCCATTGGTTTCAAAGAAAGAGATTAAAAACTGACAACACCCTCTTTGACACATTTGGGCCTCTTGTTTCTTTTGTGTACTTCCGATCAACCCGAAAAAAACATAAACTTTTTGTAGGACCATCCAATGAACATAGACAATGACAACAGATGCCAAGTTATGGCAATACCTCACATGACCCTTTGGGTCAGGCGAGCTAATAATGTGTTGATAGCTGTACAATTTTCTCGCAAATCATCAAATCAGCAAACCCTTGCTAGGATATAGAAAAAAGTTGGTTTTTTTTAAATTCTAGACTAACACTTTGGAATTCCAGTGAGGATTCTTCTCCATAAGTCTGTATGAAGTACTGATGTAACGTAATGTCTGTTTCTTTACCAATCTGGTCACGTGACTTACTGTCAGGTACAACTTCAATAACACCACACTGCAAAAAATATACAAGTATTGAAATTACATTTACTACGATAACCTAACTTCAAGTACATCAGTTCCATAAAATCAAGTGATTGTAAAATATACAAAGACTTTCATAGCAATATATTCTTCAAATCATTTATTTGACACTATAGACTAAATTCAAAAATGGCATGGACCAAAATATATCATAGGAATATGTGTTTGTTCCTTTCATATTTTGCATTCAACCCTTTTTTTTTTCATTTGAGGTATATATTTGTATTAATTTTTCTTACAATCTCTGAAGAATTTTGTAAGGATAATATTATTGGACTATTTCAATTACATAGCAAGACGGAAAACACAATATTTGAAGAAATTCTGCATCTATGGGAGGCAAAAATAAATTGAAGATTACTGGTCATAGAAAATAGAAACAAGTACAACAACAAAGACTTGGAATATATCATGTATTTTGATCAATAACAGGGTTGTAATACTGTTACTGATCCCCAATACTAAATTCTATATACCTCTGATAAATACGTTAGACCTACCCCAGGAGCTGTTGGTACAACTCTGTATGGCATGAGGAATGTCTCTAGACCTACTTGCTGAAATATGTTCTTGAACATTTCTATAACTTGAATGGCTAAGGTATCCTATATTTCAAAGAAAAATCAAGAAATAAGCATATTATCATAACATGTTAAAGGCAATACAATATATTTAATTGTGTATAATAATCATATTTTACAGTTAATAAAGGGTTACGCCATGCACAATATGGTACGACCGCAACATTATAGGGATTCCTCCAATATGGCACCAGTTTGACATGTCCAGCAAAAGTCATCACCAGGTAGAATATGTTTGAAAAGTGCATAAAGGCATTTCATCAGGAATTTAGAAAAATAACCATTAAAGTTTGAATTAAAATGAAAATATAAAAATTTTGGCCCTGTCATATCTCTTAAAGGGTATAAGAGTTACTACAAATCTGCTTGAACACTACAAACAGGAATTTTTCTGAGGAATTCAATGGAAAAAAGAAGCCACTTTTGGCACCGTTGGACACTATAGCATATATTGTGTCTACAGACATACGACAACAGACCTATACCATAATATCGCTGCAAAAAATGTGCAGGCATATACCCTTTACAGGCCATTGTAAGTATTATGCACAATACATAGCTTGTATACTTACTTTGCAATCAATGACTGAAAGTTAAAATAAAGATAAATGAAAATCCATACTGCACACACCAAATGATGGTATATGGTAGTAATTTTAAACACATCTCCCAAACAAGAAATTGATTGTTTCTACAAGGTTGAAGATCTGTATTGAAAATGAGTGATTAATAAGTGTTTTTGGAAACCGTACAGACATTTTTTGAGGTCATATATAATGAACACATCTAGGAATATTTTTTATATGCAATGTATGTCAAGTCCAGCATCAAGCTTTATTGATGATTTGTACATTTTCCATTTGACCTTTACGCACGTTAAAATCTATTATCACATATTTTATTGAAATAACACTGAATTTGCATGTGTAATAAAAGCATAATTTGCGGCATGTTATTTTCCTCCGGGCCAATAACATTTTACGAGGGCAATAACATGTTATCTGCCCTCTTGTGAAGGGCAATAACATGTTATCTGCACTGGCAAAATATGTGATAAATAGATTAATACATGGCCTTTTTCATATTGCCCTTGTCATCAGCCCTCGACTGATATCGTCCCTCGGGGCCGATATCAAGGTCTCGTGCTGATAACAAGGGCAATATGAAAAAGGTCATGTATTAATTTATAATTATCAAACCACTATCATGATATGAACATAATATTACTGTTTTTTTCATGTGACGCTATAATGATGTCGCATTATCAAATCCTTGATAAACATACTATCCTTGATAAATTTGGCTAAAAATGGTCCTCTCATCGCATGTCACATCTCAGCCCTCGCCTTCGACGTGAGATTGCTCTGAGAAATCAATTCTCGCAAAACAAATCAACAATAGCATATATATCCTAACATATACCTGTCTGATATCATCTCCAACTTTAAATATACATGCTTGCCAATACTGACTTCCCATAGTAACGTTTATATCATGTCCCATACCAAGCTCCTCCAACTTGTTAACACCACATCTTTGTACTTTAAATTTAGCCAGGAAAGGTGCTTTGGCAGCACTGTAATAAAATGTCAAAAGTCTTAAATCATAAATAATACGACATGTAACAAATCTAATAATTATAAATAACAGTTGTATTGTATAGCTGTAATGATGGTGTTTAATGCCACATTCAATAATATTTCAGTTATATCGTGGCAGTCAGTTTTATTGGTCAAGGAGAACCCAGAGAAAACTCACCAACCTGCCGTAAGTCACTGACAAACTTTATCACATAATGTTGCATTGAGTACACCTCGCCATGAGCAGGATTCAAACTCACAACGTTATTGGTGATAAACACTGATTGTATAGGTAGCTATAAACCCAAATACCGTATGATCATGACCACAACGGCAAAGTAATTATCTAGGAATCATGTAATAAAGCTAATAATTATTAATAACAGTTAAGTATTATAGCTGTAATTATCTAGAAGTCATGTACATTTATTGTTCTTCTGATTAACCAAAAATGTATGGTAACAAGGTTCTTTAAAAAAAACAATAGGTCTAAGAATCTTCCAGGATTTAAAAAAAAGGGGGATTCAAATATTATGAAATCTGATTGGTTCATGTCAGAATTTCCCCCAACTCATAAAAAAAAATAATGCTTTATGTAAGAATGTCTATAACTAGTCTATTTTTGAAACAATAAATACCTTTGCATGGGCGTACCAGAGTTATAATCTATCTCTGTGATAATAGCTTCTGGATTAGAAGGTAAATAACACCCTGAAAAAAAAAAAAAAATCAGAGATATTGATACAATACATTTTCAATAACATTTACTTTTAGATTCCCTTAACCCACTGTAGGTGTGGGAAAAGAAGACTCACTTGAAAATGTCACTGAATACTAGAGAACACCTGGTTCATTCATACAATTTATGTTCAATCAAGTCTTGATTTTCAGAAAAGATATTCTATTAAGTTCACATATGGTCTTATGTTAATCTTTATTCCATTAAAATATTACTTTTAGTCCTGTCTCTAAAATGGTAAAAACTACAACAAATCTGTTGCCATACCCCACAGGAATTTTTCAAAGGAATTTAATGGAAAAACAGCACACAAACCAGACATAAAAAAAGAGTCATTATTTTGGGTGTTCATCCCATTTGGCCATCTTTGACCCCTTTTATCTCAGAACAATAAGACCTAGGCCAAATCTTGTTGACAAGTGCTGGCAAGAAATTTCATAAGGAATCTAAAGAAAAAAAACCTATCAAAATCAGACTTGAAATAAAAATTTCAATATTTTGGGTGTTTGTCATATCTTGGAAACAGTAAAAGCTACATAAAATCTGTTCAATCTTCAAAACGGTAAGAGCAATAAAAAAAATATATAAGTATATAAAATAAAGAGACTTTCATACAGAACATAAAGAAAAAAATCTTCATAAAGATTGGTTGAAAAATAAACGCTCCACATACAAAAACACCCTTTCTGATACCTTTGGGCCTCTAGTTTCTATGTGTATTTCTGATCAACAAAAAATATATATCCTTATTAGAGGACCATCCAATCAACATTCCTACCAAGTTTGGTTCTAATTGGCACAGTTGTTTCAGAGAAGAAGATTGAAATGTAAAAGCTTATGGACGATGACGATGCAGAAGACAACAGGTGCCAATTGATGACATTACCTCACATGACCCGTGGGTCAGATGAGTTAACAAAAATAGAGTAAAAAATGTCTCAACCAATCAGAGGCGGGGGCTGCCATGTCAGATTTTGAATCGCTCCTAGAGTAACATTTCTGACAAGTGTGTAGTAGTTCTAGAAAAGAAGACGAAAATGTCTAGGCCAATCTTGGATTTCTAATCACTTCAAAAAGATACAACACTTCTTCAGGATCGTACTTTTGATGGCTGGGAATGCAGTGATGTGAAAATCTTACTACATATGCTCAGATGGATGCTGGACACTTTTCAATCATAATTCTGGATTAGCTGAGCTAAAAAATGCATCAATACTGGGTGAAAAATAAATATTCTATATGCCTTCCAAATATGCTACATTCTATAATTTGGAATTTTAGACCTTTTTTAGAAACAAAATAGCAAATAATTTTATAGCCCATCAATAATCCATCAACATGATCATTTTGCAGCATTAAAGTTGGATAAAATAAACTAGAGGCTCCCAGGAGCCTGTAATTGCTCACCTGGGTTCATTTGTGACTTTTTTTTTACTAATTTTTATTTGTATGGACCCTAGCTGGCTGTGGCAGCCATGTTGGATGGCCGATCAGAACAAAAAGTAACAACACTTAATTAGGACCTTGTAAGGAACATTTCTGCCAAGTATGGTTTCAATAATCCCATCAGTAGTTCGTGAGAATTTTTTTTAATCATATTTCCCATAGGGTTATACATTAAACTATGACCTGCTGTTGGCAGTTATCTTGGATTTTCAATCAGCCAAAAAAGTAAAAACACTTGGTTAGCATCTTGCAATGATCATTCTTGACAACTTACAATTCCATCCTCCATGTAGTATATGAGAAGAAGATCTTTTTTGGCCAATCAGAGGCTTTTATGGGCGCTGGTAGCCATGTTGGATGACCGATCAGAACAAAAAGTAACAAAACTTGATCAGGACCTAGTAAGGAACATTTCTGCCAAGTATGGTTCCAATCCATCCAGTGGTTCTTGAGAAGAAGTTTGTTTTACATAATTTCCCATAGGGTTGCTCAGTGAGTATGTTAAATTATGTCCCCCGCTGGCAGCCATCTTGGATTTTCAAGTGGTCCAAAAAGTAACTACACTTGGTTAGCAGCTTGCAATGATCATTCATGAAAATTTTCAATTCCATCCTCCTGTAGTATCGGAGAAGAAGATCTTTAAAAATTTCAGCCAATCAGAGGTTATTATGTCCCCTGGCAGCCATGTTGGATGGCTGATCGGAACAAAAGTAACACCACTTGGACAGACCATGCAAAGGAACATTCCTGCCAAGTTTGGTCCTATTTGCTTCAGTGATTCTCTAAAAGAAGATTGAAATTTCGACCAATCGGAGGCTCTTATGGCCCCTGGCAGCCATGTTGGATGACCGATTGGAACAAAAAGTAACAACAATTGATAAGGACCTTGCAAGGAACATTTCTGCCAAGCATGGTTCCAATCAATCCAGTGGTTCTAGAGAAAAGGTTTGTTTTACATATTTCCCATAGGGTTGCTATGTTAAATTATGTCCCCTGCTGGTGGCCATCTTGGATTTTCAATCGGTCCAAAAAGTAACAACACTTGGTTAGCAGCTTGCAATGATCATTCATGACAATTTTCAATTCCATCCTCCATGTAATATCGGAGAAAAAGATATTTGAAATTTCAGCCAATCAGAGGCTATTATGGCAGCCATATTGGATAACCGATCAGAACAAAAAGTAACAACAATTGATCAGAACCTTGTCAGGAACATTTCTGCCAAGTATGGTTCCAATCCATCCAGTGGTTCTTGAGAAGAAGTTTGTTTTACATATTTCCCATAGGGTCGCTATGTTAAATTATGTCCCCCGCTGGTAGCCATCTTGGATTTTCAATCAGTCCAAAAAGTAACAACACTTGGTTAGCAGCTTGCAATGATCTTTCATGACAATTTTCAATTCCATCCTCCATGTAGTATCGGAGAAGAAGATCATTAAAAATTTCAGCCAATCAGAGGCTTTTTTGGCCCCTGGCAGCCATGTTGGATAACCGATCGTAACGAAAGTAACAACACTTGGTTAGACCATGCAAATGTACATTCCTGCCACGTTTGGTCCCATTTGCTTCAGTGGTTCTCTAGAAGAAGATTGAAATGTTTACGGACGGACGGACGACGGATGCCAAGCGATGGCAATAGCTCACCTAAAAAGTAACAAAATTGAAATTTCCCCACTTTTGGCCCCTTTTATGTCAAAAACAGTCATAATTACATACCCGATAATAACTCTATACATTTTTCTGAAAAGGATTTTCCTAAGGAATTCATTTAAAGTAATATTACACCAGTTTTGGGTGAAGAAATTTTTTCCCTGAAAATTCAATTTGGAATACGGCGGTACCTTTACTAAGCTATTCATGCATGTTTCAAGTCGAAATATGTTCCCAACAATTAGAAATCTGCAAATCCGTGTGCATGTTTATCGTCCTCGCCATTGTTGTGGAGACTGATTAACTTTCGGTTGTTTTGTTCCGATGATTGTCGATCATGACCTCGTGACGAAAAGATAAACAATCATGGATGCTGAGGTAAGCACGCACACATTCCTGACAATGATTGAGGAATCTGTCTGTTTCATGTCGTGTAAACCATTTTACACGAAATATATTTTTACTTGCATCCAACATTTTATTCATCAACTGAACAGTGCGCATGAGCGATAATCTCCCCGAAAGAGTTCAAATCTTGGGTCACGTGCATATCATTTGCATTACTGTACGGGAAAACAGAATTATCTGCTGTCAAATATTTTGCGATTTGCTCTTAAAATCTGCATTTGAGCGGATTTTTAATGTTATGCAGTTGATTTTAGTTAAAATTAAGTGACATATTAAGTGAAAATATTTAATCCAAAAATTCCACGATATTTGCTTTTCATATTACTTTAAAGAAAACCCATCAAAATTAGATGAAAAATAAGGTCTCTGTGTACAAGTAACAAAAAGCCATTTTTGCACTCTAGGGTTTCTCATTTGGAAATAGATAGGGTTACAATACCACAAATCAGTACCAACTATTACTCAGTGCCAAGGATCATTATGTTTAAAATTCAGAAGGATCCATCAATTAGAACTTAAGTTATTGCATGGAAACCATTATGTGTATGGTTATCCATTATGTGTATGGACAGATGACAACAGCACTATAACATAATAAGACAGCAAAAGTTTTGTGTTTGTATAAAAAATCATTAAAATTGGTTGAAAAATAAGTAACCGATTTTGGAACCTCTTGTTTGTGTATCGGATGTCTGATTGAAAAAAATCCAACTTTTGTAGAGGACCGACCATCCAATGAATATTCCTACCAAGTTCTAATTGGCCCAGTGGTTTCAGAGAACAAGATTGAAATGTAAAAGTTTACAGATGTTAACATAAGACACAAAGTGATGACAATACCTCACAATACCATTTGGGTCAAGTGTCCCATTATTTATAGGATGTGAAACTGAATTCAAAAATTTTAACTCAGTCCAAAATAATATGTGTGCAAATTAAAATCAAGAGTATATTACCTGGCCTCAGCTGAATTTTCTTTAATTCTTCTAAACAAGCCTTTTTCCTCTCTGGACCTTTTGGAAAGGGTCTGAAATAATAACAACATTCTGTTATATTACTATTCAAATATCCTGAAATATGTTACTTCCACGTTCAGATTCAGTAGATTGTAAGTTCCAGCCCCAGTCAGGTTAAACCAAAGATTATAAAATTGGTATTTGCTGCTTCTCCGCTAAGCATGCAGCATTTAAAAATAGTTTTTGCTCAAAATCTAAAATTGATTGAACAGAATCTGTACTAATGTCCAGTTGAGTGATACAGGTTCAGGTGAGCCTCTAGTTTGTAGATTAGTCATACTGTTAGATGTCATCAATTCCTTGAATTTAAAAGTATTCAGTCTGTTTCTAAAATTTTGTTTAATGTACAATTGCAATTTTCTTTGGTCATTAAAGTGATCACATGAAAATAAATAGTGGACTTCATCACCAATTTGATTTCTTTGGGCATAATGTACAAATTCTTTGTATATTGTACCAGCAACCACATTCAATCAACAATTTACAATTCGATGTTCTGAATATACGAGGAGTAATTGTTATGTATTTGTCTTCTAAAATATTGAAATAACTTTCAAATTCCAGGGTATCTTTACTAAATTATGACACACCTTGTCAGAGGAAGTAATTATAATTACAAACTGACTTGGGCTGTCATGGCCACGATCGTTATGGTAGTTGGATTTACAACTACCTGTGCAATCAGTGCCTATCACCACTAAAGTTGTGAGTTCAAAACCCCATTCATGGCGATGTGTACTCTATACAACATTATGTGATAAAGTTTGTCAGTGACTTGCGACAGGTCGATGGTTTTCTCCAGTTTCCTCCACAAATAAAAAAGACTGCAATGATATAACTGACATATTGTTGAAAATGGCTTTAACACCATAAACCAAACCAAACCTGTTATATTCCCCCTTTGAAAATCATTTCTAATCTATCTTTTATCTCCCCCTTTTACTTTATAAGGCATTCAAAAATATTACACTATACCATGTTATGTATGTACAGTGAAACCTGACGAAACCGGACACTGAGTAAACCGGAATCCTGCCCATTCCAATCTAAATTTCAAGTCCCCAGTTTTTTCCTTAATATTCTTTGTTAAAAATCATTGAATAAACCGGACACTGCACATTCCGAATTCTGGCATTGACTTGCGGTCCCAATACACTAATTACTGTTATAATTTATCTCCGTAAACCGGTCATGATCAGATCAATCAACCGTGTGTTTACATATATGTGAATATTGATCGGTAGTAAATTGAAGGGGCATCCGGGGGGAAACGTATTGAAAGTGTTTATCGAAGTGTGTATATTAGCACACCTTTAATTAGTGATCACTGGTAACTCATGTGGTTAATGTTTAAATGTTCATTAAATATTAAACAAACATGGAATCAACACATAAAAAGCGAAAGCTTAATCAAGATGAAATACCCCGTATAACTTATAAGTGGTTTTTTTTTCGCCGGGACGCTTTTAAAATATCCAACATGGGGGAATCCTTCCCGAAAACAATGCATATGTTGACAATGATCATAAATGAACAACAAACAATGCCTTATTATTTAAGTGATGAACTAGCATCCAAGCCACACAATCATAACTTGAGATAATTTATTGTTAATCGGATTATACTTTATAGTCTTCACAGCTGGGAGTAATCAAACTTTCAGACTTGACATAAAAAATGACAAATACATTTGATTCTTTTTTTCTTTTTATTTCAATCATTAAAAGCTTGGTGTAAACACAGTCTGACAGTCTAATTATACACAAAGTAATTAGGACACCTTCATACATACACACATTCAATCTTATCGACAGCATTATTGATTATTTTACACATGGTTAGATATAGTCACACTTATTTTTAGTTATTTTCGTATCAACATTTACTGGTTCAAAACACAACTCCGCTAGAGAGTATTACAATAAATGTAATTCTCTGAATAATTAAAAGTATTATATGCATTTAATGATTTTGTGGAAAAGTGTCCAAACAAGTAAAGAAATACAAAAATATTAGACAGTAGTAAATGTGCACCCTCCTGCAAAATAAAGAATCTGGACAAAAACCCGTGCATTATGCATAAGAAATTACGATACTCAATTATTTCGAAACAATTCCTATTTTGAATTGTAATTCTAATATAACGGTCTATTCGCTAAAATTTGATTTTGGTTAAAACTCAGGATCGCAAAAATTAAGCATACCGCTAAAAAAATCCACCAATTTGGAAGAAAATCGTGAAATTTGGCTCCCGTGAAAAAACCACTTATACGGTAGTCGGAGAGTAGAGTAGACACTGAATAAACCGGCCCACTGTCAATACCGGCCGTGAAATGTGGTCCCAATGGTGGCCGGTTTACACAGGTTTTACTGTATGTCTCTTGACCAAAAAAAATATATACAGATAAATATCTGTCTTACCTGATAGTTCCAGATATTGACGTGATTTCATCGAAGAATTCAAATTCTCTCTGATAAAACTCTAAAGCAGGTCCAGAAAGTGACTTCTTTATACGGTCCATTAATGTATCTAACAGATCCCCAATCTGACCTAAAATAAAATTAAATAAGTTGTAAGTTAAATTTCTAACAACTAACATTTCCTTATATATCCTCAATGTATCTGACTTCATCACCTTTGCATTTTTCATGTGTAGGCAGGCTATCGTCCAACTTTCGTGCATTCGCCAAACTAGTTAGTTAGCAGATGCAAAAATTTTAAAACGTCTGTATAAAAAGGCATACCTGTATATTGAATGTTCAAATTTGGTACCAGGAAACTCCCAGAACGGAGGATGATTTTGCACCATTTATCCAAGAGCTTCTAAAGGCTTAAGTAAGCAACCATAACCTGCACTAAAATTTGTAACCTATGCTCTGCAATCTTCTTCCCCTACATTTTGAAAACAGCCTCCTACTTTTATTGCAAGGGAATTAAAGCTTTCCTGAGTATCAGTTGTTGTTACTCCAGGTAAATGTTTTTTTCTAAGATGAACTCTCCTTTTGAACAAATATAATACATATTGTCCTTTGTGGAGTTCATTGCATCTATTAACAGGACTGAGTGTCATGCAGGAAATTTACCAAAGTTGAAATTCTAATAGTTTGAAATATAATTGTTACATGTCACAGCTATTGCTCTTCTGGATTTCAAAAACATAGCAGCACTGGAGGATGGGAGGGGGGTAGTACGTTTCCAATAAAAAATAATAAGTCTGATAGTCTTCTTAGATATTTACCAAAGCTGGAATTCAAATATTTTGATTTCCAATGATTCAATGTCACAGCTATTGTTCTTCTAATGAGCTAAAACATGATGTTCCTCTTCCATTTGGCTCCATAAATGCTATCAATTATACCTAGTGGGGCTTGGGTGAGCTAAAAATGTTAGAACGCTTACCATCCATATGGACAGATGGACTCTATGCTTTTATACTCACTACATCTATCGCTCTGCTTGGAGGCAGGGACAATGTAGAACCTATCACATTTAACATGTTCTTTGGTGAAAACAAATATTTCTATGAATAAAATATTGATATATGGTACATTTCTCCCAAACTTAACTTACTATCTTTGATTGTAGAATCTTCATCTGTAAATTTGTTAGTCTGCATGTTCCATAACAGTTGATGTGCCAGTAACTGTGATTTTTTGGCTGCCCATAAAATAAAATCTAGCACATATCCCATCTGAAAAATTAGTAGCAAAAAGGTCAGTATTATAGTCACAACAGAATAGTATCATTGATTGATTGACAGGTGTTTAATGCAAACTTTAGCAGTTTCATAAAAAGATTAGGACTTGGCTGCTACACTTAAGACAATTTTCGATCAGAAAAGCTCAACTGAGACTCTGGATCAAGTGAGTTAAAAACTTAAAAAGGATTGAAGAAGCTTGCCAATCAAATGAAGTGCATTTTGTACTTTGCCTCATAAAGGCTCTCTAAAAATATGGACTTAATCCTTCTGTTATGAAATATATAAAATATATTATCTTCATACTTACAGTATCAAACCTAAGAGCTTGAACAAGTTGAGGAATATAAAACAGTAAAGATTCCTGAAAAATATAATAAAAACTAATAATATCTAACATTTCATGGTTTCTATACCCACCAGTCTCCACTAACTCATTACAAATTTAGTTGAGAAATCCCAGGCCACTGAAACAATATCTATGAAATTGCTTCAATATTTTAAACAAACAACAACAACATAAAAATAGGTGAGATCTGTAGATTATACTAGCAAAAGTTGTATACCATTCAATCACTCAATTAAAAAAAATCAAGATGATTAAAATTCCTTAGTTTGTACCATTCAATCTCTCAATATATCTTAAACGAAGTACAAGCTAGTAAATATATTTTTGATTGGAACTTCATTTACACAGTCTTGTATACTGATCCTCATTCTACCCTCAAACTTCTTTAAAATACTGTCTAATATACAGTTCCTCTTTAAAATGCTGCCTCATATACTTAATAACTTATCCTCATTCTACATCTTGAACTGCCAGTTTACAAGGTGACTCTTCTAGAAACAATGTAAACTTTAGACTTACTGGTGGATGAGATCTGAGTGCCCTTACAGCATACTGAGCTGTCAGTGGATGAGGAGGATACTGTCTGGAGAAGTAAGACACAATGTAAACTTAAGACTTACTGGTGGATGACATCTGAGTGCCCTTACTGCATACTGAGCTGTCAGTGGATGAGGAGGATACTGTCTGGAGAAGTAAGACAAGGCTACAACAGGGGACACTTTACACCATGTCAATATGTGTGTCAGCTGAAATACAAAATAACAATACCAGGTACTACATAGTTTTTTTGAAGATTGATTTAATTGATTGATTGGTGTTTAATGCCAACTTAAGCAGTATTTCAGCTATATCGTGGTGTGAATAAATTTTATATATTAAATTACACAGCTACAAGACCCTTTCACTTGTAAATTAAATTGGAGTGTATAAATAAAAAGAACAATATACATTACATTTTATACACAAGGTATCTACTGTGTTGTACACACAAGTTCATACCACACTGTCTTGTAATAAAAATTTTATGTAATTATTTGAAGGGACTTTCATCGTGGGTTCATTAATCATAATTAATTTCAACCGTAAGATAATTTGTTTTTAAAAGAAAATTAATATGATTAATAATTTTCTTGGGTCCAAGTATCATTTCAGTTCTGCTGTTTTCCACCATTTTATTGCACCATGTGCTTTTAAATACTGTGCCCATATCGTTGGTACTGTATTCGTTTCATTGAGAATCATACACGGCACGGTCTAATTTTAATTATTAGGGTGATACAGTAAAACCTGTCTAAATCGAACCCCTATGGAACTGAAGAATTTGTTCAGTTTAGACAGGTTTTCGGTTTACTCAGGGTTCGGTTCACTGTACTAGTATTAATGCTATATTTACCTCTGGAGCTTCTGCTTCTAAGCTTTGAGGTGTAACCAGAAAATGGACTGCCTCTGGAATATGACTAACAGCCCCAGGATGAAGACGTACCAATCGCGTTACTTCTGATTTAACAGTTTCAGAATTACTAAATCTGTATAATAAATATTAATTATATCAACATTATAAGATGAAAGATTAAAAGACAAAATTCTGTTTCTACATCAACTTGTTTTCTCATAGATTTGTGTGTGTGTGTTATGGTGTTTAACGCCACTTTCAACAATACTTCAGTTATATTGTGGCGATCATTTTTGTTGGTGGAGGAAACCGGAGTACCAGGAGAAAACCACAGACCTGTCGCAAGTCACTGACAAACTTTATCACATAAATTTGCATCGAGTACACCTCGCCATGAGCGGGATTCAAACTCACAATGTTAGTGGTGATAGACATTGATTGCACAGGTAGTTATAAATCCAAAAACCATATGACCACGACCACGATAACCCCCTCATATATTTGTTGTTATAATACAAACTTATTTTTCTCTCGACCTTCTAATCTGATGCAAAGTTTTATTTAATACCCCAATTACATGGGAATACATTAATATTTGTGAAATATAAAAAAAATAATAAATGAAAATTTTGTTGATAGTCCCTTTTGGTCACCGTTTCAACACAGAAAGTAAATGCTTGTTTTTCAACTAGGTAAATCAAGCACAAATGATAATTTTTTCATGTTTTACCTAGCAAATGTTGATTCTGGGAGCTCTATTGAGGTATTTATATTTGTGTTTTTTGACCGTCAAAAACCAGTGACACCAGAATACCTCGTGTAGAATGTATAACTACAGATGTGCTGTTTGATAAGACTATTTATCCTAGGGACAATAGTCATTGGAACTAATAACCAAGATTCACAGTATGATTTTTATGTGACAAAATAGTCATTATAACTGTATCTAATTTTTATATAGAAGTTATATACCAAGGTATAATAATCTTCATTATCCTGCAATCAGTACATTTGCTGTACAAATATGCTATACGAATAATTTTTTGCTTTATTCGTACTAGACGAATAAACTTTTCAGCCTACGAATAAACCTTCCTGGTACCCTGTAGCTATGTACAGCAGAGGGCAAAGACAAGTATGAAACTGGTACTAATGTAACGCGGACTACGAAGAAGACACCCTTGACAACATTTATGAAAGGCGAGGAATGACGCTTGTTTCTGTTCTTTTTGTTTAAATCTGACAAGTTTTCCGACTTTTTTGACATTGCAGGATAAACACAATATACGTACATTGTCGTTAAATATAAAATTCATTTGTACTCGCTGCGAAACAGGCCTGAAAAGCTCGCCCCAGGCTCGCTATTCTGCCTGTTTCTAAAGCTCGTACAAATAAATTTTATATTTACCGACAATGTACGTATATTGTATATTTATTTAGTCCTATAACCCAATACAACTTCTTCTACAAATCAAATATAAAGGGTTATGGTGTTTAACGCCACTTTCAACAATATTTCAGTTATATTTTGGTGGTCAGTTTTATTGGTGGAGGAAACCGGAGTACCTGGAGAAAACCACCAACATGCCGCAAGTCACCGACAAACTTTATCACATAATATTGGATCAAATACACCTTCACAACATTTGTGGTGATAGGCACTAATTGCATAGGTAGTTGTAAATCAAACTACCATACGATCACGACAACGACGGCCCCTCAAATATAAAAGAAACAAATAATCTTACCTCAATGGTAAATAAACAGCCAATATCGGTGATATTTCCCATGATAACCTGACATGTTCTCTCCAATTTTTCTCTGTGACTGGTTGATTTAGCCATAAAGATACTTTATCATCATCTGGAAATTTCCTCTCTGGATTATCTAAAGGATTATGCCACGTGATCATGGCTTTAATTAAAGATGCTACAAATGTCAAGATCAGATTTCTCTTTTTTAGGTATTCCTTTATATATCCAGTACTGGTACCCTGCGTCTTTCTGGCTCCACCTTCATCGATAAAAACGGTAAATGATAATTGCTAAAACTAGTCCATAATCAGTAATAAGAGGACTACACAGAGGTAAGCATGATACGACTGCAGCATGTCAACAAGGGAAAATATGAAAAGAAAGTTTAAGCAGTGATGGTCAATAATTTCACCAATATCAACAAAACGAACAATCACATTTCACCTTTACTCACTGAACACAAAAAAACACCATGACATATGCCAAACTGACAAATGTTGATCCCTTTTAGATCCATTTTTTTTAAATAAAATTACAATTTTTTTGTGGTTCATCAATAACCCATAGAGATGATAATTTAAAAAAAAACTGTAATAAAATTGAATAAAAAATAAGAAAGTTCAAATTTTGGTATTCAGCTCTCAGTACAATCAATTCAAAGAAATAAATTGAAATTATATAAGAAATAAAAATTTGATATACTTTTCAAATATGCAAAATTTTGTAGTTCTGGTCCTCCCCCTCCCCCCTATTTTCCAAATAAAATAGCTAAATATTTTCATGGCACATCAATATACAAGTATGACCTTCATGAAAAGTTAATAACCATAATTATCAAAAGGAGATGGGGTTATTTCCCAAAGCCTGCAGAAGCTCTTTCATTTTTTTTTTATAACTATGGATATTAACTTTTCAGTAAGGACAAATATCTGTGGCCATTTAATTTTTTGTTGAATGTCATCCATGAAAATAAAACTGTCACAAATATTTGACAGTATTTTAACTTTGCTTTGCCATTACAGAAGATTCAAAACCGAGACAAACATGTATTTCCCCCCCCCCCCCCCCCCCCCCACATAAACCATATCCATATTGATACTACAATATTATACAACTATAGTCTTTTGTTGAGGTCAATACAAGTTTTTATGGACCTTAAAAACGATATTCACCGAAGCCTTTAGGCTGAGGTGAATATTGATTTCTAAGGTCCATAAAAACTCGTATTGACCGATACAAAAGACTGTAATTGTTTTATTACATTAAAATGAAATTAAAATGAAAAGTGAAAGTGAAACCAAGTCAATATGAAATTAATCACTTCACTAGGACGTCATACATAATGTAATGGAAAACGAAAGTGAAACCAAGTCAATACGAGTTTTAATCAAACAATATCAAATTTTACGGAATGTCAGGTGACAGCATGATAGTCAATAAAATTGTTTAAATAAAATCATTATGTAATAATATTATTAATTGTATTCACAAAATAAAAATTGTAAATAAAAAAGAATTTATTACAGAATTAACATAAATAAAAACATTTCACCCATCAAAAAACTTGTATACAATGTACAAAAACTGTTATACAATGTACAAAAACTGCTATACAATGTACAAAAACTGTTATACAATGTACAAAAACTGCTATACAATGTACAAAAACTGTTATACAATGTACAAACACTGTTATACAATGTACAAAAACTGTTATACAATGTACAAACACTGTTATACAATGTACAAACACTGTTATACAATGTACAAAAACTGTTATACAATGTACAAACACTGTTATACAATGTACAAACACTGTTATACAATGTACAAACACTGTTATACAATGTACATACACTGTTATACAATGTACAAACACTGTTATACAATGTACAAACACTGTTATAAAATGTACAAACACTGTTATACAATGTACATACACTGTTATACAATGTACAAAAACTGTTATACAATGTACATACACTGTTATACAATGTACAAACACTGTTATACAATGTACAAACACTGTTATAAAATGTACAAACACTGTTATACAATGTACAAACACTGTTATAAAATGTACAAACACTGTTATACAATGTACATACACTGTTATACAATGTACAAAAACTGTTATACAATGTACATACACTGTTATACAATGTACAAACACTGTTATACAATGTACAAAAACTGTTATACAATGTACAAAAACTGCTATACAATGTACAAAAACTGTTATACAATGTACAAAAACTGCTATACAATGTACAAAAACTGTTATACAATGTACAAACACTGTTATACAATGTACAAAAACTGTTATACAATGTACAAACACTGTTATACAATGTACAAACACTGTTATACAATGTACAAAAACTGTTATACAATGTACAAACACTGTTATACAATGTACAAACACTGTTATACAATGTACAAACACTGTTATACAATGTACATACACTGTTATACAATGTACAAACACTGTTATACAATGTACAAACACTGTTATAAAATGTACAAACACTGTTATACAATGTACATACACTGTTATACAATGTACAAAAACTGTTATACAATGTACATACACTGTTATACAATGTACAAACACTGTTATACAATGTACAAACACTGTTATAAAATGTACAAACACTGTTATACAATGTACAAACACTGTTATAAAATGTACAAACACTGTTATACAATGTACATACACTGTTATACAATGTACAAAAACTGTTATACAATGTACAAACACTGTTATACAATGTACAAACACTGTTATACAATGTACAAACACTGTTATACAATGTACAAACACTGTTATACAATGTACAAAAACTGTTATACAATGTACAAACACTGTTATACAATGTACAAACACTGTTATACAATGTACATACACTGTTATACAATGTACAAAAACTGTTATACAATGTACAAAAACTGTTATACAATGTACAAACACTGTTATACAATGTACAAACACTGTTATACAATGTACAAAAACTGTTATACAATGTATAAAAACTGTTATACAATGTACAAAAACTGTTATACAATGTACAAACACTGTTATACAATGTACAATAACTGTTATACAATGTACAAAAACTGTTATACAATGTACAAAAACTGTTATACAATGCACAAAAACTGTTATACAATGTACAAAAACTGTTATACAATGCACAAAACTGTTATAATGTACAAAAACTGTTATACAATGTACATACACTGTTATACAATGTACAAAAACTGTTATACAATGTACATACACTGTTATACAATGTACAAAAACTGTTATACAATGTACAAAAACTGTTATACAATGCACAAAAACTGTTATACAATGCACAAAAACTGTTATACAATATACAAAAACTGTTATACAATGTACAAAAACTGTTACAATGTACAAAAACTGTTATACAATGTACAAAAACTGTTATACAATGCACAAAAACTGTTATACAATGTACAAAAACTGTTATACAATGTACAAAAACTGTTATACAATGTACAAAAACTGTTATACAATGTACAAAAACTGTTATACAATGTACAAAAACTGTTATACAATGCACAAAAACTGTTATACAATGTACAAACACTGTTGTTAAATCAGGATAATCCAATAAAACACCTGGACAAACCTGTCCATTACTGAGGTTAACCAGGTCGGCGATGGACAATTTAGCGCTTTGGTAGGACAATTTAGCACCGACAAAGTGGACAATTTAGCGGCAGATCATAGGACAATTTAGTGCCAGATTTTTAACGTCTGTCTTGATTCGTGCTTTGCAATCATTTATGCAGCAACGCCAGGAAATTTCCTGTGACTTTATCATTTTATCAACACGATATCTATAGCCATCACATATTAATTTGTTTTTGCCTTGATCGGTCTCAGTCATTTGGAGCTCCATGCCGTCGACCAGTCATTAAGAGAATCGAGAATGAATTCCAAATAAGTATCAATAAAAATTATTCACTTTATACAATGTATACATAAGAAAATACAGGTACATTCGGACAAAGTCGTACAGGTAAACGGCACTAAATTATCCTTATCTAAAATACATGTGAACGGCGCTAAATTGTCCTATGATGTCGGTGCTAAAATGTCCACACCACTTTTTTTCCACAGCGCTAAAATGTCCATCGCCCAACCAGGTCATGATCACTTGATTGCAAGTGTTATAGTTACTTACAGTTGATATTTTTCAACTTAATTCCTGTGACATCAAAGGAACTCTTAATGAGGTCGGTTTTAGTTGCTAATTGTTTGAGTGTTTTTACGATCCACCTTGAGAAGTAACAATACCACCAAACTCAAGAATACTTTTCATATAATCCAACAGAGGGTTCTACAACAATCTATTTTCCCCCAGGAAATTCAGACATATTTTCAAATGGGAATTAATATACAACAAAAAAGTCATGTGGGAAGTATTTTGGAAAAATCTTAATTTATTAAGCTGCAAGCAAAAAATAATTCAGTTTCAGTGAAATGCATTCATTTTATTGTATATACAGAGAGTAGATTACAGAAAATGGGAAAATCAAATGGACTTTGCCTTTTTTGTAAAAATAACACTGAAACTCCACAACATTTATTTTTTCAATGTTTTAAAATAAAACCAATTATCGAAGAATTAAATACAATGATCATTGCTTTATGTGATCTAACTTATGTTTTAAATGAAGACAATATTATGTTGGGTATATATTTGTATGATAAACATAACATAAAAGAAGTACTATCTGTCATTTTTTTAATTATTGTAGCTAAATGGGCAATATGGAAATTTAGAAATGATATCAAATATAATAATAAAAAAATTGATACACTGTACATTAAAAATGAAGTAAATGTTAAAAATAGAACTAAAAATTAATATTGCATTAATTAAAAAATCTCCCATTTTGAATAAAATATAGGAAAATTATTATTTGAAAATCTACACACCAAGTTAGCATAATTTTCTGCTATCCATTTTTGTGCTTACATGTAATCAATGTTTATTCATTTATTTTTGTTTAAATCAATTTTTTTTCTAAAAACTAATATATTCACTATATATGTATTGTAATGCGTAGTATTGTTTTGTGTGTATTAAATGTATGTAAGTCTCAGGTATATCCAGGACCTCTGAGGTTATATGTAAATTGGAAAATAAATTTAATAAAAAAAAAAAAGTTGAAAAAAATAATACTCATAATTCATTAACCAAATTTGTTTATATTGACCATCAGATCAATTCAATAATGAAAGACAAAACTATACCAGTTCAACATAAAATTAAAACATTACACATTTTGGTTCATAAATTTTCTAATTATTTATTATCTTAGACATCATGACATTAAAACTGTGCAAAGTTAGATTAAATCCACAGACCACGAAAATAACACAGTGCAAAAATTTCCTGGTTTACAGTAATGATATTATTATACTGCACTAAACCACAGAGAACCAACAAAACCTGCTGTAAATGTTAGTTATTGCTGGGTTGCTGGACATCAACAAAAAATCAGTAAAAGAACAGTTATTTCTCACTGTTGCTATAGCAAAGTATATTATTAACCAATAAAGATGATCAGCTTGAAAAATTAGAGGCTCTCAGGAGCTTGTAATCACTCACCTGGTTTCAATTTGACTTCTAAAGTTTATAAAAAATAGGGGTGTTAATTTTGAAAGTAGACAACCAAAGATCATTTCAACTTCAACTAAGTTTCAGAGCAAAATATTCTAATGTGATTGTTTCCCCCTAGAAAAACCTGTAAGAAATGTTGATCTATTAATAGATGATACACTAACATCTAACAACATCCTGTTCGGGGTCATGTCAAGTAACCTTTCATTCACCTTTGACCATCCAATCATATGCAATACAGATAACTATATATTGACCAATCAGACAACAGATCTTGGTGTGTACTCAGTTTTATACTAAAAGATTTGGTAGATTCATCACTGATTGGTTGGTTGAAAATATGAACCCTGGCATGATCCCAAATGTGATGTCGTAAGATGTTAGTGCATTGCTGAAGAAATAAAAAAAAAAATTACAACAAACATCTAATTCTAATTAGATTGACTATATTCTACAACATCAGTGATATTAGTGAATGCATGAAACAAAAATGACAGAAGCAAAAATGATAGATTCTAATGTCTTCTCCAAAATAATCGCATTGGTGGTGTAATGGTTAGCATGCTCGCCTCAGGTGTGGTATATCATCGGGTCAAGCCACAGACTATGAAATTGGTATTTGTTGCTTCTCCGCTTAACACGCAGTATTAAGAAAAAAGAGCAAAGACTGGCTGGTTTGGAATCAGGATAATGTGTACGAGTGGGACGACATGTCTATCCATGGACTGTTGTTAAAGTGAGCTAGCACTACAAATATCTAACTAAGCGTGTTGGTCTAGTACAAAGCAGACCTCATCAACATCTCATTGAAAATTAACTTGTTCTCGCCATGATATAGCTGAAAAATTGCTGAGTTGGCGTTAAACAACAATCACTCACTCACTCTTCTCCAAAACACTGTATGAGTGTTTTTTTCGCGGGTACCTAATTTTTGCTTTATTCGCGATAGTCATCAATCAGTGAAAAAAGAACCCGCGTAAATTTCTGCCCTTTACCACATAAATATCTTTATTTTCTTAAATAATCGTACAAGATCTGTCTCCCCTAGTATGACTGTATATAACGAATATTTAAAAATTATATAATCACTGCCATTTTTAAAATTGTTGAAATGACGCTTTTAAAATATCTAACAAAGGGGTACA
Organism: Bathymodiolus brooksi; assembly: GCA_963680875.1. Lineage (NCBI taxonomy): Eukaryota > Metazoa > Mollusca > Bivalvia > Mytilida > Modiolidae > Bathymodiolus > Bathymodiolus brooksi. Next base: position 65,085,106 of record OY804576.1, on the reverse strand, counting down.
AATCCTTCCCGAAAACAATGCATTTGGTGACAAATATAATGCAACAGGTAAATTATTTTACATGTAATTAATTGTCCTTTTATCTTTAAACACTAATTACCATGAATAGTCATTGCTGTGTAAACACATCATTTTTAATTAATATTAGCATTTTCATTCTCTGATTTTTAATTACCTGTAAGTTGACAATTTTTTGTGTTAATTAATTGATCACATTTTGTTTCAGTCTATTAATGAGACTTATTTGTGTTTAATTTTTGTAAATGTGTTGTAATAATACATATATGTTCAAATTATATCAAATGCCCTTATGCAATTTTCTATTAATGAACATGTATAAAATTCTAAAATACCGCCGATCGCATACAAAAAGCTCTTACTCCATTTATTTAGAAACATTTCCTATTTTGAATTGTTGGTCAAACAGTTCAGATAATGTTATTCTAATATAACTGTCAATCAGCTAAAATTTGATCTTGACTAAAACTCAGGATCGTGAAAATAAAATACCGCTAAAAAAAATTCCACCAATTTGGAAGAAAATTGCGAAATTTGCCTCCCACGAAAAAACCCACTTATACGGTAAGTACATTTAAATACAGTCGAATAACACCAGTGCATACAATAGTCTTGAAACCAACATTAATACAAAAAAATGTGCATAAAAACACAAACAATGTGAATTAAATTAACTAACCGGGTAACCCACATGCAAATTTACAAATTATATATATACCTGTATACATACTTGCTGATCTTTTTGAGTATCCTCCTGTACTGGCATTTAATGGAACCATCCATTTTGACTTGGAAATATTTTCTGGTATCATCCCACCAGACCATGATAAACCTAGAGAATGATGGCTTTCTGGGTCTTCAGTAGCTGGATCAGAAGACATTTTTATAAAAGTATTTGCAGAAAAAACTTTGACATTGAAAATATTAATCAATGGGGATAATCTGATAATCATTGGAAAAACAAACAAGATCAACTACAACATTATGACATCTTGGTCTATCATGTTCTATAATATAAACTTTTTTTCGTTTTTTGAGAAAATAGCACAGGTGACAAATTTATTATATGATGACAAAAACTGGACAAAAATATATTTGGTGCTTGTGTTGATTTCACATTTTCGGGTGTACTTTCCAAATTTGGATCAGGAAGCAAACTTTCAAGCAGATCAGAATCACTGTTACTTTCATTCGTGTTAGATTTAATCAACCACTTTTGAAGAGACATTTTGAACACTGAACGCCTGTTTTGTTTATTCTAATAAATTTACACATTGGGACTAATAAAAAGTGTTCACGAAATCAATGGGGAATGTCAATCGAACGATCAATAATATATTACGAAAGTCAATTCTTGTTATAAAAAAACAACCGATATCGGCGGCGATGTAGACCAAAGTCATACCGCAAAAAATTTGGACTTTTAGCATTTTGGTTATCGGGAAATTAAATCTCTGCGAAACTGTCTTGAAGCAGAAAAACGCGAAACATAATAGCCACGAAAATAAGTTGGTTTACAGTACTTTAAAAAAATGATTATAATGAAATATTTTTTGCTTGCATATGTTACAACAAATACAAAGACTATCGTAGTTGTGATCGTACGGCAGTTGAATCTATAGCTACCTATGCAAATCAGTGGCTATCACCACTAACGTTGTGAGCTTGAACCCTGCTCAGGCTAGGCGTACTCGATACAACATAATGTGATAAAGTTTGTCAGTGATTTCTCCTGGTACTCCGGTTTCGTCCACCAATAAAACTGACTGCCACGATATACATGTAACTGAAATATTTTTGAAAGTGGCATTAAACACCATAACCCACCCACCCAACCTACAACAAATACCTTACATTCAAACATGAAATGAGAATCTAGACAAATTCTTGTAGACTTCACATATATTTAATATGAACATTCCTACCAAGTTTGGTTCTAATTGGCTCATTGGTTTAATAGAAGATTGAAAACAGACAACATCTGTTTGACACCTTTAGGTCTCTTGTTTCTTCTTTTGTATATTTACGATCAACAAAAATACATAAACTTGTTAGTGGATCATCAAATGAACATTCCTACCAAGTTTGGTCCCAGAAAAGATTAAAAACCCATTTTGACTCCTTTGGGCCTCTTGTTTCTTTTGTGTACTTCCGTTCAACAACAAAAACATACACTTTGTAAGGGACCATCCAATGAATATTCCTACCAAGTTTGGTGCCAATTGGCCTAGTGATTTCAGAGAAGAAGATTAAAATTACAGATGATGGCAATACCTTAAATGACCCCTTGGGTCAGGTGAGCTAAAAATCATATGAAAAGCTTACCTGCAAATGGTACGATAATCTGGTTCAAGTATTTCTTATCTTGGTGCATCAAGTTGAAAAATTTGATCAGTGTGTTAATGTCCTCTCTCAGGTCTGATCCTTCATGTGTGGGAAATATAGGTCTTCTTCTGTTATAGAAATAAAGGTAGATTAATACTGTGGGAAATATAGGTCTTCTTCTGTTATAGAAATAAAGGTAGATTAATACTGTGGGAAATATAGGTCTTCTTCTGTTATAGAAATAAAGGTAGATTAATACTGTGGGAAATATAGGTCTTCTTCTGTTATAGAAATAAAGGTAGATTAATACTGTGGGAAATATAGGTCTTCTTCTGTTATAGAAATAAAGGTAGATTAATACTGTGGGAAATATAGGTCTTCTTCTGTTATAGAAATAAAGGTAGATTAATACTGTGGGAAATATAGGTCTTCTTCTGTTATAGAAATAAAGGTAGATTAATACTGTGGGAAATATAGGTCTTCTTCTGTTATAGAAATAAAGGTAGATTAATACTGTGGGAAATATAGGTCTTCTTCTGTTATAGAAATAAAGGTAGATTAATACTGTGGGAAATATAGGTCTTCTTCTGTTATAGAAATAAAGGCAGATTAATACTGTGGGAAATATAGGTCTTCTTCTGTTATAGAAATAAAGGTAGATTAATACTGTGGGAAATATAGGTCTTCTTCTGTTATAGAAATAAAGGTAGATTAATACTGTGGGAAATATAGGTCTTCTTCTGTTATAGAAATAAAGGTAGATTAAGACTGTGGGAAATATAGGTCTTCTGTTATAGAAATAAAGGTAGATTAAGACTGTGGGAAATATAGGTCTTCTTCTGTTATAGAAATAAAGGTAGATTTTTACTTTGGGAAATATAGGTCTTCTTCTGTTATAGAAATAAAGGCAGATTAATACTGTGGGAAATATAGGTCTTCTTCTGTTATAGAAATAAAGGTAGATTAATACTGTGGGAAATATAGGTCTTCTTCTGTTATAGAAATAAAGGTAGATTAATACTGTGGGAAATATAGGTCTTCTTCTGTTATAGAAATAAAGGTAGATTAATACTGTGGGAAATATAGGTCTTCTTCTGTTATAGAAATAAAGGTAGATTAATACTGTGGGAAATATAGGTCTTCTTCTGTTATAGAAATAAAGGTAGATTAATACTGTGGGAAATATAGGTCTTCTTCTGTTATAGAAATAAAGGTAGATTAATACTGTGGGAAATATAGGTCTTCTTCTGTTATAGAAATAAAGGTAGATTAATACTGTGGGAAATATAGGTCTTCTTCTGTTATAGAAATAAAGGTAGATTAATACTGTGGGAAATATAGGTCTTCTTCTGTTATAGAAATAAAGGTAGATTAATACTGTGGGAAATATAGGTCTTCTTCTATTATAGAAATAAAGGTAGATTAATACTGTGGGAAATATAGGTCTTCTTCTGTTACAGAAATAAAGGTAGATTAATACTGTGGGAAATATAGGTCTTCTTCTGTTATAGAAATAAAGGTAGATTAATACTGTGGGAAATATAGGTCTTCTTCTGTTATAGAAATAAAGGTAGATTAATACTGTGGGAAATATAGGTCTTCTTCTGTTATAGAAATAAAGGCAGATTAATACTGTGGGAAATATAGGTCTTCTTCTGTTATAGAAATAAAGGTAGATTAATACTGTGGGAAATATAGGTCTTCTTCTGTTAAAGAAATAAAGGTAGATTAATACTGTGGGAAATATAGGTCTTCTTCTGTTATAGAAATAAAGGTAGATTAATACTGTGGGAAATATAGGTCTTCTTCTGTTATAGAAATAAAGGTAGATTAATACTGTGGGAAATATAGGTCTTCTTCTGTTAAAGAAATAAAGGTAGATTAATACTGTGGGAAATATAGGTCTTCTTCTGTTATAGAAATAAAGGTAGATTAATACTGTGGGAAATATAGGTCTTCTTCTGTTATAGAAATAAAGGTAGATTAATACTGTGGGAAATATAGGTCTTCTTCTGTTAAAGAAATAAAGGTAGATTAATACTGTGGGAAATATAGGTCTTCTTCTGTTATAGAAATAAAGGCAGATTAATACTGTGGGAAATATAGGTCTTCTTCTGTTACAGAAATAAAGGTAGATTAATACTGTGGGAAATATAGGTCTTCTTCTGTTATAGAAATAAAGGTAGATTAATACTGACACAAAAACATTTCATTTAGTTGGTTTGGTTTTATGGTGTTTCACACCTCTTTCAACAATATTTCAGCTATATCATGGCAGGCAGTTTTATTGGTGGAGCAAACCGGAATACCCGGAGAAAACCACTGACCTGCGCCCTGAGCGGGATTCGAACTCCCAACATTAGTGGTGATAGACACCAATTGCATGGGTAGTTGTAAATCCAACTACCATATGATCACGACCATGACGGACTAATTCATTTAGAAATACAACCAGAAGTTACCTAAGTCTGGATCAGTCATCTGGTTATTAATTCAGTTTGGGTGCAAGCAAAGTTTTTATTCATATTCCCATAGGGTCTTATGTTAACAATATACTATGGTGGTGGTGGTGGTCATATTGGATTTCTGATACACACAAAATGAAAACTTTGTTAGGGAATATCCATTGATTATTCATGTACAGTTTGACTTCAATGTTTATTCATCCTATCTTAAAACTTTATGCTGAGATGGCATCTTTTTCCGATCGATATTTAAAAATCAAAAACTTTTACAAGGATCATATAACTTATAAGGAAAAACAAGATGAACTGTGAGCTATTGCTCACTTATGATACCCCCGCTCTTCGGCAAACAGGAAGTAGGAATCTGACGGGTCAAAAAACGCTTCCCACAATATGGGGTACCTATATGAAGCTTGTGACCAAATATCAGATTTCTGTCATCAATAGTTGCTTAGAAAAATGCTACGAAAAATGTGCATATACAAATATATGTTCAATGTGTATAAAAACCAACTAAGTCGACAAACAAGAAGTAGGAATCTGACGGGTCCAAAAACGCTTCCCACAATATGGCATACCTATATGAAGCTTGTGACCAAATATCAGATTCCTGTCATCAATAGTTGCTTAGAAAAATGCGACGAAAAATGTGCATATACAAATGTATGTTAAATGTGTATAAAAATCAACAAAATCGGCAAACAGGAAGTAGGAATCTGATGGGTGTAAAAACGTTTCCCATGATATGGGGTACCTATATGAAGCTTGTGACCAAATATCAGATTTCTGCCATCAATAGTTGCTGAGAAAAATGTGACGAAAAATGTGCATATATGTTCAATGTGTATAAAAATCAACAGTCAGCAAACAGGAAGTAGGAATCTGATGGGTCCAAAAACGCTTCCCATGATATGGGGTACCGATATGACACTTGTGACCAAATATCAGATTTCTGCCATCAACGGTTACTGAGAAAAATGCTATGAAAAATATCTTGGACGGACAAGGATGGAAGGATGGAAGGAAGGACGGAAGGACGGATGGACAGACGGACGGACAGACAGACAGAGGTAAAACAGTATACCACTTCACAATTTCATCACTTGTGTCATTTCTGAGATAATTGAGAGTACAGCCCATCAGAAAATTTTAACCTTTTTAGAGGATCATCCAATGAACATTCCTGCCAAGTTTGGTTCAAAGTGTCAGTGAAGGGAAGACATAAACTAAGCAAAAATTACTGTCCAACCAACTATTTTTTTTAAATCAGAGAGACTCGGTATTTGTCTGCTGTTGAATACAAATAACATATAACTAGTATTAGACACAGCTTACTTACGCAAAATAATCCAGTGCAGTCGAGTATATTCTTTCTCTGAGGACAGTTTTACTTGTTGTGTTTGGTAGTACATCTCCTTGCAAGATGGATAAACCCATACATAACAATCTGTAACAGCACAAAAAATACCTCAACTTATTTCTAATTTTTAAACAATATTGTCCCTTCAGTATTAACTAGAGGCTCACATATATCACTTACCTGATTTTATTCATACATTTTGCATGATTTATGTTCAATGAAGTCTAGATTTTGAGAAAAACTTATTTTTATTAATTTTCACATAAGGTCCTATTAAACTCTGACTCATTAAAATATAATTAAAAAAAATAAAAAATAAAAAATGGCCATTTGTCCTCTCATATATCTGAAATGGTAAAAAGTACAACAAATCTATTGCGACACTTTAGATGGGAATTTATTAAAAAAAAAAAACCCATAGACACAGATACTTAACTTGATTGCCCTTGACACATGCATTTCTTGTATTTCATTATCTCTCCTTTTAAGATTCAACCAAGACAAGAATCAAGAGACAGATTGAGCTAAAGAGACAAATTGAATTTGGGGATATTTTGGTCTAATGGCCAAGAATATAATGTTCTTCCAAAACAACTCAGTGGAGTGTATACCAATGGAGATTAAATTTGAACATACTATAGATTTAGAAAATACAAAATGTATGTCAGTTCATATACTTTATACATACCTCATCCTTGGTCCAACGACAGATAGATGCCTTGATATTGACGATGGAATTCTTCCCACACTAATTGATAGCGATTTTACAAGCAATCCAAATAGGATGCTCATTTGATCATTGCTGCAGTATTTTGCAATTTCTATCCTCTCAGCCAGAAACTATAGTTGAAAATTAAAACAAAACCTTTTATTGGAAAAAATTGTAGCATTATCGTAAAAAAAAATTTGCTCTGAAAAAAACCACCAATGTATTTCATCAGTAAAGCTTTATTTTAAACATTAATATAATTTGCATAACAATGTTAGTAACATTTTAGTTAATTCCTGGAAACTAGGCTTAGTGATGGAGGAAGCCAAAGTACACAGGAAAAATGAATGATCTACAGAAAGGGGGTTCGGGTTATGGTGTTTAACACCAATTTCAACAATATTTCAGTTATATTGTGGCGGTCAGTTTTAATAGTGGAGGAAATTGTAGTACCCGGAGAAAACTGCAGAACTGTCACAAGTCACTGACAACCTTTATTGTGATCATAGGCACTGATTGCATAGGTAGTTATAAATCCAACTACCATACGATCACGCTTACGACAGCCCCCTACAGAAAGAGCCAATACATTTTGGAGTAACAAGTGCAGACCAAGCCTACACGGGATGTGGAATAACCAGTCACATATCCAGAAAATATTCCCGCTTTTGAATAATAACAAGGGCAACGCAAAGCGTGGCGTATCCCCTCGCCTAAAAATTAGACCCTGTGACCTTGACCTTTGACCTTGAAAATCAATAGGGTTCCAGACTCTCCTAAGGACTAAGTATGTACCAAGTTTGGTCAAAATCCATTGAAGGATGTTGATTCTAGAGTGTTCACAAGGATGTTATGTGGTAAAAATTTGACCCGGTGACCTTGACCTTTGACCTATGACCTTGAAAATCAATAGGGTTCCAGATTCTCTTAAGGACTAAATATGTACCAAGTTTGGTCAAAATCCATTGAAGGATGTTGATCCTAGAGTGTTCACAAGGATGTTGTGGAAGGAAGGACGGACGGAAGGACGGACGGATGGATGGACGGACGGTAGCGTTACTATATCCCTTTGCAACTTCGTTGGCAAGGGGATAATTACATGTATGGCTATTTTGGTAAGAAAAAAGTGCAAAGTATCTCTTCGCTAAACATGTCAAATTCATGACTTGCCATAACCAATGGCCTATTTTCAATATATAATACAGTAGGTTGTCTGTCATATAAAAACTAGTTTAAAATTCAGTATATTAAAAGTTCAAATAAACCTGAGTCCACAACTGATGAGGTCCAACAATAGGAGTGTTTGGCCCTAAAACGTCTTCCTCTGTCTTAGCTAGTGGGTCTATCTCTATTTTGTCCTCTCTGAATATACCCAACTTCTTATCAATGGTCACTTGCCATGCTGCCGCCATCTCACAGAAAAACTGGGAAGAGATCAAATGAGATACAAATCTTTGATGGTTTGGTTTGGTTTATGGTGTTTAATGCCACTTTCAACAATATTTTAGTTATAACGTGGTGGTCAGTTTTATTGGTGGAAGAAACCAGAGTACCCGGAGAAAACCACTGACCTGTCGCAAGTCACTGACAATCTTTATCACATAATGTTGTATCGAGTATGTATCGCCCGAGTGAGATTGCTACTCACAGCGTTAGTGGTGATAAGCACTGATTGCAAAGGTAGTAATAAATCCAACTACCATACGATCATGACCACGACGGCCCCAAAAAGTAATAAGTAATCAATCCTTATCATAACCAGAGGCACTTAGGAGCCTGAATCGCTCACCTGGTTTACAAATAGGTATTTGGGGTTTTTTTTTGTGGCAATTTAGTTTTACACAGTTGGACATCCAGTTGGTAGTTGCATTCCATTTGGAGTCTTGGGATTCTATTCCAATAATGTTTGATTTTTCTGTTTATTACCATTTATATGATGAGATATGAAAAGAATTGATCCAAGGGAACTTTATTAGAGCCTGGAAACTATCATTTTACTTCTTGGCCTCTTTTTTTCACGAATTCATGGGGTTAATAACACCAAAATAAAATATTGTCTTCATTTGATCCAACAGGGCTCTCACTACTTTCAAATAACCGGGCTCAAGTTGGAGGGCGATTCGGGCGAAGAAGTCGCCTTGTGGCTGCTCACTTCGCTTTGTACTAGTGCCAAAAGAGAAGTGGAAGTCGCCCTGTAATTTTACCAAGTCGTTTTGCTAATTTTAACTGTTTTAACAGTAAAACATCGGTATATTTTTACTACAAAATTTCCGTTTTTCAAACCGCCATTGTAAAGGGACGTAATCGAAACAATTACGAATATAAAAACTGTACTACGGATCCGTACTCGGGAAAATAACCGTTAACTTCGGTATTGTTTCATTTCATTTATTTGGGGTTTGATGGTGGCTATCCAAAGGGATTGTTAACTTTGTGGATATGATTAGTTTCTTAATTAATATCAATCAGTGATTAAAGAGAAGCAATGTAAATAATATACACTCATTAAAATTTGATTAAATAATTATTCAATTTTATTTATTTATTGGACAATAGTTGACTATCATATATGTGCCTTTATCATCTGCAAGACAAAACAAACAATCTGAAAAGGGTTTATTTAATACAAACAAACAAAAAACAAATACAAGGACATATGTAAATCAGAGAGATGATATGCTAACAAAAACAAGAAATTAAACAACTACTGAATATACCTTAATGCATAACAAGTACATTATAACATACGAATGCCACAATAATGCTCCGCGAATGTGAAAAGTGGTACAATTAGAGAAATATTTTGACTTCTCCCTGTTGTCTCTCACTTCTCTTTTGTCAGCACCTGAAAGAGAAGTTACTTCTCCCTCTGATTTCAAAGTAGTGGGAGCCCTGAATTAGAGGGAGAAGTGACTTCTCTTTCAAAGAGCTAATGGTGAGAAGTTGAAGACAACAGAGAGAAGTGGGAAGACTTCTGAGAGTAGTCAATCATTAAATCGAAAGTTTGCTTAGCAACAAAATTCGTAAGTCAACCTGTCCAATTTCAATAAATAGATTAAAAGCAATTAGTTTGATTTTTGTTGTCTTATTTGGTGTAGACACTTTTTTAAAATGCATTTTTTTCAAAATTAAAAGTCTCTGATTCTGTAAAACTGATCTCTTGCGTGATTGTGTATTTTAATATGTAAAAATCAGAGGCGTCCAGTGCTTTTCAACAAATTTTGAGATGTTGATCTTAAATATCTATTTTCCTATTATGTCCTATGGTATAAACTACATCCTGTGGTAGAGACCATCAGTACAATAAACACAAATTACCCAAGGATATATCACACAATAATAGTCTTCAAATCAGTAAGTAAATTTTTAACATTAGAGCCTTGAGTCTCCATCAATCAAATCACATAACTGGCTCAGGTGGAAAATTTTGAATTTCATAACCAAATTAAAAAATTTTGATGAGGTCTCCCGAAGGAATATACCTACACAGTTTGTTCAATTTGACAGAGTTGATTCAAAGAAAAAGAGGTTAATGTATGAAAATGACGTGGATGAAGACAACAACAGAAGTGAATGGAAGACAATATCAAGTCTGAAACCTTTGGCAATTTGTTTGTCTGACAATTGAAATATTCTAACATAAATGTTACAACTATTTGACATAAAACTGTCACCTTCTCATACCTACAACACATGCTAACTCTATATTTTCTAGCCATCATATTTGTATCATTGAAAAGTTTAAATTAAATGAGATCATTCTTTCTGCAAAATGCCTTGCAGCTAATTTTTCTAATTTGCAAGATATTTTTTTCTGCAGTAAATAACTACAACAAGAAATGTTATTTCCTATCTGTTCACCTCAACATTTAGGTCTTTCCTTGCAGCAAGAAGCCAATCCCAGCATGACACGGCAGCCTCCATTGTTTTAGTTGTAAATTGTCTAACAGGGGTCCAGCATAAGGAGTGTAGTAAGTGTCTATGGCAATCTAAAGAAAATAGAAACAATTATTAAAAGAATTATGTTACATTGGTTAACGAGGTGAAGATATTTATATATCTCATCCAATCAAACATTATTATGCCTTCTGGCATTTATATATGAAATAGAATCAGAACCAAATGAGGAAACCTTGCACGTTGGATCAAATTGGCTCTGTCAAATCATGGGTCATACACTAATTGAAAACTAAAATCCAATTGCTCCACCAAAAAATCTGTCATCATGAAATGTTGTAATCACCAGAGTTCGCAAATTAAATTCTGTTCTCAGATCATTCTCTCCTGTGAGAAGGTTGAATTCTGTTCTCAGATTGTTCTCTCCTGTGAGAAGGTTGAATTCTGTTCTCAGATCGTTCTCTCCTGTGAGAAGGTTGAATTCTGTTCTCAGATTGTTCTCTCCTGTGAGAAGGTTGAATTCTGTTCTCAGATTGTTCTCTCCTGTGAGAAGGTTGAATTCTGTTCTCAGATTGTTCTCTCCTGTGAGAAGGTTGAATTCTGTTCTCAGATTGTTCTCTCCTGTGAGAAGGTTGAATTCTGTTCTCAGATTGTTCTCTCCTGTGAGAAGGTTGAATTCTGTTCTCAGATCGTTCTCTCCTGTGAGAAGGTTGAATTCTGTTCTCAGATCGTTCTCTCCTGTGAGGGTTGAATTCTGTTCTCAGATCTTTCTCTCCTGTGAGAAGGTTGAATTCTGTTCTCAGATCGTTCTCTCCTGTGAGAAGGTTGAATTCTGTTCTCAGATCGTTCTCTCCTGTGAGAAAGTTGAATTCTGTTCTCAGATTGTTCTCTCCTGTGAGAAGGTTGAATTCTGTTCTCAGATCGTTCTCTCCTGTGAGAAGGTTGAATTCTGTTCTCAGATCATTCTCTCCTGTGAGAAGGTTGAATTCTGTTCTCAGATCGTTCTCTCCTGTGAGAAGGTTGAATTCTGTTCTCAGATTGTTCTCTCCTGTGAGAGGGTTGAATTCTGTTTTCAGATCGTTCTCTCCTGTGAGAAGGTTGAATTCTGTTCTCAGATCATTCTCTCCTGTGAGAAGGTTGAATTCTGTTCTCAGATCGTTCTCTCCTGTGAGAAGGTTGAATTCTGTTCTCAGATCGTTCTCTCCTGTGAGAAGGTTGAATTCTGTTCTCAGATCGTTCTCTCCTGTGAGATGGTTGTATGATTTGTATGAAGTTAGATGTAAAGTATTATTTATACTTTTACATGTAATTTCATACACGTCAGTTGATTGATTTTTACCTTGGCATCTGCCCAACACATATTCTACTTAGAACCATACAACTTGCTGAATGATATAAAGGTCACTTTCCACTATTAACTCCTTACATAAAATATGCTTGGGGATCAATATTGAAATTTGTCATCTATGCAATCATAATTTGACTAAAATACACAATTGGTAATGATTATCTTATAACAATGTTAGTATTTGCTTTGAATGCATTTATAATGTTCAAGTTATTGACCTGCCAATCATCTTGGCAACTTTCTGTTGTGTTATTGTTATTATTTTGCTTCTCAAAGGATAAATTATATCCTTTGGATAGAAAATTTACCCATAAAGTGGTTTAGCTGGGACAAAGAATTGATAGTTACAGAACTCTCCTGTGTTTTGATATTGAGTGTACCATTGTTGTGTTTTTTTTGTCTAATTACTGGTTTCTAACAATCTTACCTTTACAACTAACAAGAAAAGCACCCACTCTGAACAAAGCCGGTATACACCCTTCATCTTCTGAAATCAAATATAGAACTTAAGTTAAAATGACACCTATTTCAACAGATTCTAAACAGAAACATGTATACATCTTTTATCATCTAAAATAAAACACGAGATTTATTACATTATTTTTTTTCTGTATTTTATATTTCTAATTAAAGAATATACAACTGTAGAAATTAATGTCTTAAAATTTGAGTATGTCATATAAAAAAGACTTGGCCCTTCGGTAAATTTGAGTTTATCATATACTTGTAGATAATATAGCTAAAATTTTACCCTGTGATAATACATTGAGTTTTGTTTAGAATAATAAAAGGAATCCTGTTTATTTCACCCAGTTTCACAAGAATGGCCCAAGCCGGCTGATAATAAGAGATTATTACATGACACTTTCCATATCGGCCCTGGTATTAGCCCGAGACTCCCATATCCATATATATGGGTCGAGGGTTTATACCAGGGGCCATATGGAAAATTTCATGTCATAATCTTTTTATCACATATTTTACATTGACCTTTTCCAAGCATTGACTTTTATATTGCAAAAAAGATCTATGAACAGACAAATTGCGAAAATAAATCCTTAATAGTGTTGCCTTTGTTCAACTTGCAAATATTTTTGTTTCGAATCTGGTTTAAAAAATATACCAAACAATGTTGATCTGTACAATGACGTTAGAAACTGTTTGTAAAATCTACCCAAGACGTTGACATTTGAATGGAAATTCCTATTCAGCACGACGTATATATTTGAGCTAATTATTCCGTTTCAAGTTATTTAAAATTTATTCCAATATGTTGAAATGTGTTAATTTGATTGAAATATGATTTTATGCATATCTTTATGTATCATCTTTCCTTGTACTTTGACATATAATCTTTGAGACCACTGCGCAGATACCGGAAGTTGAATACGGGGGCAAATAACCAACACTGACTGTTAGCTATTATTGGACATGCAAAAATCAACATATTGCAACAAAATATGTGATAAAGCAAGTTTATTAACTGCTTCCAGAATGTTATTACATGCCTTTCCATCAATGTTTGTAAGTTCACTTCATGAATTTCCAGAAAACTGTGTTTACAAACAAGGCAGACTAAACTATTTTATTGGATATTTGCACAGAAAATTATTAACTGCCAATTTTCTGTCTTATGATATTGAAAGTGCTAAAAAAAAGTGCATTTATTGGATTTGCATATTAAAACAATAAATTTCTTGTTCTATAACTTTGTATCTAATTCTAGCCAAAAATGACTAAACATTTTGGTACAAATCAGTTTTTGTATTTCCTTTGTTGAAGTATATGATAAACAAATCATAAAATGTCATTTTTCATATCATACCCTTTATCAGCCCTCGTTCATATATCATCCCTTGAGCCTATCGGCTCTCGTGCCGATATCATGATCTAGGGCTGATAAACCATATGATATGAAAAATGCCATGTAATAATATATATACATCATACCAAAGAAAAAAGAAAGACTTCCCCCCTTCGGTTTTCTCTAACGTTTATTTACTGGTGTAATGAAAATAAATTCCACTGTACCATGAAGGACAATGCTGTTATTGATCGACTGACCACTCTCTCTCTCCTTTATAAAGCATCTATGTAATCAGTTCCTATCAGGATTCCCTTGATAGAGGGTTGCTGCTAACAAGGAAGCAAATGAAGCAAGGGTTCCTAGTGCTTACGGTAAGTTGAAATCATCACTTTGTAAGTTTTACGGTCACCACTATCACATGGTTAACCATTACAGAATATCTGTGTCATGGATAATTATGATTTCTAATTACATTTTCTTCACATCATGACTTTTGCATCAGGTGAGCTAAAAAGGGTCTCTGCAATGTCCACTTGAAAGATGGTGGATTTGTCTAACAAGAAAAAAAGGCTTCTGCAAAGCCCCATGGTAGGATAAATGACATCTGCAATGCCTGCTAGTAAAGTTGAAGAAGGGTTGACCCAGAGTTTTTGAAAAAAAATTATGACTGCAGGACAATAGGTCCTACACTATATCAGTTTCTGCTGGACCTAAACACTTTAACAGAAATTTCTGAAAGCATGTAATTTTTATTCCATACCAATCTACATGTATTGGGCATATACATAAGTGTTATTAAGATGTAACATTTTATTTCATTCAATACATTTAATTTAATAAATTCTCTTTCAATTTCATGCTCCACCTCCAGAGCTAATTTTTTTAGATTTCCAGTTTCCCCTCGTTTACCATACTTTGTACATATTGTACATGTCATGACATTTTCATCACGGTCATATGTTAACCAAGGACGACCTTCGCACCATTTTGTATTGAAAATCCATTCAGGTCTTTTCTCCTTTTCATATTTAAATCTTTTTTCTGCCTTTGTTGCACTGTCACTTGTGCCGGCCTTTTCAATCCAGGACGAGCACCCTTTATAAATTTGATGGGCCACGAGGCACGACATTTCTTTGAAGCTGGTAGGACATACATGTAAGATATTAAGATACAAATCATCATCGGTACATTCGTTCCGCGAAAAATACAGTAGTAGAGAAAATAAACATTTTAAATCATTGCCGGTAAATTAAAAAAATCAAAATTCAAAATGGGTAAAAGATTTTGATGATGGTGAAGTCAATAAACAATCTGTTACAAAAATAGAATCCCTTTTTTTTAGAAATCGATGTCATCGCCTTTAAACAATTTCCATTGATCGGAACTAGTTTTAAGTTCTATATTTGGTAGCTGTCGGCAATCATTAGATTGTATGTGATATTCTTTAAAGGGATTCCCCTAATCCCACCAATCAACGATAATGTTACAGAACAGCTGTGGATAACTTTGTTTACCGAATTTGCTATTTATGAAACCTGGACAAATACGACCATTATATTTAGAACCAAGGTTGCATAAGCAATCTGTTAAACAAGAAATCAATAACCACAGGACATGTTTGGCAAAGCCATTACATACAAAACAACAACAAAATGTTTGGCAGACAATAGGACTGCCAAGTATGAGGCTTCTGTCGGACCTGTCGAAAATCTGCCCCCTTCGGTCCGATGAATTTCAAAAACTCTGTTGAACTCCTAAGAGATGCTTCTGCTATGTCAGCTGGTCAGCCGAAAGGTATTGACAGAAAAGGGGTTTTGTAATGCCTACCGGTAAGCTAAATTGTTGGCATTGTAAGAAAATGTCTTATGTATAAATGACCAGTGGTCAGTGGACATGTAATTTTAACATTAAATCACCTTGTTTCTTGATGGCTTTTTCTAACTCCCCATACAACAGTTGAGACAGCTGGTCTTCTTTACATATTGCCTTCATTCCTGCTACCTGAAATGTTCTATTATTATAACTACATAGGTTTATCAGTCATATAGTACATATTTGGAGGAGGAGGAGGGACCAATGAACATTCCTACAAAGTTTGGTTCCAACAAAGAAGTAGATTAATATGTTAATGTCTAAGGACAACAACGATGAGAGAGAGGGGCATACAGCACCCGGTACATATTTGGAGAAGGAGGGACCAATGAACATTCCTACAAAGTTTGGTTCCAACAAAGAATTAGATTAATATGTTAATGTCTAAGGACAACAACGATGAGAGAGAGGATGCATACAGCACCCGGTACATATTTGGAGGAGAAGGAGGGACCAATGAACATTCCTACAAAGTTTGGTTCCAACAAAGAAGTAGATTAATATGTTAATGTCTAAGGACAACAACGATGAGAGAGAGGATGCATACAGCACCCGGTACATATTTGGAGGAGGAGGAGGGTCCAATGAACATTCCTACAAAGTTTGGTTCCAACAAAGAAGTAGATTAATATGTTAATGTCTAAGGACAACAACGATGAGAGAGAGGATGCATACAGCACCCGGTACATATTTGGAGGAGGAGGAAGGTCCAATGAACATTCCTACAAAGTTTGGTTCCAACAAAGAAGTAGATTAATATGTTAATGTCTAAGGACAACAACGATGAGAGAGAGGGGCATACAGCACCCGGTACATATTTGGAGGAGGAGGAGGGACCAATGAACATTCCTACAAAGTTTGGTTCCAACAAAGAAGTATATTAATATGTTAATGTCTAAGGACAACAACGATGAGAGAGAGGGGCATACAGCACCCGGTACATATTTGGAGGAGGAGGAGGGTCCAATGAACATTCCTACAAAGTTTGGTTCCAACAAAGAAGTAGATTAATATGTTAATGTCTAAGGACAACAACGATGAGAGAGAGGATGCATACAGCACCCGGTACATATTTGGAGGAGGAGGAGGGTCCAATGAACATTCCTACAAAGTTTGGTTCCAACAAAGAAGTAGATTAATATGTTAATGTCTAAGGACAACAACGATGAGAGAGAGGATGCATACAGCACCCGGTACATATTTGGAGGAGGAGGAAGGTCCAATGAACATTCCTACAAAGTTTGGTTCCAACAAAGAAGTAGATTAATATGTTAATGTCTAAGGACAACAACGATGAGAGAGAGGGGCATACAGCACCCGGTACATATTTGGAGGAGGAGGAGGGTCCAATGAACATTTCTACAAAGTTTGGTTCCAACAAAGAAGTAGATTAATATGTTAATGTCTAAGGACAACAACGATGAGAGAGAGGGGCATACAGCACCCGGTACATATTTGGAGGAGGAGGAGGGTCCAATGAACATTTCTACAAAGTTTGGTTCCAACAAAGAAGTAGATTAATATGTTAATGTCTAAGGACAACAACGATGAGAGAGAGGGGCATACATCACCCGGTACATATTTGGAGGAGGAGGAGGGTCCAATGAACATTCCTACAAAGCTTGGTTCTAACAAATGTTAATGTCTAAGGACAACAAAGATGACAGATGCTAAGTGAAGACAAGACAGCACATGACCCTTCATCAGGTCAGGTGAGCTAAAAAGACAGAAGAACAGATACTCATGATCCACAAATTTGCAAGCCATATAATCTACTGTCAAGCTTTGTAATTTTGAATACCGTACTTGAAATGTTCAAAATCACACTTTACACTGAAAGTGGCATTAAACATCATAAACCTAAACCACTTTACACTATTACACCATACATGTAAACCATTCACTCCATCACTATTCTCCATTTGAGTACTGGAGACGGTTCCCAGGGCTCAAACCTACAGAGCTGATCAGCGCTTCCCCACTTGTGGGATAGCGAGAACCATTTAGATAGGGTGTTGTCAGGTTATAATACGGAAAGCCTAAACATGCTTTGAGACTGCCATGCTCACTGTACATTCAAACCTCTTTAATAGATTTCAAATAAGAGTAGGCACATTATAGCCACTGCAGAAGACTAAAGTTTTCATCCCTACTCAAATATCTATACTTTTCCAGTGGCAGTTAATAGTCTTTGCCCCGCTTGACCCAGATATAGTCTATATTGTTGAATTTGTTCTCGTCCTGAATATATATATGTCATGTGCCCCCTAAGGCCACTGGGTATGAAAAGTTTGTGGATTATGTTTGGGTCACTTATGTGAGTAAGGAGTCTATTTTCCATCTACTCTATGAGCTGCAGTACCACAGCCAATTTGTAAAAGAAAAAAACAACAGTCCTGAATCTTTCCATGCACATTTTAACAGACAATTTTACATTCATCACCTATTAATTTTAATTTATTTACACGTCATCCAAGAAAGTATAGACAATGACATGTACCAATTAACAAACTTATATAAACCACAAATGTTCGAGAAACATTTTTTTATTGACTATCTTTTTAGAATAATTTGTTCTAGTTGGTGGTTGAATTTGAATAGCAGCCAATAATCTTCATGTACATATGGTACACATCCAAAGCTTACCTCTCCTGTATATCTACTTCTAAGATTAAGACTGGCCATAAAACTGGAAATGTCTTTGGTTACACTGGCAGGTCTTCTGTCTAATGTTGATGACTGAAAAACAAAGCAATTCATGTAGTTAAGAAGAGTCTGAAGATACCAAACATGAACTCAAACAGACAAGCTATTTCTTGGATCAAATTAGGTATGCTTATTATTACCGGGGTATATTATACAAAAATAAAGAGCTACACAGAGCATGCCGTCATTGAATAAGTCGAACAAGTGTATTTTAAAAGCAACTGTGGACACAGTATTTTGCTTGACACATGTACAGTAAATAGTTGGACACAGTAATATGTTGGAAACATAATGTTTATGTCAAAAACTGTAATAGTTACATAATAATGCTATGATTATTTCTGAAAAGTTTGGCCCTGAGAGCCTATCACTGACAAATAATAACTTATTTGAGGTTATAGTGAAGTTCACAGACAAGGTTGTATTAGAAGAAGTGGAAGTGGAAGAAGAAGATTCGGGGTAAAATAATATCTCTCCCTTCTGTGAAGGGAAGACATAATAAACATCTACAATCTTAATATATCCAAACCAAATTCACTTGGACTACCTATATACAGTATAAACATGTGCTTCCTTAAAAGAAATATACGATCAAGTGCAATATGCAATTAATTAAAATTGATTAAGAAATCTATAAAGCTAATTGACTCACTGCAAGAGGAGAAGCAGTCCGATTGTATCCAGCATAACATTGTATGCTTTCCATAGCTAATGCTACACCACTGTGCTGTTTTAGACCCTCGGTGGAATTCTCTACCTCATGGAGATACTGGGCCAGATGTGACTTTGTAGAGTTTGGGGCCCACTTCATAGATTCCTGAAGTAGTTCTTTACTGTAGGCTGCAAAGTCCTTCACTGTACTCTATAAAAAATATAAAGCAATATTTCTTACATTTTATTAGTTTAATATGTATTTCTGATTACTTATTAGGTTCATGTCTATATTTAACTTCTTAATAGTTTTTAACATTTTATTAGCTTCAATTTGTATTTTTGAATTTATATTGCTGTTAGTTTCCTATAATAATAGTTTGATTTCTGTTGTAAAAAAAGGCATGGAAAAACCTATGTACCTTCTAACTAAACTTTATTGTCCATTTATTCCTTCCTTGGTTAATACTATTTAAAAAAAATTTAAAGAGTACTAAGGATATATATTCTTTATTAATAAGTAATAATGCTATATACCAAAAAAAAAATGGAATAAAATTTTAGACTTGGAATGGAGTTTGAATTGGTCCTCTACAACCAGCAGATGCCACTTTCAGAAGAATTGTATGGGTGAACCATGAAGAGAAGAAACTAGGTCTTACTTCTATACAATGTTATTGTACAATATAGTATGGGTCAATTGGTAATTATTTACCTCTCTATCAGCAATATTATCTCTCACTCTAAACTTAAATGATGTACCAGGAACCTCAAATTCTGGAGCTTCTTCATTAGGGTCCTGCAAAATTAAAATACTCAATGTTTTAGTATAGTGTGAAAAAAGTCATACCACAGGAAAATTTTATACTATTTAACAACTAATTAAAGAACAATAAAACAAACCCAAAAAACTAGAGGCTCACATGAACCTGTAAACATTAAGAATTATTGATCCTATCCTAGCATATGTTAAATTTTGATCCCCATGACTTGAACCCATTAGATCATGGGACATTCATTCATACAAAATTGACTCTTCATAACACAATGCTCTGTGTTTCAAATACAATTGCAGTTCAATTCTTGCTTTTTCTGAAGATTTTTATTTTCCACCTGAGACAATTTACTTAGGCAATTAAAATCAATGTTGATTGATATATAGTATTGGCATGTATATTGTATTGGAGTGTTATTTTTAGTCTAAATAAAATATATAAAGATACTTTTCTAATGTAGCATAGATCTCGGAATATCTTTTAATATTACATGTGTTAGATAAATTGTAGTGTAAATATAGTTTACCATTTCTAAAGAACTGGACAGTAGCTGTAATATATCATACATAGTCTTCAATACTGTACCACTCCATAATAGATGAGGAAACCTGCAAATTTCAATCAATATCAATAGTAATTATACTCACTGCTAGATTGGAAATTATTTTTGAGCATATACATATACAATGGTCTATTAAAATTTCATATCTTACCACTGGTTATCTCAAACTGCCTTTCATTCTAAAAAAACAAATATATATATACACATGTATATATTTATTTTATAATTTGACAGCAATATAACACAGTAGTTTTATTATACCGGTATACACACATAGTCTCTCATTATGAGGTAAGAATAGAACAAGAGACTCATCTGAACCTGTATCGATCACCTGATTATTCATACACAGTTTGTGGCCAATGAAGTTTTGGTTGAGTTTATCACCAAAACCATAAGAGATAGAGGAAATATGTAGACATACTACTAAAAGCTGAAGCCCAATCAATTCAAAGAAAAAAACTGCATCAAAATTGGATGACAAATCAAAATTCTATATACCTCCCTAATATGCAAAATTTCGGAATCTGGGTCCCTTTAAGACACGTTTTTGAATAAGAATTGCAATTTTTTTTTATGGTCCATCAATAACCCATAGAGATGATCATTTTGAAAAAAAGTTGCATTAAAAGTGGATGAAAAATAAGAAAGTTCAAATTTTGGAATTCGGCTTTTGTTGGCCCCTTTCGGTTGAGTTTATCTCTGTAACCGTAAGAGAGAGAGAGATACTAACTATGATTACCAAAAGTGATACATTTTCTGTCATTGTTCAGTATTGTTTGAAAAACAAATTGAGTAGAGTTTCAAAGGTATCTTGGGGGTTGTTGTCACATCAAATCCAGATGGCAACAGAGGCCAGTTTTATGAAGTTGTCTTAAGACTAACACATGTCTTTGTCCTAAGTCTGTTTCTCAAATCTGTCTTATGTTGCTTCAGGTTTTAAAATTTGTCATAAAGTTAGGACGACCAATGAGGTGTCTTAAGATGGTGTTAGGATATAGTCATATGTTAAAACATCGTTATGATGTCCTAAGTTGTTCGCCATGATATAGCTGAAAAATGTTTCATTTGGCATTAAACAACAATCACTTACTCCTAACTCCTAAATATGGCTGATGTGTAAACTTGAGATGACACTCATACTACC
This sequence comes from Bathymodiolus brooksi, assembly GCA_963680875.1. NCBI lineage: Eukaryota > Metazoa > Mollusca > Bivalvia > Mytilida > Modiolidae > Bathymodiolus > Bathymodiolus brooksi. Next base: position 65,063,463 of record OY804576.1, on the reverse strand, counting down.
AGTACACAATGTCAAACATGCCTTATATGGGCACAATGATATAACAAATCATTGTCCATAAAGGGTAGCCTCTTTTTGCCCTTGAATGAATAGTGCATATAATTTTAATCTGTATATAAAGGGTGCCCATAAATGGCACATTCTCAGGCTTCCTTGAGTGCCCTTTATATACAGGGTTGACTTAAGAATTTTGATTTATACTTACTTTTCTACCAGTCTAGAAAGGTGGATATCAGCTACAGTCCTAATCCTTTTGTAAATGTGATTAAATTTCACCAGAAGGAACTGTGCTAACAAATCGAATTCTCTTTCCTTTACTTCTGTTTTTGGCTAAAATAGAAATGAAATAAAGCAAAAGTTGACTCAACATTACAAATCGAGACAAAATGTTATCGTACAATACTATTATTTCACAGGTATATTTCATTTAAAAATCTGTACTATATAAGAATATTCAATATTATTATACCGAGATTTCCAGGTGAAAGAAAAATTAGTATTTCACTCAGTGAAAGAAAAACTGCTTTTTTGTGTGTCCTTAAAGAATTTCCCTACAAAAACAAAATAATATGAAAACCCAGAGAGAATAGTGGAAATCATATTGATTTACTTCAAGTGTGATGTAAAACCAACATTTACATACAGAAATAGAAAAATGGTTGAAAAAGTAGTGTTCCTGTATCTTACCTTTTCACTCATAGCTTCCAAAAATTTATCAAAAGCTTTATCAACTACTGCTCTGATACAGTTCCACATGCCTGTAATAATATAACTAATGTTTTATCAATGTCAAAGTTTTCTAACCAAAAGTTTAAGCAACATGGCGGGTGTCTTATAAGAGGCAGGAACTGCTTAGCCTTCATGAGTACCTGGGTTCACCCCTGGTTTTTGATAGGTCTGTGTTGCTCATCTTTTTTAGTTGTCTGTGTTGTGTTGTATTTTTGTATGTCTTCGTCCTGAGTCTAGCGTGTCCAATGTTGCCATTTCTCTAGATTGCTCCTTCGGTTTTTTTCTAACATTTATCTATCTCATTTCAATACCCTAAAGATAGTAGTTATTTCATTTAAAAAAGAAAATTCCAAAACATATCTTTTTGATTGTGTTCAATCATTGATAAAGATGATAAAAATATTTAAAATACAAAAATAACATGCAAGTTCTTTCCCAAATTTAATGTTTTTCACCATAAGAAAATTCACTTTTTTTACATCTGTTATTAATATTAAAGTTTTTATTCTAATTAGAAATTAGTGTACATATTTTAGTAATTATGAATAAACAAATATCATTCCAAAAATCACTCAAAAATCAATTTGCGAAATAAAAATGAAAATGGATTGTTTAGATTTGTCACAAGTAAAGTAATCAGATTTATTTCTTTAAGATAATGAAAAGATTGATACCAGCTTTGTCTTTAAATATGGTACTCTCTTCTAAATACTGGTATAGTCCTTGAACTGACTGTACATCATTGGAATATTCCACCCTTGAAAGAAGACCAAATTAGGAACAATTATAGTACATTATATGTACAGTCAAACCAGTCTTATGTGATTTTAGAAAGGAACAGTGAAATTTGGTCACTCAAGACAGGTGATTGCTTAACACAGGTTTAATTGATAAGAGGTTTTTGGGTTTATGGTGCTTAACGCGGTGCTTAACGCCACTTTGAACAATAATTCAGTTATATCGTGGTGGTCAATTTTATTGGTGGAAGAAACCGGAATACCCGGAGAAAACTACCGACCTGTCACAAGTTGCTGACAAACTTTTAATTGATATGAAATGCACTGTGAAGGGAAATAAAAACTAGTATTACTGTGGGCACAGCTCACTAAGATATACCCCCCGCTCCCCACATCTGTCCAACCTATTTCCATAACCATAACATTACTGATTGTTCTGACCAAAAATGAAAGGGACCCTCCTCTCTTCACCGGTAAGCTGCTGATAAAATTTCAAAACATTCTGAGAAACACTACTCAAGTTATCATACGACATAGGGTAAAAATCCTATTTTCCGTCATATCAAGTCCAATAACTCTGGAACGACAAAAGTGAAAATCGTCAAAAATGAAAGGGATCCTCCTCTCTTCACCAGTAAACAGCTGATAAAATTTTAAAAGATTCTAAGAAACACAACTCAAGTTATCGTACGACATAGGATTTGTCTACAGACGGACGGACGGACAGACAGACGGACGGACATGGTGAAACCAGTATACCCCCCTACAACTTCGTTGCGGGGGGTATAATTAAGGTCACATAATACAAGTTAATGCTTGATAGAGGTGGTCACTAAAGCAGATTTGACTGTATTTGTAGTGATATTCACACGTTATATTGTATCTTGTTGATAATGCAACATCTAAAATATTGTTTCTGATTTCTTCTAAAAATATGTGTGAACAATTTTGTGGTTCGAGAATTTTGCTTGTCTTCAGCTATTTTAGAATCTGTGTGGTTGGCGCATGTTATTTAGCATAGGTGCAATGAAACCGGAACAGAGGATGAGTGATGTATAATTATGCAATTTTTGTGTTCTTCAATACCAAAGAGTTCCACAAAATGGTGGATCCATTAAAATCATGATGTTTTTAACCGTCTGTGCGACTACACTATTGGTTGGTTAAGGTCAGGGTTATGGTGTTTAACGTCACTTTCAACAATATTTCAGATAAATATTGTGGTGGTCAGTTTTATTGGTGGAGGAAACCTGAACACCCAGAAAAAACCACTGACCTGCCACAAGCCTCTGACAAACTTTAACTATACTATTGGTTATCTAAAAAGATTGAAATGTCTAAACTATTTTGTTACATCTATAGTTTGAAATAAACTCACATCTCATGTTGGGCTTCTTTCCTTTAAAATATTTCTATATTTTACAAATGCACAGAAAAAAATTGCTTAAAACTAAATTTTCTCACAACGTATCTCTCTGGACTACTGAAAACTGTCATGGAAAATTTATTGTTTTTATTAAAAATACCTGAGTGTTTCCAATCTAAAGACAGACAGTAAATAAATACACTGTGTAAATTGAAGCTTTTGTACTAAGTAGTAAACCTCTGTATTGTTGTCTAACAGCTGACAAATATTATTCCTTAAATCACCCAGTTCTGCCTGTTTAAAAGATAAAATACAGTATAAAATCTCTTAAGGATACAACAATACATCTCTCATGATATTTAATCATTTTCCTACCTGTAAATAAATAAGCCTTTACTTCCACTGTATTGTCGATTCAAGTAAGTCACAAAGGACATTATCCCCAGTGTCATGTAGTATTTTGAAATCATGAAAAATTGACTCCTGGTTCAAATTTCAACCATATTAAAAGGGCAAAGAAGTAAAAAATCTGAAAAGTGTATGAAATATGGAGGGACTGACACTTTTCCATTAAAAATGCTAAGTCGAGCCTCTGGGTTAGGTGAGCTAAAAAAGTTATAAGACTCATTCAAATGAGCATGTACTTCAATTGTTTCCTTTCAAATGGGCATACAAACATACTTTTAGTTTCTTTTTTGAATTTGAAAGCAGTTTTAGGATGTTTGTCCTTAAATAAAAAAAAATTGCTTTTATACATATTATATTTTGTAATTTATGTTTATATTATTTTCCTAGATAAACATTGGATATAAAAGATAAATGGGTTTGCAACAGTTAGTGGAAAGGATGGACCTTTGAAACTGTAACACTTTTGCTATAACCTACTTGAGTAACTGTATCATTTTTCATGGCCACATTGTACAGGAGTTCTGATCTAAGATGAGCCTTAGAGATCAATAGTGGTGACACGACAGCTATTTCACAGACACCTTCAAACCATTCAGCAGGCCATAATGCTGAAAAAGTCCAAAATGTTGATATTAGTTTAAATAAGAAATATTAATAAATTGCTTTTACAGAAACAGGAAGTGAGTTTCCTAAGTACACCATTCATTGGAGAAAATATTTACACCTTTTACACTTTTGATATGATAAGAATGTTAAAAAAATACCATACACTTTACAAATTAAATAGTCAATTTCAAATCCAGCTGAATTTTTTTTAATAAAACAACACAAATTTGCATGCAACTTTGAAAACAGTAGTTATTTCTCTAATTCTGGTGGTCCCTATTGGGTCAAACAAAAGACTATAAAATTGGTATTAGTTGCTTCTCTGGTAAGCATGCAGCATTAAGGAGAAAGAACAAAGACGGGTTGGCTCAGAATCAGAATAATGTGTCCGAGTAGGGTGACATGTCTATCCGTGGACCGTTGTTTCAGTGAGCTAGCACTATAAAAAAATCCAACTAAGCATGTTGGTCTAGTACAAACCGGTCCTCATCATCATCTCATTGAAAATTAACTTGTTCTCGCCATAATATAGCTGAAAAATTGCTGGGTTGGCTGTTAATAACTAGCTTAAGTTCATAGTTTAATTTGATTTGCTAAATTCAAAAATTCAATGAAGGTCTCTGAATCTATTTTTTCTCTCATCTATTAAACCATACAAAAGCAAATAAATAATTAATATCCTATTGATTTTATAATTTTAATCATGGATATTGAAGGGCTATGGTGTTTAATGCCACCCTCAACAAAATTTCAGTTATATCGTGGTGGTCAGTTTTATTGGTGGAGAAAACCGGAGTACCCGGAGAAAACCACTGACCTGCCGCAAGTCACTGACAAACTTTATCACTGGATATTGAGTAACAAGTTCATTAATAAAACTTACGTGAATCATCTGCGGCAAAGGAAAATACAACACAATACTGCCAGAAGTCTAGAAATAGTTTGTGTAGACGAGGTTTGGGATCCTTAATTAATGGCATTCTTCTAATCAACTGTAAAATAAGATTTGTACAATAACTTGATTTGTTAACATCTTTTTGACAATTGCTTGGCCTCATTTTCCAAGAATTCATGGGGTTAAAAGCATAAAATCAAACTTACAAAGTAACCTGATAGTGGTTTCTGAAGTGAAGAATTTTTCATATATCAGCCAATCAGAAATTATTTTGTCCCCTGATGACTATATTGGATGTCCAATTGGAATGAAATTAGGAATTTTTTTTGGACTACCCACAGACTATTCCTGCAAAGTTTCCATACACATATTTTGAGTGGCTATTGAGGAAAAGATTATATATTTAGTACTATACTGGTTCGTTGAAACAACAGTTTGTTCCCATTCTATCTAAACATTATTACATTATTAACATTCTTGTGAAACTGGTCGAAATTATCTCCCTTCCTTATAGTCAAACTTGTCTATAGCGACCATTGAAGGGAGTTCTGAAAAAAGGTCGCATAAGACAGGGGGTCGTTGAATAGAGGTTGTGATATTTGCTCCCAAAATCTGGAGAGGAAAAACCTAGTTCGGGTATATAATCCGCATCAACTTGTAACCCGTTCGTGTGGAGGACAAATGCATGAATAGAGCTTAAATTCTGGCAAGAAAAAGGTATAATGAAATAAAAAATATGTTAAATATTTCCGTCCTTTGTCAGTTTGTGGGTGAAATTAAAAAAAAAGAATATTAAATGATCGAGTTTTTTACTTTCTTTCAACAGCTATTGCTATCTTAATTGTTATCGTAATTAGAATTAATCATTATGCTTAGAAGAATGAAATTTTCTGACAAAACGTTTTCAAACTTCAATCACTCGCCGAAAGCTATTAATAGCCTAATCACACAATCAGCATGTGTTTACCTTGATCTGTTACCGCACGTTAAACGAATGTTGACAGAAATATATGCTGGGAACCAGTACTTCATACAATAATTTTCAAAATCACGATTATTTATTTATAAAACTGAAAGATTAAAATGGTATTTTCTATAATAAGCAATTTTAAATAAGAAATAAACCCAAATAAACCAAAACAACAATAATAAATCATCACGTGAACAACTTACCTGTAAAGAAAAATGGCGGTCTTACACAATAACGCTAATCGTGACTTCATTTAATATGAAAAATCTATTATTATGAACTAGTAACAGGTATGGACTTTGGAAGTGAGATGCTGTGAGTAGATCATGCAAATATCAGCTAGAGGGATATTGGCAACAATCATTGCATCAGCTGGGCAAAACGGATATTTTTCCAAAGTCGGGACTGTGTATGTTTATTTATTATATAACTTCCGGTTTGATAATAATCCTCTTAATAGTCGTTATATGAAGGATTTTTACCCAAAGAACACGGTCGTTAGTCGCGTTAGACAGTGGGTCGTTATATAAAGATCGAATGCACAGGAAAATGCTGGGGAGGAATAAATAAGGTCGGCTAACAAAGGAAGTTGTTATATAGAGGGGGTCGCTAAGACAAGTTTGACTGTATAGTCTTTTCCTTTTTTAATAAAAAAAAATTAACAAATCGAAAATTTTACTGATTACAGATAGATTTCATTCTGTAGTGCTGATATATAAATAATGTACATATATTTGGTACACTATGAATGTATTATAAATATTTTTAAGCATAATTTCTGGTTTTATTTTCAATGATTAAAGTCAGAAACAGAATGATTTTTTTCTTCTTTTGTAAATATTTAAATATAGACTAGAAGACCCTACTGTGAGACTGTGCAATGCAGAACAGCAATTAATAAGCTGTACCTTTACTTTTTACTTGTATCTAGTTGATAGTCTCTCATGTTCATTTACATTCATATCCTTTCTTACTGGAATTATCTTCTTTGTTCAAGTTTAAGTGTTAGGAGTTAGGAGTTATCTTTCTATATTCAATTGAATTGTTAGGAAAATCCCCATCAGAATGTAAATGAATTTATAGTTTATTCTATGTGATGATACAGCTAAAATGAGGTTTTCCCCAAAGGAAAAAGACATTGGATCCCCTAACTAGAGGCTCAGTGGGCTGAGTCTGTGTCGCTCACCTTTCATTCTGCTTTGAGGAAACTTAATACAGAGCCTTCCATAGGTGCTTCTCACCAAGTTTCGGTTCATTTGGCCAAGCAGTTTCAGAGAAGAAGATTTTTAGAAATCAACAAACCAGAAACAAGAATTGCCTATGGCAGCCATGCTTGCTAACAGATCGGGATGAAATGAGCAATCCTTATAGAGGACCTTCCATAGATGCTTCCTACCAACTTTCGGTTCATTTGGCCTAGTGGTTTCAGAGGTGAAAATTTTTAAAATTCAGCCAATCAGAAACAAGAATTGCCTGTGGCGGCCATGTCTGTTAATGGATCGGGACAAAATGAGCAATCTTTATAGAGGACCTTCCATAGATGCTTCCTACCAAATTTCAGTTCATTTGGGAAAGTGTTTCAGAGAAGATTTTTTAGAAATAAACCAATCAAAAACAAAAATGTCCTGTGGCGGGCATGTTTGTTAACGGATCGGAACTAAATGAGCAAACTTTATAGAGGACCTTCCAAGGATGCTTCCTACCAAGTTTTGATTCATTTGGCCAGGCGGTTTCAGAGGAGAAGATTTTTTAGAAATCAACCAATCAAAAACAAAAATGGCCTGTGGCAGCCATGTTTAATAATGGATCGAAACTAAATGAGCAATCTTTATAGAGGACCTTCCATAGATGCTTCCTACCAAGTTTCGGTTCATTTGGCCGAGCGGTTTCAGGGGAGAAGATTTAAAAAAATCGGCCAATCAGAAACAAGAATTGTCTGTGGTGGCCATGTTTGTTAATGGATTGGGACAAAATGAGCAGTCTTTATAGAGGACCTTCCATAGATGCTACCTACCAAATTGCAGTTCATTTGGGAAAGCGGTTTCAGAGGAGAAGATTTTTTAGAAATCAACCAATCAGAAACAAGAATGGTCTGTGGTGGCCATGTTGGTTAACGGATCAGAACTAAATGAGCATTCTTTATAGAGAACCTTCCATAGATGCTTCCTACCAAGTTTCGGTTCATTTGGCCTAGCGGTTTCAGAGGAGACGATTTAAAAAAATCAGCCAATCAGAAACAAGAATTGTCTGTGGTGGCCATGTTTGTTAATGGATTGGGACAAAATGAGCAATCTTTATAAAGGACCTTCCATAGATGCTTCCTACCAAGTTTCAGTTCATTTGGCTGAGGGGTTTCAGAGGAGAAGATTAAAATGTGAAAAGTTAACAGACGACTGACGCCAAGTGATGGCAAAAGCTCACATTGCCTTTGGCAAGGTGAGCTAAAAATTTATTTCAGGTGACTCGGCAACCAGTGGTTTTGAATAAATTGAAAATCTTATAATTTTACAACATACAGACAGACGATGGATACCAAGTGATGGCAAAAGCTCACATGGCCAGGTGAGCTGAAAAAATAATTTGTTTTGTCATAATAGACCTTATTTGAATGATGGACACAATTTTTAAAAGGGTCATTACAAGGGGTATATATGATATGTTTGGTTAAATTTGACAGTGAGGTTTCAGAAGAGATTTGAAAATACATTGTACATTTTGTTAAATCAACCATATCAATGCATTGTTAGAGGTCACTAAAACTGACTGCCAAGATATAACTGAAATATTGTTGAAAGTGTCAAATCTTGGTATGAAAACAAATTAACTAACCACAGCAATAACAGGTATCAATACACCCAGGTTGCCAGCACTGCTAGAGGCCTTCATAACACTAGATACTTTCTCACTGGTTCTCTTTGCCTCTAGTCCCATCTGTACAAATAACTCCAGCAGCCTGACCAGTAACTCTAGTTGATCGTTCTCCCCTTGGATATTTGATGCTATGTTGGCAAAAGCATTTATAACATGAGGTGATACTTGTCTACAAAAGATGACCAATTTATTTATTTCATTCTACCTTTAAAAGTTGGGGGGGGGGGGGGGGGGGGGGAAATCAGGTGGTGAGATTTACAAAGTGAAGCAATATTGACAATTATACCAATATGTATTTTTGACAAATGAAGGAGGCCATATTAGAATTTGTAATTAAAATTAAATTTTGTAATTTTTAAATTGTTTGGATAAAGATGTAATCACTTTCATTCCACTGACTGAAAAAAATGTTATACATAAATTAATGTAAGAAACCATATATTCTTGACAAACACCACCATGATATAACTGAAATATTGTTGAAAGTGGCATTAAACACCATAATCCCTAACCCTCTTGACAAAATATCAATACCTATAACCCTTGATTTTTTCATCAGGAACATTCTTATTGTATGGTGTACTACTCTCCATACTGACAGTTGTAAACATCTGCATGATTTCATGGTAAAGATTTGTCTGAAATCAAATGTATACATTAAGACAATAACATAACACATTTTAAATGTATCCATAAAATAGAATTAACATTATTTTATCTTTTTAACCTTTTTCATGAATATACAGTATTCTTTGGACTACATATTTGTTGACATTTATACTTTCAAATTTAACAATACTATGGTAATCATGTGAAACAAATTTGTGATCTTTCTTAACTTAAATGAACACTTTTCAATTTTTAGCTATATTGAATAAATAAATGCTATGCAGCGTGAAGCATGAAACGATCACAGTAAGTTGATAAGGGCTTCCTCCTTCACCAGATTCATTGCAAGGTTATCTCGGAAAACCACAACTGAGAGTGGACATCAGTTGAAAACTACCTGAAGCCCTTGTCACAATGATTTCAAAGTAAATAACTGCATCAAAATTAGATGAAAAATAACCTTCCGAATATGTAAATTTGGAATTTGGGCCATTTTGCCAAAAAAAAAAAAAAAAAAAAAGGCATCAAAATTGGATTAAAAATAAGAAAGCTCAAACATTTGAATTCTTCACTCTTTGGTCCCATTTCAGTTGATTTTAATCTCGGAAATCGGAAATCTCGGAAAGTGATAGAGGAAATCCTTCAACAAATTATTGGAAGGTCTTAACACATTCAAAGAAAAAGGTCACATCAAAATTAGATGCAAAATAAAAATTCTATATACCTTCCAAATTATATAATAAGAAATTTAATAATTTGGACCCCTTTAGTCTCTTTTCAACAATGAAATAGGTAATTGTCTTTTTTGACTCAAAAATAACTGATTAAGATTAACATTTTCCAAAACACTGAAACATGACTCGAATGCAGCATGTCGACAACGGAAAGTTGAACAAGTGTATATTAAAAGCAAGTGTGGACACAGTATTTTCCTTGACACAAAAATGTGTTGGACACAGTAATTAGCTGAACCCACTGTAATTTCGGCTTTTGTTTCAAGCTTTTGTTCCCTTTAGCCCCTCTTAACTCCTTTAATCTTGGAAACTGTAAGCACTAGCTAGGTAAAATCTGATTGAAAAACATAGGCAGGGAATGTTATAATGAATATAATTGAAAATAATCAATTCAAAGAAAACAATGCATCAAAAACATGTCAAAATTAGATGAAAATATAAATTGTGCATATCTTTCATAATCGTAAATTTTGCAATAAATTGAAATTGTGAAAAGTTAACTACATACAAACTGTCGGAAACCGGACACTTTTTGATCAGAAAAGCTCTCAATGTAAGTAACATCCATAAATAAAATAAGGAATATTCCAACCATGTAACAATTCTATCATAAATGTGGATTGTGTGAAGAGATTTGAAATTTTAGCCAATCAGAATGTTTAATTGGTCCTAGCATCCATGTTAAAGATTACTTTCGTTTGGTCTAGTGGTTTGAGAGTAAAAGATCAAAATGTGAAAAGCTTAAGAACCATGGCAGTAACAAAGCAATAACATTACCTCACTCGGTTCTATGGCCAGGGGAGATAACAAAGATGCAACAAATATCATAAACAGTGAAAACTGTCTAAACTGAATCCTTTCTCAAATTCTGACTAAAACTTTTGTTCGGAATAGACAGGTGTTTGGCTTAGACAGGTTAAATTCACAAAAATTTACAATAGTAGGACTAAATCTAATGTTCAGTTTACACAGGATTTTGGTTTAGGCAGGTTTCACTGTACTAATTAGATTACAAATTTTGTCTGTTGTAGATATTGTAATATCAGAACTCACACATCCAGCCATTATCATACAGCCCATCTGATCAACAATCAGTTTATCTAAGGAAGATGGTGGACAGCAAAATCGTTGTTGAAATATCTGCATCACTGAATCAGATGTCTTTGGTGTGTCCTTCAAGGCAACAGCTATATGCCCCAGGGTCAGAATGGTGTTCATAGATATCAAATTAGATTCCCTGATAAAAAAAAACACTATAATTTACATCTATTATTAATGATTGATTGATGTTTAATGCCAACTTTTATTCAAGAAAAGCATCAAGAAATATGCTAATAAAAGCAACAATCTTATCACGTGATAATATACCATCATTCTAATGATAATAATCTTTTTTAAGATGTTAATATTGGCAAAACAACATCAAAGAATACTTGTCTATAAAGCTTGAACTTAAAAGGAGCATCTCATAAAAGGCCTTTATAAAAGAATGTAAATCAGAACATGCATATTTATGAAAATGAAATAATAATAGGTAGAGCATTTAACATTCAATTTCCATTAAATTATATAAATATTGCACAGATTAAATTTTTACAGTGTTCTCATCTGACTTAAATTCTAGAAAAAAAAACAAAACAAACCCACTGATTTTTGATAAAACGAGAGCTAATAGGATAACAGCATATCCCCAAACTAGTGTATACTAAAAAGGTCAAAATTAGGTCACATCATAATCAATATTTTTTCTTGTAACACCATCCAGTTTGAAAATATGTCAATGTGATGACCTATATCTAATGTGAAATTAGGCTTTGACCTGGTTATGCCAAATGAATTTATGTGTGATAAAAGCACTCCTATATCCACTTAAAATATTGAACAATTCTAGATTTTGAGAAATGGTGTTCAGAACCATTAACGCTTTAATAGTGACTTCAGATTTCATTTTCAGTGATTGGAATAAAAGTAGTACTCAGAATCAATATATTTTTTCTTCGATTAATTTTCAAATTTAGGCTAAGGATATATTTCATTGTTCAATTTTAATCCTTAAGAAAACATCCAAAATGATGACATGCATACACATAAATTGGTCATCCTATGTGACCAATCAGCTGACGTAAGACTTATGCTATTCCGTCTTTAGTAATGTTTTTCTATTCAAGTTATTATTATTGCTGGAAGATATTTTCGACTTCCAGTATTTATTATCCTATATATATTATGAACATAATAAATATTAGTCGTTACTTTTTAAAAAAATCCTGAAACATATTACGCTTAAAATATTGCATAAATTATTTTTTGTAGGTTAAATGTGAAGTACCTTGCAATTGTACATACATGTTTTTCCTATTGCAGATAAAGGGCAATGTAGAACAAAGCATGATAGTGATATATTAATTCAAAAAATTAGGATTGGTAAACTAGAACTAAAGCTATCACACAGACACCATTGTGTCTACAGACAGAAAATGACAACAAACCAACCACATAACAGGATCGCAAAATTTTTGCGGGCATATGAAAATAACATTTAAGAATCCTATGGAATCTCAACACTCCATTAGGATACACAATGACCAGTGTCTTACTTGCCATATTCACTGAAGATGTCCTAAGTACAAAAGCCAGATCATTTTTTCTCCTAAATTGTCCTAGCTGTTTTTAATTAAAATAAGGTTTCAAGAAATTGGTTGCCATAACAATTGGCTCCCTTACCATCCATTTTACCCACTCCGTACCCCCTTTGTTTCTCACTGCAATAGGAAAGACATGCATATGTCATTATGACATATGTAATGTTAATTTCTGATAACCATACCATACAAATACCATAATCTCTTGTTAAGTAAATACAATACAGTGAGACCTTTTGAAATTGAACTGGACCATAAAATTATTTCTATTTCACAAATTCATTCTGTACTGTAAACTGTACTTAAAAGTCTAGTAATACTATTTTAAGCATCTGATTGACGTTAAATTGACTTAATGTATAGAGGGTATTTTCAGAATATGCATTAACAATTTTTCCACTTTTTCAAAACCAACTTCAAATTTCTAGACTAGTTTCTCAAATGGTGTTCAATTTTAATTGGTTTCATTTTTATAAATGACTAATAAAACTATTTATAAATACTAGCAACTAAAACTATAGCTGCAAGGAAGGAAACACTGCAAATACCTTACCTAATATAAAGTGTTCATTCTGAGGAGGTCAAAACAAGCAATTTTAAATGAATTTTATAAGTATTTAAGTATATCGTATCCATGGTCATTTAAATGTACATGTACTTTTCAGTACTTACCGGGTATGTAAACTGTAAACAAGAATAATATACAAAATTCATGACTGAAGCATTTACTTTTAAGGCAAAATCTGTCTAAACTGAATCTCCTTAGGAATAACTTTTTTGTTCCACATAGACAGGTGTTAAGTTTCAACTGGTTAAAATAACAAAGACACCCTATATTGGAGAACTTTATTTCAAGTTCGGTCTATATAGGGGTTTCCAGTTTCTTCAGATTTCTGTTTAGACATGCTTCACTGTATTTTATTTTTTATTGTAATATTTCATGGATCAGTTAAGAACAGTTAAGTAAATAAAGAATATTGAAATAGGTCATGAACAAGTCATGAAATATTTCTTAACCAACCTCAGAGGAACACTTCTACATGTATGACTAACCTAAAATGGCTTAAGAAATGCATAGGTAACAATCTAACCACGATGAAAATTAGTCTCATGAGAGAAAAAAAAAAAAGAAAAAAAAGAGTCCTACAACTAAATATGTAAAAGATTGAATGCGTGCTAATATGCACTTTATGTGTTTTTGTCACATCTTCAAATTTAAAAAGAGTGGGAAATTCCCGTAATTTGATACCAATACACATACTCCCTCACGGGTGACAAGAACTCATGTGTACATTGTAATACACATTCAGTCAATTTCTAAAATTATATATTTCTATATATTCTAAATGTATAAATATTCATCAGGAGTATCTTTATTGTTGCAAGGAGTTTGTCAATACATTTTCTGCCTTAAATTAATTGACTTTTGTAAAAAAAAAAAAAAAATTAAAAAATGCATAAAACATAAAAAGTTTTTTTTTACGGAATTAGTGTCCAAAAAAATCTCCCTCTTCAATTTGCCAAATAACATATGACATTTGGTAAACACAACAAAAATCTATAGTATAAGATAACAGTACACAGTAAACAGCAAAAAATTAGCATTGCAGTTCCTCATACAACAAGTGCTGAAAGAGAAAAATGAAATTTGAACAATGTCACAAGACATGGCATGGATGTCTAGTAACAACATCATATAAATATGTATAACAAGATATAAGTGAGACTACCATAATAGAGTGTAAATCATCAGAAACCAAAAAAAAAAAGTATTGCAGTGCCTCATTCTTGCAAATTAGCTTGTGTTAAAGAGAAGCAATTAGGTATTAGTCAATAGTCTTAGTAAAGGAGCTTTTGCCTCTCTACGTCGCATGGCTGAATATTTGCTGAGGATGGACGGATAAATTTCATGACATTCTTCAACTGTTTCCATCGTTCTTCTGGAGACCTTGCTTCTTTCCTACTGAGGAATTATATAAAATATTAAAGCACATTCATGCAAAGCTAAGAACCAAAAAGACACATGCAATCTAGTTTTATACATTGACAACATATCAAATGTTAACATGAGAGAGAAAAAAATATATATGAGTAACAAAGGAATATCTCAACATATGAGTAACAAAGGAATATCTCAACATGTCATTTTATAGTCTTAAAATACACATACAGTGGAACTTGTACAATCTGACAGCTGAGTTGTCTGACATCCTGTGACATCTGACAAAAATGTATGGTTCCAAAGTATTTCTGTTAACTAAAATAAAACCTGAGTAATCCAACATCCTGTACAATCTGACACATTTCCCTGATCCCTTGGTGTGTCTGATTAGACGGGTTCTGACATCCTGTACAATCTGACACATTTCCCTGGTCCCTTGGTGTGTCTGATTAGACGGGTTCTGACATCCTGTACAATCTGACACATTTCCCTGGTCCCTTGGTGTGTCTGATTAGACGGGTTCTGACATCCTGTACAATTTGACACATTTCCCTGGTCCCTTGGTGTGTCTGATTAGACGGGTTCTGACATCCTGTACAATCTGACACATTTCCCTGGTCCCTTGGTGTGTCTGATTAGACAGGTTCCACTGTATTTTGTGTTTATCTTTTTCAAACTTTGTTCAGGTAAGGGCTTTTTCATTACCAAACTATCTCTAACATTACTATTGTCCAATAGAAAAAAAAACATTCCTTATAGAGATCTCTGTTAATTTTTGCACAAACAGGTTCCCCATGTCTAAAGGGTATATCAAAATAAAACTTGACTTAGAAAAGCCCTGTACTGTTCAAGATTAAAAAAAAAGTAGATATCAAATTAAGTGCGCACGACGCGTTTCTGGAATAACCTTCATCAGGTACGCTCAAAGTCAAAAGATTGGAATAACCTTCATCAGGTACGCTCAAAGTCAAAAGATTGGAATAACCTTCATCAGGTATGCTCAAAGTCAAAAGATTGGAATAACCTTCATCAGGTATGCTCAAAGTCAAAAGATTGGAATAACCTTCATCAGGTATGCTCAAAGTCAAAAGATTGGAATAACCTTCATCAGGTATGCTCAAAGTCAAAAGATTGGAATAACCTTCATCAGGTACACTCAAAGTCAAAAGATTGGAATAACCTTCATCAGGTATGCTCAAAGTCAAAAGATTGGAATAACCTTCATCAGGTATGCTCAAAGTCAAAAGATTGGAATAACCTTCATCAGGTATGCTCAAAGTCAAAAGATTGGAATAACCTTCATCAGGTATGCTCAAAGTCAAAAGATTGGAATAACCTTCATCAGGTACGCTCAAAGTCAAAAGATTGGAATAACCTTCATCAGGTACGCTCAAAGTCAAAAGATTGGAATAACCTTCATCAGGTACGCTCAAAGTCAAAAGATTGGAATAACCTTCATCAGGTACGCTCAAAGTCAAAAGATTGGAATAACCTTCATCAGGTATGCTCAAAGTCAAAAGATTGGAATAACCTTCATCAGGTATGCTCAAAGTCAAAAGATTGGAATAACCTTCATCAGGTATGCTCAAAGTCAAAAGATTGGAATAACCTTCATCAGGTATGCTCAAAGTCAAAAGATTGGAATAACCTTCATCAGGTACACTCAAAGTCAAAAGATTGGAATAACCTTCATCAGGTATGCTCAAAGTCAAAAGATTGGAATAACCTTCATCAGGTATGCTCAAAGTCAAAAGATTGGAATAACCTTCATCAGGTACGCTCAAAGTCAAAAGATTGGAATAACCTTCATCAGGTATGCTCAAAGTCAAAAGATTGGAATAACCTTCATCAGGTACGCTCAAAGTCAAAAGATTGGAATAACCTTCATCAGGTACGCTCAAAGTCAAAAGATTGGAATAACCTTCATCAGGTACGCTCAAAGTCAAAAGATTGGAATAACCTTCATCAGGTACGCTCAAACTCAAAAGATTGGAATAACCTTCATCAGGTATGCTCAAAGTCAAAAGATTGGAATAACCTTCATCAGATACGCTCAAAGTCAAAAGATTGGAATAACCTTCATCAGGTACGCTCAAAGTCAAAAGATTGGAATAACCTTCATCAGGTACGCTCAAAGTCAAAAGATTGGAATAACCTTCATCAGGTACACTCAAAGTCAAAAGATTGGAATAACCTTCATCAGGTACGCTCAAAGTCAAAAGATTGGAATAACCTTCATCAGGTACGCTCAAAGTCAAAAGATTGGAATAACCTTCATCAGGTATGCTCAAAGTCAAAAGATTGGAATAACCTTCATCATGTATGCTCAAAGTCAAAAGATTGGAATAACCTTCATCAGGTATGCTCAAAGTCAAAGATTGGCATAACCTTCATCAGGTACGCTCAAAGTCAAAAGATTGGAATAACCTTCATCAGGTAGGCTCAAAGTCAAAAGATTGGAATAACCTTCATCAGGTACACTCAAAGTCAAAAGATTGGGAAGACAAATAATTTAACAGTTTTGGGAGTCTAATTATTTAAAGTTTTTCATTTGCTTTCTAGTTTTTTTTTCTTAAGAAAATTATGGGACTCCATCATATGTATGATATTTTCATTTACATCTATGTATGCTATCAGTACCTAACACCACTATGGTCTGTGAGCTCTACTCCAACCAGTAGTAAATATAAACCTTATATGCACACTAAATTTGATATCTATATTTTATTACTATCACTGGGTCGATACCTCTGATGGTGGACAATTAGTCCCCTAGGGTATCACCCGCCCAGTAGTCAGTGCTCCGGCATTGACATGGTTTATTAAAAAAAAAAAAAAATTAAAATTCACATTTCCTAAATCATGTCATTATTATTAAAACTAAGGTTCTCATCCCTCAGGCATAAGTGACCTTAGCTATCCTGTTTAGGACCTATGGTTTTCTTGCTCCCAAAACTTTTAAATTATTTGGCTTTGAGCATACCTGATGAAGGTTATTACAGAAACGTGTCGTGCATACAAAATTTGATATCTACAGGTTTTTGTTTTGTTGTAAATTCTACTTCTGCTACCAGCGAATTACAATATTTCTCCACTAGAGAGCTTTTAAATTTGAAAATTTAACTATCCAGAGTGGAAAAATGTCGCAATCCACTGGTAGCAGAAGAAGAATCTGTTTCTCCTATGATCAAGACATGAAAAATATTATAAGTTGTTAATTTCTATTGTTAATGAACTCTGACAGGAAATTGGTGGCAATTGTCAAGCAGAAATTTAACCACTGCGGTGATTAAAAAATATTATGCAAATTTAGCAAACAGGTAAAACATGCTAAGAATAGGCGAGTAAAGTTGGTCAGTCTCTAACAAAAGGTTCATGAGTTTCTCAAATTGTGCAGTTTAGAACCCCCATCACAATAACTGAAATACTATTGAAAAGTGGTGTTAAACACCAATAATCTACATGCATTGAACTCATTTCAAACTATTTTTAAATTCGATCCTACTTTTTCAAATATAATTAACAATACCTATCAGACATTTCAGCTCTATATAGTCTGTTAGACACAGATGCTAGGAAGGCCTGCACACATTCAGGGTCTTGCTTTAATCCAGCTTTCAAGCATCTGCAATTCAAGAAAAAACGCACATTACAAAAAATGGTTTTGGATATAGCAATAATAGAACAATATCAAGAAAGTACATTAAGTTTATTCTATTTTAAATTACTAAGGATGTTCCCAATCACATACATCTATAGAAGAATATTGAATATTGTATTCTTTATAAATTAAAGTAAGAAAACCTGTCTACATTAAAAAATATCACAGCTTGATAATTCAACCTTCTATACAAATTTTACAAGAGCCCATGGGCTACTATGCTCAAATGAGAAAAATTATAGTCAATTCTCTGCATTCCTATGTACAAAATGTTGAGTCTTACACTGTCAGTCTTTTATTAAACAAATTTGAATCTTTGCAACAAACAATAAAACAACATTTCTAGTAAGTCAGATGATTTGGCATGAAGGAATGCTGGTTAAAATAAATAATGTCTCTGTAGATCAGAGACCAGGGCAGTAGAATTTCTCTAAAAAAGTAACAACATTTCAAAGTTAACATCGCCAGGTGTCATTTCTTCTTCAATAGAGAGGTGGAAAAAGAACAATAACTATGCCTAAAATGTCAGGATTCCGATAAGACAATTCAAAACAATTTCCTCATCGTGTCAGCAACATGTGTATTAGAAAAATTGCTTGGTAAACCAATATATTTACATAAAAAGAAGGATTATGAGTTTCTCAGGAATTAAATTTACAGCATTTGGTATCTATCATAAAGATAGTTTTACAAAATAAGAATATTAACAGAGTAACATTGTCTTCCTTTGTCCAAAGTTATCCAAGTTTAAAAAATAGTTGGTTCCCTTTCTATTAAACACTTATCATAATTTACATTAGTGTTAAAGTTGTAGGAATCTGAAAACTGGTGTAAGTGGTAGAAATTATCTCCCTTCCTTATTTAATCCTTTTTGTCTTTTATGAATAAAATTAATTTATCAATTTTCTTAAAGATTATGTAATGACTTCATTTTGTATTGGTGATATAAATTAATTTACATACAAATGTACTATATTCCTAAAATAAGTTAGATTTTATCTTTCTTTGTTCAGTAAACCCCCCCCACCAGATAATGATATGAACATAAATGAATTTATATGTCATATCATGTGATAATTCAGCTGAAATAAAGTTTTCTCTAAAATTGGATGCCAAATAAAATTTCTGTATATTTTCTTGATTCCTTTGACTCATTACTCATTAACCAGTTTAAAACTGACACACTGTCTATCAGCAAATGTTGTAGTCTTCTTTTGTGCTTTTTTTTTTTATATTTGTGGAATTTCTTACCATCAGTGTCTAAACTTTTTTTCATAATTACCTCATTCTTAATGTTTATAATACAAATAGTTAAATATTCTTGATGTTAAACATAAAAACAATAGGAAGCCTTTTACTGATTTGCATACCTGTTAACCTCTGGGAACTGCTAGGGGGGAGATCTCCCCTCTACCAACTCTTTTAAGGGGGAGATTTTGTAGTCGCCTTTAAATGCACAAAATTGTACCTTGTAGTTGCATACATGTGATAGAGTTGCTATGCTACAACTGGAGATTTGTAAATTTTTGGCTGGAGATTTGGTCTCATAACTGGAGATTTTTTATCGACGTATTTGATGCATGTTTTTATTGTTAATTGATGTTTTCTTTTTGTTTGTTTCAGTATTGAACCAACTGCATCCCATTTCAATATATATTGTTTACATTTCTGTCTTATTAGTAGTGTTTCATATGATGAATGAAGGATAAAAACTGTATTCATAATCATTCATAATCATAAGGTTATAACAAAGCAATAACAATGAAGACAGAATGCTCTGAACAATAAAGTCATAGAGCACTAAAATTAAAAAGTCACTTTGCTGCTGGTGTGTTGGGTGATAGCATACGTTTTGGCATTTTTGTGGTTTATCAATTCCATCCTGGAACTTAGTCCTTAAATAATACTTTGATCGGCTTTGGTCCCAAACAAGCCATAACAACTCAATCCGAGATGAATTCATTCCTCGTTTGATAGAAATAAGAAGTTTTCCTCGGCATCAAAGGTTGTCCGACTCCTGTTTGCACAACGGTTTATAACTATTTTTAATTGCCGCTATCACACTTCTATTCATCTAAGCGTGTGCCACAAACCCACTTCCTTATCCCCAATTAACTGTCAATCAGTGGATAATTGTTGTATAATCATTAACACCTTATTTAATCTCCATGACCCAATTTACCTGTAAAGGTGTCAAACAGATCAATAACCGGATATCATTTAAACACCTTTACCATTCGTATTTCGGGGTTTTTCATCAGCGCGGGAGTTCCAAATGGGGAATTTCAAGAAATATTGATCGCAAAATGTAGGTCAAGATTTTATTGTACTTGATTTTTTGTTGGGGGGATATCGTGCGGGAGGAAAAGGTGTGTGCAGGAGATTAATGTCTCCCGTGCATGAGACCCAGTCCATGCGGGAGATAAGGCTCTTACGCGGGAGACTCCCGCGAAAAGGGGGAGGGTTAACAAGTATGGATTTGATATTCAACATAAAAACAATAAGTAATCTTTTACTCACTTGCAGATATTCATGATAGCACAATCTCTTAGGTTCTCTAAACACTTTAGTAGTTTGTTTGATGGTCTTTTCTTAGCTGACTGGGATGAGTATGAACTGTCTGTCACTGTGATTTTAATACTACTATGACCCCTTGATGTGGCATATTTGTTCAGCTTACTGAGTATGGGTGATGGTGTTACTAGAAAATCTCTTAAAGATGTACACATGCTGGAAGCCAAAACAGGAAACTTTACTGCCAATTTTCCAATTGCCTGGAAAAAAAAGAAGATCAATGCTTAATGTCCAGTGAGCAGTATTTCAGCTATATTTAGTTAAACAATTTTGAATAATAAAAAGGACTATGCAGAGCAAATTGCTGCATGTTGATAAGGGAAAATTAAAACTGTATATTAAAAGCAGCATTTTGTTTGATACAGTAAATTACTAGACACAATAATATGCTGGACCCACTGTAATTTGGACATTTGTCTTATTTTACTATTTCAAATATGTGAAATTTCAGAATTTATGTCCCTTTAAGACCCCTTTCAAAATAAATATTAGCAATTTTTTGCATAGTAGATCAATAACCAAAATAGATGATTATTTTACAAAAAAAACTGCATTAAAATTGGATGATAAATAAGAAATAAAAAAAACCTAAAATTTATATTGATTCCACTAATTAATATATAGCCTACCTCTAAAGCCACAAGAAGAAGTGGTGTGTGAGCTAGTAGAAATTTTGTCTCTGTGTTTATACTGATCTTCTCTGTTAATTTTATACACAAGTTTTCTGCCTCTGTAAAGACAAATCAAAATGACTGACCACATGTACCTGGTGAGTTAATAACATATAAACAATAAATTATTTATACCCATATTTATGAAAACACCCTATTTGGCCCCTCTGTGCACCTTTTTTTCCAAAACTAAAACTAGAACCTCTATTAAGAATTACAACCTTTATTGTTTGCCAAGGATTATTTTGTTATAATTTCAAAAGATTCCTTTCACTATAGAACTAAGTTATCATCTGGAAACAAACTGTCTACAGACATCACAACACCAAAAAACATATACGGTGGTAATATCAGTCCTTCAAATGAAAATTTGAATTTACTAGTCTGAATCAAATCCTTTAATTTATCTTTATAAAGTTTTTAAAAAAAAAACCTGAAAAATTTACTGGTCCAAACAAAATTTTACTTTTCTTGGGCCGGAGGACCGGTGATCATCGTGAGGACTTAGTGTGGGAAACAATTTTTTTCAAACACTCGCCAAAATGGTGAGTGGACTGAAACAAATACTCGCCAATATGAATTAGAGCTTGCCATGTTTGGCGAGTGACATTTTTTTTAAACTCGCCAACAAATACAAAATAAACAATACAGTAATGTTCAACAATCTATTTTGCAGATTTTGACAAGTCATTAACTTGGTCAAGAAGAATCAACACTCTCTTAAGAGCTGCGTTGATCTCTTCTTCCTCAATTTCGTTGTCTTTGTCTTTTAAGTTTTAATGCACGGTATAAAACATGTATGTCAAACCCGGTTCCGACAAATATTTAACTTTATGTTTTCGCGTAGGTTTTTTCTACGAATTCGTTTGATATATATCATAATCAAATTACTTTATTTGTATTAATTCTAAAAGTCATCACATCTATTTGTAATGAAACAATATTTCATTTAATCGTGATATCGACCTTGGCAAAATTATGTGGGGTCGGGATTGTATACTTAATTTTTCTGTTGACAGAAATGAAGTGTCATGACTCATGACAGAATGTTTTCTTATCGAGTACAATGATTAATAAAATGTTGGATAAATGACACAGTTAACAGAAAATTTAACTGTTTGGGAACTATGATATTTTAAAGCTGTAACCAGTTATCGTGGCGAGCGTTTTCAAGTTCCTACTCGCCTTAAAACTGTTACTCGCCAGACCGGCGAGTATAAAGTGGATCTTATTCGCCACCCGAAATTTCCACTCGCCTTTGGCGAGTTGGAGAGCAGTCATTTCCCACACTGGGACTATGTATAAAAAATTACCAGATTCATCCCTGACAGCCCAGAAGAGTATGTCAACACAAGCAGCAGAACTAGATATTGTTAGTTCATATGGATTAAATTCTTTGTTTAAATCTCTATGGTAGCCATGTTTCTTTGCCATTTCAATCTGTCCACTGTTGTATAAATCTTTAATAAAATCTTGTACTTCACTCATAAAACTTGCTGGTAAGTCTGAAATGAAATGAAAACTAGTATTACTGTGAGCACAGCTCACTAAAATATATACCCCGCTCCCCACATCTGTCCAACCAATTTCCATAACCAAAACATTACTGATTGTTCTGACCAAAAATGAAAGGGACCCTCCTCTATTACCCAGTCAATGATTATTTAGTAAAGTTTCACCAGATTCCATCATACATTACTAAAATTTTCCAATGACATTGTATAAAATATAAGGCCCCCTAACTTAACTCTGGAACAATAACAGTGAATATCATCAAAAATGAAAGAGACCCTTCTCTCTTCATGAGTAAACTACTGCTCAAATTTCAAAATATTCTGAGAAACACTACTCAAGTTATCATACAACATAGGGTAAAAATCCTATTTTCCGTCATATCAAGTCCAATAACTCTGGAACGGCAAAAGTGAAAATCGTCCAAAATGAAAGGGATCCTCCTCTCTTCACCAGTAAGCTGCTGATAAAATTTCAAAATATTCTGAGAAACACAACTCAAGTTATCGTACGACATAGGATATGTCTACAGACGGACGGACATGGTGAAACCAGTATACCCCACTACAACTTCGTTGCGGGGGGTATAATAATTACTGATAAGCTTAAAATATAGTCCTGTCAACTGTCCCATTTACAATATAAACTGTGTGTTATTTCAAAAGGCAAAAAATAAGAGTGATTTCCAAGTTATATGGTCTGGGTAATTGTAATTAGTTGTCAATGACGATTCTTCCAATGGACCACTCAGTTTATTAATGTACTATCTAGTGACAAAGATAAGTCCTCCATACATGTAAATGTCCTGAGGTATAGATATCTCATAGTCCTATATTAACATTCACTGTTTATGTTGGTCGGGAAACATGCTGATCTTTAACTATTGAAAAAGAAGGACAGATCTTTATTACCGAATCCAAATGGATCTTTGTCAGAACATTTAATTCCACGTCCAATAAAAGAGTCTGAGCTTAAAAAAAAATGGAGAAACAAACTAACGCTAGTCCTAACAAGTTTCCGATGAGAACACTGACATGAGGAAAATATTCCACTTAATCATTTAATGATTGTGCTAAAATAGGAAACTATGCTGTTCCTGCAACACCTTTTTTTTTTTTTTTTTTTCGAGGGCAAGATTTTCAAACAGCAGAAAAAAAAATCAGCAAATAATAAATGTCTTCTCTGCATAAATTACCAGTTATATGGTAGTTGCTTGATATTTTTCCAAAAATACAAATGTAGGTTGGCTAATAATATCCATAGTTACAAGTAATTTTTATTCTCAAAAGTGTTGTCAATATAAATAAATGAAAAGTATACTACAGTCTTTATATCATAGTTCTACAACTGAACATCTATTATGCATTCTATATTTTACATTTTCTGACGTGAAAAGTAAAAATTGACAACTACCCTTAATTAATATTCCACACTGATATATCATAATGATAAAACTATCTAAACAAATAGTCTACATTGTTAACATACCAGTTTCTTGTTCTAATACATCTCTGAGTAATGTTACAAATACTAGAGTGATAGTCTCACTGAAGGACTTGTACGGGAACCAACTGAAACCATTATCAACCTAAAAATAATAGAACAATCATAAATATAAGAAGAGGCTAACTTAAGCCTGTATCACTCACATGGTTATAAATTATCTCTTCAGAAACTAATAATC
Source organism: Bathymodiolus brooksi (assembly GCA_963680875.1). Lineage (NCBI taxonomy): Eukaryota > Metazoa > Mollusca > Bivalvia > Mytilida > Modiolidae > Bathymodiolus > Bathymodiolus brooksi. Next base: position 65,038,852 of record OY804576.1, on the reverse strand, counting down.
ATTTATGTAGAATTTGTGTTCAGTCTCATTTGCAGTCCTGATAAACATTTTCTCCTTTGTGGCCATTCTTAATTTTGATCTATATAACATGAAATATAAATTTTGTGCTCAATCAAGTTTGCAGTTTCAGTTTTCCCCATAAAAATCTGGAATTTATCTCTCATAAACTCAGTAAAAAACTGGAATCATGTAGTGAGTGAATTGACTTTGGAACTCTTCTGTGTCACTGGTTTCCCAACTGATTAACATTCTATTAAAACATGTTTGGTGTATCAATTCAGGGGTGTCATTTGGATGTCTACACGTCAAAGAGATTTAAGACTCCAGATTTTATCTTTTTCAAACAACGATTATAGGAATCAACAAACTAAAGATCATCAATAACAAATATATTACTTACAGAATATTCTGTAAAGAGATCTGTCAGCAAATCATCTAGACGACTTAACACATCCTTGGTCAAGATACGCTTGGCCTAAAAAATAATATTAGCATTCTGTAATAACCAGTTTTTTATTGAATTTATACCACTTTGAAATTAACATTTGTCAGTATGGGATGAACACTCAATATAACATTGCAGGCATCATCACACTAGCTAAAAATACGGAGCCTTGACTTCTCCCTCAGAGAACTAGAGGGAGAAGAGAAGACATGACAGAGAGATTTCAGCTTCATAGATAAAGACATGCTTCTGCAAAAATGTGTTGTTTTTCGCATCTTTAAACAAAAATTGCATTTGAAGTGTGCTTTGATAATATCTTGTTAATATCCTTCATGTTTTGTATTTGTATTATTGTTGTTGATCTTGTATTTGTTGATTTTAGATGTTGCATTTATAACATTAACCAGTCTTTGTCTATATAAGTAACAGTGGTCAGCCTCGCAAAAGTAACCAGAATTTGTACTTACAACAATAGAGTCTTTGTACTTACAACAGAAACCAATCTTTATACTTACAATTATAACCAGTTTTTGTACTTACAACAATAAGTCTTTGTACTTACAACAGTAACCAGTCTTTATACTTACAATTATAACCAGTTTTTGTACTTACAACAATAAGTCTTTGTACTTACAACAGTAACCAGTCTTTATACTTACAATTATAACCAGTTTTTGTACTTACAACAATAAGTCTTTGTACTTACAACAGTAACCAGTCTTTATACTTACAATTATAACCAGTTTTTGTACTTACAACAGTAAGTCTTTGTACTTACAACAGTAACCAGTCTTTATACTTACAATTATAACCAGTTTTTGTGCATGTCTACTTGAAAATTTGAGATGTTCTTGTTCATGATTCTCTGGTATTATTTCGAATCCCCATGGTTTGGTTCTGATAAAATTTGATCCTACTTTCTTAAAATAATGAACAGTATCATCTACAGTTGGCTCATGCTTCTCTTCTTTCTGCGCCAACATTGGAGACGGGGACCTTTCTCTTGATCTTGAACATAAGGCTTCGAAACTCTGATGCATTGTGGGACTAGATGGACCCGAAGAGTCCAAGTTGAGTACATGAGAAGACAGAGTTCTAGGAAGTATAGGTCTAAAACTACTGAAAGTTTTGACTTCGAGTGCATCATCCTGAACTGAATTAAAAGGTGTTTTGACAATGCTTTCTGGAGGAAAGATCCTTGATATCAAATTTTTGTTTTCATCAGTGGACCTACCAACAGCACGTGTCATTCCAATTAAAATAGGAATTATTGAAGAACATAACACTTCTGAAAAAAAAATATGTTCATTTTTGTAATAAGCAATATAACAACTTCTCTCCTTCTATCTCAGGTTTTTTAAACCTATAGACTTTTTGTCAACACTTTTACTGATTACGATAAGCTAAATTGTTTTATTTTTTTTTACAAACTCTATCTAGGCAGCAATAAGTTCATTCAGTTTTACTATTTACACATACACATATTCTATTTTAGAAGGGAGACAAGCTGTTAGAAGATATTATGCTATATAAATACAGATGTGTATCATTGATTGGTAAGGTGAAGAATATACACACTTCCTACATGTGTATCTTTGCTACTTTAGTCCATCCATTCTCTTGTAAATTGTTCCAGAATTTAAATGTAAAATGAGTAGACATATTTTTTCTGAAATAATAGTAAAAATAAAAATATTAAAAATTTTAGAATTTGGGTCCCTTTTAGAAATAAAATACCAATAAAATTTTAAAGATCCCATCAATAACCCTTGCAGATGACCATGATGCAAAAAACACTGCATTAAAATTAGTTGAAAAATAAAAAAAGTTAAGAATTTGAAATTTCATTGCACCACTAAGGTAGTTTAATTACCTTTAGGAATATCATACTTGCTACCCTCACATAAAGGTTGTTTAATTACCTTTAGGAATATCATACTTGCTACCCTCACATAAAGTTAGTTTAATTACCTTTTAAGAATATCATACTTGCTACCCTCATATAAAGTTAGTTTAATTACCTTTAGGAATATCATACTTGCTACCCTCACATAAAGTTAGTTTAATTACCTTTAGGAATATCATACTTGCTACCCTCACATAAAGTTAGTTTAATTACCTTTAGGAATATCATACTTGCTACCCTCACATAAAGTTAGTTTAATTACCTTTAGGAATATCATACTTGCTACCCTCACATAAAGTTAGTTTAATTACCTTTAGGAATATCATACTTGTTACCCTCACATAAAGTTAGTTTAATTACCTTTAGGAATATCATACTTGCTACCCTCACATAAAGTTAGTTTAATTACCTTTAGGAATATCATACTTGCTACCCTCACATAAAGTTAGTTTAATTACCTTTAGGAATATCATACTTGCTACCCTCACATAAAGTTAGTTTAATTACCTTTAGGAATATCATACTTGCTACCCTCACATAAAGGTAGTTTAATTACCTTTAGGAATATCATACTTGCTACCCTCACATAAAGTTAGTTTAATTACCTTTAGGAATATCATACTTGCTACCCTCACATAAAGTTAGTTTAATTACCTTTAGGAATATCATACTTGCTACCCTCACATAAAGTTAGTTTAATTACCTTTAGGAATATCATACTTGCTACCCTCACATAAAGTTAGTTTAATTACCTTTAGGAATATCATACTTGCTACCCTCACATAAAGTTAGTTTAATTACCTTTAGGAATATCATACTTGCTACCCTCACATAAAGTTGTAATAACTTCTAATACATCAAGTTGACAGGATATTATCTATTAAAACAAAAAACAAAATCATGATAAACATTTATTATGTGTGGTTGTTCTATTCTGTGAATTATGTCAAGTCAGTAATACAGGAAATTTATCACAAAACACAAAAAACATCAAGTAATCATTCTACCCGCATAACTTACAAAGTTCCCGGGGTTGTCGTGATACGTGATCGTATGGTCAATTGATTTACAACTATGCATTCAGTGTCTATCACCACTAAAGTTGTGAGTTTGAATCCCACTCATGGCAAGGTGTACTCGATACATTATGTGATAAAATTTGTCAGTGATTTGCAGCAGGTTGGTGGGTTTCTCTGGGTACTACGTTTTCCTCTATTAATAAAACTGACTGCCACAATATAGTTGAAATACTGTTGAAAGTGGTCAAACACCATAACCCTAACCACCTACAAAGTTCCCCTGAAAGGAATGATGGGCAACAGGTATTCAGGTTTTAAGCTTAACAGTAAATCAAGCGAGGGTTAACATTCTACTGAAATGTGGAAAACACTTGCATAAACAGCATCATTTTGTACTAAGAGGGGAGATTTGGGCCTATAAAACTAGTATAACTTCAATAGTTTTATTGAAAATCACTGTTTCATGGCGGTCATGTGTTAGGGTTATTGATTTGCCTCAGTTTTTAACTTTTGAAAAAATTTAAAAATGAAACAAAGTTAAGAGATTGTTCTTTTAATGTGTTACCTCATCCCTAGAGTCAGCATCCCAGTTGGCAACATCACTTAAAATAGTGTTGAGACAGAAACTGAAACATTCTGATGGTGGTAGACCTGTAAATATCAAGGTTCATACAATATCAATCTATTTTCAATTTATTTTCTAAACATTCTTTAAAATAATACAAACTAACCATATTAACTTGATCAAAAAGAATTTCATCTGATTTCTAAGTTTTTTCGCTTGGTGATTGTTATATCCAATTATGGTGATTGCTTTGTCAGAAAAATAAACTATTTTCTTACAATATCCTAATTTAATATTCCAACCCGCTTTGTATCTGTGTATTCAGTTTTTATTTTGTGTCGGAGACGAATACATCTTAAAATTAATAAGTAATAAAGGGCTACACAGAGTGAAGTATGATACCACAGCAGATTGTGAACTACCACAACAGCACCATATCATAAAAAAGAATATCATTCAATTTCCATTGTTTTTTTAAAAACTCAATCACACAGACATGATTTTTATCGATAATAAATGTATCACAGCCTTTAGCACATCAAGTATTAATTTCTCTGATATTCTTAGCGAACAGCAATCCTTTTATAAACATTTAAATACACAATTGTATTCATCCTTGACGGTCACACTGAATTTCCTTGGAGATTATCATAAATTAATACTCCACCACTCAAATTAATAATAAAATTATCTCCCAAGGAAATTATTACTTTGAGATCTATAGTGTACACTGCTGGTTTACATCTAAATCTATTATGGTAATGTATGTATGTATTGCTATATTGATATGCTTCATTGGTTTTCTAATGAAAATGTTGATATCAAACTTAGTGCACATGATACGTTTCTGGAATACCCTTCATCAGGTATGCATAAAATCGAAAGATTGGAAAGCCAAATTATCTTAAATTTTCGGAGCAATAAAACCAAAGGGTCTAAACAGGATAGCAAAATTCAGTGGAGGTCGCCTATGTCTGAGGGAGGGGAACCTTAGTTTGATTAATTATTACATTGTTAAAACATAGATGCATTCATTCAAGTTTGATAGTGGTTAGGCATCAACAAAAACCTTGACAAGTACAGATGTTTCTAATATTACATGTACTACTTACTTCTTCCTCTAACAGGCTTTTGAATACCAACCCACTGAGCCTTGGTAAGACCTTGTAATACACTTAACAGGTATGGCAAGATCTTTTCTTTATACTGAAATATATTTGATCATGTTCACTTTAAAGTTGGTACATATAGAGGTCATCAGTTCCTCATCTTATTATTTTTCCGCTGAGTAGTTTACCCTTTCGGAGCACCCGAGTTCACCCCCGATATTTAATGGGATTCATGTTACTTTATCTTTACTTTTATGTGCATGTTTTGTAGATCATTGTTTGTCCTTTTGTCCTTTTTCTTTTGCCCATTGTGTTGTCCGTTCTTCTTCGATTTACAGATTCTGATTACACCTTTGGTATCTTCAAACTCTTCTTACAGAGTACTGTTTAGTATTTTGTTTATTTCTAAGAAAATGGCATGGTGTAAATCTATATTATATATGTAACTCATACAGATAATGGCACTCCCATTAAGATTTCATACCTATATTTTTTTATTCTGACCATTTAAAGTTACTATACTTTCCAAATGATGCATCAATCAATTCTTTTATTTTAGTGGATATACGATTGTCTTTCCTCTTCATGTATATCTGTCTTGAGGGCTTTTCGAGAAAATTTAGTCAGGCAGATTTTGTATATGTATGGATTATTTTTTCATCTAATACAAATTTACAAAAAGGTTACTTCCAACAAACTTCTCCCACCCTTTGCATCTTTTCATTAAATTTATTATTGACCACAGCTACTCTTCTTGGATGTTATTGTTATCAACTACAACGTTGATATCACAGAGATTTTTTTTAATATGGGTGGTTAGTCAAACCTGTATTAAGAGGTCACCTTTGAGACAAAGAAAAAAAAAGACCTTATAATAGAGGTGACTTCTTAAAAGAGGTTCAATTCAAATGAAATTTTCTATGAGAGGACAAGAAAAAGCGACCTTTAAATACAGGTGACTGCATGAACAGGTTTGACTGTATTTAAAAAAATTAATAAGACATCTAGTAAAAATTAATCTTCAAATTATCAGATCTCACTCCCAGACTCACTTTTTGTTTTTCAAATCTTTTGTTTTATTATCTCTCAGTTTTATATTTTACCTCAATTATGAACTATTCCTTTATACATAAATACAATTCTTAGTTGCAAGACTACTTTTTACCTGTAAACCAGATTCCAGATAGAAAATTCCAAGAGCAATAACTGCATCCTGTCCACGTTTATCAAAACGAAATCCTTTGGTTGTTTCCCTTGGACAAAGATCAAGTAGTCTCTCTACCTTCATTTAAAAAAAAGATACAAATGTATTAGGAAAAGAGGATTTTGGAATGTTCCTCAGGTGTCAAGGTAAGACTAAGTTTTACTTTCAACATGTCATTTTCCTATTTCTAGATTTAATGTCCACAAGTTCACTGTGGTCTTTATGTGTTTAGTTGTTGGTTCTAATGTGATTTTATTTGATATTTTTAGAATACGCAAACATGCAAACTGATAATTTGGTTGTCTAGCTCCAATCTTATAAATGTTGTCGTAAAAAAATTGCTATAAAAATTTGTGTGCACTTGTATGTGACATGCAATGGAATTCATTCAACAATTTTCTAATGTCGGATGGCGCTGCTGTACTTTCGGAACATAAGGATTTTGTTCATATACAAATGTCAAATTGACAATTCTAAGCTGTATGGGAAAACTATTCACAACAAAACTATGTGAAAGACTCAATCTTTTCTCTGCCAAATTCATTTTTATGGGACCAGCTTGACTGGCGCTGGAATAACTTGGGACCGAAATTGAATCAGGATCGTTTTGCCCCCGAATCCTGTTTGCCCACCAAGTCGTTTTGCTCCTCTTGCTGTTCATCTTGTGTCGTTTCCCTCCTACATTTTATAGTAAATGTAAATATATTGTTAATGTTGTGTTTTTTTTCATACTTATATATTTCAATACATATTTATTAACTGGAAAGCTATTTATCCTGTGAGTTGATGCGACTTCCCATTCAGATTCTAAATGTCAGAACTTTGGTGATTTACAATGTATTTTATAGATGTTATTTCGATGTTTAAATATTTTCATAGATTATAAACAATAGATGAAGAATTATTGTATGATGCTTATATATATAATAAAGTAATATAGATTTCTTAATTTATAAAATTGTTGATCTGACTGTGTAAGATTTTGCTAAGTACTGTTTCAATCAATTATATTTTACATATGAAAAAGTTTGGCTCTGTGCGAGTTATTTTTTGTTGTTGCAGTGATTGTACATTAATAGCTCTTATTCAGCATGCTCAATGACAGAGATAAATTTATTACTAATTTTATACTTTGAAGTATCGATAATTAAAAAATAGTCATCAAAAAAGAGTATGGTAAAGATATATCTAATTTTAAAAGTTAAACTCCCTTACTTAATTTTTTAATCTGGGGCAAAACAATCCTGAGCGAACAGGTAAATGGGCGAAATGACTTGTTACCACTTGTTACCACTAACAGTGTTCACAAGAGATTATGCTAGTAGCTTCAACCACATTGGTGGTGTAATGGTTAGCATGATTGCCTCAAGTGCGGTAGATCATGGGTTCGAGCCCCGATCAAGTCAAACCAAAAACTATAAAATTGGTATTTGTTGCTTCTCCGCTAAGCATGCATCATTAAAGAGAAAGAGTAAAGACTGGTTGGCTTGGAATCAGGATAATGTGTCCGAGTGGCACAACATGTCTATCCGTGGCCTGTTGTTTCATCGAGCTAGCACTATAAAAATCTAACTAAGCGTGTTTGGTCTAGTACAAAGTGGACTTCGTCATCATTTCATTGAAAAAAAAAAATTGCTGAGTATGTGTTCATTGTTTATTGTACATATGTTAACTTATGTATTAACTAAATTTAATACGGCGCTCGACCAATAATCTTCAGTGCTGAAGGACGGCCAGAAATGAGAAACAACAATCACTCACTACGAGTTTCATACAAAAGTCATACCCTTACACCTGTCTAGAGCTATTTTCAAACCATGTGCACCAACACATCGGACATTGAAAATTACGAAAAAAAGGTGGGTTGGTTTGTTTACATTCAGTGATGAAATGAAATTATTATGCAGTGTATAAAATGAAACTTAAAAATTATTATTTTCTTTTCATAGATATATCCCGTGTATATCGGAACGAGTCCATTGAACCTCTCGGTTCGCCAATACACGGACAGCTCAGTACCACTTACAGAACAGCTGTTCCGTTTGACGTAAGAAAAATGTTTAACGATTTGGCGATATTATTATTATATTGGTCCTCGAGTCGACCACTAACAATGTCAATCATATTAACAGAACCGTGTTCAAATGTTATCACATTAGCTTTTTTTTTACTTTATCAAGTGGTGCTGGTTTTGCTGCTGCTATAGCTCGAGCAAACTGTCGCAAAGCTTTGCAGAAGAAAAAATCGGCATCCGTCATTGCTTGGGTTGGTTGTCTCCCATGTGGAGAGTAAATTCAGATCCGAATCTGGCGAACTCGCGATCGTTACGGTATCGATACGGTAATATGCGAAAACAACAGTCACGCTATAAGTTAACATAATTTATCCTGCTCTTGTTTTATTTGAGTAGGAAACATTGTCGTGATTCCGAGCCAAGCAGCCTGCTCTTATATTACTCATTGCTGCGTGTTTTGGCAGAGAGGCAGCAAATACCAATTTCATAGTCTTTAACAAAGTATCGAAATGGTCTAAAACGTAACACCAAAATCGGGTACACAAAAAAGAACAGAGCACAGAGAGAAGAAATTAGAGCTTGTGTTGTAATGTTTGATGTTTTCCGACTTTAAATAAAACGTATTGTATTGTATTGTATTGTATTGTATTGTATTGTTTGGCCGGGTTCAGGTCAAGTCGCCTCCAAGACAAGTCGCCCACTTTTCAGGTCAATTCTCCCACTGTTCGGGACAACTCACCCACTCACCAGGACCTTCAGAAAAACTTATTTTTTGTGTTTTGTTAACGTATTATTTTGTTATTTATCTTATGTAATTTAGTTTTTGTGTTGCATTTCTTCTCTCTGTGCTCTGTTGTTTTTTGTGTACCCGATTTTGGCGTTACTTTTTAGACCATTTCGGTACTTTGTTACTTTAACCGTTCCTTCTGTACTCTGTTGCCGATATTTAAATAAAGACAAAGTCATGGTTCAGATATCATTTATTTGAATAATATTTTCTCAGTAGTATTATAAGTAGACAAAATAACACAACAAATACAAAGTCAATGAATTGTCAAATCTTCCTTGTGTCAAATCATTACTGGCCGCCGTAAATCTTGCCTCACTTCTTCAGTAATTGATTGACGGTGATCTCTTCTTCACTGTACTTGTCACACAAGGCGAAAATCCTGTACTGCAGCTCCTTGGTTTTCTTTCTTTGGTAACGTCGAAGTTTTCCCTCTGTGACCATCTTGAGTTGAATCGGTAGTAATCTGGCTTCCTTGTGCAGTAGTACGATGAGAATGTACATCTGCAAGTTTGGTTTCTGTGCTTTCCTGTCGATCCGGTGGTGCCAGCCTACAACGTCATTGTTTGTCCTCACTGACTGGCGGTAAACCGTCCATGATGCTGGTTTCCATGTGCTGGCGTTGATCCATGTGTTGTTGATATAATCCATTAATTTAGAACTTGTTATCTTTTCTGTGTCGACTATCATTGAGCGCGTTGAATGTCTCTGTTATCTGCTCCGCTGGAAGGTGCCAGTACTTTCCTAATAAACCTGTGAGTACTGCCTTTCTATGAATACTCTACCTGCAAATTAAATCAAATTGTAAGTGATTGGAAACCATAAAGATTCAAATAGATAAAGCAAAGTATTTGACGCCTGTGAAATACTCTTTATCTTTATTTCCATACTAGTAGATTGTATCAGAAAATAGTGCTGATAAATTGTATTGGCATTCTATCTTTTAAATAGATAGGTTAATCAAAAACTGTTATTGCCGGTATTTTCTTAATCATGATAATATCGAAATATCTTCCGTTTCTCATAACATTGAACAATTTCAATATATATTCTTTTCTGAAAAAAAATGAACGGAAATACCTGTAAGCCTATTTCCTGAACGTGGCGCCACACAGCCTGTCCCCAGTGGAATGCACAGCCTTGAATATGGATGTCAGGGAACACAGTCTTTACGGCTCTCCATAGCCCGTCTTCAAAGTCTGCAGCTAACCTTTCTGCTACTGGTGGCGATGGAAGCAGTTTTAGAATCTGTTGAAGTACCTTCTTGTAGTCTTTCTTTCTCTTTCTGGACATTAGTACGAAGACCCCTGGAAGCTGCTTCATGTTGTCCTCGTATTTAGCGAAGAGGTGGATTGAGAGTAGTTGAACAAACGGTTTGCTAACGATCTTGAACGTACCATCAATGAACAGTGTCTTAGCTGTAGAAAGGTACTTAAGTTGCTCGTCGCTGGCAAAAATCAAGTGCTTGTGATCTTTTACGATGACATCTCCACGGTAAAACTCAGGTGAAGTGTGGGTGCTGATGTATAGTCTCTGTCTATCTGAAAAAAGAGAAAAGACAAATTTACTAAATTTAAAAAATGACTACAGTGCAGGACAGGTTTGATTATTCTGTGCAGAGCTGGCTAAAATAGTAAAAGTTATGGAAAATGAATTCAGGGTTGGTTAAATTTTGATGAATCTTAAACCCTGATTAAGTATTAAAAGTATTACATATATTATTATATTAAAAATATGATGTGGCTATTTGTCCGGCCCCGGACAAATAGTCTGTGGGCTATTCGTCCGGACCCGGACAAATAGCCTATGCATCATGTTTTGGCTATTTGTCCGGACCTTTAATGTCCTTAGAAATAGTACTGAAAAATATGACATCTTACAGAATAATTTAATATTAGATAAATACATTGTTTTAATACAGTTACAAGTGTACATTAGGTTCTCTTGACAGTTCTTGTTTGGTGCTCTCTTATTCATAGCTTCAATTGTTCTGGCATCTCTTTTATACAGTTGCACAAAATTTGTTCTTTGGTAATTAATTATGGTTACTTATGGTGATTTTCTAGCTCAGGACCTACAGGTCCTCTTCGCCAGACTCTACACTTTCCACTTCCAAACATTCGCTGGTCACGTGACAGTCCCATTGAATGTCTAAGCGGTTTATGAAAAGCGTAAGCTGACCCAAACCAGGTTATGCAAGTATAACCTGTTCAACAATTTCAAATATTCCTTATAATTTAATTTTTACAACAAAATTTAATGATTCCTCGATATTAATTACGATTATTTCATGTGACTATTTGAATTTGTCGTTGGCGGATAAACACGTTGGTGACGTCACAATACCAACCCAGGTTATCGAGTATGATAACCAAAATTTTCTCCAGGCGGATTAGCCAATCATATTGAAATATTCAAATCAAATTAAATTATTTAAGGAATATTTGAAATTGTTGAACAGGTTATACGATATAACCTGGTTTGGGTCAGCTTACGCTTAATAAATCGCGAAGCGTTTATGAAAAGCGTAAAGTGACCCAAACCAGGTTATACTTTGGTTATACAAGTATAACCTGTTCAACAATTTCAAATATTCCTTATAATTTAATTTTCACAACAAAATTTAATGATTCCTCGATTTTAATTACGATTATTTCGTGTGACTATTTGAATTTGTCGATGGCGGATGAACACGTTGGTGACGTCACAATACCAACCCAGCTTATCGAGTATAACCAAAATTTTCTCCAGGCGGATTAACCAATCAGATTGCAGTATTTAAATCAACTTAAATTATTCAGTGATGTACTCACTCCATCCAGATTTTTACACCGTCTTCAGAAGACTCGAGTAAACAAAGGCGTATTTTCAAACTACATTGGACGGTGTATGATCTCTCTAACGTAAAAAAAAATATCATGCTCAGTGTAAAGGGAATATGTATATTTTGTTAGAAATTATCTAAAATAGTTTATTTTGTCATTTCTTGATCTTCCCCGTGCATTCTTTGTAAAAAAAAAATATTATAATTTGGCGCGAAACGAAGTATGCTCCCTTTACGAAACCGGAAATAGCTCTGTATTTTATAAACAGGTCATTTGCCTATGTTAAAATACATTCGTCTTTCGTTTTCGTTTAGAAAATAATGAATAACTGGTTGATGGCAGAAAGAAATAATGTCCAGGTAAGTTATATCAAATTGCTAACTGAAATGTTTGTTAGGAAGTGTTGAACTGCTGCAAACTTATCGATAACATCACCTCATTATAATATCAGGAACCTTGGTCTTGGAACTTTATAAATATTTAGCAGCGAAAAAAAATGCGTTTTGATTCAAAATGAAAAAAAAATATTTAGAAAAAACATTTAACCATACGAATATCAAAATTCAGAAGGCAATACACCCATCATAACCAGTTAGTTTAATATTTATATTTCGGAAGCGGGAAGGATTTGTTTACTTGATAAATAATAACATTTGAATATCATAATTCATATGGCCATGGGTTCTATTTTATATAACATGTCTTTGTTTGATATAATATATACCTTTCAACAGAATAATTAGACTATCTTGGATTTAATATTAGGTTTTTTATATGTGTTCCTGGATACATGTCAGTTTTTAACAGATAAAAGATAACACTGGTTAACAGTTGTCTGTCTTAATTAGCTTTACTTATGCCAAATCTTTTCAAGTATGATAAATATGTTCACATACTGTACATTTTTGTGATTTATGTTAACATTGTAAAGTTTTGAACAGAGGGGGGAAAATGGTTTTTACAACAAAAAATTGAAAAATCCATTGAATTTTATTCAAGTTCTTCAAATGAAGAGTAAAATCAAAACAATAAGAGTGAATCTATATAATTATTAAAGAACAGAAACTAGAATACAGCTTGATTTTCTTGAATTATTTTCCAGCCACACAGTAGAATTGATTTGTTATGTTCCTCTTAAGAATGCCCCCTATACACAGTACACTCACTGTATGTCAGAGACATAGTGTGATAAATCACTGTGATTGATGTACATTTTTGTATCACTATTTTTAGTGATACTGATATATCTTTTGCTCTGTTTAATCTATTTACTAATCTCTTTATGCATTTTTTGTAATACATTTGTAGCAAGTAACAGTCGAAATACAAAGGGAATTTTAAGAAATATTAGACAGAACAAAAAATTTATCAATATCACCAGGATGAGTGATATGTCTAATCACAGTGATTTATCATGCTATGTCTCTCACTGTACAGTGTACTGTACATTCCTCCCCAACTACAATGTAGTAGTAGCACTACAAAATGTACATGTATATGTAGTATTCAGAATTCTATAACCCATTGTACATTGAATAGAACTTATATAAGCCTTTAGCACATTCCCAATTTGATTGTCATTTTCATTATACATTGCACATGCATGAAAGGGGATTCTTCTTAAATGGAAATAACTTGTGTAAAGCATAATTTTAAAATCGAAGTCTGTAATATGCAAATTATCTTTTGATATAGCCATCAATGTGAGAATGGTCAGTTACTGGAATAAATTTAACCTCTTTCTAAGTAACAATAAGCTAAGAGGTATATTTAAAGAAAATAATGTACATGTTAAATTAAACAAGAATTATGAAAAAAAAGTTTAAACATATTCCACCAATATCAACAAGACAAACAATCACCTCTCTAAACTGAACCCACTGAATACAAAAAAGACCACAAAATATGACGTAGGAAATCCAGGTCCTGGTCTGGGACAGGCATAAAAATATGATACTAAGGGTTAAACTGGTTAATGGGATCCCAACCCTCTCCTCTTGATAACTGGATCTCCAACGGCAATACATATATATAATATCAATTAGTGATGAACCAGTGGTGTGGCCCTGGGTAACCCTTGAGTTTTCCATCAAAGAAAAGTGTTTTAAAATATTTGATTGAAATGGGAAGAAAATCCTAAAATATCATACCAAAAATTGCAAATTTATACTAAATGAAAGGCTGTTTGTCATTGTGTAATGTAAGACTAAGAGTGAAGAAAAATTATCATTGTTGTCAAGAAATTGATGAAAATCATATAAGTCAGAGATTTTAATAATTCAACTTTGTTATGTAACAGTATACATGATGTCCCTAGCTGCGGAACCATAGCTTTTATGTTTTTTTTTCTTTTTTTCTTTTTCTGACCATAGATAAAAAAAAAAAAAAGACCATTAGAGCTACGTTTCCACAGCTATTGATTTCCCATAAAGGGTTCAAAATTGAGTCAACATCTAAAATTTTGAATTTTTATTATAAGGAGGTTGGATCGTATTGTTCCTGCACATCTTATTCGCGCGTGGCTGTCACAAGTATTTTATCATAAAACTATGCTTTTAAGTGCAAAATGTAATGGAAAAGTAAGAGTAACGGCTAGAAAACAAATTATTCAAAAACCCTGTGAACACTTTAATAAAATTCAGTATATTATTGTAATAGTTATCTCCCTTTAATACTTGCTATGCCACTTGACTGTCTTCAAATCAAAATATTGACAAAACAACCTTGGTGACCCTATTTTTTAAAAGTATGTTTCGTTCTAGATACAACTGAGCACATTATATGCAAAAATGGGGAACTTTGGTATTTCTTGCAACATAATTATGAGTGCAATTTTTTTTTTTAGAGTTTTCCAATCTCAGGTATTGCAAAGTTACTTCATAGTATTCCTATTAGCATTGTCTTTTGAGATTATGCAAGATATTTGCAGAAGACCTGCTAATGCATCATTTGTAGAGATCCATAGTTTGTACCTCATATAGCCACCCCCACACAAAGATGGGCGACTAGCAAAAAAGATAGTTTGATGACCTATATGCAATTTTTTTGTTTTTTCAGCCCAGAACATGGTACATATGTACCTATCATCAGGCAAAAGATTGAGAAGTTGGTATTTCTTTTTGAAGTTAGATCCAACCTCCTCAAGTTTAATTTTTTTCTTTAGATTCCTTATGAAATTTCCTCCTTGTAATTTGCAAACTGATTTGACCTGATACATTTGTCCCTTGTTGGCTCTTGGGCTAATTGGTAATAAAATATATTTTATTTTGATTAGATTTGATTTATCATCATGTTTATAGTAATTATTAACTAGTAGTTTAAAGCCATAAAGGAACCATTGCATTCCCCAAAATGAAAACTTTTTTATTTTAATTACATTTTTATGGACTTTTTCCATTGAAATCCCTAGAAAAATTCTTCTCATGGATTGATCAAGCATTTTTGTTGTAACTCTTGCCATTTAGAAATATGAGGGGGTCTAATAGGACCAATATTTTTTTTTTTTTTTTTTTTTTTTTTTATATTTAAGTCTGATTTTAATTCATTTTTCTTCTTCTCAAAATTGCTTATGAAATTCCTTTTTGCATGTTTCAAACAAATTGTACCAAGTGATGACTTGTGCTGGACAAAAAATATTTTCATTAAAACATGTGCCGCAGGAAGCCCCTGTCAAGACTCAACATGCTGCAACCAGCATAGCCCTTTAATTTATTTCTAGTTATTTTTCTTACTATGGGTATGCCAGTATCAAATATTGTCATTGAAATTATTATAATTTTAGTTTTGACAGAGAAATAAAATTGAAAATTATTTGATTTTTTATAAATATAAATGTATTTTATTATTAAATTTTGAAGTTTGAAAAAAAATGAACACAATCATAGACTGTTCAATCAAAACACATCAAGTAGTTTCCTCACTAACAAAAAAAAACTTTACCTAGCCTGCTCTAAACTTTCAACACAACATATTACATATCAGGTACAATTCTTAGGCTACAATTGCAGAGATCCTTGTAGTTGTAGGATATAAGTTTTACTAAGCCCAAACTAAAATATCAGAGTCCCACTGGTGCAATATTATTTGTTATTTTTTTTAGAGAGTTGCGAGTATCTCTTAATGGAATAATAAATCAATAGTATTCCCAAGAACCAAGAATGAAACATTATCAAGTTTGGCTTGAAGTATCCTGGTGAAATGGAAATTTTATCTTGTTCAAGTGCAAGCATCAGGGCCTAAGGAGAGGGCCTCCAAGAGAAATTTTGCAAGTGGGAACAAGACAGGCTGAGACTTCTCTCAAAATTGAGGATTTGAGGTCCAATAAAACCACTGATGGCCTTCCTGGTTACAATGTAAATGTGAGTGATGATCATGATCAACAATCGGAACTCTGAAGTCTTAAGTGAATTTTACGTAATTATTTTTCTAAATAATCTACAAATAGTTGAAAATACCTCCAAAAAATCAAAATAAAACGTCTATGGTTAAGGCTATGGTCCCATCTGAGATTCACATGCCCCTTCTTTGCTCTCCAGTCCCCAGATTGATGTACAGGCTGAACCCCCTCTCATAGGCCCTGGCTGAGTATTGAAAGTTTAACTTACTGGTACATAAAGGTTGTAATGAGAAAACAATTACTGTAAAATAATGTTCTTCTCTTGTTGGTGTAGTTCTTGTAATATCATAGAAATATATATAGGAAACAATGTACTTAGGTTATCAACATCAACTTTTGTAAATTTGGAAGTTACAGTGTATATAGAATTTTTATATTTCATCAAATTTTGATGCAGATGTTTTCTTTGAATTGATTGTGCCAAGAGCATCCAGTGATATGTTGACAGAAATCCTCCATCTCTTAAACTCAACCAAAGGGGCTGCAGTTTTTATACTCCCCACAAATAAAGTTTGGGGGGGGTACAAAATGTATATAGGAATCGCCCTGTTCGTCCGTCTGTCCGTCCTTCCATGTACCTTGTAAGCGCAACTCCTCCTAAGCGACTTATTGGATTTTTATGAAACTTTACACATTTTTAGTACACTACCTGCAGATGTGCATGAAGGAATATGGTTGCTGTCCAAAATTTAAAAGGGGAGATAATGCAACTTATACTTTCACGAAAAGGGGGAAGGGCATGTACCTTGTAAGTGCAACTCCTACTAAACTGCTTTTTGAATTTTTATGAAACTTTACACAGTTGTAGTACACAACCTGCAGATGTGCATGAAGGAATACCGTTGCTGTCTAAAATTTAGAAGGGGAGATAATTAACTTGCTAATATACCTGTATTCCAAAGTTTGAACATCATAGTATTGCAAGTGGGGGGTATCACTCAGTGAGGTTACTCACAGTTCTACTTTTGCACAATTATCATCTTTATGGTTTATTCACCAGTCATTAAACTTTGCTATTGAATTTAGAAAAGGAATCCAACAGGGGGTCAAAATGTTGAAATTTCGCATGTTCGGAATATAATACCACACTGTCAAAACAATTCCAAAAGGTACTGTATTGGTAGCTGGGGAACCGTAGCTCTAAATGGTTTTTATTTTATTTTATTTATTTTTGTTTGGGGGGGGGGGGGGGGGGGTTTGGCAGACCATGTATCACTAAAACAGCACAGGGAAAATAAAAGCTACAGTTCAGCAACTACTGTTTTGGAATTTTTCATCCAATTTTTAAAGGTTAATATAGTAAAACGAGACCAATATCCCAAAAACAGTGGATCTAGTAAATAATATACCTAATATGTAAGTCATTAATTGTTTTCAGTTATATTACTTATGACATTCTCTGTCTATCTTCTTCAATCAGATTTGCTACATGGTTTCCAAGATTAAAGGGGTGAATTAAAGGAGATTAAAACATTAGAACAAGGGAAATTAAAAAACATAAAATACAGTGAGGGGTCGTCGCGGTTGTGATCATATACGTATGATAGTTGGATTTACAACTACATGTGCAATCAATTCCCATCACCACTAAAGTTGGCGAGGTGTACTTGATACCCTATTAAAAGTTTATCAGTGACTTGCAGTGGGTCAGTAGTTTTCTCTGTGTACTCCGGTTTCTCCCACCAATAAAACTTACCGCCACGACATAGCTGAAATATTGTATAAAATGTGGGGCAAATACAATAACCATAACACAAAATACAATGAGCACAATTGAATTATTGTGTCCAGCAATTTACTGTGACAAGAAAAATTCTGTGTCCACACTTGCTTTTGATATACACTTGCCCAACTTTTTAGTTCACCTGGAACAAAGGTCCATGTGAACTATTGCCATCACTTGGCGTCCGTCGTCTGTAAACTTTTCACATTTCAAGCTTCTTCTCCGAAACCACTGGGCCGATTGGAACCAAACTTAGCAGGAATGTTCCTTGGATGGTCCTCTACAAAGTTACTGTTTTTCGTTCTAGTCGGATATTCAATATGGCTGCCAGGGCCAATAATGTACTCTGATTGGCTGAAATTTCAAAGATCTTCTTCTCTGAAACTAATGAACTGACTGAACCCAAACTGTAAATGACTGATCATTGGAATGTCCTTTACCAAGTTACTGTTTTTTATGCTGATCGGAAATCCAAGATGGCCGCCATCGCAGGACATAGATTAACATTGGACCCTATGGAAAAATGTTCAAATGCCTTCTTCTCAGAAACTACAAATATGATTAAAGCCAAACTGTACATGAATGTTCATTGGATGGTCCTCTACAAACTGTACGTTTTTTATTCCGATATGAAATTCAAAATGGCGGCTACGGCAGGACTTAGTTTAACATTGGACCCTATGGGGAAAATGTTTCAAAACGCTTCTTCTCTGAAACCACTTGGACAGTTGAAACCAAACTGCCCAGGAATGATCATTGGAAGGTCCTCTACAAAGTTTCTGTTTTTTATGCCGATCGGAAATCCAAGATGGCCACCACCGCATGACATAGATTAACATTGGACCCTATGGGAAAATATTCAAATGCCTTCTTCTCAGAAACTACAAATATTATTAAAGCCAAACTGTACATGAATGTTCATTGGATGGTCCTCTACAAACTTTACGTTTTTTGTTCTGATATGAAATTCAAAATGGCGGCTACGGCAGGACTTAATTTAACATTGGACCCTATGGGAAAAATGTTTCAAAACGCTTCTTCTCTGAAACCACTAGGACAGTTGAAACCAAACTGCCCAGGAATGATCATTGGAAGGTCCTCTGTTTTTTATGCCGATCGGAAATCCAAGATGGCTGCCACCACAGGTCATAGTAATAGTATTAACACAGGACCATATAGGGAAAATACAGAAATATATTATTCTCTGAAGCTATTGCACTGATTGAACCTAAACTGTGCATCAATCATTGGAAGGTCCTTTACAAACTTTGTGTTTTTTTATGTTGATCGTAATTCCAAGATGACTACCACTGCAGGACATAGTTTTTACATAGAACCAATTGGTTCTTTTTATAACCAGGTGAACGATACAGGCTCTTGAGAGCCTCTGGTCTATTGTTGACATACAATTGTTGTATCATATGCTGTGTTCGATGTAGCCCTTCATTATATCTGGTGTTGATGGTGAAATCTAAGATTGCCACACACAAGACATATTTTTAACATAGGATCATATGGAAAAATGAATTGCTTCTGTGAAGAGCAGAAGAATCAAAGAGACCAATAAATGACGCTCCGACATTCTATTAAATTCGTTATGCCTCCTAAATTGTGGTATAGAACCCTGCCGATGACGATGTCAAACGACATGGGCTATGCAATGACTGGACTTAGCTTGGTCCCCCAGAATTCGCAGATTTGGTTTCATTTTTAGCTCACCTGTGTGAGCTATTGCCATCACTTGTCGTCCGTTGTCCGTCTATAAACTTTTTCAAAAATCTTCTCCTCTGTAACCACTGGGCCAATTTAAACCAAACTTGGCCTGAATCATCCTTAGGGGGTTTCCTTTAAAAGTTATGTCCAATAGCCACGCCCTCCATCCAAGATGGCCGCTGTTACTAAAAAATATAAATTTCTTCAAATGGCCAAAACTGCTTTATTTTAAGCCAGAATGTGCCCAAATTTGAACTGTATAAGCATAATGATGAGCTTTTTAACACATATTACAGGATTTTTTTATGAACTTTGAACTTTTTCCGATTTTGACTGATTATGCAAATTAGGCATAAATAAGCAAAAAATAATTTTAAAATCTTCTTGTTAGAAACCACTTGGCCAATTTCAACCAAGCTTTGTCTGAATGATCCTTAGGTGGTCCACTTTCAAAATTGTGTCCATCAGCACCGTCCTTATCCAAGATGGCCACCATTACTAAAAATAGAAATTTCTTCAAATGGCCAAAACTGCTCTATTTTAAGCCAGAATGTGCCCAAATTTGAACTGTATAAGCATAATGATGAGCTTTTTAACATATATTATGGGATTTTTTATGAACTTTGAACTTTTGTCGATTTTGACCGATTATCCAAATTAGACAAAAGGGGGGATGAAATTAAAAAAAAATCTTCTCCCCTGAAACTACTGAGCCAATCTCAACCAAACTTTGCTGAAATGATCCTTGGGTGGTCCCCTTCCAAATTTGTATCCGGTATTTCAGACCTCCGACCAAGATGGCCGCCACAGCCGAACTTAATTTAACATAGGACCCTATGGGAAATTCCCATAAAAATCTTCTTGTCTGAAACCATTTGCTCAATAAGAACTAAATTTTGATGAAATAGTCATTGGATGGTTCTCTTCCAATAATGTGTCCGACGGTTCGACCAAGATGGCCCCCAGAGCCGAACTTAGCTTAACATGGACCCTATGGGAAATTCACATAAAAATCTTCTTGTCTGAAACTAGTTGCTCAATTGGAACCAAACTTTGATAAAATAGGCATTGGATGGTCCTCTTCCAAAATTGTGTCTGGTGGTGCCGCCCTCTGACCAAGATGGCTGCACAGCTGAACTTAGCTTAACATAAGACCCTATGGGAAATTCACATATAAACCATCTTGTCTGGAACCAGTAGCTCAATTAGAACCAAACTTTGATGGAATAGTCATGCCTCGTCCAAAATTGTGTCCGGCAGTCGCGCTCTCCCACCAAGATGGCCGCCACAGTGCAGTTGCGTTGTTATTGAAAACAGCTTTGATCCAGGTGAGCGATTACAGGCTCCTGGGAGCCTCTGGTTTTTAAATCCTACAATTCGCAATTCACTCTTTTGTTTTTGGTCTGTAGAAATATAGTGGACCCAAACGGGATATATAAATAATTTTCATTTTTTTTGTGTACATCAGAAATCCATGTTGGCTGACAACATATATAGGACATTGTTTAACTATGAGAATATGAATAAAACGTTTTTCCCCTAAAAAAAAAACCTCAAACTTGTTTGAACACAAACATGCACAAAGGTGAGCGATACAGATTCAGGTTAGCCTCTAGTTCTATAAAGTTTAAAAGTCAAATAAAAAACAGGTGAGCGATTACATGCTCCCGAAAAGCTCTGGTTTCCTTCTTCGTACATATAAAATAAAACCACAAACCTTTGTGATTGAACCCAAACAGAACAGAGAAAGAAAAACTAGGTGAGCGATAGAGAGCCATTGGTTTTCTATGAGCACTCACACCCTGACAAGCATAGTCTATAGATAATTGTATATACGTGTATAACCACCGAGGACATCTTTTATTGTCTTTGCTGTAATATTTCTCCCCGGGGTATAGAAATGGGACCGAGAGCTTCTTCGGCTTGAAGGGGCGTCCGTCGGTTGTGCGGGATGTAAAAATTCACAACCAACCCGTCCTGCGGATGAGACGTAAATAAAACCGAGGTCCCGTGTTGAGAGATTGCCACCCTCTCCGCACGTTAAAGAACCCAGTGTAACAGCTCATTATGAGCATTATGCTCATGATGAGTGGTCCATAAGAGACCTGTTGCACTGGCAAAATTATCCGTCCCTACCCATCACCTTTCCTTGTTTCGAGTCCCGTGGCGTTTAAATTTTTAAATGTTCTCGTCCTGAATATAGCTGAAAAATTGCTCGCTGGACGTTAAACACCAATCAATGTAATATTTCTTATGGTTTATATTTTAGTCTCCTTGATGCAGTGACAGGCAGCAACGTACAGTTGCTTAAAGTAATAATTCTAGAGCAGCAGTATAACCAGGGTGAATTAAAAGATGGATTATTCTTTGCTTGTGGAAGTGGGAACGTCGATTGTGCTGTTACCATTTTAGAAACTGGTTTATCTCCGAACGTTCACAACAACGAAGAATACACACCTTTAACTCTTGCATCAAGAGGTGGTCATACTACCGTTGTTGACCTCTTAATCAGGTGGGATGCAGACGTGAACTTAACCGGTGGTGCTATTGGAAATGGACCTTTACATTACGCGGCAAATGATGGTTATCTCGAAACTTGCCGTCTTTTATTGGACTCTAAAGCCGACATAAATCTTCGTAATAGCCGGGCTGACACACCATTAATTCTTTCTTCTACGAATGGTCATTTAGGAGTAGTAGAGTACTTGTTAGAGAAAAGCGCGGGGGTAAGACGTAGAGGCTACCATGAAAGAACTGCACTTCACTGTGCTACGGAAAATGGTCACTTGGAAGTCTGTCGACTTTTGATAAACGCGAACGCAGATCTTGAAGAAGAAGATACTTTTGGAAATACACCGTTAATATGTGCTGCTGAAAAAGGTTTTGTAGAAGTTTTACGTTTATTGCTTCGTCACAAATGTGATGTAAATCGAATGAGTCACAGCGCTGCGACAGCCCTCCATTTTGCGGCTCAACATGGTGATGTTGAAGTATGTAACCTTTTGCTTGACGGGGGTGCTGAAATTGACACGCAAGATATTCGTAAATTTACACCTTTAATGATGGCATCTCTAAATGGTCATTATGACATTATACAGCTTCTTGTCAACCGGAAGTGCAATGTTAATATGGCTGCATACAACAAGAGAACTGCACTCCATCTTGCTGCAGAAAGAGGAAATTTGCAATGTTGCAAAGTTTTATTGGCAGCTGGGGCTCACATCGATGCCCAAGATTCACTTGGTTGCACTCCAATCTATAATGCCGCCATCAAAGGTCAAGCTGGTATTGTACGCTTTTTCATTTCAAGCGGTGCTGATTTGGTTGTCCGGCCAAAAAATGGAAACTCTTTACTTCACTTTGCTGCTTCAGGTGGTAGCATGGAATGTTGCCAAGAACTGATCGATACGGGGTTCGATGTAAACGCTCAAAATAGAGACGGCATAACTCCGTTGATATCGGCCGTTAATGGTAAACAAATAAAGGCTGCAACATTTTTACTTGATGCTGGCTCCGACACGAATTTTAAGGGACTTCATGGAATGACGGCTCTCAATGAAGCTGTATTTTACAACTGTCCACAACTTGTTGCCTTGCTTTTGGAACGTGGTGCAGATCCCGACATCGAAGATGACGCCGGTACATTACCTCTTTGGTTTGCAGTAGATGGGTTTAGTATTGAATTGGTCAAGTTGTTATTAAATGCCAACTGTAGATACAATGTACAGTCTACTCTCAGTAGTTACTGTGGACCATGTAACCCTGTTGAACATGCTGTTCATAAAAAGAAGCGACAAGTTCTTCGTTATCTAGTTGCTGCTTATTGTGAAGACACATTGAATATTTTGAGGAAACATCTTCCAGTTATAGACAAAATGACTTCGCTAGAACCAGAAATGGTGGAATATATACGTGATTTGGCGTCAGTTCCTCGACCACTAACAGAATACTGCCGTAAATGTATTAGAACCAGTATGGGTAAACAAACGAATTTGCCAAAAATCGTTGATAAACTCAAACTCCAAACTTCAATCAAAAATTTTATTTTGTTTGGCGATTTGGATATTGATTAACATAGATTTAAATAATCTGTCATAGTCACAAACCTTATTATGATATGCTAATTTAAAAAAAAAAAATGTTTGGCAGGAATTAATACCCAAGATATACATGTTATTCTTGCAAACTGTCTGCAAAGAAAAACTACATGGTATATATGCATGCCTGTAATAAGTGTTGGTTATGAATTATACACTTACTAGCTGTATCAGCAAAGAATTTTTATATATATTTTGTTTTGGTTTAAAAGAGTTGTACCACATCAGTGATATTTTACACCAATGTTACAATTTTTTTTAGCTCACCTGGTATTGTCATCACTTGGCATCCTGGTTGTCTGTCGTCGTCGGTAAACTTTTACATTTTAATCTTCTTTTCTGAAACCGCTTGACCAATTGGAACCAAACTTGGTAGGAATGGCAACAAATTTGTTGTAGCTTTTTCTGTTTCAGAGATAAGACTAGAGAAGACCAAAAGTCCTGTTTTAGGTGATCAAAGATTACCATAGGACCATATGTGAAATGAATAAAATATGTTTCTGAAAATCTAGACTTAAATGAACATAAAAGCAAAATGCATGAATGGACAGGCGAGTGATACATGCTCATTGAGCCTCTAGTTTAATACAAAGAAATAATTAAATTTTATTTATTCTCATCTTACCAAGATTAACTTACCATTGTATGTCCGTCCATCCGTGGATTTTTTTTAAAGGCGTCATTGTTTTAATTACTCTTAGATGAAAAACGAACTTACCAATTATTCCATTCTTGAAAGGTCACATTGTTGATTATGATAAAATGTTAGGGATCAAGCTCTTTTAAGCCACCGACCAATTTATTTTCAGGGAGAAATATATTATTATATTATTTAACAATACATTTTAGTTTGTTGTTTAAAATACTTGTTAGATAATTTTAATTGAACATGTGGTATTAAAGTTGACAAAACAAAGATACTAAAATGTTTCTATTTTTTGTTGTTGGAATTTTTTTTTATTGTGCTGCCGAAAAAAGATTTCTGAAGCTTATACCGATAACAAATTTCGGCCCTCCTCATTTAATAAAATGTTTTGTCGCCAGACTTATATAATGATTTATGTTTATAGATCGTTTCATTTATACAATTAATATTGGTTAAGAAGTCCATTTGTTATCACATCTTTAATGTAGTAAGTGGCTGGTATATAGTCGCCGTATATATTTGACCTTTCGCAGTAATTTGGATTATTTAATCGGAGGAAGTTTATGATATAACTTTGTTTCCTGATTGGTAAATGTCACGCCACGGTAGACATTATATTTTCTCTATTCTTGTTTTCCCAAGTGGTTACCCTTTTGTTGAAAACTGATAGTAGACTGACGAGTTCTGTTCCCCGGCTCATGTCCTATTCTTATCGAAGTGAAAATACAGCTTAATCAGTCTAAAATAATAAATGATGTCTTATTTATTTTTTATTTTTTTAATTAATCTTCACTTTGTGTAGGGAATACATATATTATTTGTATCAATGGCTTGTAAAAGTGGGTCATGTCTGCTATTTCGTTTCGGATTTCAAACTTTCATAATTAAGTACCTCTTGGCCGTAAGGAGTTGTAATCGCATATTGATATGTTTATCAAGTTCTCAAGCAGTTTCTGCTACTGAACTATTCTTGTGTCATCGATTGCTTTATGAGGTTTTAATTGGGTTTTTTTCATTTCCATGAAATGTTTTACATAGAATTCTGCAAGTTAGAATATAATTACATATAAATTAATTTTAGTCACATGTCATTTTATACGTGTTTTGATTGGTTTAAAAGTTGAGATTATTTGTCAATGTACGGAATCGAAAAATAGAAAAAACTTCGTTCTCAAGGCGTCGCGTGCCGTTGTCATTAGGTGATTTTCTTTAAATGAGGCACATTTGGGGCTATTAAAATTTATTTCCGATTATTTGCCTTATTTTGAAAAAATAAATATATTTTTCAGTATCATAACAAAACAAGTTTGAATTAATTTATAAGGATTGATCGAAATTATTTGTTCGGTTCATTCGAAATGACCTCAATCAGGTTGTACACATCCTTGCATAACGCGCTACGCGGGTCACACGGTGTGTGCAACCTGATTGAGGTTATTTCTTCATGTACCGAACAAAAATTGCGATCAATCCTTAAATACATGTATTTAAAAAAGGGGGAGACACACCAATTTAAATTCCTTCAGAGTCATGTCGTTTGAAAAAAAATGTTAACATTGAGAATTTCTTCTATGAATATGGATCAGTAAACTGAGAGTTCAGGGTTTAGTACATTTCTTATATAGATAATTGCCATGTTATGTTGTATATTAAACAGGTTGAATATGTTATTTTTCTTTTAATATTTTGTTTTCGTATGATGTCATAGCATTTCTTTAAACCTAGATTTTAGACAGAACGTACCCTTGAATTATGTTGAGATATTTGACACATGATTGTGATATAATATTAAGTCGAATTGCAAGCCATATTAAAAAAGAGATCTTGATCTGATCAGATTTCTAATATTTCAAGTCTGTATTGGCGCTCTGGAGTCTGTCACTTGTATTTTTCCCTCTCTGTCTTATACTGTAGGTATACATACACATATGTACCACCACATATTCACAGGGTTTATTATTTTTTCTGATTTGTGCCATTTTGATATCGTAGACAGTTTACAAAAAGAGATGGGCGCCAATTATAATGGAGTTACCCGCCTGGTCTAACATTTCTTCAGTAATGGTGCTGGGACGTATTTTTAAGCAGGAAATAAGATGACATGACCGACTAGTTTTGTAACTTTTCAGTGTTCATTGTTTAGTAGAAGATGATATTCCCCCTTTTATATCTTGTATTATAAAACGAGCCATAATATGGACCATTTTTTATCAATGTTACAGAGACGCTGATTTTCTTGTTTGTTTAATGCTTTGTTTATTTTTATTTTTTTCTTTTGGTTAAAATTACATATCTTTTATTGCTATACATATTATATTATAAAAACACAATTTGTTGAATTCGATAATTTTTATATATCAAGGATATATATATATATGAGAATAGAATTATATGCAAATGTTGATTCTATTGGTAAAATTCTTCTACACACTGTTTGTTTGATGGTGTTTAACGCCACTTTCAACAATATTTCAGTTACTAGTATATCGTGGCGGTCAGTTTTTAGTTCACCTGGACCAAAGGTCCAGGTGAACTATTGCCTTCACTTGTCGTCTGTTGTCTGTCGTCTGTCGTCTGTAGTCTGTCGTCTGTAAACTTTTCACATTTCAAGCTTCTTCTCCGAAACCACTGGGCCGATTGGAACCAAACTTAGCAGGAATGTTCCTTGGATGGTCCTCTACAAAGTTACTGTTTTTCGTTCCAGTCGGATATTCAATATGGCTGCCAAGGCCAATAATATGCTCTGATTGGCTGAAATTTCAAAGATCTTCTTCTCTGAAACTAATGAACTGACTGAACCTAAACTGTACATGAATGATCATTGGAATGTCCTTTATCAAGTTACTGTTTTTTATGCTGATCGGAAATCCAAGATGGCCGCCATCGCAGGACATAGATTAACATTGGACCCTATGGGAAAATGTTCAAATGCCTTCTTCTCAGAAACTACAAATATGATTAAAGCCAAACTGTACATGAATGTTCATTGGATGGTCCTCTACAATCGTAAGGTTTTTTGTTCCGATATGAAATTCAAAATGGCGGCTACGGCAGGACTTAGTTTAACATTGGACCCTATGGGAAAAATGTTTCAAAACGCTTCTTCTCTGAAACCACTTGGACAGTTGAAAGCAAACTGCCCAGGAATGATCATTGGAAGGTCCTCTACAAAGTTTCTGTTTTTTATGCCGATCGGAAATCCAAGATGGCCACCACCGCAATACATAGATTAACATTGGACCCTATGGGAAAATATTCAAATGCCTTCTTCTCAGAAACTACAAATATGATTAAAGCCAAACTGTACATGAATGTTCATTGGATGGTCCTCTACAATCTTAAGGTTTTTTGTTCCGATATGAAATTCAAAATGGCGGCTACGGCAGGACTTAGTTTAACATTGGACCATATGGGGAAAATGTTTCAAAATGCTTCTTCTCTGTAACCACTTGGACAGTTGAAACCAAACTGCCCAGGAATGATCATTGGAAGGTCCTCTACAAAATTTATGTGTTTTATGCCGATCGGAAATCCAAGATGGCTGCCACCGCAGGACATAGATTAACATTGGACCCTATGGGGAAATATTCAAATGCCTTCTTCTCAGAAACTACAAATATGATTAAAGCCAAACTGTACATGAATGTTCATTGGATGGTCCTCTACAATCTTAAGGTTTTTTGTTCCGATATGAAATTCAAAATGGCGGCTACGGCAGAACTTAGTTTAACATTGGACCCTATGGGAAAAATGTTTCAAAATGCTTCTTCTCTGAAACCACTTGGACAGTTGAAACCAAACTGCCCAGGAATGATCATTGGAAGGTCCTCTACAAAGTTTCTGTTTTTTATGCCGATTGGAAATCCAAGATGGCCGCCACCGCAGGACATAGATTAACATTGGACCCTATGGGAAAATATTCAAATGCCTTCTTCTCAGAAACTACAAATATGATTAAAGCCAAACTGTACATGAATGTTCATTGGATGGTCCTCTACAATCTTAAGGTTTTTTGTTCCGATATGAAATTCAAAATGGCGGCTACGGCAGGACTTAGTTTAACATTGGACCCTATGGGAAAAATGTTTCAAAATGCTTCTTCTCTGAAACCACTTGGACAGTTGAAACCAAACTGCACAGGAATGATCATTGGAAGGTCCTCTACAAATTTTCTGTTTTTTATACCGATCGGAAATCCAAGATGGCCGCCACCGCAGACCATAGATTAACATTGGACCCTATGGGAAAATATTCAAATGCCTTCTTCTCAGAAACTTCAAATATGATTAAAGCCAAACTGTACATGAATGTTCATTGGATGGTCCTCTACAAACTTTACGTTTTTTGTTCTGATATGAAATTCAAAATGGCGGCTACGGCAGGACCTAGTTTAACATTGGACCCTATGGGGAAAATGTTTCAAAACGCTTCTTCTCTGAAACCACTAGGACAGTTGAAACCAAACTGCCCAGGAATGATCATTGGAAGGTCCTCTACAAATTTTATGTTTTTTATGCCGATCGGAAATCCAAGATGGCTGCCACCGCAATACATAGATTAACATTGGACCCTATGGGAAAATGTTCAAATGCCTTCTTCTCAGAAACTACAAATATTATTAAAGCCAAACTGTACATGAATGTTCATTGGATGGTCCTCTACAAACTGTACCTTTTTTGTTCCGATATGAAATTCAAAATGGCGGCTACGGCAGGACTTAGTTTAACATTGGACCCTATGGGAAAAATGTTTCAAAACGCTTCTTCTCTGAAACCACTTGGACAATTGAAACCAAACTGCCCAGGAATTATCATTGGAAGGTCCTCTACAAAGTTTCTGTTTTTTCATGCCGATCGAAAATTCAAGATGGCCGCCACCGCAGACCATAGATTAACATTGGACCCTATGGGAAAATGTTCAAATGCCTTCTTCTCAGAAACTACAAAGATGATTAAAGCAAAACTGTACATGAATGTTCATTGAATCGTCCTCTACAAACTTTACGTTTTTTATTCCGATATGAAATTCAAAATGGCGGCTACGGCAGGACTTATTTTAACATTGGACCCTATGGGGAAAATGTTTCAAAACGCTTCTTCTCTGAAACCACTTGGATAATTGAAACCAAACTGACCAGGAATGATCATTGGAAGGTCCTCTACAAGGTGTGTGTTTTTTATGCCGATCGGAAATCCAAGGTGGCCACCACCGCAATACATAGATTAACATTGGACCCTATGGGAAAATGTTCAAATGCCTTCTACTCAGAAACTACAAATATGATTAAAGCCAAACTGTACATGAATGTTCATTGGATGGTCCTCTACAAACTTTACGTTTTTTGTTCTGATATGAAATTCAAACTGGCGGCTACGGCAGGACTTAGTTTAACATTGGACCCTATGGGAAAAATGTTTCAAAACGCTTCTTCTCTGAAACCACTTGGACAGTTGAAACCAAACTGCCCAGGAATGATCATTGGAAGGTCCTCTGTTTTTTATGCCGATCGGAAATCCAAGATGGCTGCCACCACAGGTCATAGTAATAGTATTAACACAGGACCATATGGGGAAAATACAGAAATATATTATTCTCTGAAGCTATTGCACTGATTGAACCTAAACTGTGCATCAATCATTGGAAGGTCCTTTACAAACTTTGTGTTTTTTTTATGTTGATCGTAATTCCAAGATGACTACCACTGCAGGACATAGTTTTTACATAGAACCAATTGGTTCTTTTTATAACCAGGTGAACGATACAGGCTCTTGAGAGCCTCTGGTCTATTGTTGACATACAATTGTTGTATCATATGCTGTGTTCGATGTAGCCCTTCATTATATCTGGTGTTGATGGTGAAATCTAAGATTGCCACACACAAGACATATTTTTAACATAGGATCATATGGAAAAATGAATTGCTTCTGTGAAGAGCAGAAGAATCAAAGAGACCAATAAATGACGCTCCGACATTCTATTAAATTCGTTATGCCTCCTAAATTGTGGTATAGAACCCTGCCGATGACGATGTCAAACGACATGGGCTATGCAATGACTGGACTTAGCTTGGTCCCCCAGAATTCGCAGATTTGGTTTCATTTTTAGCTCACCTGTGTGAGCTATTGCCATCACTTGTCGTCCGTTGTCCGTCTATAAACTTTTTCAAAAATCTTCTCCTCTGTAACCACTGGGCCAATTTAAACCAAACTTGGCCTGAATCATCCTTAGGGGGTTCCCTTTAAAAGTTATGTCGATAGCCATGCCCTCCATCCAAGATGGCCACTGTTACTAAAAAATATAAATTTCTTCAAATGGCCAAAACTGCTTTATTTTAAGCCAGAATGTGCCCAAATTTGAACTGTATAAGCATAATGATGAGCTTTTTAACACATATTACAGGATTTTTTTATGAACTTTGAACTTTTTCCGATTTTGACTGATTATGCAAATTAGGCATAAATAAGCAAAAAATAATTTTAAAATCTTCTTGTTAGAAACCACTTGGCCAATTTCAACCAAGCTTTGTCTGAATGATCCTTAGGTGGTCCACTTTCAAAATTGTGTCCGTCAGCACCGTCCTTATCCAAGATGGCCACCATTGCTAAAAATAGAAATTTCTTCAAATGGCCAAAACTGCTCTATTTTAAGCCAGAATGTGCCCAAATTTGAACTGTATAAGCATAATGATGAGCTTTTTAACATATATTACGGGATTTTTTATGAACTTTGAACTTTTGTCGATTTTGACCGATTATGCAAATTAGACAAAAGGGGGGATGAAATTTAAAAAAAATCTTCTCCCCTGAAACTACTGAGCCAATCTCAACCAAACTTTGCTGAAATGATCCTTGGGTGGTCCCCTTCCAAATTAGTATTCGGTATTTCAGACCTCCGACCAAGATGGCCACCACAGCCGAACTTAATTTAACATAGGACCCTATGGGAAATTCCCATAAAAATCTTCTTGTCTGAAACCATTTGCTCAATAAGAACTGAATTTTGATGAAATAGTCATTGGATGGTTCTCTTCCAATAATGTGTCTGGCGGTTCGACCAAGATGGCCCCCAGAGCCGAACTTAGCTTAACATGGACCCTATGGGAAATTCACATAAAAATCTTCTTGTCTGAAACTAGTTGCTCAATTGGAACCAAACTTTGATAAAATAGGCATTGGATGGTCCTCTTCCAAAATTGTGTCTGGTGGTGCCGCCCTCTGACCAAGATGGCTGCACAGCTGAACTTAGCTTAACATAAGACCCTATGGGAAATTCACATATAAACCATCTTGTCTGGAACCAGTAGCTCAATTAGAACCAAACTTTGATGGAATAGTCATGCCTCGTCCAAAATTGTGTCCGGCAGTCGCGCTCTCCCACCAAGATGGCCGCCACAGTGCAGTTGCGTTGTTATTGAAAACAGCTTTGATCCAGGTGAGCGATTACAGGCTCCTGGGAGCCTCTGGTTTTTAAATCCTACAATTCGCAATTCACTCTTTTGTTTTTGGTCTGTAGAAATATAGTGGACCCAAACGGGATATATAAATAATTTTCAATTTTTTTGTGTACATCGGAAATCCATGTTGGCTGACAACATATATAGGACATTGTTTAACTATGAGAATATGAATAAAACGTTTTTCCCCTAAAAAAAACCCTCAAACTTGTTTGAACACAAACATGCACAAAGGTTAGCGATACAGATTCAGGTTAGCCTCTAGTTCTATAAAGTTTAAAAGTCAAATAAAAAACAGGTGAGCGATTACATGCTCCCGAAAAGCTCTGGTTTCCTTCTTCGTACATATAAAATAAAACCACAAACCTTTGTGATTGAACCCAAACAGAACAGAGAAAGAAAAACTAGGTGAGCGATAGAGAGCCATTGGTTTTCTATGAGCACTCACACCCTGACAAGCATAGTCTATAGATAATTGTATATACGTGTATAACCACCGAGGACATCTTTTATTGTCTTTGCTGTAATATTTCTCCCCGGGGTATAGAAATGGGACCGAGAGCTTCTTCGGCTTGAAGGGGCGTCCGTCGGTTGTGCGGGATGTAAAAATTCACAACCAACCCGTCCTGCGGATGAGACGTAAATAAAACCGAGGTCCCGTGTTGAGAGATTGCCACCCTCTCCGCACGTTAAAGAACCCAGTGTAACAGCTCATTATGAGCATTATGCTCATGATGAGTGGTCCATAAGAGACCTGTTGCACTGGCAAAATTATCCATCCCTACCCATCACCTTTCCTTGTTTCGAGTCCCGTGGCGTTTAAATTTTTAAATGTTCTCGTCCTGAATATAGCTGAAAAATTGCTCGCTGAACGTTAAACACCAATCAATCAATCAATCAATCAATGTAATATTTCTTATGGTTTATATTTTACAGTCTCCTTGATGCAGTGACAGGCAGCAACGTACAGTTGCTTAAAGTAATAATTCTAGAGCAGCAGTATAACCAGGGTGAATTAAAAGATGGATTATTCTTTGCTTGTGGAAGTGGGAACGTCGATTGTGCTGTTACCATTTTAGAAACTGGTTTATCTCCGAACGTTCACAACAACGAAGAATACACACCTTTAACTCTTGCATCAAGAGGTGGTCATACTACCGTTGTTGACCTCTTAATCAGGTGGGATGCAGACGTGAACTTAACCGGTGGTGCTATTGGAAATGGACCTTTACATTACGCGGCAAATGATGGTTATCTCGAAACTTGCCGTCTTTTATTGGACTCTAAAGCCGACATAAATCTTCGTAATAGCCGGGCTGACACACCATTAATTCTTTCTTCTACGAATGGTCATTTAGGAGTAGTAGAGTACTTGTTAGAGAAAAGCGCGGGGGTAAGACGTAGAGGCTACCATGAAAGAACTGCACTTCACTGTGCTACGGAAAATGGTCACTTGGAAGTCTGTCGACTTTTGATAAACGCGAACGCAGATCTTGAAGAAGAAGATACTTTTGGAAATACACCGTTAATATGTGCTGCTGAAAAAGGTTTTGTAGAAGTTTTACGTTTATTGCTTCGTCACAAATGTGATGTAAATCGAATGAGTCACAGCGCTGCGACAGCCCTCCATTTTGCGGCTCAACATGGTGATGTTGAAGTATGTAACCTTTTGCTTGACGGGGGTGCTGAAATTGACGCGCAAGATATTCGTAAATTTACACCTTTAATGATGGCATCTCTAAATGGTCATTATGACATTATACAGCTTCTTGTCAACCGGAAGTGCAATGTTAATATGGCTGCGTACAACAAGAGAACTGCACTCCATCTTGCTGCAGAAAGAGGAAATTTGCAATGTTGCAAAGTTTTATTGGCAGCTGGGGCTCACATCGATGCCCAAGATTCACTTGGTTGCACTCCAATCTATAATGCCGCCATCAAAGGTCAAGCTGGTATTGTACGCTTTTTCATTTCAAGTGGTGCTGATTTGGTTGTCCGGCCAAAAAATGGAAACTCTTTACTTCACTTTGCTGCTTCAGGTGGTAGCATGGAATGTTGCCAAGAACTGATCGATACGGGGTTCGATGTAAACGCTCAAAATAGAGACGGCATAACTCCGTTGATATCGGCCGTTAATGGTAAACAAATAAAGGCTGCAAAATTTTTACTTGATGCTGGCTCCGACACGAATTTTAAGGGACTTCATGGAATGACGGCTCTCAATGAAGCTGTATTTTACAACTGTCCACAACTTGTTGCCTTGCTTTTGGAACGTGGTGCAGATCCCGACATCGAAGATGACGCCGGTACATTACCTCTTTGGTTTGCAGTAGATGGGTTTAGTATTGAATCGGTCAAGTTGTTATTAAATGCCAACTGTAGATACAATGTACAGTCTACTCTCAGTAGTTACTGTGGACCATGTAACCCTGTTGAACATGCTGTTCATAAAAAGAAGCGACAAGTTCTTCGTTATCTAGTTGCTGCTTATTGTGAAGACACATTGAATATTTTGAGGAAACATCTTCCAGTTATAGAGAAAATGACTTCGCTAGAACCAGAAATGGTGGAATATACACGTGATTTGGCGTCAGTTCCTCGACCACTAACAGAATACTGCCGTAAATGTATTAGAACCAGTATGGGTAAACAAACGAATTTGCCAAAAATCGTTGATAAACTCAAACTCCCAACTTCAATCAAAAATTTTATTTTGTTTGGCGATTTGGATATTGATTAACATAGATTTAAATAATCTGTCATAGTCACAAACCTTATTATGATATGCTAATTTAAAAAAAAAAAATGTTTGGCAGGAATTAATACCCAAGATATACATGTTATTCTTGCAAACTGTCTGCAAAGAAAAACTACATGGTATATATGCATGCCTGTAATAAGTGTTGGTTATGAATTATACACTTACTAGCTGTATCAGCAAAGAATTTTTATATATATTTTGTTTTGGTTTAAAAGAGTTGTACCACATCAGTGATATTTTACACCAATGTTACAATTTTTTTTTGCTCACCTGGTATTGTCATCACTTGGCATCCTGGTTGTCTGTCGTCGTCGGTAAACTTTTACATTTTAATCTTCTTTTCTGAAACCGCTTGACCAATTGGAACCAAACTTGGTAGGAATGACCATTGGATGGTTCTTTAAAAAATGTTGTTTGTTGATCGGAAATACACGAAAGAAACAAGAGGCCCATAGGGGCCAAAAAGGGTGTTGTTTGTTTTCAATCTTCTTCTCTGAAACCACTGACAATTGTTGATTGGATTGTTCTTTAAAAACGTTTTGTTTTTTATTTTTCTTGATCGGATTTACATGAAAGAAACAAGAGGACCAAGGTGTCAAAAAGAGTGTTGTATGTTTTAAATCTTATGAAACCACTGAGCCAATTGAAACCAAGCTTGGTACGATGGTTCTCTACAAAAATTGTTTTTGTTGACCAGAGGCATACAAAAGAAACAAGAGGACCAAAGGTGTTAAAAAGAATGGTGTCTATTTTTGTACGTTTATTTTTCAACCACTCTTTCTTCATGTTCCTTATAAAAATATCTTTTTTTTAGCATGCTAGCATATTTTGTATGGCTCTTACCGTTTCCAAGATATAAGGGGGCCAACACCCAAAATTTAAAATTTTTATTTCTAGTCCGATTCCCTATGAAATTTGCTGCCTGCATGTTTTTCAACCAGATTGACCCAGCTCGTGTGGTTTCCGAACAATTCCTGTCTGGAGTATGGCAACAAATTTGTTGTAGCTTTTTCTGTTTCAGAGATAAGACTAGAGAGGACCAAAAGTCCTGTTTTAGGTGATCAAAGATTACCATAGGACCATATGTGAAATGAATAAAATATGTTTCTGAAAATCTAGACTTAAATGAACATAAAAGCAAAATGCATGAATGGACAGGCGAGTGATACATGCTCATTGAGCCTCTAGTTTAATACAAAGAAATAATTAAATTTTATTTATTCTCATCTTACCAAGATTAACTTACCATTGTA
The DNA here is from genome assembly GCA_963680875.1 of Bathymodiolus brooksi. Taxonomy (NCBI): domain Eukaryota; kingdom Metazoa; phylum Mollusca; class Bivalvia; order Mytilida; family Modiolidae; genus Bathymodiolus; species Bathymodiolus brooksi. Next base: position 65,002,936 of record OY804576.1, on the reverse strand, counting down.
TGTCCGTCCATCCGTGGATTTTTTTTAAAGGCGTCATTGTTTTAATTACTCTTAGATGAAAAACGAACTTACCAATTATTCCATTCTTGAAAGGTCACATTGTTGATTATGATAAAATGTTAGGGATCAAGCTCTTTTAAGCCACCGACCAATTTATTTTCAGGGAGAAATATATTATTATATTATTTAACAATACATTTTAGTTTGTTGTTTAAAATACTTGTTAGATAATTTTAATTGAACATGTGGTATTAAAGTTGACAAAACAAAGATACTAAAATGTTTCTATTTTTTGTTGTTGGAATTTTTTTTTATTGTGCTGCCGAAAAAAGATTTCTGAAGCTTATACCGATAACAAATTTCGGCCCTCCTCATTTAATAAAATGTTTTGTCGCCAGACTTATATAATGATTTATGTTTATAGATCGTTTCATTTATACAATTAATATTGGTTAAGAAGTCCATTTGTTATCACATCTTTAATGTAGTAAGTGGCTGGTATATAGTCGCCGTATATATTTGACCTTTCGCAGTAATTTGGATTATTTAATCGGAGGAAGTTTATGATATAACTTTGTTTCCAAGTACTGATTGGTAAATGTCACGCCACGGTAGACATTATATTTTCTCTATTCTTGTTTTCCCAAGTGGTTACCCTTTTGTTGAAAACTGATAGTAGACTGACGAGTTCTGTTCCCCGGCTCATGTCCTATTCTTATCGAAGTGAAAATACAGCTTAATCAGTCTAAAATAATAGATGATGTCTTATTTATTTTTTATTTTTTTAATTAATCTTCACTTTGTGTAGGGAATACATACATTATTTGTATCAATGGCTTGTAAAAGTGGGTCATGTCTGCTATTTCGTTTCGGATTTCAAACTTTCATAATTAAGTACCTCTTGGCCGTAAGGAGTTGTAATCGCATATTGATATGTTTATCAAGTTCTCAAGCAGTTTCTGCTACTGAACTATTCTTGTGTCATCGATTGCTTTATGAGGTTTTAATTGGGTTTTTTTCATTTTCATGAAATGTTTTACATAGAATTCTGCAAGTTAGAATATAATTACATATAAATTAATTTTAGTCACATGTCATTTTATACGTGTTTTGATTGGTTTAAAAGTTGAGATTATTTGTCAATGTACGGAATCGAAAAATAGAAAAAACTTCGTTCTCAAGGCGTCGCGTGCCGTTGTCATTAGGTGATTTTCTTTAAATGAGGCACATTTGGGGCTATTAAATTTTTTTTCCGATTATTTGCCTTATTTTGAAAAAATAAATATATTTTTCAGTATCATAACAAAACAAGTTTGAATTAATTTATAAGGATTGATCGAAATTATTTGTTCGGTTCATTCGAAATGACCTCAATCAGGTTGTACACATCCTTGCATAACGCGCTACGCGGGTCACACGGTGTGTGCAACCTGATTGAGGTTATTTCTTCATGAACCGAACAAAAATTGCGATCAATCCTTAAATACATGTATTTAAAAAAGGGGGAGACACACCAATTTAAATTCCTTCAGAGTCATGTCGTTTGAAAAAAAATGTTAACATTGAGAATTTCTTCTATGAATATGGATCAGTAAACTGAGAGTTCAGGGTTTAGTACATTTCTTATATAGATAATTGCCATGTTATGTTGTATATTAAACAGGTTGAATATGTTATTTTTCTTTTAATATTTTGTTTTCGTATGATGTCATAGCATTTCTTTAAACCTAGATTTTAGACAGAACGTACCCTTGAATTATGTTGAGATATTTGACACATGATTGTGATATAATATTAAGTCGAATTGCAAGCCATATTAAAAAAGGGATCTTGATATGATCAGATTTCTAATATTTCAAGTCTGTATTGGCGCTCTGGAGTCTGTCACTTGTATTTTTCCCTCTCTGTCTTATACTGTAGGTATACATACACATATGTACCACCACATATTCACAGGGTTTATTATTTTTTCTGATTTGTGCCATTTTGATATCGTAGACAGTTTACAAAAAGAGATGGGCGCCAATTATAATGGAGTTGCCCGCCTGGTCTAACATTTCTTCAGTAATGGTGCTGGGACGTATTTTTAAGCAGGAAATAAGATGACATGACCGACTAGTTTTGTAACTTTTCAGTGTTCATTGTTTAGTAGAAGATGATATTCCCCCTTTTATATCTTGTATTATAAAACGAGCCATAATATGGACCATTTTTTATCAATGTTACAGAGACGCTGATTTTCTTGTTTGTTTAATGCTTTGTTTATTTTTCGTTTTTTCTTTTGGTTAAAATTACATATCTTTTATTGCTATACATATTATATAATAAAAACACAATTTGTTGAATTCGATAATTTTTATATATCAAGGATATATATATATGAGAATAGAATTATATGCAAATGTTGATTCTGTTGGTAAAATTCTTCTACACACTGTTTGTTTGATGGTGTTTAACGCCACTTTCAACAATATTTCAGTTACTAGTATATCGTGGCGGTCAGTTTTTTTTTATTGAGGAAACCGGAGAAACCATCGACCTGTCACAAGTCACTGACAAACTTGATCATATAATGTTGTACACCTCACCCAGATCGAGATTTGAACACAACATCAGTGGTGATAGGCACTGATTGCATAGGTAGTTGTAAATCCAACTACCATGCGACCACGGCCACGACGGCCCCTTGTACACACTGACTTTCACTACGACTCGTTCTCATTATTTTGCATATTGTTTTTTATACGACCGCAACAAAATGCGTTCGTATTATGTTATGGCACGGTGAGCTTTTGCCATAATGTGGCGTCCGTCGTACGTCCTAAGCGTTCACATTTTAATCTTCTCCTCTGAAACCACTGAGCCAAATTAAACCAAACGTCTTAATTGTCTATATTACTACTTTATTATAATCAAGAAAAATTAACTGCAGCTACATAGCAATGAGTTTAGTTTAACATATATTTCTTTCAGTCGATTTATACCAATTGTAGAACTTTGGCATATTTTGATTGAAAGATGCATTTAAATATTCTCTGAAACCGCTGAACCAAATTTAACCAAATTTGATTGGGATGGTCCCTGAATGATCCTCTTTCAAAATTTTGGCAATAACCCCGCTCTCCATTCAAGATGTGGTCGTTACTAAACAAAAAGATTGTTAGTTGTCAATTGCCGCTTTATTATGTCAAAAAGAGCTCAACTTTTAACTGCTGGTACATACGAGTAGTTTAAAGTAATATGAAATGCCAAAATCATTATTTTCAGTTTTCTAAAAATTTCTGATATATGTAAAGATTAAATATATAAAGAACGTAAACCATTCACTTTTTGAGAGCTACGATGTATAATTCAGGAGAAAACGTCATTTTATTCTGTCTTCGATAATTCTTGCTACCCGGACAATAATGCAAATCATATGCTATTGACTTCAGATTTGAACTCATTCGGTAGAGATTGTGCGCATGCTCCGTTATAGTCTTAACAGGTAACATCATTTTCGTTTCGATTTACATTCCATTATTTTCCATTCAATCCACGATTAAAAATAATTTTCCCTTAGCGAAACGTTAAATAAGGATCTCTTTACCTGGAAAATAAATATATATCACCATCTATGATCTAAACCGCCGTAAAAGTCTTTTAACGGCATTATGTGTATAATCAAGGACGTATATATAATCTTATATACGTCCTTGGTATAATTCAGCAAATTTCGGGGGGCCCAGTAAGGGGACACTGCATACGCAACTTGTAATTATGTTAAAACATTAGGGTTTTTTTTATATTAAAAATGAATACTACTTTGTTTCAAATCTATTTAAAATTTATTTGGCCTAAGAGACAAGAATGAATAGAATAGAATAGAATATATTTTATTGCCTAATCATAGGGCCCACATGAGGCATCATTAACAATACAAACATTCATGATTGATAAATGAGACATACACAAAAAAGAAAAAGGACATAGTTTAAATATATAAAATATAAAAATATAAATATAATTATTATTATTTAGTGGATCATGTTCTGGTTTGTCCCCTATATCTCAGATCCAGTGTGAAACTTTACATATGTTGCAGATTCCTTAACAAGTAGTAAACCTGCTAAAAACACCAAGGGACGGTGCTTCTGACACACCCTATCTGATAATTGCATTTTCTCACAATTGTATAGTAAATAATTATATATAATATTAAATACTTATCACATACTATATATAAATAAAAAAAAAATAGATATTTATTATATCTATTATTATTATTGTTATCCATTCGGATGTGTCACCTCGTGTTTAGAGCAGGAGAACTAGTTGGAGGAAATATGTCATCATGTTATTGCTCGATTACAGGGTGCACCAAGCGACAGTGCAAAGGCATGTTAAAATGTTCTTAATCACAGATGATCGCGATTTTCGTCCTCAAACATGCACGAATGGTTTAGTTTTTAGGGAATGTAAACATATCAAGAATATTTTTGAAGATGTTTATTTCACCAAAAACTCGTTTCATATTACTTTAACAAATAGTGTTGGGTTTCCTATGAATTTCTTCTTTCAGTCTATTTATATACCTATTGTGCTTATTTGGTATATTTTAATAAAAGATGACATTTAAATCTTCTCTGAAACCACTGACCCACATTTAACCAAATTTGGCTGGGTTTGTCCTTGGGGAGCAGCCCAGACCTCCATTCAAGATGGCGATCATTACTAAAAATAGAAATTTCTTTAATTCTCTATGGCTGCTTAATTATCAGTCAGCATGAGCTCATGCTTTATCTGCAGCTACATGGCATTGAGTAGTACAACATATATCTTCCGGAATTTATACAGATTAGGCATATTATGAGAAACAAAAATCGCATCAAAATCCCCAAATTTCTCAAACGCAAGAACAAGTCCAGAGCCATGGCCAATTTACCAGTATTTTTGCAGTAGGTTATGCGATTTTAAAACGTTTTCGTCTGCCCCAATTTTAACGGAACATTGGTGTATGGAAGTTTGACGGTACAAGATAATTTTATATACTTAATATATTTACTAATCGTATATCTACAGCTATAATAAGATTAATGTTTTTATATGGCATGTGTCCGTCGTCGTCGTCAATCTGAATACATATGATTTCCGTGCAGTAACGTTTTGGTTAAGTTGACAGATGCTCCAGAAATATCAATACAATGGTTCGCTTGGAACAGAATAAACGTTATGAATTATTTAGGGAATTCTTGCTATATCCATATCCAAACAAGGGACACAAGGTGTTTTTTGTATGTGGAGTGTTCATTTTTCAACCAATTTTTATACGACCCCAAATAATTTGCGATGGTATTATGTTGGGAGTTTGTCGTTGTGATTTTTATCTTGGTGATCCTTAACACAGAATGAAAGTTTGATATTGCCACAATGATTCAGTGATGTTACTTAAAAATGGAATATGACTTCAAGTTATCGAGGGGTTAGTGCCAGACGGTGTTATATCGGTATTTTCCTGAAACTCTGTTTTTTATGCCAGTGGATACAAAATAAATGCATTTAATTTGTCTAAAATTATTAGAAATATACAATAAATATATAAGAAGCTATGGCAAAATAACAAAAGGTGTTATCATTAAAAATCATGAAATTCATTATTCCAGATACCGTTGTGTTATCTGATTATATTATTAATCCAGAAGGTGTTATAATTCAACCCCATCTGGAATTCATAATCTAGCAGTCTTGGGAAATTACAGAATTGAAAGGTGGTATCTCATTTTATTTATGTACTTTAACACATATTTTGTGCTGAAAGCATTTCTTATCTATAGCTTGGGAAACTAATCTTACTATATCTAGCAGTAATGCAGTACAACCAAACATGTGAATCACCCCCTCTTTGCTGTCTGATGACATTGAAAAAAGAAATTAAATTGGTGTGCTTGGCCATTCCGGACAGAGAACATTATGAAAGAGAGAGCATTGTAATTCCTGAAAAGCAAACATCAAGAAAACAACGTTACATTACGATTACGCCAAGAAAACAAGCAAAATATGTTTCACCACCAAAAAGGATTGTTACAAGAAAGCCTAAAGCTAATCCTGATAAATGGCAGAAGAATGTAAGAAAGAGACTGAGACAAGCTGGAAGTGAGTATACTGATACCAAGGGAAAGATTGTTGAAGCCAGAGAAATGAAAGTCATTGACTGTAATAAATGTAGATTTGAATACTCGTTGAATGTAGATGAAGACAATAGGAAAAGAATATTTCAATAATACTGGGGGTTAAAGTCATATGATAGACAAAGAGACTTTACATGTTCTCATGTTCTTCAAGGGGAGAGTAATGCAACAGGAGGTGAAAAAAGAACGAGAGAGGTGACAAGAAGATACAAATTTGCTGTGGATGGAAAGTCTGTCCGTGTTTGTAAGAAGCTTTTTATTGCAATCCTTGGTATTGGCATTAAAACTGTGGACTATGCTTTGAAGAGGAAACAGGCTACTGACAGTCCCATCTATAGGATAAGAGAGGTAAAGGAACTTATCATAATAAAACACCTGAAGTAGATATCGGACGTATTCACGCTCATATTGACTCTTTCCCAGCAATGGAGTCACATTATGCCAGAAAAGATTCCAATTGAAAATTCCTGAGCAGCAGTTTAAACATACCTAAAATGGATGACTTGTATGTGAAGGAATGTCAACAAAAAGGAAAACGAGCAGTTAAGCACCATAAATACAGAGAGATATTCTGTAATGAATACAATCTTTCGTTTCATGTTCCCAAAAAGGACCAGTGTATTAATTGCAATGACGATAACACGAAAAAGGAAGCCGGAACATTGGACTCTAAAGATGAAAAGAATCATCAGGATCATATGGAGCGTAAACAAAGAGGACGTCAAGAGAAACAGAAAGACAAAGAGGATGCACAGAAATATAATCATATCCATACAGCTACATTTGATCTTGAAGCAGTACTACCAACACCCTGTTCACTAGTAAGTCAGGCCTACTATAAAAGAAAACTCTCAAGTTACAATTTTACTGTCTATTCCCTTAGTGATGGAAAAGGGACTTGTTTCCTTTGGAATGAGACTGAGGGCCAACGAGGATCTTGTGAGATAGCAACATGCCTTCATCTGTATTTGAACTCATTAAGTCCTTGCACTGAGTAGGTGACTTTGTTTTCCGATAGCTGTATTGGTCAGAACAGGAACAAGTTTGTTGCCTCAGCACTGTTTCATGCTGTTTGTACGAGCACTTACCTAAAAGTTGTAAATCATAAATTTTTAGAACCTGGACATACGCAGATGGAATGCGATTCCATGCATTCCGCCATGGAATATCCGAAAAGGAAAACCAATATACATATATATATGTTCCGAGTCAGTGGGATACCATTGCATCTATGGCAAGAATAGGCAAACCTTATACAGTTATCCCTGTTAGACATCCAGATATTGTTGACTTCAAGAAAGTCCATAAGGACCATTACCGCAATGTGACATGTGACATCAAAAATAATAAAATTATATGGAACAAAGTAAAAGATATTCAGCTGAGAAAAGAGAAGCCAGGAAGTATGTTTGTTTAAATATGACTTTTCACAAGAATTCATGGAAATTGAATGTACACCAAAAACAAAAGGAAAACCCAAAAAACTAAAAACATTTAACGAACTTCCCCGGAAGTATAACAGAAGACTGGCAATATCTATTGCCAAAAAAGAAGACCTTCTATTACTATGCAAATCAAATGTTATACCCAGTGATTACTGATCATTTTATGAGAACATCCCAGTAGAATGTACTAAAAGAGACTGTTTGCCAGAGTCTGATGTAAACGAGGATGATAAAGACGCAGATCTTGACTAAAGTGTAGATAGGAAATAATTTGTAATTGCTTGCTTTGAATGCTATATGCTTGAACATATATTACAATTTGCATGATAAAATACAAGTATTATTCTAGTTTGAGTTCGTATTTTTTACAGTGACTTCTATTAAAAAGGGTTATCTTAAGATAAGTTCAGATATATGTCCATGCCAGAATGCGTTATCTTCACATAACACCTGATGGCACAAACAAAATTTGTTCCAATATTAAAAACATCTGGTTATTCCAGAAGGTGTTATAACTTATATTGCCTTATATGGAAAACTGATGCAACAAGGATATTGTATTTAATATACATTTAACAGTACATATCGTGAAGACCGAAACTGCCAAGAATCTTGTGTATTCTACTTTCTGCTGAATTATAGTGTACATTTAAGAACAAAAACCTTGATATTCAAAAATAATGAAAAAACACAGATAACACCTCCTGGCACTAATGCCTCGATATGTATCATAAAGGAAAAAGTCCATGCCGCTATTTTTAGGTGTAAATCAATTATTTCAACATATCAATATAAAAGCAAAACAAATAAAACAAAAACAAAACAAAAAAAACAACAAAAAATTAAAGTTTGTTTTTGCCCGCAAAAACGTATGTCTCCCCCCGTCCCACAAACTGTAGTCAAAGGTAAAAAATCTATTTAGGTAAATTTAATCCATGAAACACAAAAAAAAATTGATCGAAAGTGCTAAAGCAAGGGTTACATGTACTATTCCATATTGTCATGGCAAAGTTCCCCATTCCAGAAAATTGCTCAGCCTATGTTCCAATGATTTTAAAGGAGTTTTGTTCTTCTAAAATCAATGGATTGGTGATGAAAAACTTTTTCAGGGAAATAGTGACATTATGATCGACTCTTGTACATATATATACAAGTTTCAGTAAGGGATATTACACTAGAGTGTTTGCAAATAACTCCCACAAATTTTAGGGGATCAAAATTTCCTGGTAATATGCACAACTACATATGGTGTCCTTACTACCTACCAAGTTTCATGAAATTCTGTTCAGTAGTTTGAGATGAGTTGCGCTGACAAGCTGCTTCAGTAGTAAATTTCGGGAAATTTCTAAGTTCAAAGGGGCATAACCCCCACAAAATGCAGGAGTTCAAAATTTCCTGGTAATATGCACAACTACATATAGTGTCCTTACTACCTACCAAGTATCATGAAATTCTGTTCAGTAGTTTCAGAGGAGTTGCGCTGACAAGCTGCTTCAGTAGTAAATTTCGGGAAATTTCTAAGTTCAAAAGGGCATAACTCCCACAAAATTCAGGCGATGAAAATTTCCTGGTAATATGCACAACTACATATGGTGTCCTTACTACCTACCAAGTATCATGAAATTCTGTTTAGTAGTTTGAGATGAGTTGCGCTGACAAGCTGCTTCAGTAGTAAATTTCGGGAAATTTCTAAGTTCAAAGGGGCATAACTCCCACAAAATTCAAGCGATGAAAATTTCCTGGTAATATGCACAACTACATATGGTGTCCTTACTACCTACCAAGTATCATGCAATTCTGTTCAGTAGTTTCAGAGGAGTTGCGCTGACAAGCTGCTTCAGTAGTAAATTTCGGGAAATTTCTAAGTTCAAAGGGGCATAACTCCCACAAAATTCAGGCGATAAAAATTTGCTGGTAATATGCACAACTACATATGGTGTCCTTACTACCTACCAAGTATCATGAAATTCTGTTCAGTAGTTTCAGAGGAGTTGCGCTGACAAGCTGCTTCAGTAGTAAATTTCGGGAAATTTCTAAGTTCAAAAGGGCATAACTCCCACAAAATTCAGGCGATGAAAATTTCCTGGTAATATGCACAACTACATATGGTGTCCTTACTACCTACCAAGTATCATGAAATTCTGTTCAGTAGTTTCAGAGGAGTTGCGCTGACAAGCTGCTTCAGTAGTAAATTTCGGGAAATTTCTAAGTTCAAAGGAGCATAACTCCCACAAAATTCAGGCGATGAAAATTTCCTGGTAATATGCACAACTACATATGGTGTCCTTACTACCTACCAAGTATCATGACATTCTGTTCAGTAGTTTCAGAGGAGTTGCGCTGACAAGCTGCTTCAGTAGTAAATTTCGGGAAATTTCTAAGTTCAAAGGGGCATAACTCCCACAAAGTTCAGGCGATAAAAATTTCCTGGTACTATGAACAACTACATATGGTGTCCTTACTACCTACCAAGTATCATGAAATTCTGTTCAGTAGTTTCAGAGGAGTTGCGCTGACAAGCTGCTTCAAAAGTAAATTTCGGAAAATTTCTAAGTTCAAAGGGGCATAACTCCCACAAAATTCAGGCGATGAAAATTTGCTGGTAATATGCACAACTACATATGGTGTCCTTACTACCTACCAAGTATCATGAAATTCTGTTCAGTAGTTTCAGAGGAGTTGCGCTGACAAGCTGCTTCAGTAGTAAATTTCGGGAAATTTCTAAGTTCAAAGGGGCATAACTCCCACAAAATTCAGGCGATGAAAATTTCCTGGTAATATGCACAACTACATATGGTGTCCTTACTACCTACCAAGTATCATGACATTCTGTTCAGTAGTTTCAGAGGAGTTGCGCTGACAAGCTGCTTCAGTAGTAAATTTCGGGAAATTTCTAAGTTCAAAGGGGCATAACTCCCACAAAATTCAGGCGATGAAAATTTGCTGGTACTATGCACAACTACATATGGTGTCCTTACTACCTACCAAGTATCATGAAATTCTGTTCAGTAGTTTCAGAGGAGTTGCGCTGACAAGCTGCTTCAGTAGTAAATTTCGGGAAATTTCTAAGTTCAAAGGGGCATAACTCCCACAAAATTCAGGCGATGAAAATTTGCTGGTAATATGCACAACTACATATGGTGTCCTTACTACCTACCAAGTATCATGAAATTCTGTTCAGTAGTTTCAGAGAAGTTGCGCTGACAAGCTGCTTCAGTAGTAAATTTCGGGAAATTTCTAAGTTCAAAGGGGCATAACTCCCACAAAATTCAGGCGATGAAAATTTCCTGGTAATATGCACAACTACATATGGTGTCCTTACTACCTACCAAGTATCATGAAATTCTGTTCAGTAGTTTCAGAGGAGTTGTGCTGACAAGCTGCTTCAGTAGTAAATTTCGGGAAATTTCTAAGTTCAAAAGGGCATAACTCCCACAAAATTCAGGCGATGAAAATTTGCTGGTAATATGCACAACTACATATGGTGTCCTTACTACCTACCAAGTATCATGAAATTCTGTTCAGTAGTTTCAGAGGAGTTGCGCTGACAAGCTGCTTCAGTAGTAAATTTCGGGAAATTTCTAAGTTCAAAGGGGCATAACTCCCACAAAATTCAGGCGATGACAAATTTCCTGGTAATATGCACAACTACATGTGGTGTCCTTACTACCTACCAAGTATCATGAAATTCTGTTCAGTAGTTTCAGAGGAGTTGCGCTGACAAGCTGCTTCAGTAGTAAATTTCGGGAAATTTCTAAGTTCAAAGGGGCATAACTCCCACAAAATTCAGGCGATGAAAATTTCCTGGTAATATGCACAACTACATATGGTGTCCTTACTACCTACCAAGTATCATGAAATTCTGTTCAGTAGTTTCAGAGGAGTTGCGCTGACAAGCTGCTTCAGTAGTAAATTTCGGGAAATTTCTAAGTTCAAAGGGGCATAACTCCCACAAAATTCAGGCGATGAAAATTTGCTGGTAATATGCACAACTACATATGGTGTTCTTACTACCTACCAAGTATCATGAAATTCTGTTCAGTAGTTTCAGAGGAGTTGCGCTGACAAGCTGCTTCAGTAGTAAATTTCGGGAAATTTCTAAGTTCAAAGGGGCATAACTCCCACAAAATTCAGGCGATGACAATTTCCTGGTAATATGCACAACTACATATGGTGTCCTTACTACCTACCAAGTATCATGAAATTCTGTTCAGTAGTTTCAGAGGAGTTGCGCTGACAAGCTGCTTCAGTAGTAAATTTCGGGAAATTTCTAAGTTCAAAGGGGCATAACTCCCACAAAATTCAGGCGATGAAAATTTCCTGGTAATATGCACAACTACATATGGTGTCCTTACTACCTACCAAGTATCATGAAATTCTGTTCAGTAGTTTCAGAGGAGTTGCGCTGACAAGCTGCTTCAGTAGTAAATTTCGGGAAATTTCTAAGTTCAAAAGGGCATAACTCCCACAAAATTCAGGCAATGAAAATTTCCTGGTAATATGCACAACTACATATGGTGTCCTTACTACCTACCAAGTATCATGAAATTCTGTTCAGTAGTTTCAGAGGAGTTGCGCTGACAAGTTGCTTCAGTAGTAAATTTCGGGAAATTTCTAAGTTCAAAGGGGCATAACTCCCACAAAATTCAGGCGATGAAAATTTGCTGGTAATATGCACAACTACATATGGTGTCCTTACTACCTACCAAGTATCATGAAATTCTGTTCAGTAGTTTGAGATGAGTTGCGCTGACAAGCTGCTTCAGTAGTAAATTTCGGGAAATTTCTAAGTTCAAAAGGGCATAACTCCCACAAAATTCAGGCGATGAAAATTTCCTGGTAATATGCACAACTACATATGGTGTCCTTACTACCTACCAAGTATCATGAAATTCTGTTCAGTAGTTTCAGAGGAGTTGCGCTGACAAGCTGCTTCAGTAGTAAATTTCGGGAAATTTCTAAGTTCAAAGGGGCATAACTCCCACAAAATTCAGGCGATGACAAATTTCCTGGTAATATGCACAACTACATATGGTGTCCTTACTACCTACCAAGTATCATGAAATTCTGTTCAGTAGTTTCAGAGGAGTTGCGCTGACAAGCTGCTTCAGTAGTAAATTTCGGGAAATTTCTAAGTTCAAAGGGGCATAACTCCCACAAAATTCAGGCGATGAAAATTTCCTGGTAATATGCACAACTACATATGGTGTCCTTACTACCTACCAAGTATCATGAAATTCTGTTCAGTAGTTTCAGAGGAGTTGCGCTGACAAGCTGCTTCAGTAGTAAATTTCGGGAAATTTCTAAGTTCAAAGGGGCATAACTCCCACAAAATTCAGGCGATGAAAATTTCCTGGTAATATGCACAACTACATATGGTGTTCTTACTACCTACCAAGTATCATGAAATTCTGTTCAGTAGTTTCAGAGGAGTTGCGCTGACAAGCTGCTTCAGTAGTAAATTTCGGGAAATTTCTAAGTTCAAAGGGGCATAACTCCCACAAAATTCAGGCGATGACAATTTCCTGGTAATATGCACAACTACATATGGTGTCCTTACTACCTACCAAGTATCATGAAATTCTGTTCAGTAGTTTCAGAGGAGTTGCGCTGACAAGCTGCTTCAGTAGTAAATTTCGGGAAATTTCTAAGTTCAAAGGGGCATAACTCCCACAAAATTCAGGCGATGAAAATTTCCTGGTAATATGCACAACTACATATGGTGTCCTTACTACCTACCAAGTATCATGAAATTCTGTTCAGTAGTTTCAGAGGAGTTGCGCTGACAAGCTGCTTCAGTAGTAAATTTCGGGAAATTTCTAAGTTCAAAAGGGCATAACTCCCACAAAATTCAGGCAATGAAAATTTGCTGGTAATATGCACAACTACATATGGTGTCCTTACTACCTACCAAGTATCATGAAATTCTGTTCAGTAGTTTCAGAGGAGCTGCGCTGACAAGTTGCTTCAGTAGTAAATTTCGGGAAATTTCTAAGTTCAAAGGGGCATAACTCCCACAAAATTCAGGCGATGAAAATTTCCTGGTAATATGCACAACTACATATGGTGTCCTTACTACCTACCAAGTATCATGAAATTCTGTTCAGTAGTTTCAGAGGAGTTGCGCTGACAAGCTGCTTCAGTAGTAAATTTCGGGAAATTTCTAAGTTCAAAGGGGCATAACTCCCACAAAATTCAGGCGATGACAATTTCCTGGTAATATGCACAACTACATATGGTGTCCTTACTACCTACCAAGTATCATGAAATTCTGTTCAGTAGTTTCAGAGGAGTTGCGCTGACAAGCTGCTTCAGTAGTAAATTTCGGGAAATTTCTAAGTTCAAAGGGGCATAACTCCCACAAAATTCAGGCGATGAAAATTTCCTGGTAATATGCACAACTACATATGGTGTCCTTACTACCTACCAAGTATCATGAAATTCTGTTCAGTAGTTTCAGAGGAGTTGCGCTGACAAGCTGCTTCAGTAGTAAATTTCGGGAAATTTCTAAGTTCAAAAGGGCATAACTCCCACAAAATTCAGGCAATGAAAATTTGCTGGTAATATGCACAACTACATATGGTGTCCTTACTACCTACCAAGTATCATGAAATTCTGTTCAGTAGTTTCAGAGGAGCTGCGCTGACAAGTTGCTTCAGTAGTAAATTTCGGGAAATTTCTAAGTTCAAAGGGGCATAACTCCCACAAAATTCAGGCGATGAAAATTTCCTGGTAATATGCACAACTACATATGGTGTCCTTACTACCTACCAAGTATCATGAAATTCTGTTCAGTAGTTTCAGAGGAGTTGCGCTGACAAGCTGCTTCAGTAGTAAATTTCGGGAAATTTCTAAGTTCAAAGGGGCATAACTCCCACAAAATTCAGGCGATGAAAATTTCCCGGTAATATGTACAACTACATATGGTGTCCTTACTACCTACCAAGTTTCATGAAATTCTGTTCAGTAGTTTCAGAGGAGTTGCGCTAACAATCTGTGTGACGGACAGACGGACAGGACAAAAACAATTTGTCTCCCCACCAAAGTGGGGGGAGGGGAGAGACATAACAAGAAAAAAGGCATTACTGCACATTACAATTTTTTGCAAAAAATTCAAAGTGGCAGACACTTAAACGTAATTTGTTCAGTGACCTGTACTTCAGAACATTGCACTATGGTAAGAAAACACGTCCAAAATACTTCATGACTGATGTCAATCAAACATTGTATGTAATTTTCTGCAATATCATACGTAAAGCAACCCAGCATTTCTAACATTTTATTGGTATATGCCAAAAATACTAGTAAACAAAACAATTATTCAAGGATAGATCAATTGCAAAGTAAATATAAATTTCACTTGAAAAAGATTTGGACAAAAATATATAAACCAGGATTTTAATGAATTAAAAATATAATCAGATTAATTTGATTTAATAATATAATAACACGAATTAAAAATTAAATTATACATGTAATAGTGTTAAAATGCATGCTTACAAATCCGTTCTTAAAAAAAACTAGGTAAAACGTCAAATAATTTGTAAATCGTTGGACAAAATGGCACATTGAAGGATAATAAAACTCAATATTTTATTTTGTAACTAATTTCGTATCAAACGTATTTTCGTCCAAGATAAATGAATTGGTCTATGTAGTGCAGTTGCTAGTACATGGAATGTTACCAAACCAAGAAAGTTTAGCTGAATAAATATAAGGTATGTACATTAAAAATGTTTTGTTCTTTTATAATAATGGCCGATCATAGGATCAGTGTACTTTAATCTGCGTATTTTCACTTTAGTGCTAATTTTCAAAAATTGGAGGAAGGTGAGATTAATTGTATTCACTTTTTTGTGTTACAAAACTTTGGAATTAGCATGAAATTATATTTTGCATTATTTCCAAATTTTAAAATGACCTATTATTAATTTTATAGTCTTTGGTTTGACGCGATCGGGGCTTCAACACACGTTCTACCGCACATTTGTTTTAATTTTTTTTTTTATCTTTATTTTAAATATTTCATCTTATATGTACCATTACACCACCTCTTTGGATTTCCTTCTCACTGGGCTGCATTGTATTTAAATCATTCGAACAAGTAACGGGCACCCTTTCCGTATGGGCTTTCGCCAACTGGGGAGAATTAATTGAGTCTTATCATATACATTATACTCCGATCGATTGTTCCCAAAAGGGACGGGGATATTTTAAATATAAACAAACTAAAGGTTTCAATATCAGCAAACGTTCAAGAGAAGTCGAACAAACTACATGTAGATTGTTTATTTGGTAATACATGAGAGTGATTGTTGTTTAACGCAAACTCAGCATTTTGTCAGCTATATAATGGCGAGAGCACGTTAATTTTCAATGAGATGATGATGAGGTCCTCTATGTACTAGACCAGCACACATAGTTGGATTTTTTTATAGTGTTAACTCACTGAAACAACAGTTCGTGGATAAACATGCCACCCCACCCGGGCACACATTATCCCGATTCTCTTGCTCGGTCTCCTTAATGCTGCGTGTTTAGCGGAGAAGCAATTTTATTGTCTTTGATTTGACCCTATCGGGGTTCGAACTCACGATCTATCACACTCGACTCGTGGTAATACATGTACAAAGTTTTAGTCTGAATTGTTTGTTCCTAATTCACTATTACTATTTAGTACTATTAGCATCGAAACGAGCAAAGACGTTAGTTGACAAACAAAACAAGGTTTTCTTGAAGAAGCCTCAGGTAAGTAAGGAATCATATAAGTGAAATCTTTATCGACTAGTGTAATCTCACATTTTTCAAACCCAAAGTTCAATGTTAATATTGATCTTCTTTGTATTTTTGTAGGATGCAGTAAACCTACACAATGGGAGATGCAGCTCAGAATCTACCAACACTTCAAGATAAACGACTTACGTACATGTCAAAAGTTACTCGTAGATCAAGAAAATTAACTCAGATCTCCAATGATACACTCGCACGTAATACATCTGTATACACGAAATGTGTAAACAGGGAAAAACAGAGCTATGATTTTAGGTCCTGGCAACGCTCAAAGCCCTTTCGCGATTCTTTGATTCAAGCTCGTAGTACACAAAAATGTTTGAAGAAACATAAATTATGCGACTGTTTTGTAAATTCTCCGAAATTTAATTATGGAATGTACGGAGGTATACAACTTCGAAATCTCAGGCATGAAATAGAGGAAACCATTAAACAAGCACACCCTAGGATGCGACGACTGCGAGAAGTCAAGAAGTTACTGGATGATGGACGGAAAGATGGAAGACTTGTCAATTACGACAAGGTGAAAAAGACTTTGGATGAAATATTAAACAGGAGCTATCAGACAAGTGTGTTTGGTCTAACATGGAGTCCTACTGGATATGATTTCGATGATGGCAATTCTCGTATACGCTTACCACCCATTTCTGTCTCCAGGGAGAATACTAAGGAGTTTTTAAGACCGAAATCTAAAAGTGTTATGGAAAGAAGGTACAAGACTTTCACACTTGAGCCGTCCACTTCAAGATTTTAAAACAGTATTTTATAATACATTTATACATAAGTTTATTGTTTATTTATCAAAATGAAATTAAGTTGATATAATGATAACATTGTATGTATGTATGTGTATATACTACTAGTATTTCATTATTGCGATAAAAAGTGCAATAAATTTAATTTTGAGCCGCATGCACCAAACACTAATAAGTACCGTAAATCTCAACTAATATTGCAAGTTTCACATCGATTTCTCATCAATTAAATTGTTTCACACAACGTAAGTAATTTTAGCTGTGTCATGACCCTTAATCTTCTAAATCACATAGCATGTGACATGATGACATGTCACATATCTAACATGAGTTTTAGTAGCGAAGAAAGTCAAGGACTAGTCGTCGGTGAGCATAAAACTAGTTACTGGTAAAATACATTTGGATCCAGCTAATCTCGCTTGACCAAATAAGCATCAAAATGTTTCAAATGCGACTACTGTGAACGCATCAAATCACCCTTCAACATGACACTTGTGTATTGGATAAATTCAAGATAACACCGGGTTATATTAAGTTACTATGAAGTGATATACACAATAGTAAAGAATCGTATGTCACAGTTTGCGGAGAATAAGTCTTTGCACAGGGTGAACTCGATAACACGGTTGGCTGATGGCGAAAACTGTTTATTTGAAATGTTGTTAAATAAGGCAACCTACTTCTTTATTCTTACGATAAAATATATGTTATATAAAATTACATATGCTACTATATTGTCTTTCAAACATTTTGTCCTGTAATTTTGTTTGGACATATTATGTACTTGCCTTGTGAAATAGAAACTGCTAACTATTCAGTGTCAAATTTTGTTATTATTGATTAAATATTCACATACATTGAATTGTAATTTCACTATTTCAGTAATATTCCTAAGATCCAAACTCTAATATTCGATAACGTGATAGACAATAGTACATTTGATAATTTGACCATCCTTCCATATTATAACTGTCTTATGTTTCAGGGATGATCGTAATCTCTATATCATTTTACTTGTTATCACAATCTCAGCTACTAGAAGGTATTATATACTAGAAAGTACATTGTATTATAGTTCATTTACAATATAAATTGAACGTTTTCTATATGACGAAGGGACTCCAGGGTAAAGAAAAAGGACTTAATTTCTGTGACGCGGCATGTAACACAAAAACGGACGTCCGGACGTTACGCACGATGATGCGTCTTATACGGTAATGTCGGCGTTTTAATTAGCACGAAAATTAGTGTATCAAAAGTAACGTCGTTTAAATACATTTGATATATTTATCAATTTGTTTTTCTGTCTCAATTTGTGTGTGTGTGTCCCTGTTGCTATCTATTATTTTGGTTTTCCGGTTTTATTGATACGATAGAAGGTACGATCAAACGAACGAACGGACGAACGAATCGACGGACAGCTATATCTAATACTGTACCCCCGTCGCTTCGCGAGTGGATAGTATAACAATAATCAAGGAGTAGCTTTTATGGTAACATTTCTTTTATTCATTAAATACATTTTTTTTGTACATGTATCTAAAGATTGAAGAATGTCATGGTGTAACTCTTCCGGAACAGTAATATTAAATATTCCGGATAATTATGACAATTTTTTTATCAATTCGTAGGTGGAGTAGCTTCATACAAGTCTAAAATACGAAAATGCATATTTTGTGTCAACACATTTAAATAGAAATTTCATGTTCAGAGAAATATATATGAGATTTTTCATCATTGACGCAATATCGTGCGTAACGTCCATGTCCATTGGTTTTGTGGGACGAATCAAAACTCGTCCAAATGGCGCGACATGCATGAGTATATGGAGAATGTCTGGCCCCTTGCATGCAAAAGACAACTAACAGCATCTCCTATTGAAGTCTTAGGTGCGACCAATGGTGGCCATTTGCAACGCAAAAGTTTTCGCCCTGTTCAATATATATGTTTACAGCATGAAATGTCGTGTATGTACTTTCTTGTGAAATGTTCTGTTAATTTAAGTGATACAATTGTATAACATGTCCACAGTACTAGGAGTGTTTCAAGTTTGTCAGCGATTTGTGGCAGGTCGGTGGTTTTCTCCGGGTACTCGGGTTTTTTTCCACCAATAAAACTGACCGTCACGATATAGCTGAAATATTGTTGAAAGTGGCGTTAAACACCATAAACCAAACCTAGAAGTGTTTCAATGTTCGCTGGTGACAATTCGGTCAGTACTGAGTCGGACCATTTCTATATCACACACATCACCACCACATGGAATCCCGGGTATATAAACAGAACCTAGTATCTATGCATGTTGTGCGGGGATATTTGTCTGTCTCTTAGGTCGGGATAAACTATGAATGCCGAACAAGAGCGAGTTTGGACAGTCTGAAATGCTCCTTGCACGTAAAAGACAATACGCAGCAAATAATGAGAAATACTCTGACCCTGAACATTGCTGAAAAATTACTCATTTGACGTCAAGCAACCAGTAAATCAATTCATATACATGCAGGCGATTGTGACAAGGAATTATTTTCTGTTTACATATTTATTTTCAATGTCATTTCTTTCTCAATCTCTGTATCCTTTATCTAACGTATTCTTGTCCATATTCATACACTCTAATGAAAACTACTGGCCATTTAACTTGTTTTCAGTCCTGAAAGTTAAATGAAACGATTAGTAATTCGATTCAAATACTAGTACCTAATAATAATCTATATCTATTTTTAAATGCCATTTTGTAAATATTTTATTTACATACACATGTGACATACTATACCAGGATGGCTTGTAATCAGTGAAGATAACAATATTAATAATAACAAACGGATCAAGGTAACTTTTATTTTTTGTTGCATTGCCTAATCAGACGTGGCCACACCTGAAAAAAATAATCGGACAAAATACTCAGAAGGGGGAGAAAATTGCATACATTTTAAGCCTATACATGTAGTCATAATATCAATGTACGTGTAGTGGTTATGTGTATATTGAAAGAGACAGTGTGTAATTAAGGATTAGGACTTTGTCCATATACGTATACCCGAGTAATTATCCTTCGCACATGGAAGCCGAACATTTCAAAAAGGGGCCATGTTATTATTTTACAAATGATATTGAAAAACATTTACCAAACATAGATTTAGATAAACTGTGACCGATACATTTAGGTCATAGAAAGTATTAAATGTATAAACGTTAAATACCCATAAAAGGGTATTATTTACTAAACAATGGCACCCAACGTGTGTATTTCATGGAAGATTGTTTTAGTTACTAAATTAGAGTGAAATGAGAGCTTCTTAGACTTGCTAAAAGTTCCTTTCTTATTAATAATACCTTAAAAATACTGTCATTAAGGTTAAAATCTTGACTGACCACTTATAATTACTAACTGACTTTCATAGCAACAATTTATTTAAAAGGCTTATTAATAAGAAAGGGAGTCTAAGAGTTTCTGTATAACCACCTGTGTGCGTGTAACGCTTCTATGGAATTTTTCATTTTAGTGATGTCATTTTCCTCATTTGTCACATTAAGGAAGCTACAAATGTAGGGAGGACAACACCCACGTGGCCACACTCATATTTTGCTTTCGAATGTGTTAATAACAAATCACTAATCGGTTCAAAATTGATCTCTGAGGTCCATACAAACTCACATCGACCTCCTACGAACGACTGTTATTGTATATGTCATTCATAAATATCTAAAAACAAAACTTTGTGTACGAGACCTATAAATATACAAAATATATCTTGTTAAGCATACCGGGTATACAGATGACAGAGACGTCGACTTAAACAGTGAATTTCGTATGAATCTAAACATGTTTTCGTTAAATAAGGATACAAATTGATAATTGTCATATACATTGCCGAACAGTGTATAGATTATATTCTATAATTATAATAATGGTTTCCAATAGTTCTATTGGTTTAGATCATGTCAGGTGACATTCTGCTAATTATGATATTGTTTGATTAAAAAAACATCGTGTCTGGGTTTCGCATTCACCCCTACATTTTGGATTGTTGATTAAAATTTGTATTTTCTTCTTGTTTACTTTCACCGAAAACTATTACTGTCAGTATGCGTTTTTATTCTCTGAAGATTGGTTAATAGTTACGAAACAGGAAACCAACCATTTCCACCATAACTACATCTTACACAGTCACAAACTAGACTACATATCCTCTGTAAAATATCCTGATAGCACAGTACAATACAATTGAAATAGGACACACACATCATATAAAAAAGAAATAAAACACCAGGCTTTCTAACACGCAATCTAAAAGCATCAAACCAGAACAAAAAAAGCCATACATATCAATCACTTGTCTGTCCCAACTAGAAAACTCTTGCACAGTGTGGGACCATCATACTTCAGATTCAATAGCAAAAATGTAGATGACCTAAAGACGAAAATATGCTTGTAAACAGTAATGTATCAGACATGATAAGCCTACTTAACTGGGTATTACTATCAGATAGAAGACTACGATAAAGACTAGTAATGATGTACAAGATCACACATCTAGTTGCCAGACCATCTGAAACAATTCTAATCCCAGCTGAATAGTAAACAAGGAATACCCAGACATTCAGGGACATATGCAGCGAAAGACTAGAACAGATACCTTTTCTTCCCATATAAATTACCTCAATGGAACATATTTTCAGTGACTGTAGTAGTCAGCTACAATAGATACATTCAGAAAATTCTTGCGCCTGCTGTTATCTACACTTTCGGCAATAAATATGCATACAGTATATTTAATTATAATTTTCTGCATGTCAATCCATTCAACTGTACTTACTTTTGCTGTTTCTTCGCCAAACAAGCAGAATTAACGAGTATGAACAAATATTGGTTGTCTCTGAATCAGATGATAATGTGTTCGAGTGGAGCAACATGTCTACATGCGCACTGAACTAGCACTATAAAAATCCAACTACTGTATTTATATATAAACGTGTAGGTCTAATACAAAGTGAACACCATCGTCATCATCTCATTGAAATGTAAAACTCGCCATGATATAGCTGAAAAATTGTTCACTTGACGTTAAGCAACAATGGCTTATCCATTCCTTGGTAGAATATTTATCTTAAAAAGTTTACCCAAAATCACTGATACTACACGTTTAAAGTAAGATGATATCAAGATAAATGTGTTAGTTATCTTTTTCTCTCTCCTTAGAATTAAAAGCTTGGAACAATAATGACAGCTCATGCAGTTCACGATTACATCGCAGGAGCAGTTGGAGGTATGTACATATTTATAAAAAAAAAAAAGGGACAGGAAAAACCGCCATCAAGGGCGTATTGAGCAACATTAACGCAAAAACGCACACATCATTTGAACAACACTTGCTTCCCATTTTCTATCGATTGTTTACTAGTCGCCGCGTTGGAGATCTAAAACGCTCCGGTGTCGCACCATGGGTCAACATGAATGTATTGTAAATTGATAAATCAACGACTCCTCTACAAAATCGAGCAGACAAGACAAATAAATCTCTTCCACAGAGTTATCGGTCCTTACTGTGGGAGAGATTGAAGACAAGCATATGTGTTATGGAACGCTCCAGGTAGTTGTTATGGAACACTCCGGGTAGTTGTTATGGAACGCTCCTGGTAGTTGTTATGGAACGTTCCGGGTAGTTGTTATGGAACGCTCCGGGTAGTTGTTATGGAACGCTCCGGGTAGTTGTTATGGAACGCTCCGGGTAGTTGTTATGGAACGCTCCGGGTAGTTGTTATGGAAAGCTCCGGGTAGTTGTTATAGAACGCTCCGGGTAGTTGTTATGGAATGCTCCGGGTAGTTGTTATGGAACGCTCTGGGTAGTTGTTATGGAACGCTCCGGGTAGTTGTTATGGAACGCTCCGGGTAGTTGTTATGGAACGCTCCGGGTAGTTGTTATGGAACGCTCCGGGTAGTTGTTATGGAACGCTCCGGGTAGTTGTTATGGAATGCTCCGGGTAATTGTTATGGAACGCTCCGGGTAGTTGTTATGGAACGCTCCGGGTAGTTGTTATGGAACGCTCCGGTAGTTGTTATGGAACGCTCCGGGTAGTTGTTATGGAATGCTCCGGGTAGTTGTTATGGAACGCTCCGGGTAGTTGTT
The DNA here is from genome assembly GCA_963680875.1 of Bathymodiolus brooksi. Lineage (NCBI taxonomy): Eukaryota > Metazoa > Mollusca > Bivalvia > Mytilida > Modiolidae > Bathymodiolus > Bathymodiolus brooksi. Next base: position 64,979,651 of record OY804576.1, on the reverse strand, counting down.
ATGGAACGCTCCGGGTAGTTGTTATGGAACGCTCCGGGTAGTTGTTATGGAACGCTCCGGGTAGTTGTTATGGAACGCTCCGGGTAGTTGTTATGGAACGCTCCGGGTAGTTGTTATGGAACGCTCCGGGTAGTTGTTATGGAACGCTCCGGGTAGTTGTTATGGAACGCTCCGGGTAGTTGTTATGGAACGCTCCGGGTAGTTGTTATGGAACGCTCCGGGTAGTTGTTATGGAACGCTCCGGGTAGTTGTTATGGAACGCTCCGGGTAGTTGTTATGGAACGCTCCGGGTAGTTGTTATGGAACGCTCCGGGTAGTTGTTATGGAACGCTCCGGGTAGTTGTTATGGAACGCTCCGGGTAGTTTGTTATGGAACGCTCCGGGTAGTTGTTATGGAACGCTCCGGGTAGTTGTTATGGAACGCTCCGGGTAGTTGTTATGGAATGCTCCGGGTAGTTGTTATGGAACGCTCCGGGTAGTTGTTATGGAACGCTCCGGGTAGTTGTTATGGAATGCTCCGGGTAGTTGTTATGGAACGCTCCGGGTAGTTGTTATGGAACACTCCGGGTAGTTGTTATTGAACGCTCCGGGTAGTTGTTATGGAACACTCCGGGTAGTTGTTATGGAACGCTCCGGGTAGTTGTTATTGAACACTCCGGGTAGTTGTTATGGAATGCTCCGGGTAGTTGTTATGGAACGCTCCGGGTAGTTGTTATGGAACGCTCCGGGTAGTTGTTATGGAACGCTCCGGGTAGTTGTTATGGAACACTCCGGGTAGTTGTTATTGAACACTCTGGGTAGTTGTTATGGAACGCTCCCGGTAGTTGTTATTGAACACTCCGGGTAGTTGTTATTGAACACTCCGGGTAGTTGTTATTGAACGCTCCGGGTAGTTGTTATTGAACGCTCCGGGTAGTTGTTATGGAACGCTCCGGGTAGTTGTTATGGAACGCTCCGGGTAGTTGTTATTGAACATTCCGGGTAGTTGTTATGGAACACTCCGGGTAGTTGTTATGGAACGCTCCGGGTAGTTGTTATGGAACGCTCCGGGTAGTTGTTATGGAACGCTCCGGGTAGTTGTTATTGAACACTCCGGGTAGTTGTTATGGAACACTCCGGGTAGTTGTTATGGAACGCTCCGGGTAGTTGTTATGGAACACTCCGGGTAGTTGTTATGGAACACTACGGGTAGTTGTTATTGAACGCTCCGGGTAGTTGTTATGGAACGCTCCGGGTAGTTGTTATTGAACACTCCGGGTAGTTGTTATTGAACACTCTGGGTAGTTGTTATTGAACGCTCCGGGTAGTTGTTATTGAACGCTCCGGGTAGTTGTTATTGAACACTCCGGGTAGTTGTTATTGAACGCTCCGGGTAGTTGTTATGGAACACTCCGGGTAGTTGTTATGGAATGCTCCGGGTAGTTGTTATTGAACACTCCGGGTAGTTGTTATGGAATGCTCCAGGTAGTTGCTATGGAATGCTCCGGGTAGTTGTTATGGAACGCTCCGGGTAGTTGTTATGGAACGCTCTGGGTAGTTGTTATGGAACGCTCCGGGTAGTTGTTATGGAACACTCCGGGTAGTTGTTATTGAACACTCCGGGTAGTTGTTATGGAACGCTCCAGGTAGTTGTTATTGAACACTCCGGGTAGTTGTTATTGAACACTCCGGGTAGTTGTTATTGAACGCTCCGGGTAGTTGTTATTGAATGCTCCGGGTAGTTGTTATGGAACGCTCCGGGTAGTTGTTATGGAACGCTCCGGGTAGTTGTTATTGAACACTCCGGGTAGTTGTTATGGAACACTCCGGGTAGTTGTTATGGAACGCTCCGGGTAGTTGTTATGGAACGCTCCGGGTAGTTGTTATGGAATGCTCCGGGTAGTTGTTATGGAACACTCCGGGTAGTTGTTATGGAACGCTCCGGGTAGTTGTTATGGAACACTCCGGGTAGTTGTTATTGAACACTCCGGGTAGTTGTTATTGAACACTCCGGGTAGTTGTTATTGAACACTCCGGGTAGTTGTTATTGAACACTCCGGGTAGTTGTACATGTATTAAACACCATAACCACAATGCCAAAAGTGGACATTTTTAACTTTTATCCTGTCACGGGAAATACCAGCTTATAACAAGCCATCTTTTTTTTTATTAAATGAACTGTGATATCCATATTATACCGTCTTAAACGTCAACACTTTGTGGAAAGATATTTTTAGATTTTAACGACTGTAAATAGATAGTGAGGGCATTACCCAAACTGTTGTTATCAGTTTTAATCTGTGCACATACATACGCGTTTGGTGGAGGATAAATCACTGTATATAAATTTAGAGTACTAGTTCTACATACAGAGGTCCCTGTATGGTTCCCCTCATGACAGAGGGGGTGAAGATCCGGAGGTAAGGTAAGGTAATGCAGCCAATAAGTGAAAATCCACTACTACATTTAATAACATTTGAATTGGTTAATAAAAGCAATGTAATTCACATAAAGATTGGATTATCAGTTTCAAGTAAATTCTAAACAAACAAATATTTGCATTTCAGGAGCTGCTGGGCTTATACTAGGACACCCTTTTGATACAACAAAGGTAAAAAAAAATACCTAAAACTACAACATGGTGTGAAATACTATGCCTATTGAAAAGGACTCATTTTATATGAATGACTATAAATTGGAAAAATAGGCAAAATAGGATAAAATATACAAAAACATGTACCAAAATTCGAAAGTACATACATGTATGTTTTTGAGATGAAAATATATGGATGTTCATTGTTTAACCAAATTTTCATTACTTAAAAGAATTGACAAGCACGCTACTTTATAATTGAATTTAAATAAGGACATTGCCCCATGTATTGAATTACTAATCCTAGATTGAACTAAGTAGAATTGAAAACTCTTACAAATGTTTATTAGACCGGAAATGGCAACTCATTAATCTTGAGGACAAGTAGGCAGTTGGTAAACCTGTTTGTTGTGTCGTGTATTTTGCTACCTGGAACTGTCAGCTATTACCACAGTGCCCTTTTAGTGACATATAAGAAATTTTAGTATAAATTGCATGAAGTAACTTCCATATTGTGAGATGTCCAATCTATAAGATAGCTGTTAACGAAACTAAAGTGGCGATTTTGATAGGCATAAATCCCTTCACTACAATGACTGGTCGACATGTATCTCAAGTGAAGGGTTAACCACGTTATGGTGGCAACTTTGAAACTTTTGAAGTGATGACCAACTTAACCACTAGGAACATTGGTACAGTAGCTTCCTTGTTAGCAGCAACCCCCTATCAAGAAAATCATGATAGAAACCACAAGTTCTGGAATGTCTATCAACTGAGAGATATATTCTCTTTATGCTGGTGCTGTTGGAATGTTGCTACATAGAGATGGAAAGTTCAGAATGGGGAAATTGAAATCATACCTTTTGTTGTAAACTCTCTATGTTAACTGCCACTTCTAACTGTAGGTCAAGGTATGAAGCAGACCTAGCAATTTCCGTAGTGTCCTTTACTAATGCTTGGTGGTCTTTTGGGGGGTGGGGGGTGGTTATATTAGCTCTTTACCTTTAGCTAAATTTTGATTCATTGGGTTCAACTTAAGCAAAAGCACATATGTTGTCTGGTAAATGTCGTAGGATGATAGTATTTTTTTGTTCATATTTTAATGACGGTAGACATTTCAGATTTCACAAAATACCTCTTTTAAGTTTAATAGCCATGTCAATTACAACAAATTCAATTTGGTAATGACAGCTTTGTCCCATTAAGGGCATGGATGTGCACTTACTTAAATTCCAAAGGGGATATCACCAAGGGGCAATAGGCCATTTTTCTTTCTAATTTTATCTATTAGAAAAGCATTAATAGTTTATTGTCAAATCAACTAATATAAAACAAACAAACAAAACTGTACAAACTTCAGAGAAGCCCCTCTAATATATATTTGTATGTTTGACAATTCAATTTAACTTATACATACATACATTGCATTTTCATCAGCCAATTAATTTCAGTTAATATATGGAGAACATAGCTACAGTAATAATTTTGACAGTGAATTATCACATATCAAAGAACAATACCAGTCAGCAAACTTTAGTATAATAATGGTTCAATTGTTTCAGAGAAGATAGTTTTAATATGATATTGTAAAGTGATGATTTGCATAAAAATGACAAAAATAGAAGTTACAGAAAAACAGGGGGAATATATTTTTTGAATGAAACAAGTGCCTGTGCAGAAAATCTGTATTTTTTTTTCTATTTTGCATTTAAATTTCACACACACTACATTTTTAAATTCACTGTTAAAATTTAAATACAAAAGTGGGTGGCAAGGTATCATAAAACAACAGTATATCACATAATAATATTTATGAAATTTAGATATTTCAGTGAAGAACAGACAAGATACTCATAATGATTACACTAGCTCTTTGGTCAAAAGTGATCATAAAATGATGAAGTGTAACTCTCAATATTTTGTTTTCTTAAGAAAAATACTGATGAGACATAAATGAAAAAGAAAATCAAATAGTGATATACTGGTACACTTGAAAAATATTGAAAGTCCTGAAATCATAATCAGTAATAATATTTTTTAGTTTATAACAATTTTATTTGCTCATAGAGACAAAAAGGATAAGACACAAGTTTTACCAACTTATGAAGTCTTCTCCATGAAATTACATAACAAATATAACACATATACATATGAAAAAGAGCATGCACATTAATGAAAGTATACCAGTAACAATTACACATGTAAAAGAGAACAGAAAAACAGTGGAAAAAAGAAGTTTTGTGTGGACACGATGATCATGCTAGATATATTTATAAGTTTATACAATGAGGAATCGCTTAGATCTTCTAATAAACTTGTAAACTTCTTTAAAAAAATAAAATAAACAGTTATCTTCATAAGTTAGATGTTGGTTACCTGTAGTTAGTAAAGCAAGATCGATTTCCATTCTAAATCGATTTACACAAATTAACAGATCCCTCCTAATATCGGTGTATTTACTACATTCAAAGAAGAAATGAAACGCATCTTCACGAGGAACACCACAAGCACAATTTGGACTAGATACTATATTTGATTTAAATAAATCGTTGTTCAAGAAAGAAGCTGAACATCGAAGTTTCATTATTGAATAATATCGGTTAATATCACATTTAACTTCCGTGGACCATACATGAAATGTGTGGGAACAATATTTATTTCATTTGCATTGTTTAAGTAACGCACTTTTGAATTTTAATGGTGTGACAAGATTACGGACAGAGTTCTCAAGTTTATTCCATTCTCTAACAGAAGAAGGAATGAATGACGAATTCGTCGAAGAAAGTCTACAAAAAGGGACTATTAGATCGCTGCCATTACGTAATGGGTAGATTGTTGTACTTTGAATAGGGGGGGGGGGGGATTAAATCATGCAGATATTGCCGTGCAAGACCGTTGTATATCTTATAAAACAATTGAAGTTTTCTTCTATGTAATGGTTCACAGCCAGTCTCGAAATATAAAGAATCAGTCTTTGTCAATATGGGCAATCCAGTTACAATTCTGGCAGCTTCTAACTGTAATTTTTCTAATTTATTTTTGACTACAGGTTCAACAACAAACACAGCTCCATGGAAACAAATATAAAGGACTTTTAGATGCAATTAAAAATATCAGTCAACAAAGTTTGGTAAGTTGTAAACAAATGTGTACAAGCTGACTACACTTGAACAACCAAATCAGCAGCTTATGAAGATCAAGGTTATCTGATCACATAGTTCTATCTTCCCATTTTTGATAACACACTTAACAGTTTTGTTTTCTGTTCAAACTACATAAACATTTCTATAGAGCTTCATAAACAGCTGATCTAAAATAAAGAACTGTGCTTAATGAGAACAGTCAAAGAAGTTGAAGAATTATTTTATTTGTTATTCATACATAATACAATGAAGGGAAATATTGATAAAAGATAAGTAACAGTACTGGTAACTTTCAAATGGTCTATTTTCACCAAATATTTGTTTTCATGAAGAAGAGTTTGAAGTTACCAAAGGGGTAATCAGAATCTGTATATCTAAGATATCAAAGGGGTAATCAGAATCTGTATATCTAAGATATCAAAGGGGTAATCAGAATCTGTATATCTAAGATATCAAAGGGGTAATCAGAATCTGTATATCTAAGATATCAAAGGGGTAATCAGAATCTGTATATCTAAGATATCAAAGGGGTAATCAGAATCTGTATATCTAAGATATCAAAGGGGTAATCAGAATCTGTATATCAAAGATATCAAAGGGGTAATCAGAATCCGTAAATCTAAGATATCAAAGGGGTAATCAGAATCCGTAAATCGAAGGATAGACAACAGAATGGCCAAAAGAAAAAGTACAAAAGGACAAACAACGATCTACCAAACACTACACATAAAACTAAAGATCAAGTTACACGAACCCCAATAAAAACCAGGGGTGAACTCAGGTTCGCTGGAAGGGTAAGCAGTTCAAACACCGTATACATTTAAACTTGAAGAAAGTAGAATTCTGAAATTATTTTTTAAGTGCTAAAAAATATATAAGAAAACATGCAATGTACTCGTGGATATACATGTTGAAGTGCTTTATGAAACATATGAATTAACTTTCTTTATCAAAATTTTAATTAATAGAATTTCCTTTTCTTTTCAGTCTAAGGGATTCTTTCGTGGACTTTCCTACCCATTAATTTCCTATGGTATTGTCAACTCTTTATTTTTTGGTGTCTACGGCAATTCCCTAAAGTGGTTAGATAGAGATAGATCTGACAAGAAATCCTCTTGTTTAAATATCTACCTAGCAGGCTGTCTAGGGGGAACAGCACAACTTGTAGCACTGGTTCCTGTCGATCTAGTCAAAGTAGTCTTACAGTCACAGATTCCACATTCAACTACTAAAGGTATATTTTTGTAATTATAAAGACAAGTTCAAGATAAAGAAATAATAAAAATACATGTAGATGATTGATTAGTGTTTAATGCCAACTTTAGCAATATTTCAGCTATATCATGGCGTGAACAAAGGAGTGAGTATGTATGATAAGGGTAGATTTTGGCCCAATCTCAGAAACTGTTTATATAGATATAATATTAAACAAAATCATTGAAAGGTAAGAAAAATATATTTTTTTATGATTTCACTTTGTTCTTTGTTGCTTAGCAACGTAAATGGAGGAGGGTTCAATTAATCATTGGAAATTCAAATATGGTGGTTTTATTTTACATATCTTGCATAGTCTTTTCGACAAAATGTTATATTCTGTGTATGTACACTCTAAAAATAATATTCCAATTCTCTATGGTAGCATATATTATTATTGTGTAGTTTTGTCACCCTAGCAACGGTTTTGTAAACATTAAATTAGCCTATATTATTGCAATTAATGGTTGAATTTTGACATCTACGATCCTTTGACTTGATATTTGATTAAGCGGTACATTTTTGTCAAGCTATACACACTACAAAATGTCATTTCATATTTAAAAAATACATTTTGATATTTTTATTCATAGTTATGCCCCGTCCATAGCAACAGGTTTCCCTATGCACAGTATTTTCCTGTAGATCTCGTGGACCTTTTATTTAATCAAGAAAAAAATTTCTACAACAGCACCTTAGCAGATCTAGAGACATCTTATCATTTACTAACCAGTATATATTATAAGAATTCCTTAAACCTTACAATGTCCCTAGTAACCAAATATTATCCCTAGCAACCGCAGAAACTCGTCAATGCTGAGCTCTGTAAATTGCTTTTTTAAAATCTTTTTATAACCGAATGTTGATCTTTTTATTTTTTAAATCATGAGAGGAAATTATTCTCAGTAATTAGAATGTCAAAGGAACCAAGTCAACTGCATAACATGGTTGTAAAGCAGCGTTACAGCGGCAGCAAATGGACAGGAGAGGATATAATCCATGTTGAATAATTAAGAAATAAATCATGGAAGCCAGAATGTGTTGGGAGTTTTAACATGGATTGGCGGATATTATACGTTATTAGTCTCGAGATGTTATATATCCCGTTTTAAAGGGCAGTGGTTTTGTTAAAACCACTGCCCTTTAAAACGGGATAAAGGGCAGTGGTTTTGTTAAAACCACTGCCCTTTAAAACGGGATATATAACCTCTAGAGACTGATAACATTTTTATCTGAATGTTCCAACATTAATAAGTATGTCCTTATTATAGGAAAAACATAAATACGTGTATCTTTGGACAAAGATCACAGAGAGCGATTACTGATTTTCTGTCATCTTGTGAAATGTGTGTCATCTGCTGTGCACAATGTAAATGGACAGCACATAGGTGAGAGAGATTATTGATTTTCTGTCACCGCACGCGGCTTCCCTGAAATTTTAAAAGTACCTTTTTAGCCAATCAAAATTCTACTTGCCACGAGAACATCAGATAATAGTATTTTATCCCCAGCCAGAAGCGAGGGATAACATTTACTAATATCCGCCAATCCATGTTAAAACTCAAAACACATTCTGGCTTCCATGATTTATTTCGATTCTGATATGTCTAAGAGTACAAATACGGTAGTATACTTTGATTGGAAGACGGTAATTTATATTTACGGTATCTTCAAACTTTTTTTGTTGAGAAAAGTAAAAAGTGATAGATTATATAAATAGAATGCTTGGTAATACTGTATTATCGGTCATGGCCCATTAAAGTAAAATCATACCACTAAAATTCCAAGTAATACTACACATTTAGCGCTGACTCATAAACGATAGACTCTTAGTAAGGATAACAAAAGGACCATTATAAACAAAACACCGAATATGTAAATCAAACCTGACATTCGTGTATTATGTTAAAACATGCAAGTTATATCGTTATATGTACTGTATTAGATGAATTATGAATTATCAAATATATTGTTTGTTTTTCCATACTTTATTGAAATAAGTAAGAATAAAATATTGATCTCACGATGTTGTTATCGGCAGTCATGTGTACTAAACCATTACGTCACCGCAACGTTAATATTAAGCTATATATAAATCAAATTTACGTTAATACAATTATTCATCGGGAATTCACTTTGCGAAAGAGCTAAATAAAATATATTTGTTAAAGAAAAAAAAATAAAGAGTAAAGGGACTACTAAAAATAGAAAAAATCCGATGTGTTTACATGTCCAATGAATTAATTTCTAAGATAATCTGACGTACTACTTTTCTTTTTGGTTGCTTGTTTTGTTTTCTGTACTTTTTAAGAATTGTGGGGATAATATTAAAGTATACTTTAGTATAGTAACACATGAAATTCCACTGAGGGTTAGAAAAAAAACACGTCGGACTAAATGCACAATCAGGTCGGCAGTAAATCACCTCCAAAATTTATTTAAAGTCAAAACTGTTTGATAAAAATTGTTCAAGTTTTACTCCCGTAGCAAAACAACTACGATAACCAACTTTATTTTGGATGAGATTAAAAGGTCGATTTCTATTTCTGTCTATTACGGATGAAAACGGTCAATAAAAAATGGCCGCTGACGAGAAATCGACCTTAACATTATATTTTGATTGCAGATTTCATACTCTCCACACTCGGGTACCAACACAAAAAGTAAATGAGATATTTGTTTATGTATATTAAACATCATACTAGAATATGCCGTTGGTACCTGCTTGTGGTTATACTGAAAATTTACATTAAATACACATTTCTTGTTAGATTTCCTGTTACCTATCTTGAATCTTCATCCACTGCCTGGATAACCGTTGTTGCCAACGTATACACCACAGAATCCAGAATCATAAATGTCTGGTATGGTGTGCCCCTATCACTTATCCCTAACTTATCTCTAAAATATCCCTATCTAGTTTAAAAAAAAACGGGATTAAAAGTATCTATTTCTATATACACGGGTCATAAAAGAGTCAGTTGTATTGATAAAAGGTAAAAAGAACCTCTTCTAGTGTGCCGCTGGATGAAACGTTATTAATATATACACTGTCCATTAAAATTTCATTCTAAAACCGTTTAAAATATCCTGGCATATCCAATTAAAATTTCTAAAAAGAAAAAGTTGTTCGTTACGATATTCAGCAAGCTTTCACCCTGCTAAATCTTATATATATATATGTATATGCCTAATCTACTTCTGTCTGCTCTCTAACGGTGTCGATATCTTATTAATTCTCTGGTTTGTTAGATCCTATTACGATACCGTAGTTATTTTGTGTAATCGTTGCAGGTACAGTTTATAACATAAACCTCTGGATAAGGTTTCCAAATAGCTCCTTTCCTTTAGTGGTATAAAGTCAAATTTTGTACAGTCAATTAGTAGCTGTAGCATATTTTGATCCTCCAGTAGGTCTGTGACATAAGGTGTCAGATTCTCATTTGTTTCCAGATATGATAGAATTTTATCCATGAATGGTTTTCTAACTTCCTGTAGGCTTGCACATTGCAGTATGAAATGAGCCGCGTTTTCAGTCTCCTGTTTGCATATTGGACAAAGGGAGCTGACTTCACCTTTCCTTGCGAATTTTGCTTTGTGTTCCTGTAAAGTAAGCGTTCCTGTGGCTAGTTTCGCCTTGACCGCTGCCATTGTCACGGCGAATGGTTCAGTTCCACAGCTTGACCAGATATTATGGCAATGTCCGTATCTAGCTTCTGTCAAGTGTAGAAATTTCAGTGAACTTTTGTTTTCTGCATCTTTCACCATTTGATTGATATAGTATTCATTTATTGTGGTGCCAACAGATCTATTCCATGAAGATTTTGTAGGTGGATTAACTATCAAATCATGGGGCGAGTTCAGACTGTACTTTTCCGAGATTTCGTCCAATTTTGAGAACCAGCTGTCCGAATTCTGACCTTTCATAGCTAGCTACCTTAGAGCTATATCTTTTTCAATAGAGTTGTCTTTTCTTATAATATTGCCGAAAGTTTTTTAAATTCTTTTGTGTAATTCTCCAACCACTGGTATACGGCCCATCATTAAGTATGTTGCCTCATTAGCTGTTCTTTCTGGAAGGTTTTGAACTTGCTTTAGTAGTTTTTTGAAGTAAATTTCCAGTTTTTGTATTTCATTATGTCTTAAGGTCGTGATTTCCAGACCGTATAGAAGTCTTGGCATGACATATATTTGGATAATGTGTATAGCTACTTTAGGGTTCACCCCATTCAGTCCGTGTAGTCCTGCTCCCATTAAGGCAAATACTGTCCTTCTTGCAGTTGTTATACGAGTTTGGACTAGTTCTTTTCGGTTGTTGCCAGTTGAAATCCTTTCAATACCTAGATGTGTAGCTTTATTTGCTACTGACATTTCCTTATTATTTAGATACCACTTATGTTCTTTCGTACAGTTGAATGTTAGTATTAAAGACTTTTGCTCACTTATGAGATACCTTTTTGAATTAGCATGACTTGTTTGTATGTCAAGCATGGACTGTAGTTCATATGGGTCGTTTGATATTTAAGGTGACATCATCTGCTACAGTTGGAGTTCCGCAGTAGTGTATTCCTAGATAGGCACCTAATTGGTTTCTTTCTAAAGTGTCTAGTAGCGGATTTATGAATATTTTATAGGCTGTTGGTGACCATATTCCGCCTTGTCGTACTCCTTGTAATTCGTTGATTGAGTCTGAAAGATTTTGTTTCCATCTAACCTTTGATGCGACGTTTTCGTACCAGTGTTTGAAGAAAAGCCAGTTATCGCCTGTTATGCCAAAGGTGTACAAGTCGCGAAACAATCCAGTGTGCCAAACCAGATCAAAGGCTTTACGAGCATCCATAAATGCCACGTATAAAGGGGACTTGTTGCTTTTTGCCTCCGCAATAAGTTCTGATAAAATGAGGGCAGCAATTATGGGCATTTCTCCTTGTGTGAATCCTTTCTGTAGTTTATTTTGTTGTTCAGTTATGGCATTACTGTTTCTAGTTAGATGGATTTTTTCTATAACTTTACCAATTGGATTTGTTATTGTGATTTTCCTATAGGAATTGGGATCATGTGCAGGTTTCCCTTTTTTTAATATTGGACAGGCTATGCCCGATTTCAGTGTTTTTGGTATTTGAAGATTTTCAAAAATCCAGTTAACCAAGACAGTCAGATATTATAGAAGTTTTCTTCCACCATATTTTAGATGTTCTGCGGAGATATGTCTTTCGTCCGGTGATTTCCCGTTCTTCAAGGATTTAACAGTGGTTGCAATCTCGTCTATAGAGACTTTCTTTAGGGTTTCCTGTCTATCATTTGTATAGAGATTATATAAGTTTTTGACATCGTTTTCGGCTTGTTGTAGAAAAGCCTTATCAAATTCGGGCATGCTGGTTGGCGTCGCTAGGTCTTTGAAGTAGTCAGCCCATCCAAGTAGTATCTCGTCATCATTCGAGACCTGTACATTTTTAAAATTTATGATTGAGCCTGAGATACTTTTTGTGTCCCGTTGTTTGCGTATTAAAGAGTAGAAGCCGTTGTTATTGTTTTGTTGCAATTCCATTATTTCCTCATATCGATTGTATCTCAATTGTGCTTCGTGTTGTCTCTGCATAGATCGTAGTGTTTTCCTGCATTGTTTCATGTCTTGGTAAGTTGGATTGTCTGGATCCCTAGGTCTGTTTGCAGCTTTCCATTTTGCAAATTGGTTCTTGCTACGTTTCATAGCCTTATGTATTTCTGGTGTCCATTTATGCTTTCTGTTAGGTCTTCGTTTTGGGTTGTTGCTTTTAGGCTTTTGCTGTTGTTCAGTGCAGCTATATAAGATATCATGTAGTTCGTTTACTACTTTGTCAATGTTACATTTTGTTATCGGTTGGTTTATTTCTTGCAAAGTTGTTAATTTTGCCTCTACATTGTTTGTATATTCTTGTTTATCGATCTCATTCCATTTAATCCTCTTGGTATAATATATTCCTGGATTTTGGGTTTTGCCCTCCAAATAACATGAGAATCGCACCAGTATTGGGTCATTAGTTGAGGTGTTTAATGCTTCTCTTTCAAAGTTGACATACTCATTGATCATTGATGTGGATTCTAGGACGTAGTCAATCTGAGAAGTGTCTTTTCCGTTAAAATGGAAAAATGTAGCCGAGTTTGTGCATTTTGGTGGTACTTTCATATCAATTTCATTTAGAAAGCATTTAAATTGACGATCTTGGGCAGAGTCTCTGCGCAGCGATGCATTCATGTCTCCACCTAATAAAATATTCGTTTTGTTCTTGTACTTTTCTATAATTTCTGATAATTCGTCCAAAGTTTCTTGAAATAGGTCTGTGTTGCTATTTCCTCTGCATGGAAGGTAGACGCATAAAATTAATATTGGTGGAGTAGTGTTCAGTCTTATCCCAACAATTCTGTTTCCGCCATCTGGTATTGGTTCAATCAAGTGTTCGTACTTATTGTGAATACAGATTGCTACACCGCCATGCCCTCTGTGGCGCATTATTGGATCCTGAACTATGCAGTCATCAAAACACTTGGTTAAACATACGTAATCTGGTAGGAAGTCATCGAGCTTGTGCTTTTCGAATGTGTGTAGCCAATGTTCTTGTAAAAGAAGGATATCGGCCCTGTTTGCTAAAGTTTGGAGATATACCTGATTGCCGTGAAATCCCTCTATATTAATTGTGACCAAAGTTAATGTTTCTGTGGATAGTTGAGTTTTGAATTTATCATTTCCTGTACTTTGAGGTTTAGTTGGGTCTAACTCCCTGTCAGTTACGTTTTGTTTAGTTGGGGTAGCAGTATCCGTATTTTGATCGTTTACTGTCGGGAGAGAGATGGTATGATAGGTGGTGCTCCTGTCAGGTGTTTGTCCCGAATTTTTGGTGGCCGGGGATGCAATAAAAAATTATCCGAATTGTCTCCTGTATTCAAGAATGTTTCGTCGTTTCTTGTAGGTTGTAGAAAATCGTCCATTTGGTCGCAAAGAGTGTGGTCTCTATTATGTGTTATGTTTGGCATCCTCAGAGACGGATTTGCGTTGTTCATATATTCGTTTTTTCGTTTCCTTTGGTTGTAATATCGAGGCATTGGTGCTTGCCTGCGGCCCTGAGGTGGCTGAGATTTCATCATTAGCAACTCTGTATTATTTCTATGTACATCGAGTTCCAATTGTCTAAGTTTTTGTTCTAAGAACCACACCTTCATGTCCGCTGCTTCATTTCTGTAAGCATTCTGGTTTTGTGGGTATTGTACATGAGGATATTCTTGTTGTGGCTTAGCATTATTTCGTTGTAATTCCATTTCTAGTTGTTCTATTCTCTGTGTGGCTATCATATTTGATCTTTGCAACTCTCTGTTTTTCCCCTCTAATGTTATCGAGTATGATCTATTCGTGGATAACTGCTTTTTGAGGTGAGTGACTTCTGTTTCCAACTTGGTAGTTTGATTTTCCTTAATAATTAATAGTCTTTCTTTTTCTGACAGAGAGGTCTGTAGTATATCTGTCTCATTCTGTAAATTTTCAATGATAGCCTTTTCCGACATTTTTGTGTTCTGCGTTATACCGGTTTGTGTGGGTTGATATGGTTGTTTTGGTCGAGTTACTCTGTTAGGTGACAGTACTCTATCCCGATTAACAGTGGGTGTCTTAATTGACTGTGAACTAGGCTGGGTAGTTTGCTTTTCTACTTGTTGTGGCCTAGACAGAATATGTTGTGCTCGAAAGTGTGGAGTAGGACGATCAGTTTTATTGTTATTAGTATCCCCCTTTTGACTGCTATGATAACTAATTGACTGGATTGCTCCTTCTTTGCCAATCATGGTATCGTGCTGATAATTACACAAAATACAGATATAGTTTGTACCGGGGTCGTCTAGTTTTGTCTCTTCTTCTGGTGTTATATTTTCACATTCGTAATGGAGCCATGAATTACAGATATCACATGCTACCGAAGTAGGTTTGTCGTCACAGGGTCTCGAACATATTGGACATACTGGATAATCAGTTTCTGGATTGTCTGTACTGTCTATTAAGGATGGTGATATATTATTCTCACTTATTGATTCTATTTGTCTTGTTTCCGTATTGGGCATAGTGGCTGTTTTCCCAGATTCCATGTCTTTATTTCCTGCGTTTGTAAGATATTGCCCGCAGTATTCTCTAATTTTACTGTTAATGTCCTTAAATTTATCATTATGATCCAGAATTGAGAGTATGTTCACTAGGTATTGATTAACAAAGTCAAGGATATGGTGATGGTTCCCATTAAGCAAAATTTTAGATGTCGAATTGTAGAGGTTAAGTACAAACAGTTTGCTACTGTTTTGGTATACAGATACTGATTCTGAGACTACTGCTTCATGTTTGTCTGTAGTTTGGGTAGTTTTTAGTATCAGGTTTTGGCTCTTTAGGTAGTTCATTGTGACTATCTTAAACTCTTCATACGCCGCAGCTGAGAATGTTAGCACTATTCCACCCATGGTAAGTTTGACGACAACAGATAGTGGTCTTTCAGCGGCCTCAATTTTCTGTTTGATAGCCTTTGACCTGTTAAGTTCGTAATCAACTTTGTGATTATCAGTATGTATTGTGGTGGTCTGCCTTTTTGTTTTTGTCAGCGAAATTGTTTTTGCAGGAGTGAAGGGGGTACGAGTCGCCCTTTGTCTTACACTACGTCTTATCGCTATGACTCTTTCCATGGTTGGATGAATTTGGAGTTCAGCTAAGCTGTGACCCTGCTAAATTCCTTTTCGCAGGTATTTGCTATGTGACGACGGAAAATTTTGTAAATTCGGCAAGCTATGACCCTGCTAAATTTATTCAGAATGAAATGATTTGAAAACGGCGGAATAAATAGATTCGTATTTCAGCAAGCTATGACCCTGCTAAATTGATTCGGAACGGAATGGTTTGAGAAAATTCGTATTTCAGCAAGCTATGACTCTGCTAAATTCTTATTTGTAGAGACTTCTATGTGTCGGGTGTAGAGAATTGATATTCAGCAGGCTATGATCCTGCTAAATTGATTCAGAATGGAATGATTTGAAAACGGCGGAATAAATAAATTCGTATTTCAGCAAGCTATGACCCTGCTAAGTTCTTATTTGTAGAGACTTCTATGTGTCGGGTGTAGAAAATTGATATTCAGCAAGCTTTGACCCTGCTAAATTGATTCAGATCTGAAAGCACCGGAATAAATAAGTTCGTATTTCAACAAGCTATGACCCTGCTAAATTGTTATTTGTATAGACTTCTATGTGTCGGGTGTAGAAAATTGATATTCAGCAAGCTTTGACCCTGCTAAATTGATTCAGAATGGAATTATCTGAAAGGACCGGGATAAATAAGTTCGTATTTCAGCAAGCTATAACACTGCTAGATTGTTATTTGTAGAGACTTCTATGTGTCGGGTCTAGAAAATTGATATTCAGCAAGCTTTGACCCTGCTAAATTGATTCAGAGCGGAATGATTTTGAAAACGGCGGAATAAATAAATTCGTATTTCAGCAAGCTATGATCCTGCTAAATTTGATTCGATTTAATAGCATAGCAGTGCAATTTTGTTGCATATACGACGTAGCCAGAGCTTTGAGAGTAGTTCGCTTGGATGCACACCATCTATTAGTAGTGGGTAGTTGATGTAGTACTGGATTTTTCTGTTCTTCCCTTTACTGCCTTTACTGCCCTTAGTTTTGTGTAGTATGTCTTTGGTGAAGTTAGGCGACATATATATAAATTGGACTGTGTTTTTTGCTTTTGGACAGCATGAAAGATTTATATCTTGAACTAGGCTGTTAAACAGTTTCAATTGTTTTTCAAGTTTTTCGTTCTGATTATGAAAAATTTCAGGATGTTTATGGCCCTTGTCTTTGTTGTGTCTTATGATCGAGACAGGGGGACATTCCAGGAGGATGACTCGAGAATATTTATATCTTGTTTCTATTTGTCTCTTATATTTTAGTAGGCAGTCAATTAATTTCTGTATCCTAGTCTTGTAGTTCAGTGTAGTATATCGAAGGGTAATTAATTTTGTGGTGTGAGATTTTATGGTGAAGTCACAAGAGCCTAGCCACAGGAATATGATTGCTTTATCTTGGTATTGTAGCAGATTCTTTAATATAGACCAGATGAATTCTGCTGTTTCAGGTGTTTCGATTTTTATACTAGGTTTGGATGCAATTTGGAAGTCCAGGAAGGATTCTGTTGAGATTTGTTCTGAAATGTACTTTCCTTTGCTGTCTGTGAGAAGTATGGCGGACTTTTTTCTAGTTCTATTTCTCACTGGTCCGAGATTGATATCAAAAATGCGTTTTCTAATTTTTGACTCTGTCATTGACGAGATTCGAGAGCAGACACGTGTAAAACGGTGGGACAATATTTTTGAAGACCAGAAATACGGTAGATAAAACAATTAAAATGTCCAATAAAACAATATAAAAAGATATAAAATGAGACAATATAAAATGAAAACAAAGGTGAATGAGATATATATATACAGCAGGGGCCAGTCAGCTCCGGCAAGAGAATTTACACGTGGCCGGGACTGGCGGGAAAGGTATTTTTCGATTCTTTTTCATATATTTTCACGAAACGATAGACTTTTCATTGACTAGTGTGACATCATCGCACGTGCAGATATGGAAAATTGTTACCAAAATATGGAAAAGGTCTTGTAAAATCAAGAAACAACAAAAGCTATACATTTCATTTATAATTTGTCTATTTTGTAATAAAAAAAAAAGAAAAAAGTTTAAATTATTAATACATTATGTTCAATTTTTTTGTTTATCAAAAAAACTATAGCTAACATGATCTCTTAGTCCATGTCTCTGACCAAAATGGAAAAAAATAACATCACAACTAACAGTAATTAATTTTCTTCTTTTTCTTTTTTTGTCAATAACAAAAATAGAGAAATATTTTATCTAACATCACAACTAACAGTAATAAATTTTCTTCTTTTTCTTTTTTTGTTAATAACAAAAATAGAGAAATATTTTATCTAAGATCACAACAAACAGTGATTTTCTTCTCTTTTTTTGAAAACAAAAGTTTGATCTTCTTTCAGGACAAAAAGTAGAATATGTCAAATATTTTAAAGGACCAACAGAATGTGCAATACATATCTATAAAACTTCAGGAATACTTGGTTTTTATAAAGGATTAGTTCCCAACGCATGGAGAGACATCCCTAGCTATGGATTATATTCCTTAACATATGAAGCATTACGTCAAACAATGATACAGAAAGGATGGACAGATTCTAAAGGAGTTATTGCAGAATTATTTGCTGGTGGGTGTGCTGGAACACTTACATGGTTTTCAATAATGCCATTTGATGTTATAAAGAGTAGATATCAGGCCGATATGAAGAAGGAATTTAGTGGCATGCTTGACTGTGCATTTAAAAGTTACAAAGAGGAAGGAATTATGGTATTTTATAGAGGCTGTTTAATAACATGCTTAAGAGCATTCCCTGTAAATGCAGTCATATTTTTAGTTTATTCAAGAACTCTACAATACTTAGAATCTAGATAATTATTAAAACCTTTTTAAAAGAATTGTATTTGAACTTGGATTTTATAGAAGGAAGATCGAGGTGTATGCCTATTGGGTTAGGTTTATGGTGTGTAATGCCACTTTCAACAGTATTCAGTTATATCATGGTGATGGCAAGTTTTATTGGTGGAGGAAACCCGAGTTCCCAGAGAAAGCCACCGACCTGTCGCAAATCACTGACACACTTTATCACATAATATTGTATCGAGTACACCTCGCCTGAGCGGGGTTCCAACTCACAACTTCAGTATACTAGTATGTGCCTAATGTTTGATGAAGCAATGTTCAATATAGAATGTTGCAGGAATGATACTAGAGGCTCCTAGGAGCCTGTAATCGCTCACCTGGCTCAAAGTTGGCCCCAAAAAAGAAAAGCCATAATTATTGCTAAGTATATGGAAGATTCTATAGTCAAATCCGTTGACATACTACTGAAAGATAATTGAATAAGGAATCTAAAGAAAAAACTGCATCAAAATCAGACAAAAAAATAACCGTTATTCTTCTATTTTTAGCAATGGCCACCATCTTCTTTGGCGGGCAGGGTTGTCAGATATAATTCTGAAAGGGGACCATTTAAAGACCATTTCACCATAGTTTGGGCAAATTTGACCAGCAGTTTCAGAGATCATTTTTAAGTGATTTTTTGCCAAATTTTCTATTTTTAGTAATGGTGGACATCTTGGCTGGCGGCCGGGGTCGTCGGACAGAATTCTGAAAGGGGATCACCTAAAGACCATTCCACCATAGTTTGGGCCCAATTGGCCCAGCAGTTTCAGAGGAGAAAATTTTTAAGTATTTTTTGCTGAATTTTCTGTTTTTAGTAATGGTGGCCAGGGTCGTCGGACACAATTCTGAAAGATGACCACCTAAAGACCATTCCACCATAGTTTGGGCCCAATTGGACCAGTAGTTTCAGAGGAGATAATTTTTAAGTGATTTTTTGCAAAATTTTCTATCTTTAGTAATGGCGGCTATCTTGGTTGGCGGCCGGGGTCGTTAACCACAATTCTCAAAGAGGACCATCTGAAGACCATTCCACCATAGTTTGGGCCCAATTGGCCCAGCAGTTTCAGAGACGATAATTTTTAAGTGATTTTTTGCCAAATTTTCTCTTTTTAGTAACGGCAGCCATCTTGGTTGGCGGGGGGAATTGTCGGACACAATTCTGAAAGGGGACCACCCAAGTACCATTCCACCAAAGTTTGGTTCAAATTGGCCCAGTGGTTTTAGAGGAGTTGATTAAAATGCAAAAAGCTAATGACAGACGGACGACCAGTGGTAGCAATAGCTCACCTGACCCTTCTTCGGGTCAGGTGAGCTAAAAACGGAATAAATGTTAAACTACTCCTTGCCATGTAGCTGCAGTTAAAATTGGAGCTCATTTTGACTTATACTAAAGCAGCAATGGACAATTGAAGAAATTTCTATTTTTAGTAACAGCAGTCATCTTGAATGGAGGGCGGGGCTGTTGGACACAATTTTGAAAGGGACCCACCCAGGGACCATCCCTGCCAGGTTTGGTTTAATTTGGTTCAACGGTTTCAGAGGAGAAGATTTAAATGTGATCTTTTATCAAAATATGCCTAATTTGCATAATCGGTATAAATCGGCTGAAAGAAAAATTTCACAGAAAAACCAGGAATATATGTTAAACTACTCCTTGCCATGTAGCTGCAGTTAAAATTTGAGCTCATTTTGACTTATACTAAAGCAGCAATGGACAATTAAAATTTCATCCCCCCTTTTTTCTATTTTTAGCTTGGTGGCCATCTTGGTTGGAAGTCGGGATCACCGGACACAATTTTCAAAGGGGGCAATCCAAGGACCATTCCACCAAAGTTTGGTTCAAATTGGCCCAGTGGTTTTAGAGGAGTTGATTAAAATGCAAAACGCTAACAACAGACGGACGACGGACGCCCAGTGGTAGCAATAACTCACCTGACCCTTTGGGTCAGGTGAGCTAATTAAAGACTTGAATGGAATATTATTTATACAAGAAACTAACAAAAAGCTTTGATAATGAGAAGTCAGGAATTATTTTCTTCAATACCAAAATGTTCCGATTAACCTTTGTTACAAGTCTGATTGGTGATATGAAATCCAAGTTGAATTTTACCATAACATTAAGTTACCCATTAGTATTGACATGGTTTCTATATCCACTTGTATCAATGAATACCTGCCAAACTTAGCTGTAATTTCTTGGTCTAGTAAACAACATATTTGATTGGTTGCTTTTCCATATAATAAGAACCAATCAAAATGTATATTAGTGTATAGACTTTAGTGCATAGAGATATTCGAATATAGAGTGTTTGAATGGTAACTGTCCGCTATATCCCAATGATTTCTTTTATTATTGATTTCAGTTTTCAAGCTATTTCTATGGTCAATAATTTTCACTGGTCCTCGTGCACATTTATAAATAGATATCATTCCAGAATGCACAGAATTTCCTAACTAAGTTTCTCATTGGTTTTCTCCAAATACATTTGTTTCCTCCACCAATAAAACTGACCACCACAATATAACTGAAATTGTGTTGTAATACCATTTAACACCCATAACCCTAACATAAAGGATTGAAGGTTCCAGACAGATGAACAGAACTCTTGAATAGTGTATTCCCATACTTCACTAGGGGGTGGATGATTTGATGCTTAATACATTTATAGATAACATTTTCTTTTCAACCTCAGTTAACCACCATACAAATATTGTACACTAGAATAAGAATTTATGTGTATGTAATGGTATATATGTATATATATATACAATATACGTACATTGTCGTTAAATATAAAATTTATTTGTACGAGCTTTAGAAACAGGCAGAATAGCGAGCCTTTGGCGAGCTTTTCAGGCCTGTTTCGCAGCGAGTACAAATGAATTTTATATTTAACGACAATGTACGTATTTTGTGTTTATCCTGCAATGTAAAAAAAAGTCGGAAAACTTGTCAGATTTAAACAAAAAGGACAGAAAGAAGCGTCATTCCTCGCCTTTCATAAATGTTGTTAAGGGTGTCTTCTTCGTGGTCCGCGTTAATTAGTACCAGTTTCATACTTGTCTGTGCCCTCCGCTGTACATAGCTACAGGGTACCAGGAAAGTTTATTCGTAGGCTGAAAAGTTTATTCGTATAATACGAAAAGTTTATTCGTCTAGTACGAATAAAGCAAAAATGTATTCGTATAGCATATATGTACAGCAAATGTACTGATTGCAGGATAAACTTGTGTACATGTTTATCAGCCTCAGGTTTTATGGACTTGTGTGTTCAGTAATATAAAGATAATAAATACCAAATTTATGTTTTATTCATCCCTAAAATATTTTTTTTTAACAACATAACAATTTCATTTATTCTGAATTCTTGCTTGTTACAAATCTAATCAAGAGTCCAAGCTTCTCTTGATGTACCCTGTTACACTCCACTGATTATCCAGGGAATTAATCAGCTGGTACAAATTTAAATACATTTTAAGAATAAAAATAATAATATTTAAGAACTATTTATTTTCTTTTTCATAGCATACAAAAAACTATTATTCATACTATGATTTTTTATCTCATCAATTCTTTTATTTAATTCGAATATAAAATTTTTATAAACATTTACATTTTTTGTCTTCTGTTCAGATAAATAACATGATTTATATATTAAAAAACCAAGAATTGTGATAAAATAATTAACACCATAATAATTATTATCAGATATCTTATAATCAAATATAAGATGTTTTAACTTTATTGTAAATTCTAAATTATTACTTTTAAAAAGATTACATATTTTTTCCCAAAACGTTTTAAAAAAAGAACATGTAATAAAGTAATGAAGATGATCTTCTTCATTTCCACAAAATTTACATCGATTATTATTTACAATTTTCCATTGAAATAATAATTTTTTTGTAGGAATGATGTTTTGTATTAACTTCCATCTAAATATTTTCAGTTTGTTTTCTTCCAAATATGAAAAAATACATTTATATAATGGTTTCATGAAAGGTTTTTCTTGAATATCTAATACTGTTACCCATTTGTCAACTCCTATAGAAGACTCTATTTTGTTAAAAAGCAGTGAATTATATAGCATTTTATTTGATAAATATGAAGTCTCAATATAATTATTTTTCCATATAATTTTATTTCTTTTAATATTTACAGTACTTTTGGCTGAATTTTCATACCTCAAATATTAAAAAAAATATATATAAATATATATAAAAAAAATTATTACATAGCAATGTAATCTTTAGTTTCTAAAAATAGTTTAATAAAAAAAATAATTGCAAAAGTATTTAATGTCTACAGTTTTCACACTAACCCACATGAATCCTGGGACAAGTAAAACTGGATTCAGGCAAGTGAAAATTATGAAAGAATTTGATTTAATAAATAGAAAATTTAGGTAGGTAGAAAATAATTTAGGCAGACTGTCTAATTCTAATTTCAATCTCTGTAGTTTGTGGTGTATATAGCACACATTGATGTTTAATAAACAAACCTTTCATAGTTCTTTCAATATATTGATAGTTATAGAAGTACTGACTGTACTGTATATAACTTTCTGGTGGAAACTACTCACCCATGCTAATTAAAACTCAGTTACTGAGTAAAATGTGAGTATTATAAACCATTAATTACAGTGTTCCAGTTATTTTAAATATGATTTTCTGCTGGAATAACAATACTACTTCTAATCATTTTGCAACAATAACTCTAAAAAATGGATTTCAAATATAATATAATAAATAAAAAAAATAGTTAATTCTTAAATTAAATCATGTATAATTGATTATCTTTTAAACTATCCATTCAATTTGGCACAAATGGCTTAAACACAAGAGGGTGTGGATGATTATACAGGAATTTATATGTTCATTAAACAATAAGTTTACTTGTTAATTGGAAGGTAATCAACTATTCTAATGTCACATCTATAATGATGATACAGTGTACATCCTTTTTTTTAAAAATAATTTAAATCATTTCAGGCACAGATAATTTTTTTTTTTTTTAAATTATTTTCCAGTAATGGGCTATCATATGGTAGTTGAGATGTACAACTACCTGTACATGTGCAATCAGTGCCTATCACCACTAAAGTTGTGAGTTTGAATCCCAGTCATGGCGAAGTGTACTCGATACATTATAATGTGATAAAGTTCGTCAGTGACTTGCGGCAGGTCAGTGGTTTTCTCCAGTACGCCGGTTTCTTCGATTAATAAAACTGAATGCCACGGTATTACTGAAATATTATTGAAAGTGGTATTAAACACCAAAACCCCCTACTTTCCAGTAATCCTGATACTGTACAAACATAAACACTGAGATATCATTTTTTTTAACACAAGTCAATAACCTTTGGAAGGTCAAAGTTGAAAATCCCATGACTTTAGGGTGCTGATGGGTAAAAAACATTTTTTAACTACCTGAACCATACAATATTTTTTGAATGAGATAATACCAGATTAATGTCTAATACATGTAATACTACATGCCACAAGTGGATTCAATATATTAAAATAGGCACTGCCGTGGTCGTGATCTATGGTAGTTGGATTCACAACTACCTATGCTTCAGTGCCTATCACTACTAAAGTTGTGATTTCGAATCCTGCTCATGGCGAGGTGTACTTGATACAACATTATGTGAAAAAGTTTGTCAGTCATTTGAGGCAGGTCAGTAGTTTTCTCTGGTTTCCTCCACCAATAAAACTAATCACAATATAACTGAATAATTGTTGAAAGTGGTGTTAAACACCACAACCCTAACCCTATATTGAATTATCACTCTTGGATATTTAACAACAAACATAAATTAACAGAATTAACAAGTATATAACATATAAAAGTATCACAATTTATAATTTGTTTCTTTATAAAATGCAACCAGAGGCTCCCCAGAGTACTGATTGATCTCTTCGTATTCAAATGAAATGGAGAAGGGAGGAGGAATAATTAACAAATACATTTGTAATTTAATTTGGATAAGTAATATTCATACCTTGGTTTTCCGAGTTAAACGGTTAAACAAATCTCACGCTTCATAACCGTTTAACTCGGAAAACCGTGGTATAAATGATTTGTAACAGGAAGCCATGCAATATCACATCTAGGTCGTTGATTATTGTACGACTCTCTGAGAGTAATAAAACTACAGCCCACATTTAAAGTGTGCAATATCTCATATCTGTGTGTATTATTTAATTGTTCTTAGCAATTGCTTACATTCTGGTATATAAACCATAAAAGGATCATTGAAGGAAAAAATGCATTAATGTTTCAAACAAGAAATAACCCAGGAAGACCCAGCTTAAACTAAGTTTCATGGAGGTAGCCATTTTGGATTTCGAATCACCCTAAAAAGTAACATTACTTGGTCAGAATTTACGTATATCCTGGCAAAGTTTTGTTCAGATAGTTTCATAGGAGAAGATCAAAATATTAAAAGTTAACGACAAATGACCCCTGACACCAATTGATGACCAAAGCTCACATAACGGTAACCATTATACAGTTTGAGGTTCACAAGTATGCAAGAACATGTAGCATTTTTCCTTTCACATGAACAATATCTAATCATTAACTAAAAAAATGCATTATCATTACATGAACAAAAAGTATATAAAAATCAAAATCTAGTTATCTCATTAAAAATTAAACAAATAAATTTTAAATTTGTATCTAACACACCTTTTATACAGTATATTGTAGGCCAATAGTAAAATAATCTAAATAATGGCATACCCTGAACTGGACATTGACTAGTAACAATTTCACTGCTAGAAATGTCATTATGGTTTCAACAGTACTGATATGTTAAATAAATGGTGTCAACAGTATGACTTTGGTTAAGAGTAAAACAGTCACACAATTTAATTCTATGTTTTTTGTGTATTCTGAATGGCAATAAGTTTATGTGGAATGTAGAAATTGTCCGAATTTTAATCTTGGACTTCAACAAATTGAAGTAAAATTACCTTATAATTTGAATTCCTTGAAATTCGAACCATCAGAGGTTAAAATGAAATGAACATGAGAGAGAAACTAAACAAATAAAAAAGATAAATTTTAATGTCAAGAGATGGAAATAAGGTGATCAGATTTAGAACACTATTGAAACGATGTGTAATGAATTTCGCTTAATATATATGTATGTGCCGCTATTGTTGATGTTGACTAATTATTACGTTTATTATATATCGTGTCGTGACATCTGCTCGGTCATGCAATAAAGTCGGTCACTTGTTTTGATTTACAATTCTGGTGCAGCACAAGACCAATGACGTCATTCTGTATATTCATAGCGTACATAAACACAGAGGGAATTCTTTTCAAAGTCAAAATTACAAGATGAGATTAAAACAGAGAAGTTTGAATTGAATAAATTCCATGCAAGTAGAAAAGATCCTTTTTACTAATGTCTTTTTTTCCTGATCATTATGCTTGTTAAATATGTTTCCATCGATGGTATTCCCCAAGCATTTTTATCTTTCCAGTTTGTTGACATAATTGTCATCACAGTTCATGACCGTTTCTGGAATGTAGGCCAAGCATATTGTATTTTAAAATACTTTGAAAATATGATGATTGATCATTCAGATTCCACCCTTTTTGTAGAAAATGGCTGATTTTACCGGGAAAATACATATAAGTGCTCTCCATTAGCCACAAAATGGCAGATTATTTTGCATTTCCACTGCTGCTTTAATAACAAATATACCCCTTACTCCTTGGGGTAATGAAATGAAATTCACAGAGAAGATAGAAAAAGAATTAATTTAACAGCAATAATAAAAATTTATAGCATAAATTGAACAGAGAATTAAATTAAATCAGATAGAAAAATGAGATTATCTGGGGGGAAAAAACTCTGTCATTATTACAAATAGAATCAACAAAACTGTATTGTTACCATTCTGTGATAATAAATGTGATTAAAATAAATTGAAATCGGTCATTAATTGTTTTACAAAAATATGGCAGAATGTAGCCTAATTCACTGGATTAAATACTTTATTATATGGGTAAGCAAGTTTAATATTTGCATCAAATAATTAATTTTTAATACTTCAATTTCAAATTATTTAAAAAAAACCATCTTTTGAAATTTTTCAGACAATTTCACAAAACAATTACACTGAAAAAGCTAAAATACTGTACTTTCTTAATCTGGTTTACTTTTTAAGTTTGGTTGGCCTATGCCAAAATCATGTGCTTTATTGACCTTTGACCGGTCTTATGTGACGTAATAGGACGCCATTTGGAAAAAGGGTAGTAAACAAATATGGGTCAGTGTGTCATTATTATTGATCTTTTTTCCATGGAACTTTACACATGTGAGCAAGAATAGATGATTAAAAAGAAAAAAATGTTTATTTTTCAAACATGAAAAAAATAATCAAACATTATTCAATGACTGACCGACTTATTGTCATACAGGGATAGTTATTATCAAAGCATATGACCTAATTAGAACAAAGTTCACAACCCAACTCGAACAAAACTTGTGAGACAAATCAAAGACATAAAAAGCTTGAACAATGGTAAACCAGATGACTATACTATTTGATTAAAAAGCATTACAGGTATTAATTCTTAAACTAATTTTTGAGATCAAGTATATTATACATATTAAAGACAATCCAAAGTTTCATTTTATGAGAAAACATTAATTACTGGAATACATGTATAAAAAATGGAATGCTTTGTAAGCAAACAATACACAAATTTTGGACAATATTATACATCACTTTGTGAGAAGAGGTTATCTGTAATAGGTC
Source organism: Bathymodiolus brooksi (assembly GCA_963680875.1). NCBI lineage: Eukaryota > Metazoa > Mollusca > Bivalvia > Mytilida > Modiolidae > Bathymodiolus > Bathymodiolus brooksi. The sequence continues at coordinate 64,952,338 of OY804576.1, read as the reverse complement.
TTAATGTCCAGTTACCACCACTCTCTAAGTGTAGCTCTACGTGATGGTACTGTCTAAGACTGTCTCTATGTCCAACACTGAGCAACGTGATTCCTAACTCTCTACACTTAACATACATTTTATGTTCAGCTTCTAAACCAATTTGACTTGTGGCTTCATCTAAAGCTGAAATATTAAAAAAAAAAAATGTTAATAAACTTTACATGAATTTTCTATGAATCCATATTTATTCATTAATTACATGTACTCAAGAGTGTGTTATAAATATCTAGGTTAAGGTTAAGGTTATTGTGTTTAACACCACTTTCAACAATATTTCAGCTATATCGTGGTGGAGGAAACTGGAGTACCCGGAGAAAACCATCGACCTGTCACAAGTCACTGACAAACTTTATCACATAATGTTGTATCAAGTACATCTCGCCATGAGCGGGATTCAAACTCACAACATTAGTGGTGATAGGCGCTGATTTAGATATTAGTGAATCACTATGTTAAAAATAAATCTAAAAATTGTTTAATGATAATTACCAGGTTCATTGATTACCACAAAATTTAAAACAAATGTAACAAAGAAAAATAACTGTTTAAATATTTGAATTGTCAATATATATAATGAAACCGACATATTAATTTTATATCATGTTATCAAAAGTAAACAGAAAATCAATGTTGATCTAATTGGTGTATGCGTCTTGCTTTGTTTTGTGGTCAAGATCGTATGGTAGTTTGATTTACAACTACCTATGCAATCAGTGCCTATCGCCACTAATGTTGTGAGTTCGAATCCCGCTCAGGCAAGGCATACTCGATACAACATTATGTGATAAAATTTGTCAGTGGCTTGTGGCAGGTCGGTGGATTTCTCCAGGTACTCCTGTTTCCTCCACCAATAAAACATGATATGTCTAAAATATTGTTGAAAGTGGCATTACACACTATAACCCTAACCTATAAGAATGGAAGAAAGTTATGGATGAAAATGATAAAAAGTGAAAAAAATGTTCTTTTTCGGTAATGAAAAGTTAGTTACTTGTGATTTAGTTTTGTACTGGCATAAGGTACTCATTTACAACAGACATAAAATCATCATTTTTTACTGAAATGCAATGAGTGACTAAAGGTTTTTTATTCAATGTCAAGTGAACAATTTTCCATATATATCATGGCAAGAACAATACAATGAGTTAAGACACAGTAAAACATGTCTAGACAAATCTTGTGGTCAATTGTGTTGTTTGAAATTGTTTGCAAAGATTTCATATCTTTGGACTACATTTGAAGTTTTGCTTACAAAGAATTTCTGTTAATTCAGGGTTCAATTCAGACAGATTGCACTGTAATAAAATTATGTTCATAAATTTCATTCTCTGGTTATTTAGTTACCGTAAATAGCCATATATTATCCAAATTTGTTCATTATCTGCTCCCAAATTCTCAGAGTAAAGACTAGTTCGGGTATATAATCATATAATACTAATGTAAAATTAAAATTTGACATTTTACAAACAAATTATATAAGTACATGTATATCCAATACAAATTTTATGTAAAACAGACAGAAAGATTGTGAGTAACTAGAGTATGTATACTTTTGCCTTTTTATGCCAGGATATAAAAAAACATTCCTCACCACTTGGAACTTAATATAGGACTTACCTGCTAATTTTGGTTGATGATAGAAAAGTCTGACAAACGATAAACGTTGCATCTCTCCAGGCGATAATTCATCATACCTAGAATATAAGACTTTAAAAATTATTTGGCTTTCTAATCTTTTGACCTTGAGCATACATGATGAAGGTTATTCTAGAAATGCTTCATGTGCATTGAATCTACATTTTTATACATATTGGTAGTTATTATCACTTTATCATCTACTCTGACATACAGGGGGTAACGGGTTATGGTGTTTAACACCACTTTCAACAATATTTTAGTTATATCATGGCGGTCAGTGTTATTGGTGGAGGAAACCGGAGTACCAGGAGAAAACCACCAACCTGTCGCAAGTCACTGACAAACTTTATCAGATAATGTTGTATCGAGTAGACCTCGCCTGAGCGGGATTCGACTCACAACATTTGTGGTGATAGGTACTGATTACATAGGTAGCTATAAATACAACTACTATTCAATCACAACCACGACGGTTCCTACTTTGACATACAGAATACAAATTTCAAATATGGATGAATGTACCTTTCACACAAATAATCATTTCACTATCCTCCTAAACTCAATTGGATAAGCTGTCGCTATGTCATTTTTGACACTATCTTCTTATTAAAAGAATTATGCAAATGTTTTATTTTTGTTCCAGCTGATCAAGCAGCTAATTAACAACATTGATGTAGTATGATGTCAATATTATGTCCATTTTGTAAAAGAGGAGACTCAAACACTTTCTAAAATACACTTAATTCTGAGACATATATCATCAATAAACTCAACCTCTAAATGCCACCTCTCCTCATGGACATATTCCCACTGTGTAATGGCTACTTTTTTTATCCTAAGAGTAATGGTCTTTAATCAACAGATTCCACCTTCTTAACTAGTCGTCAGTTAAATACATACATTTACTGATTCTGCTACTGTAATATCCATGTTTGTATAGCCATACATTTCTGTGATAGTGTGTGGTCTTTGTAAGTGAAAGCAAATCTGTGCAGGTCTTTCATTGTTTTTTATATCTATTGCTGTTGCAGATCCAATTATCAAGAGGAGATGGTTTGGATGCTATTAGCTGGTTTTAACTATGCAATGTTTTTGTGCCTAACCCAAGCCATCGTCATATGTCATGGTCTTTTTTTTTATGTTCAATGATTTGAGGTGAAAGGTGATTGTTTGTTTTGTTGATATTGGTAAAATTGTTGACTAACACTGTTTAAACTTTCTTTTCATAATGTACATATTACAAAAGTTTTATGTAATTTTCCTATTAATCAAAAACTTCTGTCCTCTGTAAAATTCTCCATTTCTGCAGTTTCAGTCTTGAACATTCTTACATTAAGGTGTAATACCACTAATTAATTTCTTTAACATTTGCTACTAAAATTGTGTTTTTTCGAGCCTGCCTGGCCATTTTATCTTAAGTTTAACCTTTCCAAGACCATATATTTTCTGAAACGTACATGATTCCTCTACGTTCTATGAAAATATCAGGGGATGTTTAAAGTCTTGCAGTGAAATGCCAGGCTATGGAAAACACCTACTCTAAAAATAGCTCGGTCATCCCCGGGAAATTCAATATTTATAGGTCATGCATCAAATCCTCCATAGAGGTATTAAAATACAACTAAATGCATCAAATTTGGGTTCAAAATAATCCTTATATATTTAACTTCAATTATTTTAATTATTCCATTCCATTCAGTATTTGTCACAATACAACAAAGAGAAAGGAACTATCTTCTTTAAAAGGGCCTACTTTTGTATATGTTCTAAGCTCTGATTGGTGAATTAGTGGTTTGACACCTCCATGCATCATCATTTGCTTTTCCAAAATTTTATTTTAAAGGTTACTTACCAATTCCAATCAGTTTCTGTATCTATGCCTACCCTTTCTATGATATTGTTTAAACCAACAAAATCCATATATTCTTGAATTCTTTCATTATCAGAAGAAACTGTAAAAAATAAATAGAATGCTGTATTAATATAAATTCTATAAGAAGCTAAATTAGAGATATGAAAAGAAAATTTCAGGAGGTTTTAGGAATCAAGAAATTAAAATAAAATTTATCTTTTTTCCTTTTTTTTTAAAATTCAGAAAATAACTTTTTGGTTTCATATAAAAATCTGAGCTGATGTCCATCTAACAATCTGCTTTCAATTAAATTTTGAAAAATTCTCAATTAAAATGAAGCTGCATGTCAAAACTGCTTACCACAGAAGGGGAAAGAGGAGACATATTGAGATATGCAGGGCATCCCATTCAATATCAAGTAGATGGTGATAATCCTAAAGTAGAAGGGCAGGAATTTTTCTAGCCTTTTCCCGTGTCAGGTAAAGGACCGTTTCCCAAAGAAAATCATGCAAAATTCCCAAAATTTTCATTTTTAACCCCTTATTTTGATTCCTAATTTGAGCAATTTAGATTGCAAAAAATAAACCAGTATGCAAAACAAAGCCATATTTTACTTTCACTTTGACATTTTCATTTTTGCAAACAAAGTAGAAGGAATAAAATGCAATTAAATGGACAATTTTCCCTGTGCCAGGCTGCTATGGAATGCCCTGCAGATGGGTGATGGATATCTATGCTTACCAAATGAAGGTTCTATATCTTCTAATGGAAACATAACCTATAAAATAAAATATTATATATTCACAAATAAAAACACATTATTTCTCATATTTAATGTTTATATTATACAACAAAACAAAATCTACTAACATACAGAATTAATAAAAAAAAAGTTAATCGTTTAACCCCACCACTCTTTTGTGCCTGTCCCAAGCCAGGACATATATATTATAGTCTTTTTTGTGTTCAGTGAGTTAAGATGACAGGTAATTGTTCATTTTGTTGATATTGTTGACCATTGGTTAAATTTTCCTTTCATATATTAACAATGATGTGAACTAACTTAAGTGTACATTAATAATTCTATTTTTAGCGGAATTACTTAACAGTGAACACATTTATTTAGATAATGAAGTTAAACACTGGAACTCTGTTAAATGTTACTTGTTTTTATATAAATTTAGGGATGGCAATGAGTACAACCTGGTACTCGCTCGAACATCTGATTATCGAATACCAAAATCGGTATTCGGTTACTCGGAAAACTTTTCTTTTAATGAAAATAATGATAAAATTTTCCGGACAATAAATAATTAATGTTAGATATAATAGAAATCGTACACATAAACCAGCGCTTGGCATATGTTTACATAACAATTATTGGTCAATTAAATGGTAATTGATCTCTGATCTGTTTATTCCCCCGGCAAAACACTAGCTTGAAGGTTTAACCATGTTAACCAAACAAAGTGATTAAACTGGTATGAACACAATTTGAATTTAAAGTATTGAACTATTAAAAGTGTGTTGGAATTGAATTTCGAGAGATAGGGCTGTGAAAATGCCACCTCCTACATTTAAAGTTTGGAAGTTTTTCAAACGATGTAATGACTCGAAAACTGTCAAATGCCCGTAACTGATTCTCTTGCGTGGTGAAAAGATAATTCCGATAAATATTCAAGATTCTCGGCAGCAGGTTTGATTGTTACGAAGCTTCGCAACAGACTGTCATCGTCTTGCATCAAACAAATTATTTTCCTTAGCAAAAACTCTGTACCACAATGACCGAATAACAATCATGAATGTGACATGACATAACCTGGTATGTAAATAATTTGTACTGTGTTGTAAATAATAAATTTATATTTTTAAATTTGTTATCATTCAACTGAATCTTTACAATTATAGTTGAAATATAAAACTTTGAAATAATGAAAAGAAAGGAAGAAAACAGAAGTGTCATTGAACCCAGCTGTACCTTTTTTAAACTGAACAAAATAAATTTTCTACCAAGTACCCGGGTACTCGATCGGAAACCTGACCGAGTAACCGGTTATAAGGTTTTAATCAATTTGACATCCCTATATAAATTATATATATTTAACAAGGGCAACGCAAAGTGTGGCGTATCCCCTCGCCTAAAAATTAGACCCTGTGACCTTGACCTTTGACCTTGAAAATCAATAGGGTTCCAGACTCTCCTAAGGACTAAGTATGTACCAAGTTTGGTCAAAATCCATTGAAGGATCTTGATTCTAGAGTGTTCACAAGGATGTTATGCGGTAAAAATTTGACCTGGTGACCTTGACCTTTGACCTTGAAAATCAATAGGGTTCCAGACTCTCGTAAGGTCTAAATATGTACCAAGTTTGGTCAAAATCCATTGAAGGATGTTGATTCTAGAGTGTTCACAAGGATGTTACACAGTAAAAATTTGACCCGGTGACATTGACCTTTGACTTATGACCTTGAAAATCAATAGGGTTCCAGACTCTCCTAAGTATGTACCAAGTTTGGTCAAAATCCATTGAAGGATCTTGATTCTAGAGTGTTCACAAGGATGTTATGTGGTAAAAATTTGACCCGGTGACCTTGACCTTTGACCTTGAAAATCAATAGGGTTCCAGACTCTCCTAAGGACTAAGTATGTACCAAGTTTGGTCAAAATGCATTGAAGGATCTTGATTCTAGAGTGTTCACAAGGATGTTATGCAGTAAAAATTTGACCCGGTGACCTTGACCTTTGACCTTGAAAATCAATGGGGTTCCAGATTCTCTTAAGGACTAAATATGTACCAAGTTTGGTCAAAATCCATTGAAGAATGTTGATCCTAGAGTGTTCACAAGGATGTTACTGACAGTAGCGTTACTATATCCCTTCACAACTTCGTTGGCGAGGGGATAATAAGTTATCAGGTGCCCATCTTAATACAATTTTGGTGGAAAAATTGAGTGAGTGAGTGATTGTTGTTTAATGCCAAATGAGCAATTTTTCAGCTATATCATGGCGAGAACAAGTTACATTTTGATGAGATGATGATGATGATGTCCGTTTTGTACTAGACCAACACGCTGAGTTGGGTTTTTATAGTGCTAGCTCACTGAAACAACAGTCCACCTGTAGACATGTTGCTCCACTTGGACACATTATTCTGATTCCGAGCCTACAAGTCTTTGCTCTTACTCCTTAATGCAGCATGCTTAACGGAGAAGCAACAAATACCAATTTTTCAGTCTTTGGTTTGACCCGACTGGGAATTGAACCCACATTCTACCGCACTTGTGGTGAGCATGCTAACCATTACACCACTGATGCTGGTTTGGGAAAATTTAACACCCAATGGTAAATTAAAAAGATGTTGATCTAAAGAAACATTACATTGTAGAACCTACTGGTCCAATAGACTGAATGATGTGTGTCATATTAATGGAGTTCAATAACAACTTATATATTCACTTACCTGTTGTCTTAGTGAACCATCTGTAAAGTAAGGTTTTTGTGGCAAGAACAGTAGGCTGTGTGGTCTGTCTGATAAATGGAATTTCGCCTTCCCTATAACAAAAATAACATCTATTAAGAAGCTTGAAACTTACAGCAGTCTTTTACAGGTAGCTTCTCATATGCATTTTTTAAAATTCAAAGTGGCTCCTCAAGATTTTCAAGCAAAACAAGTGTCGAAGATAAAAAAATATGTCTATATGAAGAAAAGTTTGAGATTAAAATTTTTTTTTATAAGAATAAAATCTGTTTATTGTAGTGTCACACATTGATTGTCATTACATATCTATAATATACATGTTATATACAAATAAAACGATCAATTATCTAGTCATTTGAAAAGATAATTTAGGGAACTCTCATTTCAGTTTTAGGAAGGGGGGGTGGGGCTAAGTTAAAAAAAAAATTCCTGTCACCATAGTTCCATGCTAGGTGATGTCTGTGGCATCTGACAGCTGTATACTCAAAAGGATGAATGTGTACAAAAATGTGGTTCACCTACAACATTAAGTAATACAGAGAAACAAAACTAATCTTGAAAAATAATTTGAGTCCTGAAAAATTTGATTTACAAGTACAAATGTAGCTACCAATAGATATGAACAGAAAGATTAAACAGTGATGGTCAACGATTCCACCAATATCTACATAACGAACAATCACCTCTAAACAGTGATGGTCAACGATTCCACCAATATCTACATAATGAACAATCACCTCTAAACAGTGATGGTCAACGATTCCATCAATATCTACATAACAAACAATCACCTCTAAACAGTGATGGTCAACGATTCCACCAATATCTACATAACAAACAATCACCTTTAAACAGTGATGGTCAACGATTCCACCAATATCTACATAACAAACAATCACCTTTAAACAGTGATGGTCAACGATTCCACCAATATCTACATAACGAACAATCACCTCTAAACAGTGACGGTCAACGATTCCACCAATATCTACATAACAAACAATCACCTCTAAACAGTGATGGTCAACGATTCCACCAATATCTACATAACAAACAATCACCTCTAAACAGTGATGGTCAACGATTCCACCAATATCTACATAACAAACAATCACCTCTAAACAGTGATGGTCAACGATTCCACCAATATCTACATAACAAACAATCACCTCTAAACAGTGATGGTCAACGATTCCATCAATATCTACATAACAGACAATCACCTCTAAACAGTGATGGTCAACGATTCCACCAATATCTACATAACGAACAATCACCTCTAAACAGTGATGGTCAACGATTCCACCAATATCTACATAATGAACAATCACCTCTAAACAGTGATGGTCAACGATTCCACCAATATCTACATAACAAACAATCACCTTTAAACAGTGATGGTCAACGATTCCACCAATATCTACATAACAAACAATCACCTTTAAACAGTGATGGTCAACGATTCCACCAATATCTACATAACAAACAATCACCTCTAAACAGTGATGGTCAACGATTCCACCAATATCTACATAACAAACAATCACTTTTAAACAGTGATGGTCAACGATTCCACCAATATCTACATAACAAACAATCACCTTTAAACAGTGATGGTCAACGATTCCACCAATATCTACATAACGAACAATCACCTCTAAACAGTGATGGTCAACGATTCCACCAATATCTACATAACGAACAATCACCTCTAAACAGTGATGGTCAACGATTCCACCAATATCTACATAACAAACAATCACCTCTAAACAGTGATGGTCAACGATTCCACCAATATCTACATAATGAACAATCACCTCTAAACAGTGATGGTCAACGATTCCACCAATATCTACATAACGAACAATCACCTCTAAACAGTGATGGTCAACGATTCCACCAATATCTACATAACGAACAATCACCTCTAAACAGTGATGGTCAACGATTCCACCAATATCTACATAACGAACAATCACCTCTAAACAGTGATGGTCAATGATTCCACCAATATCTACATAATGAACAATCACCTCTAAACAGTGATGGTCAACGATTCCACCAATATCTACATAACAAACAATCACCTCTCATCTCAAATCATTGAGCATCAAAAAGACCCATGACATATGATGTAGGAAATTCAGGTCCAGTTTCAGAAGTACATGTTGTAATTAATACATTATATTCTACTAGTATCTAAAATCAATACAAACCTGTAACTGAAGGCCATAAATCTGCTAATACTCTCAGTAAAGAACTTTTACCACAACCACTGTCACCTGTTATCAATACATTTGTCTTCAGGTCTACATTAAATTTTAAATCTACAAAATATGTGTACAAATATATAAAACAGTTATCATAAAACAATAATTTCAGTAGAAGAAAAAAAAATTATAGAAAAAGTTGACTTTATACACAAGTTTACTTCATTTCCTGTTTTTAGTCTCTTTTTCCCAATATCTACCTCAAGTGTTAAGGTTTCCCATCACCTTTTGCTGGCTGTGGGTTTCACCCATCAGTTCTTAATAACTGTCCTCACTTTCCCACCCACCCCATTAACTTTGGTAGTCGAGATATAACAGAGAATTTGGTATAAGTGACAATTAATACCCATTGCCAAACTTGTAGTTTACTTAGACCACATGTACCACTTGCCACTACATTTGCCCCACTGATATTTTATTTTACTATCAATGTGTTACCCACTCAAAAATCAGATTTTTCAGTGGGTGACACATTGAGAGTAAAACAAAATTAAGTGGAGCAAATTAAGATTGATTGATTGATTTATTGTGTTTAATGCCACTTTCAGTAATATTTCAGCTATATCATGGCGACCAGTTTTAGTGGTGGAAGAAGCTGGAGTACCCGGAGAGAACCACCGACCAAGGGCAAGCAACTGGTAAAACCCCCCCAAAAAATCACATAATATTTATTTCTGAAACTAATACCCTGGTAATTTAAGCTACCAGTATCTATAACAATAAACTTAATACTAAATATTCTGATTTACTTTGTAGGCCGTCGTGAACGTATGGTAGTTGGATTTACAACTACCTGTGCAATCAGTGCCTATCACCACTAAAGTTGTGAGTTCAAATCCTGCTCATGGCGAGATGTACTGGATACAACTTTATGTGATAAAGTTTGTCAGTGACTTGCAACAAGTTGGTGGGTTTCTCCAGGAACTCCGGTTTCCTCTACCATTGAAACTGACTGCCACGATATAACTGAAATATTGTTAAAAGTGGCATTAAACAGCATACTCTAACCCTAAAAGTTTGACTTACTTCTACATAGTATATCTTTACATTTGGGTGGTCCATATGTTAAGTTGTCGACTGTTATGGCCTTGTTTTCTCTTCTGGCTTGACCAACAAATAACTGGTGATCACTTTCTTTGTCTGGACTATTAACAACAATTATCTTCATAAGAAAACTATCATTCCTGTTTGGGTGAAACAAGACTCTACTTCTAATGATCTAGTCATATGAAATATTGTTTCTCAGGTTTTTCATTCTTAAATATTTGATAATTGTATCTTGATGTAAATTGACAATCAGCATTCTAGATGAGAATGTTCCCAGATTTAAACTGTAAGAGGAGTATTGATCACAATGATCTCCCATAGAAAAATATGAAAAAGTCAAAACAGGGCCATACTTCATGATTTTGTTCTCTCAATTAAGTTGATGTGCATCACAATAAGGTTATAATCATGCATATCAAATGAGATAAACATATGATTTATATACATGTGTAGGTATAGATGATAAGGCTAGAAAGTCGTAATGTATGGTTTACCGCTATGATTTATTTATAGCAATAGCAGCCATCTTGATAGATTGACTGGGTCATTTTCAGACCATCTTTGGATTATCACTAGCTTAGTGGTTTAGGAAATTGAAATTAATAACCTAAAAAAAATGGCAATTTCATATGTGCTATTTTTATTTTCTCAGTTACAGGAAATGAGCTGCTGTGACTGCAGTCATATGTTACTTCTAAATATGCAATCATTGGATTCAGATCCCATTAAAGGGATATTAAAGCTCATTTTGGTAATTTTTTGTACCTCATGAAAACTTGCAATTGGTTCAATAAATGATATTTATGAAACATTAACCCAGTTTTTATCAATGAAACTTTGTAAAAGTGACATAATTCGTTGATAATTCTGTCATATCTTGCGGTTTTCTCGGGTTTTTTCCAATAATTGAATTTTTGCTTCCTGGACAAAAATTCATTTCGACCCTTTTAAGGGTGTAGGTCTGGGGTATGGGAGATAACTCTATTTTCAGTGTCTTCTCAAATATATGATCATCTGTGCATTTGAAAATTCCTCACTTCCAAGCTTCTTGGTGACAAAGATTGTTTACATTGGATATGACTAGTTAAAAAAATGACTCCTTTTCCTTTTATCTTTCCATAGCTGTGCTCCTTGTACGTATTTTTATATCTTATTGCTGCTTATGCCAGTGTCAGGCAGTGTGTTATTATTATATGCCGGTGCCCACAAAATATCATTGAAATATCTCTTTCCAGAAAAAAATGTTCATCGAAATATGTTGTCAAAAATGCCAGAAATGTAACACAATTTGTGTGACAACCTTTTTCTATTGAATTTCAAGGGTTTGTCAAAAAATATAATTAAATATATACACCAGAATCTTAGATATTATAAAACTATAGAGCAAATTCATTTTATGGTAGTAAAAAAATAGAAAGCTAAAAAAATTGTAATATCTGATCCTCTCTTATACCGCCGCCCCCTTCTCCTAAGACAACTAAAGAATAACCAGAATCAAACGAATACAACTGGAGCACAGAATTTGAAGGAATTTAACAATACAGCTGGGTGGCTGTCTGTGTTTTTTTTTTTTTTTTTTAATGAATTAATCAGGTAGAGTCACCCTCAAACCACCCCTCCCCCTCCCCAGCCGACTTGGAAATAAAAAAGACAAATGCAGTCATTTGGTAATTTGGACATCCACTGTGTCAATTATAAGAATTCAAAAACTTTTTGTTATTGGTAACTAGTTATTTCTTATCTCACAAACAAAGAATTTCTCTTAAGAAACTAGCAAAGGATGGGTGTGTGATAACTTTCCTCGACAATTTCATTTTTAATCTGGGTGCCATCCATGAAAAACATAAATTTTAAAATTTTAAAAATCTGACGGTAAAAGTTTGTAAAATTTGGTGAAATGATGTCTATATGTCTATTCTTCAGTGTGACATTTTTGGGTGGAAATTAATCGACAGGAATTTTTTTAATCCGATTTTTAATACCAAGGTGGTCATCAGGGCTTCCCCCCTTTTTTGCAGTTTCCACTGTTTTGCACGTGATTATCTCCAAACAGGATATTCAGATATGCTAGATATTTCATATTTATTCAACAACAACACTCTCAAGTGTATTAAAGCCAAAATATTCCCTTTCAATCAGAAATAAATGTGCATATCTATTAGAATCTTCCGAAACTAGTATTACCATCTGGCGTCAAGAATACCCCCAAAATTGCTATATTTAGGATGTGCTATGGAGAAAACAGCATGGTGAAATGTTTTGAAACTTTGGCAGATAATGTATTTAGATATAACTATTCCATGATGCAAATTAAAAAAAAATTAAACGATGGGAAAATTTTAGGGTATCCCAGGTCTACACCCTTAAGTGATATTTTAACGATATTAGGGATTATATGGGCATGCAAAGTATTTTTGGATTGTTTTCACAATTAAATTGAAAAGAAACAACCTTCGTCATGAGTTGAAAAAATATATGTTAAAACGAGCTTTAATATCCCTTTAACTGGTGTAACCTTGGCACACATTTGTGCCTGTATCAAGCCAGGACCTGGATTTCCAAGACATATGTCATGGTCTTTTTTGTGTTAAAACATTTGAGGTGAGAGGTGGTTATTCATTTTGTTGTTATTGATGGAATTGTTGAACATTGCTGTTTAAACTTTCTTTTCATAATTGTCTATCACCACTCGAGCTTTGACTTTGATATCTGCCAATGGCAATTTGTACTTGAAACAATTTAATGTAAGCAAATTTATCAATGGCTTGCAGAAGTTATTTTTTTCTATTTTCTCAACCGACCAAACTGACAACCATGATAAAACAGAAATATTGTCAAATATCTATAAAGTTCATCAACTATGAAACAAGAAGAACCTTTATTAAGGATACATTTATTCATGAAAAGAAAGTTTAAAACAGTGATGGTCAATAATTCAACCGATGTCAACAAATAACTACTAGATAACTACGTTCTCTTACGTCATCACTTCCTGACATCATTTTATTGAATAGATCTACATTTGGAAAAGTTGTAAAAAGTCAAATTGATGGCCACTTCTGTTCAAAATTATTTGTTTCATTGCAAACTGTTCAGAATCAAATTCTTTAAATAGAAAGAACAAAAATATATTTACTCTCTGTCTCTAGGTTCATGTTCTATAAAATGGTGTGAAGTTTCTTTCTCTGCTTTCATCTTTCCAAGTTCTTCCATAAGTTCTCCTATTCTGAAATTAAGACACGTTAGTGGATTACATAGTATGTCTCCTTTATGATTACTTTACATAAACAAGGGACTATCTTGGCTGTGATCATATGGTAGTTGGATTTACAACTACCTATGCAATCAGTGCCTATCATCACTAAAACTGTGCATTTGAATCTCGCTCATGGGAGGTGTACTTAATACAGAATTTGTCAGTAGTTTGCGGCAGGTCAGTGGTTTTCTCCGGTTTCCTCCACAATAAAACTGACTGCCACGATATAACTGAAATATTGTTGAATGTTGCATTAAACCCAATTAACCTAACTTTACATCAACACGGTCAGTTGCAAAACATTCATACATCTACATGTAATTATGGATAATTTTGGCAATTTTCTTAATTTGATCTTTGCTTGCAAAAAAAATAGTGGGGATTGCCACATTAGCTTGTAATAATTCATGTTAACTAAGATTTATGAAAAATAAATGATAACATGTAGCATATTCTACCTATTTTTTGAAGCTCAAACAAATAAATTTAATATTTTCTAACAATATATAAATATTGTGTGTGTTTTCCTACATGTACATGTATATGCTGCCATTTGTTGTACATTTGCTTTCAAATTTGGAAAATTGTCTGAAACATATTTTTTATATCTGAAACACTAAATTTGATATCTACATTTTTATTAAGACATTACTGACATGTACCACTCAGTATTAGTAGAAATGGTAGCATACCTGTGAGCATTACCAGCCATTCTGGCAACAGTTGAAGCTAAATCTATCAACTTGGTGAAACAGTTGATTAAGTACATTATAACAAAAGAATTCTGAAAAATAAAACAAAATTACATGTACAGGGTGTCAAAATATATGTAATCATGCGATAAAAGTCAAATATTATTTTATCATTCAATATTAAAATCTCACACTATACATAGAACGAGGTGTCAGAGTAATTAATCTGACTATGAAAACACTTGAAATTAAACAAATCGTACATGAATTAATGAAATTGATTGAATGTGCTTTACATGGGAGTTTCCAACAACCAAGGGAGAGCACGGGTAGTGGTCTCTATCTACGTGAGACTCCCGAAGGGAACAGGAAATATCGGGTACCTGTAAAGTGCAAAACGAAATAGAAAGGAAATGAAACCGAACGAAATCAAACTAAACCGATCGAAACGAAATCAAACGAAACGACGTTACATTTCGTTTCGTTTCGTTCAGTTTCGCTTTGTTTGATTTCGTTTCGCACTTTACAGGTACCCTCTTTTGACAGTGGGTTTAGTAAAAATGAAATCTTTAGAACTAATTGTATTTAATTAAAAGTTCATCCCCAGTATAGCATATTAAAAACTGTTTGCCTTGGATCTTCATACCCCGCCACGTTTCACATATTTTCAGTCTTCAAACTGTCACAACTTTTGAACCAATTATCTGATCACACTGAAATTTCAACTTGATCTGTATTTTATGGTACCAAACAACAGTACATAATTTGAAATCCGTTCTCAAGTTATATCTGGAAACCATTGGGGGCGGACAGAGGGATGGACGGACACATGCACATCAAACCAAACGAAGGGTATCCCATAATACCTCGCCACTTAGTGTGGAGGGGTATACTAAACCATCGGCTGAATTAGAAATAAATGTTGATGTAAAATATGTCGACGAAGACGAACGAACGGACGGACGGATTAAAGGGAGCGTTGGCACGGTTTGGGGGAAATGGGAAAGAGGTAAAGATTTCAGGAAATGGGTAACATGTGGCAAATATTGAAGAATAAGGGAATTGAAAAGGCAAAAAGGAATTGCTAAATGTAATTGAGAATTGAAAAAAATGGTCCAAATTGTAGGGAATTTGGAATGGGAATTGCATAAAAATGTGGAAATTAGGAAATCTATATAGGCTCGTATCACAAACACTCGATTCGTGGACCCCCTTTTCGAGAATTTCGCCTATATCAAGAAAAATCACATATTTTCTCTTCTGTTCAATACTATTATGTTTATATGATATGAAATATCATTAAGGTCGACTTTGTGAAGTCTCTGAAAACTGCGCCGTATACTAGGAAATATAATTTTTCAGACACTGCACAAAATCCACATTGATAGTGTGGTATTTTGTATCAAATAAGCATTATTTTATCGAACAGAAAAGAGGTAAAAAAATATATGTGATTTTTCTTGTTCTAGGCAAACTTCTTAAAAGGTGGATCCCGTGGTGGAGTGCTTGTGGATCAGTATCCCCCTCCCCCTCATTAAAGACGGTTTCTTTGCTTTACACCACCTGTTTATAAAGAGGAAAGTAGCTATAGGTATATTTGCATTTAGACATATTCTTACCGAACTGTAATCGTAAATTGCAGTTTCGTCCATGGCTACAACGTTAGCTGTGTTTTGGATTTCAAAGGTGTGCAAACACTTCACTGCCTTGGGATTCAGAATAAAACTGAAGGGCCGAAGATGCACATGACTTAAAAAGCTAAAAAATCGTTCACAGGGCGTGCGAAATTGCAAAGCCGCTGAACAACTTTTTCAGTTTCATTCTTCAAAGGAAATTACTGCCTTTGATTGTTTTTTCTCGGCGACAGAAAAGATACAGCGGGGTAACTTCAAAAAGCTTTTGAACAGTTTATGAGGCCCTGCGTAAGGGGTAGCCAGGGATCGTATAATCATTAATATAATCACATGTTTTGCCACAGTAATTGTTAATTTTTCCCTAAACGCGATACTCAAATAATCAGAAATGACTTTGGGAATCAGATAATCAGGAAAAATTACCCCTGTAAATAAAATTATCACTTTTAAATTGCCAAATAATCTAATAATCAAAAACCCTATTCACAGGCTCATTTGTCGGTGCCTTTCAGTGTTCAGATTTAAGTTTTGATTTTCAGTGCAGTGATATTTCTTCTTTTTTTCTCTCGTACAAAACGCATTTCTTTATTAAACTCTTCTAAATTTGGATAATCAAAATATTATAAACCCTCTTAGTCTGCATGCCATATTGAATTTTTCATTTTTTTCCGTTACATTTCGTTTTGTTTGGTTTCATTTCGTTTCTCACTTTACAGGTACCCGGAAATATCACACATGCATGATGAAACATAAAAAGATTTTTAACTGAAGGAGAATGTGTGCTTCAATTAGAAAAGTCAAAAGTCAAAAGTTTGGTGCAACTCTTTACATCTAATGGTGATAGTTTTCAGATGACCCAACAAATATAGGGGAGATAATCTGATATATACTTACACTACTAATCTTGGCTGACAAATCTGAAGGTGATACACTGTCATATAGTCTATACAGGGGAGATAATCTGATATATACTTACACTACTAATCTTGGCTGATAAATCTGAAGGTGATGATACACTGTCATATAGTCCATACAGGGGAGATAATCTGATATATACTTACACTACTAATCTTGGCTGATAAATCTGAAGGTGATACACTGTCATATAGTCCATACAGGGGAGATAATCTGATATATACTTACACTACTAATCTTGGCAGACAAATCTGAAGGTGATACACTATAAGATTAAGCACTTCTTTTCAGGAGTTCATGCATGTGTACACAGTGCTGATGCACTCATAAACTGAATGGACGTTTATGTAAAGTTTGTGAGTGCATCGGCACCATGTACACATGCATGAACTCCTGAAAAGAACCATTTAATCCTTATAATTCTTCAATGCAATACTGAACATAAAAATATATTCTTGCATATCCCTGGTCTAAAAATCACACAAATTAAAATTCCGCGAAATGTTGTCGACGACGATGGCACATTAACAACATGACGTCATATGAAGACTTCCAGCTTAAAACGTAAAGATCAGACGTCATTAGGCTTGGTGTACGCTTCAATTTTAATAAAATTTAACTAAAACCTGGTGTACGTTTCAATTTTAATAAAATTTAACTAAAAGATGTTTGCAAGGTAGGGATTTTAATTATTTTTGTGTATTGTTGTAAATATGTCTATCAATCTGACACTATCGTAGTTTCCGTCATCGGTCGCCATATTGCTTACGCTGGTTATACAAAAAAAGGTTCATCGAGTTATGAACGGATCAAAAACACAAAACTTCATCGAGTTATGAACAAATAAAAAACAAACAGGTGACAGTGCTCTTGTCTAATCAAAAGGCACCAAAACGATAAACATTAATTCTATAAGAATTATTGTCATATATACTTACACTACTAATGTTGGCTGACAAATCTGAAGGTGATACAGTCATAAAGTCCATATAGGGGAGATAATCTGATATATACTTACACTACTAATCTTGGCTGACAAATCTGAAGGTGATACACTGTCATATATTCCACCAAATATAGGGGAGATAATCTGATATATACTTACACTACTAATCTTTGCAGACAAATCTGAAGGTGATACATGGTCATATATTCCACCAAATATAGGGGAGATAATCTGATATATACTTACACTACTAATCTTGGCTGACAAATCTGAAGGTGATACACTCATATATTTCACCAAATATAGGGGAGATAATCTGATATATACTTACACTACTAATCTTTGCAGACACATCTGAAGGTGATACACTGTCATAAAGTCCACCAAATATAGGGGAGATAATCTGATATATACTTACACTACTAATCTTGGCTGATAAATCTGAAGGTGATAAACTGTCATATAGTCCATACAGGGGAGATAATCTGATATATACTTACACTACTAATCTTGGCGGACAAATCTGAAGGTGATAAACTGTCATATAGTCCATAAAGGGGAGATAATCTGATATATACTTACACTACTAATCTTGGCTGATAAATCTGAAGGTGATAAACTGTCATATAGTCCATACAGGGGAGATAATCTAATATATACTTACACTACTAATCTTGGCTGATAAATCTGAAGGTGATAAACTGTCATATAGTCCATACAGGGGAGATAATCTGATATATACTTACACTACTAATCTTGGCTGATAAATCTGAAGGTGATAAACTGTCATATAGTCCATACAGGGGAGATAATCTGATATATACTTACACTACTAATCTTGGCTGATAAATCTGAAGGTGATAAACTGTCATATAGTCCATACAGGGGAGATAATCTGATATATACTTACACTACTAATCTTGGCTGATAAATCTGAAGGTGATAAACTGTCATATAGTCCATACAGGGGAGATAATCTGATATATACTTACACTACTAATCTTGGCTGATAAATCTGAAGGTGATAAACTGTCATATAGTCCATACAGGGGAGATAATCTGATATATACTTACACTACTAATCTTGGCTGATAAATCTGAAGGTGATAAACTGTCATATAGTCCACCAAATATAGGAAAGGCAAGTAGTATATAACTTAATATACTTCCTACGTAGTCAGATAAGTTAATAAAAACTGAAAAAGAAAAGGCTTTAAAATAACACTATATTAAATAATTACATTATCTACAGAAAAACTGTTTACATGAATCAGCTTGCCTGTTCAAAAAAAGGGTTGGTCCATTTCAATATCTAACATTTGACTTTAATGGCGTCATTTCTAATGTCTTGCTGACACTCACACTCCATTGACGAGGAAAAAATAACCACTCAAATCTATTGTAAAGCTTTCATTGATTGGAAAATCTACACACATTTTTTGTGGCTAACCAAAGCCAGGACCTGCATTTCAATCTCCATATGTTGTCTTTTTTCCCTTTTTTGTGTGTGCTCAACAAGAAAAACAAAATACAGGTTAAGTAATCTTACAAATACTCTCATCATTGTGCCCAACATCATATTGCTACAAATTCAGATAAAAAAACAACCACAGTGCTGAAGTTGGCTGACTAATTGCATAGACTGTATATATGTCTTAAAAAATAATATTTAAAGAAAGATGCACAAGTGTTTTATAATAATTTACAGTTAATTCGTTAATCATTCAATACTCTTACAGCTTAATTAGTACCTGTATGCTTTTTAAAGTCTAGCATGAAAACTCACTGTTAAATATAGGTAAAATATGATACGATGGGAAAGCATTAAAGTCACAGCTGACTAAGTTAGAAAGATTATAACTTATTTCAGATAAAATAACACGTAAAAACTATTTTATTCCAACAGTTTGATGACCTATTTATTCTGGTTTCCCACAAAGACCATAAATTTCCTTGGATGTACATGACTTATTGATATTAAAGTATCAGTTATGATTTTTGTTGTCTAAAGAGTAATGGTCTTTAACCAACAGATTCTACCATCCTAGTTAGTAGTCAGTTAAGTACAAGCATTCTTTGACCCTGCTATTGTACTGTTCATTTTTATGTTGTCATTCCTTTTTGTGATAGCATGTGGTCTTTTCGAGTGGAAGCAAATCTGTGCAGCTTTTTTATCGTTTGTTTATATATGCATTGTTGTCACATGCCGTGGTTGTTTTTGTGTTCAGAGAGTTCAGTTAAGATGAGAGGTGATTGTTCGTTTTGTTGATATTGGTGGAAATGGTGATCATCACTGTTTAAACTTTCTTATCATAATATAATACTCATTCATTATAATATCATAACAAAGATGAAAGTGGTCGCTGATCAAAAGACAGGAAACCCCCTATACAGTGCCCCATAATCTTCATTTTCTAGGTATTTGCTCGAAATCGGACACATTATATTTCCGAATAGTTTATTAAAAAAAAAAAAAGAGGAAATCTGCTGTTCATTGGAAAACTTTCATATTTGTTGGAACTGTTGGACTAAATTAAACATTCAACAAAAATCATCTTACAATTGAGTGGATATTCCTTAAGTACAAGTTTCTGTGAAGTTTTCACCAGTTTCACTAGTTGATGATCTGTTTTTCTGTTTTCAATATAACCAGATTTGTAGAATGCTGCAGACTCTGCATTAACTCTGATCTGCATGTGTTTAAATCTAAAATAATACAAATTATTGTAAACTTTCATATACTGTATAGAGGATAAATTTCACAGAACCAAATTTTAGTGATTTCCTACTTAAAAGGAGGTATTTTCTGTTGTGTTTATATCCCAGAATCAGTGAGTTTTTATTTGACAGTAGCAAACAGCAAAAAAATTAAAACCACACGGAAATCACCTGCTATACTGTACAATACTAAACAACCATAATAATTCAATCTCACATATTTGACGGTCGTTTTGGATTCCTCTTAAAAATTGCACACACAAAAATTCTGAATTTACAGCATTAGCACAAACACATATAGTTTGAGAGTTTGAAGCTCACCAGTGATGAGGTGTACTACTTGATATAACATTCTGAGATAACGTTTATCAGCTACTTGTGGCAGATCTGGTATTCAGGTTTTCATTACCACTGGAAAAATATGGAGAGTTGCGTAGGCACATTTCAGAAGTGTTGGTCTTATAAGTGGGGGACTATTGAATTAATTTTACCTGAAATTTCCTTCCATTTCTTTTTTCTTGAAGACAAAATTAACCACCGGTGACATGAGTATTTTGTTGATAACAGTAGCAATAATAAAGAATGAAATAACTCCAACTGGACCTAGGTAACTGGTACTAGAAAAAATTACAACATGAAAAACAGGTTATAATAGTATTTATCTGATTAATATATAGTATGGTAATGATTAACTGGATTGTCTCCCTTTAATAAGTTGAGTCTATGTTTGTCTCATTCATCCAGAATCTCATTGAAATTGAATTTATATCTACCCTAGACAAAGAGTATGGTTCTAAAACAACTTGGTTTTGTGTAAAGCAATGTGGGTGGTTCTAAAACAACTTGGTTTTGTGTAAAGCAATGTGGGTGGTTCTAAAACAACTTGGTTTTGTGTAAAGCAATGTGGGTGGTTCTAAATCAACTTGGTTTTGTGTAAAGCAATGTGGGTGGTTCTAAATCAACTTGGTTTTCTGTAAAGCAATGTGGGTGGTTCTAAAACAACTTGGTTTTGTGTAAAGCAATGTGGGTGGTTCTAAAACAACTTAGTTTTGTGTAAAGCAATGTGGGTGGTTCTAAAACAACTTGGTTTTGTGTAAAGCAATGTGGGTGGTTCTAAAACAACTTGGTTTTGTGTAAAGCAATGTGGGTGGTTCTAAAACAACTTGGTTTTGTGTAAAGCAATGTGGGTGGTTCTAAAACAACTTGGTTTTGTGTAAAGCAATGTGGGTGGTTCTAAAACAACTTGGTTTTGTGTAAAGCAATGTGGGTGGTTCTAAAACAACTTGGTTTTGTGTAAAGCAATGTGGGTGGTTCTAAAACAACTTGGTTTTGTGTAAAGCAATGTGGGTGGTTCTAAAACAACTTGGTTTTGTGTAAAGCAATGTGGGTGGTTCTAAAACAACTTGGTTTTGTGTAAAGCAATGTGGGTCAGTTCTAAATCAACTTGGTTTTCTGTAAAGCAATGTGGGTGGTTCTAAAACAACTTGGTTTTGTGTAAAGCAATGTGGGTGGTTCTAAATCAACTTGGTTTTGTGTAAAGCAATGTGGGTGGTTCTAAATCAACTTGGTTTTGTGTAAAGCAATGTGGGTGGTTCTAAATCAACTTGGTTTTCTGTAAAGCAATGTGGGTGGTTCTAAAACAACTTGGTTTTGTGTAAAGCAATGTGGGTCAGTTCTAAATCAACTTGGTTTTCTGTAAAGCAATGTGGGTCAGTTCTAAATCAACTTGGTTTTCTGTAAAGCAATGTGATGGAATCAAGAATCTATTGGGCATCTTAGTTTTCTCTAATTACAGTATAAAATTTTGGCAATTCTATTAAGATCTTTTGGAATATTTGTTACAAGAAAATTCAGTATCATTACAGGTTAACATCACATTCCATAATAAATAGATATAAAACTTATGATACTTTAAACATTTTAAAGAGATAATATCCTGTGGTATAAGTACTGTTTCTCGTAGGTAGTTTTAGCATGGTGCGCTACCATGCTGCCCTGATATTGGAAGTGTCTACACCCTTATACAATTATTTCATTTCAAAAGTACATGTACTTCTGTTGTAGTAGTAAAATCAATATTAGAATCTTCAACTTGTTAAAGGCGGTCAGTTTTTAGGCAGTAGAAGTAGAATCATTATACATAAATAGTTTTAACATTGATTTGATCTGACAATCAGTTAAAAGTGCCCTCAGATCTTCATTTATGTAGGCTCCTTGAATGCATAAAATAATATATAAGTGCCCTTTGATTGTATAAATACCATGTCTTACTGAATTTCTCGGCAAAACACTAATTAACGTTACCTTTGAACACTTTTATACAGGTAATATCCTATGGTAAATGATGAGATAATCAATGTTACCTTTGAACACTTTTATACAGGTAATATCCTATGGTAAATGATGAGATAATTTAATATTACCTTTGAACACTTTTATACAGGTAATATCCTATGGTAAATGATGAGATAATTAATATTACCTTTGAACACTTTTATACAGGTAATAAATATCCTATGGTAAATGATGAGATAATTAATATTACCTTTGAACACTTTTATACAGGTAATATCCTATGGTAAATGATGAGATAATTAATGTTACCTTTGAGCACTTTTATACAGGTAATATCCTATGGTAAATGATGAGATAATTAATATTACCTTTGAACACTTTTATACAGGTAATATCCTATGGTAAATGATGAGATAATTAATATTACCTTTGAACACTTTTATACAGGTAATATCCTATAGTAAATGATGAGATAATTAATATTACCTTTGAACACTTTTATACAGGTAATATCCTATGGTAAATGATGAGATAATTAATGTTACCTTTGAACACTTTTATACAGGTAATATCCTATGGTAAATGATGAGATAATTAATGTTACCTTTGAACACTTTTATACAGGTAATATCCTATGGTAAATGATGAGATAATTAATATTACCTTTGAACACTTTTATACAGGTAATATCCTATGGTAAATGATGAGATAATTAATGTTACCTTTGAACACTTTTATACAGGTAATATCCTATGGTAAATGATGAGATAATTAATGTTACCTTTGAACACTTTTATACAGGTAATATCCTATGGTAAATGATGAGATAATTAATGTTACCTTTGAACACTTTTATACAGGTAATATCCTATGGTAAATGATGAGATAATTAATGTTACCTTTGAACACTTTTATACAGGTAATATCCTATGGTAAATGATGAGATAATTAATATTACCTTTGAACACTTTTATACAGGTAATATCCTATGGTAAATGATGAGATAATTAATATTACCTTTGAACACTTTTATACAGGTAATATCCTATGGTAAATGATGAGATAATTAATGTTACCTTTGAACACTTTTATACAGGTAATATCCTATGGTAAATGATGAGATAATTAATATTACCTTTGAACACTTTTATACAGGTAATATCCTATGGTAAATGATGAGATAATTAATGTTACCTTTGAACACTTTTATACAGGTAATATCCTATGGTAAATGATGAGATAATTAATGTTACCTTTGAACACTTTTATACAGGTAATATCCTATGGTAAATGATGAGATAATTAATATTACCTTTGAACACTTTTATACAGGTAATATCCTATGGTAAATGATGAGATAATTAATGTTACCTTTGAACACTTTTATACAGGTAATATCCTATGGTAAATGATGAGATAATTAATGTTACCTTTGAACACTTTTATACAGGTAATATCCTATGGTAAATGGTGAGATAATTAATGTTACCTTTGAACACTTTTATACAGGTAATATCCTATGGTAAATGATGAGATAATTAATGTTACCTTTGAACACTTTTATACAGGTAATATCCTATGGTAAATGATGAGATAATTAATATTACCTTTGAACACTTTTATACAGGTAATATCCTATGGTAAATGATGAGATAATTAATGTTACCTTTGAACACTTTTATACAGGTAATATCCTATGGTAAATGATGAGATAATTAATGTTACCTTTGAACACTTTTATACAGGTAATATCCTATGGTAAATGATGAGATAATTAATATTACCTTTGAACACTTTTATACAGGTAATATCCTATGGTAAATGATGAGATAATTAATATTACCTTTGAACACTTTTATACAGGTAATATCCTATGGTAAATGATGAGATAATTAATATTACCTTTGAACACTTTTATACAGGTAATATCCTATGGTAAATGGTGAGATAATTAATGTTACCTTTGAACACTTTTATACAGGTAATATCCTATGGTAAATGATGAGATAATTAATGTTACCTTTGAACACTTTTATACAGGTAATATCCTATGGTAAATGATGAGATAATTAATATTACCTTTGAACACTTTTATACAGGTAATATCCTATGGTAAATGATGAGATAATTAATATTACCTTTGAACACTTTTATACAGGTAATATCCTATGGTAAATGATGAGATAATTAATATTACCTTTGAACACTTTTATACAGGTAATATCCTATGGTAAATGATGAGATAATTAATATTACCTTTGAACACTTTTATACAGGTAATATCCTATGGTAAATGATGAGATAATTAATATTACCTTTGAACACTTTTATACAGGTAATATCCTATGGTAAATGATGAGATAATTAATATTACCTTTGAACACTTTTATACAGGTAATATCCTATGGTAAATGATGAGATAATTAATGTTACCTTTGAACACTTTTATACAGGTAATATCCTATGGTAAATGATGAGATAATTAATGTTACCTTTGAACACTTTTATACAGGTAATATCCTATGGTAAATGATGAGATAATTAATATTACCTTTGAACACTTTTATACAGGTAATATCCTATGGTAAATGATGAGATAATTAATGTTACCTTTGAACACTTTTATACAGGTAATATCCTATGGTAAATGATGAGATAATTAATGTTACCTTTGAACACTTTTATACAGGTAATATCCTATGGTAAATGATGAGATAATTAATGTTACCTTTGAACACTTTTATACAGGTAATATCCTATGGTAAATGATGAGATAATTAATGTTACCTTTGAACACTTTTATACAGGTAATATCCTATGGTAAATGATGAGATAATTAATATTACCTTTGAACACTTTTATACAGGTAATATCCTATGGTAAATGATGAGATAATTAATATTACCTTTGAACACTTTTATACAGGTAATATCCTATGGTAAATGATGAGATAATTAATGTTACCTTTGAACACTTTTATACAGGTAATATCCTATGGTAAATGATGAGATAATTAATATTACCTTTGAACACTTTTATACAGGTAATATCCTATGGTAAATGATGAGATAATTAATGTTACCTTTGAACACTTTTATACAGGTAATATCCTATGGTAAATGATGAGATAATTAATGTTACCTTTGAACACTTTTATACAGGTAATATCCTATGGTAAATGATGAGATAATTAATATTACCTTTGAACACTTTTATACAGGTAATATCCTATGGTAAATGATGAGATAATTAATGTTACCTTTGAACACTTTTATACAGGTAATATCCTATGGTAAATGATGAGATAATTAATGTTACCTTTGAACACTTTTATACAGGTAATATCCTATGGTAAATGGTGAGATAATTAATGTTACCTTTGAACACTTTTATACAGGTAATATCCTATGGTAAATGATGAGATAATTAATGTTACCTTTGAACACTTTTATACAGGTAATATCCTATGGTAAATGATGAGATAATTAATATTACCTTTGAACACTTTTATACAGGTAATATCCTATGGTAAATGATGAGATAATTAATGTTACCTTTGAACACTTTTATACAGGTAATATCCTATGGTAAATGATGAGATAATTAATGTTACCTTTGAACACTTTTATACAGGTAATATCCTATGGTAAATGATGAGATAATTAATATTACCTTTGAACACTTTTATACAGGTAATATCCTATGGTAAATGATGAGATAATTAATATTACCTTTGAACACTTTTATACAGGTAATATCCTATGGTAAATGATGAGATAATTAATATTACCTTTGAACACTTTTATACAGGTAATATCCTATGGTAAATGGTGAGATAATTAATGTTACCTTTGAACACTTTTATACAGGTAATATCCTATGGTAAATGATGAGATAATTAATGTTACCTTTGAACACTTTTATACAGGTAATATCCTATGGTAAATGATGAGATAATTAATATTACCTTTGAACACTTTTATACAGGTAATATCCTATGGTAAATGATGAGATAATTAATATTACCTTTGAACACTTTTATACAGGTAATATCCTATGGTAAATGATGAGATAATTAATATTACCTTTGAACACTTTTATACAGGTAATATCCTATGGTAAATGATGAGATAATTAATATTACCTTTGAACACTTTTATACAGGTAATATCCTATGGTAAATGATGAGATAATTAATATTACCTTTGAACACTTTTATACAGGTAATATCCTATGGTAAATGATGAGATAATTAATGTTACCTTTGAACACTTTTATACAGGTAATATCCTATAGTAAATGATGAGATAATTAATATTACCTTTGAACACTTTTATACAGGTAATATCCTATAGTAAATGATGAGATAATTAATATTACCTTTGAACACTTTTATACAGGTAATATCCTATGGTAAATGATGAGATAATTAATGTTACCTTTGAACACTTTTATACAGGTAATATCCTATGGTAAATGATGAGATAATTAATGTTACCTTTGAACACTTTTATACAGGTAATATCCTATGGTAAATGATGAGATAATTAATATTACCTTTGAACACTTTTATACAGGTAATATCCTATGGTAAATGATGAGATAATTAATGTTACCTTTGAACACTTTTATACAGGTAATATCCTATGGTAAATGATGAGATAATTAATGTTACCTTTGAACACTTTTATACAGGTAATATCCTATGGTAAATGATGAGATAATTAATGTTACCTTTGAACACTTTTATACAGGTAATATCCTATGGTAAATGATGAGATAATTAATATTACCTTTGAACACTTTTATACAGGTAATATCCTATGGTAAATGATGAGATAATTAATGTTACCTTTGAACACTTTTATACAGGTAATATCCTATGGTAAATGATGAGATAATTAATATTACCTTTGAACACTTTTATACAGGTAATAAATATCCTATGGTAAATGATGAGATAATTAATATTACCTTTGAACACTTTTATACAGGTAATATCCTATGGTAAATGATGAGATAATTAATATTACCTTTGAACACTTTTATACAGGTAATATCCTATGGTAAATGATGAGATAATTAATATTACCTTTGAACACTTTTATACAGGTAATATCCTATGGTAAATGATGAGATAATTAATGTTACCTTTGAACACTTTTATACAGGTAATATCCTATAGTAAATGATGAGATAATTAATGTTACCTTTGAACACTTTTATACAGGTAATATCCTATGGTAAATGGTGAGATAATTAATGTTACCTTTGAACACTTTTATACAGGTAATATCCTATAGTAAATGATGAGATAATTAATATTACCTTTGAACACTTTTATACAGGTAATATCCTATAGTAAATGGTGAGATAATCAATGGAGCAAGGACTGTACTAAGATAATAACAAAATCTCTCGACATCTTGAGTGATTCGTTGATCTCTGAAATATAAAAAAAAAAAAAAACCACACCCATTATGTATTTAATCAATATATACAGACATTTTGTTTTTCTTCAAATGATTATTAATACATGTATATATAAATAAAACTGGTCTTTGGATTTTTTTTATTTGATTTTTGATGTTTTAACACCACTTTCAGCAATATTTTAGCTATATCATGGCGACCAGTTTTAGTGGTGGAAGAAGCTGGAGTACCAGGAGAGAATCACCGACCATGGGCAAGCAACTGGTACACTTTATCACTTGCGGCTGCAAGTTGAATGCGCCCTTTTTTGTAATTTACAAAGCCAGGCGCGAACCCAACCCGTATTGGTGATAGGCTTGTATGAGTACCTAACTCATTGAGCCACCTGAGCCCTGTTTTTTGTTATATAAGGAAATGAAACAGTTCAATCAAAATTAGCAGTACTTAAAAGGGTATAATTAACAAGGGCAACGCAAAGCGTGGCATATCCCCTCGCCTAAAAATTAGACCCTGTGACCTTGACCTTTGACCTTGAAAATCAATAGGGTTCCAGATTCTCTTAAGGTCTAAGTATGTACCAAGTTTGGTCAAAATCCATTGAAGGATGTTGATTCTAGTGTTCACAAGGATGTTACGCAGTAAAATTTGACCTGGTGACATTATCCTTTGACCTTTGACCTTGAAAATCAATAGAGTTCCAGACTCTCCTCAGGACTACGTATGTACCAAGTTTGGTCAAAATCTATTGAAGGATCTTGATTCTAGAGTGTTCACAAGGATGTTATGCGGTAAAAATTTGACCCTGTGACCTTGAAAATCAATAGGGTTCCAGACTCTCGTAAGGACTAAGTATGTACCAAGTTTGGTCAAAATCCATTGAAGGATGTTGATTCTAGAGTGTTCACAAGGATGCTATACGGTAAAAATTTGACCTGGTGACATTGACCTTTGACCTTGAAAATCAATAGGGTTCCAGATTCTCCTAAGGACTAAGTATGTACCAAGTTTGGTCAAAATCCATTGAAGGATGTTGATTCTAGAGTGTTCACAAGGATGTTACACGGTAAACAATTTACCCAGTGACCTTGACCTTTGACCTTGAAAATCAATAGGGTTCCAGACTCTCCTAAGGACTACGTATGTACCAAGTTTAGGCAAAATCCATTGAAGGATGTTAATTCTAGTGTTCACAAGGATGTTATGCGGTAAAAATTTGACCCTGTGACCTTGACCTTTGACCTTGAAAATCAATAAGGTTCCAGATTCTCTTAAGGACTAAATATGTACCAAGTTTGGTCAAAATCCATTAAAGGATGTTGATCCTAGAGTGTTCACAAGGATTGTGACGGACGGACGGTAGCATTACTATATCCCCTCGCAACTTCGTTGGCGAGGGGATAATTAATCTCAGTGAAAAAAAATGGTGACAAATGGTTATAAGAAAGGAATTCCACAAGTGTTGGCATATAAAGATTACTTTCCATACATATATGTTTTTTTGTCCCATATTTGTTAATAGAAACAGACCTACCATGAAAACTTGAGATTAAGTCAACAAAGTCAATAATGTGTAAAGCAATAGTTCAAGGTTAGGTAACAAGTGGATAAAAGGGTTTTTACTCAAATTGGAAAGATATGGTATAGGGGACAATTTGCTGATCTGGTTAAAAAGTTACTTATCAAACCGCACACAAAGAGTTGTGATAAAAGATGCTCTATCAAACATTGGTCAGCTTAAAGCAGGGGTGCCTCAAGGGTCGGTTTTAGGTCCGTTATTATTTTTGGTATTTATCAATGACATTGCAGATGGTATGACTGGTTTAAGTAGATTATTTGCAGATGATACATCGATTGGGCACATTGCAAATACAAGACATGATAAATTTAGATTTAGCTTACCTAAAAGATTGGTCAAAACGTTGGTTAGTCAAATTCAATCAAAATAAAACTGAAATTATGGTCTTCAGTACCAGAGACACAAAACTTTATTTCAATTTTGACTTTGAGGGTGCTTCATTAAGAGATGTTGAATTACATAAACATTTAGGTGTTATTTTTAGTAATGACTGTAAGTGGACCAAACATGTTGATAAACTTATAGAAAAGTCTTCTAAACAAATAAATGTATTAAGAAAACTCAAATTTAAACTTAAACGAAACTATCTTGAAAAAATTTATTTAACATTTATAAGACCAATTTTAGAATATGCGTCTGAAGCTTGGTTTAATTGTGGCCAATTCAACTCAAATCGTTTAGAAAAAGTGCAAATTGAAGACGCTCGTATTGTTTGTGGTTTTCCCAGTTACGCTAGTATAGCATCTATTTACAAAGAAATGGGATGGGATAAATTGACAGTAAGGAGAGAAGTTAAAAATCTCACATTATTTTACAAAATTTATAATAATCTGGCACCTGAATATTTATCAGATTTAATACCACCTACAGTTTCTGAAACTTCAAATTATTATTTACGTAACAGTCAAAATATAAGTCAACAAGCAAACAGACTTGCACTTCTTCAACAATCTTTTTTTCCTTCAACTATTAAGCTGTGGAATATGTTGGATCTTAATATCCGACAAATCCCTATTTTAGCTCATTTTAAGTCAAAAATCCGTCAGATATATTTTCAAAATGTGAAAAAATTGGCACACTTTTCATGTGGTAATAAATATCTTAGTGTATTACACACGAGGATAAGAAAGAAATGTAGTTCATTGAAAGAAGACTTGTATAGAACTAATTTAATTTCAAATCCAAACTGTATATGTGGATACCAAAACGAAAATGCGGATCATTATTTGCTATTTTGTAATCGTTATATTGTATATAGAAATAAAATGTTATCGTCATTGGCAATACTGAATATGAACGGGGTAGAAATAAATGTTGATACTTTGTTATTTGGAAATGATTTTCTATCAGATGAAACAAATTTTGAAATATTTTTAATTATTCAAAAATATATTAAAGATACTGGTCGTTTTTCAGTATAATTGTAACAAAACAACCAGGTGAATTCCCTTACAGGTATACCATTTTGACAAAAATGTTAATGTGGTATTCGAATGATCATAATTGAAAATAAAACCTCTGGATGATCTTTGAAGACTATTTGATCTTACAAAATAAATAGAAATATATATACTTACCATGACTATTTTCCGCAACTAAATCCCAATAGATGAATGAAAGTTAATATGTCCATTGCCATGTAGTACGCATTTGGGTCTGTTCGATATGTATCAATAGGTTATCAATATATTGATCATATAGTCAATGAGGCTCCATGAGGGTTTTAATTGTTTTATTGTTTATATTTTTCTTCATGCCTTCATTTACTATAAACGTTTACTATAAATGTGTGTAATTAAATATTATTATGTTCAATTGTGTATTTTGAAATATATGTAATGGGAGAAGACTGTCTAAGTTGTTTAACTTGTGTCTTATCCTTTTGTCTTTTTGAACAATAAAATATGTTTAAAGTAACAAGTGGCTACTATGTACACTTGACATAAATGTGTTGGTCAATTTTGATTGACTCATATGTACCATGTATGCTATACAATGACTCATATGTACCATGTATGCTATACAACTACATGACTGTTGGCTTTGCAATTCTATGGCAATTTATCATGTAGATCACTACGAACTACTTACGGATTGTCAGCTTTTCCAAAACAGTTGATGTTGTAATATATTGGGTCCTTGAAATATAGTCGATGTAATGAAAATGTTATATTAGTTCTCCATATAATCTCTAATAAAGACGTCACATATAATTGTGTACTTTTAATCTGAAAACAAACAAAATATCAAGTAAACTTGTAGCTAAATCTTAGATAACATACATTTGTTATAACTTTTGTTCATTTCAATTAACATATCCTTCATAAGTCACTGGGTAATCAACTATTCAAATACAGGGTTAGGGTTATGTTGTTTAATGCCACTTTCAACAAAATTGCAGTTACATTGCTGTACTCAATACGTGATAAAGCTTCCTCCACCAATGAAACTGACAGCCATGATATAGCTGAAATATTGTTGAAAGTGGCGTTAAACACAATAACCCCAACCCATATTTCCATACTATAATCACAATGCAGTACATTTTCATACTATAATTAGTATGCAGTACAATGCCATACTGAACTGAGTGCCACATCACTCCACAATAATAGCTTCATCAATGATGGAACCCTTAGAGGCTTGGAGGCTTGGATTCAATTTTTTTTTAGGTATTGCTGTACATTCAATGACCCTGCTATTGTACTGTCTGTGCTTATGTTGTCATACTTTTTGGTGGTGGTCTTTTTGAGTAGAAGCAAATCTGTGCAGGTTTGTTTTTATATGTATTGCTGTTGGAGAATTAATTATTAACAGGGGGAGACGGATCCCATTCATTGGTTAAACTTTGCCACATATTTGTCCTGTCACACTCCAGAACCTAGAATTCCGTAAACATATTTCTTGGTCTTTTTTCATATTCAATGATTTGAGTGTAGGGGTGGTTGTTTGTTTTATTGAGATTGGTATCATTGTTGATCATCAGTTTAAATTTTTTTTTCATAATATACAGTCCGACAAAAGTTAAGCACCACCTGACTTGTTTCAATAATATCTTTTCTAATAATGAACTTATTTCAAATCGGTTTGCTGTTTTCGTTACCTGTCCACACATACTTACCTACCTGTGAAAAAGGTTATTGATCGATTTTTATTTATGTGTATATGACAGGATGTGTAAAGTGCCACTTGTACTTTTTAACATTTGTGTTTGCGAACGAAAACTGATTTTTTTTGTGTAGAGTTTTAAGTTTCATTTTCTATTGGATTGGTATAGTGCGGCGAAAATTAACCATACCAGAAAGGTGGCAAGCTGTTGGCATGCATAACGGTGGTTCTAGCCATAGAAGGGTGGCATACCACTTCAGGGTTAACCATTCCATCATTGTACGATTGATGCAGTGTTTTCGTCAAACGGGGAATGTTACTGACCGTCCACGTGCAGGTAGACCTCGCAAAACGACGCAGAGAGAGGCCCGATTCATATCCAGACGGGTGCGGCAATGGCCGTTCAGTACAGCTGGTGCACTTCGTGGTAATTTAGTGTTTGGAGGCCACATTAGCACATGCACTGTAATCAGATGCCTCCACCATCAGGGAATGCGAGCGAGACGACCCATAAAATGTCCACAGTTGACATTACGTCATCGCCATGCTCGATTTGACTGGTCACATGATCATTTGGGGTGGACTATTCGCACATGGAGACGGGTCCACTGGTCTGATGAAAGTCGTTTATTGTTACGCCCTACCGACGGTCGTGCAAGGGTTTGGCGTCAACGAAACACTTCATTTCAGGACAACCACATTTTGGGCACAACTGCTTTTGGGGGTGGGGGTGTAACTGTCTGTGGTTGGTTTTCCTTTGACTGTAAGTTGGACTTGTACGTTCTTGATGGTAATCTGACAGGCCAAAAATACCGTGACAATGTGCTTGCTCCATGCTTAATCCCCCATTTCGACAATCATGCGTTGGCTGACAGGCCAATGTTCATGGACGACAACGCTAGGCCATATAGAGCCCAAATTGTACAACATTTTTTACAGCAAGAGGCTGTTCAGACAATTCCATGGTCTGCGATGTTGCCAGACATGAACCCTATAGAGCATGTATGGGACTTTATTGGCCGAAAAATTAACCAACGCAATCCAAAATGTCAAAATATTGACGAATTAAGAACTGCTATCTTACAGGAGTGGCAACAGTTCCCCAAGAACGGCTTAGGCGTCTTGTGCAAAGCATGACGAGGCGTGTTACAGAACTTCACAATAAACGCGGTGGATATACTGGTTATTCATTTTTATGCCTTACACATACGCACAATAGATGCATTTAAAAGTTCTTAAAATCTGAAGACTCTGCATTTTAATACAATGTTAAAAACTTCCATCAAAGACAAACTGGTTTTACGTTTTTCCAGCGCCTGTTTTGAACCCCATTTTTCCCACGTCATAGTCACGTCTTTCAGGATGATAAATACTTCGTAGATTGGTAATTTTAGAGCCCTTGGTGTAGTCTTTTAAGAAGTGTAAGAAAATTGGTGATATCTGTTTTATTGTTTTAACAGTATTGATGTAAAAAAATATATCGATAAAACTATAGGGTGGTGCTTAACTTTTGTCGGAGTGTATATCATATAATACATGTACATATAAAAATAAATTGCTAATACAACATGTTAACTTACAAATGATTCAGCAAGAATGAGTACTGCTGCCATAATTGTTACATCTTTAAAGCCATCCATATCCTTGGTTCCAAACACTTTATAATACTTTGAAGGGATGTTTCCAATATTGAATATTACAACTTGTTCTGTTGTATGAAAAAAAAGAAGAAGTAAATTGTGAGATGACTGATGTCCTATGAAAACATGACATTCCTTGCATTGGATGAACAATTATTCTTATCATCCCTAATGCAAGGAAAATAAATGTATTATATTCCACTACCATTCAAATGTATACCATAAATCGAGAGGAATTTATTATCTGTAAAATCTCAAAATAGAATAATAATAAATCAAGTCAAGAAACACCAATTTTCACTATTTTCATGACTATTCCTTAAATAAGGCATGTAAGTAAGTATGCATACACTGTAATAAACAAATAATAAATTAGAATTTGGTCATTATTATTTAATGCCACTTTCAAAAGACTTCAACTACCATACCAGTATATCGTGGCAATTAGTTTTATTGTTGTAGGTTCTCAGATCAGTCAAAAAGTCACTGACAAGACAAATTTAATCACATAAAGTTATATCATGTATTACTTGCTACCAGTAAGAATAGGTAGATGTAATCCAACTACCACACAATCATGAGGGGACGTCGTGGTCGTGATCGTATGGTAGTTTGATTTACAACTACCTATTCAATCAGTGCCTATTACCACTAAAGTTGTGAGTTTGAATCTCGCACATGGTGAGGTGTACTTGATACAACATTATGTGATAAAGTTTTGTCAGTGAATTGCGGCAGGTTAATGGTTTTCTCTGGGTACTCTGGTTTCCTCCACCAATAAAATGAACACCATGATATAACTGCAATATTGTTGAAAGTGGCGCTAAACCCCATAACCCTAATCCTAACCCAATATACATGATAAAATAATGACAAAGATTTTTACTGTGAATTGCCAGGTAATGAAAGTGAGTTTTGAATTATTCATATGTATAAATTATTTTATACCTGCTTATTAAGAAATAACCTTGCTTAAGAGACAATGTTATGCAAGTCATATTTCAACAAATAAGTGAAAATTTACCTTTTCCAACAATTTGGCCAATTGGGGTGTTCAAGTAATCAACCTCTTAATACAGGTTTAAATGTATTTGTGTTCTTAAAGTTTGGAGTTACATTCAGGTGAACTTTAAATGAACAAATGAAAGCACAACTGACAAAATCTTGGCAGCAGATAAAGTGATAAACAGTAAAAAAAAACAACAGAGAAAACTAAACAGTTTGTGTATGCTAATGTTCAGCTGGACAATAACTCAAAAATCAAGTCATTTTAGATATGAATGAAGAATAGCACATTTACAGCTGATTTAAATCTGATAGATCAATTGGAATCTTAGTGTATATTTCATTCACACTGAATTACTTACCAAGTAGTCCCAGACAGAGAAGAAGTATACAGAGAAGTACATTGCCACTGTTCCATTTTGGAAACACAACAGAAGTTAGCTTCAGAAATCTTTTAAAAAATACCAGGTCAAAATTTAGCCTGTAAGTACAATTATAATGAATTAATACAAGTAAAATATGCAATTTTATCACAAAATATTAACAGTTCTTGAAATTCATCTCAAATTGATTTCTCCTAATCTAAGTTGGCAACATGTAAAACTATGTCAGTCACTTGTATGTTGCCATTTCCTGAACTCTCAAACATCAATAGGGACTAGATCCAATATTGTAAAACTTGCTCGATTACTCTCGAGTCTTCAAAATGCCTAGTCTTTGGAGAATGTCATGTTTCATGCATATAAAAGACTTGTAC
Organism: Bathymodiolus brooksi; assembly: GCA_963680875.1. Lineage (NCBI taxonomy): Eukaryota > Metazoa > Mollusca > Bivalvia > Mytilida > Modiolidae > Bathymodiolus > Bathymodiolus brooksi. The sequence continues at coordinate 64,916,035 of OY804576.1, read as the reverse complement.
AAAATTCTAATGAGCAGTTTGCAGAATGGTCATTGGTGATCCACTACAATGCAAAATTTCATATCGTATCCATTTTCTTCTGTTTTAATCAAATGTAGGCCACCTTTTTATCTACGGTACATAGTTTATTCCAGTTCTTGTCATGAAAATACCTGGTATACTGGTAACTTGAGACAAGTTGACATTAACATCAACAATTCGACCAAAATTTTAATTATATCAGGAGCCTAGTGTGGACTTAATGGAAGTTTCATTTATTAAGGTTTAACATAGAGTGATCGTTGTTTAACATCCAATGAGCTATATTGAGGCTGACAACAATTTTAATAACATATAAAAACTATATAGAGATGAGGGAAAAGATGGGTCAACCAGTCAACTGTTTAATATGGAAAGTTGCAGTGGCAGACCTACATTTTTGGGACCCTGAAGTTTTAACTGTCATAGGGCCCCTTCACAACCAGCAACAATAGGGCAACATCCAACAAGGTCCAAAACATTATACGCCAGAAAACAGACATATCTCAGTAAATTAGGGAACTGAATTATAGTTCCTAGCAAATGAAACAGCAGAAATATACATATAAAAATATCACCCGTGCTATTTTAATAACAAACACTTAAAAAACTCTTTAGATATTGCTGATAAAATTCACTCATTAAAAAGAAATAATGTTTCGGGGGTCCCTCATCAGGATTAGGGGCCCTGAAGCTTCATTATTTTCATAGTAGATCATACCTGTCAAGTCTCGCGCTTCAAAGCATCAAATCGCACTTTCACGCTCATCCCCATTATTGTCACGCTAACACATAAATCAACGAATTGGAAAATTTCAGTAAACATAATAAAACTGCCTAAACAAAACTGGTTCGCTGAATACGTAAATTCAGACCCGTTAGCGATATGTATTTCTGTCACATCTCATGATCTGGTTACTTTTAGTTCAATCTTAATTTTTCAACACTGTTCTGTTCAGCTTTAAATGTTATGTGACACACTTGCTGGGGTCCGATTTTTAGGTTCTTTACTTTGCTTTCCTCAATTGGTTTAAGAAAAAACTTACATGGAGCATGAACATTCAACTGCGGGTGAAGTAGGCAGTCCTGCAAAACAGAGGCCCAAAAAGCTCGGCGGATCTGCTGCATATAATACGAAATTTTATTCCAAATGGTGTAGCAAATATCCAGTGAAAGCTTCAAGCTTCAAAACATGCCTTGTATATGTGGTTTGTTCTAAGGAATTAAGTTGTGTTCATTATGGTGAAGCTGATACCATGGGATAAGTGTGTAGTTCTCTTGTTGGCTGTCATTGCCATATGACACATAATGCAACACGTAAAGAACATAGTTTTTCTGGAGCTTCTCCATTTGATGTCGAGGATTTAGTTGTAGATCTAATTTACTGGTTTCACAAAATTACAAAGTGTAAAAAAGAACCAAACGAGTTTTGCATATTTGGTGACACTACGCTTAAACAGGTTTTGAATATTGTATCCACACATTAGCTTAGCTTGGGAAAGACAATTTCTCGTACCTTGGAAATCAGCCCTTGAAAAGTTTGCTTTTGTCAGGCTCAGAAAAGCAGTCAAGGTTTAAACGACTAACAAAACAGTTCTGTGAAATCACCATATTGTCTCCAGCTTCTGTGGCTTTCGCTCTCCAGACCCCCTGCTCTCACTCTGAGACATCAAAAACCCTTGACAGCTCTGGTAGATCCGTCTCTGGAGATTTGTCTAGGGATGAAAAATCTTTTGAAGCAGCTACAATGAGTCTACTCTTTTTCTAAATCCACAAAAGTTTTTTAGTGTGCAGAGAGCGTGACACTCCCAAACACATTACACAGTATGGTCCACCCCCCTCCCCTTTTTTTTCCATATATAGAGGGTTCCTCCCAATAGTCTCGGGACGTGCTGAGCAGTTTTGTGACTTTGGGTTTGAGGCATCACAAACAATTATTTTTCTGGTAATCCAATATGACATTAAGCAGTAAACCTTAGAAAGTTAGCATTCAAAACCTTGTTTTAGCATCGTGTTATCGGTTTCTGCTTCTGCCATATGATTGCCTCCTTCATCATATTGAAGATTATGCAATTTTGATTTTTGTGCGGCATGCCCAATGAATAGTGAAGCCAAAGTTTAAATAAGTTTCCAAATAGATGATAATAAGTAATAATAACCAAATTGAATTTACAATTAAAACTATATACAGTTGTCACTGTCTGGACTATAGGGACACGATCCTTGCCTTAAAGGCCTCAGGTGTGTCCAATTCAACAATGTCTGGAGCTAGTAGGTTCCAGTCTCGTACCGTTCTTGGAAAGAATGACATTTTCCTGGTGTCAATACGGGAGGATGGTATCTGGAATGATCTGTTGTGTGATTTTCTGGTTTTTCGGCCTGTTGGAATTAGCCTGTTTTCCTTGTTGATGGCTACAAGTTCTCTATCGATTTTATATAGCATCACAAGTCTAGCGTCCTTTCTTCTGTCTGCAAGTGGTCTCCATTTTAGTCTTTGTATGATGTTACTTACACTAGATCTATTTCTGTGATTGTTTGCTACATATCTAGCCACTCTTCTCTGCACTACCTCCACCTTGTTTATATCAGCTTGTGTATATGGGTCCCAGACTGTACTAGCATATTCTACTAGTGGACGTGCAAGAGTGAAATATGCTTGTTCTTTTATCCTGATAGATGGGATTTTCAGGTTTCTACGCAGAAAGCCAAGAGTTTTATTTGCTTTGCTGGTAATATAATTTATGTGCTGGTCCCATTGTAATTTGTTTGTGAACGTGAGGCCTAAATATTTGGCGGATGTAACTGACTCTAGCGTATGCCCGTGGAGTTGGTATTTGGCATCAATTATTTTCTTTTTGTTGGTTACTCTGAGTACTGTGCATTTATCAGGGTGGAATTTCATGCACCATTCATTTTCCCAATGTCCCAGCTTATCTAGATCTTTTTGTAGGGTTTCAGCATCGTTGTTATTGGATATTGTCAGGTACGCTATTGTGTCGTCGGCAAAGAGTCTTACTGTTGACGTTAGTCTAGTCCGAGATTCCTCTGTCGTTTAACGGCATTTATAAAGTTGCTGTAGCCGTTTAACGGCATTTATAAAGTTGCTGTAGCCGTTTAACGGCATTTATAAAGTTGCTGTAGCCGCAACTTTATAAATGCCGTTAAACGACAGAGGAATCTCGGACTAATGTTAGTCTTGATTGGAGGTCGTTTATGTAGTGGAGGAAGAGCCCTGGACCTAGGACGGAGCCTTGGGGAACTCCTGAGTCCACACTGACTGCATCAGAGGTAGATCCATCAATTACTACAGATTGTTTTCTGTTTGCAAGCCAGTTTTGTATCCACCTTCGTGCTATTATCGATTTTCCGATATAGCGATTAACAGTGTTAACCCTTCTTTCATATGACGATTGGAATTTTGAAAGAATGGCTAATTAAATATTTCTTTGTACATATGATTGTTTTTAAAGCCATTCTTGTATTTTAATATATTCTTTTGTCGTCAGTAAAATGGCGTCATCTGTTTTCGTGTGAAGTAAAAACAAGGCCGATATACGGGATGGAAACGAATATATAATCCGGAAATGGCTGGTTTTAAAATTTCATGGTTCTGGCCATCTACCAAATCATACTACATCTAAATAAAATAACAGAATGTTTGAAAATTACCACTTTCAAAATTGTGTTTACTTTTGATGTTTTTTTAAGTGCTGAAACCACAATGCACTGCAAATTGACATGCATTTTATATAAGAAACAGGCACATTTCAGTCAGCTCTTTTGTTTACAAGTACGATCAGTGACCCCATGACAGTTACATGACAGGAAGAGCCGGTGTCTGAGAGGCAGATGACATAGTTAAATTTTATATAGCCCTTCTGGATTTTTTTCCAGCTACTTTATAAAGAAGTAAATTTTTAGCATTACAAAAAGTATGGTTCAGTAGGTAGGTTCACTGTTCTTGGTACTTACGTCTTTAAAAGCGAACTTTAACATCTTTTACAAATGTCACGCTGTAGTCTTGTTTATGTTCCATAAATAGAAACCGTCAAAAATAATGCGTGCGCTGTGGAAATCAAAATAAAATGGATAAAACGAAAACACATACCGTGACGATAATAACTTTCTTCAACAACATTCAATCAATTTATTGACAAATGCCAATGGTCGTAAATTTTAATGTTAAAACCAATAATGTGTTAGAAAACAGCATAGACCACAATGTCATTACTTTGTTTTGATTTTGTGCTTGAAAACATCATTTTCCAGTGACATTTCGTCAGTGAAATTTTTGCCCGAGTCGATCTATGAACTTGATGATGGGAATGTCATATGGAAAGGGGATGGAATCAGCAAATAATGATACTAGAAAATGGCCGATTTTACCATTCGATGTATCTCGGCATTTTATAATAAGTAAGGAAATCCTCGTCTAGTTCTCGTATATCGAGAAACTTTTCATTGGATAATATTTTGACGTATTTGAAGTGTGTATGCAAATTTAGAATCGACCGAAATAAGTCGGAAAATACCGAAGTATAATTGTAATATACGGAAAATATCGAATGAAATTCGGCAATATATTTATAAGACAGTGGGCGTTGATTATATAAATAAATCCATAAGTTCTTTAAGGTAGGTATATTTAATTAAAATAATTGCAACTATAATATTCATATAAATATGAACTTTAAAAAAGTCATTGTTTAATATTAATAACAATTTTAAAATATAACAATTAAATGCAAAAAGTTGAATTAACAATAATTATTGGGGAAAATGCTTTTTAAGGAATTTAAATAAAGGGAGATAATCATAGTACTGTATAGTATTATAAAATTACTACTGAAAAAGTTTTTGTAAAAAAAAATTGAACCAATAGTCTGTTTGTCTATAAGCTTATATTTAAAAAAAAATAAATAAATATTTTACAATACTGTCTGTACTCCCGTAGGAGTGTGAAGCCCATCTATGATCTAAATAGATCCTCTGTTTTTAATAACAATTTATATTCATAAAATAAAATAATCAAAATGCATGTATGCTAAATAAAATTTGGATTAAGTGTTAACTATGTTAGATACAATGTATCTACGTACCATTAGTTGTTTACAAAATACACTTATATATATAATTATTGTTTGTAACCAAACATCTGCTTTGCATATCATAAATCCTCGGATTTACCATATTCTAAGAAAACACGTGTTTTTTTAATTAATTTATTTTATAAAATTATATAACCTATATTTTCTGTTTTTATATATAATTATTAAGGTAAAAATACCTTACAAAAGAACAAAAACCCATTCAGAAAAAAAATTGTCAAATTAAATATCTTCCTGATTCTGATCCTGATCTTACCAGCAGCTCGCTGGTAAAATGTGGCCCAAAATTTGATTACATTTTACTTCACATCCAAAATTTTACAAGAAGACGTATGTTGAATGTAAAATAATACAAATCTCCTTGGGAAATTATATATTTCAAACTATTACATCCATATTTTGTCACAATATATCCATAAATAAATGTCTGGAAAACTCATTTACCCAACACGATACACACTTTAGCACCCCCCCTATATTTTGTAGTGGCTGAGTATATCGCCAAGGGAGATAATCATTTCCACAACCTGCTTGAAGCAGGTGCTTGAAGTCATGTGTATGGTATGATAATTGAGTTATCTCCCCTATAATTAAACCCGAAGAAAGATTTAAAGGGTATGCCTATAGGATATATTGTGTGGTCAATTTTACTGACAAGAAGAATCAATGCAACTGCGAAAGTGTAGTTCGTAATTTGCAAAGCACTGAAAAACGTGACAAAAAGTTGAAAAACCTCAAATGTAAATGAACAAGAGGCAAAGTCTAGTCAAGCCCCCAACACAACAGTCAACAGTGGCAACACGCAGTTATTTTAAATAGCAACAGGATAACTCGGTCCTAAATAAACTATGTACCAGGATAACCAGACCCTAAGACAACTTAGCCATAAGACAAGTCGGTCCACCATTTAGGACAGCACCCCATATCGGGGCACCACTTTATTTTCAAAATACTGGATAACTAAATCCTATTTTATTGCACAGAATACATCTACAGAATATGATTGTTTCATGAATGACTAGCTATATTATGTATCAGTTATATCATGTTCATAAATAATGAACTTACTTTCCCTCTCTGAAAAAGAATTAGAGGAAGCAATTAGATCCTTAAATAATAAATTCAAATAAGACCCCAGATGTATATGGCCTAACAGCAGAGCATCTTGAGTATGGAGGTAGTACACTTGTCATTTACCTAACTGAGCTCCTAAATAACATTTGCAAGGCTGACAGTGCCCCAGACCTTATCAAATTAGGAATATTGTCACCAGTATTCAAGCGAAAAGGGTAAAAAAATTAGGCTAAAAATTACAGAGGAATAACAGTCCTTCCAGTAATAGGCAAATGTTTAGAGTTTCTATTACGTAAAAGAATAAGAGAAATTGTAGATGAACTACAAAATAGGCTGCAGAGAGGTTTCACCCCGAAGGTCGCTCCACTGTACTGTGCCTTAATTTTATATGAATGTATCCTAGAAAATTCCCATCCATGTCGCTTTCCTGGATGCAAAGGCAGCTTTTGATGTTGTAGGTCATACAAGTCTGTACAGGAAGTTATTCTTATCGTGAGTAAGAGGAAAACTGTGGCTCCTCACATACCATTTGAGTTGGGGAGCAGAAACATCAGTAAAATGGCAAGGTACTGCAACGGATCCATTCACCGTCTCTCAAGGTGTGCGCCAGGGGGTGACCGCTCGATAGTCTGAAGGTCCATTACTCCGAAGGTGCGTTAGTCCAAAGGTGCATTAGCCCGAAGGTCCGTTAGTCTTGTTTTTCGACCAAAGGATAGGTATCGAACAGTGTTGAATTGATTTAATATTCAGTCCTTTATCAAATTAAGTAAGAGAAGCAAGATACTCATATTCACATCCTGACTAAGCAGTGGCCTATCCGATTGGGTGGTAGCTGTACGCCCGGCTTTTGCTAGCAAAAAAAAAAAGTGTAATCAGCAATAATAGGTAAAACTTAAAACATTTTGTAGAAAATACGCCAAAAATTGTACCAAACCCCTATTTTGTAATTATGGATCCAAGCGTGCTAAGTCTAAAAAAAGAAAAAAAAACATGTCGTCTATGAAATATATGGAAATCATTTCAATGAAGTAAACCCTCCACTAAAACTCTGATCGTAACCAAATACATTGTATGTTTAAGCTTAAAACTTTAAAAAAAAGATATTTAGTCAAAGATTATTTGTAAGACCCGTTGTTGATCCAATTAACAACTAGGATTTTTTTGCTTAACAAATGCTTCAGAATAGTCTTAGACTTGTCATTTACTCTTTACGAAATACTGAAAGAGCCCCTTTTGGTAGACACAAAAGAGACGATCTCTGAGAAAGGGATTAGAAAACATAAAAGCACATCTGAAATTAAGTTTTGTGAGGGACAAGTACATTCCATTAAAAAGAGAATACATAAAATCATTAAAGGGACGTTCTAATGTACAACTGATGGTCGCAAAATATGGAGTGTAACCTCAAATATATACCAATTATTATGGAATATTGAAAACTCCAATCAACTACCGCAACAACTTAAGCATACACATACCAAATTCTACATCTATGTAATTCCAGAATACTGTGTTCCATGGCTCGATATATACAAGTACCCTTTACCAGATACGTGTACCAGATGGGGGGGTCTCCTTAGAGATTTTAACCAAGTGGTATACTGTAGAGGAATAAACAGTCTGTTGTTAGTGTAAAAAACTGTACACACACTTGTTTTGAATTGAACAGTACTATCGTTGTCGTGACATCTTGAGGGTTAATAATTCTTTAAATTAGGACATTAACGCCCACTTTATGATAAACAAGATTGCTACACGTAGCTGTATGTCCCCCGCCAAGGCACATTGCCAGAAAATAATTTAGTCCCACAACTCCTAAGAATGTCGAATCAATATGGTGGTATAATATGCACAGCTACAAATCATGTGTAACAATCCTGCAAAGTTACATCAAAATTGATCGAGCGGTTTCAGAGGAGTTACGTTCACAAGACTTCCTCATAGTCCACTATAGTGAAAAATGTTAAAGTCCCATAACTCCTACAAAATATGTCGAATTAACATGGCAGTATAGTACGCACATCTACATATCATGTGTAACAATCCTGCAAAGTTTCATCAAAATTGGTCAAGCGTTTTTAGAGGAGTTGCATTCACAAAGTTATTCGGACGGACGAACGCAGACCATTACTATGTCACCCCGTCGATTCGCAGCGGGGAAAAAAAAGGGTATATGGGTTGAATATATACGTTTATTCAAACCAGAAATAACAGTTCAAACGTATGGGTGGCCTACATTAGGACAAACGGACCTTCGGACCAACGAACCTTCAGACTAATTGACCTTCGGACTAATGGACCTTTGGACTAATGCCACGGAACCCGCCAGGGAGGTGTTCTTAGCACCGATTTATATAAGCTATATATAAATCCACTGCTAAACCAAATAGAGGACAGCGGTATAGGTATGCAGATAGGAACAATTCCCTGCTCGGCACCATGTGCAGATGACGTCTCATTAATAGCAGATAGTGAGAAAAACCTCCAAATTTTAATTGACACGGTGGTAAATTACAGTAAACAAGAAAACTATTAAGTTACAACCTGCAAAGAGTGCAGTAATGTCGTTCAATACAAATCTGGAAAACCCTGGTTATGACCACACTATCAACAATGAATCCATACAAAAGCCAGATATCATAGTTCATCTAGGAATCACTCATCACAGAAACTATAAGAAGACAACATCTACACAAATCCAAGAAAATATGGAAAAATCCAGGCACACATTGTATAGTCTCTTGGGAGCTGGGTTACATGGGAAGAATGGACTAAACCCAACAGCTTGTCTACATCTATTGCAAGTCTATGTAATTCTTATTTTGACATATGGGATAGAAATATTACTTCCATCTAGGACAGAGCTTCAAACTTTGGAAATATTCTTATCGAAAAATACTAAAGCAGATACTTTCAATCCCAACAAATACAAATGTACAGCAGATCCGGCCGTTTACATCCTGGCAGGTGTGATACCGATAGAAAGCCGGATACATAAACTAGCTCTAGGCATGTACGCTATTATATGTAAGACAACAAATTCAATTGAAAGGGAAATAGCAGAAAGACAACTAGGAATGAAAGCAATAAATGATAATAGCTGGTTTTCAAAAATTAGGTAAATATTAGCTATATATGAACTCCCGTCAAGTCACAATATCCTGGATTTTCCACCTACAAAAAATGCCTGGAAAAAGATGGTCAACAAAGCAGTCGATGAATACTGGATTGAGCATATTAAGAAAATGTCAACCTATTTCAAGAGCTTAGGTTATTTGAATGCCTCCAACTATTCCAATGGAAAAGCGCATGCAGCCCTGGCTAGTGTCCAAACGTCAGCTAGAGATATAGCAAGACTTCCTGTCAAACTACGTCTCGTGACAGGAACCTACTATCTGCAGAGCAACAAGACAGCATTAAACCAAAATAGGATTGATCCAACCTGTATGCCAGATGGAACCAGAAACATTAGAACACTTTCTACTTGATCGTAAAGTCCTAGCAGAAACACGTGAGCCATATATCTCAGAGCTCGATGTTGTAATAAAAGAACGTCATTCCTGTGTTAAATGTAACACTACTAATACATCTATACTCAATCCACGTAGTATTCTAGATCCTAGCACTGTGTTGTGGTTGTGGTTGTGACTGTAACTGCTTGAAAACCTTATATACGTTTGAGCATGTAACCCGTAGATTATGCTTTGCCTTGAATACTAAAAGAAATAATATAGTACAGACACTACCTAATAATAAGCGTAAGGGTCTTTAAGGGCAGCTACATGTACCCCATGCTTTTCTTACCAAAGCATTTTAGATTTTAACTTGTACAGTAATAAGTGATATTTGAACTGAAACTTACTCAAATTTGTGAGGTGGTCCTATATAGGACGGAAATACTAACAAGACATTGCAAGACAAGACATGACGGTCAGTTTTATTGGTGAAGGAAACTGAGTATCCGGAGAAAACCACTAACCTGTCGCAAGTCACTGACAAACTTTATCACATTAAAATGTCATATCAAGTACACCTCACCAACTTTAGTGGCAATGAGCACTGATTGTACAGGTAGTTGTATATCCAACTATCATATGATCACAACCATGACAGCCCTGTGTCATGAATGTCCAGTTAGTTACATTTCATGCATTATATAAAAACATTTTTTTTAAGGTATCCATAGAAGTTAGAGAAAATAAATCAAGTTAGTACTATTTACATGTCATCAGTATGAGTAATGTTCGTCAAAGACGCCCATTGCATACCTTGCAAGATGAGATTGAGGATGAAGATGAAAAAAGAAGTACAGATTCTGGATTGTAAGTGCTGAGTACATGGTATATTGTATTTATATCAAGTTATTTTTATACCCCCTGCAACGAAGTTGTAGGGGGGTATACTGGTTTCACCATGTCTGTACGTAGACAAATCATATGTCGTACGATAACTTGAGTTGTGTTTCTTAGAATCTTTTAAAATTTTATCAGCTGCTTACTGGTGAAGAGAGGAGGATCCCTTTTATTTTTGACGATTCTCACTTTTGCCGTTCCAGAGTTATTGGACTTGATATGACGAAAAATAGTATTTTTATACGCCTGTCTTTAAGACGGGACGTATTATGGTATGCCAACGTCCGACTGTCCGTCCGTTTCACATGTCGCGCTCTAACCTAAGAACCCCTTGGCCAATTCACTTCAAATTTCACATAGTTATTGGAATTGATGGTCTTACGGTCTGTATACTTTATGGTGAAATTTTGAATTTTCATTCCAGAGTTATGGGACTTTATTCATAAAATTGTAGGTGATTTTTCGTATGTCGCGCTGTAAATTGAGAACCCCTTCGCCAATTCACTTCAAACTTCGTACTGTTATTGGAATTGATAGTCTTTACTGATTTCTCAAAAAATGTTGTTTTCAATTGTATAAATATTGTATAAATGTTCCAATTCATGTTTATGGTGCAGCTGTTGGTGAAATTTAGATTTTTCATTCAAGAGTTATGGGAAAGAAAGTCTTTACAAATATTGTATGAATGTTGACGACGGGCGTATCATGCGCTCTTGGCACAGCTGTTTATTACCCTATGTCGTATGATAACTTGAGAAGTGTTTCTCAAAATGTTTTGAAATTTTATCAGCAGCTTACCGGTGAAGAGAGGAGAATCCCTTTCATTTTTGACGATTTTCACTTTTGAAGTTCCAGAGTTATTGGACTTGATATGACGGAAAATAGGATTTTTACCCTATGTCGTATGATAACTTGAGTAGTGTTTCTCAGAATGTTTTGAAATTTTATCAGCAGCTCACTGGTGAAGAGAGGAGAGTCCCTTTCATTTTTGGTCGGAACAATCAGTAATGTTTTGGTTATGGAAATAGGTTGGACAGATGTGGGGAGCGGGGGGTATATCTTAGTGAGCTGTGCTCACAGTAATACTAGTTTATGCCTTTAACAGTGTCTGTATGTCCTTTCATTTTTATTTCCTTACATCCAGGGGTCCGTTGTTCAACTTGTGATTAAGCTAATCATATGATTAGCCCTAATTACATTTTTAATTCCTAATCACATACTTAGCTAATGCAGTGATTAAATTCTGTTGCTGAACTGTTTTTAAACAATGTATTAACTAATCATATTTAATCATTGCATTAGCTAATTATGTGATTAGGAATTAAAAAATGTATTTAGGTTAATCATATGATTAGCCTAATCACAAGTTGAACAACGGACCCCAGGGGCCGTCGTGGTCGTGAAGACTCGTGATCATATGGCATGTACAATCAGTGTCTATCACCACTATCGTTGTGAATTCGAATTCCGATAATGGTCAGGTGTACTTGATACAACATTATGTGATGAAGTTTGTTAGTGACTTGTGGCAGGTCAGTGGTGTTTTCCGGGTACTCCGGTTTCCTCCACCAATAAAACTGACTGCCACGATATAACTGAAATATTGTTGAAAATGGCTTTAAACATCATAACCCTAACCCTCCTTCCATCCACATTTGCCTTCTTTGATAACCAGGAATGAAAGTGGCGTTAAGCATCATAACCCTAACCCTCCTTCCATCCACATTTGCCTTCTTTGATTACCAGGAAGTACCTTTTTCACAGGTTTCCATTCAATAGCTTAAGTTCCCCTAAAGCAAATCATTTTACATTTATACACAAGGTCAAGGATCATGAAATGTAGGTCGCATTCAAATTTGGATTTAAACACTTTTTCTGTTCTGGAGTTATGCCACTTGATTTCCTGGCACATACCAATTTCTAAGGTTTCCTTTCACTAATTTAAGTTCCATTTAAGCAAATCATTGGAAATTTATGCACCAGATCAGGGACTAATATAGAGGTAGAACAAGTTCAAATTTGGAATTGGACATGTTTTTTTCCATTCCAAAGTTGTACCCCTTAATTAATTGAAAAATAACAATTTTGTAATTTTTGTACTCTAACTTTAGTTTCTTTGGACCAACTGATTGTCTACTGGACCAGGCATAGCTTTCAGCTTTTTAGTTTACTGTTAGATAGAAATTTGGTCATCATTGTCCTATAGACACATTGTCTGCTATTTATATAATAAGCCCTTGTTTTTAGCAAGCTTATAATACTACAACATTATCAAGATTATACAAGTATTAATGGAATGTGTCATTTGATTGCACAGTTTAAGAAATTCAATTGCATTGTGGAATAATATCTGTAACAATACTTATGGTTGATCACGATAAATTTCATGAGCTGATAGATGTATGAGGTTCTTTAGAACGTTAATTTTACATTTATTGCTGTTGATCTGTATATTGGAAATTTTAGAAACGATAATTAAAAAAATATATGAACAGACAATGAGACATTTAAGCAGGTACTTTATGCTGAAATTGTGTTTTACTCTTGTTGTTTACCTAGAATACTTTGTAATCTGCAGCTTTTTGTAGTAAATAAAGAGACCTAAATAAATCAGGCAAATATACTGCTGAGAAAAACTAATATGAATACAATTGTTGACAGTGGTGATACATGTGTAGTTATACCAATGATTATATATTATTTGTTTAACCAGCTGGACACATGCAGCCTACATAGGATTAGTAACAGCAGTGATACTTACCCCAGTAATACTAATTTTCATACCATCACCTATTGACCCTGTGCCATACAGGTAAATATTACTGGTAGTCACCTATTGACCCTGTGCCATACAGGTAAATATTACTGGTAGTCACCTATTGACCATGTGCCATGCAGGTAAATATTACTGGTAGTCACCTATTGACCCTGTGTCATACAGGTAAATATTACTGGTAGTCACCTATTGACCATGTTCCATACAGGTAAATATTACTGGTAGTCACCTATTGACCATGTTCCATACAGGTAAATATTACTGTCAGTCACCTATTGACCATGTGCCATACAGGTAAATATCACTGTTAGTCATCTATTGACCCTGTGCCATACTGGTAAATATTACTAGTAATTACCTATTGACCTTGTGCCATACAGGTAAATATTACTGGTAGTCACCTATTGACCCTGTGCCATACAGGTAAATATTACTGGTAGTCACCTATTGACCCTGTGTCATACAGGTAAATATTACTGGTAGTCACCTATTGACCATGTTCCATACAGGTAAATATTACTGGTAGTCACCTAATGACCATGTTCCATACAGGTAAATATTACTGTCAGTCACCTATTGACCATGTTCCATACAGGTAAATATTACTGTTAGTCACCTATTGACCATGTTCCATACAGGTAAATATTACTGTTAGACACCTATTGACCCTGTGCCATACAGGTAAATATCACTGTTAGTCATCTATTGACCCTGTGCCATACTGGTAAATATTACTAGTAGTTACCTATTGACCTTGTGCCATACAGGTAAATATTACTGGTAGTCACCTATTGACCATGTTCCATACAGGTAAATATTACTGTCAGTCACCTATTGACCATGTTCCATACAGGTAAATATTACTGTTAGTCACCTATTGACCCTGTGCCATACAGGTAAATATTACTGGTAGTCACCTATTGACCTTGTACCATACGGGTAAATATTACTGGTAGTCACCTATTGACCTTGTACCATACAGGTAAATATTACTGGTAGTCACCTATTGACCTTGTACCACACAGGTAAATACTACCGGTAGCCATATAAGAACCCTGTACCATATAGGTAAATGTTACTAGAATACTGGTTATTGAAAGTGTTGAATATGTTTTTATTCTTATAGTCCCTGTACTTTACAGGTAAATGTTACTCGTGTACTAGTGGAGCAGGAATTGCTTACCCTTCCAGAGCATCTGAGTTCACCCCCAGTTTTTTATGCCCCCACGACGAAGAGTTGGGGGGGGGCATATTAATTAACGCCTGTTCGTCCGTCCATTCGGATATTGATACATGGTTTGTCCGGCTATCTCCTACTACAGTTTTGGAGCTACAGCTTTAATATTTTGTAGAATGTTTATACACATAATGGAGGTGTGCATGTCCACAGGATTTTGATTTTCTTCAAATATTCTCAAAATGACAGGTAGTTGGACTTTGTCATTTTGTTCGTCCGTCCGGATATAGATACATGGTTTGTCCGGCTATCTCCTCCTACAGTATTGGAGCTACAGCTTTAATATTTTGTATGATGTTTATACACATAATGGAGGTTGACTTGTTTATAATTTCTTATGGTCAGGCGGTGGCATCATTTGTGTCTTACATTTGTGTCTTACAGACACACTTCATTTTTAGCTCACCTGGCCATAAGCCATGTGAGCTTTTGTCATGGGTAAGCGTCCGTCGTCCGTCCGTTAGCTTTTCACATTTAAATCTTCTTCTCTGAAACCGCTGAACAGAAATCAGCCAAACTTGCCAGAAATGTTCACTGGATGATCCTCTACCAGATTTGTGTTTTTGGTGCTGATTTGAAATCCAACATGGCTGCCAGGGTCCATAATGTGTTCTCATTGGCTGAAATTTAAAAAATCTTCTTGTCAGAAACCACTAAGTCAATTGAATTGTGACTTTGCAGGAATGATCATTGGGTGGTCCTGTACTAAAATTGTGAATCGTTTGCCGATCAGAAATTCAAGATGGCCGCCATGACTCGACTTAGTTTAACATTGGACCCTATGGGAATTTCACATTTTCATCTTTTTTTCTGAAACCACAAAACAGATTTGAACCAAACTTGGCAGAAATGTTCATTGGATGGTCATATACAAGATTTTTGTTTTTGGCGCTGATCGGAAATCCAACATGGCTGCCAGGGGCCATAATGTGTTCTGATTGGTTGAAATTTTAAAAATCTTCTTGTTAGAAACCACTAAGCCAATTGAATTGTGACTTTGCAGGAATGATCATTGGGTGGTCCTGTACTAATCTTGTGAATCGTTTGCCGATCGGAAATTCAAGATGGCCGCCATGACTCGACTTAGTTTAACATTGGACCCTATGGGAATTTCACATTTTCATCTTTTTTTCTGAAACCACAAAACAGATTTGAATCAAACTTGGCAGAAATGTTCATTGGATGGTCATATACAAGATTTTGGTTTTTGGCGCTGATCGGAAATCCAACATGGCTGCCAGGGCCCATAATGTTTTCTGTTTGGTCGAAATTTAAAAAATCTTCTTGTTAGAAACCACTAAGCCAATTGAATTGTGACTTTGCAGGAATGATCATTGGGTGGTCCTGTACTAAACTTGTGAATCGTTTGCCAATCGGAAATTCAAGATGGCCGCCATGACTCGACTTAGTTTAACATTGGACCCTATGGGAATTTCACATAATCATCTTTTTTTCTGAAACCACAAAACAGATTTGAACCAAACTTGGCAGAAATGTTCATTGGATGGTCATATACAAGATTTGTGTTTTTGGTGCTGATCGGAAATCCAACATGGCTGCCAGGGCCTATAATGTGTTCTGATTGGTCGAAATTTTAAAAATCTTCTTGTTAGAAACCACTAAGCCAATTGAATTGTGGCTTTGCAGGAATGATCATTGGGTGGTCCTGTACTAAACTTGTGAATCGTTTGCTGATCGGAAATTCAAGATGGCCGCCATGACTCGACTTAATTTTAACATAGGACCCTATGGAAAAAATGTTTAAAAGTCTTCTCCTCTGAAACCAGTAAGTCAGTTTAAAGCAAACATGGGATGAATGGTCCTTAGGTGGTCAACTTTCAAAATTATGTCCTGTGACCCCGACCTCCATCCAAGATGGCAACCATCAGCGAACATAGTTTTAACATAGGACCCTATGGGAAATATATTTAAAAATCTTCTTCTCTGAAACCAGTGAGCCAATTTAAAGCAAACATGGCATGGATGGTCCTTAAGTGGTCAATTTTCAAAATTGTGTCCAGTGACCCTGACCTCCATCCAAGATGGCCACCTTCAGCAGACATACTGTAGTTTTAACATAGGACCCTATGGGAAAAAATGTTTTAAAATCTTCTCCTCTGAAACTAGTAAGCCAATATAGCAAACATGTCATCAATGGTCCTTAGGTGGTCAACTTCCAAAATTGTGTTCAGTGATCCCGATCTCGGTTCAAAATGGCCGCCGTCAGCAGACATAGTTTTAACATAGGACCCTATGGGAAAATTGTTTAAAAGTCTTCTCTTCTGAAACCAGTCAGCCAATTTAAAGCAAACATGGCATGGATGGTCCTTGGGTAGTATACTTTCAAAATTGTGTCCGGTGACCACGACCTTCATCCAAGATGGCTGCCATGAGCAGACATAGTTTTAACATAGAACCCTATGGCAGTATGGGATTTGAATAGTAACTTAGATGTATTCAGCATGCAGACATTCTTAAGAGGACTTATTTATGTCAGGTGAGCGATACAGGCTCACCTGAGCCTCTAGTTTAAAAATCACTCCTAACAAAATAACTTTGTCCATAATTATCAAGTGCGGGGGCATACTTCTTTTCTAGTTGTGAGGTTTGTGTCACTCGATCTTTAGTTTCCTGTGTGGTGTTTTGTAGATGGTTGTTTGTCCTTTTGTCTTTTTTTCGTTTGACCATTGTGTCATTTGTCCTTCTCCGATTTACAGATTCTGATTACCCCTTTGGTATCTTCAAACTCTTTTTAATGGAAAGGTATTCAGAACTATTACTTGTACTTTGTTATTTATGAAGAATTCAGTTTTGTTAGAAAAAAAAAGTAATTTGTACATTATGTATTCACTTTCAGATACATGCACAGTGATACCTGTCTAAGCCGAACACTGAATAAAATGGAATCCTATATAAACAGAACTTTAAATAAAGTCCCAATGTAGGAAATCTCTGTAACTATAACCTGTATAAACCCAACATCTGTCTATTCTAAATGCAAAAGTTGTTCCCAAAAATGTTCGGCTTAGACAGGTTTCACTGTATATATAAATATTGGGAGCCTTTAGGTTTATTTTTCAGTTTCAAGCCAAGACCAGAATTAGTTGGAACACTTGCTCCTAATACATACCTACAGAAATCAGAAAAACTTTATGAAAATAAAATTTTAGGACCAGAATCAATAGTTGTGGATGGAGGTAAGTATAGATAATTTTTTAAACTTCTGATTCAATCAATTACATTTTAACTTCAAAGGCTACATATATAAATCTTTTCAGTATATTTAAAATCAATTTGTTGTTAATATGATTTTTAATAGGTAAGCAACAATTTTTAGGGTTAGGGTTATTGATGGTGTTAACGCCACTTTCAACAATATTTCAGTTATAGCGTGGCTGTCAGTTTTATTGGTGGAGGAAACAACTGACCTGTCACAAGACACGGACAAACTTATCACATGATGTTGTATCGAGTACACCTCGCCATGAGTGAGATTCAAACTCCCAACTTTAGTGGTGATAGACACTGATAGCACAAGTAGTTGTAAATCCAAATACCATACAGCACTCATTGCAAATATGCTAACCATTACACCAGCGATGCAAAAACCTCAGATCTTCCACAAGTATCTGAAAAATTTGATTAAATAAAGTTCTATCGAGTATACTGTGGCAAATGCAGAAAACTAACTTACAAATGTAAGTGGTGATAGACACCAATTACATAGACAAATGTTATTCTAACTTCTATATGAGCAGAGCCAGTGTCCCCTCCCCCCAATTTTGAATAAGTAATGTTTGTAAGATTTAAGATAAACAAAGGATTACAATTTATTCAGCATCCTACAAGAAATAATCTTGCTATCAATAACAAGTTGATTTGTCGATTTCTTGAAAGTTAATCATATAACGAAGATATTTCAGATCATATATATACTGGAACAATGGATGGAAGAATTCTACATATCTACAAAGGACAAATACAAGTGTTAGCTAAACTTGGCAAGGAACCTTGCGGTAATTATACTGGATTGCAAAATCTTAATACTTTGTGCCAATCAACAGTATGTCACACAACGGACAATTTTCTGTGATTGTTCATCATCAAATTTCCATTTTTCATGACTCCTGAATCCCTGTATGTCTCTGCGGTGCAACTGAAAGAAGGATAATAGTATTTTATTTTCTAATTTCTCCAAATTTACATGAAACTTGACAGATTGGGTCCATCAGGTGTTCTAGGATTATGTAATTTTTTTAAATGTTTAAATTTTATTTGATCAGAAATAGTAAAGATAAAGGTGTAAAATGGATGACATATGTAAACAACAATTAAACACCTTATACTGTTTCAGAGTTAACATCTTTCTAATTTACTGAAAATGTCAACTACATGTAGAAACATAGGGATTACGAGACATGATAATGCTCAGAGGTGGTCTCTTATTTCAATATTCTGGAGTTTATTTTATCCTGCAATTGTGTGATTTTGAGTACTAATAAAGGGGGTGAAATAAACTTTAGTGTTATTAGGCTAAGGACCTAATAAAGTATTTCTGGTACCTGATTCACGTAAAGCAACAGAACGAAGCGGTAACAGTATAAGCACTGACGTCACAGATGACACCATTGAAAACAATTAGAATGACGCTTGTTTCAGTTATTTTCAGACAATTTGGCAGGTGTTTTGGATTTTTTGATGTTGCAGGATAAACACAATATATGTACATTGTCGTCAAATATAAAATTAATTTGCACTCCCAGGGCCCGGGTGGCTCAATGAGTTAGGTAGTTGGATTACCTAACAACTCATACAAGCCTATCACCAATACGACGTGGGTTCGTGCCCAGCTTTGTAAATTACAAAATAGGGTGCACTTGACTCGCAGCCGCAAGTGATAAAGTTTACCAGTTACTTGCCCATGGTTGGTGGTTCTCTCCGGTTACTCCGGCTTCTTCCACCACTAAAACTGGTCGCCATGATATAGCTGAAATATTGCAGAAAGTGGCATTAAACACCAAAAATCATCATCATCAATCATCAATTTGCACTCCCTGCGAAACAGGCTAGAAAAGCTTGCCAAAGGCTTACTTTTCTAGCTCTTTCCAGGGATGTCATTAGAAGCCGGCAATCGGCGAAAATCTCCGGTTACTCTAGCTGTCACCGCCGGTTACTTTTTCTCTTTAAAAAAAATACTGAGAGAAAATCTAGTATCAGCAATACAACGTACAGTGCATGTATCTACTGATCAGCATGTTTACGTTTGCAGATCTTTACACATAAACATCGTTGCATATCCTCTAACCCGAATAATATCAGTCGTTATTTTCCACTCATTGGAGATGAAATCGTAGACGGAGAGGGACTGAATTATTCGGGTTACATATTCTCTGTTTTTTTTCTAATTTTTTTAGGAATATTGCGATGAGTTCCGAATGACGCTTTACAAAATTATAAACGTTTCTCCTATACAAACAAAGATGTAAACAAGATTCACTGGACGGCTTTTTCAAAAAGCAAAGAATAGACAGGTAATTAGAAAAATGTAAAAAAATGTAAAAAAAAAAAATATATGAGAAAAATAGTACAAAAAAATGAAATTTCAATAATGAAATGAAGTGCCAGGAGAGGCCTAGAATACAGGATTTTGCACCATTTATTCCAGAGCTTCTGGGGGGGCCTTCCCCAGACCCCTGGCCATAAAGAGCGCCGACACGGCGGACGGCTGAGCTGTCCGCATCAATTTGCCTGCCACTTTTCAATTTTCTCCTGCTACTTCAAAATCTATTGACATCCCTGCTTTCTATAGCTCGTACAAATAAATTATATATTTTCCGACAATGTACATAATTATATTGTATATTTACAGGATATTTCGACATAGATTTAGATATGTAGTAGATTACTAGTAATTGTTATTTATTTTATATTTGATTTAAGGTGGTTTTGATGATGAACCAACTTGTGGTAGACCTCTAGGAATGAGGTTAGATAAAGAGGGCTATCTCATTGTCGCAGATGCATATCTAGGTTTACACAAGATAAATGTAGCTACTGGTTTGTATTCTTTAAGATATGGGATAAGATAAGTTTGTATTTCTTATTTTATTGTGAAATATTGTGATATATTCTGAATATGCTACCACATCAAATAGTCTAAAAGGTATTGTATGTAGCTCCAATTTGTATTTTTTACCCCACCTCCCAAAAAATAACACGTAATGTTCTGTATGCTTATACATGTACAGTGTTAGCCACTGAAAAGGATACACAAGTAGATTTATATTACAGAAGACAAAGCTAGCTATTATATGTGAATTTTATAATCTATTTTTAGTAATCTAAAGTTTATAAGTATTTATTTTTGGTAAGACTCAGTTTGAATGTGTTTTATAATTTTATCATGTGACTTGAATTGACAAATAACACCATTTACATAAATACAGTCCAGGGGACTCTCGATCTTAGTTCGTTATAGGCATCGTTCGTTATAAGAGAAACAATGTAGAATTACCTCCCCTTTTGAAAATCGTACAGTAGAACTTCGCTGGCTCGAACTCGAAGGGACTGTCAAAATCTGTTCTAGCTATCGGTAGTTCGAGCCACCGAGGTCGCGTAATTTTAGAGAGAAAAAGATCTGGTTCTGACCCGGGCAGTTTCATTATGCTATGATAACTGATGCACAGTAAAGTGGGCCTTTATCGTATAAAAAAATTTAATCCTTTAGACAGTTCTCAAAGATTATGGATTCTGAATACCTCTTTGGTATCTTCAAATGTTCCTTAGAAACATTTTTTCAACTTTGTTCACAATCTATTTTATAAACAGGAAATATGAGGTCGGGTATTAACCCATTGTATCGATATCGGTATAATGCTGATAATTCGGATAAATATTTTTAATGGCCAATTTTAAGATTGTAGCCATTTTCCTTTTGTTTTATTTGACTTTGAAGAATAATTGTTTCTTTTTGGTATTATATACACATAAAAACTCAGGTTAATCGAAATTTCAGAACGAGTACATTTCTTTTGTTTTTGGTATTTAGATGAACCTTGAGACCACGCAGTTTGTTGTTTAATTAAAGAGTCTATCATCAAAGAAAAAATAAACAATAGCGAATGAATTAATCTCACACATGACTTTGTTTTTAATTTCTTTAGCTTGTGCATCCATTCATTAAAATTTAGATTACGTTTGATTAATTTTTAATGCAATAAATTAGCGCGTGTGTTATTAATTGACAACTTGTTAATCACATCATTAATACCCATTTTATTGTTTGAATATTTTAAAGAAAATACTTGATTGACATCATTAACAACATCAAAGGTGGGATTATTGATTTTTCATTTTATCAATAACGGAAGTGTCAAGTGCACTTGACCATTCTAATATGTGATTGTCCGTGCGTAACAGAAGACGGGTAAACGATTTGTTTGTTCAGCAATTTTCTTTGTTATATCATGTCAATTTTGAGTAATAAAAACGTTGTTTGGGTTTAAAATTCTCTTCATTATAAGCCTGATTTCATTATAAAAAATTTGTAATAGGCCTTCACAAATACATTGTTTAAATAGCAATGGGACCGGGGATTTATCTTTACTTCGCTATAAGCCTAATTTCGTTACAAGCCTGTTCATTATAAACGAACTCTACTGTAATGTGATATTTTAATACATGTATACTGGTATATCTTTATTCTACACAGGTGACTTCTATGAGTTGTGGCCTGCCAATGCTGAAGTTAATGGGAAGCCACTGAGATTTCTGAATGATTTAACAATAGCAGGAGATGGTACTATATATATGACAGACTCCAGTACAAAATGGGATAGACGTCACAATAGATACTGTATCTTTGAAGGAGAAGCCACAGGAAGGTCAATATTTAGAACTTATGCATAGGTTATATCAGTGATATAGTTCTGATATGAAAATAATTTGACAGGTATTTCAATAGTCTTTCTAATAGCAACATAAGTGAGAGTAAATTCTATATTGATACAATGCAGTGTAAGTGTTTTCTTCTTTTTGAGTAGGTTGTTCTGTATAGTTCATACTGAAATTTTTGGTAGTTTCCTGTTTTCAATCTTGTTTCAACCCCACCCTGACACTTAAGAAATTATATCAAAACACCTACCTTAGGTAGAAAGACAGGTCTTACAATAATAAGTAAAGGAAGATCATATTTTTACATATCGTAAATAGGGAACATGCATATGTATGATAGAAAAGTTTCAACAGTGATGGTCAACAACACCACCTCTCACCTCAAACCATTGAAGCACAAGTATGCATTGGAAATCTAGGTTTTGGCTTGGGACAGGTACACAAATGTAGTTGGGTTAAACCAGTTAATGGGATCATTGCCCTCCCCTATGATAATTTGATAGAAATTAAGAGTACTGCTCATGTGCTGACTAGAGACAATCTTACTCTCATCTCACTTTGAGGTGTTAGTTATGATTATCATTATCAGAATTTCTAATGGATTTTCCTTCATTTCACATAAGAGTATATTTTTAAGGTAGCTGGTAATTTGAGGCTTCCTAAACATGATTATAGAAACTCATGAGTTACTCAGTCTCTATATAACAATAGATTTGAGTGTTAGTTTTAATAACCCAGCATGAAATTAAGATATGTTATGTCTCTGGTTAATGACATAAAAAAATGCAATTCACACCTTGTAGTCTAAAAGACAAAAACTCTGTTGACATATTGTTAAGTTATTTTCTTATAATTTCATATTAATTTTTTTTTTTAAATCATGTTACAATACATTATTTGTTTGCCATGACAACTGGTAAATGTATTTTTTTTACAGTACTAAATAATTATGAGTTTATTGTCATCTCATTATCATCTTTTGCTTCTATGAAAAGAGATTAAATTTTGATTTTTAATTGAGGAAGAAATAAATATTTTGTAGATTAATTTCGTATGATCCAAGTACTAACACAACAACAGAACTAGCTACTGGATTAGCATTTGCTAATGGTGTACAGATCTCCAGAAATGAAGAATATCTTTTAATTTGTGAAACAACTTGGGCTAGAGTATTCAAGTAAGTTGACATTCAATGAAGACGTATTTGGCTCACCTTACCAAAAAAAAACATGGGCAATTAAAAGTTAAAAGATAGGTGCTGTGACCTTTGAGTCACATATACCACCGTCCCATATTATTCTAATGTGACTGTCCTTGCACATGTTTCGGTAGAAATGTTAGATGCATTCCCACTGCATCAAAAGATTCATATAACAGAAATAGTAAAGTCCATTATTTGATATAAGAAACCCCAAAAATCATGAAGATATTAAAAAAAAAAAGAGGTACACAGTGGCATTAGTTACTAAAGAATACCTAGTGAAAGTTTTATTGAAACCCATTATTTTGTTTCAGAGGAGTTTTGAATGGAGGTGACAACTCTCTCATATACATATAAAAATAATGAAAGAATGATTACTTTTGCTGAACAATAATCATTATGAGTAAAACTGCTGCAGGAGTAAGCATGCGGTTAAATTAATTTACCAGTTTATAAGAATGTTAATCAGGTAAGCAATGTAGGCTGTTGTGAGCCTCTTGTACCAAATGGGAAACTTTTATTAAACTGCCATCCCATGTGATTTATATTTATCTATAGATATTATCTAAAGGGTGAAAAGAAGGGTAAAATGGAGGTATTTATGGATAACCTGCCTGGACTTCCAGATAATATTAGACTAAGTAGTAGTGGTGGTTATTGGATTGGCATGGCAACATTGAGGAGCAAAGTTTATGATTACATGGCTGAAAACCCTTGGTTGAAAAAGATGGTTACCAAGGTAATTATAAAACGAATATGTAACCAGCATCATCCACTTTTGAAATACAGTGAAGATCATATTTTTTTTCAATGAACAGTTACTTTTGTAAACAATTTTAAACAATGGGACTTCAGTTGATATCAAGTTTCAATATAGCACTAGTTTATTGAGGCTTTGGTTTAGACAGGTTTCTGTGTATGATCCAGATTTGTCATTCTAGAAGGGGTAACCTACTGGTACTTGTGGATGATTCAAATATAGAATCACTCTTATTCAACAATCATTGTTTTTGTCAGAAACAAACAAATTATCAAACTTTTTTTTATTGCCCACTATAAAATATGTATATTTGTGATAGAGGTGTGTTAACACACACAATAGGGCAACATGCTGACCAGTCGCAGAGAAAGATCACTCTCTTTCGTGAAACCTAAAAAAATGCATCACAGCACACTTCATATGTACTTGTTGTAGAGTTTTACTATACAGTTATTGCACTAATATTGAGGAATATTGTTCTGGACAGTATACCCATATCATATTGCACAAGCTTTCAATAACCTTTTGATGATGTAGTACCAAATATTTCAGTCACTTCTTGCAGCTCAGATCCCTGAAACAAGGATCCAATATCATGTTCTGCCATCTTTTTATGGTTTGGTTTGGTTTTATGGTGTTTAATGCCACTTTCAACTATATTTCAATATTTCTTTTTATGTAATTCGGAACCTTTCTAGGGCGTACCAAATTTTTGAGGAGAAAGTATGGAATACAATATCAGTCAAAAACTAATATTTTTACTAATTGGAAATGCTCTACTTTTTATATATATATTTATCAATAAAGTGTGTTAAAAATATCTTCAAATATTGCATTTTACTGTACAGAGAAATCTACATGAAATAATTTGTACTACATGCATATTATAAATTTGCATATTTCAAGAGGTCCAAGAAAGGAGTGGGATTAACTATAAAATTCTAGGGTTAATTAACAAATATTATTGAAGGAAAAATGTCAGCTATTTATTTTAATGCCTATTTCATGTCTTTTCTTTTGCAGATTATTTCACAAGAAACCATTATTAAACTCATTCCGAAATATGGATTGATAATAGAAATAAATGATAAAGGGGAGATAATTAGAAGTTTACATGATCCTTCAGCAGAAAAAGTTCCCAGTGCAAGTGAAGTGGAGGATAAAGATGGTGTATTATATTTTGGAAGTTATTATCTCCCCTATATATCAAAACTTTACCTGGGAAAAATTAAATCTTGAGCAGATTGTGGAGACGGGAATGGAAAATGATGTGAAATTGATTTATCATAAAGGTTGTGCAATTTTGAAAACCTACATATACATAATTGCTCAAACCAGAAACATTCATAAAAACTAGCTCAGAATAAAGTTTGACGGTCAGTTCCAAGAATGACAACATCATTTATCATATAAATTTTTGTAAATAATACATAATATTGATTTGATTCCTCTTGTTACAATAGATGAGGATGACATTCGACTCTCTAGTTTATGGCAAAATTAATCTAGTTAAAAAAAATGCCAATGAAAGAAGGGCATTAATAATATTGTTGTTAAAGAGATTTGATGAAGTAATAATCTTTAAATAGCAGGAACACCAAAAAATAAAAAAGAGTGATTTGTTTAAACAATTTAAATGCAAATTTTACATCTATTGTAGAATTTCTTGAAATTTTGTGAACTATAAAAACAAATTGTATTGAATATTTTCATCAGAGGTGAAAGTGAAAACTGATGAAAAAAAAAGATGCAAACCCATATACAGTGCCAAATACCGTTAGTGTCTAGCTGTTTGAACCAAGTTTAACACATTTTATATCCAAATATTTTGTTCAATAAAGAGGAAATCCACTGAACAGAGGAAAATTTTCATCTCTTTTCCATACACATTGGCTTTTTATATAGATTTATAATGCTGTAATAAAAGCAGTGTAGCATTATAAATGTGTACAGAAATGTTTTTTAAGTGACATTTGATATCTCATCCAATCTGATGAAACTTTCAACAATATGTATCACACTGCCATTGTGAAATGAATTACAATGGTAATTGTTCTTTAATATACATACATTTACAAGATGAAAAGGAAACTATTATGTTACAAATTTTGTTGTTTGACAAGCAGCCAGGTGATGATTTCTAAATAATAATGTCATAAATCAATAGGATGCTTCCTTTTCGAAGTTCAAACAGCTTTTCATACAAATATAAATTTTTGAACAAATACATTAGGGAAAGCCGCTTAAAATTCTCTAAATTCAATTACATTTCTTCCGCTTTAGATTAAAATAACCATTGGATTGTATTTTGATCCAATTTGTTCCATTTTGATCTCTGAATAAATATTTCTGTTGTGTAATTTAGTGTATTGTTTTATTCTATATGCATGTTGATCTCGTTTGCTATAATAAAATTAAAATAAAGAAATATAGTTATTGTACTTGTAATCTGATTGCCTCTATTCACATACATGGAGAATGGAATTCTCAATGAATAAAAAATTGCATGCCTGCCAGTACTATAAATTATGTTTTTCATATGTTTGAACCTCAAAAAAAAATAAATCAAAACAATAACTTTCGACAAGTGTACTCAGATCTGTGTTTTGCCTGCCCCAATTAATATGTGGATTTTTTTCTCCAAAGAATAATCTAATTCACTGATTGATTGTTGTTTGATGCCACCTTGAGCATTATTTCAGCTATATCGTGGTGTGATAAACTAATTCATGGTATAATGGAAGTTAAAATTAAGATAAGTAAATATATGGGTAAATACAGAGATGTACCCTTCGTCATCAATGTGTGGACCATATAGGGCAAACCTAGGTTGTATTGCAATGCAGAAACTGCTCTAAACATGAAAAAAATTAAGTAGCTTTAACAAAGTCAGTAGACCATGTAAATGAGACCAGGGTCACGTAACACATACTTGGCCGACATGTACCTTCCATGATCAATCTTTGGACCAAATATGAAGAACTTAAATTTGATGGTTATGGAGAAAATGACCAAATAACAAAAACTTGTAAATTATAGAAAGTCAGTAGACCATAAAAATGAGGTCAAGGTCCAGTGACATATGCCTAGCTGCCATGTATCCTCCAGTATCATTTTGTTGTATGGCAATGTAGAAACTGACCTACCAGTAATCACGAAAACTTAAAACATAAATCTAGCAGACCATTAAAATAAGGTCAGTCAGGTGTTTGATGCCTGGCTGACATATACCCTGTTTAATAAAGGTGACATGTAGGACAGCTTTAACTAGTTTCAATCCTTCATTGCTGTGCACTAACTTTAGAAGTGGCAATTTTTGCTGTGATCGTATGATAGTTATGATGTACATCGGACATATGCAATATGTCCGCTTTTCAGTTTGGTATTCAATTCCTTTTATCTGTGGTGGTGTAATCAATAAAATTCTATGTGATAAAGTTTGCTGGTGACTTGTGACAAGTCAGTGATTTTTTCAGGTATTCCAGTTTCCTCAAACAATAAAATGGACAATATGAAATATTGTTGTAAGTACATAAAACCACATGCACTTCTTAAGTCTTCTTGAATTGTATTTCAATCATTATCCCAGAAACCACTCGTCAAATTGAAACCAAACTTGGCACGAGTGTTCTGTGGAAAGTTCATATGGTTTAAATATACCCAGTGGTTTCAGAAGAACATAAAATACATGTAATGAGATTAACTAACACCGAGTATAAGTGAAGACATATATGCAATCACTTGTATTCACCAGTGTATAAACATGTTAATAATATGTTGTTTGTAATCTATTTTTAGAATTGTCCATATGTAATACATGTGTATCAACTCCCAATATATTGAAATAAGGACATCACAATGGGTGCCACTAATTTGGCATGAGATGCTAATCCTTACAGATTGTCATTACACACAAGAACTAATGTACAGGACATCATTCTTCCCACAAGCCATATGCCTCTGGAAGTGTGGTGGAAGCAGACACCCTAGACAGCTTCAAGGCTCAGCTGTCTAGGGCAACTCTCATCTAAATTATGTCTCCCCCCCCCACTTTTGTGGGGAGACATATTGTTTTTGTCCTGTCCGTCAGTTTGTCAGCGCAACTCCTCTGAAACTACTGAACAGAATTTCATGAAACTTGGTAGATAGTAAGGACACCATATGTAGTTGTGCATATTACCAGGAAATTTTGATCCCCTAAATTTTGTGGGAGTTATGCCCCTTTGAACGTAAACATTTCCCCAAATATACTTCTGAAGCAGCTTGTCAGCACAACTCCTCTGAAACTACTAAACAGAATTTCATGAAACTTGGTAGGTAGTAAGGACACGATATGTAGTTGTGCATATTACCAAGAAATTTTGATCTCCTGAATTTTGTGGGAGATATGCCCCTTTGAACTTAGAAATTTCCCGAAATTTACTACTGAAGCAGCTTGTCAGCGCAACTCATCTGAAACTACTGAACAGAATTTCATGAAACTTGGTAGGTAGTAAGGACACCATATGTAGTTGTGCATATTATGAGGAAATGTTCATCCCCTCAATTTTGTGGGAGTTATGCCCCTTTGAACTTAAAATTTTCCGAAATATACTTCTGAAGCAGCTTGTCAGCACAACTCCTCTGAAACTACTGAACAGAATTTCATGAAACTTGGTAGGTAGTGAGGACACCATATGTAGTTGTGCATATTACCAGGAAATGTTGATCCCCTAAATTTTGTGGGAGTTATTTGCAGTGTAATATCCCTTACTGAAACTTGTATATATATATATATGTACAAGAGTCTATCATAATGTCACTATACAATCCATTGATTTTAGAAGAACAAAACTCCTTTAAAATCATTGGAACATAGGCTGAGCAATTTTCTGGAATGGGGAACTTTGCCATGACAATATGGAATAGTACCTGTAACCCTTGCTTTAGCACTTTTGATAAAAAAAAATTTGTGTTTCATGGATTAAAAACAGGTTTTTTTTGTTATTCATTGAAGCTTAATTTTATTTGTTACCCAAATAGATTTTTTACCTATGACTAGTTTGTGGGACGGGGGAGACAACTTTAATTTACAACTGTTTTTATCCTGCACTGTACATAGACGTCACCCCCACCCAAAAGTGTGAGAATACTTTATTGGTTATGCACTATACCCGGAAGAAGAAGAAGAAAACTCAAATGCAAACAAATAAGTTCATATATACATTATTTACATGTATATATACATTGTACCAGTAGGTTTTATATTAATTAACATCATAATTCCATTTTTTGCTTCTTGCCCATGGTTTGAAGATATTCAGAATCTAGCATTGCTGAAAGTGCAAAATAATCATAATCTTACACATCTGAAGTAAAGATTTCTAGTCTTCAAATTGGAGATTGATATCCTTCCTTTCGGGAACATTAAACATGACTAGTCATGTTTATATAACAATTAACGTATTCAACCTATGCCAACTTTTTCTCCACACTGTCTCACATAGCCAACATTTTTTTCTTACCTGTACCTATATAGAATATTGGCTAAGTGAGATGACACCTCTGATATTTATCTGTTGTGTATTTTTATTGGTGTTTCAATTATTTATCATCCAAACCACTTATAAAGTAAAGAACATGTGAAATCTTCAGAATTTTTCAATGTTATTGGCAACGACGCTTCCGCAATGTCACAATAACCGGGAAAACATTGCATTTCCTATTTATATTAGGCATTTTACGACAAACAATTGATAATCTGAGTAATCTTTATTACATAATGCTTGTACCTTGAAACACTGACTAGGTTTCAAACATAAATGACAAATAAATTTCATTGCATTATTGTGAAGAATTTCATGATCTAATAAAGATTTTAATAACAGAGAGTATGTTGTTTGTAAACCCATTGTAGAAACAGATGTACACAATTCCCATCTGATAGTGATAAGTGAAAACAAAAATATTCCCTTTGTTGAAACTGACAAAAAAGAACAATAATTAGGATAAATATTAAATTATCCATCAAATTATTTAAACAAAATATAACATACCTTCATCAATTACAACAAAAAACTTTTATCCTTTCAAAATATTTTAATTTAACTTTCATTCATCTTATCAAATATGAAGAAGGCTCCCTCCATAAGATAAGATAAGATTAGCTTTATTTCAAGTCGGCAAGATAAAAAACAAAATAACAGAAGCTTGCAATCAGCTTTTGAACTGACAAAACAAATAATAAGTATTTGAAGCATGCACCAATGTGAAGTAAAATACACCAGTTAAAATACTGTTGCAGATTAAACGTATATCTGTTAACCTTGTACAACAGTTAATGCTTTATAGAATATAATCTTTTTCATGGCCATAAATATATATGAGTATGACAAAATTTCATGTAATGCCCATGCAATAACAAATATGAAATGCTTGAGTATGTTCTTACACATACAGTCAAACCTGCCCATGAGGTCACCTCGATTAAGCAGTCACCTGTATTAAAAGGTCATCTTTTTCGTGTCCTGTCATAGAAAATTTCATATGAATGGAATCTCTTTTAAGAGGTCACCTGTCTTGTGCAGCCACTTTTTCTTTGTCCTAAAGGTGACCTCTTAATACAGGTTTGACTATTTCATTCATATATTCAGTGCCAGTTGATTCTTTGTGTTGGTGACATGAGATTCAATGTTCAGGTTCACACATGGTACATCATGTCATTGGTTCATGTGAATCTAGTGGATAATATTCTTTATACTGTGTACAATGTGATTTCATGTCTTCCATTTGTTTGTGTATACGAGGTGGCATTTGATCGTAAACGTCTGAAAATAACAATTCTGGATTTGGTCTCTTCTTTTTCTCTGCTCTGGCAAAAGCTTCCATAACCTTAAATAAAACAATACACAGGTTTTATATTTTAACTGAATTATATATTTCTTTTTTTATGATTGTACAGTAGCCCTCCTTATAAGGTCATCCCTTCTGCAATGAAAAAGTGACCTTATAAGAGAGGGGCCTCTAATGGGGAAAATTTAGTAGTATCTTAATATCTCAGTGCATCTGAATTATGATCTGATAAGAGGGTGGGTAGGTGTGGCCTTATAAGCAGGGGACTACTATAGCAATATAAATGTACATGTATATGAATCACACATTTTTCTGGGTTTTTATTCTTCATACGCTTCCGAAGGGAACGTTAATGGTAGAAGTATGAATAGGCTAAGTACTAATGCACTTCAAAATGTTCAACAACATGGCTGCCAACCGGAAATAAATTAAAAGACAAATTACAAGATGTACACATGCAAAATTGATAAAAAAAATCGTACAAAAATAAATTTCAATACTCATTGCACTTGACTTTCTTTTTCCAGGCATGTGAAATTTCTTTGCTTGCTTTATGGAGTCTTGTCATTTATTTATTTAAATAATCTGCAACTAGCATATGATTAGTCACATGACCTAAACTATCTCCAATATAAACAATACGCGAGTAGCAAATAAAGTGATCGATGCAACGAGAAAAAAGAAGAAATACAGAACAATACACCTCTAGTCGATTTTTTTTTCAAATAAAAATGAAACAGAAAATCCTGAACTCAAAGCGAATAACACCGAATCATTAATCATTTGCCACTGCGCATTCTCATTCATTGTGATTGTCTGCTGCAAGAAATCCAAAGTTTTCAGCTGTAGAGTTTTAGGTAACAGATATTTTGTAAACAGGAAGAAAAATTACTGTTCTTCAGGAGCGTTTCAGGTTGCACCTGCCTCATATTAAATAATATTTATATCATTAACCAGAGGCTCTCAAGAGCCTGTATCGTTCACCTGGTAATAAAAAAAACCAATTGGTCCTATGTAAAAACTATGTCCTGCGTCATCTTGGAATTACGATCAACATAAAAAACACAAAATTTGTAAAGGACCTTCCAATGATTGATGCACAGTTTAGGTTCAATCAGTGCAATAGCTTCAGAGAAGAATATATTTCTGTATTTTCCCCATATGGTTCTGTGTTAATACTATGACCTGTGGTGGCAGCCATCTTGGATTTCCGATCGGCATAAAAAACAGGACCTTCCAATGATCATTCCTGGGCAGTTTGGTTTCAACTGTCCAAGTGGTTTCAGAGAAGAAGCGTTTTGAAACATTTTCCCCATAGGGTCCAATGTTAAACTAAGTCCTGCCGTAGCCGCCATTTTGAATTTCATATCGGAACAAAAAACCTAACGTTTGTAGAGGACCATCCAATGAACATTCATGTACAGTTTGGCTTTAATAATATTTGTAGTTTCTGAGAAGAAGGCATTTGAACATTTTCCCATAGGGTCCAATGTTAATCTATGTATTGTGGTGGCGGCCATCTTGGATTTCCGATCGGCATAAAAAACATAAAATTTGTAGAGGACCTTCCAATGATCATTATTGGGCAGTTTGGTTTCAACTGTTCTAGTGGTTTCAGAGAAGAAGCGTTTTCAAACATTTCCCCCATAGGGTCCAATGTTAAACTAAGTCCTGCCGTAGCCGCCATTTTGAATTTCATATCGGAACAAAAAACGTAAAGTTTGTAGAGGACCATCCAATGAACATTCATGTACAGTTTGGCTTTAATCATATTTGTAGTTTCTGAGAAGAAGGCATTTGAACATTTTCCCATAGGGTCCAATGTTAATCTATGTCCTGCGGTGGTGGCCATCTTGGATTTCCGATCGGCATAAAAAACACACACCTTGTAGAGGACCTTCCAATGATCATTTCTGGGCAGTTTGGTTTCAATTATCCAAGTAGTTTCAGAGAAGAAGCGTTTTGAAACATTTTTCCCATAGGGTCCAATGTTAAACTAAGTCCTGCCGTAGCCGCCATTTTGAATTTTATATCGGAACAAAAAACGCAAAGTTTGTAGAGGACCATCCAATGAACATTCATGTACAGTTTGGCTTTAATCATATTTGTAGTTTCTGAGAAGAAGGCATTTGAACATTTTCCCATAGGGTCCAATGTTAATCTATGTCCTGCGGTGGTGGCCATCTTGGATTTCCGACCGGCATAAAAAACAGAAACTTTGTAGAGGACCTTCCAATGATCATTCCTGGGCAGTTTGGTTTCAACTGTCCATGTGGTTTCAGAGAAGAAGCATTTTGAAACATTTTTCCCATAGGGTCCAATGTTAAACTAAGTCCTGCCGTAGCCGCCATTTTGAATTTCATATCGGAACAAAAAACGTAAAGTTTGTAGAGGACCATCCAATGAACATTCTTGTACAGTTTGGCTTTAATAATATTTGTAGTTTCTGAGAAGAAGGCATTTGAACATTTTCCCATAGGGTCCAATGTTAATCTATGTCCTGCGGTGGTGGCCATCTTGGATTTCCGATCGGCATAAAAAACACACACCTTGTAGAGGACCTTCCAATGATCATTCCTGGGCAGTTTGGTTTCAATTATCCAAGTGGTTTCAGAGAAGAAGCTTTTGAAACATTTTTCCCATAGGGTCCAATGTTAAACTAAGTCCTGCCGTAGCCGCCATTTTGAATTTTATATCGGAACAAAAAACGCAAAGTTTGTAGAGGACCATCCAATGAACATTCATGTACAGTTTGGCTTTAATCATATTTGTAGTTTCTGAGAAGAAGGCATTTGAACATTTTCCCATAGGGTCCAATGTTAATCTATGTCCTGCGGTGGTGGCCATCTTGGATTTCCGACCGGCATAAAAAACAGAAACTTTGTAGAGGACCTTCCAATGATCATTCCTGGGCAGTTTGGTTTCAACTGTCCAAGTGGTTTCAGAGAAGAAGCATTTTGAAACATTTTTCCCATAGGGTCCAATGTTAAACTAAGTCCTGCCGTAGCCGCCATTTTGAATTTCATATCAGAATGAAAAACGTATATTTTGTAGAGGACCATTCAATGAACATTCATGTACAGTTTGGCTTTAATCATATTTGTAGTTTCTGAGAAGAAGGCATTTGAACATTTTCCCATAGGGTCCAATGTTAATCTATGTCCTGCGGTGGTGGCCATCTTGGATTTCCGATCGGCATAAAAAAACAGAAACTTTGTAGAGGACCTTCCAATGATCATTCCTGTGCAGTTTGGATTCAATTGTCCAAGTGGTTTCAGAGAAGAAGCGTTTTGAAACATTTTCCCCATAGGGTCCAATGTTAAACTAAGTCCTGCCGTAGCCGCCATTTTGAATTTCATATCGGAACAAAAAACCTAACGTTTGTAGAGGACCATCCAATGAACATTCATGTACAGTTTGGCTTTAATAATATTTGTAGTTTCTGAGAAGAAGGCATTTGAACATTTTCCCATAGGGTCCAATGTTAATCTATGTATTGTGGTGGCGGCCATCTTGGATTTCCGATCGGCATAAAAAACATAAAATTTGTAGAGGACCTTCCAATGATCATTATTGGGCAGTTTGGTTTCAACTGTTCTAGTGGTTTCAGAGAAGAAGCGTTTTCAAACATTTCCCCCATAGGGTCCAATGTTAAACTAAGTCCTGCCGTAGCCGCCATTTTGAATTTCATATCGGAACAAAAAACGTAAAGTTTGTAGAGGACCATCCAATGAACATTCATGTACAGTTTGGCTTTAATCATATTTGTAGTTTCTGAGAAGAAGGCATTTGAACATTTTCCCATAGGGTCCAATGTTAATCTATGTCCTGCGGTGGTGGCCATCTTGGATTTCCGATCGGCATAAAAAACACACACCTTGTAGAGGACCTTCCAATGATCATTTCTGGGCAGTTTGGTTTCAATTATCCAAGTAGTTTCAGAGAAGAAGCGTTTTGAAACATTTTTCCCATAGGGTCCAATGTTAAACTAAGTCCTGCCGTAGCCGCCATTTTGAATTTTATATCGGAACAAAAAACGCAAAGTTTGTAGAGGACCATCCAATGAACATTCATGTACAGTTTGGCTTTAATCATATTTGTAGTTTCTGAGAAGAAGGCATTTGAACATTTTCCCATAGGGTCCAATGTTAATCTATGTCCTGCGGTGGTGGCCATCTTGGATTTCCGACCGGCATAAAAAACAGAAACTTTGTAGAGGACCTTCCAATGATCATTCCTGGGCAGTTTGGTTTCAACTGTCCATGTGGTTTCAGAGAAGAAGCATTTTGAAACATTTTTCCCATAGGGTCCAATGTTAAACTAAGTCCTGCCGTAGCCGCCATTTTGAATTTCATATCGGAACAAAAAACGTAAAGTTTGTAGAGGACCATCCAATGAACATTCTTGTACAGTTTGGCTTTAATAATATTTGTAGTTTCTGAGAAGAAGGCATTTGAACATTTTCCCATAGGGTCCAATGTTAATCTATGTCCTGCGGTGGTGGCCATCTTGGATTTCCGATCGGCATAAAAAACACACACCTTGTAGAGGACCTTCCAATGATCATTCCTGGGCAGTTTGGTTTCAATTATCCAAGTGGTTTCAGAGAAGAAGCTTTTGAAACATTTTTCCCATAGGGTCCAATGTTAAACTAAGTCCTGCCGTAGCCGCCATTTTGAATTTTATATCGGAACAAAAAACGCAAAGTTTGTAGAGGACCATCCAATGAACATTCATGTACAGTTTGGCTTTAATCATATTTGTAGTTTCTGAGAAGAAGGCATTTGAACATTTTCCCATAGGGTCCAATGTTAATCTATGTCCTGCGGTGGCGGCCATCTTGGATTTCCGACCGGCATAAAAAACAGAAACTTTGTAGAGGACCTTCCAATGATCATTCCTGGGCAGTTTGGTTTCAACTGTCCAAGTGGTTTCAGAGAAGAAGCATTTTGAAACATTTTTCCCATAGGGTCCAATGTTAAACTAAGTCCTGCCGTAGCCGCCATTTTGAATTTCATATCGGAACAAAAAACGTATTGTTTGTAGAGAATCATCCAATGAACATTCATGTACAGTTTGGATTTAATCATATTTGTAGTTTCTGAGAAGAAGGCATTTGAACATTTTCCCATAGGGTCCAATGTTAATCTATGTCCTGCGGTGGCGGCCATCTTGAATTTCCGATCGGCAAAAAAAACCAGAAACTTTGTAGAGGACCTTCCAATGATCATTCCTGGGCAGTTTGGTTTCAATTATCCAAGTGGTTTCAGAGAAGAAGCGTTTTGAAACATTTTTCCCATAGGGTCCAATGTTAAACTAAGTCCTGCTGTAGCCGCCATTTTGAATTTCATACCAGAACAAAAAACGTAAAGTTTGTAGAGAACCATCTAATGAACATTCATGTACAGTTTGGCTTTAATCATATTTGTAGTTTCTGAGTAGAAGGCATTTGAATATTTTCCCATAGGGTCCAATGTTAATCTATGTCCTGCGGTGGCGGCCATCTTGGATTTCCGACCGGCATAAAAAACAAAATATTTGTAGAGGACCTTCCAATGATCATTCCTGGGCAGTTTAGTTTCAACTGTCCAAGTGGTTTCAGAGAAGAAGCATTTTGAAACATTTTTCCCATAGGGTCCAATGTTAAACTAAGTCCTGCCGTAGCCGCCATTTTGAATTTCATACCAGAACAAAAAACGTAAAGTTTGTAGAGGACCATCTAATGAACATTCATGTACAGTTTGGCTTTAATCATATTTGTAGTTTCTGAGAAGAAGGCATTTGAACATTTTCCCATAGGGTCCAATGTTAATCTATGTATTGCGGTGGTGGCCATCTTGGATTTCCGATCGGCATAAAAAACATAAAATGTGTAGAGGACCTTCCAATGATCATTCCTAGGCAGTTTGGTTTCAATTATCCAAGTGGTTTCAGAGAAGAAGCGTTTTGAAACATTTTCCCCATAGGGTCCAATGTTAAACTAAGTCCTGCCGTAGCCGCCATTTTGAATTTCATACCAGAACAAAAAACGTAAAGTTTGTAGAGGACCATCTAATGAACATTCATGTACAGTTTGGCTTTAATAATATTTGTAGTTTCTGAGTAGAAGGCATTTGAATATTTTCGCATAGGGTCCAATGTTAATTTATGTCCTGCGGTGGCGGCCATCTTGGATTTCCGACCGGCATAAAAAACCTTAAATTTGTAGAGGACCTTCCAATGATCATTCCTGGGCAGTTTGGTTTCAACTGTCCAAGTGGTTTCAGAGAAGAAGCATTTTGAAACATTTTTCCCATAGGGTCCAATGTTAAACTAAGTCCTGCCGTAGCCGCCATTTTGAATTTCATATCGGAACAAAAATCCTTAAGATTGTAGAGGACCATCCAATGAACATTCATGTACAGTTTGGCTTTAATCATATTTGTAGTTTCTGAGAAGAAGGCATTTGAACATTTTCCCATAGGGTCCAATGTTAATCTATGTCCTGCGGTGGCGGCCATCTTGGATTTCCGACCGGCATAAAAAACAGAAAATTTGTAGAGGACCTTCCAATGATCATTCCTGGGCAGTTTGGTTTCAACTGTCCAAGTGGTTTCAGAGAAGAAGCATTTTGAAACATTTTTCCCATAGGGTCCAATGTTAAACTAAGTCCTGCCGTAGCCGCCATTTTGAATTTCATATCGGAACAAAAAACCTTAAGATTGTAGAGGACCATCCAATGAACATTCATGTACAGTTTGGCTTTAATAATATTTGTAGTTTCTGAGAAGAAGGCATTTGAACATTTTCCCATAGGGTCCAATGTTAATCTATGTCCTGCGGTGGCAGCCATCTTGGATTTCCGACCGGCATAAAAAACAGAAAATTTGTAGAGGACCTTCCAATGATCATTCCTGGGCAGTTTGGTTTCAACTGTCCAAGTGGTTTCAGAGAAGAAGCATTTTGAAACATTTTTCCCATAGGGTCCAATGTTAAACTAAGTCCTGCCGTAGCCGCCATTTTGAATTTCATATCGGAACAAAAAACCTTAAGATTGTAGAGGACCATCCAATGAACATTCATGTACAGTTTGGCTTTAATAATATTTGTAGTTTCTGAGAAGAAGGCATTTGAACATTTTCCCATAGGGTCCAATGTTAATCTATGTCCTGCGGTGGCGGCCATCTTGGATTTCCGACCGGCATAAAAAACAGAAAATTTGTAGAGGACCTTCCAATGATCATTCCTGGGCAGTTTGGTTTCAACTGTCCAAGTGGTTTCAGAGAAGAAGCATTTTGAAACATTTTTCCCATAGGGTCCAATGTTAAACTAAGTCCTGCCGTAGCCGCCATTTTGAATTTCATATCGGAACAAAAAACCTTAAGATTGTAGAGGACCATCCAATGAACATTCATGTACAGTTTGGCTTTAATAATATTTGTAGTTTCTGAGAAGAAGGCATTTGAACATTTTCCCATAGGGTCCAATGTTAATCTATGTCCTGCGGTGGCGGCCATCTTGGATTTCCGACCGGCATAAAAAACAGAAACTTTGTAGAGGACCTTCCAATGATCATTCCTGGGCAGTTTGGTTTCAACTGTCCAAGTGGTTTCAGAGAAGAAGCATTTTGAAACATTTTTCCCATAGGGTCCAATGTTAAACTAAGTCCTGCCGTAGCCGCCATTTTGAATTTCATATCGGAACAAAAAACGTATTGTTTGTAGAGAATCATCCAATGAACATTCATGTACAGTTTGGATTTAATCATATTTGTAGTTTCTGAGAAGAAGGCATTTGAACATTTTCCCATAGGGTCCAATGTTAATCTATGTCCTGCGGTGGCGGCCATCTTGAATTTCCGATCGGCAAAAAAAAACAGAAACTTTGTAGAGGACCTTCCAATGATCATTCCTGGGCAGTTTGGTTTCAATTATCCAAGTGGTTTCAGAGAAGAAGCGTTTTGAAACATTTTTCCCATAGGGTCCAATGTTAAACTAAGTCCTGCTGTAGCCGCCATTTTGAATTTCATACCAGAACAAAAAACGTAAAGTTTGTAGAGAACCATCTAATGAACATTCATGTACAGTTTGGCTTTAATCATATTTGTAGTTTCTGAGTAGAAGGCATTTGAATATTTTCCCATAGGGTCCAATGTTAATCTATGTCCTGCGGTGGCGGCCATCTTGGATTTCCGACCGGCATAAAAAACAAAATATTTGTAGAGGACCTTCCAATGATCATTCCTGGGCAGTTTAGTTTCAACTGTCCAAGTGGTTTCAGAGAAGAAGCATTTTGAAACATTTTTCCCATAGGGTCCAATGTTAAACTAAGTCCTGCCGTAGCCGCCATTTTGAATTTCATACCAGAACAAAAAACGTAAAGTTTGTAGAGGACCATCTAATGAACATTCATGTACAGTTTGGCTTTAATCATATTTGTAGTTTCTGAGTAGAAGGCATTTGAACATTTTCCCATAGGGTCCAATGTTAATCTATGTATTGCGGTGGTGGCCATCTTGGATTTCCGATCGGCATAAAAAACATAAAATGTGTAGAGGACCTTCCAATGATCATTCCTAGGCAGTTTGGTTTCAATTATCCAAGTGGTTTCAGAGAAGAAGCGTTTTGAAACATTTTTCCCATAGGGTCCAATGTTAAACTAAGTCCTGCCGTAGCCGCCATTTTGAATTTCATACCAGAACAAAAAACGTAAAGTTTGTAGAGGACCATCTAATGAACATTCATGTACAGTTTGGCTTTAATAATATTTGTAGTTTCTGAGTAGAAGGCATTTGAATATTTTCGCATAGGGTCCAATGTTAATTTATGTCCTGCGGTGGCGGCCATCTTGGATTTCCGACCGGCATAAAAAACCTTAAATTTGTAGAGGACCTTCCAATGATCATTCCTGGGCAGTTTGGTTTCAACTGTCCAAGTGGTTTCAGAGAAGAAGCATTTTGAAACATTTTTCCCATAGGGTCCAATGTTAAACTAAGTCCTGCCGTAGCCGCCATTTTGAATTTCATATCGGAACAAAAATCCTTAAGATTGTAGAGGACCATCCAATGAACATTCATGTACAGTTTGGCTTTAATCATATTTGTAGTTTCTGAGAAGAAGGCATTTGAACATTTTCCCATAGGGTCCAATGTTAATCTATGTCCTGCGGTGGCGGCCATCTTGGATTTCCGACCGGCATAAAAAACAGAAAATTTGTAGAGGACCTTCCAATGATCATTCCTGGGCAGTTTGGTTTCAACTGTCCAAGTGGTTTCAGAGAAGAAGCATTTTGAAACATTTTTCCCATAGGGTCCAATGTTAAACTAAGTCCTGCCGTAGCCGCCATTTTGAATTTCATATCGGAACAAAAAACCTTAAGATTGTAGAGGACCATCCAATGAACATTCATGTACAGTTTGGCTTTAATAATATTTGTAGTTTCTGAGAAGAAGGCATTTGAACATTTTCCCATAGGGTCCAATGTTAATCTATGTCCTGCGGTGGCAGCCATCTTGGATTTCCGACCGGCATAAAAAACAGAAAATTTGTAGAGGACCTTCCAATGATCATTCCTGGGCAGTTTGGTTTCAACTGTCCAAGTGGTTTCAGAGAAGAAGCATTTTGAAACATTTTTCCCATAGGGTCCAATGTTAAACTAAGTCCTGCCGTAGCCGCCATTTTGAATTTCATATCGGAACAAAAAACCTTAAGATTGTAGAGGACCATCCAATGAACATTCATGTACAGTTTGGCTTTAATAATATTTGTAGTTTCTGAGAAGAAGGCATTTGAACATTTTCCCATAGGGTCCAATGTTAATCTATGTCCTGCGGTGGCGGCCATCTTGGATTTCCGACCGGCATAAAAAACAGAAAATTTGTAGAGGACCTTCCAATGATCATTCCTGGGCAGTTTGGTTTCAACTGTCCAAGTGGTTTCAGAGAAGAAGCATTTTGAAACATTTTTCCCATAGGGTCCAATGTTAAACTAAGTCCTGCCGTAGCCGCCATTTTGAATTTCATATCGGAACAAAAAACCTTAAGATTGTAGAGGACCATCCAATGAACATTCATGTACAGTTTGGCTTTAATAATATTTGTAGTTTCTGAGAAGAAGGCATTTGAACATTTTCCCATAGGGTCCAATGTTAATCTATGTCCTGCGGTGGCAGCCATCTTGGATTTCCGACCGGCATAAAAAACAGAAAATTTGTAGAGGACCTTCCAATGATCATTCCTGGGCAGTTTGGTTTCAACTGTCCAAGTGGTTTCAGAGAAGAAGCATTTTGAAACATTTTTCCCATAGGGTCCAATGTTAAACTAAGTCCTGCCGTAGCCGCCATTTTGAATTTCATATCGGAACAAAAAACCTTAAGATTGTAGAGGACCATCCAATGAACATTCATGTACAGTTTGGCTTTAATCATATTTGTAGTTTCTGAGAAGAAGGCATTTGAACATTTTCCCATAGGGTCCAATGTTAATCTATGTCCTGCGATGGCGGCCATCTTGGATTTCCGATCGGCATAAAAAACAGTAACTTGGTAAAGGACATTCCAATGATCATTCCTTTACAGTTTGGGTTCAGTCAGTTCATTAGTTTCGGAGAAGAAGATCTTTGAAATTTCAGCCAATCAGAGCATATTATTGGCCCTGGCAGCCATATTGAATATCCGACTGGAACGAAAAACAGTAACTTTGTAGAGGACCATCCAAGGAACATTCCTGCTAAGTTCGGTTCCAATCGGCCAAGTGGTTTCGGAGAAGAAGCTTGAAATGTGAAAAGTTTACAGACGACAGACGACAGACGACAGACGACAGACGACGGACGCCAAGTGATGGCAATAGTTCACATGGACCTTTGGTCCAGGTGAACTAATAACTGGTTACTTATTCCAAACAAAATCTAAATATTTTCATAAATAGCAGAGAGTGCTGTGGTCAAGATTGTTAGTAGTTGCACTTTTTCTTACATCTATCTTTGCAATCAGTGCCTATCACCACTGAAGTTAAGTGTTTGCTTCCTGTCTGTGGTGAGGTGTACTCGATACAACGTTATGTAATAAGTTATATAGTGACATGCTGAATGAATGTCTGGATTTCTGCTGGTACAATTTACTCCCGTTTCCCCAATCAATAAAACTGACCACCATGATATAACTCAATTATTATTATTAAAGGTGGAGTTAAACACCCCTAACCCTAATCCAAAACAAGCATTGTCTGTCATAAATCGTATGAAAGAAAAACAAAAAAGTTTCATATACAGCATTAGACAAAAGTTGATCCCTTTTTTCAAACTACAGATGAATCTCGTTATCTCGAAGATCACCGGACCGTTGCAAAATTACGAGTTATCCGCAATTCGACTTAAGGGGAGTAGGGGATTAAGTAAGATAGGCAATTCTGTCATATAAGTTTGACAAAAGTGGATGCAAACTATTGTGTGTCATTTGCAATATTTTGATCATCATTTGTACGTATTTTTAACAGTGCGAAACTATTGACTTTTTCTTAAACAAATAAAAAAAATTCTCTGATAATGTGTTATCTGAATTTTACAAACTATATTTCAATAAATGTCAGGAAACTTCGAGATGAAAAAAGACACATTTGATTACATCATGTACATACATAATATGGCAATCGTGTATTTAAAAATTACGAAACTATAAAAAAAAACGATCTTTCATAGAAATCTATAAATACCATGTAATTGAACACTAATAAATCAAAAAATAT
Organism: Bathymodiolus brooksi; assembly: GCA_963680875.1. NCBI lineage: Eukaryota > Metazoa > Mollusca > Bivalvia > Mytilida > Modiolidae > Bathymodiolus > Bathymodiolus brooksi. The sequence goes on along the minus strand of OY804576.1, from coordinate 64,873,066 downwards.
CTTTCATTATCCTGTTGTAAAACCCGACAAAATGTTGAAATGTTATTCTTAACACGTTACAAAGCGCTCAGCGTTTTTAAATGAATATCGTTTCAGGCTGTTTAATGGCATCAGAATTTTCGCTAGACTCAAGGTGTCACGACATCAAGCAGATTGAAATTTATCATCCTATGATTATGACTTCAAGGCTTTATTAAGAAATCCAATTGTTTTCTTTACAAATGATAATTAACAGTTATCAAAATAAATCTCACCCGACGCGGTAAACACCGGAGGCCATGCCATTGACACCTGGACAAGTTTGTTAATTGATTTAATTGATAATTTCGACATAATAAACATAATTTGAATGGATTTGTATATTAGGAATTGAAAAGCTACTTCCGAGATACCCGAAATTTCAACACATTGAAATTTGAGATAAAAGGAGAAAATTAAGTTGAAAATGATACACCGAAATTTTGAGTAAATCAAGTTTGACATAACGAGATTCAACTGTATATATTCCATATAACACCACATTTAAAAAAATTCTAAAGATATTTTTACATGATTTTTTGAAGAAAAAAATCCATTAAATTCAGAATTTATGTAGTTTCATATTTTCAGATTATTGTTTGATTGGTTGTTTTTAAGAAATCATGAGTTAAACCTGAACTAGAATTTTTGACGTCATAATTCACTATATAGGCAAATTGAGATTTCTTAAAAACCACAAATAAAAAAAAATATTTCAAGGATAATAAAATAGGAGGTACACATCAGTAGATTATCAAAAGGAAATTGGTCGAATCTGGCTACATTTCATCAAGATGAGGATGACAGGGAAATAAGATGGCGACCAATAGCCTTCTCTATGTACTTCCTCTGCTATCTAGGTGAGGGGGCTGTCGTGGTCTTGATCAAATGGTAGTTGGATTTACAACAACCTATGCAATCAGTGCCTATCACAACTAAAGTTGTGAGTTCGAATCCCACTCATGGCAAGATGTACTCAATACATTATGTGATAAAGTTTGTGAGTGACTTTCGACAGGTCAGTGTTTTTCTCCGGGCATCCAGTTATCTCCATCAATAAAACTGACTGCCACGATATAATTGAAATATTGTTGAAAGTGGCTTTATACCCCATAACTCTGCCATGTAGGCATCACAAAAATCTTCATAATAGTAATACCATAGTCTTTGATTTCTCCTTCCATTCAGTTTCCTGGCTGTCATTCCACCATCCATGATCCATCAGATAGTTTCGTATTCTATGAATTGGAGATTGGTCATCCCAAGCCATTATCTCTCCTTTCTTTCTATAGACAGAGCTGTCATCAGAAGTGCTGTGATGTCCAATTCTGTAAATTGATTATATTTGAGGTTTGAAAATTGAGTACCAGTATATATATTTGATGTTTTTTGTAATTTATCACCAAATCCTCTTAAAATGTAAGCTTTGAAATACATGTATAATAAATGTTTCATGAATGACCTATTATGTAATCTTTAAACTTGGGGGTCCAGAAGTGTCACATGTCATTTAAAAAATCACCTTCTTGCTTCTCAATTATATATTAACTATGAGTCACTTTCTGTCAAGCTGACTGTTGTGGTCGTTATCGTATCATAGTTAGATTTATAACTACCTTTGCATTCAGTGCCTACAACCACTGAAGTTGTGAGTTCGAATCCAGTTCAGTCGAGGTGTACTCGATACAACATTATGTGATAAAGTTTGTCAGTGTCTTGCGACAGGTCAGTGTTTTTCTCCGGTTTCCTTCATCTATAAAACTGACAGCCACAATATAACTGAAATATTGTTGAAAGTGGCATTAAACACCATAATCCTAACTCTGTCAAAGGTCATGTTCCAATTTTTTTTTTTATTGTTGTTGATTAAGAGCATGGGGTTTAACAAGCAATACTTCTAGAGGTTCATGATTAATATAACTTATTTTTTAATCTTAAAAGAGAACACCAAATTACACCCTTTTAAGTCAGAAATCTTAATAATAAGCTCTTTTAAATTATCAATTAAAAGAAATTTGAAAGGCAAAAATAATATATAACATGTTACTTGTATTGCTAAGAAGGCATACTATACACATTCAATAACAGTTTCACAACAAACATGCATTCAGCTGATCAAGGGGTGGCACAAAACCAGTTTACGTTATACACATCACAGTGAAACCTGTCTAAATCAAATGCTGAAAAAATCGGCATCCTGTACAAACCTTGTCCCAAGGAGGTTGGTTTAGACAAGTTTTACTGTACTTAATAATATTACCTGTATGTCATAGCTTCAATGAGGATTGGTCTCATCTCTTTTATACATACATCTCTAGCGGCTTTGACTGCATTGTATACACCAAATACATCATTACCATCTACTCTGATAGTATCCATACCATAACCTTGTCCACGTGAGGCTATTCCATCTCCTCTGTACTGATCACTAGTAGGTGTAGATATTGCGTAACCATTGTTTCTACTTAATAAACAAGATTTTTCATTGTCAATTGTTGTTCAATATTCTGGTTTGGATTAGGTTTATGGTGTTTAATGCCACTTTCAACAATATTTCAGTTATATCGTGGCGGTCAGTTTTATTGGTGGAGGAAACCTGAGTACCCGGAGAAAACCATTGGCAAGTCACTGACAAACTTTATCACATAATGTTGTCAACATTCTGTAATCATGGTATATTATGTATCATTTATATATACGGTACTATCATTAATTTGTTTTGCGAGAATAAATTTCTCCGAGTAATATCACATTGAAATGTGAGATGTGATGAGAAGTCCATTTCAAGCAAAACATATCAACGATAGTGTGTTTATCTAGGATTTGGTAGCATGATGTCAGTGAAGCCATTGTAACGTTACATTAGAAAACAGCTATATTACGATAATACCACTCCCTTGATAATATATATTATGATAATATTACGCTAATTCCTTGATAATATATATTATGTTAATATCACGCTAATTCCTTGATAATATATATTATCACATGGAAAGATCAAAGGGAAATTAAAATGTACAAAACATTGATAAATGTTTTTCTCAAATAAATATTGTTTCAACTAAGTGAGCAGTATTTCAGGTATATTCATTACAGTAAATAAGTTTACAAATAATAAACTGTGAAGGTAAAAGGTGGAACTGAGTGACAGTTACGAATGCCACACAAAGAAGGAGGACTTTATATTAGTTTTGTCACTTAGTGTCAGCCTGTTGAAGCTAAATTAAGAGATTTATGTAAATGTTTCATTGACATAATAAATCGATCATCTCTATTAATATATCTGTATAATAGTAAATTAGAAACAGTAAATATTGCCACACCTTGATCCAGGTTTGTTTTCATGGACAAATTAAGATACCAGAACTTACATCACTGCATAGGTAATGTTTTGTCTATTCTAGAAACACATGTTTCTAGATGTGATAAAAGATACCTGTATGATGTAATGTTAAAAGATTTTCACAAGAATCAAGATGGAATTTGAATCATCCAGGTTTCCCTCCCCATGAAATCTGGTAGTTACAATATAGCTGAAAAAATACTGAAAAGTAATGATATACATCAATAACCTTTATCAAATATTGGTTACTGTAACGCAGAGCGTTACAAATGTCCCCCAAACGAACAATACAAGTACTAATGGTATGAATGAAGAATAGTGTGAGAACATAGCAAGAAATAATTAGAGCCCAGTTTTTGACTCTATCATGTTTATAGTAGGGCTTCTTTGTTATGTTACCCTACAATGTGCTACAATAAACTAGTAAGCAAAGCAAGAAAATAATGGCTTCAATTGTCTGCCATCATCTACAACACCAGTAATGGAGATGTTAGAAGACTATATTATTAGCATGAAATCAAATGCAAAAGATGTTTGTCATACACTGTTATATTAATAAGCAAATATTAGATAGCTATTTGCATACTAAGTCTGAAAAGATATGGTTGTTATTCACCTTTGTGTTAAACTGAGTGTTTTTTAAAATTTCCAAGCTCAAAACCATTTATACACATGCCATACAACATTTCTATTGCGCTTCATCCAATTCCGAGCACTTTAAATTTTTCACGTTTTTTGTGGCAACGGCGGCCATTCTGAAATTTCTAAGCCTCAAAATTATGTGTACACATGTCAGACAAAATTTCTGGAAAATTTCATCCAATTCCGAGCACCGTTTGGGGGACATAATAAATCAGATTGTCACATCTGAGCATTCTTTAATTTCCTAATTGTTTACTGTAAATTACATTTATGTATACATGTACTTAATTTTTCCAATAAAGTGGGTATTAAAATATTTGTTTTTTTTACTTGTTACAGCCAACCGATACTTGCAAAAATAAAACTTTGTACTTTAAGGAGGTTGGATCGTATTGTTCCTGTGCATTTTTTTCGCACATGGCTGTCGCGAGTATTACATCATAAATTATGCTTTTAAGTGCAAAATGTAATTGAAAAGTAAGAGTAATTGCTAGAAAACAAATTATCCAAAAACTTTGAGAACACTTTAATAAAAATCAGTAAAATATTGTAAGAGTTATCTTCCTTTAATACTTGCTCATATGCCACTTGACTGTCTTCAAATCAAATTTGATGAAACAACCTCGGTGATCCTATTTTTTTAAAAGCTTGTTTCATTCTAGATACAACTGAGCACATTATATGCAAAAATGGGGAACTTGGTATTTCTTGCAACATAGTTATGAGCGAAAGAATGTTGTATGGATGAAAAGAATTCTAGGGCCAGGCTGAAAATCTGCTATTTTTTTTATAGAGTTTTCTGATCTCAGGTATTGCAAAATTACTTCAGAAAATTCCTATTAGCATAGTGTTTTGAGATTATGCAAGATATCTGTAGAAGATCTGTTAATGCATCATTTATAGAGATCCAAAGTTAGTACCTCATATAGCCCCCCCCACACACACAAGGATGGGCGACTTGCAAAAAAGTTAGTTCGGTGACCTATGCTAAAAAAAAATTCAGCCCAGAACATATGTACCTATCATCAGGCAAAAAATTGAGAACTTGGTATTTCTTTTTAAAATTCAATCCAACCTCCTTAATTGCTTATAATTTATAATAATAATATTGTTTTTATTCATAAATAGATGTTGCTATAGCTTTAATTGATAGAAACTTATTTCAAGTTACCAGAAAAATATAATAGGGCATTCTAAAGTGGCAGCAAAATTAAAGGCAGCATGTGCATCACCCTCTGAGGCAGCTCCTTCTCCAAAATAACAAATTACACACAATTTCTTCCCGGCTCTCTTAAAAGCATAGGCAGCTCCAGCAGCTAAAAAGTAAAAACAAGGGAAATAATTCATACTATATAAAACAAAACTGTTTTCTCCAGTAATCGAAAGAGATAATTACAACTATAACACCATACAAATTATAAATGGATCCATCATCAAAACTGAACTGGATGTTTGTTTCATCAGAAGTATAAACTATGTAATAGATCTATTCTTGAAGAAATGTTCCAGCCAATCAGATATCAGGGCAGCCATCTTGGACTATTCTGAAAAGTAACAACATTCCCATAAGGTAATATTTTAACCATTCTAGTGACTTGGCATTCAGTAATTCTGGAGAAGATTTCTAAAATGTCCCAGCCAATCAGAGGCTAGGGTGACCATCTTGGATTTCAATTTGGTACATAAAGTAATAACACTTCTTCAGAACCACTGGAGTAATATTTGTGTAAGTTTGTGTAAGTGTGGTTCTGAAGAAGAAAAGTTGTAAATGTGAAAAGTTTATGACATACTGACAGACATATGAACAAAGCAGAAATTATGCACTCCTTTGAATTTTTTCAGAAGACTAAGAAATATAACTGGCATTGTATCAAAAACATAATGATTACCTTGTGACATTTACATTGCTAATGTAGAAAACATAATGATTATCTTATGACATTTACATTGCTAATGTAGAAAACATAATGATTACCTTGTGACATTTACATTGCTTATGTAAAAAACATAATGATTACCTTGTGACATTTACATTGCTTATGTAGAAAACATAATGATTATCTTATGACATTTACATTGCTAATGTAGAAAACATAATGATTACCTTGTGACATTTACATTGCTTATGTAGAAAACATAATGATTACCTTGTGACATTTACATTGCTAATGTAGAAAACATAATGATTATCTTATGACATTTACATTGCTAATGTAGAAAACATAATGATTACCCTGTGACATTTACATTGCTTATGTAGAAAACATAATGATTACCTTGTGACATTTACATTGCTTATGTAGAAAACATAATGATTACCTTGTGACATTTACATTGCTTATGTAGAAAACATAATGATTACCTTGTGACATTTACATTGCTTATGTAGAAAACATAATGATTATCTTGTGACATTTACATTGCTTATGTAGAAAACATAATGATTATCTTGTGACATTTACATTGCTTATGTAGAAAACATAATGATTACCTTGTGACATTTACATTGCTAATGTAGAAAACATAATGATTATCTTGTGACATTTACATTGCTTATGTAGAAAACATAATGATTACCTTGTGACATTTACATTGCTAATGTAGAAAACATAATGATTACCTTGTGACATTTACATTGCTTATGTAGAAAACATAATGATTATCTTATGACATTTACATTGCTAATGTAGAAAACATAATGATTACCTTGTGACATTTACATTGCTTATGTAGAAAACATAATGATTACCTTGTGACATTTACATTGCTTATGTAGAAAACATAATGATTATCTTATGACATTTACATTGCTAATGTAGAAAACATAATGATTACCTTGTGACATTTACATTGCTAATGTAGAAAACATAATGATTACCTTGTGACATTTACATTGCTAATGTAGAAAACATAATGATTACCTTGTGACATTTACATTGCTAATGTAGAAAACATAATGATTACCTTGTGACATTTACATTGCTAATGTAGAAAACATAATGATTATCTTATGACATTTACATTGCTAATGTAGAAAACATAATGATTACCTTGTGACATTTACATTGCTTATGTAGAAAACATAATGATTACCTTGTGACATTTACATTGCTAATGTAGAAAACATAATGATTATCTTATGACATTTACATTGCTAATGTAGAAAACATAATGATTACCTTGTGACATTTACATTGCTTATGTAGAAAACATAATGATTACCTTGTGACATTTACATTGCTTATGTAGAAAACATAAATGATTACCTTGTGACATTTACATTGCTTATGTAGAAAACATAATGATTATCTTATGACATTTACATTGCTAATGTAGAAAACATAATGATTACCTTGTGACATTTACATTGCTATGTAGAAAACATAATGATTACCTTGTGACATTTACATTGCTTATGTAGAAAACATAATGATTATCTTATGACATTTACATTGCTAATGTAGAAAACATAATGATTACCTTGTGACATTTACATTGCTTATGTAGAAAACATAATGATTACCTTGTGACATTTACATTGCTTATGTAAAAAACATAATGATTATCTTATGACATTTACATTGCTAATGTAGAAAACATAATGATTATCTTGTGACATTTACATTGCTTATGTAGAAAACATAATGATTACCTTGTGACATTTACATTGCTAATGTAGAAAACATAATAATTACTTGATGTCATTATAGAAGCATGATTACCTTGTGGCATTTGTGTTGCTAATGTAGAAGATATAGTGACAAAGTTGAGATCTTTGGAACCATAATGTACAGGCATTTGTCTCCCTTTACCTAAATCTTCACAGTTACCATAACATTGATTCATAAATTGGTCTAGTGTAAAACCTCTCCACAATAACACTCCTGTAAAGACATAATGATCTAAATCTGAAACTGATCTGAAAAAAGTATTAATGATGTACAGTCAAACCTGTATTATTAACCGCATCGGTGGTGTAATGGTTAGCGTGCTCGCCTTAAGTGCGGTAGATTGTGGGTTCGAGCCCCGGTCGGGTAAAACCAAAGACTATAAAATTGATATTTGTTGCTTCTCCGCTAAACACGCAGCATTCAGGTGAAAGAGCAAAAACTGGTTGGCTCGGAATCAGAATAATGTGTCCGAGTGGGGTGACATGTCTCTCCACGGACTGTTGTTTCAGTGAGCTAGCACTATAAAAATCCAACTATGAGTGTTGGTCTAGTACAAAGTGGATCTCATCATCATTTCATTGAAAATGAACATGTTATTGCCATGATATAGCTGAAAAATGGCTGAGTTGGCATTAAACAACAATCACTCATTCACTCACTCAAACCTGTATTAAGAGGTCACTTTTGCCACAAAGAAAAAGTGGTCTTTTAAGACAAGTGACTTCTTTAAAGAGGTTCAAATCATATGCAATTTTCTATGACAGGACAAGAAAAAAGTGAGCTTTTAATACAGGTGACTGCATAATAAAGGTGACCACATTGGCAGGTTTGACTGTACTATGTACTTCTGCTACATGTTACATTATTGTTTAGTCTATCAGAAGGTACTTGAATACACTCACTAACTAGAGGCTCAGCCCACTGAGCCTGTATCGCTCACCTGACAATAGAATGATACTGAAGCAAATTTCAAAGGGAGATAATCATTACCTTAAAAAACAGCAGCCATCTTGAATAGAGGGTGGGGCTGTCGGACACAATTTTAAAAGGGACACACCCAGGGACCATCTATGCCAAGTTTGGCTCCATTTGGCCAAGCTGTTTCAGAGGAGAAGATTTTTTTAACATTAGCCAATCAGAAAAAAGAATTATTCTTGGCGGCCATGTTTATAGGCCAAATGGAACGAAATGGAGAAACTTTATAGAGGACCTTACATAGATGCTTACTGCCAAGTTTGGTTCCATTTGGCCAAGTTGTTTCAGAGGAGAAGATTAAAATATGAAAAAGTTAACGGACGGACGACGGACGCCAAGTGATGGCAATACCTCACATGGCCCTTTGGGTCAGGTGAGCTAAAAAATGATGAACCAGAGGCTCTCAAGAGCCTGTATCGTTCACCTGGTAATAAAAAAAAACAATTGGTCCTATGTAAAAACTATGTCCTGCGTCATCTTGGAATTACGATCAACATAAAAAACATAAAGTTTGTAAAGGACCTTCCAATGATTGATGCACAGTTTAGGTTCAATCAGTGCAATAGCTTCAGAGAAGAATATATTTCTGTATTTTCCCCATATGGTTCTGTGTTAATACTATGACCTGTGGTGGCAGCCATCTTGGATTTCCGATCGGCATAAAAAACAGGACCTTCCAATGATCATTCCTGGGCAGTTTGGTTTCAACTGTCCAAGTGGTTTCAGAGAAGAAGCATTTTGAAACATTTTTCCCATAGGGTCCAATGTTAAACTAAGTCCTGCCGTAGCCGCCATTTTGAATTTCATATCAGAATAAAAAACGTATATTTTGTAGAGGACCATTCAATGAACATTCATGCACAGTTTGGCTTTAATCATATTTGTAGTTTCTGAGAAGAAGGCATTTGAACATTTTCCCATAGGGTCCAATGTTAATCTATGTCCTGCGGTGGTGGCCATCTTGGATTTCCGATCGGCATAAAAAACACACACCTTGTAGAGGACCTTCCAATGATCATTCCTGGGCAGTTTGGTTTCAATTATCCAAGTGGTTTCAGAGAAGAAGCGTTTTGAAACATTTTTCCCATAGGGTCCAATGTTAAACTAAGTCCTGCCGTAGCCGCCATTTTGAATTTCATACCAGAACAAAAAACGTAAAGTTTGTAGAGGACCATCTAATGAACATTCATGTACAGTTTGGCTTTAATCATATTTGTAGTTTCTGAGTAGAAGGCATTTGAATATTTTCCCATAGGGTCCAATGTTAATCTATGTCCTGCGGTGGCGGCCATCTTGGATTTCCGACCGTCATAAAAAACAGAAAATTTGTAGAGGACCTTCCAATGATCATTCCTGGGCAGTTTGGTTTCAACTGTCCAAGTGGTTTCAGAGAAGAAGCATTTTGAAACATTTTTCCCATAGGGTCCAATGTTAAACTAAGTCCTGCCGTAGCCGCCATTTTGAATTTCATATCGGAACAAAAAACCTTAAGATTGTAGAGGACCATCCAATGAACATTCATGTACAGTTTGGCTTTAATCATATTTGTAGTTTCTGTGAAGAAGGCATTTGAACATTTTCCCATAGGGTCCAATGTTAATCTATGTATTGCGGTGGTGGCCATCTTGGATTTCCGATTGGCATAAAAAACATAAAATTTGTAGAGGACCTTCCAATGATCATTCCTAGGCAGTTTGGTTTCAATTATCCAAGTGGTTTCAGAGAAGAAGCATTTTGAAACATTTTCCCCATAGGGTCCAATGTTAAACTAAGTCCTGCCGTAGCCGCCATTTTGAATTTCATACCAGAACAAAAAACGTAAAGTTTGTAGAGGACCATCTAATGAACATTCATGTACAGTTTGGCTTTAATCATATTTGTAGTTTCTGAGTAGAAGGCATTTGAATATTTTCCCATAGGGTCCAATGTTAATCTATGTCCTGCGGTGGCGGCCATCTTGGATTTCCGACCGGCATAAAAAACAGATAATTTGTAGAGGACCTTCCAATGATCATTCCTGGGCAGTTTGGTTTCAACTGTCCAAGTGGTTTCAGAGAAGAAGCATTTTGAAACATTTTTCCCATAGGGTCCAATGTTAAACTAAGTTCTGCCGTAGCCGCCATTTTGAATTTCATATCGGAACAAAAAACCTTAAGATTGTAGAGGACCATCCAATGAACATTCATGTACAGTTTGGCTTTAATCATATTTGTAGTTTCTGAGAAGAAGGCATTTGAACATTTTCCCATAGGGTCCAATGTTAATCTATGTATTGCGGTGGCGGCCATCTTGGATTTCCGATCGGCATAAAAAACATAAAATTTCTAGAGGACCTTCCAATGATCATTCCTAGGCAGTTTGGTTTCAATTATCCAAGTGGTTTCAGAGAAGAAGCGTTTTGAAACATTTTTCCCATAGGGTTCAATGTTAAACTAAGTCCTGCCGTAGCCGCCATTTTGAATTTCATACCGGAACAAAAAACGTAAAGTTTGTAGAGGACCATCTAATGAACATTCATGTACAGTTTGGCTTTAATCATATTTGTAGTTTCTGAGTAGAAGGCATTTGAATATTTTCCCATAGGGTCCAATGTTAATCTATGTCCTGCGGTGGCGGCCATCTTGGATTTCCGACCGGCATAAAAAACAGATAATTTGTAGAGGACCTTCCAATGATCATTCCTGGGCAGTTTGGTTTCAACTGTCTTAGTGGTTTCAGAGAAGAAGCATTTTGAAACATTTTTCCCATAGGGTCCAATGTTAAACTAAGTCCTGCCGTAGGCGCCATTTTGAATTTCATATCGGAACAAAAAACCTCAAGATTGTAGAGGACCATCCAATGAACATTCATGTACAGTTTGGCTTTAATAATATATGTAGTTTCTGAGAAGAAGGCATTTGAACATTTTCCCATAGGGTCCAATGTTAATCTATGTCCTGCGGTGGCAGCCATCTTGGATTTCCGACCAGCATAAAAAACAGAAAATTTGTAGAGGACCTTCCAATGATCATTCCTGGGCAGTTTGGTTTCAACTGTCCAAGTGGTTTCAAAGAAGAAGCATTTTGAAACATTTTTCCCATAGGGTCCAATGTTAAACTAAATCCTGTCGTAGCCGCCATTTTGAATTTCATATCGGAACAAAAAACCTTAAGATTGTAGAGGACCATCCAATCAACATTCATGTACAGTTTGGCTTTAATAATATTTGTAGTTTCTGAGAAGAAGGCATTTGAACATTTTCCCATAGGGTCCAATGTTAATCTATGTCCTGCGGTGGCGGCCATCTTGGATTTTCGACCGGCATAAAAAACAAAAAATTTGTAGAGGACCTTCCAATGATCATTCCTGGGCAGTTTGGTTTCAACTGTCCAAGTGGTTTCAGAGAAGAAGCATTTTGAAACATTTTTCCCATAGGGTCCAATGTTAAACTAAGTCCTGCCGTAGCCGCCATTTTGAATTTCATATCGGAACAAAAAACCTTAAGATTGTAGAGGACCATCCAATGAACATTCATGTACAGTTTGGCTTTAATAATATTTGTAGTTTCTGAGAAGAAGGCATTTGAACATTTTCCCATAGGGTCCAATGTTAATCTATGTCCTGCGGTGGCGGCCATCTTGGATTTCCGACCGGCATAAAAAACAGATAATTTGTAGAGGACCTTCCAATGATCATTCCTGGGCAGTTTGGTTTCAACTGTCCAAGTGGTTTCAGAGAAGAAGCATTTTGAAACATTTTTCCCATAGGGTCCAATGTTAAACTAAGTCCTGCCGTAGCCGCCATTTTGAATTTCATATCAGAATAAAAAACGTATATTTTGTAGAGGACCATTCAATGAACATTCATGCACAGTTTGGCTTTAATCATATTTGTAGTTTCTGAGAAGAAGGCATTTGAACATTTTCCCATAGGGTCCAATGTTAATCTATGTCCTGCGGTGGTGGCCATCTTGTATTTCCGATCGGCATAAAAAACACACACCTTGTAGAGGACCTTCCAATGATCATTCCTGGGCAGTTTGGTTTCAATTATCCAAGTGGTTTCAGAGAAGAAGCGTTTTGAAACATTTTTCCCATAGGGTCCAATGTTAAACTAAGTCCTGCCGTAGCCGCCATTTTGAATTTCATACCAGAACAAAAAACGTAAAGTTTGTAGAGGACCATCTAATGAACATTCATGTACAGTTTGGCTTTAATCATATTTGTAGTTTCTGAGTAGAAGGCATTTGAATATTTTCCCATAGGGTCCAATGTTAATCTATGTCCTGCGGTGGCGGCCATCTTGGATTTCCGACCGGCATAAAAAACAGAAAATTTGTAGAGGACCTTCCAATGATCATTCCTGGGCAGTTTAGTTTCAACTGTCCAAGTGGTTTCAGAGAAGAAGCATTTTGAAACATTTTTCCCATAGGGTCCAATGTTAAACTAAGTCCTGCTGTAGCTGCCATTTTGAATTTCATACCGGAACAAAAAACGTAAAGTTTGTAGAGGACCATCTAATGAACATTCATGTACAGTTTGGCTTTAATCATATTTGTAGTTTCTGAGTAGAAGGCATTTGAACATTTTCCCATAGGGTCCAATGTTAATCTATGTATTGCGGTGGTGGCCATCTTGGATTTCCGATTGGCATAAAAAACAGAAAATTTGTAGAGGACCTTCCAATGATCATTCCTAGGCAGTTTGGTTTCAATTATCCAAGTGGTTTCAGAGAAGAAGCGTTTTGAAACATTTTTCCCATATGGTCCAATGTTAAACTAAGTCCTGCCGTAGCCGCCATTTTGAATTTCATACCGGAACAAAAAACGTAAAGTTTGTAGAGGACCATCCAATGAACATTCATGTACAGTGTGGCTTTAATCATATTTGTAGTTTCTGAGTAGAAGGCATTTGAATATTTTCCCATAGGGTCCAATGTTAATCTGTCCTGCGGTGGCGGCCATCTTGGATTTCCGACCGTCATAAAAAACAGAAAATTTGTAGAGGACCTTCCAATGATCATTCCTGGGCAGTTTGGTTTCAACTGTCCAAGTGGTTTCAGAGAAGAAGCATTTTGAAACATTTTTCCCATAGGGTCCAATGTTAAACTAAGTCCTGCCGTAGCCGCCATTTTGAATTTCATATCGGAACAAAAAACCTTAAGATTGTAGAGGACCATCCAATGAACATTCATGTACAGTTTAGCTTTAATCATATTTGTAGTTTCTGTGAAGAAGGCATTTGAACATTTTCCCATAGGGTCCAATGTTAATCTATGTATTGCGGTGGTGGCCATCTTGGATTTCCGATTGGCATAAAAAACATAAAATTTGTAGAGGACCTTCCAATGATCATTCCTAGGCAGTTTGGTTTCAATTATCCAAGTGGTTTCAGAGAAGAAGCATTTTGAAACATTTTCCCCATAGGGTCCAATGTTAAACTAAGTCCTGCCGTAGCCGCCATTTTGAATTTCATACCAGAACAAAAAACGTAAAGTTTGTAGAGGACCATCTAATGAACATTCATGTACAGTTTGGCTTTAATCATATTTGTAGTTTCTGAGTAGAAGGCATTTGAATATTTTCCCATAGGGTCCAATGTTAATCTATGTCCTGCGGTGGCGGCCATCTTGGATTTCCGACCGGCATAAAAAACAGATAATTTGTAGAGGACCTTCCAATGATCATTCCTGGGCAGTTTGGTTTCAACTGTCCAAGTGGTTTCAGAGAAGAAGCATTTTGAAACATTTTTCCCATAGGGTCCAATGTTAAACTAAGTTCTGCCGTAGCCGCCATTTTGAATTTCATATCGGAACAAAAAACCTTAAGATTGTAGAGGACCATCCAATGAACATTCATGTACAGTTTGGCTTTAATCATATTTGTAGTTTCTGAGAAGAAGGCATTTGAACATTTTCCCATAGGGTCCAATGTTAATCTATGTATTGCGGTGGCGGCCATCTTGGATTTCCGATCGGCATAAAAAACATAAAATTTCTAGAGGACCTTCCAATGATCATTCCTAGGCAGTTTGGTTTCAATTATCCAAGTGGTTTCAGAGAAGAAGCGTTTTGAAACATTTTTCCCATAGGGTTCAATGTTAAACTAAGTCCTGCCGTAGCCGCCATTTTGAATTTCATACCGGAACAAAAAACGTAAAGTTTGTAGAGGACCATCTAATGAACATTCATGTACAGTTTGGCTTTAATCATATTTGTAGTTTCTGAGTAGAAGGCATTTGAATATTTTCCCATAGGGTCCAATGTTAATCTATGTCCTGCGGTGGCGGCCATCTTGGATTTCCGACCGGCATAAAAAACAGATAATTTGTAGAGGACCTTCCAATGATCATTCCTGGGCAGTTTGGTTTCAACTGTCTTAGTGGTTTCAGAGAAGAAGCATTTTGAAACATTTTTCCCATAGGGTCCAATGTTAAACTAAGTCCTGCCGTAGGCGCCATTTTGAATTTCATATCGGAACAAAAAACCTCAAGATTGTAGAGGACCATCCAATGAACATTCATGTACAGTTTGGCTTTAATAATATATGTAGTTTCTGAGAAGAAGGCATTTGAACATTTTCCCATAGGGTCCAATGTTAATCTATGTCCTGCGGTGGCAGCCATCTTGGATTTCCGACCAGCATAAAAAACAGAAAATTTGTAGAGGACCTTCCAATGATCATTCCTGGGCAGTTTGGTTTCAACTGTCCAAGTGGTTTCAAAGAAGAAGCATTTTGAAACATTTTTCCCATAGGGTCCAATGTTAAACTAAATCCTGTCGTAGCCGCCATTTTGAATTTCATATCGGAACAAAAAACCTTAAGATTGTAGAGGACCATCCAATCAACATTCATGTACAGTTTGGCTTTAATAATATTTGTAGTTTCTGAGAAGAAGGCATTTGAACATTTTCCCATAGGGTCCAATGTTAATCTATGTCCTGCGGTGGCGGCCATCTTGGATTTTCGACCGGCATAAAAAACAAAAAATTTGTAGAGGACCTTCCAATGATCATTCCTGGGCAGTTTGGTTTCAACTGTCCAAGTGGTTTCAGAGAAGAAGCATTTTGAAACATTTTTCCCATAGGGTCCAATGTTAAACTAAGTCCTGCCGTAGCCGCCATTTTGAATTTCATATCGGAACAAAAAACCTTAAGATTGTAGAGGACCATCCAATGAACATTCATGTACAGTTTGGCTTTAATAATATTTGTAGTTTCTGAGAAGAAGGCATTTGAACATTTTCCCATAGGGTCCAATGTTAATCTATGTCCTGCGGTGGCGGCCATCTTGGATTTCCGACCGGCATAAAAAACATAAAATTTGTAGAGGACCTTCCAATGATCATTCCTGGGCAGTTTGGTTTCAACTGTCCAAGTGGTTTCAGAGAAGAAGCATTTTGAAACATTTTTCCCATAGGGTCCAATGCTAAACTAAGTCCTGTCGTAGCCGCCATTTTGAATTTCATATCGGAACAAAAAACCTTAAGATTGTAGAGGACCATCCAATCAACATTCATGTACAGTTTGGCTTTAATAATATTTGTAGTTTCTGAGAAGAAGGCATTTGAACATTTTCCCATAGGGTCCAATGTTAATCTATGTCCTGCGGTGGCAGCCATCTTGGATTTTCGACCGGCATAAAAAACAAAAAATTTGTAGAGGACCTTCCAATGATCATTCCTGGGCAGTTTGGTTTCAACTGTCCAAGTGGTTTCAGAGAAGAAACATTTTGAAACATTTTTCCCATAGGGTCCAATGTTAAACTAAGTCCTGCCGTAGCCGCCATTTTGAATTTCATATCGGAACAAAAAACCTTAAGATTGTAGAGGACCATCCAATGAACATTCATGTACAGTTTGGCTTTAATCATATTTGTAGTTTCTGAGAAGAAGGCATTTGAACATTTTCCCATAGGGTCCAATGTTAATCTATGTCCTGCGATGGCGGCCATCTTGGATTTCCGATCGGCATAAAAAACAGTAACTTGGTAAAGGACATTCCAATGATCATTCCTTTACAGTTTGGGTTCAGTCAGTTCATTAGTTTCGGAGAAGAAGATCTTTGAAATTTCGGCCAATCAGAGCATATTATTGGCCCTGGCAGCCATATTGAATATCCGACTGGAACGAAAAACAGTAACTTTGTAGAGGACCATCCAAGGAACATTCCTGCTAAGTTCGGTTCCAATCGGCCAAGTGGTTTCGGAGAAGAAGCTTGAAATGTGAAAAGTTTACAGACGACAGACGACGGACGCCAAGTGATGGCAATAGTTCACATGGACCTTTGGTCCAGGTGAACTAAAAAAGGGGAATAACTCCTAGACGGGTAATCAGATTTACTTCAAAATTGCAGGGCATGTAGATCTTGACAAGCTGAACATGTTTTCAGTTTACACTCAACATCTATCTCTTATAGTTTTTGAAATAAAGGATGAAAAGTATTAACATTTTTAAAATTTGATGAAAAAAGGGCAATAACTTCAAGATGGGTAATCAGATTTACTTTAAAATTGTAGGCTAGGTTGATCTTGACATGCTGAACATGTTTGCTGTTTAAACTTAACATCTATCTCTTATAGTTTTTGAAATAAAGGACAAAAGGTATTAACATTTTGAAAATTTGACGAAAAAAACGTCAATAACTCCAAATTGGGTACTCAAATTAACTTCAAAATTACAGGGTAGGTAGATCTTAATATGCTGCACATGTTTGCAATTTAAACTTAACCTTTATCTCTAATAGTTTTTGAAATATCAGACAAAAATGTTTAAATTAAAAAAATAAAAAATAAAAAAGGGCAATAGCTCCTAGACGGGTATTCAGATTTACTTCAAAATTGCAGGGCATGTAGATCTTGACATGCTGCACATGTTTGCTGTTTAAACTTAACGTCTATCTCTTATAGTTTTTGAAATAAGAAACGAAAAGTACTAAAATTTTGAAAATTTGACGAAAAAAGGGCAATAACTCCAAGATAGGTAATCAGATTTTCTTCAAAATTTCAGGGTAGTTAGATCTTCCTGTGCTGATCATTTTTACCAATGTCAGATTTCTGATATTATTAACGGTTTTTGAGTTGTTACCAAAAACGTGCAATTTTACCCTATGTTCTATTTTTAGTAACAGTGGCCATGTTTGTTGGCCGAATGGAATTAAATGAAGAAATTTTATAGAGGATCTTACATAGATGCTTCCTGCCAAGTTTGGCTCCATTTGGCCAAGCAGTTTCAGAGGAGAAGATTTTTTTAACATTAGCCAATCAGAAACAAGAATTGCCCTTGGCGGCCATATTTGTTGGCGGAATGGGACGAAATGAAGAAACTTTATAGAGGACCTTATATAGATGCTTTCTGCCAAGTTTGGTTCAATTTGGTCCAGTTGTTTCAGAGGAGTAGATTAAAATATGAAAAGTTAACGGACGGATGACGGACGGACGCCAAGTGAGGGCAATACCTCACATGACCCTTTGGGTCAGGTGAGCTAAAAATGGGCAATAATCAATTTTAATCATGTATTAAAGGTGCCAGTATATCAAGGACCATAACTTATGTTTGAAACAGTCTGTCAAGCACAAAAACCTCCAAAATTATATATATTTAAAACAAAGAAAGAAGCACTTTAAGGACAGATTTTTTTTTTATCTAAATGATAGAATTAATTTGAAACCAAAATTTAAGGACAAGTTTCTGCAAGTATATATTCTGCTATATTATTTGTGTTACTTCCTCTTCAGAAAACTCTTCCAAATCCTTTAAATAAGAAAGAATTTTTTTTTTCTTCTACCTCTACCAAATATGGACAGACTACCTTTGATTGATTTGATTGATTTTTGGTGTTTAATGCCACTTTCAGCAATATTTCAGCTATATCATGGCGACCAGTTTTAGTGGTGGAAGAAGCCGGAGTACCTGGAGAGAACCACCGACCATGGGCAAGCAACTGGTAAACTTTATCACTTGCGCCTGCGAGTCGAGTGCACCCTTTTTTGTAATTTACAAAGCCGGGCACGAACCCACGCCGTATTAGTGATAGGTTTATACGAGTTGTTAGGTAATCCAACTACCTAACTCACTGAGCCACCCGGGCACTCGGTTACCTTTGATCAACAGATTGATGTCAGATGTATGGTAATACATGTATATTATAATTGCAGAACGAATTAAAACTTTATATCCTTACTATATATAGAATTAATACAGAAAATTGTTTTGAAATTTTCTGATGTTTTTGATATTATATGAAATATTGGAAATATTTACAAATCCCAAAGGCAAAAACTGAACTTTTTAAGAAATCTTTTACATACTCTGGACCAAAGCTATGGAATGAACTTCCGTTTTCGATACAGCAAGCCTCTTCTCATAATGCATTTAAAGAAGAAGTTAAAAGTCTCATTTTAAATGATGATGCATCATAATTTACCATTAAATATTAAATACATCTTTTTGTGTATAGATTGTATTTACTACAATGTTTTGCATCTTGTGTATAACTTTTATATATATAGATTGCATTTTACAATGCATATTTTAATATGTTGATGAGGGCCCCAGGAAAGATTAGTTATTAACTAACTGTGTAACCCTCTATAAATAAAGAATTTATTATTATTATTATTATTGGTATACATATTCTCAGTAGTGAAGCTTTATATTTACACATTGATACACATTTTACAGAAGTAACCATGAAACATTAGATCTTATTTCAACTTGCCTTCTTTCATTTAAAAAATAAACAGTTCTTGAAACCCTAGAGTAAAAAATGTATATAAAGCAACCAAAATATATATTAAATCAACATTCAAAACACTATAAAAGCTCATTTACACATCTTGGAAACAACTTGAAAAGGCAAATCCTACCAGCTTCCCTATACTGTCCAAACACTAAATCACCAGGATCACAGGCTGCTGCAGATCCTATATGTGTCCCTTCTTCACCATAGTTTGTCATGTAAAATGATATTCGTCCTTGTCTCTGTGATTCATATAAGATACGATCCATCGTGTTCAGCAGCGTCATATCATGGTACATCTTCAGTACTGTCTCCTTATCTAACTACAATATTGATTTAAAGAGTAATAAATACACAGCAATATTTTTGGGTTTTACTCAGGCATTTCTTATTCCATTCTTATCACTTCTAAAGTTGTTTATTTGAATCCCATTCATGGTGAGGTGTACTCGATACAATATTATGTGATAAATTTTGTCAGTGACTTGCAGCAGGTTGGTGGTTTTCTCCGGTTTCCTCCATCAATAAAACTGACCTCCGCGATTTGACTAAAATATTGTTGAAAGTGGCTTTAAATATCATAACTAAATTTCAAGGCTATTTGATGCAATATACATTATACACATTTGGTATGCTTTTTTTCTGTCAAAGACTTCATTAATTATAATAGTTAAAAAAAATCACTGGAAATATCTTTTTTTTTAAATCAACAATGATTTTTTTCCAGCCATCATGACCCAAACTAAAATGAAATAATATTTGTGGTGTTGTGAAATTGTATTTTGTTTTAATCTTGTATACAGTACCAATAGATAGATATAATCAACATATTATTATAAAATTTACTAGCTGGTCTGATGTACCTGAGGATCAAGCCCTCCTGAGATCATTTCACCTCTACCAGTCATCACTCTGTATACAGGAATTCCTCTAAAATCATCAGGTTTTATGAATTCTAATTTTGTAGTGTATTCAGATCTAGATCCTGGAAATACTGGTCTTTCCTAAAAATACCAAAATAATAAATTTTGAGTGAAAAAAAAAGAAAAATCACAGAAACAGCTAGATTTACCTTATAACCTAGTTATTAAAATTAAAGCATAAAGTTTGAAATTATTATCTTAAGGGGAGTATCATTGTTACCATGATTGTATGGTAGGATTTTTTTTTCTAAAATTAGTTCATGCCACGATATAGCTGAAATACTGCTCAAGTTGGCGTTAAACACCAATCAATCAATTAATGGAAAAAAGTAAAGTTCTTTTTCAATAGGAGGGTTTTGTCACCACAGGGGGCATGCTTTTATTAATGTACACTGAGGTGAAAGTGACAATAAATCCCCTGGTTTTATCATAGACTTCCATTGTGAAAATAAAATTTTCAGTTTTTTTTTGTCAAAAAATAAAAGTGGAAGTTGTACAATATTTTGAAAACCCTTATAATACATGGCAACTACATTTGTTCACATGATTAACAGAAATTATGAAAACAAAAGATAGATACAATGCTGGAGGGTAATTCTATCCACCGTCCAATTTGGCGCACATCAATGTTATTGATAGTAGTGTACAGAATTTGACAGTGCACAGAATTACAGGCTACTGAGTACTGTAGTGTAAATACATTACATAAGAATAAGAATAAGACTTTTATTTTCGAATTATCGGCCCATTTGAGCATAACAATCAAACATCAAATAAAATTAATAATGCAAAACAATAATCAATAATATTAAAGAAAATATAAGGCAGTACACAGTATTGAAAATGATTTTGATTCAGCAATACTGTTACTGGGCTCGGCCCACATTCCATCCCCTGCACAATGGGAGATAACTCTGATTGTACAGTGTTGGAATTCCTACCGAGCTTTGCAAATAAAAGAAACATAATGCATACATTTGTGTATATTTAAATCAGTGCAAACAATATGCATCTGAGAACAATGGGAGACTCCACATATCAAACTATCTTTTCTCGTTTTTGAAAGTTTTCAAATACTATATCACTTATAAAAGATATACATGTAATATTAATATCTTCATTTATCATCAAAAATACAAATTGTTGTTTAATGTCCATGAAGTTAAAGTTTGGGACCTCCCTTTCCATGAATAATCTAATTTTATCATTATTTATTTTAAATAAGTTACAATCTAGGAGAAAATGTGGTTCATCTTCTATTTTAAGGCAGGCTTTGCATAGCCGTTCTTCTCTTTTAAATTTCTTATGTCTCCCTCTTTCTATTTATAGGGAGGCCATGTGCACTTATTCTCAGCCTTGTTACTGTTAGTTTTACATTGTTAATCAGTCGGAAAGCAAACCCATGATTTGACCGTTACAGCTAGTGATTCTAAAACCACGCAGTCAGGGGGCGATAACCGCAAAAAATTCCCGCTAGGTGCCGCTTTACAAGTCCCGCAAAATTTTTCATTCGCGCCGTTGTAGGATAAACATGAAATAAAGTATTAAATAGACCAAATTGTGATAGAAACGTGATTTCTATAAAATATATATATATTTTTTGCAATGACTGGCTATATCAGACAAGCGACCGAGGTTTATATTAGTCAAAAACGTGTTTCGAATCGTGCATTCTAGAATGTGTAAAAACACGAGATTCGGTTTGTTTACATTTTTCGACCAATGAAAAAGCTGACACAATTCTATATTAGGACATGAAATTGATGATACAGGAGTGATATAGCATCATCAACCAATAGTAAATGCTCTCTCAACTGGAAATTCCGTCACCCTGAATGGAAATCATTCCTGAAAGAAAATTCGACGAGGCATATTTTTTTTAATTTTCGCCTTGTTTTAGTGTAAAATTTGCCCATTTTGGTGAACATTTCTCCCCCAAAACACCCATGTAGTCTGTATATGTCTGCCTTTTATTAGATTTAATAATATCTTTATATTTTAACCGAAAGTTTACAAGAAAACTGCATTGATTACATCAGATTATGCCCTCCCCCCCTTTTCCCCCGTCTCGTCAATACACTTTGTTTAGACTCCTTTCCCATTTGCTGTCAGTTAATCTTGTACATATCTAATGTGGCGATTATTTCAAAGGCAATTAGTTTATCAAATATATTTAGGAATGCTGACTTAAGTTTTACCTGATTTTCTTCTGCAAATGAATTATGAATTTATGTGTAACAGGTATACAATGTCAATGATTGAATGAATAGAAAGTAGGCTAAATTTGTTATCTGTATGTAACAGCATATACAACTGTATTTTGCAAGACTGTGATTTTACCATAGTTGACTAGTAGTAGTAATGCCCCAAAAAAAAATTAACTGTTCTGAAGCCCAAAGTGGCAGGGACCCTCGGCCCTGTGTTCATTGTCTGCAGGCAAAGCCATTTTATGCCTTACATGTTATAAAAATTTTAACAAATTTGTGAGGTCTGATGATTCTCTAAATGAACTTTCAAAAACTGATGACTACCAGTTAACTAAATGTTTTCACAGTTTGATCAGGTGGAATATTGCAATGTAGACTCTGACAATCTTGACCGTTACTGTTTTATCCTGTTTTAGAATTTGTAGTCAGTGACTTTTTATCCAACAAAGCTTTATTGTTGCCAGATTTGTACAAAAAAATTGAAGATTTAGTTGACAAAACAGCTTTAATTAAATCACTGAAAGAACCAGAAGACAAAATTGGTGAACCCTCTCCCATTAGAGGCAATAAATTCTCCCATTTAAGATTTCAAGGAAACGGGTGATGAAACCTTTGCATGGGAAAGTTTCGAGAAGAAATTGTCAGCTAACAGTTTTCTGAAATATTTGGTACAGGAAAATGATATACATGTAGATCTCCCAGGTCTTAACATTTTTCTTTCATTTTCTGAAACTGACACTGAAAAATCTGAGTTTTGTTCATATGAAGTTTTAGATGAGACAGCAGATTCAAAAGCCACAGTTTTGAAAACTTTGAATATTCTTCACAAAAAGTTTCAGATTGGGATAAAGCTTCAGTATCAAGTTGTTGTTGAGGACAGGAAATCTTATGACCATTTAATAAAATTAAAATCAGAATATGGAGGTTCATTAAGCTGGGTTTTGTCATGTCATGGAGACTGGCACATACTTTTTTTTAATCTCATTTTCTATTAAATTAATAATTCATTGTACTTAGGATTTGTTCAACTTTCATAAAAATTTATGGACTTTTTACTCTGTTAATAGTTTATGGAAAAGAAATACACTTGAAAACTAATATGTACAGTCATCTGTCAAAAGTATTGGGAAATGTAAAAAATATCCCTATATAATCAACCAAAACCATATTTTTTTCAAAAAATATTGTGAAATCATTTCTGGATAGATTGTAACAAATTTTACACCAAAACATTCGGAATTGTCTATATTTTGTTTGTTTATTTGCTCAAATCTTTATACGAGTGGTTTTTATTTGTACATAATTTTTCCATGATTGTTAATTTTTAGGATTTATTTTTAGTTGAAATGAATAGGAAAATTTTTATTTGTTGTGTTTAAAATATGTACAAATAAAAATAACTCATAACAACATAATGAGTAAATAAACAATCAAAACATTGACAATTCTGAATGTTTTGGTGTAAAATTTGTTAAAATCTATCCAGAAATTACTTCACAATATTTTTTTGAAAAAATATGGTTTTGGTTGATTATATAGGGATTTTTTTTACATTTCCCAATACTTTTTGACAGATGACTATATAATTTTCTTTAAATATTTATACATTTTTTTTTTATCTTTATATTGAATTTTATTTTCATGCCTAGAAAAAAATTTCACGAGTTCTGTTCATGATTCATCAAAAGGATATAGAAATGTTTTTTCTTGAATTGCTAGAATAAAACCGGTGGACCTGTAAATTTTAGTCGCCTATCCTTTCTTTTGGGGATAGGAGACCATATATAAATGTTTGTATATTCCAAAATTTGTTGTTAATTATATGCATATGCTATTAAAATAGCAGCCTGCATCGGCATTAACATTTGTGCACAGCGTTCTAAATTTATTTTTAGAAATACGGAAATTCATACGGAGTTATCTTTCTTGACTGACAATTTTTTTGAATCTGAATAATTTTCGGCACTAAAAGCTGACAGAAACTCTTATTAATGAATAAAAAGGTGTACCAGAGAAACATTTCGTTAAATAAATATATAACCTAGCGCAGTGTGAAGTTTGGGAATGTCATTCTATTGCAAACTTAATATATTTGCATTTTATTTCAATGCGATGGTACGGAGTTATCTTTCTTGGCCGACAATTTTTCGGCACTAAAAGCTGACACAATTTTTTATTAATGAATAAAAACGTGTACCAGAGAAACATTTCGTTAAATAAATATATAACTTAGCGCAGTGTGAAGTTTGGGAATGTCACTATACTGCAAACTTGATATATTTGCATTTTATTCCAATGCGATGGCAACATTCCATCGAGGGGGTCACCCTCTAAATCATCAAAATTTTAATAATAATCTCCCATTTTAACTCAAATCTAATAAACAAATCGTGGAAGTAATTATTGCTGAAAAGAAAACAATATAAGACGTTTCGATATTTTCTACGGTATAAATAAACGAGGTCTTTGTTCTACAATTTTCCATGATTTTCATGACCGACGAAAATGTAAACATTTTCAAATGAGAATCACGTGACCCGTGGTTTTACCAGCGACGCCATTAATGAGTTTGCTTTCCTTCTTTTGGTATACAGCTATCCATCCACTGGATGATCACTAGCTGTTGCGCATGCGTGGGAATAAGAAATAATAATAAATTCAGTCAGTTTATAACATATTTACAAGTGGTGCCAATAGAAACAAATTTTGTGGTTAAAACTATTTACAATTTCATTTTTATTTAAATTTGTGATTGTAGATGGCTGAGAACAGTTGGTGTTAGCTGTTCTCTAAACGTGTTGACTGTTGGGCATAGAACTATAGTTTGAGGTAGTAAATTCCAGTGAATGATTGTGTTCGGAAAGAATGAGTACTTGTACGGATCTTTGAATGCATGAAGATGTCTGTATGTAAATGGATGAAATTGTCTGATTCTTGGGTCTGTAGGTATTAATATTGTTGTAGGAACTGCAACTATATGGTGAACAATCTTGTAGAACATGATAAGTTTTGTTTTGAGTCGACGTTGTTGTAATGAAGGCCAGGTGAGGGTTTGTAGCATGTCTGTGACGCTGCTAGTATTATGGTATCTGTTGCAGGCATACCTAGCTGCCCGTCGTTGGACCATCTCAATTTTATTGCAATGTTCTGCAGTGTGAGGGTTCCAAACTGAGCATGCATACTCTAGTTTTGGACGGACAAGAGATAGGTATGCCTGCGACTTTATATTTGTGTTGGAGGTTTTAAGGTTTCTTTTCAAGAATCCAAGACTTTTATTTGCATCGGCTACTATGTTGTTAGCATGCTGTGTCCATTTCAAGTCGGATTGAAGAGTGATTCCAAGATATTTTGCTGAAGAAACTGATTCCAAAGTATGATTGTGTAGCAAGTAGTTATGTTTTACAGGATTTTTCTTGTTTGTTATTGTATGGACTGAGCATTTGTCTGGGTGGAAAGCCATCAGCCAGTCACTTTCCCATCGTGCGGCAGCATCAAGGTCTTCTTGGAGACTTTCACAATCTTTTTGGGATTTGATAGTTTTGTAGATGATGCTGTCGTCGGCGAACAGTCTGAGTTGGCTGGATTTCATATATTCTGATAAGTCATTAATATATACCAGAAAAAGAACAGGACCCAGAACTGTTCCCTGAGGGACACCAGAAGTGACCGGAGCAATATCTGATGACTCTCCATCCAGAACCACTGTTTGTGTACGGTTTGATAAAAAGGCAGAGATCCAGGTTAATGTTTGATTCTTGATTCCATAAAATTTGAGTTTGTATAGAAGTCGTTGATGTGGAACTTTGTCAAAGGCTTTGGCAAAGTCCATGATAATGAGATCAGTTTGAATATTTTTATCTGAATTTGCAGCAAGTTCTTGAACAAAGGACAGTAGTTGGGTTTCACAGGATCTAGAATGTCTGAAGCCATGTTGAAGATCATATAATAAACTGTTGCTTTCCAGATGGTTAAGTACGTGTTTTGTAATGACATGTTCCATAATTTTACAGCTGATACAGGTGAGAGAGATTGGTCTGTAATCTCATTGATATTTGACTTTCAAATACATTTTCTTCTCTGTAACTCCAGTCATATTTCGTCACAAGCCCTCAGAAAGGTATTCTAGAAATTTAAAATCTGATTCCTTTAGTTTATTTGCTAAACAGAGAATTTTACTGGGAAAGGCAAAACCAGGTCCAGAAATAAAATGTTTAATACAAACCACATTTCTATGATGTGAGGAAGAACACAAATTTCTGGCTTGACAACCGAGTAATTTTGTCATTCTAGACGAAATGACATATCTAAGACAAGCCATTGTGTTTCTTTAAGATAATTTCCCTTATAACATTTGCCCTTCAAGAAATCATTCTGACTACTGCATCTTAGAGAAGAAAATAGAAGTGTTCCGAAAGGCTGTACTTACTTTCCATTCTAGCTCCAATGTCTGATTAACACCATTGGTGTTGACTGTAGTAATTGATATTATACTGTGAGCAACTATGTATTTGTCCGGAACTTATGTTATAGAATAAAATAAAATATGAGTTTGAAGAAACATACATAGGTTAAAATAATAAATTGGTCTTGTCGACAAAAGTAAAACAGAAAACAAGGAATATACCAGCGTTAAGGGGTCATACTAAAATGCACCCGGGACAGCCCGAGACCGCCCGGAGCAGCCCGGGAACAGCCCAGAGCAGCCCGGGGAAATAACGCCCGTCGCATTGGAATATTGCTTGAATCAAATTTTTGTCGAAATTATATACGGGTATATAATTGTTTTAAATAAAGTGTTATTTTAAAATAATGTTGTTAATCTTATATATTGTACAAGCCTTGACGTGGCGTGAGGGCTCTTCCATTATAAAATAATGGAAGCCAACTATGAACAGTAAACAGGGTTTTTGCTTAAAATGTATTATTTTTTTCATGCATTTGTATGCATGCGTGTAATGTCATAACCGAGGCACGTGTCGGTAATTCATTTGCTAATTACCCAATACACATACAGATTTTATACAAAACTAAAAACAACAAAGAAAAAGACAATAAAATATAGCAAGTTATTTATAATAGAATTGAAATAAACCTAATATTTACACCAAACTAGGGAATGCTCCCGGGCGCTTTTTAGTACATAGCTTGAACATTTACACTCACGGTAAGACCTCACTTCATTCCTTATGAAAATGTAAAGCATATCAAAATGTGAGAACACCATTTATTGATCTTATAAATAATAATAATCATAACTTTAAACATTTAGATATTAGAGAGCTATTTATATGGTCAATGTCCAATGAAGACAATCTCATCATAAATCAACTTTCTGATATGATACTAAAGTTACATTCATCTAGAAATGATATAATTCAAAATTAATAATAGTAAAATGTTATGCTATACAATATTAATAATAATAATTATATATCTGTGTTAGATATACAACTGTGGATGATGCACTGTCTCTTAATCTATTACGGGGATCACTATACTTGTCAAAATTATTGATTACAAAATTGTATATTTACATGTATTTGCATGTCTTGTATGTTAAATCCAATCAATCTAATCATACCAATTAATGTAAATATTGTGATTTTCATGTAATTATACTGCCTATCATGGGCGTCTTTAATTGACAAATAAACATATTCTATTCTATTCTATTCTTAATATAATATTCCATAATAATTTCGGCAAAAATTCGATTTAAACAATATTCCAATACGACGGGCGTTATTTCCAATATCCGGGCGGTCCCGGGCTTCTCCGGGCTGTTCCCGAGCTGCTCCGGGCTGCTCCGGACGGTCTCGGGCTGTCCCGGGCGCTTTTTAGTATGACCGGCGTTAAGTATATAAAGTAATCAAGCGACCCTAAATATGACTTCCGAAAATAAATCGTAAAGCACAAAAACATCGTCGGGTGGTTGTAGGGAAAATGATCTTCTTTTTGATTTACAAATTTGTATCAATCATGATTTAGAGATACATTCAAATTACAGACTGAAAACTTATACTTAAATTCCAAGTAGTATATGAAGATAAGAAGAGTGAAACGTTTTCATCCGGCAAAATTTGTCTCCGTTTCCGTTACAACCCTAGTTACTTGCTGTCATTATTTGTGAATCCTCTATGTCACTGTGTTCATTATTTTAAAACTATTCTTTTATTTCAATTAAATAGCTTTATCTATTGAAGATCACAAGGACACCACATTACCATAAAAAAACCTATCCTTTTGTTTATCACCAGTGCGATGAGTCATCCATCATGACAATAAACGACACAATTTTGAACATTGTGATAATATTGATATAACTGAAATGTGATGAAGATAGGGAAGACACTCTAAATCTGCCTACCAATAAAAAGCTTTGAAGATTTTAAATGGCACAAGAAGCTGTTCTTATCAATGTTTATGATATGGTATGAGGCAAAATCTTCCACATTAATATTTTATTGTTTGATAGATAGATTTATTTTGATTAAATATCAACATTACAGTGTATATACGTTAACCAGACAACTCGTCCCGTGGACAACTTGGACCATAAGCGAGGACTACTCGGACCATCAATAATTATTGTTGTCTTAGGTTTTTTTTTTAATAAAATCGATGGAAATCATAAAGATGTGTGCAACTTCATTTCAAGGATTTTGATAGATAGTCTAGCCATGCATGTTTTCTGTCAACATATTTAAATAGAAATTTCATGTTCAGAGAAATAGATAAGATTGTTCATCATTGACACAATATCGTGTGCAACGTCTAAGCTAGCGACCAGTACTTTCGCATGACCACTTCAATATTATACGATTTGATCTGGGGCGATTTGACCTGTTACCACTATGTCAACCACCTCTCCACCTGAAATGTGTTATTTACATAAAATTATATTTGTTCCTGGTTTGTTTCATTATAATGTATCCTAATTTCAATGTATGCAAATAATGATTTTTATGAGACTGGCAAACAGTTATTTTTGAAAATCTATATATTTTCACTTCAAATTAAATTAAAAAAAGAAATGATAGAATGCATTACTACTTAAGCTATATAGAATTAATATGTTATTTGTATATTTTATTTTCAGTACTGGATAAACGAGTACACTTCTTCATTAGGAATAGGTGTATTCCATTCAGGTGTAGAAATTTATGGAATCGGTAAGTACTTAAATAGATAAATTGATATACTATGAAACCTGTCTTAATCAGACTCTGAATAAAATGAAAATATGTATAAACCTAAACTTTAAATAATGTCCCAATGTAGGAAATCTTTGTTAATTTGACCTGTATAAACAAACACCTGTCAATTCAGAACACAAAACCTGGTCCAAAGGAGGTTAATTTTAGACAGATTTCACTGTACATTTATCTCGCAATCAATATAATTGACAGGATTTATTTTTAGTAAGCACACAATAACAGAAAATTCATAAAAAGTAAGGAATACGAAATTTATCTCCTTAAGATAATTTAAGGAGAAGAAAGTTATGTATACTTGTATCTGATCCTATTGCTTGTCATTGAACAATAAAATATGTTCAAATTAAATTAAGACTATAGTCTCTAACATTGTTTCCCGTTTATTACGAGAACTTTAAAATGTGAAAATTTAACTATCGAGATTTGACAAATTATCGTAATAAACAGGAAACAATGTTAGAGATTGTTTCTCTAATGAACCACTAAAAAATATTTGTTTGATTCTTTTTCTCACTAATTTAACAAAATATATGGCCGTTTTTCACTTTCTCAAATCGACGTCCAATGACGTCACTGAAGTATACTTCAATTGACGTCACACCCGTTAAGGAATGTTTTTGAAGCAATGATGGAGAAGGGACAAGATTCCAGATGAGGGGTTCTTGATGACGGTAGGGTTAATTACGGTTAGTTACGGTTAATTAAACGATTTTATTGATACAATGACATTTTGCTAAGCGTAACATTTTTACTGGAAAAGTAGCATGAAATTCTTATCTCACCCACGGGTTGAGACATAATTGCGTAATTGACCAATCAGCGACTGAGAAAGTGATCCACACGTTGATTATCGATTTCTTCTCACAAGGGTTAAGAAATGTGAAAATTGAACAAGAATTAGAGAATAGGAAACTAATCAATGTTAAGCTTTTCACCATTTTTATGTACTTTACAAAAGATAAAGATAAACACAGACACACGACACAACACAACATTATTATCATCTGTAGTAAACGATTTACACCTCAAGTTCTTTTTTTCCCATTGTTTTTTCTTCTTCTTGTCCACTTAGTTTTTCTATGTGACAACTTTTTAGCTCACCTGACCCTTTGGGTCAGGTGAGCTATTGTCACCACTGAGCGTCCTTCGTCTGTCGTCCGTCCGTCCGTCCATTAACCTTTCACATTTTAATCAACTCCTCTGAAGCCACTGGGCCAATTTGAACCAAACTTTGGTGGAATGGTCCTTGGATGGCCCCCTTCCAAAATTGTGTCCGGTGATCCAGACTTCCAACCAAGATGGCCGCCAAGCTAAAAATAGAAAAAGGGGGGATGAAATTTTGATTGTTCATTGCTGCTTTAGTATAAGTCAAAATGAGCTCAAATTTTAACTGCAGCTACATGGCAAGGAGTAGTTTAACATATATTCCGTGTTTTTCTGTGAAATATTTCTTTCAGCCGATATATACCGATTATGCAAATTAGGCATATTTTGATAAAAGATCACATTTAAATCTTCTCCTCTGAAACCGCTGCACCAAATTAAACCAAACCTGGCAGGGATGGTCCCTGGGTGGGTCCCTTTCAAAAATGTGTCCGACAGCCCGCCCTCCATTCAAGATGGCTGCTGTTACTAAAAATAGAAATTTCTTCAATTGTCCATTGCTGCTTTATTATAAATCAAAATGAGCTCAAATTTTAACTGCAGCTACATGACAATGAGTAGATTAACATTTATTCTGGGTTTTTCTGTGAATTTTTTCTTTCAACCGATTTATACTGATTATACAAATTAGACATATTTTGATAAAAGATCACATTTAAATCTTCTCCTCTGAAACCGCTGAACCAAATTAAAGCAAATTTGGCTGGGATGGTCCTTGGGTGGTCCCCTTTCAATATTGTGTCCGACAGCCCCGCCCTCCATTTAAAATGGCTGCTGTTACTAAAAATAGAAATTTGTTTAGTTGTCAATTTCCACTTTATTACAAATCAAAATGAACTCAAATTTTAACTGCAGCTATATGGCAATGAGTAGTTTAACATTTATTCTGGGTTTTTCTGTGAGATTTTTTCAGCCAGTTTATTCCGTTTAGGAATATTATGAGACAAAAATCACATCAAAATCTTTTGCTCAGAAATTTGAGTTGAAATGATCTTTGGGTGGCCCACTTTCAAAATTATGTGTAACACCCCCATTTTCTATCAACTTTAGATGTCTAATTGAAAACCAGGTGAGCGATTACAGGCTCCTGGGAGCCTCTAGTTACTTTATCAAATCAGGGGGCCGTAATGGACTTGATCGTATGGTAGTTGGATTTACAACTACCTAATCAATCAGTTCCTATCACCACTGATGTTGTGAGTTCGAATCCGAATCAGGGTGAGGTGTACATCATTATGTGATAAAGTTTGTTAGTGACTTCCGACAGGTCAGTAGTTTTCTCCGGGTCCTCCGGTTTCCTCCACTAATAAAACTGACCGCCACGATATAACTA
Source organism: Bathymodiolus brooksi (assembly GCA_963680875.1). NCBI lineage: Eukaryota > Metazoa > Mollusca > Bivalvia > Mytilida > Modiolidae > Bathymodiolus > Bathymodiolus brooksi. Next base: position 64,840,854 of record OY804576.1, on the reverse strand, counting down.
AAATATTGTTAAAAGTGGCATTAAACACTATAAAAACAAACAAACAAAATCTATCAAATCAGACTAATGTTGTTTATTATAATTTCAAATTTGATAATTATTTAACATTCAAGATCATAGTTTTACTATTGTAAAGAGATATACCAGGGAAAAGAATTAATATAAGTTTTTAAAAATTTATTTTTGATTCCCTTTAATTATATAATTATATCATGTTGAAATTGATCTTATTGTACAACATTATTTATTAATTAATAAAATATTTGTACAATGCTATTTATGAATTGATAAAGATATGCTATGCCTAAATAATTTTTATTATTAATTGTAGAATATGCATATGGAGGTCACCCTTTTCCGTTCACGGGTGTATTTGACATTATGCCAAAAGACACAGACTCACTGGGTGATCAGTTTAAATTTAAGTAAGTAAAGTTATAGATACCCATACATTTAGCGATTTTATATGGTTATTTTGTTCTTTACTGAGTAATTCAACAAAAGAACAGTATTTCAATGTCAGCCTTTACTATTTAAGGATTGATCGCAATTTTTGTTCGGTTCATGAAAAAATAACCTCAATCAGGTTGTACACACCGTGTAACCCATGTAGCATAGCAGGTTACGCAAGGGTGTGTACAACCTGATTGAGGTTATTTCAAATGAACCGAACAAATAATTTCGATCAATCCTTATAAATTAATTCAAACTTTTTTTTGTTATGATATTGAAAAATATATTTATTTTTTCAAAATAAGGCAAATAATCGGAAATAAATTTAAATAACCCCAAAGATGCCTCAATTAAAGAAAATCACCTGATGACAACGGCACGCAACATCTATTTTCAGATTCCGTACATTGGAAAATAACCTCAACTTTTTAAACCAATCGAAACACATATAAAATGACATGTGACTCTAAAATTAATTTATATACATGTATCTTTAATGAACCTTATGAAATTCGTGAATTTCAAAACTTTTAAATGAACATACATGTACTTCATGAATAATTTATTTTACTTGTAAAACATAAAAAATGCACATGTTTAATATTGTTACTATAGAAAATATATACATGATGTATATTTAGGAATTAACAGTAATTTCAAAAGTTTCTCAACCGCATCAGTGGCGTAATGGTCAACGTGGTCGCCTCGAGTGTGGTAGATCGTGGGTTCGAGCCCCGGTCGTGTTAAACCAAAGACCATAAAATTGGTATTTGTTGCTTCTCTGCTAAGCACGCAGCATTAAGGAGAAAGAGCAAAGACTGGTTGGCTCGGTATCAGAATAATGTGTCCGAGTGAAGCGACATGTCTACCCGCAGACTGTTGTTTTGGTGAGGTAGCACTATAAAAATCCAATTCAGCGTGTTGGTCTAGAACAAAGCAGACCTCATCATCTCATTGAAAATTAACGTGTTCTCATCATGATATAGCTGAAAAATTGCTGAATTGGCGTTAAACAACAATCACTCACTCACTCCACTCACTCAAAAGTTTCAGTAATAGGAAGCATTATTGGGTTATCTCCCTTATCCTTGAAAGGTATAGCTCAGGTTTAAAAAATAACATTGAGCTTTACCTAACCTAGTTATAAGAAACAGGGCACTATTAAATATATACATGTAGTATATTCCCATTACATATTAATCTCAACATGTTTAGGATGTATATGATAATTTACATACATTATAGGCAAAAGGCAAACTTCAAGTGTTCCATTGTATTTCTCATTTCTCAGTACAAATGTACTGGGTAATTTTATTTCTGAAGAAAAGGAACACAAATATGGATTATGAATTATAGTTTGATGAACACTGCTTTCAAAAATATATCAGTTGTATTATGGGGGCCACTGATTGCATAGATAGATGGAAATCCAGTCCAATCATAAAATCATGTTCACAATGATGGCATTATTCTCAAAAAACAAAGTACCATTTATTGCATGTTAAACCATGATCATTTTAAATTGTCTAGAAATTGCCTGCATACATGCATATTATATGCATATTTATATATGTTGCCAGGGAGTTTCAGAAAGAAATAATTCCAAATAAACCTATTATGTAATGTAATTTTTTGCTGTATTTTGTAGAGAAACAATACAGTTAGGAAGCACAGATTTCAACCCAAATGATGTGAAAAACATTGTTGATCAACTGGGAAAAGATTTCCGAGGTGACCAGTATCATTTACTAAACAAAAACTGCAATCATTTCACTACAGAGCTCACAAAAGTATGTTAACTTAAATAATTTTTCTTATTTTAATTTTTTTTTTAAATTGTAAATTTAATGGTATTTCACTGTGATTAAAAGTACAAATTATTTTTTTATTGAAAAACAGATTTTGATCTGAATTAACAAAAAATGTCATTTGACATTGATGGGAAATAATGCAAATATATTTAAGGATTGATCGCAATTTTTGTTTGGTTCATGAAGAAATAACCTCAATCAGATTGTACACACCACGTAGCGGGTTATGCAAGGGTGTGTACAACCTGATTGAGGTTATTTCGAATGAACCGAATAAATAATTTCAATCAATCCTTATAAATTAATTCAAACTTTTTTTGTTATGATATTGAAAAATATATTAATTTTTTTCATATTAAGGCAAATAATCGGAAATAAATTTGAATAACCCCCAAGGTGCTTCATTTAAAGAAAATCACCTGATGACAATGGCACGCAACACCTTGAGAACGACGTCTATTTTTAGATTCCAGTCATTGACAAATAACATCAACTTTTTAAACCAATCAAAACATGTAAAAAATGACATGTGACTCTAAAATTTATTAATTTATTATTATTCACAGATCTAATAACATGTTTAAAAGTAATGGGAATATGTTCTTGTTCTTGTGGTTTTGAGGACTAGTATGTCTTGAGTGATTTTAGTTTTATGAAAAGAAAGTTGCAACAGTGATGGTCATCAATTCTACTAATATCAACTAAACGAACAATCACCTCTCATCTCAACTGAACTCACTGAACACAAAAAAGACCATGACATATGATATTAGAAGGTCTTGGCTGTATTCTTGTATTTGTATATAGATCATATCTTTACTTAAATATCCCAATAGACTCTCTCTGCATTCCTATTGAGATCTTTACATAGCTGGGTAGTCTATGGTGTATACTTGATGACTGGAATAGTTGAGTGGCTTAAAGTATATACTTTGAATGCTGTTATGGCAGATTTAGCTAAACTGTGTACTTGAGCACTTGATATGGTTGAGTGGTCTAGAGGTTATGAAGGCTGAGTCATCTGAAGCGTACTTGAGGTCATGAATGGTAGAAAGGTCTAAAAATGTTTGATGACTGTGATGGTTGATTGGTCCATGGCATGTACTTTAGGGCTGTGATGACTGGGCAATCTATGATATGGACATAAATACAGGGAAGACAAACTAGTCTGATGTGACAATGTAGATCATCTATATAGACCACTGACTACTTTAAAAAAACTTTCTTTCTAAGATACTGTCCTAATTTGTATGTAAGACAGAAGTTTTGATGTTACATGTACAATGATGTACTAAAATGAACTTGCTTCTGGAATCCTACAGCAATAGATTGATTATAAATATTATATTGCTTAAAATAGAAAACAATGAAAAAGCAATAAATCAATCAATCAATCATATTGAAAACTGTGCATATATTTGATACATATTAAAATTGGATCCATTTATACAAATCTTTATTCTTATTTAAATGAATGTACACCTGAGCTCACTTGATCAATGCATTATAATAGAATATTATTTTTAAAATAAGTATTTAAAATGTGTTAAACTTGCTGTAGGATTGTTATTAATTGTCCATTTTTGCAGATTTTATGTGGAAAAGAACTACCTAGTTGGGTAAACAGACTTGCTCATATAAGTACATGTATACCATTCCTAGAACGAGCCTTACCCAAGGAGTGGTTAACACCCATGGCACTGCAGGAAGCTATACACCAAGAAGAGTTTAATATAGACGGTGCTCATCATCTACATGGTGGTCGACTCACAGATAGTGGCCAATCAGATCAAGCTCATTCTTCTCAAAATTTACATAACAGACGTATATAACAGTTTTAATATATTAATACCGTGTACTTCAATGCAGGCTATTTTTTATGATTTGTTTTTCTTACTTGAGATTAAACAATAAAATGCATTATATTTGACCCTTTTTTATTGATAAATTTTGACAACTAAAGCTTGTTAAGATTAATATTTACTGAACTATTTGGTTATGGCTGAGTTTATAGAAGGCTGTCATGAGACCACATTTTCTTGTTAAAAAAAAAACTTACAATGTATGCATAATTTCATGTTTTACAAATAATATTATTAAAGCACAATATTGCATTAGGTAGAATTCTTTAAAACATTGTCTGCATATATCACTACATAGAATCTCCCTGAATACTAGTATAGCTGAAATACTTGGTCGTGATCGTATGGTAGTTTGATATACAAGTACCTATACAATCAGTGTCTATCGCCACTAACGTTGTGAGTTTAAATCTTGCTCATGGCAAGGTGTACTTGATGCAACATTATGTGATAAATTCTGTCAGTGACTTGCTGCAGGTCTGTGGTTTTCTCCGGGTATTCCTGTTTCCTCCACCAGTAAAACTGACTGCCACAATATAAGTTAACTATTGTTGAAAGTGGCATTAAACACCACAAGCCTAAGCCTAGCTGAAATACTACTCGCTAGAAATTAAGCAATAATCAATCAATCAATCAATCAATCAGTACATAGAATGCTTTTTTTTAGAAAAAGATAATAAAATGCACATGCTGGTCCTAAATTTACTAGAAGTGAAATCATTTGGAAAAATTTATAGCGTAAAAAGTCATTTATATTATAGTAGTTGAACTTACGATATTTCAAGGTAAGTTTTAGGTTACCATGAGAAAAAAAGCAATGAAAAAAATATTTATTGTCCAAATTAGACCAATTATGGATTAGACATGACATCGTTACTTTGAATATTGGCATAGCTTTAAATAGTTTATAGGCATAAAAGAGGTTCAATATATTCTGTTGTTTTGAATAACAAATACAATCAATTTTGAGTACAAGATTTGGGGTAGTGCAAATATTCCAGTTAGATTTAAAATTTGCATGATGAAATCTAATTAAACCTGTGAAAACTGTCTTATATGTTTTGAAATAAAACATATGACCTTTCTTAGGAAAGCATTTCTTTACTTTAAGATTTTTTTTTAATGGAAATTAAACTCAAGAGGGTAATAATCGGGGTTTGAGTGTATATACCGTATTTCTTCTATTTAAAGCCCCCCTTCTAATTAACGCCCCCCTCCCTTATTCTGGCCTATAGAACATTTTGACTTCTAATTAACGCCCCCATTTCATAAAATGTAAACTCCACTTATCGGTACCTAATCAACAACACGGCGTGTAAGAGTTCCCAAAATAGTTACAGCGTGTGAAGAGTTTTACACATCACTAATCAGCAATAATTGTACAGGTAAACAAACACGTTTTCTGTCAACATTAAAGAACTTGGCTGCCGCATGTTTTCCCTTTTCTTCGGCAAATTTAATTACTTTCAACTTAAAAGAAAAATTATATTTGTGTCTAGCTTTATTCTTAGATTCCGTTTTAAGTAGCAGTGGGTTTTAGTAAAGTTCTTAATTTTTCAACATCAGCAGCTTGTCCCGAAAATGTGTACGTACTACGTACACGGTAATTCTAATCCTATATTGAAAAACTTGTTGCCGGTTACAGTTGCAAATATTTTGCCACCTCTTTTAAGAAAAATTTAAATACTTTGCTGAGTTCGATGGGCACGTGTTCTTTATTTCCATCATTTCGAACGAGTTTCACAGCAAATTTGTCATTTGCATTATTTTCTTCTCTGTCACAACGAAGTTTCTCGCTGATCTCGTATGTCCAGATTGATTTATATACGTGATAACCTCGAATAGAACTTTCAAAATTAAAATCCATTTGCTGCTCCATGCACGTTTCTATATGGAATTTATAAATTAAGATCAGACCAACCGAACACGCACCGATTAACCGATATCAGAGACATTTCATTAGGTAATGTATATTGACATAGCACGTGTATATTTCTATAGTCAAACAGACTATATTAGACAAACAGACATCAAATTAACCTCATCTAACGGCTATAAAAGTCAGAAATTCGTTTCTCTAATTGACGCCCCCTATTTTAAAAATGTATTCGTCCCCGGGGCGTCTATTAGAAGAAATACGGTACAAATAATTAAGAACAAAAACTTTAAAAATAACCAGCTATAGAGTTATTAGAAACATGTTTATGAAGGTCCTATATGAATGATGAGTAACTGTCATTATTTACCATATTATAAATTGTTCGTACATGAATTGGAGAAAAAAATAATGCCATTCATAATATTAATGTAATATGAAAGGCAAATATCGTGGAATTTTTTTATTAAATATTTTCACTTAATATGTCACTTAATTTTAACTAAAATCAACTGCATAACATTAAAAATCTGCAAAAGCAGATTTTAAGAGCAAATCGCAAAATATTTGCCAGCAGATAATTCTGTTTTCCCGTACAGTAATGCACCAAGATTTGAACTCTTTCAGGGAGATTATCGCTCATGCTGTTGATGAAAAAAAAAAAAAAAAAATTCCGTGTGGACCATATAAGAATAATTGCAACAAAAAAATTGGTTCACACGACATGAAGCAGACAGATTCCTCAATAATCATTGTCAGGAATGTGTGCGTACTTACCTCAGCATCCATGATTGTTTATCTTTTCTTCACGAGGTCATGATCGGCAATCATCGGACTAAAACTTTTCTTCACGAGGTCATGATCGGCAGTCATCGAAAAAAAACAACCGAAAGTTAATCAGTCTCCACAACAATGGCAAGGATGATAAACATGCACACGGATTTGCAGATTTCTAGTTGTTGGGAACATATTTTGACTTGAAACATGCATGAATAGCTTAGTAAAGTTACTGCCGTATTCCAAATTGAATTTTCAGGGAAAAATTTTCTTCACCCAAAACTGGTGTAATATTATTGTACTTTCAATTTTTTCAATGACCGAAAAATGTTATTGTTGCATAATGGTATCAAAATGTCTGTCATCGTCTGTGAACAATTGATTCTCACGCAATAATTTCTTTTGTTTCCTGTGGTAGATTAACATACTATACTGAGTTTGGACATCAGGATACTATTGTTGAAATTCAGGTCCAGATAAAATTTGTGGGTTCTTACTTTAGGAAAACGGGTCCAAAGGGATAAAGATTTCTATTGTCATGAAAAATAAAGTTTTTATATACCATAGGAGTTAAGTATGTAGAGAGTGATCCTTGTAATTAGAATTGGTCTTGCAGATCCCCAAAATTGTCCCAAGGGCTCAAATTTTCAAAGTGCATTAAACATTAGATAATGATGAAGACTGAATTGTGGTTACTTTGATGATTCTAGATTCCTACCTATGACTGGGTGTAACTGTTTCACCGTAATGTCTATTATGACTCTCTGGGCCTTCCTCACCTATTAAGTCTGGTAGTCGTGAAATAGCTGAAAAATGTTAAAAGTGAAAAAAAAAAATAAACCTAATCTAAATTACAACTCTAGTGCACGACTCGATGAGATATAAGGGCAAACATATTTACGATAAATGTTAGCGATGAGATATAAGGGCAAATATATTTACGATAAATGTTAGCAATGAGATATAAGGGCAAACATATTTACGATAAATGTTAGCGATGAGATATAAGGGCAAACATATTTACGATAAATGTTAGCGATGAGATATAAGGGCAAACATATTTACGATAAATGTTAGTTTAGTCGTATCATGCTCAGTAGGAATTCTAACTGTGGCCTTAGATTATATAATATTCATTCAGACTTGCAAATTTTTGAATGCAATGAAATGAGCACAGCTACATTCACGTAAATACAATGCATTTTCATGATTTCTTGTTGTAATGGTTTTGTTTTGTATTACATTAATACATTATTATTACCATATTACATTTACTTAGAATGAGAGTTATTTTTTAAATAAATGCAACTGAAAATGTTATTGTACATGCATGAAATGGTTTTTTTTCTACTAATTTTTTGTGTTCATCCTATTGTCGACATAGACACAGTACAACACTGTTACATACTGTAATATTAGAAATAAAGAATGGAAAAGTAGGAAAATATTTTGAAATAAGGTTAGATGGTAGAAATGTTAATTGTTTGGCAGAAATGAAATATTAAAATGCTATAGAATGTATAAGATAAATTAATTTGATCATAGGTGATATATTATAAATACAATCCATTACTCTTGTGTTAAGGGGCCGTCATTGTTGTGATCGTATGATAGTTGTATTTACAACTACCTATGCAATCAGTACCTATCACCACTAAAGTTGTGTATTTGAATCCCACTCATAGTGATGTGTACTTGATAAAACATTATGTGATAAAGTTTGTCAGTGACTTGCTGCAGGTTGGTGTTTTTCTCCGGGTACTCTGGTTTCCTCCACCAATAAAACTGACTGCCACGATATAACTGAAATATTATTGAAAGTGTTGATAAACACTACAGCCCCTGACCCTCTTGTAATATTTTTTTGTTTCAATCTTTTCCTTTTATTGATATTTATTCTTTTTAAGTTAGATATATGTGAAAGCAGCCTTTTTATAAAAGATTAATGTATTTGTTGGCTTTATTTGGAGATGGGGGTTATGATGTTTAACGCCACATTCAACAATATTTCAGTTATATTGTCACGATCAGTTTTATTAGTGGAGGAAACCGAAGTACCCAGAGAAAACCACAGACCTGCCGCAAGTCACTGACAAACTTTATCACATAGTGTTGTATCAAGTACACCTCGCCAAGAGCAGAATTTGAACTAACAGCCTTAGTGATGATAGGCACTGATTGCATTGGTAGTTGTAAATCCAAATACCACATGATTACTACCATGAAGACCCCTTTTCTTTGGATATAAGAAGGAGGAAGTTGCTTTGCACAGCATTGTGACTTATTTATGATTTGATTTTTGGTGTTTTAACGCCACTTTCAACAATATTTCAGCTATATCATGGCGACCAGTTTTAGTGGTGGAGGAAGCCGGAGTACCCAGAGAGAACCACCGACCATGGGCAAGCAACTGGTAAACTTTATCACTTGCGGCTGCGAGTCGAGTTCACCCTTTTTTGTAATTTACAAAGCCGAGCGCAAACCCATGCCATATTGGTGATAGGCTTATATGAGTTGTTAGTTCCAGCAGCCTAACTCATTGAGCCACCCGGGCCCCCTTTTTATTTTTTTTAAATTTATGTAAATATACATTCCATATATAGAATATATTTGACTTTTTTTTTACTGGTACTCAATTTATTATTTTTCAACAAGAAAATAAACACTTAAGAAATTAACAGAGCTTTGAAAATAAATATTCCAATAATATTATCAGAGAGTTACTCTCATCAATGCAATACCACACTACCTGGATAACCTGCCAGGATGTGCACTTTCCATTATTTATGTTTTTATGTTTTTTTTACATGTTTTTGCAAAATGATTAGATTTGTAATTGCATAATATGTGGTCTTGGAAAACATGGCTATTTTTCAAAAACTTTAAATATTTTTAGACATAATTATGGCGGGAGTATATGCTTGTTAACTGCCTTGTACAGTGAGTATAAGATGTAAATACTTCATTGCAGAATAAAGTGATACTCTCTAATCTATCTCATATGTGAAAATTACTTTATTACCACAAATACTTGTTTAATAAAAAACACAAATAATTACTTTGCTATGTGATTCCTCTCATTTGAAATCTAAGTGCTATTTTTTATGTATATGCATTTTGTGTGCAATTATTTTTTATTGGTGCATAATTCAGTCTTGTCAATGTGAAATTTTATTTATTATGTTTAATTTAGCTTGTTAGAGTCACATCTTGAAATGAATTGGAAATCATGAAATTAATTATCTAAAATTGTAAATGCCATTTTTTTTAACCTTATTTGGCCAAAGACCAAGTGGGCTTTTAATATCAATTGGCGTCAGTCGTCTGTTGTTAACATTATGGTTTGTTTATATCTGTATTGTTGTTGCAGATCCAACTATCTAGAGGTTAGGGAGGGGGTAGGTCCCATTAACTGGTTTAACTCTGCCATGAATTCTTGACATTCCCAAGCCAAGACCTTGATTTCCAGCACTATATGTTTTCAATTGTTCGAGGTGAGAGGTCATTGTTCCTTTTGTTGATATTGATGGAATTGTTGACCAAAAATGTGTTAACTTTCTTTTCATAATTATTTCACATTTTGGTCATCTCCGGCAAAGTTGCTCAACCAAGTGGAACCTAACTAAGCACTGATGATTCTTTGGAAGAGAAGATTCAGATTTATGTAAAAAAAAGTTGATCCTCCGTTGGGCTAGAAGGGGACATAAAATGACAAAATTAAGTAAATCTTTAAAAAATGTTAAATAAATAATTATACCAGGTGAGAGATACAAGCCCTTGTTAGCATCTAGTTTGTCAATGTAGTCAAAATGCTGCCATTTTTACCATGTATTTAAGAGTATTTGTGTAAATATTTTTTTTTTCTGTGTTGTGTTATTCATGTAATTTGTAATATGTATTTTTTTCTTGTCATATGCACATGTTTGATTGGTCTATTTATGGTACAATGTACTGGTATTAAGTCTGTCCATCTGAATGGTGGTATTGCTATACAAATACTTACACATTTCTTTCACTGTTTCTTAAACAATCTCTATATCTAAATTGTAAAAAGTTGTAGAGACCCTTTTTATTTTGAACGTGTCCACTATTGTCATAGTCAAAAATTATGTTTTTTATCAGCTGAGCTATTAGAGAACACGTTGCAATCTGAAATTTGTTTCGACATTATAATTCTCTATTCAACCTAGGAATGTCAATGTGGGAGGTACTTTTGATTAATCTCAGGTTAATCAAATTGTAAGTAGTAAAAAAAAAGGTAGATATTTAATTTAGTTCATTTCTAGAGGACAATCACCTCTAAAGTTGTGAGTTCGAATCCTGCTCATGGCAAGGTATACTAGATGCAACATTATGTGATGAAGTTTATTGGTGATTTGTGACAAGTCTGTGCTTTTCTCTGGATACTCCCGTTTCCTCCACCAATAAAACTGACTGCCACTATATATCTGAAACTGAAATATTGTTGAAAGTGGCATTAAACACCATAACCCTAATCGATATACTGATATGATTTGGAACAGATCCAAAAGACATTTTGAGACTATACCGCATTACAAAAGTTTAAGAATAACCTGTCTGTATATTGTTACATTGTACTAGTTTCTGAACAAGAATTTAAGTTTCAATATTTTACCATTATGTGATATTTTCACATCACATTGAATACTATACATGATATGGTTATTACAGTTGTACTTGTACACAGCCAAGACTGGTATTAAGACATATCAAGTAGAAACAGTTATGTATTTAAGATATCGTTTTTGATGTGAGTAATATCTTATACAGTAGGACCTGTCCCTGTAATTAGACAGTAGAGCGTTGGACACCAAAAACAAATGTTAATGTTTGGAGTAATGTTTGTTAAAAATATTGTAATATCTAAGTAGAATCAGCCACACAACATTTGTATGCATTATTTGTTTTGTTGTTTTTATGTTCTGTGTGTCTCTCTTATACATGTATGACAAAGGAGAAAAAATAAACAACATATTTTAACACTCTGTAAATACATCATTGATCTATATTTTGAAATTTTCTTCTTTTGAATTTTTTTAATGTTCTTAAGTCTGCTTTATTTTGACTAAAAGTCTCAGGGAATAATAACAATCAAATTATTTTCCAGAATAGGGGTTTTTAAAATCTTAATTAGTATTCAAAATTTTTAACTTGTCTTATTATTTGATCCTGCATTTAATGCTATCAGTGTTACATTTTTGTTTGAATGTTTTTTAATTATTTATTCAATTTCTTCATAATTTTATTTGTAATTACAGGAAGATATTAGCTAAAGAAACAAGAAAGCATGTGGCATTTCTGTCTATTTACAATTTTATGTAATCTTTTTTGCATTTTTTCTTCTATACAGTTTTGCAATGCGTGTACGAGATGCAGGAAATTTACTTTTCAAAAGAATCTTTTTTTCACTCACACCGTCTAAAATGTTCTTGTAAGAAACAGATCTACATGCCCTGCAATTTTGAAGTAAATATGATTACCCATCTTGGAGTTATTTCCCTTTTTTCTTCAAATGTTCTAAATTTTAATACTTTCATCTTATATCTCAAAAACTATTAGAGATAGAGGGAAAGTTTAAACTGCAAAAATGTTTAGCATGTCAAGATCTACAAAAAAGTTCCAACAGTTGAAAATGTCTGACAACTGTGTGAAGAGTTATAACTTATTCCTCTTAAAATGCATTTTTTTTTGTTGACTTTCACTGCTTTTGGTTACTCAAATAATCAAAGGGAAGCAATTCTATTACAAAATGTGAAGTAGCAAAAGCTAAATTTTGAGAATCATTGACATAAATGTTTTTTTTCAGCAATGTTGATAACTTACATTGACTGATGTTGTTATTATACCTAGGTGAGCTATACAGGCTCCTGGGAGCCTCTAGTTTGAGACATATTATTTACATTGACTTGTTACAGTTAAATCTGCTGATGGTTATACCAAAGGATATTCCTCCATCTTGTTAAACTGTAATATACTGTACATTATACTGTTAAAATAGATGTATTTAATGTAAATGGAGAATAAATGTTACTTTTAAACACTTCTTGGTTGTTTTATGATGTCTCCCGGTTGTCAGAGCCTTATATGATACAAACTGCAGGTCTAGACCAGAATTAAATAAGAAGAGTTTGAAGATACCAAATGGTTAATCACAATAGAATGACAAACAATACAATGCACAGAAGTAAAAGAACAAAAAGACAAACAATGACCTACAAAATATATATACTACACAGAAAACACAAGATTGAGCAACAGCAAACCCTACAAAATACTACACAGAAAACTCCAAATTGAGCAACACAAACCCTACTTGGGAATGGTAAGCAATTCCTGCTCCACTAGTGCCACTCATGTTATTGTTAAACTACACCAACATCATCTGATATAGATATTCAGCAGACATCAGAATAGGTAAATAAATACAAACAGCATAAATAACTCCCTACAAAACAAATAGGAGTAAAGAGAACATATATATACAATTGGCAGCTTCAGAAATGTTTTGATAAAATGATTGTTTATACAGATTTTAGACCAATTTAATTTACCACAAAGTGTACATTGCTATCGACTTAAAATAAATTGATCATGGTGTTTCTTCTGGACAATAAAAAAAAACTAAACAAACCTAAGGGTAAACAATTCAATGGTTAAGTTGAAGTTATTACTTCGAAAGTTTTATGGTCGCCACCATGACTTGGTTGACCGTTATGGAATATCTGTGTCACACATGACCACGGATATATTTCACTTGTAAACACTTCCCGGTCCTTTCCTCATTCATGACCGGGTTTGTAATTAGATTAACACAACGGGTGCCACTAGTGGAGCAGGAACTGTTTACCCTTCCGGAGCACCTGAATTCACCCAGGTTTTTAGTGAGATTCGTTTTAGTCTATCTTTAATTTTATGTGCATATTTGTAGATCGTTGTTTGTCCTTTTATCCTTTTTCTTTTGGCCATTGTGTTGTCTGTTCTTCTTCAATATACGGATTCTGATTACCCCTTTGTTATTTTCAAACTCTTCTTACACTATATTCTCAAGTATGACGGAGCGCCTTGTTTGATTTCAAAAGTGAAAGTGATCAAGTGACATCTAAATATAAATATATCTGATAAATTATATAAACCCAAAAGTGCAGGTGCAAGCCGACAATTTCTGGCACCAATTTAGCGACCAATGCATGGGATTTAGAACATGACTGCTTGGGAGACATTATAATAATAAAAAGAAACAGAGCAAAAACAATTTAAAAAACAACTTCTGGCTAGATGTAACTCGACATACAAGTTGTAAAGTGGGTAGATAGATGCACAATTTTATTTTACCTTCTGATATATGAAAAAAAAGCTGATCATGATCTAAAAAAACTTGTTAAAATAGTAAAAAATTACTTTGTAATTCCAATTAAAATATTTTATTTTGACTTGGAAGTTTTGGTGGGTCAATCGAATTGCAGGAACTATAAAGATGAATACGGATCATCAAATGGTCTTAGTATCACTTGTAGATAGAATGGATTATTTTTATGTCAACTATGAATTCGCTTTTGTTTATCAACAATTTTATGTTGTGAAAATGTAGAAATTAAAAAATAAAAAGTAAAACTGTAATAGCCTATAATATAACAAACTTCAAGAATCAACTACTCCGCAAATAAAAAAAACCCATATATAAGACAGTGTGAGACACCACAGGAAATCTAGGCACTGGCTTAGAACAGAGACAACAATTTGATGGGGTTAGAGTGTGTGGCCATTTAATTTAATTTTTTTTTTAAAGAAAGGAATTTTAATTTAATTTTTTTTTCAAAGAAAGGAATTTCTCCCAAAGTCCAATATTTATGGATTTCAGATGATATTGATACATTGTCCTTTTTCTAGTAAACAACTATAATTCCAGGAACTTATTATTATTATTTTTTTTATTAAATGGTAAAACGCTTGATTAGAAAAGTAAATTAAGATTTATGTTAAAGTTTACAAAGGATCTGATTGAAAGATGTCAAATAATTTGCTTGAAAGTTGTATATCAACCATTCATATGTAATGCTTAATCTCTTGCTTGAGACATATTATTTTACATTGACTTGTTACAGTTAAATCTGCTGATTGTTATACCAAAGGATATTCCCCCATCTTGTTAAACTGTAATATACTGTACATTATACTGTTAAAATAGATGTATTTAATGTAAATGGAGAATAAATGTTACTTTTAAACACTTCTTGGTTGTTTTATGATGTCTCCCGGTTGTCAGAGGCTTACATGATACAAACAGGAGGTCTAGACCGGAATTAAATAAGAACAGTTTGAAGATACCAAAGGGTAATCAGAATAGAAGGACAGACAACACAATGCACAGAAGAAAAATGACACAATGACAAACAATGATCTACAACATACTACACAAGAAACTCAAGATTGAGCAAGGCAAATCCTACAAAATACTACACAGGAAACTCAAGATTGAGCAAGGCAAATCCTACAAAATACTACACAAGAAACTCAAGATTGAGCAAGGCAAATCCTACAAAATACTACACAGGAAACTCAAGATTGAGCAAGGCAAATCCTACAAAATACTACACAAGAAACTCAAGATTGAGCCAGGCAAATCCTACAAAATACTACACAGGAAACTCAAGATTGAGCAAGGCAAATCCTACAAAATACTACACAGGAAACTCAAGATTGAGCAAGGCAAATCCTACAAAATACTACACAGGAAACTCAAGATTGAGCAAGGCAAATCCTACAAAATACTACACAGGAAACTCAAGATTGAGCCAGGCAAATCCTACAAAATACTACACAGGAAACTCAAGATTGAGCCAGGCAAATCCTACAAAATACTACACAGGAAACTCAAGATTGAGCCAGGCAAATCCTACAAAATACTACACAAGAAACTCAAGATTGAGCCAGGCAAATTCTACAAAATACTACACAGGAAACTCAAGATTGAGCAAGGCAAATCCTACAAAATACTACACAGGAAACTCAAGATTGAGCAAGGCAAATCCTACAAAATACTACACAAGAAACTCAAGATTGAGCAAGGCAAATCCTACAAAATACTACACAGGAAACTCAAGATTGAGCAAGGCAAATCCTACAAAATACTACACAGGAAACTCAAGATTGAGCAAGGCAAATCCTACAAATACTACACAGGAAACTCAAGATTGAGCAAGGCAAATCCTACAAAATACTACACAGAAAACTCAAGATTGAGCAAGGCAAATCCTACAAAATACTACACAAAAAACTCAAGATTGAGCAAGGCAAATCCTACAAAATACTACACAGGAAACTCAAGATTGAGCAAGGCAAATCCTACAAAACACTACACAAGAAACTCAAGATTGAGCAAGGCAAATCCTACACAATACTACACAAGAAACACAAGATTGAGCAAGGCAAATCCTACAAAATACTACACAGAAAACTCAAGATTGAGCAAGGCAAATCCTACAAAATACTACACAAGAAACTCAAGATTGAGCAAGGCAAATCCTACAAAATACTACACAAGAAACTCAAGATTGAGCAAGGCAAATCCTACAAAATACTACACAAGAAACTCAAGATTGAGCAAGGCAAATCCTACAAAATACTACACAGGAAACTCAAGATTGAGCAAGGCAAATCCTACAAAATACTACACAGGAAACTCAAGATTGAGCAAGGCAAATCCTACAAAATACTACACAAAAAACTCAAGATTGAGCAAGGCAAATCCTACAAAATACTACACAAAAAACTCAAGATTGAGCAAGGCAAATCCTACAAAATACTACACAGGAAACTCAAGATTGAGCAAGGCAAATCCTACAAAATACTACACAAAAAACTCAAGATTGAGCCAGGCAAATCCTACAAAATACTACACAAGAAACTCAAGATTGAGCAAGGCAAATCCTACAAAATACTACACAAAAAACTCAAGATTGAGCCAGGCAAATCCTACAAAATATTACACAAGAAACTCAATATTGAGCAAGGCAAATCCTACAAAATACTACACAAGAAACTCAAGATTGAGCAAGGCAAATCCTACAAAATACTACACAAGAAACTCAAGATTGAGCAAGGCAAATCCTACAACATACTACACAAGAAACTCAAGATTGAGCAAGGCAAATCCTACAAAATACTACACAAGAAACTCAAGATTGAGCCAGGCAAATCCTACAAAATACTACACAAGAAACTCAAGATTGAGCAAGGCAAATCCTACAAAATACTACACAAAAAACTCAAGATTGAGCCAGGCAAATCCTACAAAATACTACACAAGAAACTCAATATTGAGCAAGGCAAATCCTACAAAATACTACACAGGAAACTCAAGATTGAGCCAGGCAAATCCTACAAAATACTACACAAGAAACTCAAGATTGAGCAAGGCAAATCCTACAAAATACTACACAAAAAACTCAAGATTGAGCCAGGCAAATCCTACAAAATACTACACAAGAAACTCAATATTGAGCAAGGCAAATCCTACAAAATACTACACAGGAAACTCAATATTGAGCAAGGCAAATCCTACAAAATACTACACAGGAAACTCAAGATTGAGCAAGGCAAATCCTACAAAATACTACACAAAAAACTCAAGATTGAGCAAGGCAAATCCTACAAAATACTACACAAGAAACTCAAGATTGAGCCAGGCAAATCCTACAAAATACTACACAGGAAACTCAAGATTGAGCAAGGCAAATCCTACAAAATACTACACAAAAAACTCAAGATTGAGCAAGGCAAATCCTACAAAATACTACACAAGAAACTCAAGATTGAGCCAGGCAAATCCTACAAAATACTACACAGGAAACTCAAGATTGAGCAAGGCAAATCCTACAAAATACTACACAGGAAACTCAAGATTGAGCAAGGCAAATCCTACAAAATACTACACAGGAAACTCAAGATTGAGCAAGGCAAATCCTACAAAATACTACACAGGAAACTCAAGATTGAGCCAGGCAAATCCTACAAAATACTACACAAGAAACTCAAGATTGAGCCAGGCAAATCCTACAAAATACTACACAAAAAACTCAAGATTGAGACAGGCAAATCCTACAAAATACTACACAAGAAACTCAAGATTGAGCAAGGCAAATCCTACAAAATACTACACAAGAAACTCAAGATTGACCAAGGCAAATCCTACAAAATACTACACAAGAAACTCAAGATTGAGCCAGGCAAATCGTACAAAATACTACACAAAAAACTCAAGATTGAGCAAGGCAAATCCTACAAAATACTACACAAGAAACTCAAGATTGAGCCAGGCAAATCCTACAAAATACTACACAAGAAACTCAAGATTGAGCCAGGCAAATCCTACAAAATACTACACAGGAAACTCAAGATTGAGCAAGGCAAATCCTACAAAATACTACACAAAAAACTCAAGATTGAGCCAGGCAAATCCTACAAAATACTACACAAGAAACTCAAGATTGAGCCAGGCAAATCCTACAAAATACTACACAAGAAACTCAAGATTGAGCCAGGCAAATCCTACAAAATACTACACAAGAAACTTAAGGTTGAGCAAGGCAAATCCTACAAAATACTACACAGGAAACTCAAGATTGAGCAAGGCAAATTCTACAAAATACTACACAAGAAACTCAAGATTGAGCAAGGCAAATCCTACAAAATACTACACAGGAAACTCAAGATTGAGCAAGGCAAATCCTACAAAATACTACACAAGAAACTCAAGATTGAGCAAGGCAAATCCTACAAAATACTACACAAGAAACTCAAGATTGAGCCAGGCAAATCCTACAAAATACTACACAAGAAACTCAAGATTGAGCAAGGCAAATCCTACAAAATACTACACAAGAAACTTAAGGTTGAGCAAGGCAAATCCTACAAAATACTACACAGGAAACTCAAGATTGAGCAAGGCAAATCCTACAAAATACTACACAAGAAACTTAAGGTTGAGCAAGGCAAATCCTACAAAATACTACACAGGAAACTCAAGATTGAGCAAGGCAAATCCTACAAAATACTACACAAGAAACTCAAGATTGAGCAAGGCAAATCCTACAAAATACTACACAAGAAACTCAAGATTGAGCAAGGCAAATCCTACAAAATACTACACAAGAAACTCAAGATTGAGCAAGGCAAATCCTACAAAATACTACACAGGAAACTCAAGATTGAGAAAGGCAAATCCTACAAAATACTACACAAGAAACTCAAGATTGAGCAAGGCAAATCCTACAAAATACTACACAGGAAACTCAAGATTGAGCCAGGCAAATCCTACAAAATACTACACAGGAAACTCAATATTGAGCAAGGCAAATCCTACAAAATACTACACAAGAAACTCAAGATTGAGCAAGGCAAATCCTACAAAATACTACACGGGAAACTCAAGATTGAGCAAGGCAAATCCTACACAGGAAACTCAAGATTGAGCAAGGAAAATCCTACAAAATACTACACAGAAAACTCAAGATTGAGCAAGGCAAATCCTACAAAATACTACACAGGAAACTCAAGATTGAGCAAGGCAAATCCTACAAAATATTACACAGGAAGCTCAAGATTGAGCAAGGCAAATCCTTCAAAATACTACACAGGAAACTCAAGATTGAGCAAGGCAAATCCTACAAAATACTACACAGGAAACTCAAGATTGAGCAAGACAAATCCTACAAAATACTACATAGGAAACTCAAGATTGAGCAAGGCAAATCCTACAAAATACTACATAGGAAACCCAAGATTGAGCAAGGCAAGTCCTACAAAATACTACACAAGAAACTCAAGATTGAGCAAGGCAAATCCTACAAAATACTACACAGGAAACTCAAGATTGAGCAAGGCAAATCCTACAAAATACTACACAGGAAACTCAAGATTGAGCAAGGCAAATCCTACAAAATACTACACAGGAAACTCAAGATTGAGCAAGGCAAATCCTACAAAATACTACACAGGAAACTCAATATTGAGCAAGGCAAATCCTACAAAATACTACACAGGAAACTCAAGATTGAGCAAGGCAAATCCTACAAAATACTACACAGGAAACTCAATACTGATCAACAGGAATTCTAAAAAAACCGGTGGTGAACTTAGGTGGTCTTGAATGGTAAGTAATTCTTGTTCCACTAGAGGCACTCATGTTATTGTTAAATGACAAGAATATCATCTAACATGGAAATCATAGTAGACACCAGAAAATGTAAATAAATACAAATAGCATAAAAAAACCTACAAAATAAATGGGAGTAGGTTTGGTTTATGGTGTTTAACGCCACTTTCAACAATATTTCAGTTATATCGTAGTGGTCAGTTTTATTGGTGGAGGAAACTGGAGACAACCACCGATCTGTCACAAGTCACTGACAAACTTTATCACATAATGTTGTATCGAGTACACCTCATCATGAACAGGATGGAACTCACACTATAGTTATGATAGGCACTGAATGCACAAGTATTTGTAAATCCAACTACCATGCGATCACAAATGGGAATAAAGATGAACCGAAAATAGTTTTAGTTCAAACTATACAATTGTAGACGGTAGCTTCAGAAATGTTTTGATAAAATTATTGTTTTTTTTACAGATCTTAGACCAATTTAATTTACCACAAATTAAAGCATACATTGCTATTGACCTAATACATTGATCATGGTGTATCTTCTGAACAATAAAACAATGTTAAACATTTTTTTCATTGAAGAACAAAATTACGAAAAGAAAACTTTGATTGTACGAATATTGTGAATTAGGACGTAAACTTATAAGTAAAATGCAATAAAACAAGGATTTCATTTAAAAAACCCACCATCCTTGACTCCGTTCTGCAATGAGCACTATATATCTTCCTTAAATATACTCTGCTGGGATAATATTGCCAATTCTATAGAAAATTGAACAACTGAAAAACTATTTAAACTATCATTTTATGCAGAATGGTTAAGGCTAGCTGCAATAATGTAGCTCCTGTGACAAATTAGGGTTTTATTATTAGAACTAGGTTAAGGCACTTCCGCGAAAACATGTGTTATTTTATGATTTGGCGTATACATGTATTTATTCATGTAATACAACAACAAACTCGGAAAAAAACATAAGGGTAAGCAATTCAATGGTGATACACGTGCACTGGTACTATATTCTTAAGTATGACAGAGCACCTTGTTTGACTTTCAAAAATGAAAGTGATCATGGGACATCTAAATATAAATATATCTGCTAAATTATATAAACCCCAAAGTGCAGGTGCCAGCCGACAATTTCTGGCACCAATTTAGCGACCAATGTATGGGATTTAGAACATAACTTTGCTTGGGAGACTTTATAATATTATGAAGAAACAGAGCAAACATAATAAGTCTCCAAGAAGAGATTGAAGATATCAAAGGGGTAATGAGAATCACGGTAAATCGAAGGAGAGACAACACAATGAACAAAGAAAAAGGACAAACAACGATCCACAAAACATTTGTACACATAGAATTAAACATCGAGTAACACGAACCCCATTAAAAACTAGGGGTGAACTCAGGTGCTCCGGAAGGGTTAACAGTTCCTGCTCCACTAATGACACCCGTCGTGTTCATTTAGTTACAAACCCGGAGACTTAATTATGGCTAGATGATAATGGGTTGTTTGACATATTTAGAATGATGTTTGTAGAAAAATTATTATTTTGCCAATCATGTAAATTGGGTCTATTTTTGACAGAACTAGTACTGTATAAAATAATTTCTGATACTAACTAGATTATATATAAAACCCATATGGATGGGAATTTTTTTGAGATAACTTCCTTTAAAAATTGCATAGAACAACCTGCTGTCAAACTCTATGACTACTATTTACCCCCGCCCTCCACCCAAAATGATTTTTTTCTCCAAATGATAATTAATTTTTAATTGTATAGACAAACACAATCTGTATTTGAAATAATAACTTCATGGTGATAAGAAATACAAAAAAAAGTACATATTATACATGTATAACATTTGTGTAGGTTTAGATGCAAATTTTTAATTATGTCTATTACTGGTTTTGCAGATTTGGTTTATTTTGACAATAATTTGAATTATCGGTAATTGGACATTTGTCCTTTGATCTCATGGAGTGGTATTTTCAGTATCAACGATCTGACTCTGATACTGAAAATTATCGGTCAGTGTGATGTCAAACACATGATGTTGCAAATAAAAACAATAAATTAACGTGAGTTTTGAAGGTCTCGACAGACTCACTGTGAATAAGAATAATGTCTGTTATATATAGAATATTTTTAATACAATGTGTAATTTTGGAAAAGTTAACAAGACCCACCAAATTTCACAAGCTTTGGGGCTCCTGTTGTTAGAATAATTAATCTTTTGTGGAAAAAATGTAGAGAAAATACAATTTATAATTACAGGGAACAGCCGAGAGAGGAATATGTTGATAAACAAGAAAATTTTAAAGAACGAAGAAATTGAAATAACACAGTTACTGCGGGCACTATGATGGGTCATGTAGGGAAGCGCATATATGGTACCATGGCATCGCACTTGGTATAGACATTGTTGAGTTACTTCTGAACTAATATGTCAGTTTCGACTTGTCAACATTTAAAAGCCAACTTGTTCACTTGCTTTGAAACTTATCGACTTTTTCATGACATCTTTTTAAGTAATCTCGTTGAGATTAGACTTCCGAAGACATTTTCTGCTCTGTATCTCCAATCTAGTCACATGTCCTTTCAAAGGTATTCTGGAAATTTTAAATTTGACCCCGATGCATTGCGATGCATATTTTGTCATGGACAGATTGTGTCAGATCAAGCAATCGTAACTACTCGGCCATTCTCGCTACCCTGCAAATAATCTCGTACGTACATAGTAGAAATTCTTCTTAAATTGTTTGCCGGAAGTTAAGTTAAGTTAAGCCGCATAACAATATAGTCCACGAAAATCCAATATGGAAGACATACTAAGTAAAATCTAATCATGAAAAACTAATTAAAACTTTAATTGAAATATAGAAAATTGCTTAAAATATAACTTTATCAAACTTTCATGTAACTGACATGTGAAAAGTAGTGCGATTTATACGCCTAATGCATACGAGGTTATTTGCAGGATAGCGAGAATGGCCGAGTAGTTACGATTGTCAGATCAAGTGCAGTAAGAGTTCAGTCATGTTATATTTATAACGCATGCGCAGTCACCCCAAGAACTGAAAAGACGTAGGCCTACTCGATCCTCATTCTCCACGACTACGAATACAACTAGAACTTTCCTGGTGACCAAAGACCGGGAAGATATTATTCAGGTAAAACACAATATAATTTATCACACTGGTGTCAGAAGATGGCACAACTCCACTGATTTCGCTCTGACACTTATTTTTTTCAGTGGTGACAATTTGTTCGCGCCATTTTTATTTTTTTGGGGGGAAATTTTCGGGAGAGAAAAGATTTGTTTTCTTTCTTCCCGCGAATATATGTGGCGCGTTTATGTATTTAATGGCGTGTTGATTTATTTCGGGTCCTACTTATCACATTATTTCCCAGATTTCCCATTATTTCGGATATTTTCATTTTATTGACCCCCATTTTTTGTAGTCGCCCGATATGAATGCAAGTCAAATCGCCCCCACTTCAAAATCGCCCCCATTAATTAATGTAATGAAGAAATTAATTTGATTATGAAATCGAGATATGTATCGTTCAGGCACAGGGCCTTTGTCACTATCCACGTAAATATACCTATCAATGCATAAACATGTACAAGGGCGGACACCTTTTTTTACCCCCGCTCGCTTCAAGTCGTATTTGTTTTTTAAATTCATTCTGATATATTCAAAACCCTGTTTGGTTCAACTCCCAAGACCTTAGGGACCGACCATTTAACTTGAAGTGGGGGGGGGTTATGGTTTTTTGTTTCGTTCAGAATTTTTTTTCCGGACAACATGAGAGTTAGAATATTTATTTTTTTTGTCGCGTAAAGCGCGAAATTTTATTCCAGAATTTAACATTAGATTTTATGTCAAAAACTCTGAATCAGATTATTTTTTTTTTTCTCCACCAAAATTTTTTTCAGCAACATTGGGAATCAGAATATTTTTTTTAGAAAAAAACCATAACCCTTCAAGTTAAATCGTCGTTCCCTTATTCTTTTAAAAAATTATCATGACCTTGACTACCTCTTGTGAAGGCGCAGCGGTCGTTTTTGTCAGGAATTCGCCCGAGTAGAGAACTCCATGAACCCAAAGTGGAAGGAACAGTGCCACCTTTAAAAAAAACGGAAGTTCGGAACTCTGGGTTTTAGCTTTGAGGTAAGGAAAATACCGTTCAGATTCAAATTGTCCCACTCATTTAATGTTGTTTGAATCTTAACGGTGTTTTCCTCTAGATGATTCTATTCGTGGTCGAGTTCTGGAGAGAGGATGTTGTCTCTTTGGCAATCTCATCATCCCTTCTTTTTCATATGGGTGCTTACAATCCCTTTTTCAGAACAGCTGAAGACAAACAGTGAAACACATGTTTTTTTTACACCACTAATAATGATTCCCAAATGACCTGATTTTTGCCTAAAAACTTCACAAAAATGACCCACAAAGCATCACAGTCCTCACGACGAGCCACTAGACCACAGGCCAAGGCCAGTCAAAACTTGCTCAGTCTAGTTAATTTCTTACTATTTTTATAAAGCAATTTATATGCGAAATTTGGACCAGTAAAAGCAATGAAGAAATTTGGAATGCAGCATTCTCAAAATAGCCAGATAAATCCATGAAACACTACTTTTGTATTTATATACACTACATGTACTATAAGGGCCACAATTCAGTACACAGTAACATTTTTCACTGATTATTTCATATAAATAAAAAAAAATAAAAAATTATTACGAGTTTTTATGAAATATAACCCAGAGGATGTAGAAATATATGCAGTATATAAGTTAATTTGGTCATATTTTTAGCTCACCTTGCCAAAGTCAATATGAGCTTTTGTCATCACTTGGCATCAGTCGTCCGTTAATTTTTCACATTTTAATCTTCTAATCTCCTCTGAAACCCCTTAGCCAAATGAGCCGAAACTTGGCAGGAAGCATCTATGGAAGGTCCTCTATAAAGATTGCATATTTTGTCCCTATCCTTCAACAAACATGGCCGCCACAGGCAATTATTGTTTCTGATTGGTTGATTTCTAAAAATCTTCTCCTCTGAAACCGCATGGCCAAATGAACCGAAACTTGGTAGGGAGCATCTATAGAAGGTCTTCTATTAAGATAGCTCATTTCGTTCTGATCCGTTAACAAACATGGCCACCACAGGCAATTCTTTATATGATTGGGCGATTTCTAAAAGAATCTTCTCCTCTGAAACTACTTAGCCAAATGAACCGCAATTTGCTAGGAAGCATCTATGGAAGGTCCTCTATTAAGATTGGCCATTTCGTCCCGATTCGTTAACAAACATGGCCACCACAGACGATCCTTGTTTCTGATTGGTCAATTTCTAAAAATCTTCTCTGGAATTGCTAGGCCAAATGCACCCAAACTTGGTAGGAAGCATTTATAGGACGACTGCTCATTTTGTCCTGATCTGTTAACAAACATGGTCACAATAGACAATTCTTTTTTCTAGTTGGTCGATTTCTAAAAATCTCCTCTGAAACTGCTTGGCCAAATGAACCGAAACTTGGTAATGAGAGTCCTTTAATTATTGCTCATTTTGTTCCAATCTGGTACCAAACATGGCCACCATAAGCAATTCTTGTTTCTGGTATATATAGGTCAATTTCTAAAAATATTTCGTGCAGATCATACAGCTAATATGACTGCCATAAGCATTTTTTATTTGTGATGGGCCAATTAAAAAAAATCTTCTCTAAAACCAATTGGTCAAATTAATTGAAATTTGGTATGAAGCACCTACAAATGTATGGAAACTTCTGTATAAAGTTTCCTCAGAACAAAATGAAAGGTGAGCGACACAGGCTCAACCCATTGAGCATCTAATTAATTTAAATTTCCCAGTCATTAAATAGTATTGGTCTGTGTTCAGTGAAAATCTTTCATGCCAGTGATATTTTTTAATAATTTGCACAAAAATCAACATAATTTTTTATAAAGATATTTACATTATTTGTCTTTCCAATCTTTCGATTTTGAGCATACCTGATGAAGGTTATCCCAGAAATGTGTCGTGCACACTAAATTTTATGTCTACGTTTTTATTATATCATTCGCATATAGCTCCTCCAAAAATATAATGTATATTAAACTGACATGCATAGAATAGAATAATGTTTTATTCCAAATTAAAGGGCCCACAAGGGGAAAAAGGTTTCAAACAATTAAACAACATCATTTACAGAGAGAAAGAGTCACTTGATTGATAGAAATGACACAAACCTCAAACTACAATGATTTAGTTGGTTTAATTGTTTGTTTGATGGTGTTTAACACCTTTCAACAGTATTTCAGTTATATCATGGCGGTCAGTTTTATTGTTAGAGGAAATCGGAGGACCCGGAGAAAACCACCGACCTGTCGCAAGTTACTGCCAAACTTTATCACATAATGTTGTACACCTCGCCCTGATCGAGATGCGAACTCACAACATCAGTGGTGATTGGCACTGATTGCATAGGTAAATCCAACTACCATACGATCACAGCCACGACAGCTTCACAATGATTTAGGGTTTATCAGTTATATCGCAGGGCTCTACAATGCGACCAAAACACTCCCATTTGCAATTACTTTTGTAAAATGCGAGTAAAAATTCTGTATATTTCCAAAACATTTTCGTTCCCTTAGGCCACCCTTAAAAATATGTTCGTTTCCTGCACCCGACCCTCCATTTCACCTAGATGGGTCGGTAGGTAGGGGGATTTTTTTTTTTTTCAAAGTTCATTCACAAATCTGGTTCCTTCAAAGTCGAGCAACGGATTATGTTCATTTAAGTGTGTAAATCAGTTCCGAACGTAAATTCTGGAACAATATCATAACTTCCGGTCACGATTTCCGGTAACCCCCCCCCCCCCCCCCAAAAAAAAGTCGTCGCAAATCGCCCAAAAAATATTTCGATTCGCAACGTTTTCTAACGGTCAGTCGGGTGCGGGAAACAAACAATTTTTTAATGTGTATGTATACGCGATCGAGTCAAGAAAACGGAGATGTTTGTTTTATTTAGTTATGAATTTGTATTGTATTGATAGTGTATTCACCGTTGACAGAAAATTTAAACGAATACATATTTCTCAAAGGTCAAGTTTTAAAAGTTTATGTCTGTTTTAATGAATATATGCAATCAACGTTGACAACAAATGAAAACGGAATATATATTTCGCCAAGATCAAGTTTTAAAAGTTTTAGTCTGTTTCATATGAATGTACTTGTATGTAATCACCGTTGACAACAAATAAATATGGAATACACATTTCTTCAAGACCAAGTTTTAGAAGTTTAAGTATGTTTTACTGAATATATATGCAATCAAGTACATGAAGTATTCACAGCTGACAAAAAAAACCCCAACGTAGTACACATTTCGCCAAGATCGAGTTTTAAAAGTTTAACAGCCGGTTTTCATGAATATATATACACATGTATGTATATATATATATATATATACACACAATCAAGTGTGCATTGTATATTGGTAGTAAATTTTAATAACTTTTAATGATGAATGTTGTATTAAAGCTTCCTTCTTTCTTGTTTACATGATTAAGGTGTTATTTTGTAGACTATTATGCCATGTTTTTTAACCTGTTTGTGTACTGCAGTTAAGTACAAAACATGGTATACTGACCCGACCACGAGAGTTATATATAGCACACAGGTAAATTATTGTAGCTTATCTGCATATTTACAACCAATGATTGTTTTACTGACATTTTTATGGCCTTGTGTTTTAGGTGTCAAACCACTAATTCACCAATCAGAGCTTGGAACATATACGAAAGTAGTCGCTTTTCAAGAAAAAAGTTCCTTTCACTTTGTAGTATTGTGAAAACTACTGAATGGAATGGACTAATTAAAATTGATAATTGAAGTTAAATAAATAGGGATTATTTTGAGCCCAAATTTGATGGATTTAGTTGTACTTTAATACCTCTATGGAGCATTTGATGCATGACCTATAAATAGTGAATTTCTTGGGGATGACCGAGCTATTTTTAGAGTAGGTGCTTTCCGTAGGATGGCATTTCACTGCAATATTTTAAACATGCCCTGATATTTTGACAGAACGCAGAGGAATCATGTACGTTTCAGAAAATATATGGTCTTGGAAAGGTTAAACTTAAGATAAAATGACCAGGTAGGCTCGAAAAAACACAAATTTAGTAGAAAACCTTAAAGAAATTAATTAGTGGTTTGACACCATAATAAACTTGAACCACAGCTGTTTTTTCTTTTTGACTGCTACAAGTGTGCAGAGTTTGGTAGCGATGAAAAATTGAGTGATTGAAAGCAGGGAGCCTTCACCAGTACCCAGTTTTCATCCTAAGACTTGATTTTCACAATTCATCCTGGCTAAAATATTCCATATTATACTGTTACAAACTCCATTTTATGTGTAGAATTATTAAGGGGCTTGAAATGCTTGTCAATTTAATAAAATCCAACCCCACAAAAATGACCATGAAATCATGTCCGTGTCACTGATTTTTAATACCAATTTATCATTATACTCCCCGCAACGAAGTTGTAGGGGGGTATACTGGTTTCACCATGTACGTCCGTCCGTCTGTAGACAAATCCTATGTCGTACGATAACTTGAGTTGTGTTTCTTAGAATCTTTTAAAATTTTATCAGCTGTTTAATGGTGAAGAGAGGAGGATCCCTTTCATTTTTGACGATTTTCACTTTTGCCGTTCCAGAGTTATTGGACTTAATATGACGGAAAATATGATTTTTACGCTATGTCGTATGATAACTTGAGTAGTGTTTCTCAGAATGTTTTGAAATTTTATCAGCAGCTTACCGGTGAAGAGAGGAGGGTCCCTTTCATTTTTGGTCAGAACAATCGGTAATGTTTTGGTTATGGAAATAGGTTGGACAGATGTGGGGAGCGGGGGGTATATCTTAGTGAGCTGTGCTCACAGTAATACTAGTTTCACTCTAATTAATGAGAAACCTACTTTATGGCGATCATCTGTCTGATTTTTAGAGGTTATGGTGATTAACACCACTTTCAACAATATTTCAGTGATATCTTGGCGTTCAGTCTTATCATTACAATATATTTCAAATTTTGTTTCATTCCGATAAATAATACCGATGTTATATATCATTTTATCGGCACGTGCCTTTCACACTAACTTAAACAATCTATTACCTAATAACTAGGACTTGATTTGATATTGAACTTCGAAATTGATAACTGGTAAACAAATAGGGACCCTTCAGTTTTGGAAGGCACTTTTCAATCAAATATTGAATACCCACGGTAATTTAATTTTTCGACTATTTTCATTTTTGGTGATTTCCCAACTTCATAAATTATCTTATTTGTATTCAAGATTGATGAACGGATGGACTAATTCGGTGATGACATGATAGAGACCATTTTCTAGTGCAAGCAGGAATCAGAATTTTCAGAATTTATTTTCACATTTGATCTTGTTTTTGGGTTTTATTGTTCTGGACAAATATCGAAAAAAAATATGGAAATAAAATCTTACTAATTGACATTTTATTATTTTATGGAAGAGGGCAGTATTGGGACAGATCTCTCGCGTAAGTAGCAGTCAAATTCAACTATTTGAATATTCATTATTTGAAAACATTTCAGGTGGGAAGAATGATAGACGGACAGACTAATTTGGTGACGTCAGGATAGGGACCGTTTTCTAGTGCAAGCAGGAATCAAATTCAACTTTTCAGAATTTACTTTCATATCTGATCTCATTTTTTAAAATGTTATTGTTCCGGACAAAAAAGGAGACAAAATATGGAAATAAAATCTTATTAACTGACATTTGATTTTTTTTACTTGGTTAGACATTATTGCTCAGCCAACTGTTTAACAGCATACTGAATTAACACATGGAACTCGTTTCAATATAGTGGATGTGACATTTTACAATTATCTTGCAAGCTAAAATGAATATGTTCAATATACACAAGATGAGATATTGATAAAGAAATGAATAATCATTATAATAATATTTTAAACATTCATAGCTTATTTATTTACCTTTGTAGCTTGGGGCTTCTCAGGGATTTTTTTTTGTCACACGCATATACATATACCGGTACGTATTGCAAAAACATGGTAATCATGTCCCCCAAACAAAGTTTGGGAGACATATTGTATTTGCTCCGTTTCTTATTATTATTCTTCTTTCTTTCTTCCGCCAAAAGTTTATAGGAATGTTAAGCACTATGAGTAGATGTGCAGACTACTTTCGGAATTTTCAAAATGGCCACCGTTGCCATGAAAACGGCAAAATGCTAAAAAATTGAAAAACACAAAAATGATCATAGCAGGTTATTTGCCGAACAGAAATTGATGAAACTTGATAGGAACAACATCCACATCTAATGGAACGAGATAAGCCAAAAAAATGGGAATCGGTTGGACAAACTTTGCCGCAGCTTCCATGGAAAAAAAAAAATTGGATTCCTTTCATCAAACTTCATGAAAATTTGTAGGAATATCCACTGTAGTGTGTGGCAGCTTTTGGGGGGTTGAACAAATTCAAAATGGCATCCGTTGCCATGGTAACCAAGGTACAAAATGGCTGCCAAATAAAAAAATCCCCAGATTTGGGCAAAATTTGGTTTCCAAGTAGATGATGATGTTGCGAATTGATATTCATCATTGGTTTGTTATGGTGGCCATTTTGAATCCAAAATGGTCGCCAAAATACAAAAATCCTCCGATTTGGGCGAAATTTGGTTTCCAAGTAGATTATGATGTTGCGAATTGATATCCATTGTTGGTTTGCTATTGCGGCCATTTTGAATCCAAAATGGCTGCCAAAATACAAAAATCCTCCGATTTGGGCGAAATTTGGTTTCCAAGTAGAATTTGATATCCATGGTTTGGGAGCCACTTTGTAGGAATATCCACCGTAGTATGTGGCAGCTTTTGAGGGGGTTGAAAAAATTCAAAATGGCGGCCGTTGCCTGGTAACTAAGGTATAAAATGGCAGCCAAATACAAAAATCCTCCGATTTGGGCAAAATTTGGTTTCCAAGTAGATTATGATGTTGCGAATTGATATTCATCTTTGGTTTGCTATGGTGCTCGGAATTGGATGAAATTTTTCAGAAATTTTGTCTGACATGTGTACACATAATTTTGAGACTTAGAAATTTCAGAATGGCCACCGTTGCCACAAAAAAACGTGAAAAATTTAAAGTGCTCGGAATTGGATGAAACTTAATAGAAATGTTGTATGGCAAGTGTATAAATGGTTTTGATTCTTGGAATTTTCAAAATGCCTGCCGTTGTCATGGAAACTGCAAAAACACTCAATTTAACACAAAGGTGAATAACAACCATATCTTTTCAGACTTGGTATGCAAATAGCTATCTAATATTTGCTTATTAATATAATAGTGTATGACAAACATCGTTTGCATTTGATTTCATGGTAATAATATAGTCTTCTAACATCTCCATTACTGGTGTTGTAGATGATGGCAGACAATTGAAGCCATTTTTTTCTTGCTTTGCTTACTAGTTTATTGTAGCACATTGTAGGGTAACATAACAAAGAAACCCTACTATAGACATGATGGAGTCAAAAACGGCTCTAATTATTTCTTGCTATGTTCTCACACTATTCTTCATTCATACCGCTAGTACTTGTATTTTTCGTTTGGGGGGCATTTGTAACGCAGTAACCAATATTTACTTTTGATTTCAAATTTGTATTTCTCTGTTACAAACATTTTTATTTAAATTGTTCAGAAATGTTGCGTTTAGTTTTAATATGAATCCGTGAGTAATGAATGTATAAAATTTTTGTGTAAGTGAAAAGTATTTCATCTTTCTTACAGTGGGTTACAGCACTAAGTTAATTATACACTAGGCCATAAAAATGTCAGAACCCCTAGAGTGTGGTCATTTTCTGTATCATTGCACAGGTATACTATCAGTTCACACTTTTTGAATAAAGTAATTCTTATCTTTTAAAAGCAAACAGAGAACCAAAAAGATAGAAGAAAAAAAAACAAAAAACAAAAAACGAACACACACAAACATAAAGAGGCATGTTTGGCTACCCTTGTCTTAGTCTTTAGGTTTTCAAACTCAAAACACTTAAATCTTCCTAACTTCGAGCATACCAGGTGAAAGTTTTTCTAGAAAAACTTGCTGTACTCATGAAATAAGAACTTTACTTTTCCTGGGAGTAATATAAAATACTCACAGATCACAGTGTTCCTGGTTAAATACAACTATAATAAATATATTTTATAGTACATGTATGTGTGGCTCATAAAAGTTAATTGATTTGAAAATGAAAATATATTTTTCAGATTGAAAATTAAGATACAATAAAACGACAAAATCAGCAAACACGTTTTTAAAGAAACTTTATTTCAAAAAGATTTTCCTATTTAATATAGACTAAGTAAATTAAGTTTTATTTTGTCTGTTTATTCTGTTGTCTATTAATGATAAGGGTTAACAAATAACTTAAAGTTAGTGAAAACAGTTATTAAAAAATAAATACAGCAATAAAAATAAAGTTTAATTAAAAAATAAAAAAAAATAACTTGTGGAAAGTAAAAAAAATAACACAAAACAAATGATTTTATATTTTGATACCTTTTCTTGAAATGTCCGTAAAATAAAGGAAATGCATGTAGTTTCCTGCAAAGCACTAAAGACAATTATTCTTAAGCAAAAAGAGTAAAAATCAATCGTGGTAGTAAATATGCAGTGTAAATATATAGATAAGCTACAATAATTTACCAGGGCCCGGGTGGCTCAATGAGTTAGGTAGTTGGATTACCTAACAACTCATATAATCCTATCACCAATATGGTGTGAGTTTGCGCCAGGCTTTGTAAATTACAAAAAGGGTGCACTCGGTTCGCAGCCACAAGTGAAAAAGTTAACCAGTTGCTTGCCCATGGTCGGTGGTTCTTTCTGGCTACTCCGGCTTCTTCCAGCACTAACTGGTCACCATGATATAGCTGAAATATTTCTGAAATTGGCATTAAACACAATAAATCAAATCGTACAATAATTTACCTGTGTGCTATATATAACTTTCGTGGTCGGATCAGTCTACTATGTTTTGTACTTATCGTGCAAAACACAAACAGGTGAAAAATCATGGCGTAGTAGTTGACAAAATAACACTGGTCATTTAAGAAAGAAGTTTTAATACAACAGTCATCATTAAAAGTTACTAAAATATATACTTGATTTTATGAAAACCGGCTGTTAAACTTTTAAAACTTGATCTTGGCGAAATGTATTACGTTTGTACTTTTTGTCAGCCGTGATTACTTCATTACTTGATTGCATATGTTCATTAAAACGGTCTTAATCTTTTAAAACTTGATCTTGGAGAAATGTGTATTCCGTTTTTATTTGATGTCAATGGTGCTTGCATACATTCATATGAAACGGACGTAAACTTTTAAATCTCCATCTTGGCGAAATATTTATTACGTCTTCATTTATTGTCAACGAGGATTACATATGTTCATTAAAACAGACTTAAACTTTTAAAACTTGACCTTATGTGTATTCCTTTAAATTTTCAGTCAATGGTGAATATACTAGGGTTAGAGGTGGGAAAAGGGGGAAGGGTTAAGGGTGTGAAAAGTGGGAAAGGTTAAGAGTGGGAAAAGGGGGGAAGGGCATAGTGTTGGGAAAAGGGAAATGATTAAAAGTTGGCGAGGGGGATGATAGGGTTAGAAGTGGGGGATGATAGGGTTAGAGGTGGGGGGAAGGGATTAGGGTTGGGCAAATGGGAAGATTTTAGGGTTGGGGAAAACAAGGAAAGGTTTAGTATTGGGAAAAGTGGAAGGGTGAGGAAAGAGGGAAGGGTTAAAAGTGGGAAAAGGGGAATGGTTAGGTGGGGTAAGGGTAGGAAAAGGGGAAAGGTTAGTGGTAGGTAAAGGGGGAAGGATTAAATGTTAGGAAAAGGGAAGTATGAAAGGTTAAGGGTGGGTAAAAAAGGGGAATGTTAAGGGTTGAGGCTGGGAAAAAGGGTTAATGGTGGGTAAAGAGGGAAGGTTAAATGTTGAGGATGAAGGGATAAGGGTGGGAAAAAAGGGGGGAGGTTAAGGGTTGAGGCTGGGAAAAAGGGTTACGGGTGAGTAAAGGGGGAAGGGTCAAGGGTAGAAGAGAAGATAGGGTTAGAGGTGGGGAAAAGGGGGTCTAAGGGGTAGAGCTAAGGGATAAGGGTGGGTGAAGGGAGTAATGTTAAAGGTGATAACAGGGGAAAGAGTTTAAGGTTGGGAAAAGGGGAAGGGTTAAGGGTGGGAAAAAGGGGAAGGGTAAAGGTTGGTTGAAGGGGGGAATTAAGGGTGGAAAAAGGGGAAGGGATAAGTGTTGGTAAAGAGGAAAGGGTTAAGGGTGGGGAAAAGGGGAAGGGTTTAGAATTGGGAAAAGGGAATGAAGGGTTAAATGTTTGGAAAAGGGGTAAGGGTGGGTATAGGGAAAGGGTTTGGATTGGGAAAACGGGAAGGATTAAGGGTAAGAGAGGAGATCGGGTTAGAGGTGGTGAAAAGGGGGTCTAAGGTGTAGCGTTAAGGATGGGGGAAGGGGGTACGGTTAAAGGGGGGAAAGAGTTAAGGATTGGGAAAAGGGGAAGGGTTAAGAATGGGAAAAGGTTAAGGGTGGAAAAAGGGGAAGGGCTAAGGGTTGGTAAAGAGGAAGGGTTAAAGGTGGGGAAAGGGGGAAGGGTTTAGGGGGGAAAAAAGGGGAAGGGTTTAGAATTGGGAAAAGGGGAAGGGTTAAGGGTGGGAATAGGGGTGAAAGCTGGGCAAAGGGTTTAGGGTTGGGAAAACGGGAAGGGTTAAAGGTGGGAGATGGGATAGGATTAGGAGTGGGAGAAAAAGGGGTCTTGTTAGAGGTGGGGGAAAGGGAGGAGAGTTTAGGGTTGGGGAAAAAAGGAAGGGTTTAGTGTTGGGAAAAGGGGGAGGGTTAAGGGTGGGTAAAGCGGGAAGGATTAAGGGTAGGAAAAAAGGGGGAGGGTTAAGGGTTGCAAAAGGGAGAAGGGTTGAGGCTGGGAAAAAGGATTAATGGTGGGAAGGGGGAAGGGTTAAAAGTTGGGAAGGAGAAAGGGTTAAGGTTGGGTATAGGGGAAAGGTTTAGGGTTGGGAAAACGGGAAGGGTTAGGTTTGGGGGAATGGTTAAGGGTAAGAGAGGGGATAGGGTTATTAGAGGTGAGGAAAAGGGGGTCTAAGGGTTAAGGTTGGGTGAAGGGGTAGGGTTAAAGGTGATAAAAGGGGGGAACGAGTTAAGGGTTGAGAAAAGGGGAAGGGTTAAGGGTGGTTGAAGGGGGAATGATTAAGGGTGGGACAAGGGGGAAGGGTTTAGAATTGGGGTAAGAGGGAAGGGTATAGGGAAAGGGTTGGGGGAAGGGTCAAGGATAGGAGAGGAGATAGGGTTAGAGGTGGGGTAAAGGGGAAGGGTTAAATTTTGGGGAAAAAGGGAAGGGTTAAGGGTGGCTATATGGGAAGGATTTAGGGCTGGGAAAGGGTTAAGGGTGATAAAAGGGGGAAGGGTTAAGGGTTGGGAAAAGGGGAAGGGTTAAGGGTGGGTGAAGAAGGTAGGGTTAAGGATGATAAAAGGGAGAACGAGTTTAGGGTTGGGAAAAGGGGAAGGGTTAAGGGTGGAAAAACGGGAAGGGCTAAGGTTTGGTAAAGAGGAAGGGTTAAGGGTGGTAAAAAGGGGAGGGTTAAGAGTTGGAAAAGGGAGAAGGGTTAAGGATGGGAAAGGTTGGGGAAAGGGTTAAGGGTGGGTATAGGGGAAAGGGTTAGGGTTGGGGAAAACGGGAAGGGTTAAAGGTGGTAAAAGAGTTAAGGGTTGAGGAAGGGTCAAGGGTAGGAGAGGAGATAGGGTTTGAGGTGGGGAAAAGGGTTAGGGTTAAGGGTTGGGAAAAAGGGGAAGGGTGGGTGAAGGGGGTAGGGTTAAAGGTGATAAAAGGGGAAGGGCCAAGGATTGGTAAAGAGGAAGGGTTAGCGGTGGGGAAAAGGGGAAGGGTTTAGAATTGGGAAAAGGGGAAGTGTTAAATGTTGGGGAAAAAGGGAAGGGTTAAGGGTGGGTACAGGGGAAGGATTTAGGGTTGGGAAAACGAGAAGGGTTTAGGGTTGAGGGAAGTGTTAATAGTAGCAGAGGAGATATGGTTAGAGGTGGGGAAAAGGTGGTCTAAGGGGTAGGGTTAAGGGTGATAAAAGGGGGTAGGGTTAAAGGTGATGAAAGGGGGAAAAGTTAAGGGTTGGTAAAAGGGGAAGGGCTAAGGGTGGGAATAGGGGTGAAGGCTGGGAAAAGGGGAAAGGGTTTAGGGTTGGGAAAACGGGAAGGGTTAAAGGTGGGAGATGGGGTAGGATTAGGAGTAGGGGAAAAAAGGGGTCTGGTTAGAGGTGGGGGAAAGGGAGAGGAGAGTTTAGGGTTGGGGGAAAAAGGAAGGGTTTAGTATTGGGAAAAGGGGGAGGGTTAAGGATGGGGAAGGGAAAA
Organism: Bathymodiolus brooksi; assembly: GCA_963680875.1. NCBI lineage: Eukaryota > Metazoa > Mollusca > Bivalvia > Mytilida > Modiolidae > Bathymodiolus > Bathymodiolus brooksi. Next base: position 64,804,362 of record OY804576.1, on the reverse strand, counting down.
AGGGGGAAGGGTTAAATGTTGGGAAGGATGAAGGGTTAAGGGTAGTGAAAAAGGGGAGGGTTAAGGGTGGGAAGGGAAGGGTTAAAAGTTGGGGGAAAAGGGAAGGGTAAAGGTGGGAAAAGGAGAAAGGGTTAAGGGTGGGCATAGGGGAAAGGTTTAGGGTTGGGAAAACGGGAAGGGTTAGGTTTGGGGGAAGGGTTAAGGGTAGGAGAGGGGATAGGGTTAGAGGTGGGGAAAAGGGGTCAAAGGGTTAAGGGTGGGTGAAAGCGGGAACGAGTTACGGGTTGGGAAAAGGGGAATGAGTGAAGAGGGAAGGAATAAGGGTGGGAAAAAGGGGAAGGGTTAAGTATGGGTGAAGGGAAAGGGTTAAAGGTGGGAAAAAGGGAAGGGTTAAGGGTGGTAGAAGGGGGAAGGGTTAAGGGTGGGGAAAGGAGAAGGGGGAAGGGCTAAGGGTGGGAAAACTTGGTTCAGAGTTGGGAAATCGGGAATGGTTTAGGTTTGGGGGAAGGGTTAAAGGTGGGAGAGGGGATAGGGTTAGAGGTGGGGAAAAAGGGGAGTTTAGGGTTGGGATAATTGGAATGGATAAGGTGTAAAAAGGGATCGGTTGATTGGTTAGAGGTGGGAAAAGGGGAAGGGTTAAGGATGGGAAAAAAGGATAGGTTAGGGGTGGGAAAAGGGGAACGGTTAGGGATGGGAGAAGTGGGAAGGTTTAAGGGTGGGAAAAGGGCAAAGGTTAAGGATGGGAAAAAGGAGGAGGGTTTAGTGTTGGGAAAAGGGAAAGGGTTAGGGGTGAGGAAAGGGGTAAGGGTGGAAAAAGGGGAACGGTTAGGGATTGGAGAAGTGGGAAGGGTTAATGGTGGGAAAAGGGGAAAGGGTAAGTGTTGTAAGAGGGAGGGTTAAGGGTTGGAGAAGGGGATAGGGTTCGAGGTGGGGGAAGGGTTAGGAGTGGGAAAAAGGGGGGGTTTAGTGTTGGGAAAAGAAGGGTTAAAGGTGGGACAAATGGGAAAGGGTAGTAGAAGGGTTAAGGGTGGGGAAAAGGGTGATGGTTTAGGATTGGGAAAAGGGGAAGGGCTAAGGGTCGGAAAAGGGGGAGGGTTAAGAGTTGGAAAAGGGAGAAGGGTTGAGGCTGGGGAAAAGGGGTAGGGCTAAGGGTGGGAAAAAGGGGGAGGGTTAAGGTGGGGAAAAAGAGAAGGGTTAAGGGTTTGAAAAGGGAGAAGTGTTTAAAGCTGGAGAACAGGGGAAAGGGGTAAGATGGGGAAGGGCTAAGGGCAGAAATAAGGGAGAAGGGTTAGGGTGGGAGAAGGGGTTATGCTTAAGGGTGGGGAAACGGTAGCGTTTAAGGTGATAAAAGGAGGCATGGTAAAGGGTGGGAATAAGGGGTTAAGGGTGGAATAATAGTAGGGGGGAAGAGTGGGGGAGGGTTAAAGGTGGGAAAAGGATGGAAGAGTTAAGGGAAGGGTTAAGGGTGGGGGGAAATGGGGCAGGGTTAAGATTGGGAATAAGGGGGAACGTTTAAAGGTGGTAAAATAAAATGGGTTAAGGATGGGGAAAGAGGGAAGGGTTAAGAGTAGGGAAACGAGGGAAGGTTAAAGCGGGTAAAAATCATTTCCACTATATTAAATAATCAAAATCAGCGGTCGACAATCTCGGCATGCTCGGCCACTTTCCTGAGTGCTGTTTAAGACAACATGGTCCTTTCGAATGAATGACAGGCTCTACGTCTGGATTGTCTACACCCATGTCAAATGCGATGGTAGCAAGCACAACACGTATTTTACTGTAATGTTTTGGAAACTGGGTTAGCACATGACTTATTATCGTTTGCTATAGAACAATGGACCATTTAATCTGTCATCTTATCTTTCACATGTTTCATTTATTGATATTTTGAAAAAAATTAAGGTATTTATATAAATTCCACAGGTCACAATAATTCTCCAATAAATGATTGTTTTGTAATGGGCGTATTTCCTTGGTCCTTTCATGAGCTTGTAGTAGTTGTTGCTTCATCGGTCCATTTGTGAGCTTGTAATGGGTACTGATTTATTGGCCCATTCGTAACCTTGTAATGGGTGCGGATTTATGAGCCATTCGCGAGTTTGTAGTGTGTGTTACTTTATTTGTTTATAGTGGATATTACTTTATTGGTCCCATCGCGAGTTTATGGTGTGTGTTACTTTGTTGGTCCCTTCGCGAGTTTGTAGTGGGTGTTACTTTATTGGTGCCTTCACAAGTTTATAGTGGATGTTAATTTATTGGTCCCTTCACGAGTTTGTAGTGGGTGTTACTTTATTAGCTCACCTGGCCATAGGCCATGTGAACTTTTGTCATGGGTAAGCATCCGTCGTCCGTCCGTCCGTTAGCTTTTCACATTTAACTCTTCTTTGAAACCGCTGAACAGATATCAACCATACTTGCCATAAATGTTCATTGGATGGTCCTCTACAAGATTTGTGTTTTTGGTGTAGATTGGAAATTTAACATGGCTGTCGGGGCCAATAATGTGTTCTGATTGGTTGAAACCTTGAAAATCTTCTTGTCAGAAACCACTAAACCAATTGAATTGTGACTTTGCAGGAATGATCATTGGGTGGTCCTGTACTAAACTTGTGAATCGTTTGCCGATTGGAGATTCAAGATGGCCGCCATGACTCGACTTAGTTTAACATTGGACCCTATGGGAATTTCACATTTTCATCTTTTTTTTCTGAAACCACAAAACAGATTTGAAGAAAACTTGGCAGAAATGTTCATTGGATGGTCATATACAAGATTTTTGTTTTTGGCGCTGATCGGAAATCCAACATGGCTGCCATGGCCCATAATGTGTTCTGATTGGTCGAAATTTTAAAAATCTTGTTTGAAACCACTAAGCCAATTGAATTGTGACTTTGCAGGAATGATCATTGGGTGGTCCCGTACTAAACCTGTGAATCGTTTGCTGATCGGAAATTCAAGATGGCCACCATGACTCGACTTAATTTTAACATAGGACCCTATGGAAAAAATGTTTAAAGTCTTTTCCTCTGAAACCAGTAAGTCAATTTAAAGCAAACATGGCATGAATGGTCCTTAGGTGGTCAACTTTCAAAATTATGTCCTGTGACCCCGACCTCCATCCAAGATGGCGGTCGTGGCGGACATAGTTTTAATGTTTAAAAATTTGTTCCTCTGAAACCAGTAAGCCAATTTAAAGCAAACATGATCAACTTTCAAAATTATATCCATTGACCCAGACCTCCATCCAAGATGGCCACCATCAGCGGACATAGTTTTAGCATAGGACTCTATGGGAAATGTTTAAAAATCTTCTCCTCTGAAACCAGTAAGCCAATTAAAAAATTTAAAGCAAACATGGCATGGATGATTCTTAAGTGGTCAATTTTCAAAATTGTGTCTGGTGACCCTGACCTCCATCCAAGATGGCCGCCTTCAGCGGACATAGTTTTAACATAGGACCCTATGGGAAAACATGTTTTAAAATCTTCTCCTCTGAAACCAGTAAGCCAATATAGCAAACATGTCATCGATGGTCCCTAGGTGGTCAACTTCTAAAATTGTGTTCAGTGATCCCGATCTCGGTTCAAAATGGCCGCCGTCAGCGGACAGTTTTAGCATAGGACCCTATGGGAAAATTGTTTAAAAATCTTCTCTGAAACCAGTCAGCCAATTTAAAGCAAACATAGCATGTATGGTCCTTGGGTAGTATACTTTCAAAATTGTGTCCGGTGACCACGACCTCCATCCAAGATGGCTGCCATGAGCAGACAGTTTTAACATAGAACCCTATGGCAGTATGGGATTTGAATAGTAACTTAGATGTATTCGGCATGCAGACATTCTTAAGAGGACTTATTTATGTCAGGTGAGCGATGCAGGCTCACCTGAGCCTCTAGTTTTTTATTGGTCCATTCGTGAATTTGTAGTGGGTGTTACTTTATTGGTCCATTCGTAAGTTTGTAGTGGTTGTTGCCATATTTCTCCTTTGTTAAGTTTGTAGTAGATGTTGCATTATTGTGTCATTCGTGGGTTCTGATTTATTGGTTCATTCGTAAGTTTGTAGTAGGTATTGCATTATTGGTCAATTTGTGAGTTGTAATTGGTATCTTTCTTTGGTCCTTTCATGGGTTTGTAGTAGATATTGTTTCGTAAGCCCATTCGTAAGTTTGTAGAAGATGTTTCTTCATTTGTGAGTGTAGTGGGTGTCTTATTGATCCATTCGTGAGTTTGCAATGGTGTCTTATTGATCCATTCATGAGTGTGTAGTGGGTGTCTTATTGGTCCATTCGTGAGTGTGTAGTGGGTGTCTTTTATTGGTCCATTCGTGAGTGTAGTGGGTGTCTTTTATTGATCCATTCGTGAGTGTGTAGTGGGTGTCTATTATTGATCCATTCGTGAGTGTGTAGTGGGTGTCTTTTATTGGTCCATTCGTGAGTGTGTAGTGGGTGTCTTATTGGTCCATTCGTGAGTGTGTAGTGGGTGTCTTTTATTGGTCCATTCGTGAGTGGTGGGTGTCTTTTATTGATCCATTCGTGAGTTTGCAGTGGGTGTCTTTTATTGGTCCATTCGTGAGTTTGCAGTGGGTGTCTTTTATTGGTCCATTCGTGAGTGTGTAGTGGGTGTCTTTTATTGATCCATTCGTGAGTGTGTAGTGGGTGTCTTCTATTCATCCATTCGTGAGTGTGTAGTGGGTGTCTTTTATTGATCCATTCGTGAGTGTGTAGTGGGTGTCTTTTATTGATCCATTCGTGAGTGTGTAGTGGGTGTCTTTTATTGATCCATTCGTGAGTGTGTAGTGGGTGTCTTCTATTCATCCATTCGTGAGTGTGTAGTGGGTGTCTTTTATTGATCCATTCGTGAGTGTGTAGTGGGTGTCTTTTATTGATCCATTCGTGAGTGTGTAGTGGGTGTCTTTTATTGATCCATTCGTGAGTGTGTAGTGGGTGTCTTCTATTCATCCATTCGTGAGTGTGTAGTGGGTGTCTTTATTGGTTCATTCGTGAGTGTGTAGTGGGTGTCTTTTATTGATACATTCGTGAGTTTGTAGTGAGTGTCTTATTGATCCATTCGTGAGTGTAGTGGGTGTCTTTTATTGATCCATTCGTGAGTGTAGTGGGTGTCTTATTGATCCATTCGTGAGTGGGTAGTGGGTGTTTTTTATTGATCCATTCGTGAGTTTGTAGTGGGTGTCTTTTATCGGTTCATTCGTGAGTTAGTAGTGGTGTCTTTTATTGATCCATTCGTGAGTTTGTAGTGGGTGTTTTTTATTGGTTCATTCGTGAGGTTGTAGTGGGTGTCTTGGTTCATTCGCGAGTTTGTAGTGGGTGTCATTTATTGGCTCATTCGTGAGTTAGTAGTGGTTTCTTATATTGATCCATTCGTGAGTTTGTCGTGGGTGTCTTTTTTGGTTCATTCGTGAGGTTGTAGTGGGTGTCTTGGTTCATTCGCGAGTTTGTAGTGGGTGTCATTTATTGGCTCATTCGTGAGGTTGTAGTGTGTGTTTTATTGATCCATTCGCGAGTGTGTAGTGGGTGTCTTATTGATCCATTCGTGAGTTTGTAGTGGGTGTCTTGTATTGGTTCATTCGTGAGTTTGTAGTGGTTTCTTTTATTGATCCATTCGTGAGGTTGTAGTGGGTGTCTTTTTTTTGGGTTCATTCGTGAGGTTGTAGTGGGTGTCTTTTTGGTTCATTCGTGAATTTGTAGTGGGTTTCTTTTATTGGTTCATTCGTGAGGTGGGTGTGTTTTATTGGTCCTTTCTGGAGTTCATAGAAATTGTTGCTTTATTGGTTCATTTGAGTGTTATCGGTGTTGGTCATTGGAACAGTTTTTGAAATACATGTATATGATAATACTTTCCTACATATCCTAAAAACGTTTGTTCACAGTTGTAGGAGCTCATTTTACCACCATGTTTGTGAATAAGCACAGCACTTATCTATAACATGAAGGACATATACAATATGGCATATTTCATTCACACCCGGTTTTTTTTGTGGGGTTCGCTTTGCTCGGTATTTAGTTTTCTGTTTAGTAGGATTTTGTAGATCATTGGTTGTCTTATTGTCCGTTTTCTGGTGGTCATTGTATAATGCAATGTTGGATAGTCTCGTGCTCATTTACATCTATATCTTTTCTTGCTAATTATTGAAAAGTGTAGTTTTAATCTTTAATTACAGATGGAAATTAACTGCTCCATGATCGCTTCTCCCTTTGAGATGTTGCATTCCTTGTATTTGTGAGCTCCAGCTAACATCTGTTCGGCTCCATGTCCATGCTCCAGCATATCCTTTTGTGTATGCCCAATCAAACAGGTCTGCACTACTCTTACCACCACCATGCTCTTGGTTGAATTCACCAATAACCATTGGTTTATCTAGACGGAATGCGGAAGCTGCATGCTGGCAAAACAAAGACGTAGAATTTACTGATAAGGCAATGCGGCACCAGATTTCAAGTGTACATGTAATAGTACGAAATTGCGTAAAACATGGAAATTTCTCAATTCCATTTTGATTTAACACAATAAAACAAGACATAATATAAAGGTGTCGTTTCTTTGTGAAAACGCTGATTTTGGATTTCTATGCATTGTAAAAAAAAAACCCAATTTGTGTGTCATTTTAAAGAAGGAAACAAATTACCTTGAAAGGCGATTCACTACCGAAATGGTGCTGCCAATCATAGGAATGAACTTGGTAAAATGATAATGTTCCCTGTCAAAATATAGAGTTCCAAGTCACTAAATGGTTCATGAGTATCTTAACAACCAATAACTCTAAAATAACTGAAATAACAACTAAATTCTGTAAATAATAAAAGCAAAAACAATAACCAAGAAAAGAGAAAAAACAACAAACAAATACAAAAACAAAGCAAAAATCATGAAAAGATGAATGATAATATTGCACTTTTAAACAAAAATTGTTATTTTTGTTTATTCACAAAACATTTTTAATTTGTATATATTTGAGAACACAAGAACATGTTGAAATAAAGGGGAAAAATGCATTTAGCTAACGAAAACTGAACAAAACTAGCCTGGTGTTTGCCTCCAGCTTTAATGAGACATTTGTCACTGTACAAATTATGATAACCCAACGCATCGCTGTCCTCCTTCATGTTCCAAGACCCAACGGTCACCATAGCTCCACTATCTACATCCTTGATAGCCGCTGCCTGCCAGTTTATGAATCTGAATTATAAAATATAACAGGTAATATTTAATGTAAATCATCAACCAATGTCATAGCAAGGTTTAATTAAACTTGAAACTAATTGATCAAAGTCCAAAGCAAATTACGTAGAACTGACACATAGGACAAGGTATGCAAGGGAACACAACATCGACGATAAACCCAAGATCTCTGATAACTAAATATTCACTAAGCCTAAGCAAGCAAACTGTTTCACTTATTTACTATTTTGTTTAAGCTCTCGCACTAAACATTGGCTCTTTCGGAATATGTTTTGCTGATTTTGCAGTTTAAACACGCTACTTTTTACTGAAGTGTCTGTACCAAGCCAGAAGACCGAGCTGTCATGTATATGTCTGTTGGGGATTGTAAACACGCTACTTTTTACTGAAGTGTCTGTACCAAGCCAGAAGACCGAGCTGTCATGTATGTGTCTGTTGGGGATTGTAAACGCGCTACTTTTTACTGATGTGCCTGTACCAAGCCAGAAGACCGAGCTGTCATGTATATGTCTGTTGGGGATTGTAAACACGCTAGTTTTTACTGAAGTGCCTGTACCAGGCCAGAAGACCGAACTGTCATGTATATGTCTGTTGGGGATTGTAAACACGCTAGTTTTTACTGAAGTGTCTGTACCAAGCCAGAAGACCGAGCTGTCGTGTATATGTCTGTTGGGGACTGTAAACACGCTACTTTTTACTGAAGTGTGTGTACCAAGCCAGAAGACCGAGCTGTCATGTATATGTCTGTTGGGGGTTGCGATTGGATTTTGGAACTATTCTAAGAGTGGTATTTTTATTTATTTTTTCCATTTTATTCTGCGTTTATGGGTTTGATACTTTGTGTATGACTACATACATCTTCTTTTGTATGTGATAAATTTGACACGAAATTATTTTATGATTAAATTCTGTTTATCATACAGGTAATCATAAATGTCAAAGAAATGAAAAATATGTGCACAGACGTTTTAGATAAACTACCTTCCAATTTCTTGGGCGGTGTAAAGTTGCCCAGCCCATCCTGCACCAGAATTTCTTAAGTGCCTTGTGTCAAAACAATAATCTGCATTACTGAGTCCTGTTTTAATTTCACCCTCTGGTTCATTCATTATGTCCCATCCACCAAGACCACGTTCTCCCTTCAATGCATTTACCATTGGCTTTAGAGCATGATCAAGGTAAGACTGAAGTTTCCTTGTGTCTACCATCAGACCATGTAGTCGGTGATGAGTGTTTTGCTTAACAGCAGCATTCCATAAGGTGAAGAAAACTAAGATGTTATACTGCTGTGCAGCACGAAGGTATTGTCGCATATCACTTATCAATGTCCCATCAATACCAGTGACATATCCGTTATTATTGAATGTTGGCGTCGATTCTCCCTCAATGTGAAGCCACACTCCTTTTTATCAAAGTAAGTAATTTATAATTAAAGTAAAAGTAATGAGGTTCATTACGATGGGGTTAAACGTTCATAACTTCGTAATTTGTGATAAATAAACTTAAAAGAAATATAATCAATAATCTTTCCATCGAAGTAAAATGGAGCTGAAACGTTACCGATTGTGATGGTTGTAGTTGGGGAATTCCCAGTTTTATTCTTCACATAAATAGTTACTATATCTAGTAATTTACAAGGTAAGCAGTTTGCTTTTCACTGACGACACTCTTAAGAACAAAAGAAATAATTTGAAATAAAGGATACCACAGATACAGATTGGTCTGCTACATGCCTTGAACTACACCTCGAAATTGACGGTAAGGGGCGGATAAGAACGAAACTTTACAACAAAAGAGATGCTTTCAATTTTCCAATTGTGAACTTTCCATTTAGTAGTAACATTCCAGCAGTACGTGTATATGGAGTATATATCTGTCAGTCGATACGATATTCTTGAGCTTATGGTTATCAGGATTTCCTTGATAGAGGGTTGATGCTAACAAGAAAGCTACTGAACCAAGGGTTCCTAGATATCTCTCGGTCGATACGATATTCTTGAGCTTATGGTTATCAGGATTTCCTTGATAGAGGGTTGATGCTAACAAGAAAGCTACTGAACCAAGGGTTCCTATTGGTTAAGTTAAAGTCACCACTTCGGAAGGTTACGGTCGCCACCAAGACTTGGTTTACCGTTATGGAATATCTTACAAATGACCACAAATAAGTTCCACTTGTCGTAAACGCTTCCCGGTGTTACATACTCATTTTCCCCCCCGGAAAAATGAGTATATACTGAGATTTCCCCCCGGAAAAATGAGTATATACTGAATTTCCCCCCCGGAAATCCAAGTATGTGTTAACACATACTCATTTTTCCCCTCCTACTAGTTTTTCCCCTCTCCTATTTTAATAGGGTTTTTCTTGTGTACACTTATATTCATGTATATGGTGGAAGACATAATAGTTAAGTGTGGACGAAAGAGGGTATCAACAATGATAATAGTAATAACTAAGGCAAGCATGAACATGGAGTGAGAACGGATAAGGAGGTAGGAGGAAAGGATGAGAAAAACACTTGATCTTCCTTAGTGCAAGTGAGAAAAACTCAAGTTTGCTAAGTGCTGGAAGGCACAGCTGACAGGTATGAGGAAGAGGGCAGGAAGGAAGGAATATAAAGAGAAGGATAGAGAGGACGGAGGGAGAATGGCAAAAAGACGATGGAGAGGAAGGAGAGATACTAGAGGTATAAATAAGGAAGATGACGGGGAGGAATTAGGGAGGGAGTCAATATGGAAAAGGATGGAGATAGTGAGGAGGATGAGGAAGTAGTGAAACAGGTATTGAAGAGGAGATTTGAAGGAAGAGGATAGAAAGGACGAAGTAAACGAGGAGGAGAGAAATAGTGAAGAGGAGGTAATAAGGAGGATGACGATGACGACGGAGGAGAAAAGAATACGAAGAAGGTAATTAGGAAGAGTTAAATAAGGAGGATGGAGACGGAAGAAAGACAGGTAATGAGGTGGATGATAATATTACAGGAAAGAGAAGAGAGGTAATGAGGTGGCGGATTGAAAGGAATGAAGGAGGGAGTGAGGATGACAGGAAGGAGGGAGAGAGGTAGTGAGGATGACTGAAAGAAAGGAGGGAGAGAGGTAGTGAGGAGGATGGATAGGAATGAGGAGGAAGGAGGGAGAGGTAGTGAGAAGGATGGAGAAGAAGGAGAGAGAGGTAGTGAGGAGGAGGAAGGAGGGGAGAGGATGATTCAGAGGAAGGAGGGAGAGAGATAGTGATGGAGAGGAATGAGGGAGAAGTAGTGAGGAGGAGGATTGAGAGAAAGGAGGGAGAGGCAGTGAGCAGGAATGAGAGGAAGAAGGGAGAGGTAGTAAGAGAGGAGAGCAAGGAGGGAAATAAGTAGATAAGAGGAAGAAGGAGGGAGAGAGGTAGTGAGGATGACTGAGAGGAAGGAGGGAGATAGGTAGTGAGGAAGTGGATGGAGAGGAATGAGGGAGGAGAAGTAGTGAGGAGGAGGATTGAGAGGAAGGAGGGAGAGAGGCAGTGAGTAGGAGGGAGAGGTAGTAAGAAGAGGAGAGCAAGGAGGGAGATAAGTAGAGAAGTGGAAGAAGGAGGGAGAGAGGTAGTGAGGATGACTGAGAGGAAGGAGGGAGATAGGTAATGAGGAAGTGGATGGAGAGGAATGAGGGAAGAGAAGTAGTGAGGAGGAGGATTGAGAGGAAGGAGGGAGAGAGGCAGTGAGTAGGAGGGAGAGGAAGAAGGGAGAGAGGTAGTAAGAAGAGGAGAGGAAGGAGGGAAATAAGTAGAGAAGAGGAAGAAGGAGGGAGAGAGGTAGTGAGGATGACTGAGAGGAAGGAGGGAGAGAGGTAGTGAGAAGAGGAGAGCAAGGAGGGAGATAAGTAGAGAAGAGGAAGGAGGGAGGAGGAGGATGGAGAAGAAGGAGAGAGAAAGGCAGTGAGGAAGAGGATGGAGGGGAAGGGTGAGAAAGGTAGTGAGGAGGACGACTACTTTAATAAATTTCCCCCGACAATGCCTTCAGTGGTTCTTGAAAATCGATTAATCAGAATGTTCAAAGTCTCCTATCGATCTGCACCAAAGAAACAACACTTGTGTAGTACCTCATAGTGAACACCCTCAAAGTTAAATTGGTTAAATTATGTTCAGTGGTTCTCAATGAGATTACGAAAATGTAATTCATAGGTTTTCAAAGCAATTTTGACCTTCGCTGTCGACCATTTTGAATTTCCGATCGGCATAAAAACCATTATCACCTGTAAAGAACTCTTAAATTTCAAGACAATGTTTACGACCATAATATGCAGGTCAGGTTCAATTGCAGCCAGATCCCATATACGGCTTGGAAGTTAGGCCCACTTAGCTGAAAGCGGAGAACTCCGTGTCCTCAGACACATTCTTCTTTTATTCATTTTTTAACGAATCGGCATGAAAAGTAACAACACTTGCGTAGGACATAATAGTGAACACCTCTGCCAAGTGTGGTTAAATTCTGTTCAGTGTTTTCCAAGTAGACCATGAAAATGTTGCTTTACATATGGTTTCAAAGCAAACTTTGACCTCCGCTGGCAACGATTTTGAATTTCCGATGGGCTCAAAAAGTAACAAGACCTGTCAAGGACCTTAAAATGAACATACAAATCACGTTTCCATACCATCGCTTTAATGTTTCTTGAAAAAAGATTATTGAAAAACTAACAATGTTTCCAATGTCTCCTGATGACCATTTGTTGACGAATCGGAAAAAATCCCTCATCCGATTTAAACAAACACCAGATCCCTCAGTACAATTTCTAGTCAATATGCAAACCACAGATAAATTCAATGCAGACGAACAATTACGCATTGGTTGACCATATGCGAACGCTAACTGATTTCAAATCCGATACGACAATTATAACGGATTTAAATTCGATTTAATGATTCAGTTTCAATCCGGAATACGTGTGAATATGGTATTATAGTGCTACCACTTTCGGTAGATCAATCAAAAAAGATGGAGACAAACGCATTTATCAAGATGGCTCAATTTTATAATAATTTGATCATGAAACGAAGCAAAAAATAGTTGTGCTGATATAGTAGAGGGGGTTAGGAGGGGGTCTGACCCCGAAACCCCGAACTAAAAAATTTGAAATCCCCTTAGTCCCGAACTAAAAAACTTGAAATCCAGAAGTCCCGAATATAATAAAATTTCAATCCCGAATCCCGAAATGGTCAATCCCGAATTCTCGAGCTTAAAAAAACACCATCCCGGAGTCCTGAAAAGGGTCCTTCCCCCCTCATAGTAGTAGTTTAATTTAGAGAATACTGTTACCGTTTAGTTCATTATTTGAAATGAACATAATATGATAAATTGGTATAATTATGTTCGGTAAAACAAATCCACACTCTTGACAGTAGAACTAATAATTGTATCGTTCATAGTTATGCGTCATTGATGGACACTGCCATTCTATAGTTACTGATCTTTATTTAAAATGATCGATTACAAACAAACAAGTTTGTTTAGTTTAAAGCTAATTATGTTGTGTCTCGGTGTACTGTAAACAGTTGAAATTCTTAAGAATAAATTAACAGATAACCATTGGCGAATCCAGGGGGGTTCCGGTGGTCGGATCCACCCTCCCCCCCGTCCTTCACATTGCGTTCCGTCGTCCGTCCGTTAACTTTTTACATTTTGATATTCTTCTTGAGAACCACTGAACATAATTTAACCAAACTTGGTATGAATGATCCTTAGGGTGTGTAGACTATAGTTTGTGAATTATAAATCCGTCGATGAAAAAAACATGGCTGCCATGGCTAAAAATAGAACATAGGGGTCAAACTGCAGTCATTGGCTAATATTTCAACAAATATTACATATAGAGAAAAAATAGAGGTGATCTTCCTTCTTCAGCATCAAAAGCTCTACAAAAGTCTCCATAGGGTCGACCCCTTATAGGGGTTATTGCCCTTGTATAGTCTATCAGTGCAAAGGGGGAGAATTGAGTATGAGGGGGAAACTTCAGTATATACTCAGATTTCCCCCCTAAAAATCAGGGGGAAAGATGAGTATATACTGATCTTTCCGGGGGGGAAAATGAGTATATACTGATCTTTCCGGGGGAAAAACTAGTATATACTCATTTTTCCGGGGGGAAGAATGAGTAGGGGGAAAAATGAGTATGTAACACCGGTTCTTTCCTCGTTCATGATTTATCACCGGGTTTGTAACTAGATAAATGCGACGGGTGCCTCTATCGAAGAAGGAACAAATTGCCCTTCCGGAGCACCCGAGTTCGCCCCCCAGTTTTGAGTGGGGTTCGTATTGGTCGATCTTTATTTTTCTGTGTAGTGTTTCGTAGATTATTGTTTTTTCTTTTTTGGTAATTGTATTGTCTGTCCTTCGATTTACGGATTCTGATTACCCCTTTGGTATCTTCAAACTCTTCTTAATAACATTACTTACTGATCGAATTGCCACCATGAGAATGTATGTCTCGTAGAGTTGCTTCAAACGTAGACTTTACACGGGCATATTGGTTATGACCAAAATCATGTGCGTAATGGACCCATGCTTCATTTGCTCCAGACAAGAAGATATTATGTCCATTATACTTCAGCTGGCCTCCACTTACACTCAATCGTGCATTGCTACCTACAAAAACATAAAATATAGTTTGTTTTACTTATTTTTAAAATTATGGTCAGCCATGACTACGATCGCACAACTTCCTATGCATAGATAAAGTTGTGCATGGATTCCAAACTGTTGAGGCGTCCTACACATATTTTTAAGCGATAAGGGTAAGATAATGAACCAAGGATTCATAGTGCCTAAGTTGAAGTAATCACTTCGAAAATTTTACGGTCGTCATTAAAATTTGATTAACCATTACGAAATATCAATTTTCTCATTGTGAACATTCCATTTATATGTAGTGAAATTCCAGCAGCACATGTATATGGAGTATATACCGGGTATCTATCAGTTGATCCGATATTCAAGAGCTTGTGGCTCCTATAATGATATCCTGGGTAGATGGTTGCTGCCAATAAGGAAGCAACGGAACGTTTTACGGTCGCCACCATGATTAACCGTTACAGAATATCTGTGTTACAAATGACCACGGATATGTTCCACTGGTAAGCACTTCCCGGTCCTTTCCCCATTCATGTCTTGTCACCAGATTTGTAACTAGAGTAACACGACGGTGCCACTAGTGGAGCAGGAACTACCTACCCCTCCGAAGCACCTGAGTCCACCCTCTGTTTTTTATAGTGTTCGTGTCGCTCGATATTTTTACGGATTCTAATTACCCTTTTGGTATCTTCAAATTCTTCTGTGTCAGAAATGACCACGGATATGTTCTGTTTGTTGTAATCGCAATCCGATCTTTTCCTCGTTCATGACTTACAATCGGGTTTGCAAAAAAGAATTACACTCTAGATTGAATTGCTCATTCTTGATTGCCCCTTCGGCTTTCTCTAACGTTTACTTAACAACATGGAGAATTTTGACTTTACTTTATTAACCGTTAGTACTATTACATAATTAATATATAATATTAAATATACCAGTAACAGCTAGCAGGAACAAACAAAGACACAGCATCATATTTATTAGATCTGCAATAAAAATGTGGAAAACTGAAAGTGGTCATGATATATGAATATCGGACAACAGAGCGATTGTTGTCGTCCAGACTACAATAATTTACATGAAATTAGTATCCATGGGTGATAATGAAAACGTATATTATCTAACTTTGTACGCATGACACGTTTCTGGAATAATCTTCATCGGATACGCGCATAGTCAAACAATTAGAATGCCAATTAAACAAAAAGTCTTTTGGAGCATGTAAAGCAAAGGGCCCAACACAGGATATAGTGATAACAAATCTATGAAATATAGTCTGTTCAGGCAATGAGGCAAACATTTTTGAAATTGAACTTTTCCATAATTAACGAAATCATTTGTCTTGCTTAATATCATAATTCTTAAATGCAGATATTTTTAAAACGATATATTTCAAAAGTGATAAAGTTTGTCAGTGACTTGCAACAGGTCGTTGGTGTCCTCCGGTTTCCTCCACCAATAAAAGTGACTGCCACGATATGACTGAAATATTGTTGGAAGTGGCGTTAAACACCATCAAGCAAACATATTTCAAAACATGAGTAACAATTTTAACTTCATAATACGAAATAAAGATTGCTTTTTTCGCCATATTACAAATATTACACACGACGGATACCGTGGACAGAGAAGGATAGGCTGACCCTTTCGGAACACCTGGTCTTACTCTCGTTTCTATTATGAGGATTTCAATCGTCATTCGTGTCATACTTTCTCTATAGTAAGACTGAGTAGTTGGAAGTATATAAACGACCATAAGTGTTAGGAGCATAGCAATATTTGTCTTTTAAATTTAAAGATGCCAAAGGGGTAATCCGAAGAAAGACAGACAATGCAATGGCCAAAAGAAAAAGGACAAACAACGATCTACAAAACATTACACAGAAAATTTGATCGAACAACACGAACACCACTAAAAACGGAGCTGAACTTGGGTGCTCCGGAAGGGTAGACCTTCCCGCTCCACATATCGGAACATTTTGTCATTAACTGCGTTCAAAGATTGTGTCCACCGGTAATTATATGGAAAGAAATAAAATAATTAAATGTGCAAAAGGATGTTTAACTCGAAGGAACTAAATTCCCAGATAAGTAAGTTCTTTACACATGCTGTTTAATTTTAAACAAAACAGTTCAAGATTAACAATCGCTAATTTCATCAACGGAAGAAAAAAAACTCCAGCCACTTATAATGCGATTGCAACTGTTGAAAGTCTGCAGCATTATTAAAAATATTGACCAAAGGAAGTAGCTGATATGAGTAATGCAAACTCCACAGACAGCTGCTAAAAGAATGTAGCTGTCAGAAAAGGTGCATATACTACATAAAAGTTTGAAGATACCAAAAGGAGTGACCAGAAACCGTAAATTGAAGAAGGACATACAATACAATGGTGAAAACAGAAAGGACTGAAAAACCAACAATGATCTACAAAAAAAAAATTCACACAAAATTAAAAATTGAGCAACAAAAACCCAATAAAAAAATCGGATGACTCGGGCGTTCCTGAAGGAAAAATATTTTTTTTTTGTATTAAGGTATTTATTTGCCATTTATTTAAACAAATATATTTAAGTTATTACATTAACGGCTTATCACTCTATGCACTTCCAGAAAAAAGGATATAAAAGTAATTAAAAGGAATATTATATATGAATCCAACAGATATTGAAATAGGAACAATTTGTCACATATTTACATACCTCTGTGTTATACGTTACACTTCTAATTTGACTGATTTATGTAAGTTATATATAACATACTTATATCATGACTGACCTTTATTACTTGGTTGTCTTATCTTGTATGCAATGCTGTATTAAATTGAATGTTGTCGCTACGTCCTGGGAAAGTCGTACGTACGCCATTCTTACATATTAACACCTTTAATTACAATTCATTTATCGTTCAAGAACGTCCCATTAGAGTATAACATCTAATTCACCATGTTGGAGATAAGAAAATAACGTCAAGTTAATAACAAAAACAGAAAAAAATGACAAGAGTTCTAACTGGGAATCTTAAACAAACGTGATAAAAGGAATGAATATAATCAAATTTTAGTGTATGATATAATATGAAATAATTCTATAAATATTTCGTACTTTTTTATATTTTTTATATTTTTTTTTTTATTAAATTTTAATATTGGTATTATAAGTGAATAACCCGGAACATCGCATCAATTAGTTTAAAGGCACACAGGCTGTCAGAATTTTTTTTTTAATATTAAAAGTTGCCAATATTCGATGTTTTATACTAATTGCAGTTGAAAATTTTCATAATGCCATACGTAAATAGCCTTGAACGAAGGAAATACGTCGCTGTTTGATTTTCTTCCATCCAGGAAAGAATTCAATGTTGACCCGCCCAACATTCATACGACCTGACAGTGAACTCATTCGGGAAAGCATTTGGGATGTGCGAAATTGTTTGTTGATGAAGAAAATGTCGGATGTGCAAAAATCGAATCGTGGAAGAACAAAAACATTGATGGATTCTTCACGAAACGACACAAAAAGGAGGATTCAGCAAGCTTTGTGTAAAAAATAAAAAAAAGATGTTATACCTACCTGCTCCATTTTTCAACATGTAAGCATAATTTAGTATATTTTTTTCGGCCGAATCGTAATTTGACAGTAGAATTGCATCGTAGTTTTTAGCTCGTCTTTTCGAAGAAAAAAAATCGAGCTATTGTCGTCACTCCGGCGTCAGCGTCAGTGTCTGGGTCGGTTAAGTTTTCGGCTAAGTTTTTTGTCAGAGTCCATTTCTCAAAAACTATCGAAGGTATCCATTTGAAACTTAGAATACTTGTTCACTATCAAAAGAGGAACCAATTACAACAAGGCAGATGACCCTGTGATTTGTATATCCAGAGTTATCTGCCCTTGTTTTGACATAGTACATAGAAGTTAGGGATATTTTTTTAGTATAATTAAAATTTCTCAATAACTATCAAAGCTATTAACTTGAAACTCAATACACTTGTAGAAAGTGTTGACAAGAGAAGACGACTCCATCCAGCATTTTATTTGAGTTATTCCCCTTTTTTGACTTAGAATTTCTTCAAAAAATACAATTTCTCAATAATTATGATAGGCATTGAAATGAAACTCAACATACCTGTTCACTATCAAATGGGGAACCCATTGCAACAAGGCAGGTGACCGTGTGATTTGTATATCCAGAGTTATCTGCCCTTGTTTCGGCATAGCACATAGAAATTAGGGATATTGTTTTAGTATAATTAAAATTTCTCAATAACTATCAAAGCTATTAACTTAAAACTCAATACACTTATAGAAAGTGTTGACCCCGTTCTGTTGACAAGAGAAGACAATTCTATCCAGCATTTTATTTGAGTTATTTCCTTTTTTTTACTTGCATTTATTTCTAAAAATACAATTTTCTCAATATAAACTGATAGGCATTAAAATGAAACCCAAATTCTTTTTTTTAATTTTTATTTTTTATTTCATATGCACTAAAATAGTGTTAAAAGAAAAGATTATACCCCTCTGATTATATTTACCAATCTTGCAAACATATTTGCTTATATGACCATCATAGTTAGAAGTATGTATGATTTTGTAAATTGCTTGCAGTTTAATATGAGATAAGAAAAAGTCGAGCGTCCAGCACCCGTGGGCGGTGCTCTTGTTTATATATTGTTTTTCAGGAGAAAACGTTATGTGATGTCTCTTTTAAATTCGAGACTAAAATAATGAACTTCATGTCTGGTTTTTTTTCTAAAAAAAATAAAATTAAGGCAACTCAAGTGTTGTCAATAATATGCAATGCAATTTGTTTTCAAATTTTCCCTTTATCTGGCCCCTTTCCGCAGTTTGGGTTTGTTTTTATTGATTTCATCACGTATTTCCGATTTTAAGTGTCATTCTTACTAAATACTATTATATAATATTAACTGATTACCCCGGGATCCAATTTCATAGATATATTTCTTAAATTATATTAATTGTAATGAATTTACATGCAACATGCTTACCTCAGTTATTTATAGCAGTTATCACACGCTGTTCGTCAAAATTCGGAATTGCAGCCGATTCATAATTAGGTCGTGTTAATGGCGATTCCACCAACAGACGATGCTAAGCATTCGAAATTTTTTCACTAATTACGACATTATAACAGATTTTTTAAACCTGGCTTTTTGTTCAGAACGTTTTATTAGTATAAAAAATCGAATACTGGCAACTTTTAATATAAGCAAAAAATTCAATACGGTTGTTTCGAATCATATCAATTCCGACCACGTTCCGTCTTTTTCTTGTCTTGACGTCTTGACAAATCGGCAGGTGACTTCCGGGGTTTACGCTATTACTGTGACAAGGTCAGCATATCATAGTCGTAGATGCGGTAGATTATAAGTAATTGTAATATGGAGACGCCAAGGAAACCGCTGAATAAATACTGGTGTTCGGTACCCCACTATCTGTCTGATATCAGAAATATATACATAAAAGCAGATCGTTTTCCTTTGATGATGCTGACAGCCGCAAATAAAGAAAGAAAACAAATTTAATTTTAAAGAAGTATTTGTCTCTGCATTGAAGTCTTTGATACAAATAAAATAATTTAATTGATATCTGTCTTTTACAGAAAATGTTAAGATTTTTTTAAGTTGAGTATCGAACGTTAAAACGGCACATATCGATTGGGAGTTTTTGTTGTGTACATTGACACCGGAAGTTCAGTGCCAGGAGTTCCATCGAAATCACGTGATCTGACGGACAATTTTTTTTTTGACGGAATGGAAATGATTCGAAACAACCGTATTCTGACAGCCTTTAACCTCGCCACACTTTTATGACTGTCCCATGTTGTGATTTAGGTTGCCATCGGTATATTTTGTGGTTTAAGTTGTGTTCAGTGATTTGAGGTGTGACGTACACAGAAATATAGTTGTTCGTTTTGTTGATAGTGGTTGAATCTTGATATTCAGTCTAATCTTGCTTTTCATAATATAAGAACAATTTAATATGCCAAATGAGTAATCAAAAGCCGTTAATCGAAGGACAGACAATACAACTGCGAACAGAAAAAATGACAAGACGATAAACAAAGGTCGACGAAATACTACACAGACAACCAAGGATTGAACAAGCCGAACCTCACTAAAACCCATGGTGTTCCTGAAGGGTTAAGCAGTTCCTGCTATGGTACTGTTAAACTATTATCTCATTGCAACGTACTACTTTCAGTAAAAATAAAACCAAGCGGTTTGACCATAAAGCAGAATATGTTTACCGAGATAAAGTTTTGCAATTTTAATTTATAAACTTGTTCATGCTAATATTCTCCAGTTTATCTTATTAGTAGTCCGTCTTTGTATTTTCTATACATCATACCGAACACAAGACGACATGTGTAAGAAAGCCAAGATCTATTATATTTGAAATAGTTTCTTTAATGTATGTACATTAACCTGAACAGCCATATTCGTTATAATATCTTTCAATGCACTGAATTTTGATATGTGAAATAAAGAATAGAAAAGCAATACCGATTTCAACCTTCGACATCTACAATCGGCAAAATTCGGATAAATCCGCTGTTGATAGACGAACGTATTTAACCCGTGGTTCTCTGACATCATTCTATTGTTCTAAAGGTAGATCATATGTCTAAAATCCCGTTTATTTACAAACGTATTTGACTATCATATTTAAAGCCATTTGGTGCCACTAGTGGAGCAGGAACTGCTTACCCTTCTGGAGTACCTGAGTTCACCCCGGATTTTAGTGAGATTCGTGTTACTCGATCTTTAGTTTTATGTGTATGTTTTGTAGATCGTTGCTTTTTCTTTTAGCCATTGTGTTGTCTGTCCTTCGAATTACGGTTTCTGATTACCCCTTTGGTATCTTCAAACTCTTCTTAGCTTGCTTGCTCCCAAATAATGTAAAATTAATTGTCTTTCCTGTCTTTTGACCTTGGGAGCACATGTTAATTGTTATTCTACAACACGTGTCGTGCACGCTATATTATATATCTACATTTTATTACTTGAATTAACAAGTTTTTTTTTTATAATCAATGAAAAAGATCACCATGTTGATTAAAATATACACGGAAAATGTCAAAAATAAACAATATCAGTGTGAATTAATAATTTCCACGTAAAGTCATTGATTACATTCTGGTCACTCGAAGTGACAAACATTGTGTTAAAAACGCAAATGACAATGTGTGTATGACTAACTGCTTATAACTCTACAACTTCAAATTGCGGTTGACAGTTAACATAGCATGAAAAAAAAATACCACACTGTCGGAATATAAAACGTAGATATCAAATTTAGTGAGCACGTTTCTGAAATACCCTTCATCAGGTACATTTCCAAAACCCAATAGAAAAATAGTAGAAAGACGAAAAGTAGGTACCGCAATAAAATGTTGCGGGATTAAGGTATTTTTATGGGACCCTCCACTCTTAGGGAAATGAACCAAGCCTCCACTCATAGGGAAATGAACCAAGCCTCCACTCTTAGGGAAATGGACCAAGCCTCCACTCTTAGGGAAATGGACCAAGCCTTCACTCTTAGGGAAATGGATCAAGCCTCCACTCTTAGGGAAATCATGCGATCATGTGTATTCATGCAATAATTTTGTCACATGTGAGTAAAATACCAACCCTCACACAACCCGGCGAACAAATTTATAATAAAAGAATGCTCTAATCTTGAACATTAGACATAATATATTTATTCTTCGTGACACAGAAGTTGTCATATGTATAATATTAGTTCGACGGCCTCGATCATCACCTTCCAAACATTAAATAGTACACAAAGCCATCGTAAGACATATTAGGGAAACAATAGTCAACTTTGAATCAAAATCTAATTGTCAATACCATCTTTCATCATTTGTACGCAAATGACAGAATACTTCTCAACAAGGTTTTGGCATCTCTCAAAAAACTCTTTGAAAGATAAGAGGAGACTATTCTTAAAAAATCCTTGACTTAATAGTTTACTACTCAGAAGACGATGGCGTTCTAAAAAGTCTGAATACAAACTGCAAGCTCGGTCGTAACATTATGAGTTGTGAAATATAAACTACATAATGGTAAAATTGAAGTCATCTTTTTCTTCATAAAGTTTGGTAGAAAGTTTACCATTAATGTTAAATGTGACGTAAATATCAAGAAATGAGTAAGTTCTTTGAATTTATTAACGAAAACCAGTTAGTAAAGTTTGAATTATTAATTGACAGAACATCATCAATATACCTGAAAAGTGAGATCAAAGCCTTTAGATTCTGTAATTCATTTTTTTTCTTTGATAAGATTTTGCATAAACTTTGCCTAATGGGCCCTTCTACTGCGTCCCCTTAAAGCTCGTTTGTTTTCACTCGAATTACAAAAACCAACAACATGTAGATATATAATTTAGAGCTCATGTCGCGTTTCTGGAATTACCGTCATGGCTTGTTGACGGTCGTAACACGAACTGATTTTCTACCATAAGCATACATCATTTACGAACATAGATTGTTTGTTAGGTAAGCTGTCTGATATGTCATATAACTATCATAGATAAAAATATAATCAGCTTTCTGTGATCTCATGGTTTTATGTTCAACTTTTCGGATTTCATTGAACTTAAATATAAATGCATGTATACAAACGTGACAGATCTGAAAGCACATTTCAGGCAATTTATCTGACAACCATTTTTAACTGATGTATGTTTTCGGTGGAGAGTAAGTAAGTTCCAGTGGTACGACCTTGAACAATCCATGAAGACATTGCCAGAAACTCATCGTGAGTACTGAACTACATATCTACCTTTTCGAGTACAAATAAGGGAGTTTTAAGGCGACACAATAGAAATGGAAGCCATCCTGAATATATATATATAATTATATTATTGGAAAAATTCCAGGTTACTCCATTCCTTGTTGCAATATCTGAACAATCTAAAATGGATTGCAAATTTTTCTCTCCTGAAATATTGACAAATATGACCAAAAACAACCCAAAGCAATAATTTTCATGAATTAAGATAAAAGTGTTTTAAACAACAAGCAAGTTTTATATGAATACTAGTGTTCTGTTGCTATTGATGCCCAGTATACGATTGAAAGGGATGAATGAATATATTTGTTTAATTACAATGATGAATTTTACTTCTTCACGTCAAGTCATTACCTAAAGTGTAACTTATTCCTTTATAGCTATTAAAATAGGGGAAAATATAATTATAGCACGATAACACCCAAGAGACACGGATATCGTGTTTCACTTAACTTGAAGCCCGAGGTTCATTCAGATGTCAAATTTCAACTAACAGCACTAATTGAAAATGTTTTGACAAATAAGTAAGCCTTAATGAACAAGATGAAGCGGAATGACTGTATGGTACAAGTCTTCCTATTTTCATTAAACTGACTTGTTTTTATCATCTACCTTTTATCTCTTAATAATTAATTCTATTATGGATCACTATGTCAACATACCTGCTAAGTAAATATGTAGGAACACACAAAACATCAGAGATTGACCATTGTACACAACGTCTAATCTGGAATATCAATTTGATTTTTTTCTCCTACAGATTGCAAATTGACCAATTTTAACAGAATCGAGCGAGTCTGTGGTTTCGATATGACACATCAATGTTTTCAAATACCATTGTGGTATCTTTTTGAGGACATGTCGTTATATTGTGGGTCAATTTTCTATATTGGTAAAAATCTTAATTAAATGCTGAATATTATTTATACATATTTTACCAGCCAACACAATGAATTTACTGGGTCAGCCATAATAGGATAGAAAAGCAATGCTTTAAGTGGCAGTGGAATAACATTGTTAATCCTTTGATCACATGATATATATATTTACGGATCTAGCCGTATGCATAGCCTGATATACCCGACCGGGTGTCTAATGAAAAGACAGCATTTTTCAATAAACCGTAATAGTCATTCTTTGCTTTGGTTCAAGCATGTTTGTATTGTTTGATGCAATATATACGTAGATATATAATTTAGTGCGCACGACGCTTTTCTAGAACAATCTTCATATGATTAAGTACGCTTAAAATCACAAGATTGACAACCCAAATAATATAAAAAACTTTGGGAGCAAGATCTGTAATTTTAGCAAGTAGAGATTTGTGGGATGTTTCTATTGTTTTATCTTGAGATAGATGCGCTATCATCACATGCAGCATCTTGTATCGGTTCACATGACGTAACGCTTCATTCACATTCTAATGGTCTCTGCCAAATGATTTTGTAGACTCATCGTTGATTGGTCGTTTGAACTATGTCATGTGACGTGATCCGAAAGGGAAGTTGTTAGAAGTCAGTCAATATCTACACACAAATTCAATATCAAGGTTATGCTTTAGGACGTCTAACGTCCAACGTCGCTTTCAACAATATTTCAGTTCGATCGTGGGCTGGCGGTTGGTTGTATTGGCGGCGGAAAGCTGGTAACCGGATAAAACAACTGATCTACCGGAAGTAAAAAATAAACTGTATCACACCTCGCCAACAGCAGCAAATCATTTTTTTTTATTAGAATTCATTGGTAATTACAACGATACTATATTTACTTGTATATTGTAAGCTAATGATTTTGACCCTGGGGACGTATAATTTTTTAGTTCCTTTTTTATATTTTAGATAATTGTACATTTGATTCTCCCCAGTCATCTGATAATTATTTTGTGCTTGTTTTTGTTTCCGTTTGTCCCGTGATATCTATTTTTTCCTATGGCTGTAAGCTATATATTTTGTACTATATTTAAACTATTATGTCCGATCACGTAGGAGATGCTGACGTTTTTGAAAACCTGACCATATTGGTCGTTTGTTATAGGAATTTTGTTATTTTATTTTGTTTTGATGATATATTTTGTAGAATTATATAGATAGTGATTTTATTATTTATTATTAATTTAATTGTTCTACATGTATTAATTTTATCTGACTTATTAAAATCTTTCTATTTGAACTTCCTTAATTAAATTTTGTTCACAAATACAAAAACATATGAACGGTATTAAAATTTATAAAAACAAGACCTCTTAAATATAACTTTTTGTTAATATAGGTATGATACACCCTGTCCGCACCCTTTTTGGAAATCGTTCCCACGACACTATTCGAAAAATAAAGATTCTGTTAGGTATGTTATTCAATGACCTGGCATGTAAAAGTTACAATACATAGAATGGTATGGAATGTTACAAGTGGGCATATTGGTTATCTAAAGGGAACCATAAAGTTAAAAGGCCAAATGCATTATTAGTTGTTTAAATAGTGTGCGGTCATGTATTTGGTGCTTCTGGTATCGATTTTGCCTCTTTGATATTTGGTTTTGGAATTGTTCCGACAGCGTGGTATTTTATGTTTTTCATTTTATTTCACTACACTCCGCCCACGTAGAATTTGAATTAATTTCTCGATTTTTTTTTATAGATTCTAAAACTAATGAACACATAATTTTGCAATAATACGACGTTTAGTTGCTATTCTTTCCTTGTTTCTAGATATCATTTGTCAAAGAGAGTTTCATTAGTAAATATCTACTTCGAAAGAAATATGTCGTGACCGACTGACAAAAGTCTGCTTTCTACATTGACATTAACCTTTAATTTGATTAAACACAAAACTGTAAGTCACTCTAGTGTAGTGACAAAGTAAGAAAAGGTCGAATAATAACAGAGTTTAATTTCACCTCATACCATACGGCTGAAAATTAACATATGTATAGCTAAATGCATCCTCATGCAATTTTGACTTTTAGTTACGACCTTTCATATAAAATAGAATACAACATGCACTAGATAAATTGATTCGCATTTTAATACTGCGTTGAAAATATATCGTATTTTACCGGATGCAAATTTTATAAACTCTATTTTATTCAAAATGTATGAAACACACAATTTTTAATACTTTGCTAGAAAAATATATTAAAAGAAAACGTGAAATGTCGTCAAATTGTAAAAAAATGACATAAGTATAAGCATTTAATATATTAACTCAACACTTATAATCATTAAAATGTTATTACCGCCCTAAAAATGATTATCGGAAACGATCAAAACATAACCTATAATAATGGGACATGTTACTTAGTGCAGTCGACATTATGTTTATAAATGGTATAGCAGAGCGTGATGGTAGCTGGTCATTGCACATCAGAACTTCATCTGATTTGTTACCTTATTTCTCTGTTGCAAGCTGTACCAATTATTCAAGATGGATGCCAGCCTATATTCTTCATATACTTGAAATTCCTGATGAAATACGATCTGCTTTTAAAGCTGGCCAGTTTGCCATTAGAAGAACACCTGGAAAATTCATTGACATTTGGAGCGATATGGGTAGAAAAACCATTATTAAAGACTCAAAGGGATCAGGTGGTATCATTGGTATTACGTGTCAGAAGTAATGGGCTTTTAAAAGACATTGTTTAGCGTCTTTCAGTGGTGCGATGGAAGAAAGGGCTGATATGGTCAGAAATTGTGAAAATTCGCACAGAGAAACGAAGTCAACAGTGCTAAAACACGACGAACAACAAACGCAAGTACTAGTGAATCATCTAAATAAAACAATGACTGACCCCTCTGACGTTGAGGCCCATCCAACATGCCTTATAAATATCTTCACGGGTATGCATGCTAGAAAGGAGGTACATGATTCCTTACTCACCGCAATTGACGAAGGAGGTAAAATGTGTGCATTCTCCGTAGATCAGTCAGGGATTTTTACAACTCTATATCAAAGTCAAAATTAAAAACATTTGACCACATGACATAAAAAACAAACCTCAAATGTAAATTTAGAGAAATTATCTTAGGTCACATCATTCCAGAACTTGTTTTCCAGCGTGCTGTACAGTCGGGAAGCCACGCACATATTCCGTACCTCCAACAATGCAAAGTCAAATCCCGAAATCAAGGGACGTAACTCTATTTTTTTAGACATGACGCTTTACAAGTGAGCGGCCATGCATTGTTTACGTCGACACCCCATGTGTTTTTACTGAATATCTTCATAAATAAAACTGAAAGAAGTATTCATTTTTATTGAATCCATTTTTTAAATAAAATTGTAACGTGACTGACGCGTGAATACGTGTATTTATGATATCGTTTGCTTGAAATCAACGTTGGAACTCGGGATACCGCTGCTGATGAAATGTTGTAAAAAAAAATGGCGCTAAAAATAGACTCTTTAACTAAGTGGAACAATTGCATCCCATTGGCTGTTTATTAATAAATTTGGTAAACATAGCTAGAATCACGTATTAGAGTGTGGATTATTTGCATATTTCCCCATCATTCGTCACTAGAATTCCATATTTGGATGTAAACAAGAAGCACTATATTTCGAGATTCTAACCAAATATGTCTGGTTTTTTTCATAGATTGATCGATCTATTTAGGATGAAAATGTGACTGTTTCTGTTTAAAAACGAAAGAACCACTTGACCAATCATAGTCACACATATATAGAGTCATTTTATTCCATTTTTAACAACAAATCTTTCATTTTCGTTGACTCGTTCCATGGCATTTATGGACATGTCAAAATATTGACATAATTAATAAATACATTTTAGAAATAAAAAGGTCTGCATTATAATGTATGATCTTGTCATGCAGAGAATGGTGAAAGATTATGTTAAATTCACTCTAGATTAACATGGCATAGCATAAGGCTACATATTTAGTTCATGTCAAGCATTTACCCCCCCCCCCTTTTTTTCATTTTCAGTCTGTTTTCCTGAAATACTTATTGATGTGTGTACATGCTACTTTTCGGTGCCAATGGTATTGACAACCTCCAGTTTTAGTTAGTTTTAGATCATTGTAGGTAGATATATATATATACAGACTGGACATGGGATGTTTATTTTTTTTTAACAAGAGTCTGAAGATACCAAAGGGACAAAGTTACAGATTCTATTAAATAAAATGGATGTTTATTTTCTGTTAGTTTCAGATTCTATGAGTATAAATGCAAAGTTTCCTGTGATGTTTATTGGTTGAATATTTGAATAAATAAAAATAAGAATATATGATAAGTCTTATATATATATTCATACAGGTTTGAAAATCAATATATATATATTTTTATACATATATATATGGTTTTTTTCTTCTAAAATATCCATGAAGTATAAAAAATGGACCAGCATTCCAATTATTTTTAAAGTACATTATCAAACAAATGCCATGAGTTTTCAAGACACCTTGTGTCATAAATTATAATAAAGTCATTCAGAAAAGAACTTTTTGATTGTGTAATTTGTGAAACTTCATCTGAAAGTCAAAAGGTTTATTTCAATTTCAATTGAAAACCAGGACTTGTCTTAAACATTTCAAGAATGAATTAAATTTCTTTAAAGAATTTGGCTCAGAAGATAAATTATATTGTGGTACACATTGTTATAACAGTTGTAACACATTTTCTAGGTCAGAAAGTGGAGCTGAAACAAGATCTCAAACTTTTCAATTTCTTATAGATATATTAAACCAGAACCAAGTTGTTGAACAAGTTTCTACAGACATTTAGACCTGTATACACTCCAACATGTTGTTGAATTTGTTATTCATGCTTTTTTTTTTAGATGAAAAGGTACTTATGTTGCCTGTTGTTTATGAGATATATAATTATCTTTTATCTATGAATATTAATGCCGAAATTTATAAATTTTCTTTCACAGAGAAGAATTTTTCGAAATGTTCCCATTTATTAACTTTTTTCCAGTCATTGGAACAAATAAAATAATTTTTTTAACTTCAATTTTAAACAATATTAACCAATACTTGGTTATTTTGCCAACAGAAAACATATTCATTCTATTCTAGTCATTTAATCTACTTAGTGAAATTTGGAATTCTGGTTTGTCCTTTCATGTGAATGCAAGTATTCTGTATGTGTCTTAAAATTATGTGAATGGTAGTCATTCAATGTGCTCTTTTATGTGAATGCTAGTTATTCTGTATGTGTCTTTTATGTGAATGCTAGTCATTTTGTGTCTGTCTTTTATGTGAATGCTATAGTCATTCTGTTTGTGAATGTCATGGTGGAAAAATTATTGAAATCTAAGTATCCATATTTGTAAATGCTGGTAATTTTGTGAATGTCCTGGAGAAAGAATTATTGCAAACTAAGTACCCATATTTGTAAATGCTGGTCATTTTGTGAATGTCCTGGAGAAAGAATTATTGCAACCTAAGTACTCATATTTGTAAATGCTGGTCATTTTGTGAATGTCAAGGGGAAAGAATTGTTACAACTTGACCACCCATATATGTTATAAAAGCTAGTTTGTAGTTGGGTCAAACACATGAATATTCCAAATACATTGATATTTACATTGTGAGATCAACATGAAACTTGGTAGCTTTCATTCAGATAATAAAATTTCCTAATTTCAAGAAAAATATTTGCTTACACTGATTTTTTTTTAATTTGCCTTGATATAATAGGAAGGGTTAAGATATCTGAATACAATTTTTCATGCCCCTTTTTGTCTCAAGGTTTCACTTTTTTTTAGATTTTAAAAAAATTATTAATTTTTTTACATGTTTTTTTTTTTTTATAATATTTTCATATTTTTTCAATTCGCTTAATTTTTGTATGTAAACATTTTATTTTTTCCACACATTTATTTCTTTCTATTTATCTTGTACCTGTTGTATTGAAATTAAATTAAATTGAAATTATTAATTGTTGTACTTTCCCTGTGCAAGTCTAAAACAATATTGCAATACAAATAATTCAATTAAACTGAAAAATACGGTATTAATACAAGAAAATAAAAAAAAAAGACATAGACACCCCTTTCCCAAATGAAATATACTCTTTCGGATGTACGCTTAGGTGTCGTTTATTGTTGATGTTAAGAAACACCGCCGATGTGTTCCGAAAGACAATGAATTTCGATGTTTGGCAAATGGTCGATCCGATCAAGGTGGGTGTAGGGCTAAGTGGAACAATTGCATCCCACAAAACATTGACACTAGTTGTCGGTATGACAATGATCCTAGATGATTTCCTCAGGCAATGTATGTTACAGAAAGCCATCATATTGTTTTAATTAAATTTTCTGTTTTAAATAGAACCACCTTGACATTTGTTTTGAAATTGAGTCCACTTCAAGTAGCAAAATTCGATGTTTGTACACAATATAAATAAAAACTGAAGTGATACAATAAATTTATATTTATCCATAAACATCTTCCGTATATTTTAATTGATTTCAAGCATAAATATTTATTGTAAACCGACGTATTTTAAGCGAAGGGTTGAACGTCATTTTTCATCAAAAATGAAGCGAAAGTCACGTGACTGGGACTTGACTTTGGAGCTCTCCTGTCACGCTGGCTGTCCTACTGTGTAGGGATGATGTTACAATTGATAAAATATTTTTCACATCCCATTGGTCTTATTGGTTTCTCTTTTTCATGATGATGGAACAATGACAAAATCTTGCAAGTCAGATCTAATGAAACAGATGTGTCTTCTGTTATCTCTTTACCTGATTTTGATTGATCTATCACAACATACAAAAGAGATGCCATAGATGCCATGACAGTTGTACAGTCCATTGACATGAAGAAACATAAAACATTTGGTGATCTCGCAGCTAATTATTTTTGAGATTTAGTCCATTGCTTTACATTTGTAAATTCTGTAGCAGACATTTTTGACCGATACGACATCACAAAATCAACAACGTCAGCAGAAAGAGAACGCTATTCAAAAGTGTCTGCCTCCGCCAAAGTATTTCAGGTAATAGATGGCAGAACTATACCCGACTGGAAAAAGTTACTTTCTGCACAAGAAAACAAACAGGCACTCATTAACGTTTTCGGTACCTATCTTCTGCAAATTGTTCGAAATGACCAAGTTGTACAACCTGGACATACGCTGTATGTTGCTGGCATTTTTGGAAACCCTGAGGTTGTCAATATTTTTTTTCAGAGCAGATCGTCACTGATTGTCCTGGTTTGTGCAGCAGTAAGGAGGAGCCTGACACCCGAATGATCTTGCAGACGTTACATGCCGACAAAAACTGAAAGAGATGGGAAAGAAAGGACTGAATATAATCAAGACGTCCGATACATGTTTGGTTGCTCTTTATGTGCAATATTTTCCCAAAATGAGATATATGACCGAAATGTGGGTCCAGATGGGAAATGTAAGTAGTGTAGGACAGAAAAATGTTCTTTTCTAGACTCATCTTTTGTGTGCTTCTCTCTCAGACCTCACATGGAAAGTTCTACCTGCTGTCCATACTCATTTCGGATGCGACACAACTTCATCTTTCTGTGGAATAGGTACAAATTCAGTTCTCAAGGTGTTGAAGGAGATCGCTGGTTATTTTGAGGATTTAGAAAAAATGTGAAATCCAGACAAGGATGAAGCCATTACCTGTTCCAAGAAATTTGTTGCCAGTCTGTATGATCAAAAGAGAAACTTTCAAACTTCTTATCATCACACGAACAAATTGCGTGTGAAAGTTGCTACATGTCGAGATGCAAGTTTGGTCAGATTACCCATCTCCGTTAGTTAACACGAGCTGCTTGACCGTAACGAAATAGCCTTTTCCCAAAATGAAAAGGTATCTTTGCCATTTTCGAATATTGTTCTCTTTCCTATTTCACCGAGAATATTTAGTATCTTACTTGATTCTGAATAACACGACGGGAGACATAACAGAAATAAGAACTGCCTACCCTTCCAGAGCACATTTTTGCTCATTTTTCGTTTTCTTGTCATTTTATATCTTTTTTTTCAATGTGTGACGACGTAAGAGTGTTTTTGATATTTACTTCACTGAATTTGGTACTGCTTTGACAACTATTTTACCTATTTTATTCCAATATTGTTATAAATACTGTTATAGTGACAGCCGGAATGAAAGCGGGAGGTTTGGCGCTTTAAAATCTGATTCAACCCACCATTTCTTTAGAAATGCCTGTACCAAGTCAGGGTCATTACAATTTTCACAGTTTTCCGGTTGTTGACTGATTTTGCCTGTTTATATACTTATGAGATTTGACTTTCCCTTCGTAAGATTGCTCGGAGTTCGGTAATTTTGTTTTTACCCTTATTTATTTGTGCTCGTTCTCTGTCCTTGTCCAATGTTTGTGTCCCTGGATTGTCCATTATTGATTCTCCATCGGTTCTCTCTAACATTTCTAAGACACAGCTATATTCAAACTGTTTACTTTCTTAAAATGGTACTCATTAAAACATTTGCTACTCATTTAATTACTGAGTTCTAAATATTTATCCCATTATTGACTGACATGGATTTGATATTCATCGATGTAGTTTTATATCACTTTAATATACATCAAAATGGTTTGTATTATTCTTTTAAGCATTTTCGGAGAAACACCACAAGTCTAAGTGTAGTTTGTGTGTGTCGATTTTGTCTCTATTATTCCGATTTTCCCATTGGAGTTTGGAACTATTCTGTCGGTGTGGTATTTTACTGTTTTCATGTTATATTGCTTCTTATAATTTTGTTCATACCATTTAGACACTTTAGTGTTTTTGCTCACAATTGTTTGTCTTTCCATTTGTTTGACTTTGATCATACCCGATTAAAGTTATTATAGAAACGCATCGTTCGGATTAAATTGGATATCTACGTTCTTATTATCATTGTGTCGATACCTCTGCTGTTGGATTATTAGTTCCGAGGGGTATCATGGGCAGTAGTCAGTGTTTTGGTACTGACATGGTTTATTTGATATATTTATGCTTGAAATTTACTATAAGTCTATAATAATGCTATTTATTAAAATTAAGGTCTATTTCCCTCAGACATAGGTAACTTCAGCCGACTTTAGCTATTCTATTTAGGCTCTTATTTCTCCTGCCACCGAAGGACTTTTAATTATTTGGCTTTCCAATCTTTTCATATTGAGCGTATCCGATGAAGGTTTTTCTAGACACGCGTGGTACTGTGCGCATTATATTAGATATCTATCAAGTGGAACAGGAACTGCCTACCCTTCCAGAACACCTGCGTTCAATCCCGGTTTTTAGTGGGGTTCGTGTTACTCGATATTTAGTTTTATGTGTAATGTCTTGTAGATTGTTGTTTGTTCTTTTCTCCTTTTTCTTTTAGTCATTGTGTTGTCTGTTCTTCGCTTTACGGATTCTAATTACCCCTTTTGTATCTTCAAACTCTTTTTAATACAGACTAAAGGATAAGATGATACAAATATCTGGTAGGTTGAATCCCACATATTCCTTGTTTGAACTGGCAATTAGTTATTAAAGTAATAAATTAACAATGAACGCATTTGTGTACTGAAACAGTGTGTATATAGAACCATGTATGTATAAATCTCTTCTTACATAAAAAAAACAAATTAAAAAAGAATTAATGACCGGTGATATGAATCCCATTATAAAAATCTACACAAAACATAGTTATTATACCATTCTCCTACTTCTAGATTAGCTAAATTTAATCTTGGTATATTCCCTATGCACTATAAGACAGGTTGTTGTTGTAGCAAATAAGTCAGAATCACCGGTAGAGCACGCTAAAATATATTATTTAATAACTTTGCACTCATATTAAACATGAGACTAATGTTCTGACCAGTAAGCTATTTTGTACATAAAAGCGACAGTTACACATTTATAGTTACAGTGTTTGTTTTTATAATGAAGGTTATGGACTTTTATTGGTGCTATTCGGTGGACATATAGATCAAATATATCACTATGGTCTTGAAATAAGGATAACAACAGAAATAATTGATCTGCTTCAGACTTTGAGGTACACATACAAATCGACAGTGGGGTCAGGTTGAAAACGAAATCTTATGAAATATGATATAAATTGCCTAATGTCAACTTTCCATTTATTCATTCCATGGCAAGAATCCAGCAGTACCCGTATAGGAAATGTAAATATCTCCGTTGATCGGACATTCAAGAGATTTTGTTTCCTATCATTGTTGCTATAGAACTAAGGTTTCCTAGTGGTAAACTTGGTTGACCGTAACGTAATGTTTGTGTCACAGATGAACACGGATATGTTCCATTCTCGTTCTTCTTACCTTTTTCATTATTTGTCATCGGATTTTTGACATAAGTAACACGAAGACTGTCACTTGTGTAACAGGGAGTGTCTACCCTCCCGGAGCACATAAGCTTAACCCTGGTTTTCAGTGGGATTTGTATTGCTATATCGTAGGTTTATTTGTGCAGTGTACCATTATTTGTCTGTTTGTTCTTTTTCTGTTGGCCATTAAGTATCTGTTGTTCTTTGATTTACGGCTTCTGATTACCCTATTTGCACCCGCATTTGTTTCGTATTTAATCACACATGGAAAACACCCACATGACCGATGAGAGGTTCTGGCCTGTAAGACTAGATTAAGCCTATCCAGATTTTATTGAAGTCATTGTACCAAGCCAGGAGAATGGAAGCGTAAGTGGTTTCCATAACTACATTTTTTTTTTGAAAAAAGAATAATAAGTAGCAACATTTGAATATCCCCGTGCACAATCTATTGTTTTGAATAACCAATAGTGTATGCTGCACATTTTTTTCTTTTTTTTCTCAATTTTTCAAATAACGAAATCACCCATTGACAAAAACAAGATATATCCTGGAGCCGAGACTGAGATGGAATTTAATATGTGGAATATCTTTTTAAAAATGTTAAACATATATACTATATCCCTTAAGCACGTCAATTATTAAACGAAGGAATGTCTAGATGAACATGCTGGATATACTATTACATCCGAGCTGTAAATATGGACTATCCACCGGAAGAGAAACTTACATTACAAGGGTCGATAACCTTTCATTATTTTTACCAAAAATTAATTTACCGGTACACTTAATATAAAAGTACATGTACCACCGACTACTTGTATTAGTGTTAGTTTGTTCTGTATTAAGGCTTTGTAATCATAAAATATACATCAACATTGGTGAGATATCAACAACAAAAATAATTTTAATATACACAGTATTCCTAAAAAGGATCTTAACATTATAATGAGCTATATTTATCTTTTTGACAATAGACCCAAGGTAAGAATACTCGAAACATAATTTAGATATGAAGAAATCGCGTGCAACATTTCGTCAGATTACACTCAGACATCTTTATGCACTAAAATTGCTTTTTTTCACTCTACCAGAATGAAGAAACCCCAATTAGTTTGTATAAGCTTTCCATAGGTCCCAATAAGTAAATAAATATTGTTCGAATGAATAGGAGAAGTTTCATTAAGATTCCACCCTGTCTTACGTAAATGTAATAGACTGTCTTTTTTCAATCATTATGTCTAGTAAGCGTAGGAGTTTACGAGACTTTCATCAGTGCAGAATGAATGTCATACAAGTAACTAGGGTAACTGGGGAGGCTATGGTTAAGATAATGGTATGTACAAATTTGAGCAACGACACAAATGATCACAATCCAGATATACAATGCATTGCTATCATTGGGTCAATACCTCTGCTGGTGGACTATTAGTTCCCGATGGTATCATCCGCTCAGTAGTCAGTGTTTCGGCACTAACATGGTTTATTAGATATATTTATTGTTGATAGATAATGCAATTTTATAAAAACTAAGATTCTTCTCCCTCGGGCATAGGTGATATTATAAGATTTTGGCTATTCCTGTTTAGGCCCTTTGGTTTTTATTGCTCCCAAAACTTTAATTTATTTGGTTTTCTAGTCGTTTGATGAGGGTTATTCTAGAAACACGTCATGCGCACTAAAATTGATATCTACGTTCTTATTAAACTTCCTATGTACAATCATTGGGAATCAACAGTTGTTTCTCGAATTTACAACAAAAAAGTTGACACCACATCCATCAAAATTCCCTTTTTGCCAGATTGTTAAAGAAATCAAAACGTATGTCTAGTCATAAGAGAGAGAGAGAGTCAAATTAACGATGAAACAAGATCACAATTCGAACACCAATGAAAAATACAATTATTAAAAAACTCGAACAAGAAATGTCCATGTTATTTTATTGTTTCATATTTTACACCTGTAGGGAAGTAATAACACGAATTATACATCATTGGTGATGGACGACTATTCCCGAAAGATGCTACATGCATTTACATTTTATTACATGCATTTGTAAAAATAGTAACACGATGGGTGACGCTAATGAGTTTTTCGTACCTTTTCTTTTGGTCATAATAATGTGTATCCGTCTTCCAATTACTTATTAGGGTGCCTGGTTACCTCTCCCTTTTATTTCGGTATTTTACCTTACCGTGCAACACTATATCATATCTAAGAATAATTAACGTTTCAATATTAAGAAGAGTTTGAAGATACAAAAGGGGTAATCAGAATCCGTAAAGCGAAGAAGAACAGACAACACAATGACTAAAAGAAAAAGGAGAAAAGGACAAACAACAATCTACAAGACATTACACATAAAACAAAATATCGAGTAACACGAACCCCACTAAAAACCGGGATTGAACGCAGGTGTTCTGGAAGGGTAGGCAGTTTCTGTTCCACTTGATAGATATCTAATATAATGCGCACCACACGTATCTGGAAAAACCTCGGATACGCTCAACATTAAAAGATTGGAAAGCCAAATAATTAAAAGTCCTTCGGTGGCAAGTGAAACAAAGAGCCTAAATAGGATAGCTGAAGCTACCTATGTCTGATAAATAAGGGTAGTAACAAAATTACCGAACTCCGAACAATCTTACAACGGGAAAGTCAAAACTCATAAGTATATAAACAGACAAAATCAGTCAACAACCGGAAAACTGTGAAAACCGTAATGAGGGAAATTGACCTTAATTTTGATAAATAGCATTATTATAGCAAATTTGAAGCATAAATATATTAAATAAGCCATGTCAGTGCCAAAACACTGACTACTTCCCACAATACCCTTAATTTAAACAAAATTTATTTAGGAAATAATCAGAATATACAGTACATCAAACATAGTAAATACAGACAGGATTCAGAAACAAGCAATTATTGCTTTTATAAATCTGTCTCCTAAATATGATACTCTTCGGGACTAATAATCCAACAGTAGAGGTATCGACACAATGACCAAAAGAAAAAGGACAAAGCGACAAACAACGATATACAAAACATACACATAAAACTAAAGATCGAGTAACACGAACCCCACTTAAACCGGGGGTGAACTCAGGTAAGGATAAGCATAAATGACTCAAAATAATGCAAAACTAACGTTTGCTTTAACATACATGTAGGTTCTTAGTACACATTTGGATCTATTCGGGATTTCCCTTAGACATCATAATATGCTATTATATCTTGAAAGACTCGCTTGCATGAAGACGACAATTCTAAATTTTGTGACTTGTATCTGATCCTATTATCATTTTGCATACAAAGATTTAAGCTACTCTCGCTTGCATTCCGCATTCTTTTGTATATTATTTAAAGTTCAAAATATACATTTTTTTTTAATTTAAACTACCACTTTAATAAACATAGATGTGGAGACAGGATATTTCTAATCCTTTCTTTCGAATGTTTTATTCTACCATATGTAATTAGATCAAAGGGCAAATGAATGATTGACATGTCGGAAATCGTTCGTTACTTTGAGATTTCCATGATGTCGGAAACTAATTAAGCCTCATTTCTATTATCAGGTAAACAGATCCAATACATATGGCAGCATCAGCAAACAAAGCACATTCTTCACTTTATTGTGACAAATTAAAGACTTCTGATATTATAACGATGCTCAACGAAATTAAATTTCTCAGCATAGAGGTATTATAATAAAGCTTGAGTGGTATGAAACGAAGATAGAAAAATGAATTATAACTAAGGTTAATCGGTAACATCGAAGGGGAATAAATATGGGCACTGCTAATCTGAATCCTTGAAATTTCAAGCGAAATAAAAGTTTAATAAAACAGCATAATTTAGCAATTAAAGAAATTGTCACTCAAATACAGAAGAATAACTTAAATGATAATTGCATATTAAAACTAATTCTTCGAATGTTTGATATTTGTGCATAGAATTATGAAAAGAACGTTTAATGATCAACAATTCCACCAATATCAACAAAACAGACAATCATCTCTCACCTGAGGTCATTGAACACAAACAAGACCGCAACATTTGGTGTTAGATATCCAGCCTGACTTAGGACAAGTAAATAAGTGGCGGGGTTAATCTGTTTAATGTTATCCCAACCCTCGTGACAATTGGATATCCAACATAAATATAAATATAAACAAATGATAAGAAAGGATGAGTTTTCGTCGATTTTGTCATGTCCATTATTTTTTTTTAGGGAAAGAGGTGGTTATAGTTTAAATGGAACTCGTTTTCTAAGTAGAATTTCCCATAACACAATTTAATGAAAATAATCTAACATTGTTTGAAAAAAGCGTCTTTAGTTGGTTCTCGTTTCAAATAGGTCACAGTGAGTGTCTTTACAATATAGTACTGACATGAGCAAAAACTATATTCTTAGTAGATTTTGTAACCAAATATTGATTAAGTAGCATTATCACACAGATAATGCACTGTTGTTGTGACACGCCTACTATCTAGGGGAGTAGTTGAACTAAGCATATATAACAGATAATGTACTGTTGGTGTGACACGCCTACTATCTAGGGGAGTAGTTAAGCTAAACATATATAACAGATAATGTACTGTTGTTGTGACACGCCTACTATCTAGGGGAGTAGTTGAACTAAACATATATAACAGATAATGTACTGTTGTTGTGACACGCCTACTATCTAGGGGAGTAGTTAAACTAAACATATATAACAGATAATGTACTGTTGTTGTGACACGCCTACTATCTAGGGGAGTAGTTGAACTAAACATATATAACAGATAATGTACTGTTGGTGTGACACGCCTACTATCTAGGGGAGTAGTTGAACTAAGCATATATAACAGATAATGTACTGTTGGTGTGACACGCCTACTATCTAGGGGAGTAGTTAAACTAAACATATATAACAGATAATGTACTGTTGGTGTGACACGCCTATTATCTAGGGGAGTAGTTAAACTAAACATATATAACAGATAATGTACTGTTGTTGTGACACGCCTACTATCTAGGGGAGTAGTTGAACTAAACATATATAACAGATAATGTACTGTTGGTGTGACACGCCTACTATCTAGGGGAGTAGTTGAACTAAGCATATATAACAGATAATGTACTGTTGGTGTGACACGCCTACTATCTAGGGGAGTAGTTGAACTAAACATATATAACAGATAATGTACTGTTGGTGTGACACGCCTACTATCTAGGGGAGTAGTTGAACTAAGCATATATAACAGATAATGTACTGTTGGTGTGACACGCCTACTATCTAGGGGAGTAGTTAAACTAAACATATATAACAGATAATGTACTGTTGGTGTGACACGCCTACTATCTAGGGGAGTAGTTAAACTAATCATATATAACAGATAATGTACTGTTGGTGTGACACGCCTACTATATAGGGGAGTAGTTGAACTAAACATATATAACAGATAATGTACTGTTGTTGTGACACGCCTACTATCTAGGGGAGTAGTTGAACTAAACATATATATCAGATAATGTACTGTTGGTGTGACACGCCTACTATCTAGGGGAGTAGTTAAACTAAACATATATAACAGATAATGTACTGTTGGTGTGACACGCCTACTATCTAGGGGAGTAGTTGAACTAAACATATATAACAGATAATGTACTGTTGTTGTGACACGCCTACTATCTAGGTGAGTAGTTGAACTAAACATATATAACAGATAATGTACTGTTGGTGTGACACGCCTACTATCTAGGGGAGTAGTTGAACTAAACATATATAACAGATAATGTACTGTTGTTGTGACACGCCTACTACCTAGGGGAGTAGTTGAACTAAGCATATATAACAGATAATGTACTGTTGGTGTGACACGCCTACTTTCTAGGGGAGTAGTTAAACTAAACATATATAACAGATAATGTACTGTTGGTGTGACACGCCTACTATCTAGGGGAGTAGTTGAACTAAACATATATAACAGATAATGTACTGTTGGTGTGACACGCCTACTATCTAGGGGAGTAGTTAAACTAAACATATATAACAGATAATGTACTGTTGGTATGACACGCCTACTATCTAGGGGAGTAGTTGAACTAAACATATATAACAGATAATGTACTGTTGGTGTGACACGCCTACTATCTAGGGGAGTAGTTAAACTAAACATATATAACAGATAATGTACTGTTGGTGTGACACGCCTACTATCTAGGGGAGTAGTTGAACTAAACATATATAACAGATAATGTACTGTTGTTGTGACACGCCTACTATCTAGGGGAGTAGTTGAACTAAGCATATATAACAGATAATGTAATGTTGTTGTGACACGCCTACTATCTAGGGGAGTAGTTGAACTAAACATATATAACAGATAATGTACTGTTGGTGTGACACGCCTACTATCTAGGGGAGTAGTTGAACTAAACATATATAACAGATAATGTACTGTTGTTGTGACACGCCTACTATCTAGGGGAGTAGTTGAACTAAACATATATATTGACAAAAATACTAAAGTATAAAGTGGTTTGCTCCATCATATGTACATTGTCGATAAAAATAAAATTTATTTTGCACCATCATTACCGATTGGCTGATGGTTAAGATTCCATCTGAATTCGTCTAGGTTATGACAGCTGTCTGTTCTTAAAGCGCGTACAAATACATTATATATTTTCCGACAAATCATATATATTGTATATATGATTTATATCGATGACTTCACGACAAAAGCGTCATAACATTGACTTAATACCAATCACCACATATCTTTTACGTTTTACATGTGACGTCATAAAAGCAAATGATAACCAAGTCATGGTGGCGACCGTACAGCTTCGTGATGACTACGTTCCCAGCAGCAACCTCTATCCATTAAACCGTGATATGAACCACAGGCTCTGGGATATAATATTAACTAAAAGAGATATTTTCCGTATGTAGGCGCTTCTGTATTATGTATTACATAAACGTGGAAATGTAATTATCATAGTATGTATTTACTTCATCCCAAAGTATGTCTTTTATATACTATAATACTTTCGTGGCCTAGAATGATTATAATTAGCTGGATGATGAATTGAGTGGATAGAATGATCGGAATGATTTCATGTAATGTACATTAGAATAATTTTTTTTTTACAAAACAATGTTACCTCCAGTTGTTTGTTGAGGGCTCATGGCTTATTTACGTTATTTGTATTTGTTTGCGCATAGTGTTGTCCAACGCATATTGTGTTCTTTTTGGTTTGTTTTTCTTCGTGTTGTGTGCCAGTGTCAGTTTCTCTGGATTGTCCATTTCTGATTGTCCCTTCGATATTCTGTAACGTTTATTTACAGTTTCAGAGCCTTTGTATTGGTATATTACGATATATAATTTAATCATTGCACGATCGCACGCGCAGTCATATTCTTTAAATATGCATATATTTTTCCAAATTGTTTTACAGGCATACCATAAAAAGGACAAGGGTATATAAATTAATCAAAAATGACTTCAGCAACAAATGTATCAGTCAATTGTTTTAGTTTTCTGTGTTTTGCTTGCCTTTGTTCTGTTTCTTATGTGCTTAACACATATTGCGTTGTGTTTTTGTTTTGTTTTTCTTCGTCTTCTGAACCCTATGTTGCCAATTGCAGGCTACAAGGTCAAGCATCGATCGACACTTTTCCTGTGATATTTCTTGTTCAAGGATTTTTCACCCTTTTATGGTAGCACTGTATAGCTTAATTGAAAACATGGAACGGTTTTATGCACGCAATTTGCTAATTTGACTTATGGCTTTATTTCAATTTTGTCCAATCCTATGAGGGGGGAGGGCAATTTGATTGTTATTAAGATAAAAATCTATCAATGACTACGAAAATTAATACCACATTTTCTGTTGTACACTTAACTTACAAATAGCAAAGCCAACAAAACAAAAAGAATTTAGATAGCAAAAACCAGAACTGTGTTCGGAGTTCGGTAATTTTGTTATTACCCTTATTTGCACAAGCGTCAATTAAATGAAAGTCTCAATTAAACCTTAAGTGTTAATCAATTTCATGTACATTTCAAGTACTTTCAAGTTTTACTTGATACCGAAATGTAATTAAAATATGTGCAGCTGTGGCCTGTTTACTGGTCGAATATCATCTTCATTAAGATTTATACTTGTAATTTTGAGATAGACTATTGCATTTTAAGCTGTGGTTTTATTGCCATGTG
Source organism: Bathymodiolus brooksi (assembly GCA_963680875.1). NCBI lineage: Eukaryota > Metazoa > Mollusca > Bivalvia > Mytilida > Modiolidae > Bathymodiolus > Bathymodiolus brooksi. The sequence continues at coordinate 64,762,259 of OY804576.1, read as the reverse complement.
TTGGCATCCTGTGTTAAACGTAAACACGCTTTAAAAGTGAATTAATTCCCTTGAAACTTCTTGTAAGCAATGTTCTTTTTCTGTTATATTGTATTTACACGTTAAATCTTCAGAATTCAATATGGAGGCTGGTTTAAAATAGAATTCTTAGCTACGACATATACATTGTAAATGACGCCATACTTTAACCAATCAAATTATATGATACACAAATATTGCATTACAATAAATGTTATGCCAAGTAGCTATGTGGAATCTATGCATATGACTCCTTCTATGTTCTACTATATTCTAGAACATGTGGAATATGTAGTGTGTAATATATCGCTTTTGCTATGAGGAGATCCGAATGTAGAGTAGCCAAATCAAAAACACTTTACAAAACAAAACACCATTGAAATATGAACCCCATCAAAACTCAAGAGTTATAACAGGTGTTCTAGAAAGATTGGTACATTCTGTTTATTTTATAGTAAACGATAAAGAAAACCAAGAATGGACAATCTATGAAGTTAAAATTCCCAAACCCAATTAAGGAGGGGCCATCGTAGTCGTAACAGTATGGTAGTTGGATTTACAACTACCTATGAAATCAGTGCCTATCACTACTAAGGCTGTGCGTTCGAATCCCGCTTATGGCGAGGTGTACTCCATACAAAATTATGTGATAAAGTTTTTCAGCGACTTGCGGCAGGTCAATGGTTTTCTCCGGGTACTCATATTTCCGCCACGATATAGCTGAACTATTGTTGAAAGTGGCGTTAAAGACCATAATCCTAACCCAATTAAGGAATCCGTTATCACAAACTTAATTGGAAACGTGTTTGTCCGAATTAGGTATCTACGTGTTAATGACTATCATCGGGTCGGTCGATATGTGACCTCAGCTGATTTTTGTTTTCCCGTTTAGGCCCTTTCGATTTCTTGGCTTTTCAATCTTGTGACTTTGAGCGTACTTGAGGAAGGTTATCACAGAAACGCGATGCGTGCACTAAATTATATACTACGTTTTTATTATTATGAATGAGTCGATACTTCTGCTGGTTGACTATTAATTCCGATGTTACCCGTCTAGTAGTCAGTATTGGAGCACTGATATCGTTTATTATGAGTTTTGACTTTCTCTTTGTAAGATTGTTCGGAGTTCGGTAATTTTGTTATTACCCTTATTTATTAGATATATTTAGAATTGATATTTGCAGTTTTTAAGTAATTTAATGATTATAAAAACTAATGTTCAACCCCCTCAGGCTTATGTGACCAAACATCGCCATATGTTTACTTACCAGATGTATTGTTTGTAAGTTTGTTCTCTTCATGACTGAAATACTGCTTACAACAACGAATCAATCAATGGGTGTTTAACCGGTTAGCTTAATGAAAAAGTCTAATATTTATGGAATAAGAGGTACGTTTTAAAAGGTTTAGATTAGTGTAAATAGTTATTAGTATGTCTTATATCATTTCTGATATTGCAATATAATATATATGTTAATCGTGTTGTTTAGTGGTATATGTAGTATGGGTTGTAGAAAACAGTAGATATTAAATTCCGTGCGCACGACGCCCCCCCCCCCCCCCCCCAACAATCCCCACCAGGCACTCTCAAAATAAAAAGACTGGAAAGTAAATCGTTATATAATTTATTTTGAAATATATGATGTATTATGTCTTAATCTATTACATGTTTTTTTTTCTTCAGTTATATTGTGTCACCCATATTTAGTTCTGGAGAGTGGCCGAGTTCACAGAGAGAACTACCGTTCATGTTGGCAAACCTTTTCATTCAATATGAAATCAAATAATCAGAGAAAAGTAATTATATAGTTTTCATTGCTAGGTTGCAGCTATATAGTTATTCCATACGTCATACATCAACAGCTATTTTTTGAATAAAAACTTCGCTCTACATTATTCTTGTTAATGACACAAGAGTAGTATATGTTCTTATTCCTGTTGTTTTGGTGTATTTAGTTTCCCTTGTTTATTTGAATTATGAATCAAAGAAATTGCCTGAAGTGTACAAGTCATATTATCAAAACAAACAATTCGTCCTAAAAGTAATGGTATTTAATAAAGAGATTCTACTTTCATAGCTAGTAGTCAGTTTACTACGTAATTCCAATGACCCAATTATTGTACTGTTCATGTACATGCTGCAGTTCACTTTTGTGATAGAGTGGTTCTTTCGAGTGGAAACGAATTTGCAGGTTTCGTGTGGTTTATTTGTATTGCCATTGGTTGTCCAATTATGAAATACGTGGATCGTTGTGATCCTATTAAATGTTTTATTCCTATCAGATGTGTGTGCCTGTCAAAAGATAGGACCTGGATTTCAATCGGCATATGTGGTGGTAATTTTGTGTTTGTTCTGTGATTTGAGGGCAGAGGTAGCTGTTCACTTTATTGATATTTGTGTTATTGTTGGTCACATATCACTGTTCAAATATATACAAAACATTTCCTTCAATATTGCTTTTATTTACAGTCTGATAACATTTAAGAAAACTCAATGCTTCAGTTGCTCTGGCATGAGCTTTGGCATACTGCTGTTGATTGGGCAGAGTTGTTTGATCACGTACAGGGAATATTCTGTAACCATGTGTTCACTAAGGCACACCCTGTTAGCACACCTCATCATCATCTCGTCCTGAAAAAGAGAAGATATATTGACCGTTGATCATGATATGTAAAACATGTTAATGCTAATAAACACAGATAATACCAGTATTAATGTAATGTACCATGTACATGTCTGTGCTTAATAGATTCATAGGTAATTATTATCTACTCTTGCATTCCGAATATCGGTAATAAATCACGAGTAAACCGAACAACACAGTAATTCATGCGGATTGGAGCATGAACGAATTATCATTGCTGTTCGGTTACGAGCTATATATTTTTGATATTAGTAGTATTGCTGTCTATTACAAAAGTTTTATGTTTTTATTTGGGTTAATAAGAGGTTTCAATAAAAGAAAAGGACATTCTATGTAATTTTGATTGTGTTGGCGCTGTGACTTCTCACAATGACAGAAACTGTTATTTCACGCAATGGACGTTGTTATTTCACTGAGTAATATGCCGGTTCTTTGTTTCACTTGGAAATCACAGCATTTCATGGGCATCTATGTAATAATCACATATTAATCAATGCTTTCATTTTTAATGGTGTTATATTATATGACACATGTCTTATGTTATATATGATTCCCATTTATTGGTTTCCCATTCAACACATTACAACAGCATAACAAGTCAATAACAATGTGAATTTCATTGAAGTAACAGATACAATGGTAGTCTCCGATAGTATTGATGTTTGTTAATGACGAAGGAGTAATATTAAGGCAGACACAGATATAAGAAAATTGTTGCTTTTTTCAGTCCAGTAATACATCCAATTTCAGAAACACAGATAATTTGCTAAAATAGAGAAATGGAAAAAAAAAATATGATAAAGAGAAGAATTCGTGTTGCACATGAATGACGCCATTGACGATTGTATTCGTAGTTTATTAGATATATTTATTATTGAAAAATACAATTCCTAAATAGTGTAATTACATTTGTTTTTTTCTTAATAATAAAACTAAGTTTCTCCTCCCTCAGGTGACCTTAGCTGATTTTGGCTATTCTCTTTAGGCCTATTGGTTTTCTTGCTCCCAAAAACTGTTTTATTATTTGGCTTTCAATCCTTTAACTTTAAGCGTACCAATGAAGTTGTTTTTGTTTGTTGAGTATCATAATATGGAACACATCACAAAGCGAAACAGGGCGAACACTATTTAACCTTTTATTTGCAATTACATTTTTACCAAAGTTCAATTCGCTCAGAGAATCGGCAATATTTATTGTTTGTGTATTTTTTTCACTTTTGTTTTGTTCGTGAAAACAAATGCTATCTTGATTTATACTATGTACTTTTAATAGTGCTTCTACAAAATAAAAACTCTTTATTTTTTTACGATTCATCTTTATACACAATTTCTAATACATCACATTGAAGTTCATATCGCTATATTAGAAACCATATTACACGACTGTATACAATCTTGGATATAACCATATGGTGCATATAATTAACTCAGTTGAAACATTTTTCAAATGTCAGTTGTCACACTGTGTCGTTTCAGCTACGACAAATCTCGTTTCATTATTTCCGGTCAACACCGGAAATTGCGTCTTATAGGCTTGATTAAAATTAACTTTTAATTTTGGTTGTCACGGTTGTCAACATTCTTGACGTATGCGACGTAAAAACTATTATAAGCAATTTTATTTATATCCCGGGTTATATATACGATACGAATAGTGAGTTTGTTGTTGTTTGTTTGATAATGTTTAACGCCACTTTCTACAATATTTCAGTTATATCGTGGCAGTCAGTTGTATTGGTGGAGGAAACCGGAGGACCCGGAAAAAACCACAAACCTTTCGCAAGTCACTGACAAACTGTATCACATAATGTTGTACATTACCTCTCCCTGATCGAGATTCGAACTCACAACATCAGTGGTGATAGGCGCTGATTGCATAGGTAGTTGTAAATCCAACTACCATACGATGACGACCACGACGGCCCCTAATTGTTGTTGCATTAAATGATATTGACCTTTTGTAAAGTTCATCCGATCGAAATTTCGCTTTGTATTTTCCTATTTATATGAAATGTTATTCATTAAGAAAAACAAATTACAGAACAAAAGGTCAAAATATCGCAAATTCCATGATTTATATGTTATGATATAATGTTTCCGTGTTTAATGGTGTTTAGAAGTTGGTGGCTTGCATTGTTAATTGAAACACATGTAGGTTTTCGTTTTAACGTAATTACATTATGTTTTTTTTACCCTGGTTATCGAATTGATATAATTTCGAGAATAGAAATCATGACTAGAAAATTAAGAAATATCATGCAAGTATATGATCTATAAAACAATAAATCTTCAGTAGACATATTTGGTTTTATGGAAGAAAAGTTTGAATATATCAAAGGGGTAATCAAAAACCGTATTATCGTATATAGACAGACAATACAATGGCCACAGAAAAAGGACAAAAGGACAACAAATTATCTACAACTCGATACACAGAAAACTAAAGATTGAGCAACACGAACCCTAATACAAACCGTGTTGAACTCTGGAAATAGAATTCTGATTTTTTTTTCCCCAATAATATTGTTCGCTTTTCTATTAATGCAGACAAATTGGGTTAAGCAAAATGAAAAACAAAATACACAAAAAACAGACATGTATACCACAATGTCAAAACAGACATGTATACCACAATGCCAAAACAGACATGTATACCACAATGCCAAAACAGACATGTATACCACAATGTCAAAACAGACATGTATACCACAATGTCAAAACAGACATGTATACCACAATGACAAAACAGACATGTATACCACAATGTCAAAACAGACATGTATACCACAATGCCAAAACAGACATGTATACCACAATGTCAAAACAGACATGTATACCACAATGCCAAAACAGACATGTATACCACAATGTCAAAACAGACATGTATACCACAATGTCAAAACAGACATGTATACCACAATGACAAAACAGACATGTATACCACAATGTCAAAACAGACATGTATACCACAATGTCAAAACAGACATGTATACCACAATGTCAAAACAGACATGTATACCACAATGACAAAACAGACATGTATACCACAATGTCAAAACAGACATGTATACCACAATGACAAAACAGACATGTATACCACAATGTCAAAACAGACATGTATACCACAATGACAAAACAGACATGTATACCACAATGCCAAAACAGACATGTATACCACAATGCCAAAACAGACATGTATACCACAATGCCAAAACAGACATGTATACCACAATGCCAAAACAGACATGTATACCACAATGCCAAAACAGACATGTATACCACAATGCCAAAACAGACATGTATACCACAATGCCAAAACAGACATGTATACCACAATGCCAAAACAGACATGTATACCACAATGCCAAAACAGACATGTATACCACAATGCCAAAACAGACATGTATACCACAATGCCAAAACAGACATGTATACCACAATGCCAAAACAGACATGTATACCACAATGCCAAAACAGACATGTATACCACAATGCCAAAACAGACATGTATACCACAATGCCAAAACAGACATGTATACCACAATGCCAAAACAGACATGTATACCACAATGCCAAAACAGACATGTATACCACAATGCCAAAACAGACATGTATACCACAATGCCAAAACAGACATGTATACCACAATGACAAAACAGACATGTATACCACAATGACAAAACAGACATGTATACCACAATGCCAAAACAGACATGTATACCACAATGCCAAAACAGACATGTATACCACAATGACAAAACAGACATGTATACCACAATGACAAAACAGACATGTATACCACAATGCCAAAACAGACATGTATACCACAATGCCAAAACATTTCAAAGAGAGATTGTCAATCTAAATTTGTTCAGCTCTAAATATTCATAGTTTATCCAAGTTTGTATGTTTCTTGAGATATACATTTTTCAAAAGCCAGCTTATTAGTTCATACATTAATACTTTTAAATGCGTAATTAAATTTGCCTGACAATTCAAAATTAGAGAAACATTCACGCAAAGCTTAACCAAAACCGATTATAAAAAAAATAGTAAGATTCTTCTGCCTCATTCATGTCCAAGGACAAAGTTTTTGTCAAGGTCAGAGGTCAGAGTTATGTAAAAACAAAACTCATAGGTTTCGTTCGACTATATTTACACAATCGATTGAGTATGAGAATGTTATATATATATATATATATATATATATATATATATATATATATTAACAATGTCTAACAGAAAAGGTGTCCTGTTTTGTGACTGTATTGTCAGATGTTTCGCCTTTTTATATGTTTCGATGGTTTTTGTCTGCTCTGATTGTGATGTTTTTATACGGTTCTATTATATTACATAATAGTATTTTACATACATTTTATAACATAGAAATTGTCCAATATATCTGTGTGATGGAAACATCAGCGTTAACATTATGGTGTTTAACGCCACTTTCAACAATACTTCAGTTTGGAAACATCAAATTTAATATAATTCACCGGTTTTTAGTGAGGTTCGTGTTGCAAAATCTTTAGTTTTCTGTGTAGTGTTTTGTTTGTCCTTTTTCTTTTGGACAATGTATGGCCTTTTTTCTTCGATTTACTGCTTCTGATTACCTCTTTGGTATCTTCAAATGTTTCTGATATTTCGTATTTATCATAAAAATCGCGATACCAATGTTTATATTAGCTTATTAAGATTACAAAGTGTTAAACAAAAAACAAAATAAATACACATGTTCTTCATAATATCCTAAAATCTATAATTGAAACATTTGTAACTTGTACTTACATTTTCATCAAAACATATATTACACAAGAACAGACAAGCGTCAACAGGATCTATTTGACCAAGAGCATGGTGATTGGGGAATATCGGCGTTGATGTCACTAAGGCCACTCCACAAATTACAGCAAGCACACTAACTACTTCTTTCAACATGTTCGTTTCTGCAACAAAAAATGGAATTGTTATTAATATATAATACATTTGTATCAATCATTTTACAAGAAAAGTCTTAAGATATCAAAGAGGTGACCAGAAGCCTTAAATCAAATGACACAGAAAAACGATACAAGTACGTTTTACTCTGCCAACGTAAATTAACATATAAAGGTAAATTATCTCAGAAGAATATCTACGACAACTAAGGAGTCTTGAGTAATGCAAAATGTACACACCAACAATATGCGATGCATTTTTCACCACATACATGCGTCCGCAGTGCGTCCCAAAACCAGCCAACTATGAGAGGTAGCTAAATATACATTATTTCAAAACAAAGTAGTATGACTCACAAGACACAGGATAATTTGCCAGCCGTTAAAATATACTGCTTCAAAATTGTTGAAAGATAACTTTATCTGGGGTATAATAACAGTGAATCACTTAACATTAGATAGCAGTGAACTGACTGGTACTGAACATGAACTAGAACGGGTTATGGGTATTTAAGAAGATACCAAAAGGGTAATCAGAATCCGTAAATCGAAAGACAAAAGGACAAACAACGATCTACAAAACAATTCACAATTTTTTTTAGATCGAGCAACATGAGTCTCAATAAAACCGGGGTTGAACTCATGTACTTCGGAAGCATAAAGAGTTCCTGATACACTAGTGGCACCCGTCGTCTTACTGTAGTTATAAACATGGTGATAAGTCATTTTCAACAATGTTTCAAATATTTTTGTGTCCACCAATAAAAACTACTACTATTATTGATGGACATCGATCAACTAGGATAAAACCACCAACGTGTCGTAAATCATCTATAAATTTGATAAGATAAAGTTGTTTCTATTGTACCTATAGACCTCACAACTTTAGTCGTCATAGACATCGATTGTACAGATATATGTAAATCTAACTAAATCACTGTCCTTTCTGAACTGTAGCGTACCCGATAAATGAGATTCCAGAAACGTGTCGTGTGCACTAAGCTTGATATCTACGTTTATATTGTATATGTATATTTTTACAAAGTTATGACATATCCGGAGACTGGACAATAGACATTTTTTTAATTATAATTATTTTTATATTAGTGATATTAAATAGTAGAACACTCTTCTTTAATATTCTTTATCAGTTTTTGAAAAAAACAAATGTTCTGTTATGAAGTAATTATTGCGAACATACAGAAATAGATATGTTGATTACGTCAACATGCATAAAACAGATCCAAGGGATTTAAAAAAAAGAAACATGTTGCTCACGAACAACCGCCCTTAAAAGACGTTCTTAAGATTCATTAATGTATCATACAGGTTCATAAATATCAATTTCCTGAGTATATCATCAAAAATAAATTTAAGCAGCGGTTATCACTATTAGATTCGTGTGGTTTAAAGACCTTGAATATATCCCTTGTCTGTAGCATAACTATTTTAGGCAATTTATAACCCAACAAGAACGGAATTGATAATTATAGAGTATGGTATTAAGGGGTTAGTCAATTTCACGCAAACTGCAACATTGAGAAAGCTGTCGACTGTTCAACTAATCATTCTAAATTATTACTCTTTCGCTTTTGCCGATTTTTAGGCTTACTGTATACTGGTATATTATTCTCCATAACTACACATCATTTTCGTAAATTGTCAGAATACTGTAGGACGATTTGATTAATTTACCAGCTATAATAGAAGAAGATTGTTGATCTGAAATCAATTGGCCATTTTTTGTCCAGATCCTTGATCTTTTCAGGAATTATCCTAACAACTGTCATTAAATGCAACATATGATCCTAATTATATCGGACAGGACAAACAAAATCAGTCGATATTTTTACATTTTTTGCACAGGTCTCTCTTTATATGCAGCCTTTCGTCGTCTAATCATGTCTTTTACTATTTATTTAACTTTATTCTTATTTTTAATATACAAGATATTTTGTATGTGTGATTAAAAATTTGACAATTCAATTTAAGACAATTAATATTGATTGAAACATATATGATTGAACACGTAGATATTTAATTTTGTGTGTACAACGCGTTTCTGGAATAACCTTCATCAGGTACAAACACAGTGGGAAAACTCAAGAGCCCAAGAATGATAAGCAGTTCCTACTCAACCAGTGATAACCATCGTGTTACCGAGTCGATATCTGCTAAATCGTCATCATGGAGTAAAAGTGTTGAAATGATTATATGAAAAGGCAAACAAATCTCTTTAATCTGTATAATAAATACTACGTATCGATCAGTCAATTCATGATACGACCGATCGGACAGAGAAGACCTCAATATCACAATCAGAAATTCCTGCTTAGAGGTAGCTTGTTCATATATTTAATGGTGAAGTTGGACAATAAGTATATTGACATTTCGGTTATTTCCAATAAAACAATGAATTTGTTATTCAGCAGTAAGGCCCTAGACGTGCTCTGATGTTACATACATTTTGATTGACTAATATTTTTAAGCATGTTACACAAACATTTAAAAATCCTTACAAGTCGTAGAAAGGTTACACAAGGGAATTTAAACCCATACAAAACGTTTACTAGTCAGACAATTTAACAATTTAATAACAAATACACATACTAATCTCGATAACATTCCATAGTACCTTGCCTGATAAGTAGTGCCACATATTTTTGTATCGTCACAATTGAATATATTTCTAAAAGACAAAACATATATGATTTTCAGCAATATGACTTCACGATGTTATTTTTCGACTTTGAGCGTACCTGATGAAGGCGATCCCAGAAACGGGTTGTGCGCACTAAATTTGAAATCTTCGTTTTTTATGTTTATTGGTTTCGTTGTTTCCCCTCTCAATAGCTCTATTTCAATATATTTTTTTATCCTGTTTATCTGGATTTTGTCTCAATTTCAATCGTTGAATTTCGATTTGCATTTTATTTCAATAATAATATACAGAAAACAGATCGACAATTTCAGTTCATATAGAATATTTGTTTATAATATGACACACGCCTTACAAAATATATATCATATGACCAAGTTTCCTTTTATAAAGTTGCCCTTTCTTTACAAAATGCACATGTACATCAATTTAACATTTTAATAATTGTAAATGAAATCTTTCCTCTTTGTGTTTTCTTGGCAGTGCATTTTTCAGTATAATATATTGAAGGAGATGATGATGATATATCGTTCTACAACAAAACCCTAAGCTGAAGTTTTATAATTCTTGTTCCCGAAATCCTTAAAATAACACTCAGTAGGTAGGCGTGACTCAGATCCAAACTGTGCTCTTACTTCGTAATGCTACTTGCTTGCTAAGCGGGGAAGCAGCACATATCAATTTCATAGTATTTGGTTTCACTCGACAAGGGATCAAACCAGTGATCGTCATTCCGTACTCGAGAAGAACAAGCTAATCATTACACCTTAAAAGCAAAATAAGCCACTAATAGTAAATATTAAAGAAAATTTAACATTTTCACAATTTTCAACAAATGTTTTAATTTAGAAATTTTTATCTGGGCTAAATGAATTTCTCAAGGGGAAACATTTCCCAGTAGGTAAGACATATTTCTTGGAAATTACATTAGAAAGGGGGAATGATCAATGTTATTTACATGGATAGGTTTTGATAATTCTGATGTGGTTAATTATCAGATTGAATAACTTATTTAAGCTGGAATTGAAAAGCAATACCGAGGGATTTCCTATAAGTCCATGCAATACACATCTAATTGTCGTGGTATGATTCAGTCAATACTAAATTAGTAAATCAAATATTCACTTTCAGAGTTACATGATACACGTTTCAGACAAATATCTCATAGCTTTATATCTACGTTTATATTTTATCATTTCAAAGACAGTAATTAAGACTGAGAGGTCAAAAACATAATATAATATGTAAACTATTATGTAACTAAACTAAGACATGAATTGTTAACGTTGTTCAAAGAGTGAGATTGTAAAATACTGTATAAAGTGAAGGCAAGCTTTATGTATATTTACTTATATAATACCACATCAAAATGGGATATAACGCCTGTGTTTTAAGCATATTGTCACAAAGTTTGTGTGCTATGAACCTTTACGACGTTGTGCGAATTTCGTGAAAGTTTATATATTCTCTAACATTTTCGGTTCAAGTTATGTGCAGAATATTTATGTAGAAAGGAACGTTCAATTCGCCATTTTGGTTTGGTTTGGTTATGTAAAAGAGATGCTGTTGTCTCTGTTAACGGGATGTACTTGTATACTTATTTCAATGTCGCTTGTGCATTTTCATGATGTCATTATAGATTTTAAAAAGTAATACAATTTTGGTACCCCATTCCGTTTAAATCAAACATACACAATAACACGAAGGATGGACGGACTGCCGTTTCATTTTCCGCTATGGTCATTGGACCCACCAGTTGTTGTTTGCGAGGTTATTACCTGTTCACAAGGTAAACATATTTGTTCTGTAATAAACAGAAAATCTATATTTTGTTGAATTGTTTATTGTCAATTTTCTAATCGGATTAAAGTACAAATCATTGTCGGTCATTACATGTTTCATAATTTGAATGTATTCATGGATTTTTAAAGGATTTTAGTTATCGTTCAGACACACAATTAATGTAATTGTCGGACAATAAACATAACCCTTGAATTTTTCGACAAGCTTTATAGTAAAACGCAGTAAAATGCGTTGACTACATATTCATTAGAAATAATGACAATTTGATTCCAATTCACATAGCAAACATTACATTTCAATGCTATCAATGGACACTAATATAAACGTAGATATCAAATGTAGTGCGAGTTTCTGGAATAACCTTCAGTAGGTAAGCTCAAAATCGAAAGATTGGAAAGCCAAATAGTTTAAAGTTTTGAGCCTCAACAGGAAAGCCAAAATCGGTTAATTGAATATCTACGTTTTAATGCACTGTTCACACATATTTTGGAACCAAGTGCGCATGCAACTCCTAGTGAGCAACTGCCTGTTAGGAGATGTCGTTGATGGTCCGTTGCAAGGCAAACATTTCCGACCATAGTATTCTCCTTTTCCTGTAGTATTCGGAACCTCAGCTCATTGACCCATTCATCCCAGCTCCATGCTATTTACCTTCATGATTTATTATTTGTAAACGTGTTCTGGTCATAGATATGGCAGAGAAATGCTCACATGAGTAATAATAAAAATAATTTAATCATTAATTTCATTTACATATTTAATAACATTAAACCCACTAGTATGTACGTATTATTGCCTTGTGTCCTTAAGGATCAATCATATAGCAAACACTATATTCTTCAACACTTCCTGCATTGTTCAGATAATAGATTTATTAGGAATAAAACCATATAAACCACCGATGAATTCCGCATAAAAACAATGCTCGCTTCGTCTTTACCTCAAGTTGCTTGTAGGAGGGCTGGCATATTGCCTATATGGGTAATGCAGTGGATGTCTTATAAGAGGCCGGAACTGGATTCACCCCCGGTTTTTGATGGGGCCGGGTTGTTCATCATTTTAGTGTTATGCGTTGTGTTTTTTGTATTGTTTGTCTTCGTCCACTGTCTTGTGTACCCAATGTTGACAGTATTGTTTGTCTTCGTCCACTGTCTTGTGTACCCAATGTTGACAGTATTGTTTGTCTTCGTCCACTGTCTTGTGTACCCAATGTTGACAGTATTGTTTGTCTTCGTCCACTGTCTTGTGTACCCAATGTTGACAGTATTGTTTGTCTTCGTCCACTGTCTTGTGTACCCAATGTTGACAGTATTTCTGGATTATCTATTCTTGATTGCCCCTTCTGTTTTCTCTAACGTTTATTTAATATATAGTAACAGTTAAGCTAAAAGGAGATCTGTATTTGAAACAGCGTCTACTTGTATGTATATCAACAGAATAAAAAGGTCTGGCTGCTTCTAAAAAATTGTTGACAGGACTTGACTAGACTGCACAGACTGAGTTATAGACCACGAGGATAGTATAAGACAGCTCCCGTCTTAATAGTTATCAACCACATTTAAACTTGTTTTGTTTTGACTTAACCGGTAATTACACTTTTTCCGTTCTTGCACGATTCTCTCTAATTACCACTGTTTATCAATGGTATCAGTGTCTACTTAAGGAGAAAGATGTATATGTTTAATTACTTGTTTTCTGATTCCTATTCAACATTGTAACTATGTTTATCCATTATTTGTAAAATTTCCTGTTTACCTTTACAGACGATACATATTAGCATGCAACGAACATGATACAAACATATTGTTGTTGATTTCTATTTGTAATAATGCGTTGCATCTCGAATCTCAGTATTCGCCTTCGATACGATATTACTCCAAGATATCTACACTCGCAAAACAAATCGTGATGGTAAATATGTATTTGGATAGTTGTATGATTTCTCAAAAATAATATTGTTTAAACTATATTACACTAAATTAAACTAAACAAACAAACATCCTATTCTATATGCCATAAGATCCATTTTTCCAAAACATGAGACTTATTTCAATATGCCCATTATTTACCCTTTTACCTTGAAAATCAAATCAAATACTATACTCCATCAGACAATAAATGGTTCATGTCTTATGTTCTCTCTTGACAATAGTTGAATGAATGAATACGTCCTTCATTTTCTCTACTGAGATTTAACATTACATGGTTGCTAATTTTGTTTCCAATGGGACTCCGAGTTGTTTACATCGCTTCGTTAATATTGTCTACATTTTCAATAAAACCTTTCTGTTTATATTAAGCCATATCTGAGTTAAATATGACAACAATGTTGTCTTAGATCGTATGCAAATATTTCGTATTTATTTTACTCTAAGGTTAACATTAAGAGGTATTCCGTGAACATCTCATCAAATGCTCCAAAAGTTTCACTTCCAGTATAAACAAAGAGCAACACCTCCATGTTAAAATTATGTACAAAGCGCGAAGAAAACCTTCACATTCTAATAACTCAAATGAAGAATATGTCATTTTGGAATACGAGTTGCTCAAAATTTTATTTCAGATGCACCTTGGTTTTACGCAACGCGGAAAGAAGAATTTGAAGATACCAAAGGGGTAATCAAAATCAGTAAATCGATGAAGGACAGACAACACAGTGTCAAAAAGGGACAAAAGGACAAACAACGATCTACAAAGCACTACACAGAAAACTGAAGATCGAGCACCACGAACCGCACTAGAAATTGGGAGTTAAGCAAGGATGCTGCGGAAGAGTAAGTAGTTTTCATTTCCATCATGTTAAATTGACTTGAAACCTGGTGACAATCAATTCTCATGTATTGATATACAGACGAAATCACGTTCTATAATGTCTGCTCCAAAACGTGCTACAAATGTAAAATACCACCCTAACTAAATATAAACAGTACATATATATACTATCAGAATGCCTGGACATTTGTCACATTAATATAATATGTCTAAGAGAACGATATGGTATTGGGATGGATATACACGTGTATGGCCATGGACTGCTTCAAGAAAATGCACAGGATGGGAACATGTGCCATGCAATGTGCCACCAACGATAAATCATCACGAACTGCTTCAAAATAATCTTTTATATACATGCTGCGTGATATTCTCCAAACATACGTGTTCTTAGAGTAAGTTGTGCGTGATATTATCAAAACATACGTGTTCTTAGAGTAAGTTGTGCGTGATATTATCAAAATATATGTGATCTTACAGTAAGTTGTGCGTGATATTATTAAGACATATGTGTTCTTAGAGTAAGTTGTGCGTGATATTCCTAAAACATACGTGTTCTTAGAGTAAGTTGTGCGTGATATTCTTCAAACATATGTGTTCTTAGAGTAAGTTGTGCGTGATATTATCAAAACATACGTGTTCTTATAGTAAGTTATGCATGATATTATTAAAACATACGTGTTCTTAGAGTAAGTTGTGCATGATATTATCAAAACATATGTGTTCTTAGAGTAGTTGTGCGTGATATTATCTAAACATGTGTTCTTAGAGTAAGTTGTGCGTGATATTCTCCAAACATATGTGTTCTTAGAGTGAGTTGTGCGTGATATTATTAAGACATACGTGTTCTTAGAGTAAGTTGTGCGTGATATTCTCCAAACATATGTGTTCTTAGAGTGAGTTGTGCGTGATATTATTAAGACATACGTGTTCTTAGAGTAAGTTGTGCGTGATATTATCAAAACATATGTGATCTTACAGTAAGTTGTGCGTGATATTATTAAGACATATGTGTTCTTAGAGTAAGTTGTGCGTGATATTATCAAAACATATGTGATCTTACAGTAAGTTGTGCGTGATATTATTAAGACATATGTGTTCTTAGAGTAAGTTGTGCGTGATATTCCTAAAACATACGTGTTCTTAGAGTAAGTTGTGCGTGATATTCTTCAAACATATGTGTTCTTAGAGTAAGTTGTGCGTGATATTATCAAAACATACGTGTTCTTATAGTAAGTTATGCATGATATTATTAAAACATACGTGTTCTTAGAGTAAGTTGTGCATGATATTATCAAAACATATGTGTTCTTAGAGTAGTTGTGCGTGATAGTATCTAAACATGTGTTCTTAGAGTAAGTTGTGCGTGATATTCTCCAAACATATGTGATCTTACAGTAAGTTGTGCGTGATATTCCTAAAACATACGTGTTCTTAGAGTAAGTTGTGCGTGATATTCTTCAAACATATGTGTTCTTAGAGTAAGTTGTGCGTGATATTATTAAAACATACGTGTTCTTATAGTAAGTTGTGCATGATATTATCAAACATATGTGTTCTTAGAGTGAGTTGTGCGTGATATTATTAAGACATACGTGTTCTTAGAGTAAGTTGTGCGTGATATTCTCCAAACATATGTGTTCTTAGAGTGAGTTGTGCGTGATATTATTAAGACATACGTGTTCTTAGAGTAAGTTGTGCGTGATATTATCAAAACATATGTGATCTTACAGTAAGTTGTGTGTGATATTATTAAGACATATGTGTTCTTAGAGTAAGTTGTGCGTGATATTATCAAAACATATGTGATCTTACAGTAAGTTGTGCGTGATATTATTAAGACATATGTGTTCTTAGAGTAAGTTGTGCGTGATATTCCTAAAACATACGTGTTCTTAGAGTAAGTTGTGCGTGATATTCTTCAAACATATGTGTTCTTAGAGTAAGTTGTGCGTGATATTATCAAAACATACGTGTTCTTATAGTAAGTTATGCATGATATTATTAAAACATACGTGTTCTTAGAGTAAGTTGTGCATGATATTATCAAAACATATGTGTTTTTAGAGTAGTTGTGCGTGATAGTATCTAAACATGTGTTCTTAGAGTAAGTTGTGCGTGATATTCTCCAAACATATGTGATCTTACAGTAAGTTGTGCGTGATATTCCTAAAACATACGTGTTCTTAGAGTAAGTTGTGCGTGATATTCTTCAAACATATGTGTTCTTAGAGTAAGTTGTGCGTGATATTATTAAAACATACGTGTTCTTATAGTAAGTTGTGCATGATATTATCAAAACATATGTGTTCTTAGAGTAGTTGTGCGTGATATTATCTAAACATGTGTTCTTAGAGTAAGTTGCGCGTGATATTCTCCAAACATATGTGTTCTTAGAGTGAGTTGTGCGTGATATTATTAAGACATACGTGTTCTTAGAGAAAGTTGTGCGTGATATTATCAAAACATATGTGATCTTACAGTAAGTTGTGCGTGATATTATTAAGACATATGTGTTCTTAGAGTAAGTTATGCGTGATATTCCTAAAACATACGTGTTCTTAGAGTAAGTTGTGCGTGATATTCTTCAAACATATGTGTTCTTAGAGTAAGTTGTACGTGATATTATCAAAACATACGTGTTCTTATAGTAAGTTATGCGTGATATTATTAAAACATACGTGTTCTTAGAGTAAGTTGTGCATGATATTATCAAAACATATGTGTTCTTAGAGTAGTTGTGCGTGATATTATCTAAACATGTGTTCTTAGAGTAAGTTGTGCGTGATATTCTCCAAACATATGTGTTCTTAGAGTAAGTTGTGCGTGATATTATTAAGACATACGTGTTCTTAGAGTAAGTTGTGTGTGATATTATTAAGACATACGTGTTCTTAGAGTAAGTTGTGTGTGATATTATCAAAACATACGTGTTCTTAGAGTAAGCTGTGTGTGATATTATCAAAACATACGTGTTCTTAGAGTAAGTTGTGCATGATATTATCAAAACATATGTGTTCTTAGAGTAAGTTGTGTGTGATATTATCAAAACATACGTGTTCTTAGAGTAAGTTGTGTGTGATATTATCAAAACATACGTGTTCTTAGAGTAAGTTGTGCATGATATTATCAAAACATATGTGTTCTTAGAGTAAGTTGTGCGCGATATTATTAAAACATATGTGTTCTTAGAGTAAGTTGTGCGTGATATTATCAAAACATACGTGTTCTTAGAGTAAGTTGTGCGTGATATTATTAAAACATACGTGTTCTTAGAGTAAGTTGTGCGTGATATTATCAAAGCATATTTGCTCTGAGAGTCATTGGGTATTTGATTTGTTCTACAGGCAATATCATTTTAGAGCGGTTGCATCCCTCACCGGACGGAGAAACTAAATAAACGTTACAGAATACAGAAGGGGCAATCAAGATTGAACAATCCAGAAAAACTGGCAACATAGACGAAGAAAAACACAACAAAAACACAAAGTAATATGTGTTGAACATCACTATGCGCAAACAAACAAACACAAATAACGTAATTAAGACATGAGTCCTCCTACAAACAACTGGCGGTAAAGACGAACCAAACACCCGTTTTGATATTTCTATATCCCCAGGATTCCTTCTAAGGTATGGTGAAATCTTTAAATTTGTCATTACACCAGTAGTTCAAACTCCATTTACTAAAACGAAGAAAATAAAAGAAGTGGACAATAACGGACATCTAAAAGTCTTACAATGTCATGTGGGATTTATATATTAGAACAATGACAATAACTTAATTATAATTGCTAGGAAGATTTTCCAAGGTTTTATCACTACAGAGAATTCTTTCAATGGAACAAAAGTGAGCACATCTTTTGGGAATCTGTTTGTCAGCTAAATGCATTAAGCATGACATAGCCTTGGAATTCTTAACGGATCAATGTGTAAGTATCACCACGTAAACACAGATTGCTATTTCTTGTATATTGATATCATTAGCGGTGAATGCAATAAAAAATAAATTACCATATGATAATTTTTAATACCAAAATCAAGTGATAAACACGAACTCTAAAATATGAAACCAAATTAAAGAACAACATTTTCAACCGACACTTGTTTGACTGAAATAAATAGAATACAGAGACAAATAGAATACAATAAGCCATGGAGTTGTAATTTTGTTTTATCCTTGATGAACAAGATGCTTGCGACTTGATGATTGTAATTCAGTTTTCTTTCTATATCTACAGCTAAAACAAGAACTCAAATAAACAAGGAAGACACAAACTAAATAGGTATAGCAATTCAGATATTATGAGTTAGTTTATATAAATAGACATAGCAATTCAGATATTGAGTTAGTTTATATAAATAGGAATAGCAATTCAGATATTATGAGTTAGTTTATATAAATAGACATAACAATTCAGATATTATGAGTTAGTTTATATAAATAGACATAGCAATTCAGATATTATGAGTTAGTTTATATAAATAGACATAGCAATTCAGATATTATGAGTTAGTTTATATAAATAGACATAACAATTCAGATATTATGAGTTAGTTTATATAAATAGACATAACAATTCAGATATTATGAGTTAGTTTATATAAATAGACATAACAATTCAGATATTATGAGTTAGTTTATATAAATAGACATAACAATTCAGATATTATGAGTTAGTTTATATAAATAGACATAGCAATTCAGATATTATGAGCTAGTTTATATAAATAGACATAACAATTCAGATATTATGAGTTAGTTTATATAAATAGACATAACAATTCAGATATTATGAGTTAGTTTATATAAATAGACATAACAATTCAGATATTATGAGTTAGTTTATATAAATAGGTATAGCAATTCAGATATTATGAGTTAGTTTATATAAATAGACATAACAATTCAGATATTATGAGTTAGTTTATATAAATAGGTATAGCAATTCAGATATTATGAGTTAGTTTATATAAATAGGTATAGCAATTCAGATATTATGAGTTAGTTTATATAAATAGACATAACAATTCAGATATTATGAGTTAGTTTATATAAATAGACATAACAATTCAGATATTATGAGTTAGTTTATATAAATAGACATAACAATTCAGATATTATGAGTTAGTTTATATAAATAGACATAGCAATTCAGATATTATGAGCTAGTTTATATAAATAGACATAACAATTCAGATATTATGAGTTAGTTTATATAAATAGACATAGCAATTCAGATATTGAGTTAGTTTATATAAATAGGAATAGCAATTCAGATATTATGAGTTAGTTTATATAAATAGACATAACAATTCAGATATTATGAGTTAGTTTATATAAATAGACATAGCAATTCAGATATTATGAGTTAGTTTATATAAATAGACATAGCAATTCAGATATTATGAGTTAGTTTATATAAATAGACATAACAATTCAGATATTATGAGTTAGTTTATATAAATAGACATAACAATTCAGATATTATGAGTTAGTTTATATAAATAGACATAACAATTCAGATATTATGAGTTAGTTTATATAAATAGACATAACAATTCAGATATTATGAGTTAGTTTATATAAATAGACATAGCAATTCAGATATTATGAGCTAGTTTATATAAATAGACGTAACAATTCAGATATTATGAGTTAGTTTATATAAATAGACATAACAATTCAGATATTATGAGTTAGTTTATATAAATAGACATAACAATTCAGATATTATGAGTTAGTTTATATAAATAGACATAACAATTCAGATATTATGAGTTAGTTTATATAAATAGACATAGCAATTCAGATATTATGAGCTAGTTTATATAAATAGACATAACAATTCAGATATTATGAGTTAGTTTATATAAATAGACATAACAATTCAGATATTATGAGTTAGTTTATATAAATAGACATAACAATTCAGATATTATGAGTTAGTTTATATAAATAGGTATAGCAATTCAGATATTATGAGTTAGTTTATATAAATAGACATAACAATTCAGATATTATGAGTTAGTTTATATAAATAGGTATAGCAATTCAGATATTATGAGTTAGTTTATATAAATAGACATAACAATTCAGATATTATGAGTTAGTTTATATAAATAGGTATAGCAATTCAGATATTATGAGTTAGTTTATATAAATAGGTATAGCAATTCAGATATTATGAGTTAGTTTATATAAATAGGAATAGCAATTCAGATATTGAGTTAGTTTATATAAATAGGAATAGCAATTCAGATATTATGAGTTAGTTTATATAAATAGACATAACAATTCAGATATTATGAGTTAGTTTATATAAATAAGCATATCAATTCAGATATTATGAGTTAGTTTATATAAATAGGTATAGCAATTCAGATATTATGAGTTAGTTTACATAAATAGACATAACAATTCAGATATTATGAGTTAGTTTATATAAATAGGAATAGCAATTCAGATATTGAGTTAGTTTATATAAATAGGAATAGCAATTCAGATATTATGAGTTAGTTTATATAAATAGATATAGCAATTCAGATATTGTGAGTTAGTTTATATAAATAGACATAGCAATTCAGATATTATGACATTTACTGCACTGAATTTGGTACTGCTTTGACAACTATTTTACCTATTTTGTTCCAGTATTGTTATAAATACTGTTATAGTGACAGCCGGAACCTTTGAGCCGTAATGGAAGCGGGAGGTTTGGCGCTTTAAAATCTGATTCAACCCACCATTTCTTTAGAAATGCCTGTACCAAGTCAGGGTCATTACGGTTTTCACAGTTTTCCGGTTGTTGACTGATTTTGTCTGTTTATATAATTATGAGTTTTGACTTTCCCTTTATAAGATTGTTCGGAGTTCGGTAATTTTGTTATTACCCTTATTATGTAAATAGGTATAGCAATTCAGATATTATAAGTTAGTTTATATAAATAGGTATAGCAATTCAGATATTATGAGTTAGTTTATATCTTAAAAAGAACAATATTGAAAAGACCATATGGACTATTTTCTTACACTGGTTCACCAACAGCAATTCTAACATTAAAACAATTCCCGCTACTCATTAAAAAAACATAACAAAAACAAATTACATAAGTTAACATGAGAGGAATGCTTGAATTATTGTCAAGTCTTTTGATCAAGGTGTAAAAAGATCTTAGTCCACAACAAATGACGCCAAGTTTCCATAGATATTCTACTAGAGTGTTTATGTTAATCAATTCTAATAGTTTCATAACTACTTCCTTTTCGAGCTAAATAATCCTCTGGCGAAGCTTGATTGTTACATCAAAACAGTGGAAACCTATTACAAATTATCATTATTGAGTGAATGCAGTAACTTGTAAGAATGAAAAGCAGTGAAGAAACAACAACTTCGTCTATATTTCTCATCAGCAATGGTAGTGAATTTGAGAGGTGTTACAATTCTCTATTATTCCAATACAAGATATGATACATTCTCACTTTTATTAACTTTGCCAATGTAATTTGTTTGTCCCTTTTCGCCATGTCTACTTTTAATGTTCAATGATTTGAGGTAAGAGATGATTGTTTGTTTTGTTGATATATGTAGTATTGTAGACCAAACACCGTTTATACTTTCTTTTCTCAATGGCTTGTATACCTCTTTATTTGTTCGAGTATTACATTTTTAAAAGCGTTTTGGAAAAACCTTATCTGTAAGCTTCTTTTAATAGTAACTTAAAGCCATAACATATTTGAAGAATTATAGTGCTTCTGATAATGTACCTCAGTCATTGTACAAAAGTTGTGCAGCACTAAACGTGTTACTATCTTCTAAAAATACATTAAGCTCATAATAATCGTAGAATAACATTGTATGCATGAAAAACGTCTTCTTCAATTGTGCATATTCAATTAAATAATATCAGAATTTGAAATTTTATTATTACAATTAGCTAAATATTCTAGACATTAAGCATATTTCGATTTCATCTAACAATAATAGAACCGTTATCCTTAGACTTTACGTTGGTCATTTACACTCTTCAAAGTGACGTACTTCATAAGAAATGTGCTTACATTTTAAATTGTTGCAAATTAAAAATTCTTTTGGTGATAATTGTAATGACATCATAACACACTATTGTATCTTATATAAACCATTATTTACAGTTTTTTCTATGTCTTGTTAGCAGTTAAAGACCACTTCGAAGAATGCTGTTACCAAGGTAAGTCTATCAGTCTTCATGTGTGACTGAGATGCTGCTTTCAGATGATATAGATCAATGCTTCAAAAATATATATCACCAAGACATGCCCGAGTATATTCTTGCATCCTTGCTCAACCCATTTGTCCTTTGTCAGAACGATGTGTTGCTAGACATTCTTAATTATCCTTATAATCAAGCCATATGAGAATCTAGAGAAGTCAGTTATGATACGCTATCATTACACCTAAAGAAAGTTGTCAGAAGTATTATATATAAAATATCCACAGTATGTCTGAATAAAGAGTAATATAGATGTAATACAACATGAAATTGTTAAATAAAATTTATTTTATGAAAGATCTGGAGAGACCTTCCACAATATTCTACTTGCCGAGAGAAAACAATATTATATTATTTATAGATGTAATCGATATACTATGAACAATTTTCCCATAAGACTTAGGAAAACAAGTACTCTTTTTTCTATAAAAGTCATAAGATAATGTTTCGTAAGAAAAGAGTTTTTTGTTGTTGTTAAAGCTGAATACGTAGCATGTTTTAGTGGGGTTCGTGTTGCTCGATCTTTAGGTTTGTAGATGATATTTTTTTCTTTTGACCATTGTATTATCTGTCATCCTTCGATTAAGATTTACGACTTTCGACGATGTCTATGACATGAAAACACATGTAAAAACTACGGTCTTGGATTAAAATTGTGAAATATATTTATGAATAAAGATGTTCATGATGATTACATTGAGGGTTATTTCTAGTATTTGAACTGCAAGTGAACTAAATATAGTTGTGTTTTTTATATACCCCATTGAGCATGAGGTTATTATTTTATTAGGTTTTCTATGTTCATATATTTACTGATGTTTCGTAATGTCCACCAAGAAAAGTTTGACGATACCAAAGGGGTAATCAGAGGACATAAATTGAAGAAGAAACAATGCAATATAAAAGCAAAAAGAATTTTTTTTGTGGCATGGAACACGATGTTCATGTTGAGCTCGGGCATCTTGTACCACATTCAGCAGACTGAAAGTCTGATTACCCATTAGCTATCTGCAAACTTTTCTTGAGAATTCCAGTCAATGGTCTCCCACCAAGTATTCGTGGGTGAATGTGTGTCTTTGTTCTATTGTCTTTACCTTTGTGTGTTAATTTTGTCTACGTTTTGTTACTTTACTAAAACAGGACAATGTCGTCACGACAGCATGCTTCGATCCCACATATTTTAAACTGAGCAGTTTTGATAGTACAGCTGCATTTTACTTAACATTTTATTAACACTATACCACTCTCTGTAAGGCACGATTATCCAGCCCCAAAACTGTACCGCAATTACCCGAATTTGTCAATACAGATCTACTGTGTCCACAGTACACTATGCCCCCACTAAATAAAATGGTCCACTACACATCATGGCCAATCATTGTATCACATATGACAGTTATTTGGACCAACCACAAAGCATAACTATATTGAATGCATGAAAACGTGAAAGTTGCATAACTCCTACAAAAATCGTCAAATCAAAAACTACATTTCATGACCAACCATCTTACCAAATATGAAAGCTATCAGACAAAAGACATTAGGAGAGTTGAATTCACAATGCATAGCTATATTAACATGGCATGAAAACGCTAATGTCCCATAATTCCTACACAAATTGTCAAATCATTGCATCACATATGATAGCTATTGGACCAACAACCTCAGGGGTTGCATTCACCAATCAAAATAGCGGCATAATATGATCTACGGCACAAACTATTGACTAATTATCCTGCTAGATATGACAGCTATCGGACCAACCAACCAGCTCAGAGGAGTTGCTTTCACAATGTATAACTATATTGAAATTCCATAAAAACGTTAAAGTCACATAACTCCTACAAAAATAGACGAATCAAAATGACGGGATAATATGATCAACTACACATCATGACCAACCATCCTACCAATATGACAAATATGAAAGCTCTCGCACCAACAACCTCAGAGGAGTTGCATTCACAAAGACGAACGAACGAACGGAAGAGTGAACGAACGAACACATCTGATATATATTTCCTTAATTACAACTAATGAAATACAAAACTTAAAATCTCACACTGTCGGAACAGTTCCAATATCCAATCAATTAATCGTAGACACAAAAGCTAATTCGATACCCCTAGCACATACAACTAAAGTAAATGAACAGTTCTCCGTGAACAAGGTATGATGACAGCAGCATGATACTCTCTATCATTGTATATTTATGATAAAAAGCCATCATTCTACAAAGCTATATCCAACAAAATGTAGAATAATTCGCAGAAAACCGAGTCCCAGAAAGTCGTTGACAAACTTGATCACACCAAGTTTTAACATATATACATCTGCACAACCGATTGATTGATTGATTAATTGGTGCTTAACGCCAATCTTAGCAGTATTTCAGCTATATCGTGGCGTGATGCACGACCGAGAGTCGAACTTACTAACATTGGTGATGATTTAAGCTTACTACGTAAGTATATATATATATATATATAATACTTATAATGCTACCATGCGGTCGTTGTCACGGAAACCCCCTCAATGTTGAAGTGTATAATAAAGACTAATTGACAAAACAAAAGTGTTTTTTAGTTTACTTGAGTAGCTCTCAAATTAGAATCCGATATTTGTAGGCAGTGTCAATAATCATTATAAAATTACCAAAGGCAAAATGTCTATTGATAACCAAATCAACCATTGACGAGCGAAAGGAACAGGTCGATGTAACAATTAAATTTTTGTGGAAGTTGCTATTCGATATTTTTTACGACTGACCGAAAACGTCTACGAAATTTACTTATACCCGACATCTGTACAATATCGATACCCCGAACACAAGTACATGACCGCTTACTTTTCTGGCTTGATACAGAGACTTCAATAAACAGTGGCGTGATTATACTTGTTATATTTGCCCTATTCTTCCCGGTTAGTTTTATGATTCATATCAATAACCACAAATATTCATTAGTTTTAACTTTTATTACAAGAGCGAAATAAATAAAATTTAAAAGAAATGCGGAAAATGTTCACATAAAACTATTTCATTTTGAAACGTACTTCAATTATTAGATTATTTGTCGGTAAATCAAAATGATTTCATGTGTAATTAAGGCAATCAAGTATCATACTTGGGTGGCTTTAAAGCGAGATTAGTTGGATTATTACACATCATCCGAATTTCGTGGTGAAATGGTTTGGTCAACGTCGTTTACTTTAAAACATTGTGACTTCGGAATCCTGATTCGTCTTATGAAATCCGAAGAGAAGGACGCAGCAAAAACACAACAGAATATCGGATAAATTTGTAGCGTGCTGTACAGACCGCACACATAGCTTATATCTATCCTCTCGCGGGGTTTCAATTAGTACCCAGTATTCAAAGAAGCGCACGATCCTCGCACCTTAATGCTAATTGATTTGACGTCATTCGCCAATTTAAAAAGCATGGAAAACGCCTACACATAGTCCTATCCCAGTGTCACCTTTAACCCATATACTACTTTATCGTTTGTATACTTGTCACCGCCGTACATAACACTGAAATATAGCAGTCAATAATCTTTAACGTCAAAACATCAAGATTTATATACTAAGTATTGTATTATATATTGTAATTAAAACAGAAGATTGTGTAGCATTAAGAAATATCAATAGTATCTCTTACGACTGTAATTATTCCCGAGGTCAGCTTCTAGAATTTACCTATAATCTTGAACATCATAGATTCAATGCTCTCCTACTGCTTCAATTTGGGCATTATTATTATAATTTCACCGTAGTCTGCTTATACACGTTAAATCATCTTATGAATATTATATTATTGTAAACGTCCTATCATTTGACCTCGGTTATTCTCTTTGATAGTTCAATAAACGTTAGAGAATACCGAAGGGGCAATCAAAAATGGACAATCCAGAGAAACTGGCAACATAGACGAAATAAAACACAACACAATATGTTTTGGACACCACTATACGCAAACAAACACAAATAACGTAAATAAGAAATGAGCCCTCCTACAAACAACTGAAGGTAAAGACGAACAGAAAATCCTTTCTTAATGATCTACCACTCTACCATATGTTATTGTATGCACACACGTGTAAAATAAATCCAAATAAGATTTTACTTCCGTGTAGAAAGTGTTTCTTTTTCATGTGTATAGAGGGGGAATGGTGTTTCGGTTATATGAAAGCAGTCAGTGTTTTAAGTGGAGAAAATACCGAGAAAAGCACTGACCTGTCGCAAGTCACTGACACACTTTATCACATAATGTTGTATCGAGTACAGGTGTATAGAATGAATTCAGTATCATTACAACTTGTAATTGCCATCTACTCAACATTGGTCACCAGTTTTACTGACAATTGTATTATACTTAAAATATCTTTTATCATCATTATGTATTGAATGAATGGCTCTTATGTCTTTGGTCATATCAATTTGGAACGCTTGACGAATGTACACATCCAATCATTTCTGGTATTTCGATATTCAATTTTTTCTTGTGTCAATAGGGTTGAGGTTACATCTTGAAAACCTAATATGAATAATTACGTAGTCCATTCTAAAAACATATGTATTGTTACTATAACAAACATTCCAAAGATAATCCTACTTTATCTTGTTTGTGATCAATAAGGTGAAACGTGTAGGAAGAGGAATAATGTCAACACTTATCTTTTTTGGTAATTATATCAAAGTATGCCCTGTTCTAGTGGAGCAGGAACTGCTTACCCTTCTGGGTCACCCGAGTTCACCCCAGGTTTTTAGTGGAGTTCGTGTTACTCAATCTTTAGTTTTATGTGTATGTTTTGTTGTTTGTCCTTTTGTACTATTTCTTTTGGCCATAGTGTTGTCTGTCCTTCTTCGACTTATGGATTCTGATTACTCCTTTGGTATCATTCACTCTCTTCCAACAATATATTCTTTTTTCATCTCAAGCGAACATTGGATTATATCAATCTTATCTAGCACAACATCTTCGGAAGTGGGCGTGTCTCCTGCTTGAGTGGGACCAATCAAATAAACAACGACATTATAACGGGTTGTAAATGTGTGGTATGTTTTTAGTGTGGACTGCTGCTGATGTTTAATTAATGGTATTTAATTGACAAAGGAATCGTAAATATTATATTTTTAATTTTACCTTTTACATTAAACGTGTTTCAGTGACGTATTAAAACCCGCTATTGACGTCAACTTCAAGCTTTGTTTTATACACCTTTGTGGAAATTATATTTATTTGACGTTAAAATGAATGATTTGATAAATGTCAAACAGTTCGTAACGATGACCAGGTGTTTAAAGCTTGCCAGTGACATTTCAGCCGATGAGTACAGAGTTTGTTTTTCGTTTCAACAATTTTTTTATTACAATGTACTGTGTCGATTTTTTATTTTTTTGAAAATGCAAGTAAATCTATTGAAAAATACAAAATGACCACGAACAATTATATTAATGCTATTATTGTACGGTATATAGCATAAAACACATTTAGGTCAAAATTGTTCTCGGTGGTTACAAGTTTTTGTAGTTTTTTGTATTGTTTTATTATGTGTCATTACATTCTGATTTTCGTGTTGTGGGGGATGTCCGTTACGATCTCCGCATAAAAACGATGTTCGGGTTTATCTTTTCCTGCAGTTGTTTGTAGGAAAGTTATATTTTATTTACATTATTTGTGTTTGTTTGCATATAGTGGTGTCTAACACATATCATGCTGTGTTTTTTGTTTTGTTTTTTCTTCGCCTTGAGTACACTATGTTGCGACTATCTCTGGATTGTCCAATTTTTATTTTCACTTCGGTATTCTCTGACGTTTATTTGATATTGTATCTAGATCTCTCAGTGCATGTATCAGTGACATAAATAAGCTTCAGACACAACACAACATTTCAAACCAATTCTAATCACGATATCAATCCAATAAAAATAATCGTATTCAGACAAGCAAGACATATTGTGTGCGTGATCCGACACCAAATCATATTCTTAACAGCACATTTAAATGGTAAATATACGACCCTTTTAATAAAACAATTATAAACATGAACCAACAGTTCTGATTGGTCTATTGTGTATGCCATTCCTTGATTAGATGTAAAATATAATTATACAAAATAATATAATCAGAATACACCACTCCTGTTTAAGAGGAAAACAATCATTTTCTAAGAATAATGAAGGTTGATTGATTGATTGGTGTTTAACGCCAACCTTAGCAGTATTTCAGTTATATCGTGGCGTTTTTTGAAGGGGTTCATATCAAAATAAAAATCCTTATCAGAATATCCGATTTTTTTTTGGAAAAGGGAGAGGGGGGAACTGAAGGACCGCAATTAGATACAAATTATACGGCAAACGAGATTATTTCAATTTACAATTGCGAATTTCCCTCTCATATGCAGCAACATCGTAACATATGGAGTATGTGTATCACAGCTGCTACGATACTCTAGCTACGATACTGTAGCATGCGTTTTCATTCTATATTTTCTAATTGGAAAGTTGCTACTTACAAATAAGCTACATTGTACTCAAACAGGGATTTTTATTTTGAGGTTGAAGTTTGTTTATAGTTGCCATCTTTTATTGGTTATACGGAGTATCTATTCACATGTCATAAAAATAACTTAGTTGTGACTATGGGTAACACAAAGGGTGCCTTAAATGTAGCAGGCGCTGCTTATTCTTCCGATGCACATGATATCACCCCGAATATTTAATTGGGGTTCTTGCTTTCAGTTTCCTATGTTCAGTATTTGTGAATGTTTTGTCCGTGTCTTCTTTGATTTTACCATGCCATTACAGTTAAACATTTTACAAATCGTGAAATGAAATATTAAATATAGACCTCCTAAACTTATTTTTTGTATGTATCTTATTAAAATGATGTTGTCTGGAATGTTATTAATTTAATCTGTCATGAAAACATTTTATTTTTAACTTGTTGTCCAGTCAAAGATGGCGGTGAAAGAAAACGTTCAGCAGGTCATAATTATAATATTATTAAGAGTTGCCGTTGGAAGACACATTTCTTTAACCTATCCCTTGGATGCATGTAAATAGATTATTCACCACCCCGCTTTTCTTATGGCGATCAAAGCACCCTTTCATAGATAGATCATGCACCACTTGTTACTTACAAAGCTAGGGTTATGCTGTTTATCGCCACTTTCAACAATATTCATCGTGACGAACAGTTTTATTGGTAGAGGAAATAAGAGCACCCAGAGAAAATCACAGACCTACCGCACGTCGCTGTCAAACTTTATCACATAATGTTGTATCAGGTACATCTCGCCATGATGGGATTGGAACTCACTACTTTAGTGGTGATAGGCACTGATTACATAGGTAATTGTAAATCCAACCACGATACGATCACGACGGTTCCATTTTTACCTACATTATTTATTGCTTGTAAGTTGCCTTGGTTATGAACATAGCTGAAGCACTTCTCACGTGACGTTAAGCAACAATCAATCAATTAATAAATTATTGTGAGATAAATCCTTGTACTTGAACTTAACTGTAATCTTATTATATTTTCTAAATTAATAAATCATAATCTGCAAACATTATACAGGCATCACTGATCACATTACAATTTCAGTGATGAATATGTAACATTGAAAACTATAATACAGCCTCCCTTCAAGTCACTTGTCGAGGCAACAATTCCGTAGTATTTGCATTTCAACAAAGACAAATATTATAAAAACGACGGATATATAATTCAATATTTGTTTTTGCTCATTTTGCAGATTATTCACAAATATATCCTAAAACAATTAATTATTAATATTTTTGTTCATTTCGATTTATTTTAATAACATAACGTACATAACGATATCGTAATCCCGCCCTTAACACAGTCATGATTTTACCACTGGAGTTTTAGCCAGAATAACACGACGGGGTCAAATGTTGAGCAGGAACTGATTCCGTTTCTGAAGTACATGAGTTCTCTCCCGCTTTCATGTGATTCTCGTTGCTCAAATGTTTAGTTTTCTGGGAAGTGTTTTGTAGATTATTGTTTTGTTCTTTTGTTCTGTTTCTTTTTGTACATTGTATTGTCTGTTCTTCTTTGATTTACACTCCTGTGATATCTTCACACTTTTCTTAATATGTGATCGTTTTAAGGTTAAACCTTAAATTATGGCTTGTCCAATATTCATACAAGTATAAACATTTTATGTATGAAACACTTCTTTAATACAATTATGAGTTGTTTGTCAACATTTCATACAAACAAATAAGAACTAAAACAAACAAACAATTAAGCAACAAACAAGCAAACAAACAAAAACAAAAACCGCACAACAACATTTAAACAATAAAGATTTCACAAAGCAAAGAAAAACAACGAACACAAATTACCAGTTCTTTTTACTTTAATAGTAAAACTCATTATATTCTTATTTGAAACATCAATGTTCGTAGATATATAAGTAGTTGAAGAAATAAAAATTCTTTATAGCTATGCACTTTTCATGCAACTTTAAGTAAACTATTTTATTCTTGAAAAATTGCATTCGTTAAAAATTGAATATATATTTTGTAAAAATGGAACACGCTGTTTATGACATTCCGACAAAGTTAAAATGTTCTCATCTAATTTAAAGTCAACAATTCGATATCTACGCTTTTCATTTTGTTTAGCTATGACATATACAATAATGTTTTTTTTTTTTTTTTTTTATCAGTTATTGGAAAAATTCTTACCTTTGGATGGATGCCTGCCTTATTGGTAGTAGTATAAAAATCAGTGAAAGTGTTAATGAAATATTCCGAATATAAATCAAAATCTCACCACGCCTACATTGATTTCTGTGACTAAATTGGTTTATGGCTTCTTGATGTCATCAGAAAGTTAACTATACCAAAGATTGTCTAATCCAATCAATGCTCTTTGACTATGGACAGAACGCTGCTCTGAGATTTCAACGCATAGGAAACAGTTAATTTCTGGAAATGATTGACATGTTAGCGACAAACAAAATATATTTTTATTCTTGTGTTCGTGATGTAAATTTTTAACCACAAATAAATAACGTTTAATAAAAACCTTGAATTTATTTTATATGCAAAAGCAATGCATATAGACTTAATTAAAATTTCTTTAGAATTTAAGCGTAGACATATTTTTTTCTTAAGAAAGACATTGACTCTTAAGCTAGATTAGTCTATACATGCATCCGAGATTTTAAGAGGAAAATATTCCGTCACATTCGGATTCCATCGAATGTTTCAATTGATCTATCGCACATTTACACATTTAGGAATAATTTACCATTTAAACACGGTGTCGAGAAAAATTTGAAGATACTAAAGGTGCATCCAGAAACCGTAAATCGAAGGACAGACAATGCAATGACCAAAAGAAAAAGGACAAACAATGATCTACAAACACTACACAACAAACTAAATATCGAGAAAGGGTACCGCAATAAAACCGGGGATAACTCAGGTACCCTGAAAGGGTTAGGTTTGGACACTTTCAACAATATTTCAGTTATACCGTGGCGATCAGTTTTATTGTTGGAGGAAACCAGAGTACCCGGAGAAAACCACTGATCTGTCACAAGTCATTGACAAACCTTATCACATAATGTTGTATAGAGTACACCTCGGCTGAGCGAGGTTCGAACCCACAACTTTAGTGGTGATAGGCACTGATTTTGCACAGGTAGTTGTAAATCCAACTACCATACGATCACGACGACGACGGCCCCTCTCCGGAAGGGTAAGCTGTTCCTGTTCCACAAGTGGCACACGTCGTGTTACTGTTAATGTTAATTGATGTGTTGGGTTATTAGTGCTTAGCACCACTTTGAATAACAGTTCAGCTATTTCAGTAATTAGCAAACAATTTCATATAAAGCTGTATCGAGTACACCTAGGCACGGAATATAACTCATATCGTTTTAATCTTATCATTGACAATGGTATCGTTTAGATATAAAAGACAAGCATAATATGTTAAAAAGTTTGAACTATTTAACATAAAACAAAAGTTAAAACATTGAACAGATACACTGTAGGAATAAATTTCTTCAAGAGACAATTGAATGAGTTTATCTGTCTCTTTCAATTTTACCTTGCCCAAAACAAATGCAAAACGATTATAGACGAAATACACTCCGATATCTCATTGAAGGCTAAATGAGTTGGTTAAATGTTAAAATTAAGAAAGATATATTGCCGGTTATTCTATTTGTTCAACAATAGAACTGTCTACAACTATGATATTTATGTCTGCAGTCAAAGATGGACTACAATCATTCTCGACAAAGTCTATTCATGAAGTAGCATCAATCAAATGTGGATACTGGCAAACTCTAAATACCTTCCGGATAATATTAATTCTTGTTCGTTTTAGAAAATTTCATTTATCCCAAGATTTGACTTTTCTACACTATACAATACCATTATTCCTCATAAGAAAATAGGATAATTATACGTTGGCTGAGGCTGTCGGTTCTCTTTAATAGAACTAATTTTATGTATTTGACAACTTCTATATCATGAAGATTAAATAGATTATGTATAATGTTCAAGATTGTAGTGTCCTTTATGAAAACGCTGTTCGCACGGTTGGCATTTTACCCACATATAGCAAACCCTTGGATGAATACATCATTTCATTAAGAGAGGAGGCCGAATAAAGCTGGTTTAACCCTGCCACTTTTTATTGTTGGAGTGTCTGCACCAAGACAGGAAAGTGAACGGTCATGTACAGGTGTGCTATTTATTAGTAAGATTTTCCCTCTTTCTGTGATTTTTCCATTGACTTTAGGAACTGCTGCGATAGTGTGGTATTTTTTATTTCTCATTTTATTTTGTGTCTTCATTTAGCACCAATCGCGTATCAAATCATTGCAAGACTATAGTCCAATTTATTTATTATGATGAATTCTTCTTGCCATGGAAGATTTTCGAAAATCTACAAAATGTACATTCTGTTCTCTAAAAAGTTTTGTCAATTTTAATATTCACCCATTTATTTCCGTAAATGAGTACTTTTCACTGAGAAAGAGCACCTGTTTAAAAAATCTCACAAGACACCTCTGATTGTCACTATCGAGGAAATTGTTAAATAAATACTTCCTTGTTTTTGGGAGCAATCATTAACAGGTGTGCATATTTCACTGAATTCAGTATTATCAGTACTAACAGTGCTTCATTTCTATCCAATCAGTACTAATAATGCTTTATTTTTGTGCATTGTGTGACGATATTTTTGTTGTATGTATCGGTGTCCTGATTTACCTTCTACTTTCATTAATAACAACACTATACAAATTGAGTAAGTTGTTTATATTCTATCGAATAACTAACTACGCCCCCGAAAGCTGCATTTAATTTGCATACATGTTTTCATAATACAGTGATAATGCACATGGCAGACTATAATGCGTTTATTTATATCAATAATTGAATTTGTACTAGATCTTTTCTCATTACCAAACTGAAAAAAAACACTATTTAATGGTTGAAATTCACACATCGACAGTATCTTCGTCTGTCTGATTCGAACTAATTCCATCTAGAATACGGAACGTTGATGGTCATGCAGTGCTCTCTCGAGGCAGTTGATGGTCATGCAGTGTTCTCTGGGGGGAAACGCTGATGGTCATACAGTGTTCTCTCGGGGGAACGTTGATGGTCATACAGTGTTCTCTCGGGGGAACGTTGATGGCCATACAGTGTTCTCTCGGGGAACGTTGATAGTCATACAGTGTTCTCTCGGGGAACGTTGATGGTCATACAGTGTTCTCTCGGGGAACGTTGATGGTCATACAGTGTTCTCTCGGGGAACGTTGATGGTCATACAGTGTTCTCTCGGGGAACGTTGATGTTCATACAGTGTTCTCTCGGGGAACGTTGATAGTCATAGTGTTCTCTCGGGGAACGTTGATGGTCATACAGTGTTCTCTCGGGGGAACGTTAATGTTCTTAGTGTTCTCTCGGGGGAACGTTGATGGTCATACTGTGTTCTCTCAGGGAACGTTGATGGTCATACAGTGTTCTCTCGGGGGAACGTTAATGGTCATACAGTGTTCTCTCGGGGAAATATTGATGGTCATACAGTGTTCTCGGGGGAACGTTGATGGTCATACAGTGTTCTCTCGGGGAACGTTGATGGTCATACAGTGTTCTCTCGGGGGAACGTTGATGGTCATACAGTGTTCTCTCGGGGGAACGTTGATGGCCATACAGTGTTCTCTCGGGGAACGTTGATAGTCATACAGTGTTCTCTCGGGGGAACGTTGATGGTCATACAGTGTTCTCTCGGGGGAACGTTGATGGTCATACAGTGTTCTCTCGGGGAACGTTGATAGTCATACAGTGTTCTCTCGGGGAACGTTGATGGTCATACAGTGTTCTCTCGGGGAACGTTGATGGTCATACAGTGTTCTCTCGGGGAACGTTGATGGTCATACAGTGTTCTCTCGGGGAACGTTGATGGTCATACAGTGTTCTCTCGGGGAACGTTGATGGTCATACAGTGTTCTCTCGGGTAACGTTGATGGTCATAGTGTTCTCTCGGGGAACGTTGATAGTCATAGTGTTCTCTCGGGGAACGTTGATGGTCATACAGTGTTCTCTCGGGGGAACGTTGATGTTCTTAGTGTTCTCTCGGGGGAGCGTTGATGGTCATACTGTGTTCTCTCAGGGAACGTTGATGGTCATACAGCGTTCTCTCGGGGGAACGTTGATGGTCATACATGTACAGTGTTCTCTCGGGGGAACATTGATGGTCATACAGTGTTCTCTCGGGGAACGTTGATGGTCATACAGTGTTCTCTCGGGGGAACGTTGATGGTCATACAGTGTTCTCTCGGGGGAACATTGATGGTCATACAGTGTTCTCTCGGGGGAACGTTGATGGTCATACAGTGTTCTCTCAGGGCAGTTTATTTCAATCCGCTCTATGCAATTCTTTTCCACCCACATGCCCATCTCAATGACATACATTTATTTTAAATGCTGATATATATTTGTAAATCGTCACTTGATTGTGTAGCGTTCTGTGTTTTGTACGTACTTGGATCATCCCTATAATTTGTACTATTTCCAATCATATAATTGGAATGTGTAAATGAGTTATTGTCTTGCATATTCATGAACTACTGCTAATTCAACGTTAAACAACAACTAATCACTTTATTTAACCATTTAAACAAGGGCTAATATTTATCTTAACAATATTAACTGTAAATAAATAAATTAGTTAAAACCAGAAACAAGAGAATGACTAAGCTTCTTCTCCCTCAGGTATAGGTGACCGTAGCTGATTTTGGCTATCCTATTTATGGCTTTTGGTGTATTGTTCCCAAACACTTTTAAATTATTTGGCTATCCAATATTTCGATATTGAAGGTTATTCCAGAAACGCGTCGCGCGCACTAAATTTGATATCTACGTTTTTATTAATCCATAATATTGAATTGATATGATTTACGTTTATTGGTGTTTAGCGCCACTTTTTTTCAACAGAAAACTAGTAATATCGCAGTGGCCACTTTTAGTGGTGAAGGCAACTGCCATACAAGGAGAGAAAAAACCAGACTGGTTGTCAATCACTCACACACAACATTTATCACATACATTTGTTTCGAGTACACCTCGCCACTTGCGAGTTAAAAACTCCCTAGTATGATAAATTATAAGTTCAAACATTCTTTTCAATAAAGGTAAAATTATAGGAGAATACGAATTATTTATATAATGACAACTGTTTCCTCTGATATTAATAACATAGTAATTATCTTACATAACTGTATAAGGAGTGAGCAAGTAAGTAAGTGCTTGTTGGTTTCAACCAAATGAAAAATTATTATTGTGTGCACAAGTTATTTTTGATGAAATGATGATGCCTGCTACTAGACATAGTGCTAACTCACTACAAGAAAAGTTTGAAGATACCACAAGGGTAATTAGAAGCCGACGAAAGACAGACAATAAAATAGCCAAACGAAAAAGGACAAAAGGACCAAAATAAAGATATACAAAAGTAAAGGTAGAGCAACACGAACTCCACTAAATACATTGGGTAAACAAGATAGAGCAACACGAACTCCACTAAATACATTGGGTAAACAAGATAGAGCAACACGAACTCCACTAAATACATTGGGTAAACAAGATAGAGCAACACGAACTCCACTAAATACATTGGGTAAACAAGATAGAGCAACACGAACTCCACTAAATACATTGGGTAAACAAGATAGAGCAACACGAACTCCACTAAATACATTGGGTAAACAAGATAGAGCAACACGAACTCCACTAAATACATTGGGTAAACAAGATAGAGCAACACGAACTCCACTAAATACATTGGGTAAACAAGATAGAGCAACACGAACTCCACTAAATACATTGGGTAAACTCTGGTGCTCTGAAGGGATCAGCAAGTACCTGCTCCATATATGTCACCCGTCGTATTACTCTTGTTACAAACCAAGTAATAAGTCACGAATGAGGAAATCACCGGGTTGGGATTACCTCAAACGGAACATATCCGTGGTTATTTGTGACACAGATATTCTGTAACGATTAACCAAGTCATTCTGGCGACCGTAATACGTTCGAAGTGATATACACGGTGTGTTTCTGGAATAACCGTCATCGATCAGGTGCACTAAAATCGAAATTTTGGAAAGCCAAATAATTTAAAAATCTTAGGGACCACGAAAACCAAAAGGCCTAAACATGATAGGCAAATTAGGCTACGGTCACATATGCCTGAGGGAGGAAAACTTGAGTTTTAATAATAATTACATGTATACCTGTGTAAGGGGTATCGATATTGCCTCTTTCAACGATTTTTCTATTGTATTTTCTAATAATTCTGACAGTGTGGTATTGTTTGTTTCCGTGTTCTACGTCATCAACGTTCTATGTTAATGTATGATTTATATAGAGTCAACTTAATTGATAGTTAACAGTGTACAGGTGGAGCACCTTGTGAAAATGAAATGTCATTTATTTTTGTTTAAATATAACAAATATAGATTTCTTATAAAAACATGTTTCACACATTTTCGCTTTTATCCCAAAAATTGATGTAAAAACTAACCTGCTAACCAGAGAATATATCGAAAGACATATTGAGATACTGTACGTACAAGCTTTGTAAACAATACTTCCATATTGTATAGTAATGTATCAGTAATCATGCATTGGTACTGGATCTGGACTAACAGTAGACACCTTATGTTATGTGATATTAAGGTTTTTTTTCTCTTCTTTAATTGCATTGTAGTATTTCGAAAATTTATATAATTACTTAATTTCACTAATAATTAGCAAAATGTATCAATAATACTTAACATTATGCTGGTAACATTTAAATAGCTAGACATAAGACCAAGTGATTGGCGCTGTAGTGTATCAATTATGTGAGTTCTAATACCGTCGAGGGAGAACAAAAACTGTGTAAGCTAAACAATCTAACACTGTTGGGTTTAATTTTCAGACGAACATGAATATGTAGTATTTACCCAGTATTTCAAGTAACTCTGAAATCCAGTGGGGGAGATATATTGTATGGTGTTCACTTGCCTAGACGTTTGTATAATATATTTTATTTTCAGTGATTATATCGTGAATTGTTCTTAATCCTACACAATATATTAAAATTTCTTAGTTAAATTTCTGTCAAATTGATAATATACAGCGGATGTGATCGAGTGGTCTGCCTCATAAGGCAGAGCGATTGGTACTTTTGTGTTTTTTCTTGGCTGTAATATAATCCATCATTGTTTGATTTACGTCTTCTGCTTACCCCTTTGGTCTTCAAACTTTTCTTATTCAATACAATGTTTTATTTCGCATATTGTGATCGTCAAGGGGGAACTAATTTGTCTGTTATTTTGTGCTGTGAATCTCGACGGTTCTATTTATAACTGCATAAAATCAAAATCAAAATGGTCAATTTGGTCTGTCTTTAATCAAACAGTATATAATATGTTTCCACAATAAATATATACTTATCAAACACGCTCGGAATTTGTCGTACGTTTCACGAAATTATCTGTTATACTTTTTATGACACGCTCGTATTCGTGCAATTAGGGTACATGCATGATCAGTCGTAGATTACAATATCTACTAGGCAATGAATAGGTGTTTTTCTACTTGAACAAACCATGTCAGTACCAAAACACTGACTACTTGGGGGATGATACCCTCGGTCTAGATCACACGATATTCGTAAACTGTTCATTTTATTTAGGTCTCTGCATTTCTAACAAATCAAAATTCATAAGCGATTTATATCGTACAATTGTACATAAAATAATTATAGAAGTCACTCCTCTTAATTGTCATGACTTCATAAGAAAAAAATTAGTGGAGCTTCATTAGTGGTATTGAGACCTCATAGATCCGTCCCACGATGGTAAGATTCTTTACTAATGTTTAATACAGCTTTATTTTCTCAGAAAATATCAATAATCATCATCATACTAGTTTTATAAGATCAGAGTTACACAGATCTAAATCTTTTGTGTACAATTTTAGTGTTGTTTCATATTGTATATTGTCATTTGCGTATAAAGCTTAATGATTTTAACCATTTAATTTCAATGTCCACTCCTCGTCACAAAAATGAAAGCGATGTCACGAAGATTAAAGCTGCTTACCCCGGTTATATGTGAGGGTTGGCATATTACTCACATGTGGAACGCACTTTCCAGACCGCATCCTATTACTTGGGGGTGTGACCATAAAACAGTTTCATCAACACCACCACTTTATATTGAAATCCTTGTAATAAGCGGGCATGTATTTGTGTGTTAGGGGTATCGATTTTGCATCTTTGTACCATTTTTCTATTGGGTTTTAGAACTGTTCCGACTGCATGGTATCTTTTGTGTTTTTTTTTTTATTATGGTAGAGATAATGATAATTTACTTGCCATTTCATTAACTGAAAACCTCCCGTTAGTATCTTCTCCATCTAGGGAGAGATGCTAATATGTTTTGTGACAATATGATGGTTTGTGTTGCAATGTTTGAAGATAATTTTACTGCACATGGTTTGATATCTGTTAAAGGAAAAATAAATATTAGGTCATCTAATACTTCCTTCACCTTCTGCTCCACGACTGTGTTCTCATTGATCCATGCATGACTGGGAATCCAGAAGGAAATAATCTGCTTTCTCGCAGACACAATTCATTCCGAATTTTGAGAATATTTTAAAAAAGAAAAGAAAAGAAAAGGTTTATGAGTTTTCCCACTTTCAATTGATGAATAGACACGACACGAAAGAGAATATGAGCGTATTATGCATTTAGATTTATCAGATGATGGAGCAAGGAGATAGCAGTGTGGCAGTAAGTCGACAAGGGCTTCCTGCTTCAGTTGTACCACGAGAAGGTCCATGCTATATGTCAAAAATAATAGAAGAGCATAACAGCGACTACATTAAAGTTGCCATT
The DNA here is from genome assembly GCA_963680875.1 of Bathymodiolus brooksi. Classification (NCBI taxonomy): domain Eukaryota; kingdom Metazoa; phylum Mollusca; class Bivalvia; order Mytilida; family Modiolidae; genus Bathymodiolus; species Bathymodiolus brooksi. The sequence goes on along the minus strand of OY804576.1, from coordinate 64,721,711 downwards.
CAACAAAACAAGTAAAATACAAATACAATTTCAGCTTTATGAACTAACATCTGCAAATTTCAGTTTGGCAGCAGCTAATTTACAGCTCCTAAATAATAAAACCATCATTAAAACTAAGGTTCTCCTCCCTTAGGCAAAGGTGACCATAGCCGATTTTGGCTATTCTATTTAGGCCCTTTGGCTATATTGCTCCCAAAGATTTAAAAACAAATATTTGTTTTTCCAATCTTTCGACTTTCAGCGTACATGATCATGGTTATTCCAGAGACAGGTCTTGCACACTACATTTGATATTAACATTCTTATTAAGATTCCGATCTGAATGTTGAACATATGACACTTTGTCCGTTAAGCGGGTCAACAATATAAAACTAATTACACATTAATTAATTCTTCTTGCTTTCTGGTGATAATAAAGCAGATTAACAGAAAATAATGGTAATCATATACGTCATTACTGTTAGATATGGTGTAAAAACTGTCAAATTCTAGAAATTAATAGTACATAATGTCTGTACTCTGTGACCATCAAAACGACACAGGAACCGCAGATAAATTGAAAGGAAATTTCGAAATATACTGTGAGAGAAAACTTTGGATTAGTAGTCAATATCAGACTGATAAAGACAGGTCGGTGGTCTTCGCCCATTTTCTCCACCAATAAAACTGACCGTCACGATATAACTGAAATATTATTGAAAGTGGCGTTACACACCATGACCCTAACCCAAGCTGATAAAATTATAGTCATTGTATATATATTGACAAGGGTGTCACACCTTTCAATACATTTATTTACTTCACTAAGGTACAAACCTGATAGGTATGAACAAAATATACGTTTTCAAATTTAGAATATATATTTCTTTTCGGAAACTGAAAAGAATACAAAAAACAAATACGTTTATAAAAAATATAGATTAAATAACTGTTCTGTGTCTTGTACCCAAAGTTGGGGTTCGTGTTGCTCGAGCTTTTGTTTTCTGGGAAATATTTTGTAGATCGTTGTTTGTGCGTTTGTTGTTTTTCTTATAGTCATTCTGTTGTCTGCCCTTCCTCCATTTACGGCTTTTGATTACACCTTTGGTATCTTCAAACATTTTTTTTTATAGCTTATGAAATACATACATACACAATAACATAATACAACAAACAAATCAACATTATGTTTTAATACATAGCAAAGAAAACAAGATCTAAAATGATACATGTATAGCTTCTAATTGATTAACACTACATTTCAATACTTTTAAACAACATGCCAAATTTAAATTCAATCCAAAACTAATCGAGCATAAATGTTAGAGAAAACCGAAGGTTCATCCAAGAATGGACAATCCAGATGCACTGGCAACATTGGGTACACAGGATAAAGGAAGAAGACACGCAAACAGAGCACATCAAAGAAAACAACCGAAAAGATGAGCAACACGAACTCCACAAAAAACGGGTGCGAACCCATGTGTTCTGGAAGACAGTTCCTGCATCTTATTAAACATCAGACGTGTTACGCATGTAGTCAAGATGTGTAAGATACCACTATGCACAAACAAGCACAAATAACATGAATTAGACATGAAACCTTCCACAAACATCTGGACGTAGTGACGAAAATCGTAACGGACAACACAACACGGAACTAGGAACATAAAGACGTATCATAGGTCAAAACATTGGACACCACTATACGCCAACAAGACCAAATAACATAAATAAGATGTGAACCGTCGTACACACTACTGGGGTAAGACGAATCGAACATCGGTTTTATGCGGAAATCATAACGGACATCACAACATGGATCTAAGAACATAAAGACATACAATGGGTCAAAATATTGGACACCACTATAAGCAAACAAGAACAAATAACATAAATAAGATGTGAATCGTCTTATACACTACTGGGGTAAGACTAACCGAACATCGTTTTTATGCGGAAATCGTAACGGACATCACAACACGAGACTAAGAACATGAAAACACATAATAGGAGAAAATGAACAGCAAAAACGACACTACTAAAATCAGGGGAGAACCGAAGAGACACTGACAACATTGGGCACAAGACACCGAACAAAGACAAACAAAACGAATACACAACTCAGAAATCTAAAAAGGATTAGCAAGACTGAGCCCAATACAAACCAGAGGTGAACTAAGGTGGTCAGGAAATGTAAGCATTTCCCGCTTCTTAAAAGACATACACCGTGCTACTTATATGCATAGTCAACCGAAGAATTTTTGTAGCGATGACTTCAACCTAGGAGCAACGTAACCTTGTTTTAGTAGTCTTAGCGTCAGCAACTGAGCTCTGTCCAGAAAATCACTATATTGGGCACAAGCTCTAGAATAAACTCCATACGCTAGTGATGCTGAAATATTGCTACTGATGAAAGGGAAGTTGACTATTGGACAAGTGAAGTTATCACGTTTGTCGTAGAGCTTGTGTGTTTGTTTGTTTATAATTTAAAGTTTAAAACAACAAATTTAATCCACAATATACTATACATGATGAGATTCTGGTTTATCAGATATTTTCAGTAAATAATAAATTCCCTTTATTATTATTTTTTCTCTCTCTCAAGAATCATTGTCTCTAGTAAATAACTTAATTTTGATTTGTATTCTTCGATATCAATTGATTGTTTATATTTGTAATAGTTAAGATATGTTGGGTATCCTTCAAGATAATGCCAGTTTTCACAGTCACACACTGGTTTTATCTGTGGATATTCTTTTGGATGTTTAATTGCATATTTGAAAGAACTTTCAGCTAATTCTATCCTTTTCATCCTAGTCGGTACGGAATGCTTTGAAATATAAACAAATATATATCCACATTTGGCAAACAAGTCATTTAATTTTACTGTATCCTTCCCGTCTTCCTGATGGAATTCTTCTTCAAGTAGTTTAATACTGATATTGTTATAACCCATTTCAGTAACCAAATCTTTGAGGTGATCTTTAAATTTTAAAACTTCAGTAATTTCGTTCGTTCTCTCTAAATGAATAATCAATATATCTACATCACCTGTCAATAAAAAAAACAACATAATATTTCCCCCTTTAATTGCAATTAATGGTAATCCTGAGTACATATATATCAGTAGACTTTCTCCAAAATCATGAACCACATACAAAGGGACACAACTCAAAGACTCATTAAAACAGAATCATGCTAACTTTAGTAGTTGTAAATGTGAAATTTGACAGGAATATTCACAATATACGTAAATGTTGTCGGAAAATATAACATTTATTTGCACGAGGCTTTTCTCCTTTTTCGAGTCTAGTGTCAAATGCATTTTTATATATATCCCGCAATGTATGTATATTGTGTTGATATACTATAGTGTCATCTTTTCACAAACTATTTAATTTACACACAAAAAGACAAAAAACGTTTGGACTTTTGCTTGAATTTCACTAGAACATAGGAAACAGAGTACGTATCAGCAGACTGTATATATCTAGTAGAAGTACAAAACAAATGTGTATATGTACATCGTTATGATTTCGTTATAGCAACACATATACATTGATTGCAGAATAAAATGTACAAAACTGAGTCTAGGCTTTTTTTTACTTAATCCGCAACCCATCATCAAATTTTTACATGTTGTCTAGTATAACTAAAAGAAGATCGTATAAAAGAAATGTAATGATAAATATCAATAGAGAAGAATAGAAAATAAATGAGATAATTTCATAATTACACTAAATATTCAACATATTTTGCAATTTTTATTATTGTATGTCAGTTATGTCCACTCGAAATAAAACACAACTTTTTAACACAACATTTTAACAGAGAGTTGTCGAATCGGAATTTCTACTGATATACCTACCCAACGGTCGGACCAGATATACGCCGGTGCCTTAATTCATACGAGATTTAATCTCCGTATCACAACGAAATTTCATTTAAAATATAATAATTTATTATATGTTTCCATTTTGTACGTTGTTTGCTTCATTATATATCCAACTTCAAAGGAGAGAAAATCCAGCCCTGACGATCCCTTGATAATAAACGACAGTGTGGTATTTTTTTGTTTGCTTCATTATATATCCAACTTCAAAGGACAGAAAATCCAGCCCTGACGACCCCTTGATAATAAACGACAGTGTGGTATTTTTTGTTTGCTTCATTATATATCCAACTTCAAAGGACACAAAATCAAGCCCTGACGACCCCTTGATAATAAACGACAGTGTGGTATTTTTTGTTTGCTCCATTATATATCCAACTTCAAAGGACAGAAAATCCAGCCCTGACGATCCCTTGATAATAAACGACAGTGTGGTATTTTTTGTTTGCTTCATTATATATCCAACTTCAAAGGACACAAAATCAAGCCCTGACGACCCCTTGATAATAAACGACAGTGTGGTATTTTTTGTTTGCTTCATTATATATCCAACTTCAAAGGACAGAAAATCAAGCCCTGACGATCCCTTGATAATAAACGACAGTGTAGTATTTTTTGTTTGCTTCATTATATATCCAACTTCAAAGGACAGAAAATCCAGCCCTGACGATCCCTTGATAATAAACGACAGTGTGGTATTTTTTGTTTGCTTCATTATATATCCAACTTCAAAGGACACAAAATCAAGCCCTGACGACCCCTTGATAATAAACGACAGTGTGGTATTTTTTGTTTGCTCCATTATATATCCAACTTCAAAGGCCTGAAAATCAAGCCATGACGACCCCTTGATAATAAACGACAGTGTGGTATTTTTTGTTTGCTTCATTATATATCCAACTTCAAAGGACAGAAAATCCAGCCCTGACGACCCCTTGATAATAAACGACAGTGTGGTATTTTTTGTTTGCTTCATTATATATCCAACTTCAAAGGCCTGAAAATCAAGCCCTGACGACCCCTTGATAATAAACGACAGTGTGGTATTTTTTGTTTGCTTCATTATATATCCAACTTCAAAGGACAGAAAATCCAGCCCTGACGACCCCTTGATAATAAACGACAGTGTGGTATTTTTTGTTTGCTCCATTATATATCCAACTTCAAAGGCCTGAAAATCAAGCCCTGACGACCCCTTGATAATAAACGACAGTGTGGTATTTTTTGTTTGCTTCATTATATATCCAACTTCAAAGGACAGAAAATCCAGCCCTGACGATCCCTTGATAATAAACGACAGTGTGGTATTTTTTGTTTGCTTCATTATATATCCAACTTCAAAGGACACAAAATCCAGCCCTGACGATCCCTTAATAATAAACGACAGTGTGGTATTTTTTGTTTGCTTCATTATATATCCAACTTCAAAGGAGAGAAAATCCAGCCCTGACGATCCCTTGATAATAAACGACAGTGTGGTATTTTTTGTTTGCTTCATTATATATCCAACTTCAAAGGACAGAAAATCCAGCCCTGACGACCCCTTGATAATAAACGACAGTGTGGTATTTTTTGTTTGCTTCATTATATATCCAACTTCAAAGGCCTGAAAATCAAGCCCTGACGACCCCTTGATAATAAACGACAGTGTGGTATTTTTTGTTTGCTTCATTATATATCCAACTTCAAAGGACAGAAAATCCAGCCCTGACGACCCCTTGATAATAAACGACAGTGTGGTATTTTTTGTTTGCTCCATTATATATCCAACTTCAAAGGCCTGAAAATCAAGCCCTGACGACCCCTTGATAATAAACGACAGTGTGGTATTTTTTGTTTGCTTCATTATATATCCAACTTCAAAGGACAGAAAATCCAGCCCTGACGATCCCTTGATAATAAACGACAGTGTGGTATTTTTTGTTTGCTTCATTATATATCCAACTTCAAAGGACAGAAAATCAAGCCCTGACGACCCCTTGATAATAAACGACAGTGTGGTATTTTTTGTTTGCTTCATTATATATCCAACTTCAAAGGACATAAAATCCAGCCCTGACGACCCCTTGATAATAAACGACAGTGTGGTATTTTTTGTTTGCTTCATTATATATCCAACTTCAAAGGAGAGAAAATCCAGCCCTGACGACCCCTTGATAATAAACGACAGTGTGGTATTTTTTGTTTGCTTCATTATATATCCAACTTCAAAGGACAGAAAATCCAGCCCTGACGACCCCTTGATAATACACGACAGTGTGGTATTTTTTGTTTGCTTCATTATATATCCAACTTCAAAGGACAGAAAATCCAGCCCTGACGACCCCTTGATAATAAACGACAGTGTGGTATTTTTTGTTTGCTTCATTATATATCCAACTTCAAAGGACAGAAAATCCAGCCCTGACGACCCCTTGATAATAAACGACAGTGTGGTATTTTTTGTTTGCTTCATTATATATCCAACTTCAAAGGAGAGAAAATCCAGCCCTGACGACCCCTTGATAATAAACGACAGTGTGGTATTTTTTGTTTGCTTCATTATATATCCAACTTCAAAGGACAGAAAATCCAGCCCTGACGACCCCTTGATAATAAACGACAGTGTGGTATTTTTTGTTTGCTTCATTATATATCCAACTTCAAAGGACAGAAAATCCAGCCCTGACGACCCCTTGATAATAAACGACAGTGTGGTATTTTTTGTTTGCTTCATTATATATCCAACTTCAATGGACAGAAAATCCAGCCCTGACGACCCCTTGATAATAAACGACAGTGTGGTATTTTTTGTTTGCTTCATTATATATCCAACTTCAAAGGACAGAAAATCCAGCCCTGACGATTCCTTGATAATAAACGACAGTGTGGTATTTTTTTGTTTGCTTCATTATATATCCAACTTCAAAGGAGAGAAAATCCAGCCCTGACGACCCCTTGATAATAAACGACAGTGTGGTATTTTTTGTTTGCTTCATTATATATCCAACTTCAAAGGACAGAAAATCAAGCCCTGACGACCCCTTGATAATAAACGACAGTGTGGTATTTTTTGTTTGCTTCATTATATATCCAACTTCAAAGGACAGAAAATCCAGCCCTGACGATCCCTTGATAATAAACGACGGTGTGGTATTTTTTTGTTTGCTTCATTATATATCCAACTTCAAAGGACAGAAAATCCAGCCCTGACGACCCCTTGATAATAAACGACATTGTGGTATTTTTTTGTTTGCTTCATTATATATCCAACTTCAAAGGACAGAAAATCCAGCCCTGACGACCCCTTGATAATAAACGACAGTGTGGTATTTTTTTGTTTGCTTCATTATATATCCAACTTCAAAGGACAGAAAATCCAGCCCTGACGACCCCTTGATAATAAACGACAGTGTGGTATTTTTTTGTTTGCTTCATTATATATCCAACTTCAAAGGACAGAACATCCAGCCCTGACGACCCCTTGATAATAAACGACAGTGTGGTATTTTTTGTTTGCTTCATTATATATCCAACTTCAAAGGACAGAAAATCCAGCCCTGACGACCCCTTGATAATAAACGACAGTGTGGTATTTTTTTGTTTGCTTCATTATATATCCAACTTCAAAGGAGAGAAAATCCAGCCCTGACGACCCCTTGATAATAAACGACAGTGTGGTATTTTTTGTTTGCTTCATTATATATCCAACTTCAAAGGAGAGAAAATCCAGCCCTGACGATCCCTTGATAATAAACGACAGTGTGGTATTTTTTGTTTGCTTCATTATATATCCAACTTCAAAGGAGAGAAAATCCAGCCCTGACGACCCCTTGATAATAAACGACAGTGTGGTATTTTTTTGTTTGCTTCATTATATATCCAACTTCAAAGGACAGAAAATCCAGCCCTGACGACCCCTTGATAATAAACGACAGTGTGGTATTTTTTTGTTTGCTTCATTATATATCCAACTTCAAAGGACAGAAAATCAAGCCTTGACGACCCCTTGATAATAAACGACAGTGTGGTATTTTTTGTTTGCTTCATTATATATCCAACTTCAAAGGACAGAAAATCAAGCCCTGACGATCCCTTGATAATAAACGACAGTGTGGTAATTTTTTGTTTGCTTCATTATATATCCAACTTCAAAGGAGAGAAAATCCAGCCCTGACGACCCCTTGATAATAAACGACAGTGTGGTATTTTTTTGTTTGCTTCATTATATATCCAACTTCAAAGGCCTGAAAATCCAGCCCTGACGACCCCTTGATAATAAACGACAGTGTGGTATTTTTTGTTTGCTTCATTATATATCCAACTTCAAAGGACAGAAATTCCAGCCCTGACGACCCCTTGATAATAAACGACAGTGTGGTATTTTTTTGTTTGCTTCATTATATATCCAACTTCAAAGGACACAAAATCCAGCCCTGACGACCCCTTGATAATAAACGACAGTGTGGTATTTTTTTGTTTGCTTCATTATATATCCAACTTCAAAGGAGAGAAAATCCAGCCCTGACGACCCCTTGATAATAAACGACAGTGTGGTATTTTTTGTTTGCTTCATTATATATCCAACTTCAAAGGAGAGAAAATCCAGCCCTGACGATCCCTTGATAATAAACGACAGTGTGGTATTTTTTGTTTGCTTCATTATATATCCAACTTCAAAGGACAGAAAATCCAGCCCTGACGATCCCTTGATAATAAACGACAGTGTGGTATTTTTTTGTTTGCTTCATTATATATCCAACTTCAAAGGACACAAAATCCAGCCCTGACGACCCCTTGATAATAAACGACAGTGTGGTATTTTTTTGTTTGCTTCATTATATATCCAACTTCAAAGGCCTGAAAATCCAGCCTTGACGACCCCTTGATAATAAACGACAGTGAGGTATTTTTTGTTTGCTTCATTATATATCCAACTTCAAAGGACAGAAAATCCAGCCCTGACGATCCCTTGATAATAAACGACAGTGTGGTATTTTTTGTTTGCTTCATTATATATCCAACTTCAAAGGAGAGAAAATCCAGCCCTGACGATCCCTTGATAATAAACGACAGTGTGGTATTTTTTGTTTGCTTCATTATATATCCAACTTCAAAGGACACAAAATCAAGCCCTGACGATCCCTTGATAATAAACGACAGTGTGGTATTTTTTGTTTGCTCCATTATATATCCAACTTCAAAGGAGAGAAAATCCAGCCCTGACGATCCCTTGATAATAAACGACAGTGTGGTATTTTTTGTTTGCTTCATTATATATCCAACTTCAAAGGACAGAAAATCAAGCCCAGACGATCCCTTGATAATAAACGACAGTGTGGTATTTTTGTGTTTGCTTCATTATATATCCAACTTCAAAGGACACAAAATCCAGCCCTGACGACCCCTTGATAATAAACGACAGTGTGGTATTTTTTTGTTTGCTTCATTATATATCCAACTTCAAAGGACACAAAATCAAGCCCTGACGACCCCTTGATAATAAACGAGAGTGTGGTATTTTTTGTTTGCTTCATTATATATCCAACTTCAAAGGACACAAAATCAAGCCCTGACGACCCCTTGATAATAAACGACAGTGTGGTATTTTTTGTTTGCTTCATTATATATCCAACTTCAAAGGACAGAAAATCAAGCCCTGACGACCCCTTGATAATAAACGACAGTGTGGTATATTTTTGTTTGCTTCATTATATATCCAACTTCAAAGGACAGAAAATCCAGCCCTGACGATCCCTTGATAATAAACGACAGTGTGGTATTTTGTGTTTGCTCCATTATATATCCAACTTCAAAGGACAGAAAATCCAGCCCTGACGACCCCTTGATAATAAACGACAGTGTGGTATTTTTTGTTTGCTTCATTATATATCCAACTTCAAAGGACAGAAAATCCAGCCCTGACGATCCCTTGATAATAAATGACAGTGTGGTATTTTTTTGTTTGCTTCATTATATATCCAACTTCAAAGGACACAAAATCAAGCCCTGACGACCCCTTGATAATAAACGACAGTGTGGTATTTTTTGTTTGCTTCATTATATATCCAACTTCAAAGGACAGAAAATCAAGCCCTGACGACCCCTTGATAATAAACGACAGTGTGGTATTTTTTTGTTTGCTTCATTATATATCCAACTTCAAAGGACACAAAATCAAGCCCTGACGACCCCTTGATAATAAACGACAGTGTGGTATTTTTTGTTTGCTTCATTATATATCCAACTTCAAAGGACACAAATTCCAGCCCTGACGACCCCTTGATAATAAACGACAGTGTGGTATTTTTTGTTTGCTTCATTATATATCCAACTTCAAAGGACAGAAAATCAAGCCCTGACGATCCCTTGATAATAAACGACAGTGTGGTATTTTTTGTTTGCTTCATTATATATCCAACTTCAAAGGAGAGAAAATCCAGCCCTGACGATCGCTTGATAATAAACGACAGTGTGGTATTTTTTGTTTGCTTCATTATATATCCAACTTCAAAGGACAGAAAATCAAGCCCTGACGACCCCTTGATAATAAACGACAGTGTGGTATTTTTTGTTTGCTTCATTATATATCCAACTTCAAAGGACAGAAAATCCAGCCCTGACGATCCCTTGATAATAAACGACAGTGTGGTATTTTTTGTTTGCTTCATTATATATCCAACTTCAAAGGACAGAAAATCAAGCCCTGACGATCCCTTGATAATAAACGACAGTGTGGTATTTTTTGTTTGCTTCATTATATATCCAACTTCAAAGGAGAGAAAATCCAGCCCTGACGATCCCTTGATAATAAACGACAGTGTGGTATTTTTTGTTTGCTTCATTATATATCCAACTTCAAAGGACAGAAAATCAAGCCCTGACGACCCCTTGATAATAAACGACAGTGTGGTATTTTTTGTTTGCTTCATTATATATCCAACTTCAAAGGACAGAAAATCAAGCCCTGACGATCCCTTGATAATAAACGACAGTGTGGTATTTTTTGATTGCTTCATTATATATCCAACTTCAAAGGAGAGAAAATCCAGCCCTGACGATCCCTTGATAATAAACGACAGTGTGGTATTTTTTGTTTGCTTCATTATATATCCAACTTCAAAGGACAGAAAATCCAGCCCTGACGATCCCTTTATAATAAACGACAGTGTGGTATTTTTTGTTTGCTTCATTATATATCCAACTTCAAAGGACACAAAATCCAGCCCTGACGACCCCTTGATAATAAACGACAGTGTGGTATTTTTTGTTTGCTCCATTATATATCCAACTTCAAAGGCCTGAAAATCAAGCCCTGACGACCCCTTGATAATAAACGACAGTGTGGTATTTTTTGTTTGCTTCATTATATATCCAACTTCAAAGGACAGAAAATCCATCCCTGACGACCCCTTGATAATAAACGACAGTGTGGTATTTTTTGTTTGCTTCATTATATATCCAACTTCAAAGGCCTGAAAATCAAGCCCTGACGACCCCTTGATAATAAACGACAGTGTGGTATTTTTTGTTTGCTTCATTATATATCCAACTTCAAAGGACAGAAAATCCAGCCCTGACGACCCCTTGATAATAAACGACAGTGTGGTATTTTTTGCTTGCTCCATTATATATCCAACTTCAAAGGCCTGAAAATCAAGCCCTGACGACCCCTTGATAATAAACGACAGTGTGGTATTTTTTGTTTGCTTCATTATATATCCAACTTCAAAGGACAGAAAATCCAGCCCTGACGATCCCTTGATAATAAACGACAGTGTGGTATTTTTTGTTTGCTTCATTATATATCCAACTTCAAAGGACACAAAATCCAGCCCTGACGATCCCTTGATAATAAACGACAGTGTGGTATTTTTTGTTTGCTTCATTATATATCCAACTTCAAAGGAGAGAAAATCCAGCCCTGACGATCCCTTGATAATAAACGACAGTGTGGTATTTTTTGTTTGCTTCATTATATATCCAACTTCAAAGGACAGAAAATCCAGCCCTGACGACCCCTTGATAATAAACGACAGTGTGGTATTTTTTGTTTGCTTCATTATATATCCAACTTCAAAGGCCTGAAAATCAAGCCCTGACGACCCCTTGATAATAAACGACAGTGTGGTATTTTTTGTTTGCTTCATTATATATCCAACTTCAAAGGACAGAAAATCCATCCCTGACGACCCCTTGATAATAAACGACAGTGTGGTATTTTTTGTTTGCTCCATTATATATCCAACTTCAAAGGCCTGAAAATCAAGCCCTGACGACCCCTTGATAATAAACGACAGTGTGGTATTTTTTGTTTGCTTCATTATATATCCAACTTCAAAGGACAGAAAATCCAGCCCTGACGATCCCTTGATAATAAACGACAGTGTGGTATTTTTTGTTTGCTTCATTATATATCCAACTTCAAAGGACAGAAAATCCAGCCCTGACGACCCCTTGATAATAAACGACAGTGTGGTATTTTTTGTTTGCTTCATTATATATCCAACTTCAAAGGACACAAAATCCAGCCCTGACGACCCCTTGATAATAAACGACAGTGTGGTATTTTTTGTTTGCTTCATTATATATCCAACTTCAAAGGAGAGAAAATCCAGCCCTGACGACCCCTTGATAATAAACGACAGTGTGGTATTTTTTGTTTGCTTCATTATATATCCAACTTCAAAGGACAGAAAATCCAGCCCTGACGACCCCTTGATAATAAACGACAGTGTGGTATTTTTTTGTTTGCTTCATTATATATCCAACTTCAAAGGACAGAAAATCAAGCCTTGACGACCCCTTGATAATAAACGACAGTGTGGTATTTTTTGTTTGCTTCATTATATATCCAACTTCAAAGGACAGAAAATCAAGCCCTGACGATCCCTTGATAATAAACGACAGTGTGGTATTTTTTTGTTTGCTTCATTATATATCCAACTTCAAAGGACAGAAAATCCAGCCCTGACGACCCCTTGATAATAAACGACAGTGTGGTATTTTTTTGTTTGCTTCATTATATATCCAACTTCAAAGGACAGAAAATCCAGCCCTGACGACCCCTTGATAATAAACGACAGTGTGGTATTTTTTGTTTGCTTCATTATATATCCAACTTCAAAGGAGAGAAAATCCAGCCCTGACGATCCCTTGATAATAAACGACAGTGTGGTATTTTTTGTTTGCTTCATTATATATCCAACTTCAAAGGAGAGAAAATCCAGCCCTGACGACCCCTTGATAATAAACGACAGTGTGGTATTTTTTTGTTTGCTTCATTATATATCCAACTTCAAAGGAGAGAAAATCCAGCCCTGACGACCCCTTGATAATAAACGACAGTGTGGTATTTTTTTGTTTGCTTCATTATATATCCAACTTCAAAGGCCTGAAAATCCAGCCCTGACGACCCCTTGATAATAAACGACAGTGTGGTATTTTTTGTTTGCTTCATTATATATCCAACTTCAAAGGACAGAAATTCCAGCCCTGACGACCCCTTGATAATAAACGACAGTGTGGTATTTTTTTGTTTGCTTCATTATATATCCAACTTCAAAGGACACAAAATCCAGCCCTGACGACCCCTTGATAATAAACGACAGTGTGGTATTTTTTTGTTTGCTTCATTATATATCCAACTTCAAAGGAGAGAAAATCCAGCCCTGACGACCCCTTGATAATAAACGACAGTGTGGTATTTTTTGTTTGCTTCATTATATATCCAACTTCAAAGGAGAGAAAATCCAGCCCTGACGATCCCTTGATAATAAACGACAGTGTGGTATTTTTTGTTTGCTTCATTATATATCCAACTTCAAAGGACAGAAAATCCAGCCCTGACGATCCCTTGATAATAAACGACAGTGTGGTATTTTTTTGTTTGCTTCATTATATATCCAACTTCAAAGGACACAAAATCCAGCCCTGACGACCCCTTGATAATAAACGACAGTGTGGTATTTTTTTGTTTGCTTCATTATATATCCAACTTCAAAGGCCTGAAAATCCAGCCTTGACGACCCCTTGATAATAAACGACAGTGAGGTATTTTTTGTTTGCTTCATTATATATCCAACTTCAAAGGACAGAAAATCCAGCCCTGACGATCCCTTGATAATAAACGACAGTGTGGTATTTTTTGTTTGCTTCATTATATATCCAACTTCAAAGGAGAGAAAATCCAGCCCTGACGATCCCTTGATAATAAACGACAGTGTGGTATTTTTTGTTTGCTTCATTATATATCCAACTTCAAAGGACACAAAATCAAGCCCTGACGATCCCTTGATAATAAACGACAGTGTGGTATTTTTTGTTTGCTCCATTATATATCCAACTTCAAAGGAGAGAAAATCCAGCCCTGACGATCCCTTGATAATAAACGACAGTGTGGTATTTTTTGTTTGCTTCATTATATATCCAACTTCAAAGGACAGAATATCAAGCCCAGACGATCCCTTGATAATAAACGACAGTGTGGTATTTTTGTGTTTGCTTCATTATATATCCAACTTCAAAGGACACAAAATCCAGCCCTGACGACCCCTTGATAATAAACGACAGTGTGGTATTTTTTTGTTTGCTTCATTATATATCCAACTTCAAAGGACACAAAATCAAGCCCTGACGACCCCTTGATAATAAACGAGAGTGTGGTATTTTTTGTTTGCTTCATTATATATCCAACTTCAAAGGACACAAAATCAAGCCCTGACGACCCCTTGATAATAAACGACAGTGTGGTATTTTTTGTTTGCTTCATTATATATCCAACTTCAAAGGACAGAAAATCAAGCCCTGACGACCCCTTGATAATAAACGACAGTGTGGTATATTTTTGTTTGCTTCATTATATATCCAACTTCAAAGGACAGAAAATCCAGCCCTGACGATCCCTTGATAATAAACGACAGTGTGGTATTTTGTGTTTGCTCCATTATATATCCAACTTCAAAGGACAGAAAATCCAGCCCTGACGACCCCTTGATAATAAACGACAGTGTGGTATTTTTTGTTTGCTTCATTATATATCCAACTTCAAAGGACAGAAAATCCAGCCCTGACGATCCCTTGATAATAAATGACAGTGTGGTATTTTTTTGTTTGCTTCATTATATATCCAACTTCAAAGGACACAAAATCAAGCCCTGACGACCCCTTGATAATAAACGACAGTGTGGTATTTTTTGTTTGCTTCATTATATATCCAACTTCAAAGGACAGAAAATCAAGCCCTGACGACCCCTTGATAATAAACGACAGTGTGGTATTTTTTTGTTTGCTTCATTATATATCCAACTTCAAAGGACACAAAATCAAGCCCTGACGACCCCTTGATAATAAACGACAGTGTGGTATTTTTTTGTTTGCTTCATTATATATCCAACTTCAAAGGACACAAAATCAAGCCCTGACGACCCCTTGATAATAAACGACAGTGTGGTATTTTTTGTTTGCTTCATTATATATCCAACTTCAAAGGACACAAATTCCAGCCCTGACGACCCCTTGATAATAAACGACAGTGTGGTATTTTTTGTTTGCTTCATTATATATCCAACTTCAAAGGACAGAAAATCAAGCCCTGACGATCCCTTGATAATAAACGACAGTGTGGTATTTTTTGTTTGCTTCATTATATATCCAACTTCAAAGGAGAGAAAATCCAGCCCTGACGATCGCTTGATAATAAACGACAGTGTGGTATTTTTTGTTGGCTTCATTATATATCCAACTTCAAAGGACAGAAAATCAAGCCCTGACGACCCCTTGATAATAAACGACAGTGTGGTATTTTTTGTTTGCTTCATTATATATCCAACTTCAAAGGACAGAAAATCCAGCCCTGACGATCCCTTGATAATAAACGACAGTGTGGTATTTTTTGTTTGCTTCATTATATATCCAACTTCAAAGGACAGAAAATCAAGCCCTGACGATCCCTTGATAATAAACGACAGTGTGGTATTTTTTGTTTGCTTCATTATATATCCAACTTCAAAGGAGAGAAAATCCAGCCCTGACGATCCCTTGATAATAAACGACAGTGTGGTATTTTTTGTTTGCTTCATTATATATCCAACTTCAAAGGACAGAAAATCAAGCCCTGACGACCCCTTGATAATAAACGACAGTGTGGTATTTTTTGTTTGCTTCATTATATATCCAACTTCAAAGGACAGAAAATCAAGCCCTGACGATCCCTTGATAATAAACGACAGTGTGGTATTTTTTGTTTGCTTCATTATATATCCAACTTCAAAGGAGAGAAAATCCAGCCCTGACGATCCCTTGATAATAAACGACAGTGTGGTATTTTTTGTTTGCTTCATTATATATCCAACTTCAAAGGACAGAAAATCCAGCCCTGACGATCCCTTTATAATAAACGACAGTGTGGTATTTGTTGTTTGCTTCATTATATATCCAACTTCAAAGGACACAAAATCAAGCCCTGACGACCCCTTGATAATAAACGACAGTGTGGTATTTTTTGTTTGCTCCATTATATATCCAACTTCAAAGGCCTGAAAATCAAGCCCTGACGACCCCTTGATAATAAACGACAGTGTGGTATTTTTTGTTTGCTTCATTATATATCCAACTTCAAAGGACAGAAAATCCAGCCCTGACGACCCCTTGATAATAAACGACAGTGTGGTATTTTTTGTTTGCTTCATTATATATCCAACTTCAAAGGACAGAAAATCCAGCCCTGACGACCCCTTGATAATAAACGACAGTGTGGTATTTTTTGCTTGCTCCATTATATATCCAACTTCAAAGGCCTGAAAATCAAGCCCTGACGACCCCTTGATAATAAACGACAGTGTGGTATTTTTTGTTTGCTTCATTATATATCCAACTTCAAAGGACAGAAAATCCAGCCCTGACGATCCCTTGATAATAAACGACAGTGTGGTATTTTTTGTTTGCTTCATTATATATCCAACTTCAAAGGACACAAAATCCAGCCCTGACGATCCCTTGATAATAAACGACAGTGTGGTATTTTTTGTTTGCTTCATTATATATCCAACTTCAAAGGAGAGAAAATCCAGCGCTGACGATCCCTTGATAATAAACGACAGTGTGGTATTTTTTGTTTGCTTCATTATATATCCAACTTCAAAGGACAGAAAATCCAGCCCTGACGACCCCTTGATAATAAACGACAGTGTGGTATTTTTTGTTTGCTTCATTATATATCCAACTTCAAAGGCCTGAAAATCAAGCCCTGACGACCCCTTGATAATAAACGACAGTGTGGTATTTTTTGTTTGCTTCATTATATATCCAACTTCAAAGGACAGAAAATCCATCCCTGACGACCCCTTGATAATAAACGACAGTGTGGTATTTTTTGTTTGCTCCATTATATATCCAACTTCAAAGGCCTGAAAATCAAGCCCTGACGACCCCTTGATAATAAACGACAGTGTGGTATTTTTTGTTTGCTTCATTATATATCCAACTTCAAAGGACAGAAAATCCAGCCCTGACGATCCCTTGATAATAAACGACAGTGTGGTATTTTTTGTTTGCTTCATTATATATCCAACTTCAAAGGACAGAAAATCCAGCCCTGACGACCCCTTGATAATAAACGACAGTGTGGTATTTTTTGTTTGCTTCATTATATATCCAACTTCAAAGGACACAAAATCCAGCCCTGACGACCCCTTGATAATAAACGACAGTGTGGTATTTTTTGTTTGCTTCATTATATATCCAACTTCAAAGGAGAGAAAATCCAGCCCTGACGACCCCTTGATAATAAACGACAGTGTGGTATTTTTTGTTTGCTTCATTATATATCCAACTTCAAAGGACAGAAAATCCAGCCCTGACGACCCCTTGATAATAAACGACAGTGTGGTATTTTTTGTTTGCTTCATTATATATCCAACTTCAAAGGACAGAAAATCCAGCCCTGACGACCCCTTGATAATAAACGACAGTGTGGTATTTTTTGTTTGCTTCATTATATATCCAACTTCAAAGGACAGAAAATCCATCCCTGACGACCCCTTGATAATAAACGACAGTGTGGTATTTTTTGTTTGCTTCATTATATATCCAACTTCAAAGGAGAGAAAATCCAGCCCTGACGACCCCTTGATAATAAACGACAGTGTGGTATTTTTTGTTTGCTTCATTATATATCCAACTTCAAAGGACAGAAAATCCAGCCCTGACGATCCCTTGATAATAAACGACAGTGTGGTATTTTTTGTTTGCTTCATTATATATCCAACTTCAAAGGACAGAAAATCCAGCCCTGACGACCCCTTGATAATAAACGACAGTGTGGTATTTTTTGTTTGCTTCATTATATATCCAACTTCAATGGACAGAAAATCCAGCCCTGACGACCCCTTGATAATAAACGACAGTGTGGTATTTTTTGTTTGCTTCATTATATATCCAACTTCAAAGGACAGAAAATCCAGCCCTGACGATTCCTTGATAATAAACGACAGTGTGGTATTTTTTGTTTGCTTCATTATATATCCAACTTCAAAGGAGAGAAAATCCAGCCCTGACGACCCCTTGATAATAAACGACAGTGTGGTATTTTTTGTTTGCTTCATTATATATCCAACTTCAAAGGACAGAAAATCAAGCCCTGACGACCCCTTGATAATAAACGACAGTGTGGTATTTTTTGTTTGCTTCATTATATATCCAACTTCAAAGGACAGAAAATCCAGCCCTGACGATCCCTTGATAATAAACGACAGTGTGGTATTTTTTTGTTTGCTTCATTATATATCCAACTTCAAAGGACAGAAAATCAAGCCCTGACGACCCCTTGATAATAAACGACAGTGTGGTATTTTTTGTTTGCTTCATTATATATCCAACTTCAAAGGACACAAAATCCAGCCCTGACGACCCCTTGATAATAAACGACAGTGTGGTATTTTTTGTTTGCTTCATTATATATCCAACTTCAAAGGAGAGAAAATCCAGCCCTGACGACCCCTTGATAATAAACGACAGTGTGGTATTTTTTGTTTGCTTCATTATATATCCAACTTCAAAGGACAGAAAATCCAGCCCTGACGACCCCTTGATAATAAACGACAGTGTGGTATTTTTTGTTTGCTTCATTATATATCCAACTTCAAAGGACAGAAAATCCAGCCCTGACGACCCCTTGATAATAAACGACAGTGTGGTATTTTTTGTTTGCTTCATTATATATCCAACTTCAAAGGACAGAAAATCCATCCCTGACGACCCCTTGATAATAAACGACAGTGTGGTATTTTTCGTTTGCTTCATTATATATCCAACTTCAAAGGAGAGAAAATCCAGCCCTGACGACCCCTTGATAATAAACGACAGTGTGGTATTTTTTGTTTGCTTCATTATATATCCAACTTCAAAGGACAGAAAATCCAGCCCTGACGACCCCTTGATAATAAACGACAGTGTGGTATTTTTTGTTTGCTTCATTATATATCCAACTTCAAAGGACAGAAAATCCAGCCCTGACGACCCCTTGATAATAAACGACAGTGTGGTATTTTTTGTTTGCTTCATTATATATCCAACTTCAATGGACAGAAAATCCAGCCCTGACGACCCCTTGATAATAAACGACAGTGTGGTATTTTTTGTTTGCTTCATTATATATCCAACTTCAAAGGACAGAAAATCCAGCCCTGACGATTCCTTGATAATAAACGACAGTGTGGTATTTTTTGTTTGCTTCATTATATATCCAACTTCAAAGGAGAGAAAATCCAGCCCTGACGACCCCTTGATAATAAACGACAGTGTGGTATTTTTTGCTTGCTTCATTATATATCCAACTTCAAAGGACAGAAAATCAAGCCCTGACGACCCCTTGATAATAAACGACAGTGTGGTATTTTTTGTTTGCTTCATTATATATCCAACTTCAAAGGACAGAAAATCCAGCCCTGACGATCCCTTGATAATAAACGACAGTGTGGTATTTTTTTGTTTGCTTCATTATATATCCAACTTCAAAGGACAGAAAATCAAGCCCTGACGACCCCTTGATAATAAACGACAGTGTGGTATTTTTTGTTTGCTTCATTATATATCCAACTTCAAAGGACAGAAAATCCAGCCCTGACGACCCCTTGATAATAAACGACAGTGTGGTATTTTTTTGTTTGCTTCATTATATATCCAACTTCAAAGGACAGAAAATCCAGCCTTGACGACCCCTTGATAATAAACGACAGTGTGGTATTTTTTTGTTTGCTTCATTATATATCCAACTTCAAAGGACAGATAATCCAGCCCTGACGACCCCTTGATAATAAACGACAGTGTGGTATTTTTTTGTTTGCTTCATTATATATCCAACTTCAAAGGACAGAAAATCCAGCCCTGACGACCCCTTGATAATAAACGACAGTGTGGTATTTTTTTGTTTGCTTCATTATATATCCAACTTCAAAGGACAGAAAATCCAGCCCTGACGACCCTTGATAATAAACGACAGTGTGGTATTTTTTTGTTTGCTTCACTATATATCCAACTTCAAAGGACACAAAATCCAGCCCTGACGACCCCTTGATAATAAACGACAGTGTGGTATTTTTTGTTTGCTTCATTATATATCCAACTTCAAAGGACAGAAAATCCAGCCCTGACGACCCCTTGATAATAAACGACAGTGTGGTATTTTTTTGTTTGCTTCATTATATATCCAACTTCAAAGGAGAGAAAATCCAGCCCTGACGACCCCTTGATAATAAACGACAGTGTGGTATTTTTTGTTTGCTTCATTATATATCCAACTTCAAAGGAGAGAAAATCCAGCCCTGACGATCCCTTGATAATAAACGACAGTGTGGTATTTTTTGTTTGCTTCATTATATATCCAACTTCAAAGGACAGAAAATCCAGCCCTGACGACCCCTTGATAATAAACGACAGTGTGGTATTTTTTTGTTTGCTTCATTATATATCCAACTTCAAAGGACAGAAAATCCAGCCCTGACGACCCCTTGATAATAAACGACAGTGTGGTATTTTTTTGTTTGCTTCATTATATATCCAACTTCAAAGGACAGAAAATCAAGCCTTGACGACCCCTTGATAATAAACGACAGTGTGGTATTTTTTGTTTGCTTCATTATATATCCAACTTCAAAGGACAGAAAATCAAGCCCTGACGATCCCTTGATAATAAACGACAGTGTGGTATTTTTTTGTTTGCTTCATTATATATCCAACTTCAAAGGACAGAAAATCCAGCCCTGACGACCCCTTGATAATAAACGACAGTGTGGTATTTTTTTGTTTGCTTCATTATATATCCAACTTCAAAGGACAGAAAATCCAGCCCTGACGACCCCTTGATAATAAACGACAGTGTGGTATTTTTTGTTTGCTTCATTATATATCCAACTTCAAAGGAGAGAAAATCCAGCCCTGACGATCCCTTGATAATAAACGACAGTGTGGTATGTTTTGTTTGCTTCATTATATATCCAACTTCAAAGGAGAGAAAATCCAGCCCTGACGACCCCTTGATAATAAACGACAGTGTGGTATTTTTTTGTTTGCTTCATTATATATCCAACTTCAAAGGAGAGAAAATCCAGCCCTGACGACCCCTTGATAATAAACGACAGTGTGGTATTTTTTTGTTTGCTTCATTATATATCCAACTTCAAAGGCCTGAAAATCCAGCCCTGACGACCCCTTGATAATAAACGACAGTGTGGTAATTTTTGTTTGCTTCATTATATATCCAACTTCAAAGGACAGAAAATCCAGCCCTGACGACCCCTTGATAATAAACGACAGTGTGGTATTTTTTTGTTTGCTTCATTATATATCCAACTTCAAAGGACACAAAATCCAGCCTTGACGACCCCTTGATAATAAACGACAGTGTGGTATTTTTTGTTTGCTTCATTATATATCCAACTTCAAAGGACACAAAATCCAGCCCTGACGACCCCTTGATAATAAACGACAGTGTGGTATTTTTTTGTTTGCTTCATTATATATCCAACTTCAAAGGACAGAAAATCCAGCCCTGACGACCCCTTGATAATAAACGACAGTGTGGTATTTTTTTGTTTGCTTCATTATATATCCAACTTCAAAGGACAGAAAATCCAGCCCTGACGACCCCTTGATAATAAACGACAGTGTGGTATTTTTTTGTTTGCTTCATTATATATCCAACTTCAAAGGACAGAAAATCCAGCCCTGACGACCCCTTGATAATAAACGACAGTGTGGTATTTTTTGTTTGCTTCATTATATATCCAACTTCAAAGGACAGAAAATCCAGCCCTGACGACCCCTTGATAATAAACGACAGTGTGGTATTTTTTTGTTTGCTTCATTATATATCCAACTTCAAAGGAGAGAAAATCCAGCCCTGACGACCCCTTGATAATAAACGACAGTGTGGTATTTTTTGTTTGCTTCATTATATATCCAACTTCAAAGGAGAGAAAATCCAGCCCTGACGATCCCTTGATAATAAACGACAGTGTGGTATTTTTTGTTTGCTTCATTATATATCCAACTTCAAAGGACAGAAAATCCAGCCCTGACGACCCCTTGATAATAAACGACAGTGTGGTATTTTTTTGTTTGCTTCATTATATATCCAACTTCAAAGGACAGAAAATCCAGCCCTGACGACCCCTTGATAATAAACGACAGTGTGGTATTTTTTTGTTTGCTTCATTATATATCCAACTTCAAAGGACAGAAAATCAAGCCTTGACGACCCCTTGATAATAAACGACAGTGTGGTATTTTTTGTTTGCTTCATTATATATCCAACTTCAAAGGACAGAAAATCAAGCCCTGACGATCCCTTGATAATAAACGACAGTGTGGTATTTTTTTGTTTGCTTCATTATATATCCAACTTCAAAGGACAGAAAATCCATCCCTGACGACCCCTTGATAATAAACGACAGTGTGGTATTTTTTGTTTGCTTCATTATATATCCAACTTCAAAGGAGAGAAAATCCAGCCCTGACGATCCCTTGATAATAAACGACAGTGTGGTATGTTTTGTTTGCTTCATTATATATCCAACTTCAAAGGAGAGAAAATCCAGCCCTGACGACCCCTTGATAATAAACGACAGTGTGGTATTTTTTTGTTTGCTTCATTATATATCCAACTTCAAAGGAGAGAAAATCCAGCCCTGACGACCCCTTGATAATAAACGACAGTGTGGTATTTTTTTGTTTGCTTCATTATATATCCAACTTCAAAGGCCTGAAAATCCAGCCCTGACGACCCCTTGATAATAAACGACAGTGTGGTATTTTTTGTTTGCTTCATTATATATCCAACTTCAAAGGACAGAAAATCCAGCCCTGACGACCCCTTGATAATAAACGACAGTGTGGTATTTTTTTGTTTGCTTCATTATATATCCAACTTCAAAGGACACAAAATCCAGCCCTGACGACCCCTTGATAATAAACGACAGTGTGGTATTTTTTTGTTTGCTTCATTATATATCCAACTTCAAAGGAGAGAAAATCCAGCCCTGACGACCCCTTGATAATAAACGACAGTGTGGTATTTTTTGTTTGCTTCATTATATATCCAACTTCAAAGGAGAGAAAATACAGCCCTGACGATCCCTTGATAATAAACGACAGTGTGGTATTTTTTTGTTTGCTTCATTATATATCCAACTTCAAAGGACAGAAAATCCAGCCCTGACGACCCCTTGATAATAAACGACAGTGTGGTATTTTTTGTTTGCTTCATTATATATCCAACTTCAAAGGACAGAAAATCCAGCCCTGACGACCCCTTGATAATAAACGACAGTGAGGTATTTTTTGTTTGCTTCATTATATATCCAACTTCAAAGGACACAAAATCCAGCCCTGACGATCCCTTGATAATAAACGACAGTGTGGTATTTTTTGTTTGCTTCATTATATATCCAACTTCAAAGGAGAGAAAATCCAGCCCTGACGATCCCTTGATAATAAACGACAGTGTGGTATTTTTTGTTTGCTTCATTATATATCCAACTTCAAAGGACACAAAATCAAGCCCTGACGATCCCTTGATAATAAACGACAGTGTGGTATTTTTTGTTTGCTCCATTATATATCCAACTTCAAAGGAGAGAAAATCCAGCCCTGACGATCCCTTGATAATAAACGACAGTGTGGTATTTTTTGTTTGCTTCATTATATATCCAACTTCAAAGGACAGAAAATCAAGCCCTGACGATCCCTTGATAATAAACGACAGTGTGGTATTTTTGTGTTTGCTTCATTATATATCCAACTTCAAAGGACACAAAATCCAGCCCTGACGACCCCTTGATAATAAACGACAGTGTGGTATTTTTTTGTTTGCTTCATTATATATCCAACTTCAAAGGACACAAAATCCAGCCCTGACGACCCCTTGATAATAAACGACAGTGTGGTATTTTTTGTTTGCTTCATTATATATCCAACTTCAAAGGACACAAAATCCAGCCCTGACGACCCCTTGATAATAAACGACAGTGTGGTATTTTTTGTTTGCTTCATTATATATCCAACTTCAAAGGACAGAAAATCAAGCCCTGACGACCCCTTGATAATAAACGACAGTGTGGTATTTTGTGTTTGCTCCATTATATATCCAACTTCAAAGGACAGAAAATCCAGCCCTGACGACCCCTTGATAATAAACGACAGTGTGGTATTTTTTGTTTGCTTCATTATATATCCAACTTCAAAGGACAGAAAATCCAGCCCTGACGATCCCTTGATAATAAATGACAGTGTGGTATTTTTTTGTTTGCTTCATTATATATCCAACTTCAAAGGACACAAAATCCAGCCCTGACGACCCCTTGATAATAAACGACAGTGTGGTATTTTTTGTTTGCTTCATTATATATCCAACTTCAAAGGACAGAAAATCAAGCCCTGACGACCCCTTGATAATAAACGACAGTGTGGTATTTTTTTGTTTGCTTCATTATATATCCAACTTCAAAGGACACAAAATCAAGCCCTGACGACCCCTTGATAATAAACGACAGTGTGGTATTTTTTGTTTGCTTCATTATATATCCAACTTCAAAGGACACAAATTCCAGCCCTGACGACCCCTTGATAATAAACGACAGTGTGGTATTTTTTGTTTGCTTCATTATATATCCAACTTCAAAGGACAGAAAATCAAGCCCTGACGATCCCTTGATAATAAACGACAGTGTGGTATTTTTTGTTTGCTTCATTATATATCCAACTTCAAAGGAGAGAAAATCCAGCCCTGACGATCCCTTGATAATAAACGACAGTGTGGTATTTTTTGTTTGCTTCATTATATATCCAACTTCAAAGGACAGAAAATCAAGCCCTGACGACCCCTTGATAATAAACGACAGTGTGGTATTTTTTGTTTGCTTCATTATATATCCAACTTCAAAGGACAGAAAATCCAGCCCTGACGATCCCTTGATAATAAACGACAGTGTGGTATTTTTTGTTTGCTTCATTATATATCCAACTTCAAAGGACAGAAAATCAAGCCCTGACGATCCCTTGATAATAAACGACAGTGTGGTATTTTTTGTTTGCTTCATTATATATCCAACTTCAAAGGAGAGAAAATCCAGCCCTGACGATCCCTTGATAATAAACGACAGTGTGGTATTTTTTGTTTGCTTCATTATATATCCAACTTCAAAGGACAGAAAATCAAGCCCTGACGACCCCTTGATAATAAACGACAGTGTGGTATTTTTTGTTTGCTTCATTATATATCCAACTTCAAAGGACAGAAAATCAAGCCCTGACGATCCCTTGATAATAAACGACAGTGTGGTATTTTTTGTTTGCTTCATTATATATCCAACTTCAAAGGAGAGAAAATCCAGCCCTGACGATCCCTTGATAATAAACGACAGTGTGGTATTTTTTGTTTGCTTCATTATATATCCAACTTCAAAGGAGAGAAAATCCAGCCCTGACGATCCCTTGATAATAAACGACAGTGTGGTATTTTTTTGTTTGCTTCATTATATATCCAACTTCAAAGGAGAGAAAATCCAGCCCTGACGACCCCTTGATAATAAACGACAGTGTGGTATTTTTTTGTTTGCTTCATTATATATCCAAATTCAAAGGACAGAAAATCCAGCCCTGACGACCCCTTGATAATAAACGACAGTGTGGTATTTTTTGTTTGCTTCATTATATATCCAACTTCAAAGGACAGAAAATCCAGCCCTGACGACCCCTTGATTATAAACGACAGTGTGGTATTTTTTTGTTTGCTTCATTATATATCCAACTTCAAAGGACAGAAAATCCAGCCCTGACGACCCCTTGATAATAAACGACAGTGTGGTATTTTTTGTTTGCTTCATTATATATCCAACTTCAAAGGAGAGAAAATCCAGCCCTGACGACCCCTTGATAATAAACGACAGTGTGGTATTTTTTGTTTGCTTCATTATATATCCAACTTCAAAGGACAGAAAATCAAGCCCTGACGACCCCTTGATAATAAACGACAGTGTGGTATTTTTTTGTTTGCTTCATTATATATCCAACTTCAAAGGACAGAAAATCCAGCCCTGACGACCCCTTGATAATAAACGACAGTGTGGTATTTATTTGTTTGCTTCATTATATATCCAACTTCAAAGGACACAAATCCAGCCCTGACGACCCCTTGATAATAAACGACAGTGTGGTATTTTTTTGTTTGCTTCATTATATATCCAACTTTAAAGGAGAGAAAATCAAGCCCTGACGACCCCTTGATAATAAACGACAGTGTGGTATTTTTTGTTTGCTTCATTATATATCCAACTTCAAAGGACAGAAAATCCAGCCCTGACGACCCCTTGATAATAAACGACAGTGTGGTATTTTTTGTTTGCTTCATTATATATCCAACTTCAAAGGACAGAAAATCCAGCCCTGACGATCCCTTGATAATAAACGACAGTGTGGTATTTTTTGTTTGCTTCATTATATATCCAACTTCAAAGGACAGAAAATCAAGCCCTGACGATCCCTTGATAATAAACGACAGTGTGGTATTTTTTGTTTGCTTCATTATATATCCAACTTCAAAGGAGAGAAAATCCAGCCCTGACGATCCCTTGATAATAAACGACAGTGTGGTATTTTTTGTTTGCTTCATTATATATCCAACTTCAAAGGACAGAAAATTAAGCCCTGACGACCCCTTGATAATAAACGACAGTGTGGTATTTTTTGTTTGCTTCATTATATATCCAACTTCAAAGGACAGAAAATCAAGCCCTGACGATCCCTTGATAATAAACGACAGTGTGGTATTTTTTGTTTGCTTCATTATATATCCAACTTCAAAGGAGAGAAAATCCAGCCCTGACGATCCCTTGATAATAAACGACAGTGTGGTATTTTTTGTTTGCTTCATTATATATCCAACTTCAAAGGAGAGAAAATCCAGCCCTGACGATCCCTTGATAATAAACGACAGTGTGGTATTTTTTTGTTTGCTTCATTATATATCCAACTTCAAAGGAGAGAAAATCCAGCCCTGACGACCCCTTGATAATAAACGACAGTGTGGTATTTTTTGTTTGCTTCATTATATATCCAAATTCAAAGGACAGAAAATCCAGCCCTGACGACCCCTTGATAATAAACGACAGTGTGGTATTTTTGTTTGCTTCATTATATATCCAACTTCAAAGGACAGAAAATCCAGCCCTGACGACCCCTTGATTATAAACGACAGTGTGGTATTTTTTGTTTGCTTCATTATATATCCAACTTCAAAGGACAGAAAATCCAGCCCTGACGACCCCTTGATAATAAACGACAGTGTGGTATTTTTTGTTTGCTTCATTATATATCCAACTTCAAAGGAGAGAAAATCCAGCCCTGACGACCCCTTGATAATAAACGACAGTGTGGTATTTTTTGTTTGCTTCATTATATATCCAACTTCAAAGGACAGAAAATCAAGCCCTGACGACCCCTTGATAATAAACGACAGTGTGGTATTTTTTTGTTTGCTTCATTATATATCCAACTTCAAAGGACAGAAAATCCAGCCCTGACGACCCCTTGATAATAAACGACAGTGTGGTATTTTTTTGTTTGCTTCATTATATATCCAACTTCAAAGGACACAAAATCCAGCCCTGACGACCCCTTGATAATAAACGACAGTGTGGTATTTTTTTGTTTGCTTCATTATATATCCAACTTTAAAGGAGAGAAAATCAAGCCCTGACGACCCCTTGATAATAAACGACAGTGTGGTATTTTTTGTTTGCTTCATTATATATCCAACTTCAAAGGACAGAAAATCCAGCCCTGACGACCCCTTGATAATAAACGACAGTGTGGTATTTTTTTGTTTGCTTCATTATATATCCAACTTCAAAGGACAGAAAATCCAGCCTTGACGACCCCTTGATAATAAACGACAGTGTGGTATTTTTTTGTTTGCTTCATTATATATCCAACTTCAAAGGACAGAAAATCCAGCCCTGACGACCCCTTGATAATAAACGACAGTGTGGTATTTTTTTGTTTGCTTCATTATATATCCAACTTCAAAGGACAGAAAATCCAGCCCTGACGACCCCTTGATAATAAACGACAGTGTGGTATTTTTTTGTTTGCTTCATTATATATCCAACTTCAAAGGACAGAAAATCCAGCCCTGACGACCCCTTGATAATAAACGACAGTGTGGTATTTTTTTGTTTGCTTCATTATATATCCAACTTCAAAGGACAGAAAATCCAGCCCTGACGACCCCTTGATAATAAACGACAGTGTGGTATTTTTTGTTTGCTTCATTATATATCCAACTTCAAAGGACAGAAAATCCAGCCCTGACGACCCCTTGATAATAAACGACAGTGTGGTATTTTTTTGTTTGCTTCATTATATATCCAACTTCAAAGGACAGAAAATCCAGCCCTGACGACCCCTTGATAATAAACGACAGTGTGGTATTTTTTGTTTGCTTCATTATATATCCAACTTCAAAGGAGAGAAAATCCAGCCCTGACGATCCCTTGATAATAAACGACAGTGTGGTATTTTTTGTTTGCTTCATTATATATCCAACTTCAAAGGAGAGAAAATCTAGCCCTGACGACCCCTTGATAATAAACGACAGTGTGGTATTTTTTTGTTTGCTTCATTATATATCCAACTTCAAAGGACAGAAAATCCAGCCCTGACGACCCCTTGATAATAAACGACAGTGTGGTATTTTTTTGTTTGCTTCATTATATATCCAACTTCAAAGGACAGAAAATCAAGCCTTGACGACCCCTTGATAATAAACGACAGTGTGGTATTTTTTGTTTGCTTCATTATATATCCAACTTCAAAGGACAGAAAATCAAGCCCTGACGATCCCTTGATAATAAACGACAGTGTGGTATTTTTTTGTTTGCTTCATTATATATCCAACTTCAAAGGACAGAAAATCCAGCCCTGACGACCCCTTGATAATAAACGACAGTGTGGTATTTTTTTGTTTGCTTCATTATATATCCAACTTCAAAGGACAGAAAATCCAGCCCTGACGACCCCTTGATAATAAACGACAGTGTGGTATTTTTTGTTTGCTTCATTATATATCCAACTTCAAAGGAGAGAAAATCCAGCCCTGACGATCCCTTGATAATAAACGACAGTGTGGTATTTTTTGTTTGCTTCATTATATATCCAACTTCAAAGGAGAGAAAATCCAGCCCTGACGACCCCTTGATAATAAACGACAGTGTGGTATTTTTTTGTTTGCTTCATTATATATCCAACTTCAAAGGAGAGAAAATCCAGCCCTGACGACCCCTTGATAATAAACGACAGTGTGGTATTTTTTTGTTTGCTTCATTATATATCCAACTTCAAAGGCCTGAAAATCCAGCCCTGACGACCCCTTGATAATAAACGACAGTGTGGTATTTTTTGTTTGCTTCATTATATATCCAACTTCAAAGGACAGAAAATCCAGCCCTGACGACCCCTTGATAATATACGACAGTGTGGTATTTTTTTGTTTGCTTCATTATATATCCAACTTCAAAGGACACAAAATCCAGCCCTGACGACCCCTTGATAATAAACGACAGTGTGGTATTTTTTTGTTTGCTTCATTATATATCCAACTTCAAAGGAGAGAAAATCCAGCCCTGACGATCCCTTGATAATAAACGACAGTGTGGTATTTTTTGTTTGCTTCATTATATATCCAACTTCAAAGGACAGAAAATCAAGCCCTGACGACCCCTTGATAATAAACGACAGTGTGGTATTTTTTGTTTGCTTCATTATATATCCAACTTCAAAGGACAGAAAATCCAGCCCTGACGATCCCTTGATAATAAACGACAGTGTGGTATTTTTTGTTTGCTTCATTATATATCCAACTTCAAAGGACAGAAAATCCAGCCCTGACGATCCCTTGATAATAAACGACAGTGTGGTATTTTTTGTTTGCTTCATTATATATCCAACTTCAAAGGAGAGAAAATCCAGCCCTGACGATCCCTTGATAATAAACGACAGTGTGGTATTTTTTGTTTGCTTCATTATATATCCAACTTCAAAGGACAGAAAATCAAGCCCTGACGACCCCTTGATAATAAACGACAGTGTGGTATTTTTTGTTTGCTTCATTATATATCCAACTTCAAAGGACAGAAAATCAAGCCCTGACGATCCCTTGATAATAAACGACAGTGTGGTATTTTTTGCTTGCTTCATTATATATCCAACTTCAAAGGAGAGAAAATCCAGCCCTGACGATCCCTTGATAATAAACGACAGTGTGGTATTTTTTGTTTGCTTCATTATATATCCAACTTCAAAGGAGAGAAAATCCAGCCCTGACGATCCCTTGATAATAAACGACAGTGTGGTATTTTTTTGTTTGCTTCATTATATATCCAACTTCAAAGGAGAGAAAATCCAGCCCTGACGACCCCTTGATAATAAACGACAGTGTGGTATTTTTTTGTTTGCTTCATTATATATCCAACTTCAAAGGACAGAAAATCCAGCCCTGACGACCCCTTGATAATAAACGACAGTGTGGTATTTTTTGTTTGCTTCATTATATATCCAACTTCAAAGGACAGAAAATCCAGCCCTGACGACCCCTTGATTATAAACGACAGTGTGGTATTTTTTTGTTTGCTTCATTATATATCCAACTTCAAAGGACAGAAAATCCAGCCCTGACGACCCCTTGATAATAAACGACAGTGTGGTATTTTTTGTTTGCTTCATTATATATCCAACTTCAAAGGAGAGAAAATCCAGCCCTGACGACCCCTTGATAATAAACGACAGTGTGGTATTTTTTGTTTGCTTCATTATATATCCAACTTCAAAGGACAGAAAACCAAGCACTGACGACCCCTTGATAATAAACGACAGTGTGGTATTTTTTTGTTTGCTTCATTATATATCCAACTTCAAAGGACAGAAAATCCAGCCTTGACGACCCCTTGATAATAAACGACAGTGTGGTATTTTTTTGTTTGCTTCATTATATATCCAACTTCAAAGGACACAAAA
The DNA here is from genome assembly GCA_963680875.1 of Bathymodiolus brooksi. Taxonomy (NCBI): domain Eukaryota; kingdom Metazoa; phylum Mollusca; class Bivalvia; order Mytilida; family Modiolidae; genus Bathymodiolus; species Bathymodiolus brooksi. Next base: position 64,690,294 of record OY804576.1, on the reverse strand, counting down.
TCCAGCCCTGACGACCCCTTGATAATAAACGACAGTGTGGTATTTTTTTGTTTGCTTCATTATATATCCAACTTCAAAGGACAGAAAATCAAGCCCTGACGACCCCTTGATAATAAACGACAGTGTGGTATTTTTTGTTTGCTTCATTATATATCCAACTTCAAAGGACAGAAAATCCAGCCCTGACGACCCCTTGATAATAAACGACAGTGTGGTATTTTTTGTTTGCTTCATTATATATCCAACTTCAAAGGACAGAAAATCCAGCCTTGACGACCCCTTGATAATAAACGACAGTGTGGTATTTTTTTGTTTGCTTCATTATATATCCAACTTCAAAGGACAGAAAATCCAGCCCTGACGACCCCTTGATAATAAACGACAGTGTGGTATTTTTTTGTTTGCTTCATTATATATCCAACTTCAAAGGACAGAAAATCCAGCCCTGACGACCCCTTGATAATAAACGACAGTGTGGTATTTTTTTGTTTGCTTCATTATATATCCAACTTCAAAGGACAGAAAATCCAGCCCTGACGACCCCTTGATAATAAACGACAGTGTGGTATTTTTTTGTTTGCTTCATTATATATCCAACTTCAAAGGAGAGAAAATCCAGCCCTGACGACCCCTTGATAATAAACGACAGTGTGGTATTTTTTGTTTGCTTCATTATATATCCAACTTCAAAGGACAGAAAATCCAGCCCTGACGACCCCTTGATAATAAACGACAGTGTGGTATTTTTTTGTTTGCTTCATTATATATCCAACTTCAAAGGACAGAAAATCCAGCCCTGACGACCCCTTGATAATAAACGACAGTGTGGTATTTTTTGTTTGCTTCATTATATATCAAACTTCAAAGGAGAGAAAATCCAGCCCTGACGATCCCTTGATAATAAACGACAGTGTGGTATTTTTTGTTTGCTTCATTATATATCCAACTTCAAAGGAGAGAAAATCCAGCCCTGACGACCCCTTGATAATAAACGACAGTGTGGTATTTTTTTGTTTGCTTCATTATATATCCAACTTCAAAGGACAGAAAATCCAGCCCTGACGACCCCTTGATAATAAACGACAGTGTGGTATTTTTTTGTTTGCTTCATTATATATCCAACTTCAAAGGACAGAAAATCAAGCCTTGACGACCCCTTGATAATAAACGACAGTGTTGTATTTTTTGTTTGCTTCATTATATATCCAACTTCAAAGGACAGAAAATCCAGCCCTGACGATCCCTTGATAATAAACGACAGTGTGGTATTTTTTTGTTTGCTTCATTATATATCCAACTTCAAAGGACAGAAAATCCAGCCCTGACGACCCCTTGATAATAAACGACAGTGTGGTATTTTTTTGTTTGCTTCATTATATATCCAACTTCAAAGGACAGAAAATCCAGCCCTGACGACCCCTTGATAATAAACGACAGTGTGGTATTTTTTGTTTGCTTCATTATATATCCAACTTCAAAGGAGAGAAAATCCAGCCCTGACGATCCCTTGATAATAAACGACAGTGTGGTATTTTTTGTTTGCTTCATTATATATCCAACTTCAAAGGAGAGAAAATCCAGCCCTGACGACCCCTTGATAATAAACGACAGTGTGGTATTTTTTTGTTTGCTTCATTATATATCCAACTTCAAAGGAGAGAAAATCCAGCCCTGACGACCCCTTGATAATAAACGACAGTGTGGTATTTTTTGTTTGCTTCATTATATATCCAACTTCAAAGGACAGAAAATCCAGCCCTGACGACCCCTTGATAATATACGACAGTGTGGTATTTTTTTGTTTGCTTCATTATATATCCAACTTCAAAGGACACAAAATCCAGCCCTGACGACCCCTTGATAATAAACGACAGTGTGGTATTTTTTTGTTTGCTTCATTATATATCCAACTTCAAAGGAGAGAAAATCCAGCCCTGACGACCCCTTGCTAATAAACGACAGTGTGGTATTTTTTGTTTGCTTCATTATATATCCAACTTCAAAGGAGAGAAAATCCAGCCCTGACGACCCCTTGATAATATACGACAGTGTGGTATTTTTTTGTTTGCTTCATTATATATCCAACTTCAAAGGACACAAAATCCAGCCCTGACGACCCCTTGATAATAAACGACAGTGTGGTATTTTTTTGTTTGCTTCATTATATATCCAACTTCAAAGGAGAGAAAATCCAGCCCTGACGACCCCTTGATAATAAACGACAGTGTGGTATTTTTTGTTTGCTTCATTATATATCCAACTTCAAAGGAGAGAAAATCCAGCCCTGACGATCCCTTGATAATAAACGACAGTGTGGTATTTTTTGTTTGCTTCATTATATATCCAACTTCAAAGGAGAGAAAATCCAGCCCTGACGATCCCTTGATAATAAACGACAGTGTGGTATTTTTTGTTTGCTTCATTATATATCCAACTTCAAAGGACACAAAATCCAGCCCTGACGACCCCTTGATAATAAACGACAGTGTGGTATTTTTTTGTTTGCTTCATTATATATCCAACTTCAAAGGCCTGAAAATCCAGCCTTGACGACCCCTTGATAATAAACGACAGTGTGGTATTTTTTGTTTGCTTCATTATATATCCAACTTCAAAGGACAGAAAATCCAGCCCTGACGACCCCTTGATAATAAACGACAGTGAGGTATTTTTTGTTTGCTTCATTATATATCCAACTTCAAAGGAGAGAAAATCCAGCCCTGACGATCCCTTGATAATAAACGACAGTGTGGTATTTTTTGTTTGCTTCATTATATATCCAACTTCAAAGGACACAAAATCAAGCCCTGACGATCCCTTGATAATAAACGACAGTGTGGTATTTTTTGTTTGCTCCATTATATATCCAACTTCAAAGGAGAGAAAATCCAGCCCTGACGATCCCTTGATAATAAACGACAGTGTGGCATTTTTTGTTTGCTTCATTATATATCCAACTTCAAAGGACAGAAAATCAAGCCCTGACGATCCCTTGATAATAAACGACAGTGTGGTATTTTTGTGTTTGCTTCATTATATATCCAACTTCAAAGGACACAAAATCCAGCCCTGACGACCCCTTGATAATAAACGACAGTGTGGTATTTTTGTGCTTGCTTCATTATATATCCAACTTCAAAGGACAGAAAATCCAGCCCTGACGACCCCTTGATAATAAACGACAGTGTGGTATTTTTTGTTTGCTTCATTATATATCCAACTTCAAAGGACACAAAATCAAGCCCTGACGACCCCTTGATAATAAACGACAGTGTGGTATTTTTTGTTTGCTTCATTATATATCCAACTTCAAAGGACAGAAAATCCAGCCTTGACGACCCCTTGATAATAAACGACAGTGCGGTATATTTTTGTTTGCTTCATTATATATCCAACTTCAAAGGACAGAAAATCCAGCCCTGACGATCCCTTGATAATAAACGACAGTGTGGTATTTTTTGTTTGCTCCATTATATATCCAACTTCAAAGGACAGAAAATCCAGCCCTGACGACCCCTTGATAATAAACGACAGTGTTGTATTTTTTGTTTGCTTCATTATATATCCAACTTCAAAGGACAGAAAATCCAGCCCTGACGATCCCTTGATAATAAATGACAGTGTGGTATTTTTTTGTTTGCTTCATTATATATCCAACTTCAAAGGACACAAAATCCAGCCCTGACGACCCCTTGATAATAAACGACAGTGTGGTATTTTTTGTTTGCTTCATTATATATCCAACTTCAAAGGACAGAAAATCAAGCCCTGACGACCCCTTGATAATAAACGACAGTGTGGTATTTTTTTGTTTGCTTCATTATATATCCAACTTCAAAGGACACAAAATCAAGCCCTGACGACCCCTTGATAATAAACGACAGTGTGGTATTTTTTGTTTGCTTCATTATATATCCAACTTCAAAGGACACAAATTCCAGCCCTGACGATCCCTTGATAATAAACGACAGTGTGGTATTTTTTGTTTGCTTCATTATATATCCAACTTCAAAGGACAGAAAATCAAGCCCTGACGATCCCTTGATAATAAACGACAGTGTGGTATTTTTTGTTTGCTTCATTATATATCCAACTTCAAAGGAGAGAAAATCCAGCCCTGACGATCCCTTGATAATAAACGACAGTTTGGTATTTTTTGTTTGCTTCATTATATATCCAACTTCAAAGGACAGAAAATCAAGCCCTGACGACCCCTTGATAATAAACGACAGTGTGGTATTTTTTGTTTGCTTCATTATATATCCAACTTCAAAGGACAGAAAATCCAGCCCTGACGATCCCTTGATAATAAACGACAGTGTGGTATTTTTTGTTTGTTTCATTATATATCCAACTTCAAAGGACAGAAAATCAAGCCCTGACGATCCCTTGATAATAAACGACAGTGTGGTATTTTTTGTTTGCTTCATTATATATCCAACTTCAAAGGAGAGAAAATCCAGCCCTGACGATCCCTTGATAATAAACGACAGTGTGGTATTTTTTGTTTGCTTCATTATATATCCAACTTCAAAGGACAGAAAATCAAGCCCTGACGACCCCTTGATAATAAACGACAGTGTGGTATTTTTTGTTTGCTTCATTATATATCCAACTTCAAAGGACAGAAAATCAAGCCCTGACGAACCCTTGATAATAAACGACAGTGTGGTATTTTTTGTTTGCTTCATTATATATCCAACTTCAAAGGAGAGAAAATCCAGCCCTGACGATCCCTTGATAATAAACGACAGTGTGGTATTTTTTGTTTGCTTCATTATATATCCAACTTCAAAGGAGAGAAAATCCAGCCCTGACGATCCCTTGATAATAAACGACAGTGTGATATTTTTTTGTTTGCTTCATTATATATCCAACTTCAAAGGAGAGAAAATCCAGCCCTGACGACCCCTTGATAATAAACGACAGTGTGGTATTTTTTTGTTTGCTTCATTATATATCCAACTTCAAAGGACAGAAAATCCAGCCTTGACGACCCCTTGATAATAAACGACAGTGTGGTATTTTTTGTTTGCTTCATTATATATCCAACTTCAAAGGACAGAAAATCCAGCCCTGACGACCCCTTGATTATAAACGACAGTGTGGTATTTTTTTGTTTGCTTCATTATATATCCAACTTCAAAGGAGAGAAAATCCAGCCCTGACGACCCCTTGATAATAAACGACAGTGTGGTATTTTTTGTTTGCTTCATTATATATCCAACTTCAAAGGACAGAAAATCCAGCCCTGACGATCCCTTGATAATAAACGACAGTGTGGTATTTTTTGTTTGCTTCATTATATATCCAACTTCAAAGGACACAAAATCCAGCCCTGACGACCACTTGATAATAAACGACAGTGTGGTATTTTTTTGTTTGCTTCATTATATATCCAACTTCAAAGGACAGAAAATCCAGCCTTGACGACCCCTTGATAATAAACGACAGTGTGGTATTTTTTGTTTGCTTCATTATATATCCAACTTCAAAGGACAGAAAATCCAGCCCTGACGACCCCTTGATAATAAACGACAGTGTGGTATTTTTTGTTTGCTTCATTATATATCCAACTTCAAAGGACAGAAAATCCAGCCCTGACGACCCCTTGATAATAAACGACAGTGTGGTATTTTTTGTTTGCTTCATTATATATCCAACTTCAAAGGACACAAAATCCAGCCCTGACGATCCCTTGATAATAAACGACAGTGTGGTATTTTTTTGTTTGCTTCATTATATATCCAACTTCAAAGGACAGAAAATCCAGCCTTGACGACCCCTTGATAATAAAGGACAGTGTGGTATTTTTTGTTTGCTTCATTATATATCCAACTTCAAAGGACAGAAAATCCAGCCCTGACGACCCCTTGATAATAAACGACAGTGTGGTATTTTTTGTTTGCTTCATTATATATCCAACTTCAAAGGACAGAAAATCCAGCCCTGACGACCCCTTGATAATAAACGACAGTGTGGTATTTTTTGTTTGCTTCATTATATATCCAACTTCAAAGGACAGAAAATCCAGCCCTGACGATCCCTTGATAATAAACGACAGTGTGGTATTTTTTGTTTGTTTCATTATATATCCAACTTCAAAGGACAGAAAATCAAGCCCTGACGATCCCTTGATAATAAACGACAGTGTGGTATTTTTTGTTTGCTTCATTATATATCCAACTTCAAAGGAGAGAAAATCCAGCCCTGACGATCCCTTGATAATAAACGACAGTGTGGTATTTTTTGTTTGCTTCATTATATATCCAACTTCAAAGGACAGAAAATCAAGCCCTGACGACCCCTTGATAATAAACGACAGTGTGGTATTTTTTGTTTGCTTCATTATATATCCAACTTCAAAGGACAGAAAATCAAGCCCTGACGAACCCTTGATAATAAACGACAGTGTGGTATTTTTTGTTTGCTTCATTATATATCCAACTTCAAAGGAGAGAAAATCCAGCCCTGACGATCCCTTGATAATAAACGACAGTGTGGTATTTTTTGTTTGCTTCATTATATATCCAACTTCAAAGGAGAGAAAATCCAGCCCTGACGATCCCTTGATAATAAACGACAGTGTGATATTTTTTTGTTTGCTTCATTATATATCCAACTTCAAAGGAGAGAAAATCCAGCCCTGACGACCCCTTGATAATAAACGACAGTGTGGTATTTTTTTGTTTGCTTCATTATATATCCAACTTCAAAGGACAGAAAATTCAGCCTTGACGACCCCTTGATAATAAACGACAGTGTGGTATTTTTTGTTTGCTTCATTATATATCCAACTTCAAAGGACAGAAAATCCAGCCCTGACGACCCCTTGATTATAAACGACAGTGTGGTATTTTTTTGTTTGCTTCATTATATATCCAACTTCAAAGGAGAGAAAATCCAGCCCTGACGACCCCTTGATAATAAACGACAGTGTGGTATTTTTTGTTTGCTTCATTATATATCCAACTTCAAAGGACAGAAAATCCAGCCCTGACGATCCCTTGATAATAAACGACAGTGTGGTATTTTTTGTTTGCTTCATTATATATCCAACTTCAAAGGACACAAAATCCAGCCCTGACGACCCCTTGATAATAAACGACAGTGTGGTATTTTTTTGTTTGCTTCATTATATATCCAACTTCAAAGGACAGAAAATCCAGCCTTGACGACCCCTTGATAATAAACGACAGTGTGGTATTTTTTGTTTGCTTCATTATATATCCAACTTCAAAGGACAGAAAATCCAGCCCTGACGACCCCTTGATAATAAGCGACAGTGTGGTATTTTTTGTTTGCTTCATTATATATCCAACTTCAAAGGACAGAAAATCCAGCCCTGACGACCCCTTGATAATAAACGACAGTGTGGTATTTTTTGTTTGCTTCATTATATATCCAACTTCAAAGGACACAAAATCCAGCCCTGACGATCCCTTGATAATAAAGGACAGTGTGGTATTTTTTGTTTGCTTCATTATATATCCAACTTCAAAGGACAGAAAATCCAGTCCTGACGACCCCTTGATAATAAACGACAGTGTGGTATTTTTTGTTTGCTTCATTATATATCCAACTTCAAAGGACAGAAAATCCAGCCCTGACGACCCCTTGATAATAAACGACAGTGTGGTATTTTTTGTTTGCTTCATTATATATCCAACTTCAAAGGACAGAAAATCCAGCCCTGACGATCCCTTGATAATAAACGACAGTGTGGTATTTTTTGTTTGCTTCATTATATATCCAACTTCAAAGGAGAGAAAATCCAGCCCTGACGACCCCTTGATAATAAGCGACAGTGTGGTATTTTTTGTTTGCTTCATTATATATCCAACTTCAAAGGACAGAAAATCCAGCCCTGACGACCCCTTGATAATAAACGACAGTGTGGTATTTTTTGTTTGCTTCATTATATATCCAACTTCAAAGGACAGAAAATCCAGCCCTGACGACCCCTTGATAATAAACGACAGTGTGGTATTTTTTGTTTGCTTCATTATATATCCAACTTCAAAGGAGAGAAAATCAAGCCCTGACGATCCCTTGATAATAAACGACAGTGTGGTATTTTTTGTTTGCTTCATTATATATCCAACTTCAAAGGACAGAAAATCCAGCCCTGACGACCCCTTGATAATAAACGACAGTGTGGTATTTTTTTGTTTGCTTCATTATATATCCAACTTCAAAGGACAGAAAATCCAGCCCTGACGACCCCTTGATAATAAACGACAGTGTGGTATTTTTTGTTTGCTTCATTATATATCCAACTTCAAAGGACACAAAATCCAGCCTTGACGACCCCTTGATAATAAACGACAGTGTGGTATTTTTTGTTTGCTTCATTATATATCCAACTTCAAAGGACAGAAAATCCAGCCCTGACGACCCCTTGATAATAAACGACAGTGTGGTATTTTTTTGTTTGCTTCATTATATATCCAACTTCAAAGGACAGAAAATCCAGCCCTGACGACCCCTTGATAATAAACAACAGTGTGGTATTTTTTGTTTGCTTCATTATATATCCAACTTCAAAGGACACAAAATCAAGCCCTGACGATCCCTTGATAATAAACGACAGTGTGGTATTTTTTGTTTGCTTCATTATATATCCAACTTCAAAGGACAGAAAATCCAGCCTTGACGACCCCTTGATAATAAACGACAGTGTGGTATTTTTTGTTTGCTTCATTATATATCCAACTTCAAAGAACAGAAAATCCAGCCCTGACGACCCCTTGATAATAAACGACAGTGTGGTATTTTTTTGTTTGCTTCATTATATATCCAACTTCAAAGGACAGAAAATCCAGCCCTGACGACCCCTTGATAATAAACGACAGTGTGGTATTTTTTGTTTGCTTCATTATATATCCAACTTCAAAGGACACAAAATCAAGCCCTGACGATCCCTTGATAATAAACGACAGTGTGGTATTTTTTGTTTGCTTCATTATATATCCAACTTCAAAGGACAGAAAATCAAGCCCTGACGACCCTTTGATAATAAACGACAGTGTGGTATTTTTTGTTTGCTTCATTATATATCCAACTTCAAAGGACAGAAAATCCAGCCTTGACGACCCCTTGATAATAAACGACAGTGTGGTATTTTTTTGTTTGCTTCATTATATATCCAACTTCAAAGGACACAAAATCCAGCCTTGACGACCCCTTGATAATAAACGACAGTGTGGTATTTTTTGTTTGCTTCATTATATATCCAACTTCAAAGGAGAGAAAATCCAGCCCTGACGACCCCTTGATAATAAACGACAGTGTGGTATTTTTTGTTTGCTTCATTATATATCCAACTTCAAAGGACACAAAATCCAGCCCTGACGATCCCTTGATAATAAACGACAGTGTGGTATTTTTTGTTTGCTTCATTATATATCCAACTTCAAAGGACAGAAAATCAAGCCCTGACGATCCCTTGATAATAAACGACAGTGTGGTATTTTTTGTTTGCTTCATTATATATCCAACTTCAAAGGAGAGAAAATCCAGCCCTGACGATCCCTTGATAATAAACGACAGTGTGGTATTTTTTTGTTTGCTTCATTATATATCCAACTTCAAAGGACAGAAAATCCAGCCTTGACGACCCCTTGATAATAAACGACAGTGTGGTATTTTTTGTTTGCTTCATTATATATCCAACTTCAAAGGAGAGAAAATCCAGCCCTGACGACCCCTTGATAATAAACGACAGTGTGGTATTTTTTGTTTGCTTCATTATATATCCAACTTCAAAGGACAGAAAATCAAGCCCTGACGATCCCTTGATAATAAACGACAGTGTGGTATTTTTTGCTTGCTTCATTATATATCCAACTTCAAAGGACAGAAAATCAAGCCCTGACGACCCCTTGATAATAAACGACAGTGTGGTATTTTTTGTTTGCTTCATTATATATCCAACTTCAAAGGACAGAAAATCAAGCCCTGACGACCCCTTGATAATAAACGACAGTGTGGTATTTTTTGTTTGCTTCATTATATATCCAACTTCAAAGGACAGAAAATCAAGCCCTGGCGACCCCTTGATAATAAACGACAGTGTGGTATTTTTTGTTTGCTTCATTATATATCCAACTTCAAAGGACACAAAATCAAGCCCTGACGACCCCTTGATTATAAACGACAGTGTGGTATTTTTTGCTTGCTTCATTATATATCCAACTTCAAAGGACACAAAATCCAGCCTTGACGACCCCTTGATAATAAACGACAGTGTGGTATTTTTTGCTTGCTTCATTATATATCCAACTTCAAAGGACAGACAATCCAGCCCTGACGACCCCTTGATAATAAACGACAGTGTGGTATTTTTTGTTTGCTTCATTATATATCCAACTTCAAAGGACACAAAATCAAGCCCTGACGATCCCTTGATAATAAACGACAGTGTGGTATTTTTTGCTTGCTTCATTATATATCCAACTTCAAAGGACAGAAAATCCAGCCCTGACGATCCCTTAATAATAAACGACAGTGTGGTATTTTTTTGTTTGCTTCATTATATATCCAACTTCAAAGGACAGAAAATCCAGCCCTGACGACCCCTTGATAATAAACGACAGTGTGGTATTTTTTGCTTGCTTCATTATATATCCAACTTCAAAGGACAGAAAATCAAGCCCTGACGACCCCTTGATAATAAACGACAGTGTGGTATTTTTTGCTTGCTTCATTATATATCCAACTTCAAAGGACAGAAAATCCAGCCCTGACGATCCCTTGATAATAAACGACAGTGTGGTATTTTTTTGTTTGCTTCATTATATATCCAACTTCAAAGGACAGAAAATCCAGCCCTGACGACCCCTTGATAATAAACGACAGTGTGGTATTTTTTGTTTGCTTCATTATATATCCAACTTCAAAGGACACAAAATCAAGCCCTGACGATCCCTTGATAATAAACGACAGTGTGGTATTTTTTGCTTGCTTCATTATATATCCAACTTCAAAGGACAGAAAATCCAGCCCTGACGATCCCTTAATAATAAACGACAGTGTGGTATTTTTTTGTTTGCTTCATTATATATCCAACTTCAAAGGACAGAAAATCCAGCCCTGACGACCCCTTGATAATAAACGACAGTGTGGTATTTTTTGCTTGCTTCATTATATATCCAACTTCAAAGGACAGAAAATCAAGCCCTGACGACCCCTTGATAATAAACGACAGTGTGGTATTTTTTGCTTGCTTCATTATATATCCAACTTCAAAGGACAGAAAATCCAGCCCTGACGATCCCTTGATAATAAACGACAGTGTGGTATTTTTTTGTTTGCTTCATTATATATCCAACTTCAAAGGACAGAAAATCCAGCCCTGACGACCCCTTGATAATAAACGACAGTGTGGTATTTTTTGTTTGCTTCATTATATATCCAACTTCAAAGGACAGAAAATCAAGCCCTGACGACCCTTTGATAATAAACGACAGTGTGGTATTTTTTGTTTTTCATTTTATCCTACAGAGGGTACTATGAAATTGATATACCATTATGTCACTATATCTAATACCGACATCATTAACAGTATGGAGAGAAATATTTTCTAATAACACACACAAGAACAATTAATTAGAAGTGTGTCATATTTAGGTATCGTCGTCTCCGGACCTGTAAGTAAATTTAAGAATTATTCAACAGCATTACATACTGATCGAAATGTTGTTTTTATTTGTTATTGTAAAATTAATAATTTTGTAAGTTCGATGTATAGTCGACATCATATAAACTTTTCATTAATTTGTAGGAGATCAGTGGTTTAGGAGTTAAACAAATGGAATCTTTATAAACTATTTTAATTATTCGTTTTATTGTTGTCCTATCATGTGGTATGACACCCGAATTTCTACGTCATTGACAACCAAAAGCAGTTTTCCAATTGTTAGTGACGACACATAAATCTATTGTCGAAATTAACGGAGATTAAAGCTAATGGAACTATATAAGGGACCCACAAAACCAATATTGACCTCAGACTTCGGCCAATTTTAATTTATAGGTCAATAAAAACTCATGTTTATGTATCGTTGTCTCTGGAGCTGTAAGTAAATATAAGAATTATTCAACAGAATTAAAAAAGGATGGAAGCTTGTTTTTGTTATTTGAACTTAATGTTTTAATTAGATGGATGTGTAGTCGACATAATTTAAAATGTTCAGTAATTTGTGGCAGATCAGTCGTTTAGGAGTAAACCTGATAGCCAGAATCGGTTAGGGCTAATAAACTGTTTGGAAAACTCATTCATATCTCTTTCAAAACTTCGATTGTGAAATGTTAAATAAGACAATTCAACATTCTATCGCTAAAGAAGAGTTTGAAGATACCAAAGGGGCAATCAGAATCCGTATATCGAGGAAGAACAGACAACATAATGGCCAAAAGAAAAAGTACAAAAGGACAAACAACGATCTACAAAAAATACATATAAAACTAAAGATCGAGTAACACGAACCCCACTAAAAACCGGGGGTGAACTCAGGTAGCATAGTGCATGTTTTATTTATGAAACGAAATTAAGTGACTATGCAAATGAACAACTTACTTGGTATGTTCCTTTGATCTTTATCATAAGTATCTGATATTGAATGATCTGCAATAAAAATGTAGAGATTGAACTTAGTGCGCACAACGCCTCTCTGGAATAACCTTCATCAGGTACGCTCTCATTATTTTCATAGTGCATTTTAAACCAAAAAAAAAATATTATGCAATGATGTTTGGAATGTAGGGGGTCAAATAAACTTCAGTGTTATCATTTTTCATAACCCAATAAAGTGTTTTTCTGGTCCCCTTTTCACATGTTATACCTGTAAATCCATAAGAATTTCAAGATGCTATTTCCAATTAAAGAACTTCAGCTCATGATATTTCTGCATTTTGCAACAGTTTCCAAAATATATAATAAAGAACATGAATAACTCACCTCGTAGATTGTGCATGGAGTATGAAGCTGAAAGTACCAATAAGATTCAAAATACAACTTTAAATTCAGGTAAGAACTTAACAGTCTTTATATAATAATTCGTCTTAATAATAATGACCTATCAGAACTTAACCCCACTCATGGCGAGGTGTACTTGATTCCATATTATGTGATAATGCTTATCAGTGACTCGTGCCAGGTCGGTGGTTTGTTTTCTCCGAGGTACTCTTGTTTCCTCCACCAATACAACTGACCGCCACGATATAGCTGAAATATTGTTGACAGTGGCGTTAAACACCTTAAACCTAACCTAACCTTATATAATTATTCGTCTTAACAATAATGTCATATCACGTCATAGATAACCATACGAGAAAGAAGTCCGTCTTTCTTCGATCAACGGCTTCTGATTATCCTTTGGTATTTTCAAACTGTCCATTTGATACAGAATTGTTCACTTCAGAATAGTTAAAGTAAAATATGATATTTAAAGTAATCAATAGAATTTGGTACAGCGTTGATGTCACAAACATCCCGATTGGCATATACCTAAACATATGTTCTTAACGTGATTAAAATCATCTAAGAATGTAAATAAAAGTGAGTTTTTTCTATATTTAAGTTGTCAAATTCAAAATAAATTTGTTCTATAGATACTGTTGCAACTTGTGGTGACATAATTAGTGTTAATAACTTGTTTCTAGATTACTAATACTAGATGTATAACAAGTTGTTTACCTTTTGTATCCTATAAATTTTTTGAAATGCAATCATATCTCTTTCAAAAATTAATTTCCGAAATAATAATAAACACACACCTTCATTCAAGTATAATACACGTTCCTCCATTATATTTACACATTGAAATATTACCTGTTTCTATAGATACTGTTCCAACTTGTGCAACAGATGTTTTGTATTTGTCTTCCTTTGGTGAAACAGTTCCTGAAATGAAATGTACAACATAATCGTTTAGAACCACTTATGCTTTGTGTATGTTTAAATTATGAAGTGATTATGTGATTTCTACTTTACCTATGTGGGTTTTGTTCATCTGTTTCATAGAGGAAGTTATATATTTATTAGATAATGAAAATGACAGCGTGTTACCAGTCTAACACGCCGAGGTAGGTTTTGATAGTATCCGCACGGCATAAAGACATAGACATGTCGCTCAAATCGGATAGACCATTCTGACTCCGAGTCATACTGTATTTGGTCGAACTTCTGAATGACTGAATATAGAGGAGATACACCAATCACGATATTAAACAATATAGGTGAGCAATAACCATTTTATTTCCGATGCAGTTTTAAAATTTTACTTAATATGTTCCTGCCACTGGCTTGTCATAAAAAGCACGGATGCCGATAAAAAAATTGTTTATTTTTGGTTAATTGTGGCTTATTTAGCTTTCTGAACATTAAAAGGGTAAAAATATAAAATGAAAACACTGTTGCAGATATAAATGTATTATGTAAGAGAATACACTCCAACTTGTAGATTCTTAAAAATAATCAACAATATTGAACGTGTCCATGATCCCATGATCCCATGATCCAAAACTAACCCGAATGTTACTATTGGTGACATAATTAGCTTTAATAACTTGTTTCTAGATTACTAATACTAGATGTATAACAAGTTGTTTACCTTTTGTATCCTATAAATTTAGTTAGCTTCGTGTGCTACATTATTTGAAATGCACAATCATATCTCTTTCAAAAATTAATTTCCGAAATAATAATAAACACACACCTTCATTCAAGTATAATACACGTTCTTCCATTATATTTACACATTCAACATAACAATACATGTATTAATAACATAGACTATAAGTATTGAGCCTAAATATTACCTGTCTCTATAGATACTGCTGCAACTTGTGCAAAAGGTAATGTTTTGTATTTGTCTTCCTTTGGTGAAACAGTTCCTGAAATAAAATGTACACCGTACACGTTTAGAACCACTTATGCTTTGTGTATTTTCAAATTACGAAGTGATTATGTGATTTCTCCTTTACCTATGTGGGCTTTCTTCATCTGTTTCATGGAGGACGTAAACATATGTATTAGATAATAAAAATGACAACGTGGTACCAGTCTAACACGCCGAGGTGGGTTTTGTTAGTATTCGCATGGCACAAAGACAATATATACATAGACATGTCGCTCAAATCGGACATACCATTCTGACTCGAGCCAAACTGTATTTGATTGAACTTCTGAATGACTGAATGTAGAGGAGATAGACCAATCACGATATTAAATAATATAGGCGAGCAATAACCATTTTATCTCCTTAGCAGTTTTAAAATTTTGCTTAATATGTTCCTGCTACAACATTGTCCCATAATAATATTACAATAACTGGCTTGTCATAAACAAAAGTAATAGTGTGATTAAAATCAATTATATATGGATGAAATAAGTATGAATCTAGTGATTTAAATGTTAATAGTGATTGCTCATTAACATATAACCTTGTAATCAGTGCCTGCTACCACTTATATTACTAATTAGATCCCCCAGGTGGTCGGGTATACTCGATTCTCCTTTATAAGATATTTTTCAGTGACTTGCCACAAGTATTTGGTGTACTCCGGATACTCTAGCTACCTCAACTAATAAGTCTGACCACTGCGATACAACTGAAATATTGCTGAACGTGCCATTAAATACTCATAAATCAACACTAAACTCTAAATGTTAGTATTTATCCCATCACTTTAATAACTGGCTTCTGGGTGACTAGACGCATAGCGAGTTATTTACATTTTTACATATTATAATTTTCATAAGTTTTGTTCGTGCAACAATCGGACTAATTTTTTTAATTACACGATCATCTCTTTCACAAATTATTTTCTAAATAAAAGTGCCCGTTCCTTCGTTATGTTTACACGCCCACTTTACAGAATTATTAAATAGAGCAATACTTGCATAAAAAACTAAAATAAACGTTAGAGAAAACCGAATGGTGCAATCGAGAATAGACCATCCAGCGACACGTACCCCAACCTGGGGGTTCGCGAGAGGGGCAAACAATTCCTGTTTTAAGACATCCTCTGTGCTCCTAATAAGGTACGTTAATGTGTTATCGGTGATAGAGAAAGAAAAAGATAAAAGATTCAATGCTATTTAAGTAATGAATATTAAGCAGGGGTCAAGAAAAGTTTGAATATACAAAAGGGGTAACCAGAAGTCGTAAATTGAAGGACAAGCAACATAATGGCCAAAAGAAGGACAAAAGGACAAACAACATAATGGCCAAAAGAAGGACATAAGGACAAACGACATAATGGCCAAAAGAAGGACAAAAGGACAAACAACATAATGGCCAAAAGAAGAAGGACAAAAGGACAAACAACATAATGGCCAAAAGAAGGACAAAAGGACAAACAACATAATGCCAAAAGAAGAAGGACAAAAGGACAAACAACATAATGGCCAAAAGAAGGACAAAAGGACAAACAACATAATGGCCAAAAGAAGGACAAAAGGACAAACAACATAATGGCCAAAAGAAGGACAAAAGGACAAACAACATAATGCCAAAAGAAGAAGGACAAAAGGACAAACAACATAATGACCAAAAGAAGAAGGACAAAAGGACAAACAACATAATGCCAAAAGAAGAAGGACAAAAGGACAAACAACATAATGCCAAATGAAGAAGGACAAAAGGACAAACAACATAATGCCAAAAGAAGAAGGACAAAAGGACAAACAACATAATGACCAAAAGAAGAAGGACAAAAGGACAAACAACATAATGCCAAATGAAGAAGGACAAAAGGACAAACAACATAATGCCAAATGAAGAAGGACAAAAGGACAAAAAACATAATGGCCAAAAGAAGGACATAAGGACAAGCAACATAATGGCCAAAAGAAGGACAAAAGGACAAACAACATAATGCCAAAAGAAGAAGGACAAAAGGACAAAAAACATAATGGCCAAAAGAAGGACATAAGGACAAGCAACATAATGGCCAAAAGAAGGACAAAAGGACAAACAACATAATGCCAAAAGAAGAAGGACAAAAGGACAAGCAACATAATGGCCAAAAGAAGGACAAAAGGACAAACAACATAATGCCAAAAGAAGATGGACAAAAGGACAAACAACATAATGGCCAAAAGAAGGACAGAAGGACAAACAACATAATGCCAAATGAAGAAGGACAAAAGGACAAACAACATAATGGCCAAAAGAAGAAGGACAAAAGGACAAAAAACATAATGGCCAAAAGAAGGACAAATAACGATCTATAAAACAGAAAATTAAAGATAGAACAACATGAGCCCCACTAATGCCCTGGGGTGAACACATGTGTTCTGGGGAGGTAAGATGTTCTTGCACCACATGTGACACCCTTCGTTAGTATTGAACTTTGATATTACCTGCTTCTGTAGATAATGTTTCAACAATCATATCTTGTAGATGTTTGTCTTTACACTGTTCTTTTGACGAGAAATTAACCTCGACATTACCTGGTTCTTTAGAGGTTTTTCCATGTTTTTTAATGTCTACATCAATATTCTTATCTTTCATTGATGGAACTGTAATAACTGAAAAGAAATGCATAACATAAACGTTTAGAACCAGCTAATTGTAGCGTATGTTTATTATTTTTTAGAAAGAAATACGTAATAATTTGGTATGCATTTAGGTGAGTAATTGATTGTTGCATAGAGTACGTGAACATTGCTAAAAAACATGCATCTTTTAGGAAACTAATTGTTTATTATATAATGGTGAAGTCTACATTGCACCAAAATAATATATGAACACATTTTATCATGCATTTGTTCTATGCTAGCAACCAAATCGCATTGACTTGATGCATTTTTGCTATATACTGTCACTGACCGAAATATATAGCTATCTTTCTGGCACCCCTGTCACGTGTTACCTTGAGCTTTGGGAACCTAGTTATGAAACCAGTTAACAGTTGACAGATCAAAAGGGGCAATCAAGGGATACTTATATTGATGATTTAATTCAAAATATAAACGTTAATGGATTAATGTGGTATGTCTGCAGGATAAACAATACATCAAAGCAGTGTCTTAACATATAAAGTTTATGTGTGTAAGGCGCAAAACAGCGGAAAGGCTCGGAGATCCCCCGGCTGAAATGTTTAACCTACCAGTGCAGCAGCATCCAACCACAAAGCCAACAAAGCAAATTCCTATTACAGTAATAATCACAATATACCAAACAATTTGTTTCCCTTCTGCAAAAAATAAAGATTATTAAATACAGTAGAAATGCATGATGTAGACAGGACCAACGATTTTACTTGAGTAAAGTGACATCTAATGATTAATGAACGATCATTTAACATTTAGAGGGCGGACTATGTCGCCAACTTTTGTAGAAATAATATCTTTATGTTAATGTTGCAAATTAATACAGAATCTGACCATGCAGCTTTTAACAAGAAATTTTCGTAAAATTCGAAGAAAACATTTAATGCTCCATGTAAAAAATATTCTGCATTTTGCTTTGTGTGAAAAAAAAGTCTTGATCGCGGCAAAACATAGCACCCTACACTACACTACTCTGCAACAAAGGGACATTTTAAGTTCGAGATATCCAAGAATACGACTTATCAGAGTTTTAAATAATGGGTTTCAATTTTTAATATTTCTATTAAGCTTCCAATAAGACAAATATTTTCCTCAAAAAATGAAAGCAACAAATATAACGACATTTTGCCACTAAACTATAACTGATAGAGTTTAAAAAAAAACAGAGGTTTGTAACGAAAATTAACTAGTTTATTCGATTCTTCTCTGTAGATCTTGATAACTAAATTTCAAACCACGAAAACATAAAAAAGTTACATACATTTTCTTCATCCACCGAGGTCGTCGTTGTACGCGATCGATCATAATTTAATTGGAGTTAAATCTTCTTTTACAAAAAGTGATATTTACTACTAAGGTGTACTTGATAAAACTATGATAAAATAAGTAAGTATTTTGGGACATATCTATACTTTTTACGAGTGTTCAGATTTTCTCCGCCAATGAAATTGTTTGCCTCGATAGATGGAATAGTGCGTTCAATGCAAAAGCAAGTAGGAGTAAGTGAGTGTTCAGTGTTTAATTTCGGAATATTTTCTACGAGTTTCACACTGTTGAATGTAAATAATTACGTAGTCAAATTTGACATAATACATAAATCGTGAAATATCAACAATGCTTAGCAATTATTTAACTCCGCCACATAACTGCAACTGTTCCAAGCGAGGACCTGCATTGTTATTGGCGAATGATGTGGCGGTCTCCTATTGTCTTCAATGAGTTGATGCAGGAGGTGATTGATCGGTTTGTTGGTATTGATGGATTTGTATATCGTTGTTTGTCCTTTTGTCATTTTTCTTTTTTCCATTGTGTTGTCTGTTCTTCTTCGATTTGCGAATTCTGATGCCCCCTTTGGTATCTTCAAACTCTTGTTGATCATCAATGTCTAACCGTTCTTCTCATAATGCAAATATATTCAAGAAGTATAAATTGTAGTATGTATCATTGATGTAACCCCGGTATTGTACATAAACGTTACTGTTACCTTGCGTCACGGAACCACTTATGTAAATATTTGAAACATCAGCATTATTTCTCCAGTCGTCTGTGCTATTATCTACTACTCTATAAAATCATTGTGGATTATAAATATCAATATAAAAAATATATGTACATTATTATAAGAATGTATTTTTATACAAATAATGTGTCCAAATTAAGAATGAATGGTTAAACAGTAATGGTCGATAACATATCTAACTACAACAATACAAGACAATAGACAATCCTGCGACGAAATCCTAAACCACTTAATGTATACATGCCAAGAACACGAGAAAATCCTCCAACAAAACATCAAAACATTTAAGATATACATGCCAAGAACAACAAGAGAAAACTTTCCAACAAAACCTCAAAACACTTAATGTAGATATGCCAATGACAACACGAGATAATCCCCCAACAAAATCTCAAAACACTTAATGTATACATGTCAAGAACAACATGGGACAATCCTTCAACAAAACCTCAAAACACTTAATGTAGATATGCCGAGAACAACACGAGATAATCCTCCAGCAAAACTGCAAACACTTAATAAATATATCTCAAGAACAATGCCAGACAATCCTCCAACAAAAGGTGAAACCACTTAATGTAAACATGCCAAGAACAACACGAGATAAGTCTCTATCGAACCACAACACACTTGATGTAGATATGTCAAGAACAACACGAGATAAGTCTCAGTCGAACCACAACACACTTGATGTAGATATGTCAAGAACAACACGAGATAAGTCTCAGTCGAACCACAACACACTTGATGTAGATATGTCAAGAACAACACGAGAAAAGTCTAAGTCGAACCAAAACCCACTTGATGTAGATATGTCAAGAACAACATGAGATAAGTCTAAGTCGAACCACAAAACACTTGATGTAGATATGTCAAGAACAACATGAGATAAGTCTCAGTCGAACCACAACACACTTGATGTAGATATGTCAAGAACAACATGAGATAAGTCTAAGTCGAACCACAACACACTTGATGTAGATATGTCAAGAACAACATGAGATAATTCTCAGTCGAACCACAAAACACTTGATGTAGATATGTCAAGAACAACATGAGATAATTCTCAGTCGAACCACAAAACACTTGATGTAGATATGTCAAGAACAACACGAGATAAGTCTCAGTCGAACCACAAAACACTTGATGTAGATATGTCAAGAACAACACGAGATAAGTCTCAGTCGAACCACAAAATACTTGATGTAGATATGTCAAGAACAACATGAGATAAGTCTAAGTCGAACCACACAACACTTGATGTAGATATGTCAAGAACAACATGAGATAATTCTCAGTCGAACCACAAAACACTTGATGTAGATATGTCAAGAACAACACGAGATAAGTCTAAGTCGAACCACAACACACTTGATGTAGATATGTCAAGAACAACACAAGATAAGTCTCAGTCGAACCACAACACACTTGATGTAGATATGTCAAGAACAACACGAGATAAGTCTCAGTCGAACCACAACACACTTGATGTAGATATGTCAAGAACAACACGAGATAAGTCTCAGTCGAACCACAAAACACTTGATGTAGATATGTCAAGAACAACACGAGATAAGTCTCAGTCGAACCACAAAACACTTGATGTAGATATGTCAAGAAGAACATGAGATAATTCTCAGTCGAACCACAACCCACTTGATGTAGATATGTCAAGAACAACACAAGATAAATCTCAGTCGAACCACAACCCACTTGATGTAGATATGTCAAGAACAACACGAGATAAGTCTCAGTCGAACCAAAAAACACTTGATGTAGATATGTCAAGAACAACACGAGATAAGTCTCAGTCGAACCACAAAACATTTGATGTAGATATGTCAAGAACAACATGAGATAATTCTCAGTCGAACCACAACCCACTTGATGTAGATATGTCAAGAACAACGCAAGATAAATCTCAGTCGAACCACAACCCACTTGATGTAGATATGTCAAGAACAACACGAGATAAGTCTCAGTCGAACCACAAAACACTTGATGTAGATATGTCAAGAACAACACGAGATAAGTCTCAGTTGAACCACAAAACACTTGATGTAGATATGTCAAGAACAACATGAGATAAGTCTCAGTTGAACCACAAAACACTTGATGTAGATATGTCAAGAACAACATGAGATAATTCTCAGTCGAACCACAAACCACTTGATGTAGATATGTCAAGAACAACACGAGATAAGTCTCAGTCGAACCACAAAACACTTGATGTAGATATGTCAAGAACAACACGAGATAAGTCTCAGTTGAACCACAAAACACTTGATGTAGATATGTCAAGAACAACATGAGATAAGTCTAAGTCGAACCACAAACCACTTGATGTAGATATGTCAAGAACAACATGAGATAATTCTCAGTCGAACCACAAAACACTTGATGTAGATATGTCAAGAACAACACGAGATAAGTCGCAGTCGAACCACAAAACACTTGATGTAGATATGTCAAGAACAACACGAGATAAGTCTAAGTCGAACCACAAAACACTTGATGTAGATATGTCAAGAACAACATGAGATAAGTCTCAGTCAAACCACAATACACTTGATGTAGATATGTCAAGAACAACACAAGATAAATCTCAGTCGAACCACTACCCACTTGATGTAGATATGTCAAGAACAACATGAGATAAGTCTAAGTCGAATCACAACCCACTTGATGTAGATATGTCAAGAACAACATGAGATAATTCTCAGTCGAACCACAAAACACTTGATGTAGATATGTCAAGAACAACACGAGATAAGTCTCAGTCGAACCACAACACACTTGATGTAGATATATCAAGAACAACACGAGAAAAGTCTAAGTCGAACCAAAACCCACTTGATGTAGATATGTCAAGAACAACATGAGATAAGTCTCAGTCGAACCACAAAACACTTGATGTAGATATGTCAAGAACAACATGAGATAAGTCTCAGTCGAACCACAACACACTTGATGTAGATATGTCAAGAACAACATGAGATAAGTCTAAGTCGAACCACAACCCACTTGATGTAGATATGTCAAGAACAACATGAGATAATTCTCAGTCGAACCACAAAACACTTGATGTAGATATGTCAAGAACAACATGAGATAATTCTCAGTCGAACCACAAAACACTTGATGTAGATATGTCAAGAACAACACGAGATAAGTCTCAGTCGAACCACAAAACACTTGATGTAGATATGTCAAGAACAACATGAGATAAGTCTAAGTCGAACCACACAACACTTGATGTAGATATGTCAAGAACAACATGAGATAATTCTCAGTCGAACCACAAAACACTTGATGTAGATATGTCAAGAACAACACAAGATAAGTCTCAGTCGAACCACAACACACTTGATGTAGATATGTCAAGAACAACACGAGATAAGTCTCAGTCGAACCACAACACACTTGATGTAGATATGTCAAGAACAACACGAGATAAGTCTCAGTCGAACCACAAAACACTTGATGTAGATATGTCAAGAACAACACGAGATAAGTCTCAGTCGAACCACAAAACACTTGATGTAGATATGTCAAGAAGAACATGAGATAATTCTCAGTCGAACCACAACCCACTTGATGTAGATATGTCAAGAACAACACAAGATAAATCTCAGTCGAACCACAACCCACTTGATGTAGATATGTCAAGAACAACACGAGATAAGTCTCAGTCGAACCAAAAAACACTTGATGTAGATATGTCAAGAACAACACGAGATAAGTCTCAGTCGAACCACAAAACATTTGATGTAGATATGTCAAGAACAACATGAGATAATTCTCAGTCGAACCACAACCCACTTGATGTAGATATGTCAAGAACAACGCAAGATAAATCTCAGTCGAACCACAACCCACTTGATGTAGATATGTCAAGAACAACACGAGATAAGTCTCAGTCGAACCACAAAACACTTGATGTAGATATGTCAAGAACAACACGAGATAAGTCTCAGTTGAACCACAAAACACTTGATGTAGATATGTCAAGAACAACATGAGATAAGTCTCAGTTGAACCACAAAACACTTGATGTAGATATGTCAAGAACAACATGAGATAATTCTCAGTCGAACCACAAACCACTTGATGTAGATATGTCAAGAACAACACGAGATAAGTCTCAGTCGAACCACAAAACACTTGATGTAGATATGTCAAGAACAACACGAGATAAGTCTCAGTTGAACCACAAAACACTTGATGTAGATATGTCAAGAACAACATGAGATAAGTCTAAGTCGAACCACAAACCACTTGATGTAGATATGTCAAGAACAACATGAGATAATTCTCAGTCGAACCACAAAACACTTGATGTAGATATGTCAAGAACAACACGAGATAAGTCGCAGTCGAACCACAAAACACTTGATGTAGATATGTCAAGAACAACACGAGATAAGTCTAAGTCGAACCACAAAACACTTGATGTAGATATGTCAAGAACAACATGAGATAAGTCTCAGTCAAACCACAATACACTTGATGTAGATATGTCAAGAACAACACAAGATAAATCTCAGTCGAACCACTACCCACTTGATGTAGATATGTCAAGAACAACATGAGATAAGTCTAAGTCGAATCACAACCCACTTGATGTAGATATGTCAAGAACAACATGAGATAATTCTCAGTCGAACCACAAAACACTTGATGTAGATATGTCAAGAACAACACGAGATAAGTCTCAGTCGAACCACAACACACTTGATGTAGATATATCAAGAACAACACGAGAAAAGTCTAAGTCGAACCAAAACCCACTTGATGTAGATATGTCAAGAACAACATGAGATAAGTCTCAGTCGAACCACAAAACACTTGATGTAGATATGTCAAGAACAACATGAGATAAGTCTCAGTCGAACCACAACACACTTGATGTAGATATGTCAAGAACAACATGAGATAAGTCTAAGTCGAACCACAACCCACTTGATGTAGATATGTCAAGAACAACATGAGATAATTCTCAGTCGAACCACAAAACACTTGATGTAGATATGTCAAGAACAACATGAGATAATTCTCAGTCGAACCACAAAACACTTGATGTAGATATGTCAAGAACAACACGAGATAAGTCTCAGTCGAACCACAAAACACTTGATGTAGATATGTCAAGAACAACATGAGATAAGTCTAAGTCGAACCACACAACACTTGATGTAGATATGTCAAGAACAACATGAGATAATTCTCAGTCGAACCACAAAACACTTGATGTAGATATGTCAAGAACAACACGAGATAAGTCTAAGTAAAACCACAAAACACTTGATGTAGATATGTCAAGAACAACACGAGATAAGTCTCAGTCGAACCACAACACACTTGATGTAGATATGTCAAGAACAACACAAGATAAGTCTCAGTCGAACCACAACACATTTGATGTAGATATGTCAAGAACAACACGAGATAAGTCTCAGTCGAACCACAACACACTTGATGTAGATATGTCAAGAACAACACGAGATAAGTCTCAGTCGAACCACAAAACACTTGATGTAGATATGTCAAGAACAACACGAGATAAGTCTCAGTCGAACCACAAAACACTTGATGTAAATATGTCAAGAAGAACATGAGACAATTCTCAGTCGAACCACAACCCACTTGATGTAGATATGTCAAGAACAACACAAGATAAATCTCAGTCGAACCACAACCCACTTGATGTAGATATGTCAAGAACAACACGAGATAAATCTCAGTCGAACCACAAAACACTTGATGTAGATATGTCAAGAACAACACGAGATAAGTCTCAGTCGAACCACAAAACACTTGATGTAGATATGTCAAGAAAAACATGAGATAATTCTCAGTCGAACCACAACCCACTTGATGTAGATATGTCAAGAACAACACAAGATAAATCTCAGTCGAACCACAACCCACTTGATGTAGATTTGTCAAGAACAACATGAGATAAGTTAAAGTCGAACCACAACCCACTTGATGTAGATATGTCAAGAACAACATGAGATCATTCTCAGTCGAACCACAAACCATGTGATGTAGATATGTCAAGAACAATACGAGATAAGTCTCAGTCGAACCACAAAACACTTGATGTAGATATGTCAAGAACAACACGAGATAAGTCTCAGTTGAACCACAAAACACTTGATGTAGATATGTCAAGAACGACATGAGATAAGTCTAAGTCGAACCACAAAACACTTGATGTAGATATGTCAAGAACAACATGAGATAATTCTCAGTCGAACCACAAAACACTTGATGTAGATATGTCAAGAACAACACGAGATAAGTCGCAGTCGAACCACAAAACACTTGATGTAGATATGTCAAGAACAACACGAGATAAGTCTAAGTCGAACCACAAAACACTTGATGTAGATATGTCAAGAACAACAAGAGATAAGTCTCAGTCAATCCACAATACACTTGATGTAGATATGTCAAGAACAACACAAGATAAGTCTCAGTCGAACCACAAAACACTTGATGTAGATATGTCAAGAACAACATGAGATAAGTCTCAGTCGAACCACAAACACTTGATATAGATATGTCAAGAACAACATGAGATAAGTCTAAGTAAAACCACAAAACACTTGATGTAGATATGTCAAGAACAACACGAGATAAGTCTCAGTCGAACCACAACACACTTGATGTAGATATGTCAAGAACAACACAAGATAAGTCTCAGTCGAACCACAACACACTTGATGTAGATATGTCAAGAACAACACGAGATAAGTCTCAGTCGAACCGCAACACACTTGATGTAGATATGTCAAGAACAACACGAGATAAGTCTCAGTCGAACCACAAAACACTTGATGTAGATATGTCAAGAACAACACGAGATAAGTCTCAGTCGAACCACAAAACACTTGATGTAAATATGTCAAGAAGAACATGAGACAATTCTCAGTCGAACCACAACCCACTTGATGTAGATATGTCAAGAACAACACAAGATAAATCTCAGTCGAACCACAACCCACTTGATGTAGATATGTCAAGAACAACACGAGATAAATCTCAGTCGAACCACAAAACACTTGATGTAGATATGTCAAGAACAACACGAGATAAGTCTCAGTCGAACCACAAAACACTTGATGTAGATATGTCAAGAAAAACATGAGATAATTCTCAGTCGAACCACAACCCACTTGATGTAGATATGTCAAGAACAACACAAGATAAATCTCAGTCGAACCACAACCCACTTGATGTAGATTTGTCAAGAACAACATGAGATAAGTTAAAGTCGAACCACAACCCACTTGATGTAGATATGTCAAGAACAACATGAGATAATTCTCAGTCGAACCACAAACACTTGATATAGATATGTCAAGAACAACATGAGATAAGTCTCAGTCGAACCACAAAACACTTGATGTAGATATGTCAAGAACAACATGAGATAAGTCTAAGTCGAACCACAAAACACTTGATGTAGATATGTCAAGAACAACATGAGATAATTCTCAGTCGAACCACAAAACACTTGATGTAGATATGTCAAGAACAACACGAGATAAGTCTCAGTCGAACCACAAAAGACTTGATGTAGATATGTCAAGAACAACACGAGATAAGTCTCAGTCGAACCACAAAACACTTGATGTAGATATGTCAAGAACAACATGAGATAATTCTCAGTCGAACCACAAAACACTTGATGTAGATATGTCAAGAACAACACGAGATAAGTCTAAGTCGAACCACAAACCACTTGATGTAGATATGTCAAGAACAACACGAGATAAGTCTAAGTCGAACCACAAAACACTTGATGTAGATATGTCAAGAACAACATGAGATAAGTCTCAGTCGAACCACAACACACTTGATGTAGATATGTCAAGAACAACACGAGATAAGTCTCAGTCGAACCACAAAACACTTGATGTAGATATGTCAAGAACAACATGAGATAAGTCTCAGTCGAACCACAACACACTTGATGTATATATGTCAAGAACAACACGAGATAAGTCTCCGTCGAACCACAACACACTTGATGTAGATATGTCAAGAACAACATGAGATAATTCTCAGTCGAACCACAACCCACTTGATGCAGATATGTCAAGAACAACATGAGATAAGTCTAAGTCGAACCACAACCCACTTGATGTAGATATGTCAAGAACAACATGAGATAATTCTCAGTCGAACCACAAACACTTGATGTAGATATGTCAAGAACAACACGAGATAAGTCTCAGTTGAACCACAAAACACTTGATGTAGATATGTCAAGAACAACATGAGATAAGTCTAAGTCGAACCACAAAACAATTGATGTAGATATGTCAAGAACAACATGAGATAATTCTCAGTCGAACCACAAAACACTTGATGTAGATATGTCAAGAACAACACGAGATAAGTCGCAGTCGAACCACAAAACACTTGATGTAGATATGTCAAGAACAACACGAGATAAGTCTAAGTCGAACCACAAAACACTTGATGTAGATATGTCAAGAACAACATTAGATAAGTCTCAGTCAAATCACAATACACTTGATGTAGATATGTCAAGAACAACACAAGATAAGTCTCAGTCGAACCACAAAACACTTGATGTAGATATGTCAAGAACAACATGAGATAAGTCTCAGTCGAACCACAAACACTTGATATAGATATGTCAAGAACAACATGAGATAAGTCTCAGTCGAACCACAACCCACTTGATGTAGATATGTCAAGAACAACACAAGATAAATCTCAGTCGAACCACTACCCACTTGATGTAGATATGTCAAGAACAACATGAGATAAGTCTAAGTCGAACCACAACACACTTGATGTAGATATGTCAAGAACAACATGAGATAATTCTCAGTCGAACCACAAAACACTTGATGTAGATATGTCAAGAACAACATGAGATAAGTCTCAGTCGAACCACAACACACTTGATGTAGATATGTCAAGAAAAACACGAGATAAGTCTCCGTCGAACCACAACACACTTGATGTAGATATGTCAAGAACAACATGAGATAATATTCAGTCGAACCACAACCCACTTGATGTAGATATGTCAAGAACAACACAAGATAAGTCTCAGTCGAACCACAACCCACTTGATGCAGATATGTCAAGAACAACATGAGATAAGTCTAAGTCGAACCACAACCCACTTGATGTAGATATGTCAAGAACAACATGAGATAATTCTCAGTCGAACCACAAACACTTGATGTAGATATGTCAAGGACAACACGAGATAAATCTCAGTCGAACCACAACACACTTGATGTAGATATGTCAAGAACAACAAGAGTTAAGTCTAAGTCGAACCACAAAACACTTGATGTAGATATGTCAAGAACAACATGAGATAAGTCTCAGTCGAACCACAACACACTTGATGTAGATATGTCAAGAACAACACAAGATAAGTCTAAGTCAAACCACAACACACTTGATGTAGATATGTCAAGAACAACACGAGATAAGTCTCAGTCGAACCACAAAACACTTGATGTAGATATGTCAAGAACAACAAGAGATAAGTCTAAGTCGAACCACAAAACACTTGATGTAGATATGTCAAGAACAACACAAGATAAGTCTCAGTCGAACCACAAATCACTTGATGTAGATATGTCAAGAACAACACAAGATAAGTCTCAGTCGAACCACAAAACACTTGATGTAGATATGTCAAGAACAACACGAGATAAGTCTCAGTCGAACCACAAAACACTTGATGTAGATATGTCAAGAACAACATGAGATAAGTCTCAGTCGAACCACAACACACTTGATGTAGATATGTCAAGAACAACACAAGATAAGTCTCAGTCGAACCACAACACACTTGATGTAGATATGTCAAGAACAACACGAGATAAGTCTCAGTCGAACCACAAAACACTTGATGTAAATATGTCAAGAACAACATGAGATAAGTCTCAGTCGAACCACAACACACTTGATGTAGATATGTCAAGAACGACACGAGATAAGCCTCAGTCGAACCACAAAACACTTGATGTAGATATGTCAAGAACAACACGAGATAAGTCTCAGTCGAACCACAAAACACTTGATGTAGATATGTCAAGAACAACATGAGATAAGTCTCAGTCGAACCACAACACACTTGATGTAGATATGTCAAGAACAACACGAGATAAGTCTCCGTCGAACCACAACACACTTGATGTAGATATGTCAAGAACAACATGAGATAATATTCAGTCGAACCACAACCCACTTGATGTAGATATGTCAAGAACAACACAAGATAAGTCTCAGTCGAACCACAACCCACTTGATGCAGATATGTCAAGAACAACATGAGATAAGTCTAAGTCGAACCACAACCCACTTGATGTAGATATGTCAAGAACAACATGAGATAATTCTCAGTCGAACCACAAACACTTGATGTAGATATGTCAAGGACAACACGAGATAAATCTCAGTCGAACCACAACACACTTGATGTAGATATGTCAAGAACAACAAGAGATAAGTCTAAGTCGAACCACAAAACACTTGATGTAGATATGTCAAGAACAACATGAGATAAGTCTCAGTCGAACCACAACACACTTGATGTAGATATGTCAAGAACAACACAAGATAAGTCTAAGTCAAACCACAACACACTTGATGTAGATATGTCAAGAACAACACAAGATAAGTCTCAGTCGAACCACAAAACACTTGATGTAGATATGTCAAGAACAACAAGAGATAAGTCTAAGTCGAACCACAAAACACTTGATGTAGATATGTCAAGAACAACACAAGATAAGTCTCAGTCGAACCACAAATCACTTGATGTAGATATGTCAAGAACAACACAAGATAAGTCTCAGTCGAACCACAAAACACTTGATGTAGATATGTCAAGAACAACATGAGATAAGTCTCAGTCGAACCACAACACACTTGATGTAGATATGTCAAGAACAACACGAGATAAGTCTCAGTCGAACCACAAAACACTTGATGTAGATATGTCAAGAACAACACGAGATAAGTCTCAGTCGAACCACAAAACACTTGATGTAGATATGTCAAGAACAACATGAGATAATTCTCAGTCGAACCACAACCCACTTGATGTAGATATGTCAAGAACAACACAAGATAAATCTCAGTCGAACCACAACCCACTTAATGTAGATATGTCAAGAACAACACAAGATAAGTCTAAGTCGAACCACAAAACACTTGATGTAGATATTTCAAGAACAACACAAGATAAGTCTCAATCGAACCACAAAACACTTGATGTAGATATGTCAAGAACAACATGAGATAATTCTCAGTCGAACCACAACCCACTTGATGTAGATATGTCAAGAACAACACAAGATAAATCTCAGTCGAACCACAACCCACTTGATGTAGATATGTCAAGAACAACATGAGATAATTCTCAGTCGAACCACAAACCACTTGATGTAGATATGTCAAGAACAACACGAGATAAGTCTCAGTCGAACCATAAAACACTTGATGTAGATATGTCAAGAACAACACGAGATAAGCCTCAGTCGAACCACAAAACACTTGATGTAGATATGTCAAGAACAACATGAGATAAGTCTAAGTCGAACCACAAAACACTTGATGTAGATATGTCAAGAACAACATGAGATAATTCTCAATCGAACCACAAAACACTTGATGTAGATATGTCAAGAACAACGCGAGATAAGTCTCAGTCGAACCACAAAACACTTGTTGTAGATATGTCAAGAACAACACGAGATAAGTCTAAGTCGAACCACAAAACACTTGATGTAGATATGTCAAGAACAACATGAGATAAGTCTCAGTCAAACCACAACTCACTTGATGTAGATATGTCAAGAACAACATGAGATAAATCTCAGTCGAACCACAAAACACTTGATGTAGATATGTCAAGAACAACATGAGATAAGTCTCAGTCGAACCACAACCCACTTGATGTAGATATGTCAAGAACAAATCAAGATAAATCTCAGTCGAACCACTACCCACTTGATGTAGATATGTCAAGAACAACATGAGATAAGTCTAAGTCGAACCACAACCCACTTGATGTAGATATGTCAAGAACAACATGAGATAATTCTCAATCGAACCACAAAACACTTGATGTAGATATATCAAGAACAACACGAGATAAGTCTCAGTCGAACCACAAAACACTTGATGTAGATATGTCAAGAACAACACGAGATAAGTCTCAGTCGAACCACAAAACACTTGATGTAGATATGTCAAGAACAACATGAGATAATTCTCAGTCGAACCACAAAACACTTGATGTAGATATGTCAAGAACAACACGAGATAAGTCTCAGTCGAACCACAAAACACTTGATGTAGATATGTCAAGAACAACACGAGATAAGTCTCAGTCGAACCACAAAACACTTGATGTAGATATGTCAAGAACAACATGAGATAAGTCTCAGTCGAACCACAACACACTTGATGTAGATATGTCAAGAACAACACAAGATAAGTCTCAGTCGAACCACAAAACACTTGATGTAGATATGTCAAGAACAACACGAGATAAGTCTCAGTCGAACCACAAAACACTTGATGTAGATATGTCAAGAACAACATGAGATAAGTCTCAGTCGAACCACAACACACTTGATGTAGATATGTCAAGAACAACACGAGATAAGTCTCAGTCGAACCACAACACACTTGATGTAGATATGTCAAGAACAACATGAGATAATTCTCAGTTGAACCACAACCCACTTGATGTAGATATGTCAAGAACAACACAAGATAAGTCTCAGTCGAACCACAACCCACTTGATGCAGATATGTCAAGAACAACATGAGATAAGTCTAAGTCGAACCACAACCCACTTGATGTAGATATATCAAGAACAACATGAGATAATTCTCAGTCGAACCACAAACACTTGATGTAGATATGTCAAGAACAACACGAGAAAAGTCTCAGTCGAACCACAACACACTTGATGTAGATATGTCAAGAACAACAAGAGATAAGTCTAAGTCGAACCACAAAACACTTGATGTAGATATGTCAAGAACAACACGAGATAAGTCTAAGTCGAACCACAAAACACTTGATGTAGATATGTCAAGAACAACACAAGATAAATCTCAGTCGAACCACAACCCACTTAATGTAGATATGTCAAGAACAACACAAGATAAGTCTAAGTCGAACCACAAAACACTTGATGTAGATATTTCAAGAACAACACAAGATAAGTCTCAATCGAACCACAAAACACTTGATGTAGATATGTCAAGAACAACATGAGATAATTCTCAGTCGAACCACAACCCACTTGATGTAGATATGTCAAGAACAACACAAGATAAATCTCAGTCGAACCACAACCCACTTGATGTAGATATGTCAAGAACAACATGAGATAATTCTCAGTCGAACCACAAACCACTTGATGTAGATATGTCAAGAACAACACGAGATAAGTCTCAGTCGAACCATAAAACACTTGATGTAGATATGTCAAGAACAACACGAGATAAGCCTCAGTCGAACCACAAAACACTTGATGTAGATATGTCAAGAACAACATGAGATAAGTCTAAGTCGAACCACAAAACACTTGATGTAGATATGTCAAGAACAACATGAGATAATTCTCAATCGAACCACAAAACACTTGATGTAGATATGTCAAGAACAACGCGAGATAAGTCTCAGTCGAACCACAAAACACTTGTTGTAGATATGTCAAGAACAACACGAGATAAGTCTAAGTCGAACCACAAAACACTTGATGTAGATATGTCAAGAACAACATGAGATAAGTCTCAGTCAAACCACAACTCACTTGATGTAGATATGTCAAGAACAACATGAGATAAATCTCAGTCGAACCACAAAACACTTGATGTAGATATGTCAAGAACAACATGAGATAAGTCTCAGTCGAACCACAACCCACTTGATGTAGATATGTCAAGAACAAATCAAGATAAATCTCAGTCGAACCACTACCCACTTGATGTAGATATGTCAAGAACAACATGAGATAAGTCTAAGTCGAACCACAACCCACTTGATGTAGATATGTCAAGAACAACATGAGATAATTCTCAATCGAACCACAAAACACTTGATGTAGATATATCAAGAACAACACGAGATAAGTCTCAGTCGAACCACAAAACACTTGATGTAGATATGTCAAGAACAACACGAGATAAGTCTCAGTCGAACCACAAAACACTTGATGTAGATATGTCAAGAACAACATGAGATAATTCTCAGTCGAACCACAAAACACTTGATGTAGATATGTCAAGAACAACACGAGATAAGTCTCAGTCGAACCACAAAACACTTGATGTAGATATGTCAAGAACAACACGAGATAAGTCTCAGTCGAACCACAAAACACTTGATGTAGATATGTCAAGAACAACATGAGATAAGTCTCAGTCGAACCACAACACACTTGATGTAGATATGTCAAGAACAACACAAGATAAGTCTCAGTCGAACCACAAAACACTTGATGTAGATATGTCAAGAACAACACGAGATAAGTCTCAGTCGAACCACAAAACACTTGATGTAGATATGTCAAGAACAACATGAGATAAGTCTCAGTCGAACCACAACACACTTGATGTAGATATGTCAAGAACAACACGAGATAAGTCTCAGTCGAACCACAACACACTTGATGTAGATATGTCAAGAACAACATGAGATAATTCTCAGTTGAACCACAACCCACTTGATGTAGATATGTCAAGAACAACACAAGATAAGTCTCAGTCGAACCACAACCCACTTGATGCAGATATGTCAAGAACAACATGAGATAAGTCTAAGTCGAACCACAACCCACTTGATGTAGATATATCAAGAACAACATGAGATAATTCTCAGTCGAACCACAAACACTTGATGTAGATATGTCAAGAACAACACGAGAAAAGTCTCAGTCGAACCACAACACACTTGATGTAGATATGTCAAGAACAACAAGAGATAAGTCTAAGTCGAACCACAAAACACTTGATGTAGATATGTCAAGAACAACACGAGATAAGTCTAAGTCGAACCACAAAACACTTGATGTAGATATGTCAAGAACAACATGAGATAAGTCTCAGTCGAACCACAACACACTTGATGTAGATATGTCAAGAACAACACAAGATAAGTCTCAGTCGAACCACAAAACACTTGATGTAGATATGTCAAGAACAACAAGAGATAAGTCTAAGTCGAACCACAAAACACTTGATGTAGATATGTCAAGAACAACACGAGATAAGTCTCAGTCGAACCACAAAACACTTGATGTAGATATGTCAAGAACAAAACAAGATAAGTCTCAGTCGAACCACAAAACACTTGATGTAGATATGTCAAGAACAACACGAGATAAGTCTCAGTCGAACCACAAAACACTTGATGTAGATATGTCAAGAACAACATGAGATAAGTCTCAGTCGAACCACAACACACTTGATGATGTAGATATGTCAAGAACAACATGAGATAAGACTCAGTCGAACCACAAAACACTTGATGTAGATATGTCAAGAACAACACGAGATAAGTCTCAGTCGAACCACAACACACTTGATGTAGATATGTCAAGAACAACATGAGATAATTCTCAATCGAACCACAAAACACTTGATGTAGATATGTCAAGAACAACATGAGATAAGTCTCATTCGAACCACAAAACACTTGATGTAGATATGTCAAGAACAACACGAGATAAGTCTCAGTCGAACCACAAAACACTTGATGTAGATATGTCAAAAACAACACGAGATAAGTCTCAGTTGAACCACAAAACACTTGATGTAGATATGTCAAGAACAACATGAGATAAGTCTCAGTCGAACCACAACCCACTTGATGTAGATATGTCAAGAACAACACGAGATAAGTCTCAGTCGAACCACAAAACACTTGATGTAGATATGTCAAGAACAACACGAGATAAGTCTCAGTCGAACCACAAAACACTTGATGTAGATATGTCAAGAACAACACGAGATAAGTCTAAGTCAAACCACAACACACTTGATGTAGATATGTCAAGAACAACATGAGATAAGTCTCAGTCGAACCACAAAACACTTGATGTAGATATGTCAAGAACAACACGAGATAAGTCTAAGTCGAACCACAAAACACTTGATGTAGATATGTCAAGAACAACACAAGATAAGTCTCAGTCGAACCACAACCCACTTGATGTAGATATGTCAAGAACAACATGAGATAATTCTCAGTCGAACCACAAAACACTTGATGTAGATATGTCAGGAACAACACGAGATAAGTCTCAGTCGAACCACAAAACACTTGATGTAGATATGTCAAGAACAACACGAGATAAGTCTAAGTCAAACCACAACACACTTGATGTAGATATGTCAAGGACAACACAAGATAAGTCTCAGTCGAACCACAAAACACTTGATGTAGATATGTCAAGAACAACACAAGATAAGTCTCAGTCGAACCACAAAACACTTGATGTAGATATGTCAAGAACAACACGAGATAAGTCTCAGTCGAACCACAAAACACTTGATGTAGATATGTCAAGAACAACATGCGCTAAGTCTAAGTCGAACCACAACACACTTGATGTAGATATGTCAAGAACAACACAAGATAAGTCTCAGTCGAACCACAAAACACTTGATGTAGATATGTCAAGAACAACAAGAGATAAGTCTAAGTCGAACCACAACCCACTTGATGTAGATATTTCAAGAACAACACAAGATAAGT
The DNA here is from genome assembly GCA_963680875.1 of Bathymodiolus brooksi. Classification (NCBI taxonomy): domain Eukaryota; kingdom Metazoa; phylum Mollusca; class Bivalvia; order Mytilida; family Modiolidae; genus Bathymodiolus; species Bathymodiolus brooksi. The sequence goes on along the minus strand of OY804576.1, from coordinate 64,653,919 downwards.
CTCAGTCGAACCACAAAACACTTGATGTAGATATGTCAAGAACAACACGAGATAAGTCTCAGTCGAACCACAAATCACTTGATGTAGATATGTCAAGAACAACATGAGATAAGTCTCAGTCGAACCACAACGCACTTGATGATGTAGATATGTCAAGAACAACACGAGATAAGTCTCAGTCGAACCACAAAACACTTGATGTAGATATGTCAAGAACAACACGAGATAAGTCTCAGTCGAACCACAACACACTTGATGTAGATATGTCAAGAACAACATGAGATAATTCTCAGTCGAACCACAACCCACTTGATGTAGATATGTCAAGAACAACATGAGATAAGTCTCAGTCGAACCACAAAACACTTGATGTAGATATGTCAAGAACAACACGAGATAAGTCTCAGTCGAACCACAACACACTTGATGTAGATATGCCAAGAACAACACGAGATAAGTCTCAGTCGAACCACAAAACAGTTGATGTAGATATGTCAAGAACAACATGAGATAAGTCTAAGTCGAACCACAACCCACTTGATGTAGATATGTCAAGAACAACACGAGATAAGTCTCAGTCAAACCACAAAACACTTGATGTAGATATGTCAGGAACAACACGAGATAAGTCTCAGTCGAACCACAAAACACTTGATGTAGATATGTCAAGAACAACATGAGATAAATCTAAGTCAAACCACAACACACTTGATGTAGATATGTCAAGAACAACATGAGATAAGTCTCAGTCGAACCACAAAACACTTGATGTAGATATGTCAAGAACAACACGAGATAAGTCTAAGTCGAACCACAAAACACTTGATGTAGATATGTCAAGAACAACACAAGATAAGTCTCCGTCGAACCACAACCCACTTGATGTAGATATGTCAAGAACAACATGAGATAAATCTAAGTCGAACCACAAAACACTTGATGTAGATATGTCAAGAACAACACGAGATAAGTCTAAGTCAAACTACAACACACTTGATGTAGATATGTCAAGGACAACACAAGATAAGTCTCAGTCGAACCACAAAACACTTGATGTAGATATGTCAAGAACAACACAAGATAAGTCTCAGTCGAACCACAAAACACTTGATGTAGATATGTCAAGAACAACACGAGATAAGTCTCAGTCGAACCACAAAACACTTGATGTAGATATGTCAAGAACAACATGAGATAAGTCTAAGTCGAACCACAACACACTTGATGTAGATATGTCAAGAACAACACAAGATAAGTCTCAGTCGAACCACAAAACACTTGATGTAGATATGTCAAGAACAACACAAGATAAGTCTAAGTCGAACCACAAAACACTTGATGCAGATATGTCAAGAACAACACAAGATAAGTCTCAGTCGAACCACAACCCACTTGATGTAGATATGTCAAGAACAACACGAGATAAGTCTCAGTCGAACCACAAAACACTTGATGTAGATATGTCAAGTACAACACAAGATAAGTCTCAGTCGAACTACAAAACACTTGATGTAGATATGTCAAGAACAACACAAGATAAGTCTCAGTCGAACCACAAACACTTGATGTAGATATGTCAAGAACAACACAAGATAAGTCTCAGTCGAACCACAAAACACTTGATGTAGATATGTCAAGAACAACACGAGATAAGTCTCAGTCGAACCACAAAACACTTGATGTAGATATGTCAAGAACAACATGAGATAAGTCTAAGTCGAACCACAACACACTTGATGTAGATATGTCAAGAACAACACAAGATAAGTCTCAGTCGAACCACAAAACACTTGATGTAGATATGTCAAGAACAACACAAGATAAGTCTCAGTCGAACCACTTCTCAGTCGAACCACAAAACACTTGATGTAGATATGTCAAGAACAACATGAGATAAGTCTCAGTCGAACCACAACACACTTGATGTAGATATGTCAAGAACAACACGAGATAAGTCTCAGTCGAACCACAACACACTTGATGTAGATATGTCAAGAACAACATGAGATAATTCTCAGTTGAACCACAACCCACTTGATGTAGATATGTCAAGAACAACACAAGATAAGTCTCAGTCGAACCACAACCCACTTGATGCAGATATGTCAAGAACAACATGAGATAAGTCTAAGTCGAACCACAACCCACTTGATGTAGATATATCAAGAACAACATGAGATAATTCTCAGTCGAACCACAAACACTTGATGTAGATATGTCAAGAAAAACACGAGAAAAGTCTCAGTCGAACCACAACACACTTGATGTAGATATGTCAAGAACAACAAGAGATAAGTCTAAGTCGAACCACAAAACACTTGATGTAGATATGTCAAGAACAACACGAGATAAGTCTAAGTCGAACCACAAAACACTTGATGTAGATATGTCAAGAACAACATGAGATAAGTCTCAGTCGAACCACAACACACTTGATATAGATATGTCAAGAACAACACAAGATAAGTCTCAGTCGAACCACAAAACACTTGATGTAGATATGTCAAGAACAACAAGAGATAAGTCTAAGTCGAACCACAAAACACTTGATGTAGATATGTCAAGAACAACATGAGATAAGTCTCAGTCGAACCACAAAACACTTGATGTAGATATGTCAAGAACAAAACAAGATAAGTCTCAGTCGAACCACAAAACACTTGATGTAGATATGTCAAGAACAACACGAGATAAGTCTCAGTCGAACCACAAAACACTTGATGTAGATATGTCAAGAACAACATGAGATAAGTCTCAGTCGAACCACAACACACTTGATGATGTAGATATGTCAAGAACAACATGAGATAAGACTCAGTCGAACCACAAAACACTTGATGTAGATATGTCAAGAACAACACGAGATAAGTCTCAGTCGAACCACAACACACTTGATGTAGATATGTCAAGAACAACATGAGATAATTCTCAGTCGAACCACAAAACACTTGATGTAGATATGTCAAGAACAACATGAGATAAGTCTCATTCGAACCACAAAACACTTGATGTAGATATGTCAAGAACAACACGAGATAAGTCTCAGTCGAACCACAAAACACTTGATGTAGATATGTCAAAAACAACACGAGATAAGTCTCAGTTGAACCACAAAACACTTGATGTAGATATGTCAAGAACAACATGAGATAAGTCTCAGTCGAACCACAACCCACTTGATGTAGATATGTCAAGAACAACACGAGATAAGTCTCAGTCGAACCACAAAACACTTGATGTAGATATGTCAAGAACAACACGAGATAAGTCTCAGTCGAACCACAAAACACTTGATGTAGATATGTCAAGAACAACACGAGATAAGTCTAATTCAAACCACAACACACTTGATGTAGATATGTCAAGAACAACATGAGATAAGTCTCAGTCGAACCACAAAACACTTGATGTAGATATGTCAAGAACAACACGAGATAAGTCTAAGTCGAACCACAAAACACTTGATGTAGATATGTCAAGAACAACACAAGATAAGTCTCAGTCGAACCACAAAACACTTGATGTAGATATGTCAAGAACAACATGAAATAATTCTCAGTCGAACCACAAAACACTTGATGTAGATATGTCAGGAACAACACGAGATAAGTCTCAGTCGAACCACAAAACACTTGATGTAGATATGTCAAGAACAACACGAGATAAGTCTAAGTCAAACCACAACACACTTGATGTAGATATGTCAAGGACAACACAAGATAAGTCTCAGTCGAACCACAAAACACTTGATGTAGATATGTCAAGAACAACACAAGATAAGTCTCAGTCGAACCACAAAACACTTGATGTAGATATGTCAAGAACAACACGAGATAAGTCTCAGTCGAACCACAAAACACTTGATGTAGATATGTCAAGAACAACATGCGCTAAGTCTAAATCGAACCACAACACACTTGATGTAGATATGTCAAGAACAACACAAGATAAGTCTCAGTCGAACCACAAAACACTTGATGTAGATATGTCAAGAACAACACAAGATAAGTCTAAGTCGAACCACAAATCACTTGATGCAGATATGTCAAGAACAACACAAGATAAGTCTCAGTCGAACCACAACCCACTTGATGTAGATATGTCAAGTACAACACGAGATAAGTCTCAGTCGAACGACAACACACTTGATGTAGATATGTCAAGAACAACACGAGATAAGTCTCAGTCGAACCACAAAACACTTGATGTATATTTGTCAAGAACAACACGAGATAAGTCTCAGTCGAACCACAAAACACTTGATGTAGATATGTCAAGAACAACATGAGATAAGTCTAAGTCGAACCACAACCCACTTGATGTAGATATGTCAAGAACAACACGAGATAAGTCTCAGTCGAACCACAAAACACTTGATGTAGATATGTCAAGAACAACACGAGATAAGTCTCAGTCGAACCACAAAACACTTGATGTAGATATGTCAAAAACAACATGAGATAAGTCTCAGTCGAACCACAACCCACTTGATGTAGATATGTCAAGAACAACACGAGATAAGTCTCAGTCGAACCACAACACACTTGATGTAGATATGTCAAGAACAACACGAGATAAGTCTCAGTCGAACCACAAAACACTTGATGTAGATATGTCAAGAACAACATGAGATAAGTCTAAGTCAAACCACAACACACTTGATGTAGATATGTCAAGAACAACATGAGATAAGTCTCAGTCGAACCACAAAACACTTGATGTAGATATGTCAAGAACAACACGAGATAAGTCTAAGTCGAACCACAAAACACTTGATGTAGATATGTCAAGAACAACACAAGATAAGTCTCAGTCGAACCACAACCCACTTGATGTAGATATGTCAAGAACAACATGAGATAATTCTCAGTCGAACCACAAAACACTTGATGTAGATAGGTCAAGAACAACACGAGATAAGTCTCAGTCGAACCACAAAACACTTGATGTAGATATGTCAAGAACAACACGAGATAAGTCTAAGTCAATCCACAACACACTTGATGTAGATATGTCAAGAACAACACAAGATAAGTCTCAGTCGAACAACAAAACACTTGATGTAGATATGTCAAGAACAACACAAGATAAGTCTCAGTCGAACAACAAAACACTTGATGTAGATATGTCAAGAACAACACGAGATAAGTCTCAGTCGAACCACAAAGCACTTGATGTAGATATGTCAAGAACAACACGAGATAAGTCTAAGTCGAACCACAACACACTTGATGTAGATATGTCAAGAACAACACAAGATAAGTCTCAGTCGAACCACAAAACACTTGATGTAGATATGTCAAGAACAACATGAGATAAGTCTCAGTCGAATTACAACCCACTTGATGTAGATATGTCAAGAACAACATGAGATAATTCTCAGTCGAACCACAAACCACTTGATGTAGATATGTCAAGAACAACACGAGATAAATCTCAGTCGAACCACAAAACACTTGATGTAGATATGTCAAGAACAACACGAGATAAGTCTAAGTCGAACCACAAAACACTTGATGTAGATATGTCAAGAACAACATGAGATAAGTCTAAGTCGAACCACAAAACACTTGATGTAGATATGTCAAGAACAACATGAGATAATTCTCAGTCGAACCACAAAACACTTGATGTAGATATGTCAAGAACAACGCGAGATAAGTCTCAGTCGAACCACAAAACACTTGTTGTAGATATGTCAAGAACAACACGAGATAAGTCTAAGTCGAACCACAAAACACTTGATGTAGATATGTCAAGAACAACATGAGATAAGTCTCAGTCAAACCACAACTCACTTGATGTAGATATGTCAAGAACAACACAAGATAAATCTCAGTTGAACCACAAAACACTTGATGTAGATATGTCAAGAACAACATGAGATAAGTCTCAGTCGAACCACAAACACTTGATGTAGATATGTCAAGAACAACATGAGATAAGTCTCAGTCGAACCACAACCCACTTGATGTAGATATGTCAAGAACAACACAAGATAAATCTCAGTCGAACCACTACCCACTTGATGTAGATATGTCAAGAACAACATGAGATAAGTCTAAGTCGAACCACAACCCACTTGATGTAGATATGTCAAGAACAACATGAGATAATTCTCGGTCGAACCACAAAACACTTGATGTAGATATGTCAAGAACAACACGAGATAAGTCTCAGTCGAACCACAAAACACTTGATGCAGATATGTCAAGAACAACACGAGATAAGTCTCAGTCGAACCACAAAACACTTGATGTAGATATGTCAAGAACAACACGAGATAAGTCTCAGTCGAACCACAAAACACTTGATGTAGATATGTCAAGAACAACATGAGATAAGTCTCAGTCGAACCACAACACACTTGATGTAGATATGTCAAGAACAACACAAGATAAGTCTCAGTCGAACCACAAAACACTTGATGTAGATATGTCAAGAACAACACGAGATAAGTCTCAGTCGAACCACAAAACACTTGATGTAGATATGTCAAGAACAACATGAGATAAGTCTCAGTCGAACCACAACACACTTGATGTAGATATGTCAAGAACAACACGAGATAAGTCTCAGTCGAAACACAACACACTTGATGTAGATATGTCAAGAACAACATGAGATAATTCTCAGTCGAACCACAACCCACTTGATGTAGATATGTCAAGAACAACACAAGATAAGTCTCAGGCGAACCACAACCCACTTGATGTAGATATGTCAAGAACAACATGAGATAAGTCTAAGTCGAACCACAACCCACTTGATGTAGATATGTCAAGAACAACATGAGATAATTCTCAGTCAAACCACAAACACTTGATGTAGATATGTCAAGAACAACACGAGAAAAGTTTCAGTCGAACCACAACACACTTGATGTAGATATGTCAAGAACAACAAGAGATAAGTCTAAGTCGAACCACAAAACACTTGATGTAGATATGTCAAGAACAACCCAAGATAGGTCTCAGTCGAACCACAAAACACTTGATGTAGATATGTCAAGAACAACATGAGATAAGTCTAAGTCGAACCACAAAACACTTGATGTAGATATGTCAAGAACAACACGAGATAAGTCTAAGTCGAACCACAAAACACTTGATGTAGATATGTCAAGAACAACATGAGATAAGTCTCAGTAGAACCACAACACACTTGATGTAGATATGTCAAGAACAACGCAAGATAAGTCTAAGTCAAACCACAACACACTTGATGTAGATATGTCAAGAACAACACAAGATAAGTCTCAGTCGAACCACAAAACACTTGATGTAGAAATGTCAAGAACAAAACGAGATAAGTCTAAGTCGAACCATAAAACACTTGATGTAGATATGTCAAGAACAACATGAGATAAGTCTCAGTCGAACCACAACACACTTGATGTAGATATGTGAAGAACAACACAAGATAAGTCTCAGTCGAACCACAAAACACTTGATGTAGATATGTCAAGAACAACAAGAGATAAGTCTAAGTCGAACCACAACCCACTTGATGTAGATATTTCAAGAACAACACAAGATAAGTCTCAGTCGAACCACAAAACACTTGATGTAGATATGTCAAGAACAACACGAGATAAGTCTCAGTCGAACCACAAATCACTTGATGTAGATATGTCAAGAACAACATGAGATAAGTCTCAGTCGAACCACAACGCACTTGATGATGTAGATATGTCAAGAACAACACGAGATAAGTCTCAGTCGAACCACAAAACACTTGATGTAGATATGTCAAGAACAACACGAGATAAGTCTCAGTCGAACCACAACACACTTGATGTAGATATGTCAAGAACAACATGAGATAATTCTCAGTCGAACCACAACCCACTTGATGTAGATATGTCAAGAACAACATGAGATAAGTCTCAGTCGAACCACAAAACACTTGATGTAGATATGTCAAGAACAACACGAGATAAGTCTCAGTCGAACCACAACACACTTGATGTAGATATGCCAAGAACAACACGAGATAAGTCTCAGTCGAACCACAAAACAGTTGATGTAGATATGTCAAGAACAACATGAGATAAGTCTAAGTCGAACCACAACCCACTTGATGTAGATATGTCAAGAACAACACGAGATAAGTCTCAGTCGAACCACAAAACACTTGATGTAGATATGTCAAGAACAACACGAGATAAGTCTCAGTCGAACCACAAAACACTTGATGTAGATATGTCAAGAACAACATGAGATAAATCTAAGTCAAACCACAACACACTTGATGTAGATATGTCAAGAACAACATGAGATAAGTCTCAGTCGAACCACAAAACACTTGATGTAGATATGTCAAGAACAACACGAGATAAGTCTAAGTCGAAACACAAAACACTTGATGTAGATATGTCAAGAACAACACAAGATAAGTCTCAGTCGAACCACAACCCACTTGATGTAGATATGTCAAGAACAACATGAGATAAATCTAAGTCGAACCACAAAACACTTGATGTAGATATGTCAAGAACAACACGAGATAAGTCTAAGTCAAACCACAACACACTTGATGTAGATATGTCAAGGACAACACAAGATAAGTCTCAGTCGAACCACAAAACACTTGATGTAGATATGTCAAGAACAACACAAGATAAGTCTCAGTCGAAGCACAAAACACTTGATGTAGATATGTCAAGAACAACATGAGATAAGTCTCAGTCGAATTACAACCCACTTGATGTAGATATGTCAAGAACAACACGAGATAAGTCTCAGTCGAACCACAAAACACTTGATGTATATTTGTCAAGAACAACACGAGATAAGTCTCAGTCGAACCACAAAACACTTGATGTAGATATGTCAAGAACAACATGAGATAAGTCTAAGTCGAACCACAACCCACTTGATGTAGATATGTCAAGAACAACACGAGATAAGTCTCAGTCGAACCACAAAACACTTGATGTAGATATGTCAAGAACAACACGAGATAAGTCTCAGTCGAACCACAAAACACTTGATGTAGATATGTCAAAAACAACATGAGATAAGTCTCAGTCGAACCACAACCCACTTGATGTAGATATGTCAAGAACAACACGAGATAAGTCTCAGTCGAACCACAACACACTTGATGTAGATATGTCAAGAACAACACGAGATAAGTCTCAGTCGAACCACAAAACACTTGATGTAGATATGTCAAGAACAACATGAGATAAGTCTAAGTCAAACCACAACACACTTGATGTAGATATGTCAAGAACAACATGAGATAAGTCTCAGTCGAACCACAAAACACTTGATGTAGATATGTCAAGAACAACACGAGATAAGTCTAAGTCGAACCACAAAACACTTGATGTAGATATGTCAAGAACAACACAAGATAAGTCTCAGTCGAACCACAACCCACTTGATGTAGATATGTCAAGAACAACATGAGATAATTCTCAGTCGAACCACAAAACACTTGATGTAGATAGGTCAAGAACAACACGAGATAAGTCTCAGTCGAACCACAAAACACTTGATGTAGATATGTCAAGAACAACACGAGATAAGTCTAAGTCAATCCACAACACACTTGATGTAGATATGTCAAGAACAACACAAGATAAGTCTCAGTCGAACAACAAAACACTTGATGTAGATATGTCAAGAACAACACAAGATAAGTCTCAGTCGAACAACAAAACACTTGATGTAGATATGTCAAGAACAACACGAGATAAGTCTCAGTCGAACCACAAAACACTTGATGTAGATATGTCAAGAACAACACGAGATAAGTCTAAGTCGAACCACAACACACTTGATGTAGATATGTCAAGAACAACACAAGATAAGTCTCAGTCGAACCACAAAACACTTGATGTAGATATGTCAAGAACAACATGAGATAAGTCTCAGTCGAATTACAACCCACTTGATGTAGATATGTCAAGAACAACATGAGATAATTCTCAGTCGAACCACAAACCACTTGATGTAGATATGTCAAGAACAACACGAGATAAGTCTCAGTCGAACCACAAAACACTTGATGTAGATATGTCAAGAACAACACGAGATAAGTCTAAGTCGAACCACAAAACACTTGATGTAGATATGTCAAGAACAACATGAGATAAGTCTAAGTCGAACCACAAAACACTTGATGTAGATATGTCAAGAACAACATGAGATAATTCTCAGTCGAACCACAAAACACTTGATGTAGATATGTCAAGAACAACGCGAGATAAGTCTCAGTCGAACCACAAAACACTTGTTGTAGATATGTCAAGAACAACACAAGATAAATCTCAGTCGAACCACAAAACACTTGATGTAGATATGTCAAGAACAACATGAGATAAGTCTCAGTCGAACCACAAACACTTGATGTAGATATGTCAAGAACAACATGAGATAAGTCTCAGTCGAACCACAACCCACTTGATGTAGATATGTCAAGAACAACACAAGATAAATCTCAGTCGAACCACAAAACACTTGATGTAGATATGTCAAGAACAACATGAGATAAGTCTAAGTCGAACCACAAAACACTTGATGTAGATATGTCAAGAACAACACGAGATAAGTCTCAGTCGAACCACAAAACACTTGATGCAGATATGTCAAGAACAACACGAGATAAGTCTCAGTCGAACCACAAAACACTTGATGTAGATATGTCAAGAACAACACGAGATAAGTCTCAGTCGAACCACAAAACACTTGATGTAGATATGTCAAGAACAACATGAGATAAGTCTCAGTCGAACCACAACACACTTGATGTAGATATGTCAAGAACAACACAAGATAAGTCTCAGTCGAACCACAAAACACTTGATGTAGATATGTCAAGAACAACACGAGATAAGTCTCAGTCGAACCACAAAACACTTGATGTAGATATGTCAAGAATAACATGAGATAAGTCTCAGTCGAACCACAACACACTTGATGTAGATATGTCAAGAACAACACGAGATAAGTCTCAGTCGAAACACAACACACTTGATGTAGATATGTCAAGAACAACATGAGATAATTCTCAGTCGAACCACAACCCACTTGATGTAGATATGTCAAGAACAACACAAGATAAGTCTCAGGCGAACCACAACCCACTTGATGTAGATATGTCAAGAACAACATGAGATAAGTCTAAGTCGAACCACAACCCACTTGATGTAGATATGTCAAGAACAACATGAGATAATTCTCAGTCAAACCACAAACACTTGATGTAGATATGTCAAGAACAACACGAGAAAAGTTTCAGTCGAACCACAACACACTTGATGTAGATATGTCAAGAACAACAAGAGATAAGTCTAAGTCGAACCACAAAACACTTGATGTAGATATGTCAAGAACAACCCAAGATAGGTCTCAGTCGAACCACAAAACACTTGATGTAGATATGTCAAGAACAACATGAGATAAGTCTAAGTCGAACCACAAAACACTTGATGTAGATATGTCAAGAACAACACGAGATAAGTCTAAGTCGAACCACAAAACACTTGATGTAGATATGTCAAGAACAACATGAGATAAGTCTCAGTAGAACCACAACACACTTGATGTAGATATGTCAAGAACAACGCAAGATAAGTCTAAGTCAAACCACAACACACTTGATGTAGATATGTCAAGAACAACACAAGATAATTCTCAGTCGAACCACAAAACACTTGATGTAGAAATGTCAAGAACAAAACGAGATAAGTCTAAGTCGAACCATAAAACACTTGATGTAGATATGTCAAGAACAACATGAGATAAGTCTCAGTCGAACCACAACACACTTGATGTAGATATGTGAAGAACAACACAAGATAAGTCTCAGTCGAACCACAAAACACTTGATGTAGATATGTCAAGAACAACAAGAGATAAGTCTAAGTCGAACCACAACCCACTTGATGTAGATATTTCAAGAACAACACAAGATAAGTCTCAGTCGAACCACAAAACACTTGATGTAGATATGTCAAGAACAACACGAGATAAGTCTCAGTCGAACCACAAATCACTTGATGTAGATATGTCAAGAACAACATGAGATAAGTCTCAGTCGAACCACAACGCACTTGATGATGTAGATATGTCAAGAACAACACGAGATAAGTCTCAGTCGAACCACAAAACACTTGATGTAGATATGTCAAGAACAACACGAGATAAGTCTCAGTCGAACCACAACACACTTGATGTAGATATGTCAAGAACAACATGAGATAATTCTCAGTCGAACCACAACCCACTTGATGTAGATATGTCAAGAACAACATGAGATAAGTCTCAGTCGAACCACAAAACACTTGATGTAGATATGTCAAGAACAACACGAGATAAGTCTCAGTCGAACCACAACACACTTGATGTAGATATGCCAAGAACAACACGAGATAAGTCTCAGTCGAACCACAAAACAGTTGATGTAGATATGTCAAGAACAACATGAGATAAGTCTAAGTCGAACCACAACCCACTTGATGTAGATATGTCAAGAACAACACGAGATAAGTCTCAGTCGAACCACAAAACACTTGATGTAGATATGTCAAGAACAACACGAGATAAGTCTCAGTCGAACCACAAAACACTTGATGTAGATATGTCAAGAACAACATGAGATAAATCTAAGTCAAACCACAACACACTTGATGTAGATATGTCAAGAACAACATGAGATAAGTCTCAGTCGAACCACAAAACACTTGATGTAGATATGTCAAGAACAACACGAGATAAGTCTAAGTCGAAACACAAAACACTTGATGTAGATATATCAAGAACAACACAAGATAAGTCTCAGTCGAACCACAACCCACTTGATGTAGATATGTCAAGAACAACATGAGATAAATCTAAGTCGAACCACAAAACACTTGATGTAGATATGTCAAGAACAACACGAGATAAGTCTAAGTCAAACCACAACACACTTGATGTAGATATGTCAAGGACAACACAAGATAAGTCTCAGTCGAACCACAAAACACTTGATGTAGATATGTCAAGAACAACACAAGATAAGTCTCAGTCGAACCACAAAACACTTGATGTAGATATGTCAAGAACAACACGAGATAAGTCTCAGTCGAACCACAAAACACTTGATGTAGATATGTCAAGAACAACATGAGATAAGTCTAAGTCGAACCACAACACACTTGATGTAGATATGTCAAGAACAACACAAGATAAGTCTCAGTCGAACCACAAAACACTTGATGTAGATATGTCAAGAACAACACAAGATAAGTCTAAGTCGAACCACAAAACACTTGATGCAGATATGTCAAGAACAACACAAGATAAGTCTCAGTCGAACCACAACCCACTTGATGTAGATATGTCAAGAACAACACGAGATAAGTCTCAGTCGAACCACAAAACACTTGATGTAGATATGTCAAGTACAACACAAGATAAGTCTCAGTCGAACTACAAAACACTTGATGTAGATATGTCAAGAACAACACAAGATAAGTCTCAGTCGAACCACAAACACTTGATGTAGATATGTCAAGAACAACACAAGATAAGTCTCAGTCGAACCACAAAACACTTGATGTAGATATGTCAAGAACAACATGAGATAAGTCTAAGTCGAACCACAACCCACTTGATGTAGATATGTCAAGAACAACATGAGATAATTCTCAGTCGAACCACAAACCACTTGATGTAGATATGTCAAGAACAACACGAGATAAGTCTCAGTCGAACCACAAAACACTTGATGTAGATATGTCAAGAACAACACGAGATAAGTCTCAGTCGAACCACAAAACACTTGATGTAGATATGTCAAGAACAACATGAGATAAGTCTAAGTCGAACCACAAAATACTTGATGTAGATATGTCAAGAACAACATGAGATAATTCTCAGTCGAACCACAAAACACTTGATGTAGATATGTCAAGAACAACGCGAGATAAGTCTCAGTCGAACCACAAAACACTTGTTGTAGATATGTCAAGAACAACACGAGATAAGTCTAAGTCGAACCACAAACACTTGATGTAGATATGTCAAGAACAACATGAGATAAGTCTCGGTCAAACCACAACTCACTTGATGTAGATATGTCAAGAACAACACAAGATAAATCTCAGTCGAACCACAAAACACTTGATGTAGATATGTCAAGAACAACATGAGATAAGTCTCAGTCGAACCACAAACACTTGATGTAGATATGTCAAGAACAACATGAGATAAGTCTCAGTCGAACCACAACCCACTTGATGTAGATATGTCAAGAACAACACAAGATAAATCTCAGTCGAACCACTACCCACTTGATGTAGATATGTCAAGAACAACATGAGATAAGTCTCAGTCGAACCACAAAACACTTGATGTAGATATGTCAAGAACAAAACGAGATAAGTCTCAGTCGAACCACAAAACACTTGATGCAGATATGTCAAGAACAACACGAGATAAGTCTCAGTCGAACCACAAAACACTTGATGTAGATATGTCAAGAACAACATGAGATAATTCTCAGTCGAACCACAAAACACTTGATGTAGATATGTCAAGAACAACACGAGATAAGTCTCAGTCGAACCACAAAACACTTGATGTAGATATGTCAAGAACAACACGAGATAAGTCTAAGTCGAACCACAAAACACTTGATGTAGATATGTCAAGAACAACATGAGATAAATCTCAGTCGAACCACAACACACTTGATGTAGATATGTCAAGAACAACACAAGATAAGTCTCAGTCGAACCACAAAACACTTGATGTAGATATGTCAAGAACAACACGAGATAAGTCTCAGTCGAACCACAAAACACTTGATGTAGATATGTCAAGAACAACATGAGATAAGTCTCAGTCGAACCACAAAACACTTGATGTAGATATGTCAAGAACAACATGAGATAAGTCTAAGTCGAACCACAAAACACTTGATGTAGATATGTCAAGAACAACACGAGATAAGTCTAAGTCGAACCACAAAACACTTGATGTAGATATGTCAAGAACAACATGAGATAAGTCTCAGTCGAACCACAACACACTTGATGTAGATATGTCAAGAACAACGCAAGATAAGTCTAAGTCAAACCACAACACACTTGATGTAGATATGTCAAGAACAACACAAGATAAGTCTCAGTCGAACCACAAAACACTTGATGTAGATATGTCAAGAACAAAACGAGATAAGTCTAAGTCGAACCACAAAACACTTGATGTAGATATGTCAAGAACAACACAAGATAAGTCTCAGTCGAACCACAACACACTTGATGTAGATATGTCAAGAACAACACAAGATAAGTCTCAGTCGAACCACAAAACACTTGATGTAGATATGTCAAGAACAACAAGAGATAAGTCTAAGTCGAACCACAAAACACTTGATGTAGATATGTCAAGAACAACACAAGATAAGTCTCAGTCGAACCACAAAACACTTGATGTAGATATGTCAAGAACAACACGAGATAAGTCTCAGTCGAACCACAAAACACTTGATGTAGATATGTCAAGAACAACATGAGATAAGTCTCAGTCGAACCACAACACACTTGATGATGTAGATATGTCAAGAACAACACGAGATAAGTCTCAGTCGAACCACAAAACACTTGATGTAGATATGTCAAGAACAACACGAGATAAGTCTCAGTCGAACCACAACACACTTGATGTAGATATGTCAAGAACAACATGAGATAATTCTCAGTCGAACCACAACCCACTTGATGTAGATATGTCAAGAACAACATGAGATAAGTCTCAGTCGAACCACAAAACACTTGATGTAGATATGTCAAGAACAACACGAGATAAGTCTCAGTCGAACCACAAAACACTTGATGTAGATATGTCAAGAACAACACAAGATAAGTCTCAGTCGAACCACAAAACACTTGATGTAGATATGTCAAGAACAACATGAGATAAGTCTAAGTCGAACCACAACCCACTTGATGTAGATATGTCAAGAACAACACGAGATAAGTCTCAGTCGAACCACAAAACACTTGATGTAGATATGTCAAGAACAACACGAGATAAGTCTCAGTCGAACCACAAAACACTTGATGTAGATATGTCAAGAACAACATGAGATAAATCTAAGTCAAACCACAACACACTTGATGTAGATATGTCAAGAACAACATGAGATAAGTCTCAGTCGAACCACAAAACACTTGATGTAGATATGTCAAGATCAACACGAGATAAGTCTAAGTCGAACCACAAAACACTTGATGTAGATATGTCAAGAACAACACAAGATAAGTCTCAGTCGAACCACAACCCACTTGATGTAGATATGTCAAGAACAACATGAGATAATTCTCAGTCGAACCACAAAACACTTGATGTAGATATGTCAAGAACAACATGAGATAAGTCTCAGTCGAACCACAAAACACTTGATGTAGATATGTCAAGAACAACACGAGATAAGTCTAAGTCAAACCACAACACACTTGATGTAGATATGTCAAGGACAACACAAGATAAGTCTCAGTCGAACCACAAAACACTTGATGTAGATATGTCAAGAACAACACAAGATAAGTCTCAGTCGAACCACAAAACACTTGATGTAGATATGTCAAGAACAACACGAGATAAGTCTCAGTCGAACCACAAAACACTTGATGTAGATATGTCAAGAACAACATGAGATAAGTCTAAGTCGAACCACAACACACTTGATGTAGATATGTCAAGAACAACACAAGATAAGTCTCAGTCGAACCACAAAACACTTGATGTAGATAGGTCAAGAACAACACAAGATAAGTCTAAGTCGAACCACAAAACACTTGATGCAGATATGTCAAGAACAACACAAGATAAGTCTCAGTCGAACCACAACCCACTTGATGTAGATATGTCAAGAACAACACGAGATAAGTCTCAGTCGAACCACAACACACTTGATGTAGATATGTCAAGAACAACACGAGATAAGTCTCAGTCGAACCACAAAACACTTGATGTAGATATGTCAAGAACAACACGAGATAAGTCTCAGTCGAACCACAACACACTTGATGTAGATATGTCAAGAACAACACGAGATAAGTCTCAGTCGAACCACAACCCACTTGATGTAGATATGTCAAGAACAACACGAGATAAGTCTCAGTCGAACCACAACACACTTGATGTAGATATGTCAAGAACAACACGAGATAAGTCTCAGTCGAACCACAAAACACTTGATGTAGATATGTCAAGAACAACATGAGATAAGTCTAAGTCAAACCACAACACACTTGATGTAGATATGTCAAGAACAAAATGAGATAAGTCTCAGTCGAACCACAAAACACTTGAGGTAGATATGTCAAGAACAACACAAGATAAGTCTCAGTCGAACCACAACCCACTTGATGTAGATATGTCAAGAACAACATGAGATAATTCTCAGTCGAACCACAAAACACTTGATGCAGATATGTCAAGAACAACACGAGATAAGTCCCAGTCGAACCACAAAACACTTGATGTAGATATGTCAAGAACAACACGAGATAAGTCTAAGTCGAACCACAACACACTTGATGTAGATATGTCAAGAACAACACAAGATAAGTCTCAGTCGAACCACAAAACACTTGATGTAGATATGTCAAGAACAACATGAGATAAGTCTAAGTCGAACCACAACCCACTTGATGTAGATATGTCAAGAACAACATGAGATAATTCTCAGTCGAACCACAAACCACTTGATGTAGATATGTCAAGAACAACACGAGATAAGTCTCAGTCGAACCACAAAACACTTGATGTAGATATGTCAAGAACAACACGAGATAAGTCTCAGTCGAACCACAAAACACTTGATGTAGATATGTCAAGAACAACATGAGATAAGTCTAAGTCGAACCACAAAACACTTGATGTAGATATGTCAAGAACAACATGAGATAATTCTCAGTCGAATCACAAAACACTTGATGTAGATATGTCAAGAACAACGCGAGATAAGTCTCAGTCGAACCACAAAACACTTGTTGTAGATATGTCAAGAACAACACGAGATAAGTCTAAGTCGAACCACAAAACACTTGATGTAGATATGTCAAGAACAACATGAGATAAGTCTCAGTCAAACCACAACTCACTTGATGTAGATATGTCAAGAACAACACAAGATAAATCTCAGTCGAACCACAAAACACTTGATGTAGATATGTCAAGAACAACATGAGATAAGTCTCAGTCGAACCACAATCACTTGCTGTAGATATGTCAAGAACAACATGAGATAAGTCTCAGTCGAACCACAACCCACTTGATGTAGATATGTCAAGAACAACACAAGATAAATCTCAGTCGAACCACTACCCACTTGATGTAGATATGTCAAGAACAACATGAGATAAGTCTCAGTCGAACCACAAAACACTTGATGTAGATATGTCAAGAACCACACGAGATAAGTCTCAGTCGAACCACAAAACACTTGATGCAGATATGTCAAGAACAACACGAGATAAGTCTGAGTCGAACCACAAAACACTTGATGTAGATATGTCAAGAACAACATGAGATAATTCTCAGACGAACCACAAAACACTTGATGTAGATATGTCAAGAACAACACGAGATAAGTCTCAGTCGAACCACAAAACACTTGATGTAGATATGTCAAGAACAACACGAGATAAGTCTAAGTCGAACCACAAAACACTTGATGTAGATATGTCAAGAACAACATGAGATAAATCTCAGTCGAACCACAACACACTTGATGTAGATATGTCAAGAACAACACAAGATAAGTCTCAGTCGAACCACAAAACACTTGATGTAGATATGTCAAGAACAACACGAGATAAGTCTCAGTCGAACCACAAAACACTTGATGTAGATATGTCAAGAACAACATGAGATAAGTCTCAGTCGAACCACAAAACACTTGATGTAGATATGTCAAGAACAACATGAGATAAGTCTAAGTCGAACCACAAAACACTTGATGTAGATATGTCAAGAACAACACGAGATAAGTCTAAGTCGAACCACAAAACACTTGATGTAGATATGTCAAGAACAACATGAGATAAGTCTCAGTCGAACCACAACACACTTGATGTAGATATGTCAAGAACAACGCAAGATAAGTCTAAGTCAAACCACAACACACTTGATGTAGATATGTCAAGAACAACACAAGATAAGTCTCAGTTGAACCACAAAACACTTGATGTAGATATGTCAAGAACAAAACGAGATATGTCTAAGTCGAACCACAAAACACTTGATGTAGATATGTCAAGAACAACATGAGATAAGTCTCAGTCGAACCACAACACACTTGATGTAGATATGTCAAGAACAACACAAGATAAGTCTCAGTCGAACCACAAAACACTTGATGTAGATATGTCAAGAACAACAAGAGATAAGTCTAAGTCGAACCACAAAACACTTGATGTAGATATGTCAAGAACAACACAAGATAAGTCTCAGTCGAACCACAAAACACTTGATGTAGATATGTCAAGAACAACACGAGATAAGTCTCAGTCGAACCACAAAACACTTGATGTAGATATGTCAAGAACAACATGAGATAAGTCTCAGTCGAACCACAACACACTTGATGATGTAGATATGTCAAGAACAACACGAGATAAGTCTCAGTCGAACCACAAAACACTTGATGTAGATATGTCAAGAACAACACGAGATAAGTCTGAGTCGAACCACAACACACTTGATGTAGATATGTCAAGAACAACATGAGATAATTCTCAGTCGAACAACAACCCACTTGATGTAGATATGTCAAGAACAACATGAGATAAGTCTCAGTCGAACCACAAAACACTTGATGTAGATATGTCAAGAACAACATGAGATAAGTCTCAGTCAAACCACAACTCACTTGATGTAGATATGTCAAGAACAACACAAGATAAATCTCAGTCGAACCACAAAACACTTGATGTAGATATGTCAAGAACAACATGAGATAAGTCTCAGTCGAACCACAACCCACTTGATGTAGATATGTCAAGAACAACACAAGATAAATCTCAGTCGAACCACTACCCACTTGATGTAGATATGTCAAGAACAACATGAGATAAGTCTCAGTCGAACCACAAAACACTTGATGTAGATATGTCAAGAACCACACGAGATAAGTCTCAGTCGAACCACAAAACACTTGATGCAGATATGTCAAGAACAACACGAGATAAGTCTGAGTCGAACCACAAAACACTTGATGTAGATATGTCAAGAACAACATGAGATAATTCTCAGACGAACCACAAAACACTTGATGTAGATATGTCAAGAACAACACGAGATAAGTCTCAGTCGAACCACAAAACACTTGATGTAGATATGTCAAGAACAACACGAGATAAGTCTAAGTCGAACCACAAAACACTTGATGTAGATATGTCAAGAACAACATGAGATAAATCTCAGTCGAACCACAACACACTTGATGTAGATATGTCAAGAACAACACAAGATAAGTCTCAGTCGAACCACAAAACACTTGATGTAGATATGTCAAGAACAACACGAGATAAGTCTCAGTCGAACCACAAAACACTTGATGTAGATATGTCAAGAACAACATGAGATAAGTCTCAGTCGAACCACAAAACACTTGATGTAGATATGTCAAGAACAACATGAGATAAGTCTAAGTCGAACCACAAAACACTTGATGTAGATATGTCAAGAACAACACGAGATAAGTCTAAGTCGAACCACAAAACACTTGATGTAGATATGTCAAGAACAACATGAGATAAGTCTCAGTCGAACCACAACACACTTGATGTAGATATGTCAAGAACAACGCAAGATAAGTCTAAGTCAAACCACAACACACTTGATGTAGATATGTCAAGAACAACACAAGATAAGTCTCAGTTGAACCACAAAACACTTGATGTAGATATGTCAAGAACAAAACGAGATATGTCTAAGTCGAACCACAAAACACTTGATGTAGATATGTCAAGAACAACATGAGATAAGTCTCAGTCGAACCACAACACACTTGATGTAGATATGTCAAGAACAACACAAGATAAGTCTCAGTCGAACCACAAAACACTTGATGTAGATATGTCAAGAACAACAAGAGATAAGTCTAAGTCGAACCACAAAACACTTGATGTAGATATGTCAAGAACAACACAAGATAAGTCTCAGTCGAACCACAAAACACTTGATGTAGATATGTCAAGAACAACACGAGATAAGTCTCAGTCGAACCACAAAACACTTGATGTAGATATGTCAAGAACAACATGAGATAAGTCTCAGTCGAACCACAACACACTTGATGATGTAGATATGTCAAGAACAACACGAGATAAGTCTCAGTCGAACCACAAAACACTTGATGTAGATATGTCAAGAACAACACGAGATAAGTCTGAGTCGAACCACAACACACTTGATGTAGATATGTCAAGAACAACATGAGATAATTCTCAGTCGAACAACAACCCACTTGATGTAGATATGTCAAGAACAACATGAGATAAGTCTCAGTCGAACCACAAAACACTTGATGTAGATATGTCAAGAACAACACGAGATAAGTCTCAGTCGAACCACAAAACACTTGATGTAGATATGTCAAGAACAACACGAGATAAGTCTCAGTCGAACCACAAAACACTTGATGTAGATATGTCAAGAACAACATGAGATAAGTCTAAGTCGAACCACAACCCACTTGATGTAGATATGTCAAGAACAACACGAGATAAGTCTCAGTCGAACCACAAAACACTTGATGTAGATATGTCAAGAACAACACGAGATAAGTCTCAGTCGAACCACAAAACACTTGATGTAGATATGTCAAGAACAACATGAGATAAATCTAAGTCAAACCACAACACACTTGATGTAGATATGTCAAGAACAACATGAGATAAGTCTCAGTCGAATCACAAAACACTTGATGTAGATATGTCAAGAACAACACGAGATAAGTCTAAGTCGAACCACAAAACACTTGATGTAGATATGTCAAGAACAACATGAGATAAGTCTCAGTCGAACCACAACCCACTTGATGTAGATATGTCAAGAACAACATGAGATAATTCTCAGTCGAACCACAAAACACTTGATGTAGATATGTCAAGAACAACATGAGATAAGTCTCAGTCGAACCACAAAATACTTGATGTAGATATGTCAAGAACATCACGAGATAAGTCTAAGTCAAACCACAACACACTTGATGTAGATATGTCAAGAACAACACAAGATAAGTCTCAGTCGAACCACAAAACACTTGATGTAGATATGTCAAGAACAACACGAGATAAGTCTCAGTCGAACCACAAAACACTTGATGTAGATATGTCAAGAACAACATGAGATAAGTCTAAGTCGAACCACAACACACTTGATGTAGATATGTCAAGAACAACACAAGATAAGTCTCAGTCGAACCACAAAACACTTGATGTAGATATGTCAAGAACAACACGAGATAAGTCTCAGTCGAACCACAAAACACTTGATGTAGATATGTCAAGAACAACATGAGATAAGTCTAAGTCGAACCACAACCCACTTGATGTAGATATGTCAAGAACAACACGAGATAAGTCTAAGTCGAACCACAAAACACTTGATGTAGATATGTCAAGAACAACACGATATAAATCTTAGTCGAACCACAAAACACTTGATGTAGATATGTCAAGAACAACATGAGATAAGTCTAAGTCGAACCACAACCCACTTGATGTAGATATGTCAAGAACAACACGAGATAAGTCTCAGTCGAACCACAACACACTTGATGTAGATATGTCAAGAACAACACGAGATAAGTCTCAGTCGAACCACAAAACACTTGATGTAGATATGTCAAGAACAACACGAGATAAGTCTCAGTCGAACCACAAAACACTTGATGTAGATATGTCAAGAACAACATGAGATAAATCTAAGTCAAACCACAACACACTTGATGTAGATATGTCAAGAACAACATGAGATAAGTCTCAGTCGAACCACAAAACACTTGATGTAGATATGTCAAGAACAACACGAGATAAGTCTAAGTCGAACCACAAAACACTTGATGTAGATATGTCAAGAACAACATGAGATAAGTCTCAGTCGAACCACAACCCACTTGATGTAGATATGTCAAGAACAACATGAGATAATTCTCAGTCGAACCACAAAACACTTGATGTAGATATGTCAAGAACAACACGAGATAAGTCTCAGTCGAACCACAAAACACTTGATGTAGATATGTCAAGAACAACATGAGATAAGTCTAAGTCGAACCACAACACACTTGATGTAGATATGTCAAGAACAACACAAGATAAGTCTCAGTCGAACCACAAAACACTTGATGTAGATATGTCAAGAACAACACGAGATAAGTCTCAGTCGAACCACAAAACACTTGATGTAGATATGTCAAGAACAACATGAGATAAGTCTAAGTCGAACCACAACCCACTTGATGTAGATATGTCAAGAACAACACGAGATAAGTCTCAGTCGAACCACAAAACACTTGATGTAGATATGTCAAGAACAACATGAGATAAATCTAAGTCAAACCACAACACACTTGATGTAGATATGTCAAGAACAACATGAGATAAGTCTCAGTCGAACCACAAAACACTTGATGTAGATATGTCAAGAACAACACGAGATAAGTCTAAGTCGAACCACAAAACACTTGATGTAGATATGTCAAGAACAACATGAGATAAGTCTCAGTCGAACCACAACCCACTTGATGTAGATATGTCAAGAACAACATGAGATAATTCTCAGTCGAACCACAAAACACTTGATGTAGATATGTCAAGAGCAACATGAGATAAGTCTCAGTCGAACCACAAAACACTTGATGTAGATATGTCAAGAACATCACGAGATAAGTCTAAGTCAAACCACAACACACTTGATGTAGATATGTCAAGAACAACACAAGATAAGTCTCAGTCGAACCACAAAACACTTGATGTAGATATGTCAAGAACAACACGAGATAAGTCTCAGTCGAACCACAAAACACTTGATGTAGATATGTCAAGAACAACATGAGATAAGTCTCAGTCGAACCACAACACACTTGATGTAGATATGTCAAGAACAACACAAGATAAGTCTCAGTCGAACCACAAAACACTTGATGTAGATATGTCAAGAACAACACGAGATAAGTCTCAGTCGAACCACAAAACACTTGATGTAGATATGTCAAGAACAACATGAGATAAGTCTAAGTCGAACCACAACCCACTTGATGTAGATATGTCAAGAACAACACGAGATAAGTCTCAGTCGAACCACAAAACACTTGATGTAGATATGTCAAGAACAACACGAGATAAATCTCAGTCGAACCACAAAACACTTGATGTAGATATGTCAAGAACAACATGAGATAAGTCTAAGTCGAACCACAACCCACTTGATGTAGATATGTCAAGAACAACACGAGATAAGTCTCAGTCGAACCACAACACACTTGATGTAGATATGTCAAGAACAACACGAGATAAGTCTCAGTCGAACCACAAAACACTTGATGTAGATATGTCAAGAACAACACGAGATAAGTCTCAGTCGAACCACAAAACACTTGATGTAGATATGTCAAGAACAACATGAGATAAATCTAAGTCAAACCACAACACACTTGATGTAGATATGTCAAGAACAACATGAGATAAGTCTCAGTCGAACCACAAAACACTTGATGTAGATATGTCAAGAACAACACGAGATAAGTCTAAGTCGAACCACAAAACACTTGATGTAGATATGTCAAGAACAACATGAGATAAGTCTCAGTCGAACCACAACCCACTTGATGTAGATATGTCAAGAACAACACGAGATAAGTCTCAGTCGAACCACAAAACACTTGATGTAGATATGTCAAGAACAACATGAGATAAATCTAAGTCAAACCACAACACACTTGATGTAGATATGTCAAGAACAACATGAGATAAGTCTCAGTCGAACCACAAAACACTTGATGTAGATATGTCAAGAACAACACGAGATAAGTCTAAGTCGAACCACAAAACACTTGATGTAGATATGTCAAGAACAACATGAGATAAGTCTCAGTCGAACCACAACCCACTTGATGTAGATATGTCAAGAACAACATGAGATAATTCTCAGTCGAACCACAAAACACTTGATGTAGATATGTCAAGAACAACATGAGATAAGTCTCAGTCGAACCACAAAACACTTGATGTAGATATGTCAAGAACATCACGAGATAAGTCTAAGTCAAACCACAACACACTTGATGTAGATATGTCAAGAACAACACAAGATAAGTCTCAGTCGAACCACAAAACACTTGATGTAGATATGTCAAGAACAACACGAGATAAGTCTCAGTCGAACCACAAAACACTTGATGTAGATATGTCAAGAACAACATGAGATAAGTCTAAGTCGAACCACAACACACTTGATGTAGATATGTCAAGAACAACACAAGATAAGTCTCAGTCGAACCACAAAACACTTGATGTAGATATGTCAAGAACAACACGAGATAAGTCTCAGTCGAACCACAAAACACTTGATGTAGATATGTCAAGAACAACATGAGATAAGTCTAAGTCGAACCACAACCCACTTGATGTAGATATGTCAAGAACAACACGAGATAAGTCTCAGTCGAACCACAAAACACTTGATGTAGATATGTCAAGAACAACACGAGATAAATCTCAGTCGAACCACAAAACACTTGATGTAGATATGTCAAGAACAACATGAGATAAGTCTAAGTCGAACCACAACCCACTTGATGTAGATATGTCAAGAACAACACGAGATAAGTCTCAGTCGAACCACAACACACTTGATGTAGATATGTCAAGAACAACACGAGATAAGTCTCAGTCGAACCACAAAACACTTGATGTAGATATGTCAAGAACAACATGAGATAAGTCTAAGTCAAACCACAACACACTTGATGTAGATATGTCAAGAACAACATGAGATAAGTCTCAGTCGAACCACAAAACACTTGATGTAGATATGTCAAGAACAACACGAGATAAGTCTAAGTCGAACCACAAAACACTTGATGTAGATATGTCAAGAACAACACAAGATAAGTCTCAGTCGAACCACAACCCACTTGATGTAGATATGTCAAGAACAACATGAGATAATTCTCAGTCGAACCACAAAACACTTGATGTAGATATGTCAAGAACAACACGAGATAAGTCCCAGTCGAACCACAAAACACTTGATGTAGATATGTCAAGAACAACACGAGATAATTCTAAGTCAAACCACAACACACTTGATGTAGATATGTCAAGAACAACACAAGATAAGTCTCAGTCGAACCACAAAACACTTGATGTAGATATGTCAAGAACAACACAAGATAAGACTCAGTCGAACCACAAAACACTTGATGTAGATATGTCAAGAACAACACGAGATAAGTCTCAGTCGAACCACAAAACACTTGATGTAGATATGTCAAGAACAACATGAGATAAGTCTAAGTCGAACCACAACACACTTGATGTAGATATGTAAAGAACAACACAAGATAAGTCTCAGTCGAACCACAAAACACTTGATGTAGATATGTCAAGAACAACACAAGATAAGTCTAAGTCGAACCACAAAACACTTGATGTAGATATGTCAAGAACAACACAAGATAAGTCTCAGTCGAACCACAACCCACTTGATGTAGATATGGCAAGAACAACACGAGATAAGTCTCAGTCGAACCACAACACACTTGATGTAGATATGTCAAGAACAACACAAGATAAGTCTCAGTCGAACCACAAAACACTTGATGTAGATATGTCAAGAACAACATGAGATAAGTCTCAGTCGAACCACAAAACACTTGATGTAGATATGCCAAGACCAACACGAGACAATCCCCCAACAAAACCTTAAAACACTTCATGAAGACATGTCAGAAACTTATAGAAATCTAGTTCCTGGCTTGGGCAAAGCTCTGAAATATGTCGGAGTTGAACCAGTTAAAGGGGAATTTGCGGTAGTGTCTACCGACAGAATTTGTGGGAAGAGCTTATCATCAAAAATCGCCGTTGATATGAATTTGAAATTGAATTTGAATTTTGGTGTTTAACGCCACTTTCAACAATATTTCAGCTATCTCATGGCGACCAGTTATAGTGGTGGAGGAAGCCGGAGTACCCACAGGCATTTGACCGATGGACCTTAATTTTCCCGTGTTTGCCACGGGGGTACGTATTTTCAGGGCTAGTAACGATGCAGGCCAGTAGGGCCTCTATTTGTGGGTCTTGGGTCGGACGTCCGGCATTTCTATATCCCTCGCTCCGCTTTGCGGGTGCGGGTGACAATAAAAAAGCATATAATTCACATACCTGATGAAGGTTATTGCAGAAAGGTGTCGTGCACTTAGCTACATATACGTTTTTATTACTATCACACAAAAAAACCGCCACGATATAACTGAAATATTGTTGAAAGTGGCGTTAAACACCATCAAACAACAACACAAAAAAAACAATCGCTCAACTATTTATTAAAATATATGAATAAAAATAATCTTACATCCCGTAAATCAGTCAGACTTTCAACCAAATGATTCTACAATGAATCAACCAATAAAATGTTAAATTACAGAATGATAAATAATAGTAGGCGGGAAATATCAGATGTGTATGTTGTGGTTTTTCTATGGTATTTGATAAATTCTTTCATATCGGTTACCTTTTAAATTTAAACAATGGGTCCTATGTATATATGTAAGACTCAGATCGACGTCCAGTCTCTGATCGACGTCCAATCCTCAAATCGGCTTCCAATTCTCAAATATATGGCCGCTTTTCACTTTCTCAAATCGACGTCCAATGACGTCACTGATGTATACTTCAAATGACGTCACACCCGTTAGTGAATGTTTTTGAAGCAATGATGGAGAAGGGACCAGATTCCAGATGAGGGGTTCTTGATAACAAAATTCCTATGTATTTTATAGTTACTGTAGATAAAATCCTATTGTATTTAGGAGTACTTCTACGTTAGCAGACCCTAACATTAACCCTAACCCTAACCTTAATCCTAATCCTAACCCTAACGTTAACCTTAACCCTAACCTTAATCCTAACCTTAATCCTAACCTTAACCCTAACATTAACCCTAACCCTAACCTTAACCCTAATCCTAACCCTAACCCTAACCCTAAACCTAATCCTAACCCTAAACGTAACCCTTTTGTTGTCATATCCGCATGTCTTATGTCTAGCTCTAGATTTTCCTTACGAGACAAGGTAACACGTCGACTATTGAAGCTACATTTTTATGGAGCGGATGTGGTCGAGTGGTCTAGGGCGCTGGACATAAGGCTAAGCGATTGGTGCTGCAGTGTATCAATGGTGTGAGTTCAAATCCCGTCGAGGGAAGAACAAAAATTTGACAGCTCAAAAATCTTATAAGGATCATTCACCGCTTCTCCCGTTTGGTGACGCTGCTGTTCCATAAGTGGTTACATGTGCGCTTGAATCACAAAGACGCTTGTATCTAACGTTAACCTAATGACGGCACAAACTTGGACAGTGCAAACATTGAAGGTTTAACTAGTACAGCGCGGAGAGGTATTACTTGTTAACAGTAAGAAGCATAGATCTAGTTGACGAGTATATGTAAAATAAAAATATAAGTCATAAGAAAAGAGTTTTATTATGAACATATTAAGAAATATAACGGACGTTTACAAGCCATATCGGCATGTACCTTGGTGTAGCCTATGCAAGGTGTACATGATGTTAGGTCTATCTATATTTAAGTAATCTTCAAATCTAAATCACACTCTTTAAAATCAGTTGGTACAAAATTATACATATAATATATTCCTTCTTCGTGTAGTGTTATTAACTGTTAAAGATTCGACAACAAGCGAATTAATCATAGCATTTATTTTGGAAAGATTTTGAGCAGATGTATTATGAATGGCATAGTAAATAGTTAAATAAAGAAAATTCGCTGTTTCTTACTATTTTAAATTATTTTCGACAGATTTTGGTAGCACTCAAATAGTTTGTACAATCAGACTGGCGGATCATGGTACAAAGCCTGGAACTGCCATACAATGTAAAACTAAAGACTCAAATTGTCACCGACAGAGTTCCGTCCGGGTTTTAAGTGGGGTTCGTGCTGCTCAATCTTCAGTTTCTGTGTAGTTTTTGGAAGACCACTGTTTATCATTTTTTCCTTTTTCGATTGGCCATTGCATTGCCTGCCCGTCTTCGATTTATGACTTCCGATAACTCTTTTGGCATCTACAAACAAACTGTTCTTATCTGTTGATCTATTCACGCACCACTATACTATCCCAATTATCAAATTTATTTCATTGTAGTATATATGCCACATTATTTTTTGTGGGTTTATTCCATTCTAATGCAGGTAAAAACGTTATTTATAACTTAAGTTAGCTGCATGTTATTGAAATGAACAGTCAAACGATTTGAATTACAATTTCAGAAATGCTACGAAAAAAATCGGAATTTGCATAAAACCCAGCGTTCTATACAATAAAAAAAAGCATAGATAAAATGTAAACTACACGATTGGAAACGTACGGACTACTTGGCTTGGTACTTAACACCACTTTCAACAAATTTCAGTCATATCGTGGGGGTCAGTTTTATTGGTGGAGGAAAACGGAGTGCACAGAGAAAATCACGTACCTGCCACAAGTCGCTGGCAAAATTTATCACATAATGTTGTATCGCCTGGGCGAGATTCGAACTCATAACGTTAGTGGTGATAAGTACTGATTGCATAGGTAGTTGTAAATCCAACTACCAAACGATCAAGTCCACGAAAACCCCTAACGGACTACTGAGTTAAATATTGTAGGGAATGTCAGTTAAGTTTTTTCTTTCTTTATATCATACAGATAAAGAATATTTTTTGTTGGAAAAGTTTGGAAAATAATCATAAATGTGTTCCCTTTGGATTGTTTATTACAAACATATATTTATTATTATTTTTTTTTTTATCATTAGCCGTTTTGGGATTTATTTTGAATAAACTCCCCTTTCAAAGATATGAAGTACCAACTATGTTACTTGAAAAGGTGTCTATACACACAGAAAGTCCATTTGTTCATTAATACAAGTTTTTTTTTAATTATTACTTGTTCTTTTTCTGTTTGTTTGTTGAAAATTTTATATTACTGCCTAAAGGTATAAATGAATTTGTTGTGTTCCTGTGTATTGTACATTATGGTTTTGATTTTTTACCCTTTTACCCAGATTTTTATTATTGGTCATAAAGGGAAAACAAATTTCCCAGAACAAAAATTCTGCTTCAGAGTGCTTTTTTTTCAGATACAAAAATGTAGCATCGAAATCTTTTTATAAGAGTTAAATACACCCTTTTTCCCTATAGTAGAGGTACTAATGTTCATGTAAGAAATGAAATGTGATATACGTATACACCGTCAGGAATTTAATTAATAACCTAATATACCTGTCGTTCTGTAGTCAACTGTTCAAGCGAAATGGTTTTAAGTATAAGATACAGTACTATTTTTAAAAACAATACAGAATTTTCCTATTCATGTAATGCCCTTGTAACATGAATAGGAAAATTCTGTAAACTCGTTCTCAAACAAAACTGTTCTCACGACTTTATTTATTTTATAAATTATAACATTATTGTACAAGTTAGATAAACTACTATTGAAACAAAAGAAGTTGCACGTATTGCGGGATATTCAATACGGGCCGCTTCTTTTTTTTAAAAATAGTACTGTATCTCATACTTAAAACCATTTCGCTTGAACAGTTGACTACAGAACGACAGGTATATTAGGTTATTAATTAAATTCCTAACGGTGTATACGTGTATCACATTTCATTTCTTACATGAACATTAGTACCTGTACTATAGGGGAAAAGGGTGTATTTAACTCTTATAAAAAGATTTCGATGCTACATTTTTGTAGCTGAAAAAAAAAATGCACTCTGAAGCAGAATTTGTGTTCTGGGAATTTTTTTCCCCTTTATGACCAATAATAAAAATCTGGGTCAAAGGGTAAAAAATTAAAACCATAATGTGCAATACACAGGAACACAACAAATTCATTTAATTGACGTGTCCTTGTACCCAACGTTAACAATTCAAGCGTCCTTGAGATTAAAACGTTCCGCTAACCACTTATGGAACAACAGCGACGTCTGTCGAAAGAAATTTGGTGAATGATCCCCATTCTAACACTGGTTTAATTTTCAGACGTATATATATATCTATACACTCCGACAAAAGTTAAGCACCACCCTATATTTTTATCGATATATATTTTTACATCAATACTGTTAAAACAATAAAATAGATATCACCATTTTTCTTACACTTCTTAAAAGACTACACCAAGGGCTCTAAAATTACCAATCTACGAAGTATTTATCATCCTGAAAGACGTGACTATGACGTGGCAAAAATGGGGTTCAAATCAGGCGCTGGAAAAACGTAAAACCAGTTTGTCTTTGATGAAAGTTTCTAACATTGCATTAAAATGCAGAGTCTTCAGATTTTAAGAACTTTTAAATGCATCTATTGTGCGTGTGTGTAAGGCATAACAATCAATAACAAGTATATCCACCGCGTTTATTGTGAAGTTCTGTAACACGCCTCGTCATGCTTCGCACAAGACGCCTAAGCCGTTCTTGAGGGAACTGTTGCCACTCCTGTAAAATAGCAGTTCTTAATTCGTCAATATTTTGACATTTTGGATTGCGTTGGTTAATTTGTCGGCCAATAAAGTCCCATACATGCTCTATAGGGTTCATGTCTGGCGACATCACAGGCCATGGAATTGTCTCAACAGCCTCTTGCTGTAAAAAATGTTGTACAATTCGGGCTCTATGTGGCCTAGCGTTGTCGTCCATGAACATTGGCCTGTAAGCCAACACATGATTGTCGAAATGGGGGACTACGCGTGGAGCGAGCACATTGTCATGGTATTTTTGACCTGTCAGATTACCATCAAGAACGTCCAACTTACAGTCAAAGGAAAAACAACCCCAGACAGTTACACCCCCACCCCCACCCCCAAAAGCAGTTGTGTCCAAAATGTGGTTGTCCTGAAATGAAGTGTTTCTTTGGCGCCAAACCCTTGCACGACCGTCGGTAGGGCGTAACAAAAAACGACTTTCATCAGACCAGTAGACCCGTCTCCATGTGCAAATAGTCCACCCCAAATGATCATGTGACCAGTCAAATCGAGCATAGCGATGACGTAATGTCAACTGTGGACGTTTTATGGGTCGTCGCGCTCGCATTCCCTGATGGTGGAGGCGTCTGATTACAGTGCGTGTGCTAATGTGGCCTCCAAACGCTAAATTACCACGAAATGCACCAGCTGTACTGGATATGAGCCGCACCATACCAAACCAATAGAAAATGAAACTTAAAACTTTACACAAAAAAAAATCAGCTTTCGTTCGCAAACAGAAATGTTGAAAAGTACACGTGGCACTTTACACACCCTGTTATATACACATAAATAAAAATCGACCAATAACCTGTTTCACAGGTAAGTAAGTATGTGTGTACAGGTAACAAAAACAGCAAACCGATTTGAAATAAGTTCATTATTAGAAAAGATATTATTGAAACAAGTCAGGTGGTGCTTAACTTTTGTCGGACTGTATATATAGAACGGGTTGAAGCGAGGAAGGGTTAGTAATATAAATGTATATATATGCAATCAAACGTAGGCTTAGAAGCCTTCTCTTCTAGATGTACATACCGTTGTTCCCCATGGTTCTCTATTGGAAGTTATATGTATGTGTATTCTCAAGGTTCTGTATTGGGACCTTTGCTAATTCCAATTTCTGTATATTTATGTGACATTGGTAAGAATATCAAATATTAATATACCATTGGAAGAAGAGTTTGAAGATGTCAAAGGGGTAATCAGAATCCGTATTACGGTATATCGAAGAAGAACAGACAACATAATGGCCAAAAGAAAAGGTGCAAAAGGACAAACAACGATCTACACATAAAACTAAAGATCGAGTAAGACGAACCCCACTAAAAACCGGAGGTGAACTCAGGTGCTCCGGAAGGGTTAGCAGTTATTTAGAGTTCTTCAGAATCCACATCTGATCCATACCACCCCTCGAGTAGCTAGTGCCTCAGTAACTCTGAAGCCCGATTTTGATCGCCGATAGAATACATGTTAATAATTTGGAAAGAGGTTTCGTGAAGCATTTGGCAGACCCAATAATGAGCAAAAAATTTTGAAATTAATTGTCAGAGTTCGCATATATCACATATATTAATAAACATGTAAAAAAAAAATGTTGCTTTGAAAACTGGATTTTTAAGAATTGTTTTCTGAAGATTTATAGAAGTCAAACGAACTATACATTAAACCATTTATTTTGTCATTCTGTAGAAAATGTTAATGTAAGTAATGATCCATGACTATTGAGACTACTTACTTATCAATAATCGGCAACCTGAAAAATTAAAACAGGAAAAATATATATATATATAAAAGTCAGGTAAATATTTTAATACAACCACATATTTATACATGGACGGGTCAAATTCAGATCATTGTCCTTTCATTGCAGGTGTTAGAAGTAAATGGGTGGTTCCGTATATGCCAGTAAGAGTTTGAAGACACCAAAGGGGTAATCAGACAACACACTAGACAATACAATGGCCAAAAGTAAAAGGACAAAACACTTATTGTTAATGAATTCATATATTTAATCATCTAGATTAGAAAAATAGACAAATTCGTATTTATATTCTTTTTTATGTCAGCCCCATATTAAACTGAATTAAAACATTGTTTTCAATATATGTCTTATTGATTTTTTTAAATATATTTCAAATAATAACTACTTACATTGGTTTACACATTTTCTCGTTATACTTCTGTAATTTAGCAATACAACTGTAATCTGAAAATTTAATTTCAAAAGATAAAAATCAGTAAAGTACACCAACATATTTGTTCTAATACAATGAAAGGTTTATAATATGCAATTTCTTTGACATTTAATATTTACCACATATGTAATAACGAGAAACAATATTCTACAAACAATATATCAGGCAAATGGGTGATATTGAGATTGGTCAACCTATGTATTTGTAAAAGGGGGGATAATTGATATGACTTGGTTGACCGTTATGGAATATCTGTGTCACAAATGACCACGGATATGTTCCACTTTTCGTAAACACTTCCCGATCCTTTTACGACGAATGCCACTAGTGGAACATGAACTGCTTACCAGATTGTAACTAGATTAACAAGACGGGTGCCACTAGTGGAACAGGAACTGATTACCCTTCCGGAGCATCTGAGTTCAACCACGGTGCTTAGTGGGTTCGTGTTACTCCATCTTTAGTCTTATATGTATGGTTTGTAGATCGTTGTTTGTCCTTTGATACTTTTTCTTTTGGCCATTGTGTTGTCTGTTCTTCTTCTGATTGCCCCTTTGGTATCTTCAAATCTTCTTACAAGTTATATTTATTTTTGAAATCTACAGTGCCTGAATAATGTGATTATTATTAGTATTAAAGCAAAAGTAAATCTACCTCGGAAATGGGTAATCGTAGCAGATGTTGGCTATCCTCTTTAGATCCTTTGGTTAACTTGCTCCCAAAGTTTTTAATATTATTTTACATGCCTGTCATTTGACTATGAGCGTACATGATGAAGATTATTTCAGAAAAGCGTCGTACACACTAAATTAGATATCTACGTTTTTATTAGAAATGTTGTGCATGCCTTTTTTCTGGCCCCAATGATATTTAAATTATTTGGCTTTAAAATCTGCTTTGAGAGCACCTGTTGATGGTTATTCTAGAAACGTACCATGCGCACGCAAATATATGTCTACATTATATTACATGATAAATTTTAAACCAATTCTACCGAGTGAAAAGATTTCCAATGAGGCCGCAATTGTATCATTTAAATGAGACAAAAATATATAAAACACTTGTTGGTTCATCCGAAACCTAACCAACAATTTTACAGAAAGGAAAACGAATGTACGCGTTGTAGAATAAAGTGTGTATATGCAAATACCTTATAGAGTACACAACTTTCAAAGACAACGACGGAAACACATTCAACATGCACGACCATGGAAATATAAACCGTTAACATGATGATGCAATACATTGTTCTATCTGTACGAGGCGTGACAAGAATGTTATATGTCGGACATACAGGCTACACTTTTTATCAACGCATACCGTTGAATGTTTCAAATCACGAACTTTTAAAGCAGACGATTTGGTAGCACATCATTTTTACCATAAGAAACATGAAATACAAAAAATGCATGTACCATTTTAGTATTTTGAGTATTTCAAAAAGCATAGGGAGATAAAATCTATAGGGAAGTTAAAGAATCATTCTGGATTTAAAAACTTGCAATCTTTGAACCACATTGACTTAATGCAAAACTGGAGTGGCAAATCTCGCATTTCTTATAGCTTATATAAGAAGAGTTTGGGCCTTCCACCGGCATAATGTAAAAATTAACCCGAGCCCTTGATGCCAAGATTCAACATAATTGTCAAATGCCTAGCATGAAATTCATGTATATATAAACCTTATAACATTTAGTTGTATTTTATTTCATTTTTCCAACATTTTGTTTTGATTTTTGGTGTGTTTTTGAGCCAAATATCTGGCTGATAAAACCAATTGCCTTGTGGCCGGATTTTTGTTGTGCCCCCTTGTCCCTTGATGCCATAAGCACGTGCTTATGTTGCCTAAGGGTTAATCCTGCACTGATGTCTCCCCACTTGGACACGAGCCAACCAGTCTTTCTCCTCAATGCTGTATGCTTAGCGGTGAAGCAACACATACCAATTTTATAATCTTTGGTTTGACCCGACTGGGACTCGAACCCACGATGTACCGCACTGGAGGCGAGCACGCTAACCATTACACCACCGATGCGGTTAGAAGAAGAGTTTGAAGATAACAAAGTGGTAATAAGAATCCATAAATCAAAGAAGGACGGACATCACAATACTGTTCATATAATAACTGGCTAATTTTGTATAATTCTTGGATTATTTAAGTATTGAATCAGGTAAATTTACAGTGGAGATATAATTACCTGTGTCCAGTTTTTGTTCTTTGTGACATTTATTTAGATAACAGCTACAATCTTCTTCTGATGGGATGCAGTAACACGTGTTTCTAGGCTTTTCAACAAAAGCATAACCTCTAGTGTAATCACATCTACATTTAGTGTCATTTGTTGTAGTTTCTGCCATGTTGTATTTCACCTGGCCTTCTTCTGAACACCCCGATTTTCTGAACTGACACTGGTAGTAGTCATTTGACATGACCAGTTTTGGTTGATATCTTTCTGGTGGACATTTTTGATAATCAATATGTTCACGTATTCCTCTGATAATTGGAAAATTTCCTGAATTTTTTTTAGAATTACATACATTATTCATGTTCCATGATATTTTAACAAACGACATAATCAACATTCATTCATGACTTATCACCGGCTTTATAACTAGAGTAACACGAAGGGTGCCACCAGTGGAGCAGGAACTGCTCACCCTTCTGGAGCACCTGAGTGCATCCCCGGTTTTGTGGGGTTCGTTTTACTCGATCTTTTATTTCATGTGTAATGTTTTGTAGATCGTTGTTTGTCCTTTTGTACCTTTTCTTTTGGTCATTGTGTCGTTCTTCGATTTACGAATTCTGATTACACTTCTATTATCTTCGAACTCTTGTTATTACTGAAAATGTTGATGAATCCGAGAGAAAAACAACTATTGCATTTGTTTTCCTTTTTCAAAAAAATAACCAATGTTGGATTACGTACCATCGTACCTATGATACCTATCTCCATGGAAATAAAAATAACATACATGTGAGAAACAAACGTGTAGCACTGCGTGGATATCTAATTTTAGAAGTTCTTGAAATCATAACTAGTATCTAAATGTTTGGTTCATTTCATGCATGAAGATATGCATAGCAGAAAAATCATTGATTTCTCATTTATTTAAATATTTGTATAATTT
Source organism: Bathymodiolus brooksi (assembly GCA_963680875.1). Classification (NCBI taxonomy): domain Eukaryota; kingdom Metazoa; phylum Mollusca; class Bivalvia; order Mytilida; family Modiolidae; genus Bathymodiolus; species Bathymodiolus brooksi. The sequence continues at coordinate 64,616,828 of OY804576.1, read as the reverse complement.
CAACAGTTGTCATAAGTGAAAGATTCAAGATTCAAAAGAACGATATATCTGAATTATTGTTGAAAGTGGCGTTAAACAACATAGCCCTAGCCCCCCCAAGATTCAACAGATTTTATTTATTCAACTCAGGCACCAAGTGCAACATGAGCAACCAAATATATATACAGAAATACAAACACACATATATATGCAATACACACATTAGAAACTTATTTGTAAGTAAAAAAAATACAGGGGACAGAGATAACATTCTAGAAAAAGTGATACATTTTTAAACAACTCAGTAAGACAAGAGACAATAAACCAGTCATTTTCTCTACCTTATTGTTTCTCAAATAATAGTTCGGTATATATCTAGATCTAAGATTTACAATTTCGGAATTGGAACATATTTATAAATAGTGAAATTCGTCATCAATTAAATTTTCCGAACATTTTGTACACATTCTGAGCAACCGCATCGGTGGTGTAATGGTTAGTGTGCTCGTCTCGAGTGTGACAGATCATGGGTTCGAGTCCCGATCGGGTCTAACCAAAGACTATTAAATGGGTATGTGTTTGCTTCTCCGCTAAGCATGCAGCATTAAGGAGAAAAAGTGAATACTGGTTGGTTCGGAATCAGGATAATGTGGGGCGACATGTTTACCCGCGGATTGTTGGTTCAGTGAGCTAGCAATATGATAATCCAACTAAGCGTGCTGATCTAGTACAAAGCGGAACTCATCATTATCTCATTGAAAATTTACTTGTTCTCGTCATGATATAGCGGAAAAAATTATGAGTTGGCGTTAAGCAACAATCACTCACTCACCCACTCACATTCTGAGCTCTTTATTAATATTGTACCAACGATCAGTTTTAATTGGGATTTTCATGTTACTAACTCTGAATTTAGTAAGAAAATTTCGGTGTTGTTGGTCAACACGTATGGTTCTAAACACAATCATGTTTAAAGATAGAATAAAAATTACCTTTTGAAGAGCTTGCAAGACATGTAAGACCTGGTATACCTTATTTGTTTTCCTTGTAAAATGTTGAGTTAAATGTATTTTGTAATATAATTTTTAGTAAAAAAGAATATTCTTGAAAATAAATATCAATTATTATTTATTTCATTTAATTTAAAAAAAACCAATGTTAGATCTTTAGTTTTCTGTGTAATGTTTTGTAGATCGTTGTTTGTACTTTTGCATTATTTTCATTTGTGTATTGTATCAATTGTTCAAATGTTTTTTTATTCCGTTTATGATAACTAATAAAGATGCCTAACTTTAGAGGGGGTAATAAAGATGCCTAACGTTAGAAGGGGTAATAAAGATGCCTAACTTTAGAGGGGATAATAAAATGGAAAGCAAAAAAATGACCACACTGTTGGAACAGTTCTAAAATTCAATACAAAAATAGAAAAAGGCATAATCGACACCCCTAACACACAAATACATTATCACTTAGAACCAGGCACTTCAATAATAAAAAAGACGGGATTAAGCTATTTTTATGGGTCCATATCTCCCCTCTCAGCTTTCCACCTGTGAGTAAAATGACAGCCCTCCCAGAAAACACAAGCTTGACACAAAATATACGAATTGCACAATATTTGCTGGCTATAATAAAACAGAGTAGTCAATTTGTGTTAAACAACCGTTCACCACTTGATGATAAAAACACTTGTTATATCTCAATAATATATTTGTCTCGTTATAAATGACACTGACCTGCGGTAACCCACTCAAACTTTCTACAGTATTCTTTATACGTTTTGTCATCATCCTTTAAAATACAGTGGTAGTTAGCTGGATATTTGCATTTCTTGGAATACAGTCTTATTTCCGAAAGCTCAGGACATCGTATTTTGTATGATAGTACAGTACAAAGAAGACAAATCTGAAATCAAAATAAACATTTCTTTATTAATTTTGCTTCTAGTTGGTTCTAGTTGGCACATAGTTTATTTTGATTGTTTTAAAGGGGAAGAAAAATCAAATCATAATGAAATGTTTAAAAAAACTAATTTCTTGTTGGGTAATAAAACACATTTTCTGGTCAAAAGAATAACTGAAAGCTGTTAATTTGGTTTGCTATAATCAAATACTATAAATAAATTTCCCGCCAACCAGACGGCTGTCATACTGACAATAATAGTGACGTCACTCCTTCTTTTCCCGTTGCATCAGTTATCAACACAACACACATTATTAGTCAGTCAAGAAATATAGCTTTCCCAAGTTTTTAATTATAAAGATGTGGCAATATGAGATTATAATTTCGAACCAGAATATTCGGTGGAGCAAATCCACAGTCCTCGATTCCAACGAACACTCAAACAGAGGACCGCCACCCTTTTTCGGAACACCAACAACCCATCCACAATATCTTATACTTTTCTTCTTTTTTAAAAGTACATGCGTGAAAACTGTTACGGTTCAAGAATTTTTCCATATCTTTAGTTATACTGGAATCTCTGTGGTTAGCAAGGAAACCAGAATAGATGGTGTGACGTAGAATACAACTATTTTTGAGTTCTTCAATATCAAAGAGGTCATCAAAATGTCGGCACCCATAAACCTGGAGGAAAATGAAAACTGATATGTTTCAACCGTCTATACAAATTAACAATTGCTTATTAAAACAGATAGTAATGCATGACTTCTTTTGTTTTGTTTTGGTTATTTAAAATGTATTGCGCATGTTGTCTGACATCATCATTAGCATCTGCGAGATAGAGGGACTCAAAAAGACCAATGAATGACGTTCTATCAAATTCGTTATGCCTACAAAATGGCCGCATCGAATACTGGCGATCATGATGTCAAACGATTATATTTCTATGAGATATATTATATTTGAGAATTTCGAAATATCTGAATAGAGGTCATCGAAGTGCCAGCTGTCCATCCTTACCAATACACAATGGCAGTTACATCCCCGAGATTAATGCACAAACCTGAATGAATTTGATGAACATTTTCTCTTATTTTTTTCTCATATCTTTATTATCTCCCTGAAAAAAAAGTAAAAAAAAAGGTATTATGACATGAACATTGAACAACGATGTCTTTTTTTCATCTTTAGATAAAATGAGGTTTTGATCGTCAAATATGTATTAGAAACAATGACATTAAAACAGCAGAAAAGCCTGTTAATGTTGACGAGATGAATAAAGCAATCAATGGAGGGACAGAAATATGCAAACTGAATTTCAAAAGATATAATAAGGTAGTTAAATTAACAGCAATTTTCCTATCAAAATCGATAAAGATACAATCCAAATTGATTCTCAACTGTTTTTGTAGGATCTCCGCTAACTAAACACGGGTTACGATCAAACTCGCATCGCCTTCACCCTAGGTCACACGGTGAGGCAAATTTAACTGAATACAGGCAGTGATAGCTCCACCCGATCGGTTTGTTGATTACAAAAATTAGGGCTTTGTAGGAAAAATGTAACAATGAAATAGACACGTGTAGACTTTGACATGAGCGACTGTTTGAGGTTTGGTTACATTTTAGTACCCAAGACATTCATTTGATTTGTTACTTTGTTATTTTTTTTCTATAATTTTGTGGGTGTATTTTTTAAAATCTCATCTGACCCAATCAGTCCTGTGAGGTGCTACTCTACTTCTACCGAATATATGTGTCGTTAGCAAGTGTTATTTTGCATAACGCAAGAAAACCGGAATAGATGGTGTGACGTAGAATAAAACGATTTTTATGTTCTTCAATACCAGAGAGTTCCTCAAAATGTCGGCATCCATAAACCTGCAGCAATTGAAAATTGAAATGTTTCAATCGTCTGTACGAATTAACTACTGCTTATTTAAAAAAGATATAAATGCCTGAAATATTTTGTAACGTCTATTGTTTAAACTGTATTGCACATGTTGTCTGACATCGTCATTAGCATCTGCGAGGTAGAAGGGACTCAACAAGTCCAATAAATGACGTTCTATCAAATTCGTTATGCCTACTAAATGGCGGTAGCGAATACTTGCGACCATGAAATATATATTAATAGGTACATATTTCTGAATTTCGAAATAACTGAATAGGGGTCATTGAAGTGCTAGCTGTCCATCCTTACCAATACACAATGGAAGTTACATCCCCGAGATTAATGCACAAACCTGAATGATTTTGATGAACATTTTCTCATTTCTTTATAATTTCCCTGAAAACAAATAAAAAGGTATTATGACATGAACATTCAGCAATGATGTCCTTTTTTTTCTTACACATGTGTCCTTACAAACAGCGTTATATAGCTGGGTCTGTCGAATGCTCCACGAAATCTCTTACCAAATTATTAACTTACATGTATATGCTATCAGCGGTCAAAACCGGGCTTCAGAATTACTGTGACACTAGCTGCTCAAGGGATGGTGTGACTCGGATGTGGATTCTGAAGAACTCTAAAGATCTGTTAGTGCACATACAATCTAGGTCCCTCTTCTCCTGCAATAGCATTAAAACATTCAACTTCTCTGCCCTCTACACAACTATTCCCTCCTCTAAGCTGAAAGACATATTAAGGGAGTTGGTCCAACTATGTTTCATAAAAAAGAATGGCCAACGTAGATACAAATACCAAAGTGACATATCTTATTTTGCATAAAAAACCCAAACCACTCTAATTCAATCAAAAGGTTCTCTGAAACTGATATCATCAAAATGCTCGAGTGTTTGATTGACAACATATTTGCTACGTTTGGTGGACGTGTTTTTCAACAGACAGCCTGTATCCCTATGGATACAAACTGTGCTCCTCTTCGCACTTCTTCCTTTATTCGTATGACGCAGACTTCATACAGGGGCTTCGTAATAAAATCGAAAAGAAGGTAGCCCGATCCTTCAATTTCACGTCCCGTTATATAGATGATGTCACTAAATAATTCTAGGTTTGGTGATTTTGCTGATCGCATATATCTCATTGTGCTGGAAAAAAGGATATCACAGATACATATATGTCTGCTTCATACCTTGACCTACACCTCGCACTTGACAGTGAGGGGCGGTTAAGAACGAAATCTTACGACAAAAGAGATGATTTCATTTTTACCATTGTGAACATTCCATTTATATATAGCAACATTCCATCAGAACCTACATATGAGGTATATATCTCTCAGTTGATACGCTATTCCAGAGCTTGTGGTTCCTATCAAAATTTCCTTGATAGAGGGTTGCTGCTAACAAGGAAGCTACTGAACCAAGGGTTCATATGGGTAAAGTTGAAGTCATCACTTCGAACGTATTACGGTCGCCACTATGACTTGGTTGACCGTTATGGAATATATGTGCCACAAATGACCATGGATATGTTGTTCCACTTGTCGTAAAGACTTCCCGGTCCTTTCCTCATTCATGACTTGTCACCGGGTTTGTAACTAGATTAACACGACGGGTTCCTCGAGTCGCGCATGAACTGTTTACCCTTCCGGAACATTTAAGTTCATCCCCGGTTTATTGTTGGGTTCGTGTTACTCGATCTTTAGTTTTATGTATATGTTTTTAGATCGTTGTTTGTCCTTTTTCTTTTGTCCATTGTGTCGTCTGTCCTGCATCGATTTGCGGATTATGATTACCCCTTTGGTATCTTCTTTGATAAACTGAGGTCTTAATCGTCAAAGATACATTAGAAACAATGGCAAGACTGTTAATGTTGATGAGATGAATAAGGCATTCAATGGAATGACAGGAAAATGCACACTGGATTTCAAAAGATATAATAAGATAGTTCAATTAACAATTACTATAATGCATGTAATAAGTAATTTCATTGGTCAATCGCATTTACGCGTCAGAGTACATATTACGTTGTTCATTGTTTGAAATATTGATTTGAAGTGACACACATTAAATTTGCTATTAAAATGGCTATTAAAGCTAGATAAAATTTTATAGTTGATACTTTCGTTTATGATTACACAATAGATCATGGAATATTTCATAAAGCGTTCAATTTCTAATCGAAAATGATTGTAACTACGGAACTATTTTGGCGGGTATGCTATTGAGAAGGCGCAATGAAATCGATTAATAACTGCTGATTATTGTAAACAAATGTTATTGTTGGGAGAATTTCATTAGAATGGGAAATAATCTTAGATGGCCGGGTTGATAAATCTGGATATCTACCTCATAACAAGGCCGTCAATGTATAATATGTTATTTTATATAACCTGTATGATCATATTAACTTAAGACAACTGTATAAATCACTGTACTAGTGTGACTTTTAACTACTCTTTTGTATACCTTTAAGTAATCTGATACCGCATATATGTTGTTTGTGTTTCTTGTTTATGGTCTTATTTAATTAAATGTTCAAATTAAGCGAGAATGTTTTAATAGAATATTTAAATAATGTATGATGCAATTGATTTTACTGAAATTTACAGATGAACTTGATAAATGTGTTCCTTGGAGGTCGTATCATCAAATAGAAGTATAATCATATTGCTGCATATGAGAAGGTCAACCAATGGTCGTTTTTAGAACCCCTACTTTCGGAGGAGGAAAGGTCCCTCAAAGAAAAGAAACGACTATTCATTTTAAATGGCGATACATCAAACAATATGCAAGCTGTATGTCTAAATTCGGCCTACTTTAGTCGTCGGGTGCCTGAAGACTGTAAATCTGTACAATGTCGCTTCAATGCCAAAATATATGTAGAACACGTACCTAGATCAGACAAAATATAGCTAGTATACGTAAATGGATAGATATTCTTCTTAAAGAAAGTAGTTAATATAACATGATGAGCGAAATTGTACAAAAATATATCATGTTTTCCAATGTGTTCATTTAAAAAGTACAAGAATTAAATTATTGGACGCTATAAATATATGTATTAACTTACCTTTTATAGTACAATCTACAAGTCACGTATTATTTTTTTAAACAAAACAGTTTATATTTGGTCCTTTAACCCCGTCAATCGACATAACAAATTGTTTGAATGCAAACAATGTAATCTCCGGTAATTTACGGTCGGTTCATTATACACCGCTATGACATAAAAAAAAAGTAGATATTTTAATTTAGTGTGCACGACGCGTTTCAGGAATAACCTTCATCAGGTAAGCTCGAAATTGAAGGATTGGAAAGCCAAATAATTTAAATTTTTGGAGCAATAAAACCAAAGGACTAAAGGAGAATATCCAAAATCGGCTACAGTCACCTATGCCTGAGGGAGGAGAACCTTAGTTTTATTAATAATTACATTAATTTAGAACTATGAATTTCAGTAATAAATATATCTAATAAACTATTACAGTGCCGAATTGGATGGCACCCTCGGGGACTAATAGTCCACGAGCAGAGGTATCGAACCAGTGATAGTAATAAAAACGTAGATATCTTTAGTGCACATAACGCGTGTCTGGAATAACCTTCACCAGGTACGCTCAAAATCGAAAAATGGAGTCCCATTTTCCAAGATGGCAAAACAAACTTTGTTTGCCAATAAATGACCGTTGTACTGACCCCATAAGGAATATACCCTTGGTATTTTGTAATTGATCCCTTCCTGATGCTAACTTTCCTACAACGCTTTGGAAAACTTTCATATGGCCTTTTAATGGACGCCTGAGACACCTTTTCCCAAAGCAGCTGCAAAATCATGCTTTTAGGTCGGTTATATTCCAAATCTTATAAAGTCGTGCTTTTATAGTATTCTTGAGCAGTAGCTAAATATTTTTAATTCAGTGGACTCTATCAATAAAATGTTGGGAAATTACAACCCACAGATGGTAATCTAATACATCTACATGTATGTATCTTTCAGAGTCCATGAGTCCATCAGCAATCACTAATGTGTCAACACCATAATATGTTATTGATCTCCACACCATCACCTTCAAAGTACCTTTCGAACCAATGCTGACGTAACCATGAAACTCCGGCCTCCACCTTTCGGCGGATTTCTTCCATTCCTTAAATTGCCCTCTCCAGGCTTCGAAATTACCATCATTTCATCAGAAAAGATTACCCTTTTCTAATAATTATCAACAGTTTTCAGATTCCTAGACATGCACCACACTAGATTTCTGTGTTTTTTGCGGTTGACTTCTCTGATACCCATCTTTTCATAACAGTGTAGTGTTTGAAACCTAATTCATATATATGTCTTTGCACTGTTCTAGCAGAGACGTTTTTGGGGAGTAAATTCATGTAGAAACAAATGCTCACATATATGGTTGACCTAAAACAGGTTGAACGCTTTCCATCGATTTTGATATCGCGTAATTATCTGCTTTTTCTGGTTACTATGATCAGTGATAAAGGGAAAAGTCATCTGATTCAATGTCGTCCTATGTCTATGTTGAAAGAATGGCCGTATATATAGTTGAAATAAACACAGACTGCATGCTTTCCAGTGATTTTTCCCGTCTTCCCGGTCTTCCCGGTAACTAAAATTCTCTCGTTTCCTAGCACATCTAGACTTTTCTCTAGAAACAGAAAGAGGTGCAATAAGTTTTAATTCGTATTTGGTAAACTAGAATACGTTCGGTGCTCCACTTAATGACCAACAATTTACTCTTTGTTACCTTATTTACTTGAAATTATGCCTTTTCTCTGAATTTCCTTGTATGCTTAAAGTATGTATCGTGAACACTTGTAGAATATTCGTCGTGTGTAATTTTACGACCATACTAGAACTAGCTCTTGAAACATAAACATGAGATAAGTAGCTACCAAAGTCGTCTACGGAATCATATATGTGGTCATGTATCCCACAGTGCAATACAATATATGGTTAAGTCTGTCAAATTCAAAAATCGTCGCCATCATTGAAAGTTTGATTGAGTATGCGACACATAAACGCCAAGCTCTGGTCTATATAGATTCGATAGCATGTTTCTGTTTCGGTTATAAATGTTAAAACATTTAAAAAAATCAGATTCGAAAATATATTCTAGATTGGTTAAAAGAAATACATCCCAGCATTCGATAGTCTTGTGGAACAAGACTAAATTTCCTTACACGAACTACTCCCTCTAAAAAGTAATCTTAGAATGTGGTCCTATTAAGGTAATACAATGAAGTCTGTTTTCAATTAATAGTTTAGTAATATTGTCTTAAAATAAATTTGTAATTCCTTGTTAAGGGGTTAGGGGTTAGGGTTATGTTGCTTAGCGCCATTTTCAACAATATTCCTTGTTAGGTGATCCCTCAAAATATATGAATTACAAAAATCTTTGTGACATATAAAGCCCAATTATTTTAAGTAAGCATACAGTCAAACCTGTATATAAAGGGTACTCAGGGAAACCTGAACATGTGCCCTTTATGAGCAGTTGCTCTTGATATGCAGGTTAAAGTTAAATTCACTATTCATTAATGGGAAAATGAGGATGTCCTTTATAGACAGTGATTTGTTAAATAGAGGCGCCCATTAAGACACGTTTGACTGTATTTTACTTGCTCAAAATTTTAGCAAACGGGATTTTGAACAAGTTATGACAATAATTATTTAATGCAGTGCACACTCCAACAATAGCAAATTGTATACATGACTGTAATATACAATGTGTCAATAGTGTGAGTGGGTGGAGCTTAATGGGATTTTGAACAAGTTATGACAACAATTATTTAATGCAAATTGTATACATGACAGCAACCATACAGTGGAATATATCAAGGTATAGCCCATCTAGGTATCTTGTATCAAAATAACATGCTTCCCGCATTTAATTTAAACAAATGAAACCATCGTATTTAAAAATGAAATGCACAAAAAGCTTGAAAGTATATATGTTCGATTAGCTCAGGACTTGTAAAGGGAGAATGAAATTTATTTTTATTATTTTCAAACGGATATGTTCGATATGAAAGTAAAATAGAATAAAAAATAAATAATCATGATATATATTACAAGAGGAAAACCTGTTGGATAAATCCTTTAATAATTTATATTTTTATAAAATGTTAAATTAAATCAATTTGTTGGATTCAAGTATAGGCAATTATGAAATATATATATTGTATTTTTACGATACCAGGAAATATATGAATCAACACATGCTCTGCTTCAAATAATGTAACCCATTTCGAAAGATTAATCACCGACTTCCTCTAGGGAAAGACCATCTGCATGGTACGAATATATATACGTATCCACAAAACATTTTTTCCGATCATTTCCATAAAGGAAGTATTTATTTCACTTTTACGACCATAAAAGTAAAAAAGGTTAAAAACATCAGTTATTAAAAATTTCATCATTTTTATGGTCATTTATATAAATATATGAATGGCGGTCATTTTGGAAATATATTTTAAAATTGCTGTTTGTGGAATTGCATCCGTATTTGGCCTAGGTGAAGATGACGATGGAGTCTGCAAATCATATATGTGAGTGAAACCTATTTTTTTTTCAAACATGTTGCAAACGTCACCTTTGTTATACCCATGAAGTAATGACTAGCGTGCTAGTGTGGTAGATTGTGAGTTCGAGCCTCGGTCGGGTCAAACAAAAGATATATAAAATTGGTATTTGCTGCTTCTTTGCTCAGCACGCAACATTAAAGAGTAAGAGGAAAGACTGGCTGACTCGGAATCAGGATAACGTGTCCGAGCGGGGTGACCTGTTTATCCGTGAGTTAATACTATAAAAATCTAACTACGCATGTTGGTCTAGTACAAAGCGGGTATCATCATCTTTATCTCGTTAAAATGTAATTTGTTCTCGCCATGATATAGCTGTAAAATTACTCATGTTGGCGTTAATCAACAATCCCCCACTATTTATCTTTATTTCTGATCACCTTTGTTAATACATACTCAATATTACATGTCAAAATCTGTATCACATGCCGTATCAACCCGAGAACCCTATATCACCCCAAGGACCACCGGCCCGAGGGGTGATATAGGTCGATGGTTCATACGGCATGTGATACAGATTTTGACAGGTAATGTTCATTATATCATATATTTCAACCATGCCTTTGATAATACATGTATTTTATGCAAATTTTGAATTTTTAGATTTTTTTTAAAATTTTTAAATTTTATGCAAATTTTGAATTTTTTTGAGAATTTGAAATTATTTAAATTTTGAAAATATTTTGAAAAATTTAGAAAGTTTATGAAATTTTTGAAAATTTTTAAATTTAGGGGGTATACGATATAGGATATACAATATAGGGTATGCGATATAGGGTATACGATATAGGGTATAAACGATATAGGCTTGGAACAATCATTGATAATGCATATGCAAAACACCTGTATTTTAATCTAAATATATGATATAATGGTATATAGATAACATATTACAATAAAACATAATAACAAAACCGCTATATACAATATTTACAACATGAGAGAGAGAGAGAGAGACAGAGAGAGAGAGAGAGAGAGAGAGAATTGCATTGTTCAGCCAATCTATATTTAAATGTATATATTTTTCTGATTGTTTTATACAATTTCATTTTAGTAATGGAACTGTTAACTTGAACTGTTGTCCAGGATTTCAACTGACACATATAGCAAATACTTGTGAACGTGAGTAACTTTATAGAAAATACATGTGAGCGTAAGTTACTTTATAGAAAATACATGTGAACGTAAGTAACTTTATAGAAAATACATGTGAACGTAAGTTACCTTAGTTCACTATGGGAAAATTGAAATAATCTCTTGTCGTAAAGTTTCGTTGTTAACCACCCCTCACTGTCAATTTCGAGGTGTAGGTCAAGGAATGAAACAGGTCTATCTGTATATCTGTGGTACCCTTTATTTCAAGTTCAATGGGATAGAAAATACTTGTGAACATAAGTAACTTTATAGAAAATACTTGTGAACGTAAGTAACTTTATAGAAAATACTTGTGAACGTAAGTAACTTTATAGAAAATACTTGTGAACATAAGTAACTGTATAGAAAATACTTGTGAACGTAAGTAACTTTATAGAAAATACTTGTGAACATAAGTAACTTTATAGAAAATACTTGTGAACATAAGTAACTTTATAGAATATACTTGTGAACGTAAGTAACTTTATAGAAAATACTTGTGAACGTAAGTAACTTTATAGAAAATACATGTGAACGTAAGTAACTTTATAGAAAATACTTGTGAACGTAAGTAACTTTATAGAAAATACGTGTGAACGTAAGTAACTTTATAGAAAATACTTGTGAACATAAGTAACTGTATAGAAAATACTTGTGAACGTAAGTAACTTTATAGAAAATACTTCTGAACGTAAGTAACTTTATATAAAATACTTGTGAACGTAAGCAACTTTATAGAAAATACATGTGAACGTAGGTAACTTTATAGAAAATACATGTGAACGTAGGTAACTTTATAGAAAATACTTGTGAACGTAAGTAACTTTATAGAAAACACATGTGAACATAAGTAACTGTATAGAAAATACTTGTGAACGAAAGTAACTTTATAGAAAATACTTCTGAACGTAAGTAACTTTATATAAAATACTTGTGAACGTAAGCAACTTTATAGAAAATACTTGTGAACGTAGGTAACTTTATAGAAAATACTTGTGAACGTAAGTAACTTTATAGAAAATACTTGTGAGCGTAAGTTACTTTATAGAAAATACATGTGAACGTAAGTTACCTTAGTTCACTATGGGAAAATTGAAATAATCTCTTGTCGTAAAGTTTCGTTGTTAACCACCCCTCACTGTCAATTTCGAGGTGTAGGTCAAGGAATGAAACAGGTCTATCTGTATATCTGTGGTACCCTTTATTTCAAGTTCAATGGGATAGAAAATACTTGTGAACATAAGTAACTTTATAGAAAATACTTGTGAACGTAAGTAACTTTATAGAAAATACCTGTGAACGTAAGTAACTTTATAGAAAATACCTGTGAACGTAAGTAACTTTATAGAAAATAGTTGTGAACATAAGTAACTTTATAGAAAATACTTGTGAACGTAAGTTACCTTATAGAAAATACTTGTGAACGTAAGTTACTTTATAGAAAATACTTGTGAACGTAAGCTACCTTATAGAAAATACATGTGAACGTAAGTAACTTTATAGAAAATACATGTGAACGTAAGTAACTTTATAGAATATACTTGTGAACGTAAGTAACTTTATAGAAAATACTTGTGAACGTAAGTAACTTTATAGAAAATACATGTGAACGTAAGTAACATTATAGAAAATACTTGTGAACGTAAGTAACTTTATAGAAAATACGTGTGAACGTAAGTAACTTTATAGAAAATACTTGTGAACATAAGTAACTGTATAGAAAATACTTGTGAACGTAAGTAACTTTATAGAAAATACTTCTGAACGTAAGTAACTTTATAGAAAATACTTGTGAACGTAAGCAACTTTATAGAAAATACATGTGAACGTAGGTAACTTTATAGAAAATACATGTGAACGTAGGTAACTTTATAGAAAATACTTGTGAACGTAAGTAACTTTATAGAAAATACATGTGAACGTAAGTAACTTTATAGAAAATACATGTGAACGTAAGTAACTTTATAGAAAATACTTGTGAACGTAAGTAACTTTATAGAAAATACTTGTGAACGTAGGTAACTTTATAGAAAATACTTGTGGACGTAAGTTACCTTAGTTCACTATGGGAAAATTGAAATAATCTCTTGTCGTAAAGTTTCGTTGTTAACCATCCCTCACTGTCAATTTCGAGGTGTAGGTCAAGGAATGAAACAGGTCTATCTGTATATCTGTGGTACCCTTTATTTCAAGCTCAATGGGATAGATGCGATCAACAAAATCACCAAAGTTATTAGGCCGAAACCAAATTCCGACGGACATACTGTACGGACATTGGAAGAAACTTGTTGCCCCTTACGCCTAGCTGAGAGGGTATAAAATAGCTGGTCATATATATGTGATGTTGATATGTAGGCGGATGCGTGATTTCATGATTAAGTTCTAATACAATTACAGAATATACTCATTCTTATTTAGCTTATGATGTTTACTATCTATTAAAATCACTAAATATAAATATAAAATATTTATATTTAGTGATTTTAATAAATAGTAAGCATATTATTGTTATTCATATGTAGGTAAGGTTATGTGTGTTTAACGCATCTTTTAACGATATACTATGGTGGTAGGTATTATTGGTGAAAGACGCACGAGTACACGCGGGAACTATTACCGACCTGACGGAAGTCACTGCTAAGTACTTTATCACATAAAGATGTAGACGAAGTACATCCCATCTACCCGTTTGTACAATTGATACCGCATTTAGGTACTAGTATTTCTAAATGATCAAATTTCATTGCATGTTTTTACAATATGAAGGCAATACAACCAGCGAAAAAGAATAAATTCGAGGTTTAAATATCTTTGACAAACCATGAAGCGAAATGTCTTTACTGAAGAATATTTAAGCATATCTTATAATGCACATGACACCGTCACACCATAAGTACATTATTTGGGTCACAATGTTAGTCTATGGGGAAAATAAATGTTTTAATATATATATTTTTTATTCTAGGTTGTCCTAACGGTACTTACGGTTATAAGTGCGAAAATGTCTGCGATTCAAACCATTATGGATTTTTTTTTGGAAGTACCTGTGATTGTAAATCAAATGAAACGTAAGTTGTCTTACTAGTATTACTAACAAAAGGAAACCATCTTCATGAAATAACATTCTTGTTAGGTTGACGAAGTTCACAAAAAAATCAATATTAATGTAAAAAGGTGGCACTGGTTTGGATCTGCCGAAAGAACCACATGCAAGAAGATTAATATTCTCCATTCACAAGGCACTTATATAATTATATGCTTCTCATCCTAACGACGCGCTATGTATTTAAAATATGTCCATCAAAATTAGCACCCTATCCTTTCATAGGACAGTAAAAGTAATTTCACCTATATCTATATGCTTTATATACTAACATGTTTTTTTGTATTTTAGGTGTGATGCACAATATGGGTGTGTTGGACATGGTATGTACCATTTCTTTAATCTGTAATTTGGACATTTTTTTCTATAATTTCATCGAATAGTATTGCCAGTATCAACAAACGGACTCTGATACTGAAAATTATCGGTCAATTATGACATAACCGATACAATTGTAAATAAGAAAAAATATCGCGGTCACGATAACTCTCTGGATTTTTTTATAAAGGGCCGTCGTGGCCGTGATCGTATGGTAGTTGGATTTACAACTATCTATGCAATCAGTACCTATCACCACGGATGTTTTGAGTTCGAATTTTGATGAGGGCGCGGTGTACAACATTATGTGATAAAGTTTGTCAGTGACTTGCGACAGGTCGGTGGTTTTCTCCGGTTTCCCCCACCAATAAAACTGACCACCACGATATAACTGAAATATTGTTGAAAGTGGCGTTAAACACCATCAAACAAACAAACAAACATATGTGATACTCGATTACCTTACATAAAATTGTAAATAAAATATTGTCCATGAATAAATATGTTTTACACCAATAATGCTTCAAACTTAAGTATACAAACGTATTCAAAATACGAAATCTTTATTTGTAAAAGTAGTACAGAAAATGTGTTTTGATGGTCAATTGCAATACACTCGATATATGCATAATCTGAATTATTTTAAGCTTAGGCATTCTATCCAAGGCTGACCTTAGGAGGTGCAGAACACAATGTTGTTCTCTGTAAAACCGGCAGTGTGTTGTTGTGTGTACTTGAACAGATAAGAGTAGATAACTTCAGCGTGTGGCCTCTTGATCGTGGATCTCAATTGGAAGCAATTGGCACATTTGGCTTAAGGCCGGCCCTAATTTCTACCCAATACATCTTCATACCCACACGTGCATTTTTGAGGACGTGGTCAATGACAATAATTATACTCGTCCAAGGATTCTCAGGAGGCATTGGTGTCTATTTAATCCTACAGAATGTTGCAGGTTTTGTTTTTTATTTTTCTATTTACGGTGATCCCTGAAGAGTGGATATGTAATCATGTTGCATTCTTACCGACTGACTGTCAGGTTATGTAAACACTTATAATTAAGAATTGGTTCATGATATTCTAGTGCAAACGATGACAGTGTTTGTTTTTATTTCAGACTTTAAACCCACGGAGGAGAATTCAGATGACGATAACAATACAACCTTAATATGTGGCGTTGTAGTTGTAGTATTGGTTTTGATCATGGCTGGAATTACAAGTGCATGGTACCTATTTGAGCAATATTTCTAGTTTACTATAAGAAAAGTTTGAAGATACCAAGGTGGTAATCAGAAGCCATTAATATAAAACAAAACAGACACCAAAGTGGTAATCAGAAGCCATTAATATAAAACAAAACAGACACCAAAGTGGTAATCAGAAGCCATTAATATAAAACAAAACAGACACCAAAGTGGTAATCAGAAGCTATTAATATAAAACAAAACAGACACCAAAGTGGTAATCAGAAGCCATTAATATAAAACAAAACAGACATACATTGGTCAAAGAAAAAAGACAACATAAAACGAGTTATGTTCAACTAAATACTACACAGAAGAAGAAAACACATTGAGCAAAGCAAACCACGCTAAAAACTGAGTTGAACTCAGGTGCTCTGGAAGGGTATGTAGTTCCTACTCCAAAGTGGGACAAAGGTGTTTTTGGTTTTATGCATACATGTGTAACTAGCAGATTAATATTGATGCTGTTACTATTTCTACACAATGAGATTTTTTCTTTCGCCAGGGTGTGATTTATTGCTGAATTTCGAGTTGACGATCATTGAAACAATCTTATGTTTATTAAGCGTCTATAACTGTTAGAGAAATTATAATTCTTGTTAAAATTAGATGTTTGTTGTCTTGTTTAAAACAAAATTTTTGGTGCTAAATGTTCATCTTTAATTGCCAATCATATGCAATGCAGTTAATATAGTGAGCAATCAGACAACAGCTCTTAGCATGTACTGCTTTCGAATCCCGTTTGAGATCATGTCATCTAACCCTTCATTCACTTTTTACCGTCCAATCATATGCAAGACAGTTAAATATTGACCAATCAGACAACATCTCTTGGTGTGTACTCGGTTTTGATACCACAAGATTTAATAAGCTCATCGCTGATAGGTCAGTTGAAAATATCAACTCTGACATGATATCACACGGTATGGCGTTAGATGTTAGTGATATCACACGGTATGGCGTTAGATGTTAGTGATATCACACGGTATAGCGTTAGATGTTGGTGATATCACACGATATGGCATTAGATGTTAGTGATATCACACGGCATGGCGTTAGATGTTGGTGATATCACACGATACGGCGTTAGATGTTAGTGATATCACACGGTATGGCGTTAGATGTTAGTGATATCACACGGCATGGCATTAGATGTTAGTGATATCACACGGTATGGCATTAGATGTTAGTGATATCACACGGTATGGCATTAGATGTTAGTGATATCACACGGTATGGCGTTAGATGTTAGTGATATCACACGGTATGGCGTTAGATGTTGGTGATATCACACGATATGGCGTTAGATGTTGGTGATATCACACGGTATGGCATTAGATGTTGGTGATATCACACGGTATGGCGTTAGATGTTAGTGATATCACACGGTATGGCGTTAGATGTTAGTGATAGCACACGGTATGGTGTTAGATGTTAGTGATATCACACGGTATGGCGTTAGATGTTAGTGATAGCACACGGTATGGCGTTAGATGTTAGTGATATCACACGGTATGGCGTTAGATGTTAGTGATATCACACGGTATGGCATTAGATGTTAGTGATATCACACGGTATGGCGTTAGATGTTAGTGATATCACACGGTATGGCGTTAGATATTAGTGATATCACACGGTATGGCATTAGATGTTAGTGATATCACACGGTATGGCTTTAGATGTTAGTGATATCACACGGTATGGCATTAGATGTTAGTGATATCACACGGTATGACGTTAGATGTTAGTGATATCACACGGTATGGCGTTAGATGTTGGTGATATCACACGGTATGGCGTTAGATATTAGTGATATCACACGGTGTGGCATTATATGTTAGTGATATCACACGGTATGGCGTTAGATGTTGGTGATATCACACGGTATGGCGTTAGATGTTAGTGATATCACACGGTATTGCGTTAGATGTTAGTGATATCACACGGTATGGCGTTAGATGTTAGTAATATCACACGGTATGGCGTTAGATGTTAGTGATAGCACACGTTATGGCGCTAAATGTTAGTGATAGCACACGGTATGGCGTTAGATGTTAGTGTATCACCAAAGGAAAAAATGCAACAAACATCTAATTTTAATTAGAATAAGAAATTATTTGAGTATATTGATATGTTTAATGATTTATTAGGAAATTTAAGAAAAAGAGGTTTTTCACACATGGATTCAACATACATGGTAAGTATTGTAACGGTAGTTGAAAAAGTAAAACATAATACAATGTAGTATAAATTTACAAAATGAGGAAACATAGGCTAGTAATTGATGCATGTATGTTCTGACAACGAATAGTAGAGGAGTCATGTACGCTTCCTAATAATTCTGCATTCTTTTACTATATGTATAAAAGCTAGTTCGATTATCCATAAGATAACTACTTGTCTCTTTAAAAAAAAATTATATCTACTTTCAGAATGTCTGTAAAATATAAAATGAGAAAATGATAAAATACGTTCCTCACATGATCTGCTATGTTATAACAGGGATATATATACAAAATGTAATTGTGTCTCTGAATGCAAACTACAGATACATTGTATAATTATTATCTGATGAAAATAAATTGTTGATTGGCCAACAGCTGCCTTTCAACCTTTCGTTTATACCCGTTTGCAAGATTCATAAAGATCGCCAGTTTCAACAAAAACAGCAGACGACTTTTTCCTGATATCACCTATTACTAAAGCTAATGGTTAATATGGAAAGCGTGCTCAGTATTTAGGTCAAACAGAGAATCAACATCTCCTTTCCGCGATCTCTCCATGTACACATTTTTACTTTTCTTTTACTAATAATTAAGATTTATGTATTATAATATTAGAATGTTAAGTACTTGAAAGTCGGATATGGCGCTTGAGGGACAGAGGACAGTTGCGCCTGTTAAACAGGTCCAACTATCCGCCAAAGCGCCATATGTGATCTTTCAGCACTGATAACATATAATATATGAAAAATAAGTGATTTGTCCTTTCAGTGACGCGACGATTTTATGAAAGTCGTCCGGCCAACTCGTATGAAATAAGTACAGGTGATGACGTTTCAGTCGAACAAAGACTTCAGAAAGATTTTGTCAGATCATTTGAAAACGCGCAATATGATGAAGAAAGCATTTACTATGAAATAAGAGAGTCGATGATGGTACGACCAATGACAGTTTACGGAAGACGGCTATCCATTATTCGTACGTCCTGTAATGATAATTCTGTCGATCAGTACGAACATGTACACCTATCTTTAAAAAGATTTGATCGAAAACAAGATATAAAGAACGACGGATTGACCATGACATACAATCATCTAAACAGTGTGCAAACAGAAGAACAGAATACTGAAAACAGTTCTGAAGATGAGATAAAACGTATCCCGAATGAATATGCGACGCTTGTCAAAAAAGATAATCATGACCTACCTGATGCAGACGACAATAAGGAATATGACAAAATTTTCAAGTTGGAATTTGGTAATTATGAAACCGAAGTTAATATCGAAAAACCTCATTCTAACGGTTATGTTTTTATGGAAGAAGACACCGAAGAATGTAATTCTGAAAATCTGCCTGAACTTCAGTTGTTACATTCGAGTCTTGTATTAAGTGAGGAATGCGACAATGATACAACTGAGAAGCAAGCTTAAGATCAATGATATGAGGAAAAAAGATAAACAAAAGAAACCTTAAAGAGACAACGAAAAGTGCAACTTAATTTAATTCTAAATTAATAAAAGTGCATTTTTTTTTAGTATATACCGGTAATTATATATAGCCACAAATAAAGTCACATGCAGAATGGGAAACAAATCGTTGTAGGTGTATATTGTATTAAAGGTATAGGTCAATGAATTAAGATAAAAACATAATTTATTTTTTATTGTAAAAACTTGTTATTACTTGGGTTTCGATATATCATATATAGATTTTTAGAGCATATTTTAAAGCGTTATTGTAATTTAGAAGGGTTTTTGTGAATATTTCCAGTTGATTTTTAATACTAGTAAAAATTGCTAACAGTTTGATAAAAAAAAGGGGGGGGGAGGTATTCAATCATTGTCAAATATAATTAATATTTAATATTAGTGTCTTCAATTTATGACACTCTCTGATATTTCAATGACTGACTTCAGCTATACAACACTTTTTATAAGTGTTAGTAGGATGAAACTTTCAATATTTACATGTGGTTCTCAATGTTTACGTTTTTATTCGGTGTCACGGCAGGGAATGTGTTTGATTTTTCATAATTCACTTACTTCATCGTATTTTTATAAGGCACTGGCTACGATTACCTGGATTAGGTAATAATAACGAAAAATTAGGATTACCTGAGAGACTAAGTGCCTGAATGCAATTCCGGTTCAGGAACCTATTTCACGGGAAAATATCAGGTAATCGTAATTTTATTTGTTAGAGTTACCTGGTCTTATTATTACCCGGAAGTTCTAGGGATTTCATTATTGGACATAAAGAATTGAAAGAATTATTATTATTATATATCAATTTGTAATTGATAATACATTTTAAATCAATACATCAAAAAGATATGAAATATACTTCGTAAATATATTTACAAAGATGGAATTACATAAGAAATTATCAAGTTACTTTCCTTTGTTATAGCACTGTCTGCATAGCCAGTACGTGGATTTTGGTGGCGCTTTGAGGCCAACACATTTAAGATGGTTCCACTCTAAACATCCATTGCAAACTATGGATGCATAAAGATGAACATCAGTTTTACAGAATGAACAATTCCATTCGGCTGTTTCTTTTGTTAATACTAATTTTATTTTTAGACATTAGGTAATGTTTAAGTTGGCTCTCAAATTCCTTAAATGACTTAAACTTTTGTCCAACTTCAATATTGAAGGACTGGACTCCCTCATTCGCGTTCATTTTAAGATTCCCAAATGAACTACATGTCTTGATAACATACACGGTGAGCACTTTTCAGAATGAAAGTTTATAATAAAATTGGTACCTATTAAAATAAATCAACAACAATAAATAAGATTTAATATTTTATTTACATACAACTATTCCGGGTAATAATAAGACCAGGTAATTCTAACAAATGAAATTACGATTACCCGATTTTTTTCCGTGAAATAGGTTCCTGAACCGGAATTGTATTCCGGTACTTAGTCTTTCAGGTAATCCTAATTCTTCGTTATTATTACCCAATCCAGGTAAATCCGGGTAGTCGTAGCCAGTGCCTTTTTATAACTCTACTCGTGTAAAGAATAATGTTTTATAATCCAGCTTTTACTTTTCATTGGTTGTTGAAGTGTAATTAAGTAAAGAATCACCAAACACATGTTGTTTACAATCTCGGACATCTTCAACATCTTGTCAGCGTCGATGAAGTGGAAGGAAACAAATATTTTCATCCCTTTCCCTTTTTATAGACTATTCCAATAAGTTATGTTAGGCGCCAAGTTTAAATTTAGTATCATAGAAATTAACCATTTAAGTTTTAACCTGCCAGACACAAATGTATTGTAAATATTTTCAATGGAATGTTGAACTATATTGTTGAGTATTTATATTGTATACTTGTGCATGTCGTCTGCTAAATCAATGCGCATAGTAGTGGTGTCCGTTCGTGTAAACATGATTTTTACATATTATATTCTTTATAGCTCTATTTTTACTATTTAAATAAAAGGACAAGTAAAGGACAAGTCAATGTCATCTTATTTGTATGTTTTACAGTTTATTATTTATTATAGTTCCAGTAATCTGAAAAGGACACTTTAGATCTCCTATATATACACTTTAAATTTCCTATATACGCGAGCGCAATCAGTAATGGCAGATAGCCCAAAGTTCTGTTGGCGGCAATAGTCAAACTGGACAAAATGAGAATAAATAAAACTTATTAGGTGAGGTTTGAATATATAAGTAGCATGGAAAATTAAGTCGTTAAATCGTTTTGTACACTAAGCTAGTAAGCTATCTCCCACCACGTCGGACACCACGAAATTAGTTAGTTATTATGATTACTTTGCAATGCTCTTTATTGCTGTTGAAAGAAAACTTAGAATTACACGTATGTACATAGTTTGAAAGAACTACATAATAAATATGTTACAATGACAAATATTATCATTATTTTAACCATGGAATCATAATAAAAACGGACACAACAACTGCAATGATCAAATTCGTCAGTTACAAATGGGACTCTCGCTCGATTATAAAAACTATGGAAAGCCAGTGGTGTCAAATATCAGGAACAGAACAACAAATATAAATACCATTAAACCACATAAAGAAAACAAAAGAAGAGGAATCAAATCTGGCATGCAGTAACTGGGAAACTTTATAAGGACAGACTAAAATCGAATAGAAATAACGAACAAAATAACCAAACCAAACTCACAATAAAAACTGAAAGATTGGTTCAAAGTAAAACGTATGTAAACTACCGAGTATATGACAGGGTGCTCACAAGGTGGCTTACAATATTTTTGTAGGAGCGTATTTTTTCTGGCGTATTATGTTATGGGGCTGTCGTTGTCGTCCGTCTCTAGACAGAATGGTGCGTTAACATAATTTCTAGTGCAGGCCCCTTTTATGTTAAAAACGATAATATTTATATAATAACGCTATGCATTTTTCTAAGGAATTCATTACATAAAACCCCATCAAAATCAGATGACAAATAAGCTCTCAGTGTAGAAATAACAGAATTCGAAACATCCATCTTTGCACATTAGGGGCTCTTGCTTGAAAAAGGGAAGGATTACATTATCGTGTAAATCGATCTTTAGTTTTAGGTGTATGTTTTTTATATCGTTATTTGTCCTTTTTCTTTTGACCATTGTGTTGTCTTTGTTCGATTTACCGATTCTCATTATCGCTTCGGTATCTTCAAACGTCTAATTCAATACCAACCTTTAATCAGTGCCAAGAATTATTGCGTTCAAAATTCAGAAGGATCCGTCATCTACAACTTATGTTATAGCAAGTCAACTGCACTCCCTCAAATCAATACCAATACAACCGTAATTCTGTGCCAATGATCTTTGTTTTGAAATTTCAGAAAGATTGATCAATTAAAAACAAAACAGCTATCACAGACAGACGACGAAAACGACAGCGCCATAACATACTCTGTATCTGTTTTCACGGAATGTGAGAAGCTATAGAAATAAGACCCAAACTCTTGAAAGTCAGACACACCCTTCTTGAGTAATGGACACAATAACATATTGTTAAGCAGCTCAACGCAAACTGTATCTTTTAAGACACCCCCAGACCATAACTTTTAAAACAAACGAACTTCCAGACCATATCATCACATCTGGAAACCACAAATCAGTGTTTAAACACAAATTATAAAACTATTCATATAACCGCGAAGAGACAAAGCAAACACAAAACTCTGTCAAACCTTGAAACACTTGTGTTTCACAAATGATGAATATAAACAGGCAAACTACAGAGCAATCAACAGTTACCTGTTCTGAGAGGTTGCGACCATTCCATGAGGAAATTACATCAGAACAACCTGGTAACTACAATTGTCTATTAAATCCTGTGATTATCCTATATTAATACAAAACAAATATCTCACTTCTTGTATACCAATCCCCCAATTTGGGTCATACTATTTCTCTTTGAAAAGGATGACAGCATGGACGAGTCCACTATAAAGTGTTGTTCCTACACTTTGTTGAACAATTTTTGCTGTCCAATAAAAATGTTAAAATTTGTGTCTACAGAGGGATGATGATGACAGATCTATAACACAAGGACAGACCTATAACACAATATGACAGCTAAATTTTGAGGTCATATTAAATATATTAATAGTACAAAAAATAGCAGAATTTGAAGGATTTTTCTTCGATACAAAAACAAATATTTATCCCCTCTCCCGTCTTCAACAACTATTGAGCAGTCTTGGTGGTATGGTATTTAGATTTCAAATCCCGTTCAGGCGAGGTGTACTTGATACAACATTGTGTGATAAAGTTTGTCAGTGACTTGCGACAGATCAGTTGTTTGCTTAGGGTACTCGGGTTTCCTCCACCAATATAACTGAAATATTGTTGAAAGTGCCATTAAACTCCATAAACCTAACCCCCTCAACAGCTATTGATAAATAACATAAAAGTTAAATGTAATATAAATATCATCCCCCCATACTGACATTCTGTTGAGAAAGATACATGTACCTTGTAATTCCCATTTCAAATGGAAGAGAGTACAAAGCTTTTCTTAAATGAAATATTCTAAGTCAAAATCACTACTTAGTTCAAATATCATCCAATCAAACTACCATAACGATATTCGAATCTGCATATGGCATGTAAAGAAAATAAGGGTTTACTCTGTTAGTGACAAACATGAAGGGTAGCATAGCCAACACTGATGACAAATGCAATTTCCACAACCCATCTCTTTCGGATCGAATATTTTGCAACATTATTTCAATGGCAAAGAAACCCATTTAAACTGTAGGACAGGTTAGTAGGGTGCCCGACGAAAGATTTTTGGGAATTTGCCTTAACGGAATTACACACACCTGTATGATACATCGTTGGAATGAGGAGAACAATCCGCATCGAAATAAAGATGTCGTCGTTATGTACTGTGGTCACGTTTTTTTTTAAATTGGGGTCAAAGGTCAAGATCTAAAAATTGGAACTAACACGCCACAAGTTTTAAAAGGCTTCCTTCTTCGACAAGACTGTGAAGAACTTTAAACTGGAATGCCAATCTTATTTGTTAAGCTTAATATTTTATTATTTTATGCTTATTTTTTATTTTACATTGTTTGAATATATAGCAAAAGGCCATTTTCTAAAAAAAAATGCCATTTTACAATTTTCGTATATATGAGAAATAAAAGTGACCTTGACCTGTCATAGATTGAACATTTCTCATTTTTATTTGATATTCATTTAAAGGAAACCTTCAAATTATTTGTTAACCCTTAACATTTGACAACTGGTGGACGGATTCCAAAAAAAATCATTTTTCAGTTATGGTACACCTTGACTAATTACTGGTAAAATATCTATTAACCTCAAACTTCGTAAAAGGTACCAAAATTCAAATTTAATGGCTTGTGTGTTTGCAACATATCATTTGTAGCAGGAGATAAATTAAACATGTCTAGAATGTATACAGGTAACCATCTAGAATTGTTTACTCTGTTAGTGACAAACATGAAGGGTAGCATAGCCGACACTGATGACAAATGCAATTTCCACAACCCATCTCTTTCGGATCGAATATTTTGCAACATTATTTCAATGGCATTGAGAAACATCCCAAAATTTGAATGTCGGTGATTCACTACAGCCCCATTTTCTGAAATCATCCATCAAAGGAAGCATATAGTTGTCAATTGCAGATGTTGCTACATTTCTAGTCTCATTGGTATTTGGTTTTGGTGGAAATGTGACAGCAAGTTCAGATAAATCTGACCAAAAATTGTCAGGAAATGACTTTATCAAGTCATTTTTATTACACCAACTAAAAAAGGCAGACAACCATGACATACTCAATGCCTCATATGCCAATGCAAAAGCTCTTGTCGCACGATTGAATTTTTTACCATTCAGCATCTGATCAACTGTCCCGGCAGCATATACAGAAGAATCAACCAACAAATCTTTAAGACCACCATCACCCCACAACTTTCCAATCGCTGCAATATAGCAGGATAACGTGTGAAAACCACCTAATCGTACTGTATGGTTGCGAAAAGTCTCGGGGATCGCCCATTCAACTTGCTTAGCTATAGCATACAGTTGTTAATCGAATGTTTGTACTTAATGTACCTGACCCATAGCTTTTGTCATATCAACACACCTTTTCATCGTTGTAAAGACAATTGACATATCATTTGGTTTTGACTCAATGATACGTGCGTAAGACACTACCGAAAATTCAGATTTATATTCTGATAAACCGCTGTTATAGCCGGTCCAAAAAGGAATTTGCTGGGAAGCGAATTGGAATGTCAAGAATTTTTCTAGAAATAGAACGTAGAAGAAGCCAAAGAATGTCTGATGTTTTGGAAAGGTTACTTGAGCATTCAATTATCCTGTCAAACGCATTCTCAATTCTACTAGGAACTCCCCTTGTCTTTGGTTTACTAAATGCTAAGCAAGCTGTCAAAGATGATGCACTGTTGCTGATCTGTACAGACCTTTCCTGTCATCTTTTTTTCTTTGATTGGCTAATATTGGGGTCTACTGCATAGTGACGGATTTGAAAAACTGCCCTTGCCATTGAATGGAAAGTGTTTTTACCGTCAACGGTTTCAGTGTTGATATCGATGTTGTCAGCACCCTCCTGAATTAAACCACCACACTGATGCATAGGGATTATACCATCAAGAACGTAGAATTTTTTAAATTTCATGGTGTGCAATGCTGGTTAGATATCGTCTGACTTCTCCATAAGAAGCACAGAAACCATTAGAGTGTAATATCTCGATAAGTTGCTTTGAACCGATATCGTGGTACAGCTGTACAGCAAAACCAAGGTGGAATGGAGTAAACACATCTCTTGAGACAGAAAACATGCATTCAGTTATACCCATCACTTTCTGCAGCTTATCGTTTAGAATATTGTAAGGTTCTAATGCATTTTTAAAGGATTTATAATCAAGCAACCAGCAGATAAATTTTGTAAGAGACAAAGGCATTCGATCCATAGACAATGCAAGTGACACCTCGTTCGCAGTGGGGTATTCGTCGGTGGAAATGCTTATTTTCTCGATTTCACGCCTCAAGATTCGAATGGCAGCGTGCAATGTTTGGTTATCATTGCAAGAATCTGCAACTGTAGATTTCAGACGTTTTTAGTTTCGACTTCAAATTACCTGCAGTTGCGACAACATGTCCTATCGACACATCACTTCTGAAGACTAGGTTGGACTTCCTCTGTCCGCGCTGTAACTGTACAACGATTGAATCGCCGTAATGTATTTTAAGTCTGTCTTGTAATTTGGTAACAGGATAAGTATTTGGGATGTGTGCGGGAAGATAATCAAGATACTTTTGAAGTAATTGTGTCATTAGAAAAGCCTGTTTACGCACTGTTAGGTCTTCGTGAATATCAACTATAAGCATTTTAAAAGCATAGTCATTAACACCAAATTCTGGACAATCATCTTCTTGAAATTTTGATTTCACAGGGGTATACCTTAGCAAGTACTTAGTAATGCAACCGGAATGATAGACAGCATTATCAATAAATTATTCGCTGTCAAGTATTTTGATGATTCTTTGATCATTTTTGAAAACAGCCGATTCCCGTAGGTTATTCCGACGATCAGTTGATTCAATTTTTTCCAGTTTTCTATCTTTTTTAAACGTTTTCTTTTCACAGAGAAAACATACTTTCCAATTTAACAGTTGGTTAATATTAGAATCTGGCACAAATGATTCTGTTATACATGTAGTATGTCCCGGTTCAACTGCAGTGGGTTCTGACATAGAATAACTGCAATTGCGCCTGCTTGTGTATGATTTGTAACAAGGGCGATGGTACAAAATTTTAAAATCTTCACAGCGAATACAATCTAAACTAGAAAGATCCTGCAAAATTCTAACATAAACATCATCTTTCCTGGCTTCCAGTGCTTCGATAAAGCTATTTTTGCTAATATTTCGCATAGTTATCACTAGCGAGTCACAAACTGAACTTTGACAAATAATGCATTTGTCCCAGTTCACTTCATTTCGACTTCTTTTAGGACTAGACGAACAAAGTTTTACGGGCTGTGAAACTGAGCCATTTCCGGACTTATAACGTATCCTGCAGGATTGGTCCGTGTATTAGAAACACATGAATTAAACAAATTTTAAAAACAGTAAAACCAATCAACGGCCGACATAAAAATGAATGTTTTTGAAACATAAAAACCACAAACAATTCCACTGAACAATTAAAACCAATATATTTGCCCTAAAAGGAGAGAAAATACTAAATGCATTGAGACAGAGATCGTGCTAGTTAATGACCGGCGAGCGACACATCATTAACAAAAACCGGTACATGACAACCCGTGTATGAAAGAGGAAATTTACACTGTTATTTGAGTTTATATTTTGCCAATTTCTCAACAACCGCTGACATTTAGATTATGATTTTTGGCACACATGTACATTTCATCAATATGTTTTCTTCAAAATCAAAGTACATTTATAATGTAGTGTAATTACTTTGCTTTTGTTGAAAATACGGTTAATTTGGGGTCACATTTGAGGCTTATAGTAAGACTGATATACTCTTTCAAAAATCAATTATTTACATCTCGTTTTTATTTTAATTATATCTTTGATACATTATCTCTTATGTAAAAAGCTTTTTAGCTATTTAGATAGCGGAGAATATTTTTATTTTGCATCCTGAAAATACCAGGTACAATGTGTCAACCGAGGGTATCTTTGAAAAACGTGAAATTAAAAAAATCGTGACCACAGAAACTTACGACAATTAAAAATACAAAATGTAATAATTTTTCTAGCGTTTAAAACCAAAATTAGCCGTGTGTAATTCCGTTAACCCAAACTCGATAACTAAGCGTCTTTTTTAACACTGGGCACCCTACTAGGTTACAAAAGAGACATATAAAACAATTATGTTAATTATGTCTGACCCCTACGATATAACTGAAATACTGTTGAAAGTGACACTAAACACCATGAACCTCACTGAGGTCGTCGTGATTGCATAGTTGTTGGATTTATAACTACCTCTAATGTTGTGAGCTTGAATCGCACTCAGGCGATGAATACAACATTATGTGATAAAGTTTGTCAGTGACTTGCGACAGATCGGTGGTTGTCTCCAGTTTCCTCCACCAATAAAACTGACTGCTACGATATAACTGTAATATTGTTGAAAGTGGCATTAAACACCATAAACCTTCCTAACAACCTTATATGTCTCCGATTACATGTACAAGCTTTCTAACAGAACATTCTTATAGTAAATGTAAAGGGGCAATAATTTCTTTGTAAATGGTAGGATCAAACTACCAAAACATTATGCAAATCAACTCATGGTTATATGGTTAGTGTTGTGGTGTTGATTGCCACTTTCAACAATATTTTAATTATAGCATTGCAGTCAGTTTTATTGGTGGAGGAAACCGGAGTACCTGGAGAAAACCACTGACTTGCTGCAAGTCACTGAAAAACTTTATCACATAATGTTGTACAGAATACACCTTGTCTGAGTGAGGTTCGAACTCACGTTAGTGGTGATAGGCACTAAATGCCCCTGTAGTTGTAAATCCAACTACCATACAATCATGAACACAACGGCCCCTCACATAGTTATAAATCAAATGATGAGTTTGTGACAGACAGAATTGTTTTCGTGTAACTACACCACTCTGGGATTGATGGTTGGTCTGTCAAGATATAAGTTTGTAACCTTATGAAATACTAGGGGTAATTTGTACAATCATAAAAAAAAATCAGCAAAACTACAAACTTCACAGAAGAATAGGAATATATGTTTTATTAATAAACAACTCATTATAATGTTCAAATTTCAGCTCATTCCAAAACAGAAAATTTTGCTATTTGAAGGAAATTTCTATTTTTAGCCACCGTGACCATCTTGAATGAAGAGTTGGGGCTGTCAGATACATTATAATCAATTTAACTCTAATAGTTTCAGAGGAGAAACTTACAATCTGAAAAAGCTAACATGAGACACCCTATAGCAAGAGATCACTTTTGTCTTTGGTCAGATGAAATAAAAAATAGAATTGTGTTATTTATTTTATTTCAGTGAAATCTATTAGAACAACAAAGCAGAACAAAGCTAAATTAACAAATGTAATAATAAACATATAGTACATCCAGTAATTAATGACTGGGTATTGTAGATTGAACACAATGGTGTAATTAAACCAACATATTTTTAACAATCAATTATCCCAAAAAGGTGACAAATAAATGCATTTACCCATAAATTAAGTCATACTAAAAAAAAATGTATACATTAATATTGTAATTATAAACTTTCAAAATATTATGACTGAAATTTTACCCTGGGGAACATGGGGTTAATTTTTCAGGGGTTTAAAATACCATATGACACCGGGAAGGAAACAACATTTATAAATTATATTTCAAATTTAGAAGTTTATACAAAATTACAATTCAATCCCACAGCACTTAAGCACCAATTTGCTAGCATGACAAACCATTTACCCCCTCACCAATTTCCACTATATATATAGAATAACGGAAGTTATGAAAGTCAAAGACATTAAAAACTGATGTCGTTTTTTTTTCTGTAGCGCATGTGTTTGAAGCCACACTGACTAATAATTTTCAATATCAAAGTAAGTTCATTGATACTGACTATATATATCACTAGGTGAGATAGAGGAAGTGTATATATTACTGATAAATCAATAATATTCGTTTATTGACTGATACCTGGTCGTATAAGGGGAATAATATGACCTAAGAATAATGCTCAAAATGTGCACGATTAATTGATTTCTCAACTGTATATACATACATGTGAACCTTCCGGCGGGAGCATGTTTCTTCCGATTTTGAGGGCCCCTTCCGTCCCTCCCGTCAAATTTCCAGCCAAAAATTTGCAAATCTACAGTTGTAGCATAGCAACTCTATCACATGTATGTATATATAAATATACAAAATTTAAGAAATGACTAGCAAGTGCATATCTCTTTAAACTGAACATTTTTTGCTTTCCATGCTAATAATTCAGCTTTTTCTAAATTTCTGCCCAAAAGAATTGGAGGGGGGGGGGGGGAACGACAAAAAAACATAGTGCCCCCTCCTCCTATGCCCCTGAACCCCACACATACAAAATAATTTATGATAAAAAAGTAAATATGAAATGTAAATGTTGTACAATCAAGAAGGCAACACAGATATAATTAGTGTAGATTAAATAACATAAGCTGCCAATAGATGAACACATTATGAAAAAAACCCCATGGATTATGAGTGTTTATTTACATACCTTCAGAGGTGATACATTTTATATATACATGTACAGTTGTGAGTTCGAATCCCGCTCATGACAAGGTGTACCTGATACAACATTATGTGGTAAAGTTTGTCAGTGACTTGCGACAGGTCGGTGGTTTTATCCAGGTATTCCGTTTTCCTCCACCAATAAAACTGATCGCCATGATATAACTTAAATATTGTTGAAAAAGGTGATAAACACCATAACCCTAACCCATATACAATAGAAACTGAATGATCCATGAATACCTGGGCTGATAAAGCCATATCAACCAATCCATGTAGACTTACAACTATGTACATAATAGATAGATCCATATTTTCATGTCAATCAATTGTAAGTATACAGTTAGTAGCTTAAAAATGACCTTTTCTATATCACCCTCGCTATCATTTCTTGATCCCATGTCACCAGCCGCTTCTCTTTGAGCAGGTATGAAGGTTTTGAGATTATAACCAGGCAAAAATGGTTAAGGCCATGTTTTAATCTATATCTAACACCAATTTAAAAAAGATTTCAGTTCTATTTATATCATGGCAGATTAATTTTACTGGTGGAGCAAAACTACTGACCTGCCACAAGTTACTGACATACTTGATCAAATAAAGTTGCATTGAGCACACATCTTCACAAGCGAGATACAAACTCACAACTTTAGTGGTGAGAGATACTGATTGTATACATAATATACATATAAATACTTGCACATTATAATAAAGGCCACGATGGCCCCCTGAAATCAACTATTCAAAATACAGGTACATCAAATGTAAATTTTCCATGCTATATTCATTCTTTGTATATCAAGACTGGATTTCTTGATTTATACACAGATAATTGATTGATTGTTGTTTAACGTCCAGCGAGCAATTTTTCAGCTATATTCAGGACGAGAACATTTAAAAATTCAAACGCCACGGGACTCGAAACAAGGAAAGATGATGGATAGGGACGGATAATTTTGCCAGTGCAACAGGTCTCTTATGGACCACTCATCATGAGCATATTGCTCATAATGAGCTGTTACACTGGGTTCTTTAACGTGCGGAGAGGGTGGCAATCTCTCAACACGGGACCTCGGTTTTATTTACGTCTCATCCACAGGACGGGTTGGTTGTGAATTTTTACATCCCGCACAACCGACGGACGCCCCTTCAAGCCGAAGAAGCTCTCGGTCCCATTTCTATACCCCGGGGTTCCCGCGGGGTTTATACACAGATAAAGATATCCATTAAAACATAGGTCTATCACCAAATATAGTCTATAATTAGCTTATATATATACCCCGTAAGATTGATCGTTGACTGGTTTTTCAGACGTTGTATATGTTATTTCTTTCCTAGTCAGTATTATGTTACATTACATAATCCGACCGATCTTACAGCACTGCACATCATGAGCTATGAATTTTATTTTAAAAAACTTAGAAAATTAACTCTTAAACAAATTAGTACAGAACATCACGTATCTAATTTGCGGGCATATATTGCCAATACTATTATACCAAAAGGGCTACATATCAAGTTAACACCACAAAGCACTGGTTGGAAATCAAATAGATTTGTGGAACGATGGGACTCTATACTCTTTGACTGTTCCACCCGTCTCCTTATTCTATTGTACCAGAACACTGTACACAATCTCGAGGTTCTGAATAAAACTATTACGAACATTAAAACTGACCTAAACAAATCTTTGACGTTCTCGGATACCAACAATATTAATGAACGCCTGCAAGATATCCACAATATTCAAAGCCTAAAGTTGCGAGAGAAACAACGTAAGAAATTCTTTAGGTATGGTATCAACCCGAACAAAAATATACCATCAGAATTATCTGTCACTTCTGGGGAAACGACAAGGCGGAAACGAAGATTTTCAAGACACAAAGAAATTAATAGAGACCAAAATGACACAGTCGTCAATTTGTCATCAAAAGATCTAAAACCTGCTGAAATTCGTATACTCTCTAAGGGACTTAATTTCTGCCCCACCCCCAACAAAATAAACGAGGAGCAACTATCAGCTGATCTCGACAAATTTGCTAGATCTCTTCGTATTAAAGAATATTTCTCAGCCAAAGAGAGAGACTGTCCTGTAGATGAGTCGTCCGATTCGGAAGATGATAATGAGATCCCCCTTCCTAGGTTTAAGAAAAAAAGTTCATGGATTCCAAAACCCAGCAAAAATACAACATTAGAATCCTTTATTGATTTAGTCAAAAATGATGTCCAGACAGCAACCAGCACGAACATACCAACCCATAACAACCTCACTCCAGCAGAAAAAGGTGCGCTACAAGAATTAAAGGAAAGGGATGACATTGTCATAAAGTCAGCAGACAAGGGTAGCGCAATTGTTGTTATGGACAAAGTAGATTATTTAGAGGAGGCAAACAGACAACGGATGGATGAAAGATTTTACAAAAAACTGGAATCTGACCCCACGGAAGAATTCAGCACTAAAATAACACAGGAGCTAAAAATTATGAAAGAAAATAGTCATATCGACAAGAACACTTTCGATTACTTGAAACCAGACAAACCCAAAGTCGGACGCTTCTACCTATTACCTAAAATTCATAAAGTCAACAACCCCGGGAGACCCATTGTTTCAGCAAATGGGCACCCCACAGAAAAAATCTCCGAATTCGTCGATTTCCACCTTCGACCTCATGTAGAAGCGCTACCTTCACATTTGAAAGACACCACTGATTATCTTAAAAAAATGGAATCCATGAACCCCCTTCCTTCGGGGACCATTCTTGTTTCGATGGACGTTACGTCATTATACACTAACATCCCACATAATGACGGTATCGAAGCATGTCGAGAGGCCTGGGACCAAAAAGCCGTGAAAGAACCACCAACGGAATGTCTTGTCCAGTTGCTCACATTGGTACTGAAGCATAACAATTTTACATTTAATGGAGAGCATTTTTTACAAATCAACGGAACAGCTATGGGAACAAAGATGGCACCTTCATACGCCAACATCTTCATGGGGAAGCTTGAAAAACTTATCATACAATCTGCACCTCACAAGCCACTTTCCTGGTTTCGTTTCATAGACGACGTTGACATGAAGTGGACCGAGTCGGAAGAAAACCTCAATCGTTTCTTTGACCACGCCAATAATGTTCACCCCACTATAAAATTCACCCATGAAACATCTAGAAATAACATCTCCTTTCTGGATACTTACACCACCTGTGAAAATGGTATTATGTCAACTGACATATACAACAAACCGACAGATAAACATCAGTACCTGTCCCCACAGAGTTGTCATCCTAAACATTGCACCAAAAGTATTCCGTACAGCCAAGCTCTCCGAATCAAACGCATCTGCTCCAACGAACAAACCACCAAAAAACGGCTTGGGGAACTGAAATGTCATCTAAAAAAGAGGGGTTACAACAATGCGAGCATTAACCATTGTTTTAACAAAGCAAGTGGTATTGACAGAAAAGACCTCATCCAATATAAAGAAAAGAACGCGAACAACAGAGTGCCATTTGTCATTACATACCATCCTGCGCCCAGTAATTTATCCAGCATCGTTCGTGAGCACTGGACAACCATACAAAAACACCCAGAACTGTGTAAAATCTTCAAAGAACCACCCGTCTTGGCCTTCAGGAAACCCAAAAGTTTGAAAGACATCTTGGTGAGAGCTGACATCTCCACTCGATCTGCCTACAATGGTCAGTGTCAAAAATGTGATTCGAGACGATGTATGACGTGCAAAAACATCCAATGCACACAAAAATTCAGCAGCACACATACAGGAGAAAAATTCATCATATACTGCAATGCCAACTGCAAGACAGAAAATATTATCTACCTCCTGGAATGTGCAATTTGTGGTCTTCAATACATCGGAGAAACTAAACAACAACTTAGTAAACGCTTGAATGGCCACAGAAGCGATGCAAATTGCAAACCTGACCTTCCACTCAGCAGACATCTCAGATCGACGGGCCACCATGATTCTTTCGGCAAACTGAAGGTCACCATAATTGACCATAACCCCAAGTGGGATGATAAAAGCAGACAGGAAAGGGAAAGCTTCTGGATTAGAAAACTTAAGACCTTATCACCGAATGGAATCAATGAGAAAAAGTAATATCCTCTCTTGACTCCTATTCGTGTTGATCTCCTCCAGTCGTATTAGGACATACAGTTTGCTCTATTGGCCCAAAGTATATATTCCACACTGTGGCGGGCCGTTTTTTTGAATGAGTTTGGGTATCATACCGTTTTCAACAATATTTTGACAGTGCTATTTGATACATTTACCAATAATGTCTCATTTTTATATTTATTTTTATTTCTAATTTAACATTTATTTAAATGTGTAGCCCTATTGTATATTTATATTATTGTTATTGTACTTTTATTAATTTATATGTAGGATTTCCATTCTTTTATGCATGTAGTTTCATATGTGCATCTTCTGGTTCTTTTGTGCCGTACATGGACCGTCAAAAACTTTTTTGAAATTTGAAAAGTCGCCATATTGTTTCGAGATTTTATTTAATTAGACATTGATAAAGTCCCTCGGTGGGACGAAAATTTTGTCATTCTACGAAGTGTTTAATTCTTTATCACTTTGTTTTGTGTACTTGGTGTTGTTTTACAAACCATTTTAGACGTTTATAATTGTTTTACTTGTATAGTATCGTTATACCGTAACGATCCAACACCCCGTAAGATTGATCGTTGACTGGTTTTTCAGACGTTGTATATATATATATATATATATATATATATATATATATATATACGTCTGAAAATCAAACCAAACAGTGTTAGAATTAGATTTTAGAGCTGTCAAATTTTTGTTCTTCCCTCGACGGGATTTGAACCCACACCATTGATACACTGCAGCACCATTCGCTTAGCCTTACGTATATATATATAAAGTGAGTGAGTGATTGCTGTTGAACGCCAACTTAGCAATTTTTTAGCTATATCATGGCGAGAACAAGTGAATTTTCAATGAGATGATGATGAGGTCCACTTTGTACTAGACCAACACGCTTAGTTGGATTTTTATAGTGCTAGCTCACTGAAACAACAGTCTGCGAGTAGACATGTCACCCCACTTGAACACATTATCCTGATTCCAAGTCAACCAGTCTTTGCTCTTTCTCCTTAATGCTGCATGCTTAGCGGAGAAACAACAAATACCAATTTCATAGTCTTAGGTTGAACTGATCGGGTCTCAAACCCACAATCTACCGCATTCAATGCATATATATTAAAAAAATTAGAAATCAATTGAATAGGCAGATTTTCTTGAATTAGGATTAGCTCAAGGAATATGCAACACTGCATATATCTATATATATCAAAACACATATGTAAATACTGAACGTGTGCTACAAAATGTTTGAACCACATCTTACACATGTTATAAAGACTAATACATTCTATCATAGATAATTAGGCAAAATAAAAAAATATGTGTGTTTTTTTTGGGTTTTTTCCCCCTATAGTCAGGATTTTATAAATTCCCTTACATCACCACCTGACTAGGGTGTGACAGGAGTTTTCAAAAATAAGTTTTGTGACTACATTGGTTTTACATTTTGATAAACAAAATAAAGAAATAATAATATATAATAGTAATAAACACTTTCATTCATCTTTCACACACACTCTCTTACATTTTGTTTTTCTAAAATATTTGATTGCTCCCGACATTTTGTACAAAAAAGCTGAAAAAAGAATCTCATCACTATATGAATCAAACAAACAAAAAATATTATGATTAGTTGAAAATATATTGTAAGGGGGTCCACATTTTGTCAAATGCTAAAATGGTATTGTTTTTCTTTGATATATATTGTTCAAGTGAATGGTACCACATAATTTTATGTTTAAATTCTACAATATTTAGCCTTTGTTCATTGAGTTTGCACTTGAAGATGTAATTTTTTGCAATAATTGAAATCAAATTAACAAGAAGATCCCCTGACTCAAAACCAAAGAAATATTCTTTTTTGTCAAAAATCTAATTCTTGTAATATTGTTTTAATTGTTTTGACAAAGATTTGAGAAAAATTTGTGTCACAGGACAGTCAAAGAATAGATGTTCAATAGTTTCATCATGAATTTTGCAAAATGTACATAAATTAGTATTCTTGAGCTTTATTTTATGTAAAAAGGAATTGGTAGGAATGATCCTGTGTAACAATTTAAATTGAAAATTTTGAAGATATGAGTTTCTACAAGATTTTTTTAAAATAATAAAATATTTTGACCAATTTGTTATTTCACAATTAAGAAGTTTTTCCCATTTGGAAAATTTTTCTGTTGGTAAAGAAATGATTGCATTCACAAGAACTTTATAAACAAACCTAACATTTTTACTATGAACTATTCTTTCTAAATAGGCATCCTTTTTACTAAGTATGTTGAAATTTACATTTACACAGTTTTCCTTCAGATGATCTTTGATGTACTTGGGAACATTTGACACCAGACTATAGTACTTCAAAAAATTATTGGTATTCAGTTTATTTCTAGTCTGTTCAACAGTATAAAAATTACCAGAATGTGGGTCAATAAGATCACATAAATACTGCACATTATGTTCTATCCATCTAATATAATAATTTAAATCAGTTACTGGTACAAAATTAAGGATATCAAGAGACAATAGTTCATTAGTATTCATCTTTGTATAAGGTTTTGCAAAATGATAGCTAGACAGAACATCTTTCCAAAAAGGATTTGTAAGCTTCATAGCAACTTCCTTTAGCTTTTCTTTCTGAAAAGTTAAAATTCTTTCACCGCCATAGCTTTGAAGATTGAATAATAATAATTTTTGCCAATCACCATCTAAATTGGAAAATAATCATTTAATCCAACCTACTATCAGATAAATATTAAATGATTGAAGATCTATCATTTTCAAACCCCCTGATATATATCACCGATTAAAGTACTTCGCTTTATCTTATCTGACTTCCCATTCCATATGAATTTATAAAAAAGTGAATTTAAATCATTTATTTTTGTCTGAGGTAAATTTGGTAGAGATGTCAGTAAATGAATTAGCTTTGGTAGTGCAAGAGTTTTTATAACTGTAATTTTACCAAGTAATGTCAGTTTTCTATGCTGCCAACTTTTTAGTATTGCCTTAACCTCCTTGATTTTTTTGGTAAAATTTATATCTGTAATACAGTTTAAATCAAGTGAAAAATAAATTCCCAAAACCTTAAAGTTTTCATGAGACCAATTTAGTTTCATATTTGGACAAATAATTTGATCTGAATACTTCTTGTTTCCAACCCACACAGCTTTCGTTTTGGATGAATTCATTTTTAAACCAGACACCTTGTAAAAAGATTCAAAACATTCAAGAGCCTCCCTCAATGAATTTTCACTCCCATCTAGAATAAGAAAGATATCATCAGCATACAAACTTATGAGAGATTCAACTTCATTGATAATAATACCATGAATGTCTTGGTTGGCCTTCAATTTTAATGAAAGCAGCTCCACACTGATTATAAACAAATAAGGTGAAAGCGGATCACCTTGTCGACAGCCTCTTTCTAGAGAAAAAATAATTTGACATGTGACCATTATTTATAACACAACTTTTGGCTTTTGAATAGAATAGTTCAAACCATTTACAAACAGATGGTCCAAAATTAAAACTTGAGAGGGCTTTTTTCAAAAATTTCCATTCAACTGAATCAAATGCTTTCTCGAAATCTACAAGTAGTAAAAAACCGGTATTGTTATGTTGTTCAAGATAATGCATCAAATCATACAACAGTCTTGTATTTTCCCCAATAAATCTTCCTTTTATAAAACCTTTTTGTGTATCACTAATAATAAATGGTAATAGAGGTTTAATTCTATTAGCAATTACAGCAGAAGCTATTTTAAGGTCAGTATTTAATAAACTTATTGGTCTCCAGTTGCCAATAAAACGCCTGTCCTTTCCTTCTTTTGGAATACATGTTATGACTCCCTGATACTGAAAATCAGTGAAGCTTCCAGACTCATAGGCTAAATATAATGACCTATAAAGCAATGGACCAATATCTTCCCAAAATTTTTTATAAAAATCTACAGTATATCCATCAGAACCTGGACTTTTTCCATTTGTCATTAACTTCAGTGATTGGGCACATTCTTTAAATGTTATATTACCTTCACACAAGTATTTTTGTTCTTCTGTGAGTTTAATATTATGATTAAAAAAGGACTCATCATTACAATCTAAATTTGTTGTTGAATACAATGTTTTGTAAAAATCGTGTTGTTGAAGGAGAATTTTAGATTGATCTGATATATGATGACCTGCGTCATCAATAAGCTGTTATAGTTTTTTAATAAAATTTTTCTTTTCTAGTTTACAGAAGTATTGTGAGCATTTTTCTCCATTTTCATGCCAGTTTGCCTTTGATCGAAGAAGTATACCCTCTACCTTTTCCTCCCTTTTCCCTTCAAACTCTATTTTTTTTTATTATTTAAAGACGATTGTATTAATTCACTTGGTGCTGAGTTCATAATATCTTCTAGATTAAGAATATCCTTTTCAAGTTTAAGGGTAAGGTCTTTTTCTTCCCTTGTTTTTGTTATACTATGAGATATTGAAATACTTCTGATCTTCATCTTAAGAATTTCAAAAAATACTTGGTCATTACATGTAAGTTCAACATTTAAAAGATCATTAATATCTCCAGATAAATAGTGCTCAGAGACAGTTTCTTTAATACATGTCTTAACCTTCTCTACATAAACAAAATCTCTAAGTAACTGAGAATTAAATTTCCAATACCCCTTTCCCCTTCTGGCAAGACTGGCAGAAAAAGTGAAAGTGATTGCTGAATGGTCAGTTTTATATCCTGGAATTATTTTTGTATTTTTCATAAGTGAAAAAAGATCCTCAGATACAAGAAAGTAATCAAGACGACTTTGCTTTATTGGGGAGCTTTGACGCCAGGTATACTTTCTACCATTTGGAAAACAGGTTCTCCATGGATCTAGTAATTCAAAGGTTTCTAACATTTCTTCGATTTTCTCCCTCGAATTTTGGTTTCTATTATGTATAATATTATATGTATCAATACTAGTATCTTGAACAACATTCCAATCACCACACAATAAATAACTAGTGTTAGAATAAGAAGCAATATTCTTCATAATTTCATTAAACATTTCCGGTTCATCACTGTTATAGCCATAAAGAGACACAAATGTTAATCTTTGATCAAATAAACTAATATCTAAAATTATGTATCTTCCATTCTGATCAATCTTTGAATCATGAACAGTATAATCTAGACCTTTCTTAAACATAACACAAACACCAGCACTTCTGTTATTAAAATGACTGAAAAGACATGTATCTCCCCATTCATCCTCCCAAAGTTTTTCAACCTCTTTACTACTATGGGTTTCTTGAAAACAAACAATTGAGGTATTTTTCCCTTTTGCCCAATCAAAAACATCATTTCTTTTTTTAACACTTGAAAAAAGACCCCTTACATTCATTGAGAGAACTGTAACAGTATTATCCATATCTAAAATATGAAGCAACAAAAACAAAATTCAGGAACCAATCTACTATTTCATATACAACAATAAAAATTTTACAATACACATTCATACAAACACACACATTTATAAGATGACGCTTGACAGTTGGTGATAAAGGCATAACTATTAATTACAACAGATTTTATTTCACAGTTAGGCAGTAATCAAATATATATATATACATATCATAAATATTTATAGCAATCATTTATGTGAACAAAAGTTGTTTCCCTTATTGAATATAAGGTACTATATTGGAGTACAAGTAGACCGAATGATAAAGAGGAGATGGAAAAATCCTATTCTTGTATAAAGATTTTTATTTCAAGAACAAGGAATATATTACTTGCAAGTAGGGTTGTTTAAAGAAACATATAAACTGATGTAAAGTTACTGAATTTATAAGATACTGTTTCAAAAAAAAAAACTAGATCCAAAGATAAAAATAAAAAAGAGTTTTCTCCCTTCTAGTATAAAGTGGACAAAAAAGGGGGAATATTGGATTCTAACAATATACATAGTACATATTTAAACATTAACACTACACTTGGTGCACATTTTAATAGTAACACATCACACATAATACATATCATAATATCAACATTTATAACAATCATTTACGTGAACAAAAATTGCTTCCCTTACTGAAAATCACATACTATATTGGAGTACAAGTAGACCTAAGGATAATAGTAAAGAGGAGATGGAACAATCATATTCCTGTATAATATTATTTATTTCAAAAACAAAGAATATATTACTTGCAAGTAGGTTTATTTAAAGCTACATATTTTAAGCTGATGTAAAGTTACTGAATTTATAAGATAATGCTAAAAAATAAAAAAAATAAATAAACAAAAAACTAGATCCAAAGATAAATATAAATAAGAGTTATCTCCCTTCTAGTATTAAAGTGGACAAAAATGGAGGGGAGGGGTGTATATTAAATTCTTTAAACCAACAATATACATAATACATAATATAACATTAATATTACACTTAGTACACATTATAATAGTAACACAACACCAAGTACACATTTTAATATCAACATCGCAGATAATACATATCACAATGTTAACAACACACACAGCACATACTGTATCATAATATAAACACCATACATGGTACACATTACAATATTAACACCATACATGGTACACATTGTAACATTAACATTACACATAGTACATCAACATTTAAAACAATCATTTATGTGAAGAAAAATTGCTTCCTTTATTGAAAATCACATACTATATTGGAGTACAAGTAGACCTAAGTATCATGATAAAGAGGAGATGGAAAAACCATATCCATGTATAATGTTCAAAAACAAGGAATATATTTCTTGTGAGTAGGTTTATTTAAAAAAACCAAAAAAAAAACGAAACAAAACAAAATATATTCAAAGATAAATATAGATAAGAGGTATCTCCCTTCTAGTATTTACGTTGACAGAGGAGGGAATATTGGACTCTATTAATTTTGATTTAACATGACAAATGGTACCTATTATAATATGAATATCACAATATTAACACTCAGCAGTTAACTGTATCATAATATTAACATTACACATAGTACATATCAAAATAGTAATTCAAAGACATTATATAGATTTAAATAGTAGTTATAGTTTTTATTTACATTTCAATTTAAATATATAAATACGGTACATACATGTTCTTATCTTTTCTTTCTCAACTTTTCCTCAATATTGTCAAAAATATCAAATTTAATTCTTGAACCCTCAGCTAGCTTTGCATATACATTACAGTTATAAAACCACACATTTTCAAATCTTTCACTTCTCTTAAGTCTAGATTACTTTGTGTAATATCGTCGTGGAAACGAAAGTCTTTCTTTAAATTTCTCTTCTTTCTCAT
The DNA here is from genome assembly GCA_963680875.1 of Bathymodiolus brooksi. Taxonomy (NCBI): domain Eukaryota; kingdom Metazoa; phylum Mollusca; class Bivalvia; order Mytilida; family Modiolidae; genus Bathymodiolus; species Bathymodiolus brooksi. Next base: position 64,574,170 of record OY804576.1, on the reverse strand, counting down.
AATGGTTACCAGACCATCCCTAGTTTATACCCCTGACCCTAAACTTTTTTTCCGACAATTTTCAAATTTCAGGAACATTTTCGTCACCGACTCCGGTATTAGTTTTAGTTTCAACAATGGCGGCCTCATTGAAAGGCCGGGCCAATGTGCAGTGTTTTGTCGCTTACATTTAATAAGTACGATCACTTAAAAGAAACCAAAAGTATCATCATCCCAGTCATCAATTCTAGAACATTTAATGGCATTTTTGACGAACATCATGATTTCGGGTTGAAAAACAATCAGTGTAAAGTAATGGAAAGCAGTAAATACATATCTGTGTGCTTGGGATTGACATGACAGTGAAATTGTTACTTAAAAAATAAAAGTAAACAGGAAGCGAGTACATATACTTTTAATAAAAAAAATCATTCAAATTCACATTGTTTCTCAGCTAGTTGGAACCCCCAAGGTACATGTTGCTTGCAGAGCCTGGTTAATAGTTCATGCAGTCATGCATCAATTTTTCAGCTTCTTTCATGTCAGATGTCAGAAAGTCACTGAATTACAATACCACTCACCTTGCCTATATGTTACAAAGCAGTGTTCAACTACAAGCCATCTAGCATTAGGCATAAGGTGATTAAGAACTAAAGGGTGCATATATACATAAGAAACAATAGTGCAAAGTGCAGGCTGTTTTAATATACTACTCAAAATTAGATAAGGATCACCTCCTTATTTTGAAAAAGTCAAATAGATTTAAAAACTTGAAAATGGTTAAAAATAGTATTCTGGTTGAAATGACATTTCCTACCTTCATGTTCAAAAACAGATGATTTTGAACAAATGCAATCGATCATTTTTTTCATTTTACTTTCTTCTTAATTATTTTTTTAATTTGAAAAATATATTAGTCAAAACTAGGGTAATCCCTATCAATCTTGATTAGTATATAATATCACACCATATATAAATGCATCATGCAAAGAAGTGAAAGGTAGTAAAAGAAAATAATTTCAGATTTGTTTCCATCTGAAATTTATTAATAAAAAAAAAAAAAAAAAAAATCCCTACCTACCTACCCTATTTTTTTTCGGGGCGTAACCGGAACCATACATATTTTTTTGTTTGGCCTTACATGACAATTAATAAATTGCTTTAAGATTGCATAGTATACTAGTACAGTCAAACCTGATTTAAGAGGTCATTTTTGGTACAAAGAAAAAATGGTCTTATAAGACAGGTTACCTCTTAATAGAGGCTCAATTCATATTAACTTTTCTATTACAGGACATTAAAAAGATGACCTTTTAATACAGGTGACTGCATATACAGGTTTGACTGTACATGTGTAGTTGTGTAGAAATTTTCTTCAGATCAGACAGTATAAATTCTCAACAATAGATGGTCTAACATTGCCCCTTTAAGGATTCTGATTACACCTTCAAACTCTTCTTATACATTCTAGGGCACAATGTCCATCACTATATCTTGTTCTTCAGCAATAGCAACATTATCATCACTTTCTTCTGAAAAGAAAATTGAAAAAAAAAATTAACTCATTTGTGTGTGTGTGTGTACGTGTGGATTAAATCGATTGTGTATCCAAAAAGACCTGATGAAATTAATCGTGAAACTCGTCAAAATGCAAACATAATGCTGGTCTGTTAAGGTTTGAAGAAAATTAATCCAGACAAATTTGCGTCAACACACAACATGTTTACGACAAATTATTTTTTAACGAATAAAGTCCCATAACTTTGAAATTACAAAAATGAAAAAAGTCAAAAAGCATAGACCTTTAGACGACTTGTTAACCATTACAGAATATCTATGTCATATATGACCATGGAAATGTTCTGTTTGTCATATTTAAATATTAACAATTCTGCCTTTTTTCCCCCCTATTTCACAACTTATTACTGAATTTGTAACAAAAGTAACATTACGGGTGGCACTTGTGGAGCAAGAAGTGCTGACCCTTCTAGGGCACTCTGCTTTTAGTGGTACTCGTGTTGCTCAATCTTGTGTAGTGTTTTGTTGACCATTGTTTTGTGTCCTTCTTCAACAGTTTCTGATAACCCATTTGGTATATTCAAACTTTTCTTGTGAAGAAACCTCCAAATATCATTCGTGTGCGGCTTGAAATCAGTATAGGCCTCAACATTAACGTTTGTCCGATACCAGTGAAAACTGACGTCGGACAAGTAGATCTTGTATTACGGTTGTCCGACGGGACAAGTGAAAAAATCAGAGATTCCGAAACATGCCGGTATGACGGACAAATCTATTTCCACTGGTATAAAATACTGGGTTTGTTGTATAAGAGCCCTGTTTGATCTCCAATTTGTCCATAATTCATTTTGATTAAAACTAAAGTGAAACGCCAGATCAAAACTCTTTTATTGTATCATTTATCGTTCCTCCATATGAAGTTCAAGGACATTGACAAAATTAAAGTCGCAATCTCAGAAATGCTTTAATGAACGGAAATATCAATATTTGAAATATAAGAACAAGAATCACTCCGGAACGGACACGTAAAAATTATCGGATATCAATTTGGCACCAAATTTAAACTTGTCTTTTTTGCAAAATACGATAGAGGACTTGATTTAGGCTTTTGGGAAATATTGAAACCTTTGAAATGGACAAATATTACAAGCTTTTTCCTGATCTGGTTGAAAAGATCCACTAAAATTTTTATTTCTCTGTGAATTGCTTTATTTATATCACAGGCACTTGTTTCTGGTAAACAAAATATACCTAGATATTGGTATATATAGTATCTAGGTATATTTTTTTTTACCAGAAACAAGGATTTATATAACACAAATATGAGTTATTACAATCTGTGTGGTATTGGATCACAACACAGTAATATTTCAAAAGGAAAAAGGGAGGGTACATATAAAAATCACTGGTATGCAAGATTCCAATCAAGGTAGACAGAAATAAAAATGTGACATTGAATATATGTCCTGAATAAAAAAAAACCCAGAACAAATCAGTTCAGGCAGCTTTAACTATTTACTAAATTTGGACAGGGTTATGTCAGAGGGGTCGAAGGGGAGACATAATTATGATGTAAGGAATTAATCTTAATAATGAAATATCTATTAACCTTGATCTGTTAATGACCTTGCTTCAGGAGATACATGTTCCGTTTCTTCCTCCGTGTAAGACCTGTTGATATAAGGACTTGCCACTTCTCTCGCATTAGAAAAGTTTAATAGGTTGTCAACATCCCCCTCTCCTAAAGAAAAATAATATTGTATACAATATAGGGTTAGGGTTCTGGACTGGGTTGCACAAACCACAATTAAATTTAAACATCAATTAAAACTGAATTGACACTTAAATTCACTTGCAATGTACATGAAATTAATTTACCTTTCAGGTTTAATTTAGACTTAAATTCAATTGAGGTTTCTGCAAACCAGTCCTAGTGTTTAACACCACTTTCAACAATATTTCAGTATACAATATAAAAAAGTAAACTACATTAGAATTTGGTTGTAAAAGAAGCTACATGTTGTACCTAAATTTGTTTTATAGAAAACGACCAAGACTGGCTAAGAATTTTGGGGGTCAAATTCATGGTCTTCAATAGCCATTAATGCAATACTTCACAAATTACATAAAAATTTATCAAGGGAAAATACATAGTAATCTACATGGATTTTGTATTATATACTTTGTGAAAAAGTCAACGTATTTGATTTTAATATTTCTTTGTTGATAAATTACGAAGTGAGTGAGTGATTGTTGTTTAATGCCAAATGAATTTTTTTGCAGCTATATCATGGCGAGATCACCCTACATTCCGTGAGATGATGATGATGTCCACTTTGCACCAACACGCTTAATTGGATTTTCATAGTGCTTGCTCTCTGAAACAACAATTCAAATGGTAGACATGTCGCTCCGCTCAGACACATTATCATGATTCAAAGCCAACCAGTCTTTGCTCTTACTTCTTAATGTTGTGTGCTTAGCAGAGAAGTGACAATTACCAATTGTATAGTCTTTGACTTGACCTGACCAGGACTCAATCAGTCAATGTGATAAAGTTTGTCTGTGACTTGTGGCAGGTTGATGGTTTTACCCCTACATCAATAATAAAACTGACTACTACGATTGATATAACTGAAATATTGCTGACAGTGACATTAGACAGTAAGAAACCAACAATAATCAAGTACAAATAACATGACTTATCATAAACTCATTTCTGATAAATTAATCACGATCTCCATTTTTAGAACTTTTGATGTATTACTGTAAACAATATTTCAAAATGGGCCAGCGGTTGTCTAACTTATTATTATGAACTATGCTGAAAATATTAAGGGGCTTATTATACCAACATTAGTTCAATAAGTATAACATCCCATAGTTACACATAGATATTGATGATAATTTATTACGCTTGTTACATCAGTGCCTGAAATGGACGGTCGCCCAGTCACCAAATGCGACTAATATCTTATTCGGACGACCGAAAGCTGCTCCAAATTAGGTAGTCACTGGCCCAACAAAAAACGTTTGGGCGATTGCCTATTAGACCGCTAAAAATTGTTGTTTTTCCGAAACCCGACATAAACTGTAACGGTAGATAACTCTTCTGTTCTAGTCGAAAACAGTTTGTTACGAGCACAGCGATTGGTCCAAATACATTTTTGTAGCCAATGAATACACAGCTAATGTAATTTACTGTTCTCCCCAATTATGTATTTTTATCGAGCCAATCCTACACGTTTTCATGTAATACACAAGTATTCACTAAATATTAGAAAAGAAACGTGTTTTTTGTTTCTTTATGATTTAATTATTAAAATTGTTAAAAATCACGGACGAAGTGGAAAGTTGTGAACAATAAAGAGAATTCTGTCAACTTATAATGTTTGCGATCTGGTATCCACGACCACGGTTCGGAAATTTATTCATTCAATCTGCTGCAAAATGTACATCATACAACATGTACGAATTTCATTTAACAGAAATCGGAAACCTTTTGGTGTCAATCCTTAGGTAATCATTGAAAAACTTTTCCCCAACAACGGAGAGAAAATCGTTGACAGTAATGTCAAACTACGGAAACGATCTGGCCTGTCACTTCTTTTAAACTTTTCATAGTTCATGTGTACATTCATATGATCACTTTCTTCATAAGTTGAATAAAAACAATAATTAATTAAAGATCATTTCTCATGCAAAACATGTCTATCTCTCCCTCCACATTCATTCAGTTTTTCGAAAATATACTGGTACCCTGTAGAAGCTATGTACAATCTAGAAGTAGTTAAACCAGAGGCTCTCAAGAGCCTGTATCGTTCACCTGGTTATAAAAAGAAACAATTGGTCCTATGTAAAAACTATGTCCTGCAGTGGTACACTAGGAAATAGAAAATGCAAATATGCCCGGTAAAATGCAAATAATTAAAGATTACCAGTTATATTAGCGTTTACCAGTTAAATTTGCAAATTGTCTTGTTATATTTGCGTTTTACCTTTTAAATTTGCATTGTCGTGGGATTTTAGCGTTTTTCCTTTTAAATTTGCATTGTCGTGGGATTTTAGCGTTTTTCCTTTTAAATTTGCATTGTCGTGGGATTTTAGCGTTTTTCCTTTTATATTTGCGTTTTTCCTTTTAAATTTGCATTGTCGTGGGATTTTAGCGTTTTTCCTTTTAAATTTGCATTGTCGTGGGATTTTAGCGTTTTTCCTTTTATATTTGCGTTTTTCCTTTTAAATTTGCATTGTCGTGGGATTTTAGCGTTTTTCCTTTTATATTTGCGTTTTTCCTTATAAATTTGCATTGTGGTGGGATTTTAGCGTTTTTCCTTTTAAATTTGCATTTTACCAGTTAAATCGCACGGTCATCTAAATCACACGCTGAGTAGAGATTACGTAATACTGTAGTCGTCACTAGCTCATTGAATATGACGATCCATAGTATTATATTATCGTGTATCTATACGTATTTATTTATTTATTTATTATTATTATTTATGTCATACTAGTCTGGCCCTTAATAAATTTAGTGTATTCAATACACAATAATCCATCAATTGTTGCGTATTTGATTTTTATGTCGTATTTTAACTTAATGCGATGTTTATTAAGAAATGTGACTTTAAATGTATTAAAATATTAGCAAAGTGTGATACACGTACAGAATACGTATACTGTTGTCACTTCACTATTACTTGTTTTTGATTATCATGCGAGAAACACATTAACCTTGTATTACCTATGCTGAGACTATTTACTAAAAAATGAATTAAGTATATATTAAACTATCGGTCTCTATTAAGCTATTTATGTCTTGTTTTATAGCACAGGATTGTGTATGTACAGCGTCAAAGTTATTGTGCTTTAAAAGTTCTGATTATTGTAATGAGGCACCTTAATGAACAATAAATATTTTTGTTTATGATATAAAACAAATAATCATATCCCTATGTAAACGCCGTAAAGCGAGAGACCATATTTTAATTTGAAATATTTTATTCTTCAATAAATTAAGGCAAATAATTCCTGAAATAAGAAGTGAAAGGCGGGTTTACTTATTTTTATTTTCATTCTGAAAACGACAGGTACATTCACACCGGTTCACTCAGCAGGGTACCTAATATTGCCAGGCAGAATATACAAGTGTCATCTTACATCCGGTCGACGGGACTCTGACCGAATACATGAATCACAATCTTTGGCAATAATCAGAAACGCAATACACATTTTGTGACCATTTAACGGTACCCGTGACTAGAATAGGAGATGCAATACACATTTTAAAGGTTCTCATAGGTGATCAAGTATACATTAGGAATGGGTGCATATTAATGCACACTGGCGGAGCAAGGGGGTGTTCGACAATTTAGTAAAATTCGTGTATAAATTGGGTAAAAATTGGTAAACAAGAGCCTGGGTCCCCGTTTTCAAAACTGCTGGATCCGCACCTGATGCAGCAATGATTCTGGGGCTATTTTCACAAAAAAATCTTAAGATTAACATTGATCGTAAGTTATATTGGATTGTTCATTTTTATCTTGATTTTTTTTGTGCATCATCAGAATGATATAGCAACAACCAAAATTATGAAGTAAAGCAGGGTGAACAGAGCAGGGTAGAACATTCTTTTTGCAAACCCCAAAAAGCAAAATAGACAAAAAACATTCATATACAATTTTTCCTTATAAAAACAACAATCATATTTTTTATGACTATTCTGAGATTAATCAGAAGGGTCCGTCAGTTCGAAAGACGTTATTAAAATAAACAAAAAATGTTTTCTTTACGCAGACATATTATATGTTACGCTTTGTTCAAATCAGAAATAACCGTTATGAAAACAGATTAATCTTTTTACTGTTGGCAAGTAAGAATATTGTATTTCCATAAACAAATTATTATATTACGTAAGAGATGTACCCTGAAATTTTGTATAATATACTTTAAAAAGTATTTATAATACGCATCGTCTGTAATTGTCAAATGAAAACTATTACAAATTATATGTTTACATAATCCTCTCAATTTTATGGCTTCCTACCCTGTAACTTTCTGTGCTTTTAGCTAAGAAGCAGAGCTTATGTGTAGCTTTATTGTAGTGCATGAACGATCGATTACAAAGTGCGATCTTATAAATAATAGCATTAAAACAATTTTGCTCCGTAGCATAGGCCTATTTTTATTTTTTTACGAATTCATGGCATTGTTCTGATGTCTGTTCTTTTTTTTTCACATAATTTCGTAGTTCTTCAATTTTCGAAAAAAATCTTTTGTAAATGTGTCTCATTAAAGACGGATCGTTTTCTCCGATTCGTTTGTTTTGCCATAAGTATATAGAAACAAAACGTAAATCTGCAAAAAGTGATTGTGTAATAAATTCATAAAAGATGTTAAAGTTTGCTTTTAAAGACGCAAGTACCAAAAACAGTGAACTTACCTACTAAACCGTACTTTTTGTAATGCTAAAAATTTACTTCATTTATAAAGTAGCTGGAAAAAAATCCAGAAGGGCTATATAAAATTGAACTATGTCGTCTGCCTCTCAGGCACCGGCTTTTCCTGTCATGTAACTGTCATGGGGTCACTGATCGTACTTGTAAACAAAAGAGCTGACTGAAATGTGCCTGTTTCTTATATAAAATACATGTCACTTTGCAGTGCATTGTGGTTTCAGCACCAAGAAAAACATCAAAAGTAAACACAATTTTGAAAATGGTCATTTTCAAACATTCTGTTATTTTATTTAGATGTAATATGATTTGGTAGATGGCCAGAACCATGAAATTTTAAAACCAGCCATTTCCGGATTTTATATTCGTTTCCATCCCGTATATCGGCCCTGATTTTACTTCATACGAAAACAGATGACGCCATTTTACTGACAGCAAAAGTTGCCAGATAATCGAGAGTATATTAAAATACAAGAATGGCTTTAAAAACAATCTTATGTACAAAGAAATATTTAACTAGGCATTCTTTGAAAATTCCAATCGTCATATGAATGAAGGGTTAACACTGTTAATCGCTATATCTGAAAATCGATAATAGCACGAAAACCGATAACATGATGCTAATAATCGAATATTCTTCTACATATTTTTGGACAGGAAGAGCTCTGATCACATACTCCATTCATTATTGTATTTTTATTCAATAAAATATTTTAAAAAGTTATACTTCAATTTTCTATTTCATTAGTTAACGATATATTTTTTTTTTTGATAGCGTCACGTGTTTTGTTGGTTATGCACAGGCGCTTGTGTAGAATCAAAAATATGCTCGCTATGTACCTAAAATACCACAAGGCCGGACTCACTCCTACTACCCCTGTCAAAATGTCGATAGGACGCAAATCACTTACTAATTTGCGTAGTGAAATGATTTTTCTTCAAGGAAAACACGTTTTTTATATCTTCCTACCATCTACACCCCCATACTGACAGATAATCCTCAGATTTTGTTGACAATGGACACCTAAGTGGCAGCAAAGCGAAAGTAGGTCACGTGCGACATATTTCCGCCTTTCGGTCGTTCTCGGGTTTTATCATATATAATTACTAAACACTAGAAACATTACAAGGCGCCAAAATATGACTGACAAAATGAATGAAAACTTCAGTGCTTCGTGGTATGCAAATAATACTAAAAATAAGGCATAGGAAATAATTGTATCTTAAAAAACATTATAATTATACAGTAACAATACTGATATATAATTACGTTTCCCGAACTTTTCTTTCTGAACTTCTCGGGTATGTTTCGTAAGGCAATGATAAAACCCGAGAACGACCGAAAGGCGGAAATATGTCGCACGTGACCTACTTTCGCTTTGCTGCCACTTAGGTGTCCATTGTCAACAAAATCTGAGGATTATCTGTCAGTATGGGGGTGTAGATGGTAGGAAGATATAAAAAACGGGTTTTCCTTGAAGAAAAATCATTTCACTACGCAAATTAGTAAGCGATTTGCGTCCTATCGACATTTTGACAGGGAAAATAGCGATTGAAGTGACTGGGGTAGTAGGAGTGAGTCCGGCCTTGTGGTATTTTAGGTACATAGCGAGCATATTTTTGATTCTACACAAGCGCCTGTGGGTTATGCATGTTGTTTGTTGACATCCTAGTTTTAGTAATATTTTGATCTCGGGGTGAAATTTAAATGTATAACAAGCTTGCTTGCTGTATTTATCCTTTCTTAAGAAAAGAATGTCATTATTCCTACAATGTAGCGTCAATTTATGTGTTTTCATCCGTATTTTTACATCCGACATTTTTTTTTATTGACATGTACAAGGTTACATAATATAGTCTCTGATCCATTCATACACTTTGCTAATAAGTAATATTTTCTTTACAATAGTTTACTTTTGTTAATAAAATAGACGAATTATTGAATAACGATTTATATAAATGAAACGATTAAAATTGATTGCTAAAAAAAAGTGTTATTATTAAATACCCGGATATGTTTGGATAAGAGAATAGCATTCGGGTCATCGAGGGGTCATGTAGTCTCGTGGTTATAAATGCGAAAACTTTTCTCAAATTTTGAACAACTACCTGTCAACCTCTCGTGTAAACTCTTTGACACGCTGATCCGTCCCATTTTAAGTTATAATTGTGAAATATGGTATATGGACGAATACCTCCCCTTATATAGAGCCATGCTTCGAGCAACCAGAAATAATACTTTTTGTGATACTTTAGCCCTACAGGAAAAATCATCATATGAAAAAATACATACAAAATATTGTAAAACAGTTTTAGGCCTTAAAAAAACTGCATGTAACATTTCGACATTATCAGAGTTGGGGCGACTCCCTATTGCTTCCTTTATTAAAACTCAAGTTATGATGTATTTTGTAAGAATAAATACTAATAATATAAACCCATTAATTAAAGAATCCCTTAAGGTTAATAAATCTTTACATGATGAAGGCTTCTACACATGGTATACTTTGGCATTAAATGTCTTTCAAGAATTTGATTTGGATGCTGAAGATTTTTCTAATATGGATAAGTGTTTCCATAAGATAAAAGTTCCATTTAAAAAAGAATTTAAAAAGGTTGTCCATAATAATTACATTCAGAAAACTAAAGACAAACTTTCAAAATTAACAGATAATTCAAAACTTTATTTGTATAGTAAAATAAAACATGATATTGTTTTGGAAGAGTATTTGATAAAGGAAAAAAACTTTAAAAATAGACAACTCATAGCTAAATTTCGGACAAGTGACCATTGTTTGCAAATTGAAACTGGTCGATATATTAATATACTCCATCAACAAAGACTTTGCACTACTTGTAATATCTTAGAAGATGAATATCGCTTTTTTTTAAATTGTCATTTAAATCAGCAACCTAGAAATTTACTAATAAATACTATTGAAAATAAATGTCCTTCTTTTACTAATATGTCACCCATGAATAGACTTGATTACATACTCAATCCAACTTCAGATCTTTTATCGGTTGTTTGCACCTTCATAAAACAATTGCTAGACTTGAGATGATAGGGTTCAGCTGGTCAAATATTTCTCCTACATTTACATATTTATTATGTTTGTGTTGTTTTTCTTTTATATGTTTGCATGCTTTTGTATTGTAATTGCTTGACCCATATGGTTGTAATATGCAATTTGAATAAAAAAAATAATAACATTTTCTTTTGAAAAGTTAATTTTTGTCAATGAAATGTTGAATTACAAGAATAAAACAAGTATATGTGGAATTATTTTTTTTTAAAGATTGAACATGTGGTATTTACATCGTCAAGTAGTTCAATAAAAATATTGATTCAAATCTAGTAAATTTATATTGATTTAAGAAGAAAAATTGAAATAAAGAAAAGTTATAAAATTAATGAGAAATGAAATAATATATTTTATTTAAGAGTAAAGTATGGTCATTTTTTTGTTTGTTAAAAGAATCCAATAGGAAAATAAACCATTAATTAAAATTTTAACAGAAATAATACACCTTAAAACAGTAAAATATGTATACATTAAGGAAAGAAAATAGATCATATATATATATTCTTACAATGGAAATGAAGTTCTATTTTGAAGTTAATTTTTATAAGAAAATTATTTCTTTCATAACTTGACTTTTTAATTATAAAAAAAAGTGAAAAATCAAGCTTGGAGAGCATATTTCAGGTTTGTTTATATAGTATCAGAGTTCGGGAAATGTGTCAGTCCTGTCAGACATGACCAGCAAAATTTGGGCAGATTTTGCTAAGGACTGACACAAGATTGGTATTTTGCAATAGAAAATTAATGAGGACTGACATTTTTTTCACTAGGACCACCAAACACATATGCAATTTCGCGAACTCTATAGTATTAATGTTTAATATAAATATTAATTACACTACAGCTAGGATGGATTACGCCATATCCGCGCGTCCATCACGGACACCGATTGTAATTCGCAGAAAGTCACGATGGACACAAACGTCTGATCGTGGCAGTTGGTTTGTAGTGTCATCGTATAAGCCGCGATGTCCATGATGGACAGCGAAAAAAACCCACAACATTACGTGTAGTTATATTCTTATATTCGTCTCGGTTTGTTACCTCAATGCATCTCTTTCCAGAACGTGCTGAGTGCTGAATGGGGTATATTTTATTGTGAATTTTATATTTGTATTTATTTGTGATACATAACTTACGTGATTTTTTTTTAAAGCAGCATCTGCTTCATGACATAGTAGTGGGTTTTATTTTTAAAGTGATGGCACAGGAACTTCTGGTATTTGAATGATTTTGTACCTGCTGGTGCCTTCGCAATGAACTGTCGGTACACAAAGATGGCACCTGTCAATCAATATCCATAGATCAAAGACAGAAAATAACATCGCTATGGTATTTAGAGAGGAGACAACACATTGAGATGAAATAATAAGAAATTTTATTGAAAATAAATTTGTATCCAGAAAGTTTATTAATTAATAAATTAAAATGATTTTGAATACAATTTATTAAGAAATACCAAACACAATATCGTTATTTAGGTAAATACTTATTGGAACAGATTTAAAAAAAACAAAAACAAAAACAAAACATACAGATCCCTCCAAGTGTATCAACGATCATACTCTCAGGTCGGACACAGAGTTTCGTCGGACTTGAAGAGAGTGTCACTCTTATAATTGTCCGACAAAATCCTCCCAGGTCGGAGTGAGAGTGAGAGTCTCCACTCTCAGATAGTCAGTAAACTGTAAACAGGAAACGTCCCCAAATTCTGCTAACCAATAAATTCGTGCATAAAGAAACATACGTATCTTAGTAAAGCTGAAGTAAATGAGTGATATACAGTACGGAAAGTATAGATATGTTAACGGCTGTCACGGGCGATATATACAATAATATCCATGAATAAAATGTATTAACATGCAGTACCCATGTTTTAAGTGAACTAGAAGTGAATATTAATATGTCCCTATGTACTCGCGACAATCGATGCCAAGAAGTCCCTTTCACTTGCTGCAGACAGTTGCCGGTTTACGATATCGGGTGCGTACGTTTGCTCTTTTACGTAATCGCCAAATGTAGGGCGAACGAACCCGGGTAAATAATTATAATTTATACATTTATTTCTTTAAAGGCAAATTTGGATTAAAATTAATTAGTAAAATTTAAGTTTTATTTTGTTTATGGCGAATGGGTCATAAATCCGTAAATCCCGTTTTTTTTCTTTCTTGAAAATTGGCAGTCTGCGGAGTCCTGATATAGGTGAAATAATATTTTATTGGTGTATTCTACGTTTTTTTTTACAGTTTACCCGTCAAAACATCACCCATCTCAGCATGTCGTCGCATCGTGCATTCATGATATACAAATACACCTATCACAGGTGTGAAAAAAAACGTTGCTCAAGACTCTTTTTACTAAGACTTATAAACATAGATAACTATTCTACGTTTTCGATTTTCAAGCCGTCTTCCAATTTATTTGTACTTAAAAAATAAATTTATAACTGACCCAAGCTAAATAAATGAAATGTGACTTAATGTGTTAATTATATAAATCCTTGCCTTCTATAAATTTTAATTTCTTATCTAATTCTTATTCTTATTATGTAACAATATGGTCAGGTTGTTATTTTCATTGAATGACATCTCAAAATAGATGGCTTCACAGTAGGAGCTCTTCCTGTATATTGGTTACATCCTGTATATTACAACTGACAGCCAATGCAGGACAAACAATTTTAATCAGCCATCATTATCATAAAATACTTTATTTTGATGATGACACCTAATTCCCATCACCTAATCCAAATTGGTATAGTGGAGGAGTACCGTATTTTTCGGACAATAAATTTTGTTTACAGTATACCTTTATTTTGCTGTAGGTTTATTTCTGAATAAGAACACTCGTATCATCGATGTTCTTGGTGTTATTTTTTTTTAAATAAAGCAATAAAATTTATGTATACTAACAGGGGGTGCAATTCTGGGGAAAACATATTCAACATCCGAAAAAAATCAATATTCAATGATTGAAGTGTTAGCGAAAATCAGTTCAATATTGTATTTAATAATAAAATATATACTATAAAAAATGTATCTTGTTTAAAAAAAATCACAGGGTGGATCGATTTACAATATAAAATTATTATCACAAAATATCTAAATATAGCTATAGCTTTTCTATCAAACACGAGCATGCGCACGTGGTTGTAGTAAAAAATGGCGGTTGCAATACATCTCACAGTAAACGTGTAGAACAAGCTTTTTATACTAAATAAACTGGAAAATAATTTATATCGATTTCGTTACTTAATCGATATTTTATTGCAATAATTCATATGAGGCTATGGGTGTTTAAACGTCACTTTTCAACAATATTTCAGTTATATATTGACGTTTGAGCTACCTTTCCTGGCGCGAATATGGTGCAAGGTAGAAATACACTAGGGTATTTACGTACAAATTAAAGAAAAAATATCTCATATTTATATAAGTAAGAAAATTTAACAGAACATTTGCATGAATGTTTGTCGGAAAAGGTTGATAGTTTCAGTAAATTTCAACACACAATTTATCAGTCATATTTACCTTACCCCCTTTTGCATACATCATCAAAATCATTGTAAGTGTAAAATGTAAATGTCTGTAATTATGTGCTCTCACAGGCTTCTTGATTGATTTAATAAACTATGTTATGTTATGTTATACATGAACATGCGAAGATATATTTTAACACCTAATCATTTTTCAAATTTTTGTTTCAACTTTATTCGTAAAGTCTATTGCTAATTCCGTCTAGTATGAGATATATACAAAACAATATACATGTAAATATTTACGTTGCCGTAAATTTGATGATTGATGGTCCCGATATTTCAGGTACAGGTTGAATGCGTGTCAATGATTTGTAATCACATGAAATTAATTTCAGTAATTTCAAATGCAAAAGTTAAATGGGATTGACTGAACAAAGTAAACTGTACGACTTTTACGTTTGCACCGGTGGGCATCATTTGTAATTTATTTTAAAAGTCGGTACATGAGTACAACAATAACATAAGCTCTAATGTGCTTTTAAGTCCGACATTAAAAAATATATACATAATATCTTTTTTTCCCCCTTGTTAATTGTATATGCCCTCCTGGGGCCCTGATTTTGTTAATAAACTTATATTTATTCTATTTCTATATCTGTACAATAAGCACTGCCTATTTGTCAGTCAATTATACATCAAAGAGACCGATAAGGAGCAATTAACACATGATTGACAAGGCGAGAGAGTTGTAAAATAAATCGATTATGGATGTACAAAACAGAGAATACTTTTCTTGTTTTGGTAACGAGAAAGATAATTTCATTGCATACATATAAACAAGTTAAATTCTAAAAAAAAAAAAAAAATGAAGAAAACAAATAAAAGTAAATAATAATAATAAACAAAGATCGTTTCTGTATGACTGCAACAAAACTATTTTTATGTGGTTACTTTCCTCACTTGCCGCGCTAATAACGTGTTGTCCGCGAATGTCCTGATGGACAATTTGACTGCCGCGTTCGGCCGCGGACTTCCTGATGCTAATAAGTCAATTTCCGCGCCGCGATCGTCCGCGAAACCGCGCGGATTTGGCGTAATCCATGCTGGCTGTAGTGAGGACTGACATTTTTTTCACTAGGACCACCAAACCCATATGCAATTTCGCGAACTCTGTAGTATTAATGTTTAATATAAATATTAATTATTATGTTTTCATATTTGATGTGTGTTTATATTGGTGTAAAATTAATAATAAATATTCAGTATTATATTTTCATATTTTATGTGTAATTTTATAGTTTTAGAGTTTAATAATACATATTCATTAATTTGTTTTCGTATTTTATGTAATTCCATTTATGTAGAAAAAGCAAAAAAGAGAATCAAATTTACCTTTATTAACATGTGATTACCCTGATAATTCACCCTTAATGGGACCCCTTAATTCCTCTTAATTAGGAAGGACACCATTCTTTGATATTATGTTATAGTTAGAGTATATTAAGTGAAATTTTAATGGTTAAGAAGGGGCGGAGCGAGCGAAGCGATGCGACCCCCTTCTTAACCAATAAAATTTCACTTAATATACTCTAACTTTCACGTGCACTGCTTGACCAATTCAATACATACATACATATATAAATAAAATTGAAGTCGTATCAAAATCTTTAACTATTAAACATGTCCAAGAGAAAGCCAAACTGGACCGATTGAGAGAAGATGATACTAATGGAGGAATACGAGAAAAGAAAGGACGTTTTAAGAGCAAAATTTTCGTCAACAATTATATTTCTTTAAAATTTAGGTACATGTATGTTTAACAGGGACACAATCATAATGTTCCTCAACTTCCCACTTTTGAGTTTGGATGCACCTCCCTCATCTATTTGGAGGATTTTACGTTCAACAGTTATATACGAAACTAATTTTAATGACTGTATGGAAATATCATGTAAATAAAACATAAAAAAAAAAAAATAGGCTCGATTCCTAAATGTACTGCTTTCTAAGTCATCCTGTAACATATCACATATCATCATAATAGACTGTCGGTCAAATCTGTATTTGTCTATTAACTCGAAGTCATCGTAGATATCAAGAGGTTTTGTACGATCTCTGAATACTCGCTCTCTACGTAAAGCTCTTCTCCCAGCATGAAACAACCGAAAACGTCCGACATGGAACATGTTTGTATTGGTAATAATGCAATACTAATATGCTTTAATTATACTTATTTCATATACCCGCAAAGCACGTGCCATCAAATGGTACGGTTGTAAAAATATTTACTCATCCGGAAAATGACCTTGATGGTGAATTTTATGTACATGTAAGATATGATGTGGATTTGATGATAAACTCGAATGCCTATGAAATATTGCTAATATGGTTTGTTGTTATCTTTTTATTCATACAATATCACTTTCATAACTCACAATCAATATAAAATAGCAATTCAAGAAAACTTAAGGAACCTATCCATCTACCTTAAAGTTAAGGGAAATCTTAAGTGTTTTCTTAGTTTAAGGACGTTTATGAATACCACTTAAGTATGATGGGCGGAGTTTCCTTAACTTAAGGTTATTCTTAGGAAATACTTAAAATAAGAAGTTTTATGAATACCACTCAAGTAAAATGGGCGGAGTTTCCTTAACTTAAGTGTTTCCTTAGGAAAATCTTAACTTAAGTGGCTTTATGAATACGGGCCCAGCTGCATTAAAAATGAAACGCATGTGCGCGAAGCCGAAGGAATTTTTAAAATTGAAGTGCCCGACAACGTAATTTTGGTATCAAATAATCGTAAATCTCTATAAATCAATATAGAGAGAAAGAAATAGTAGATTTATGATTATTTGATACCAAAATTATGTTGAGAAGTGTATGGAAAAAAAAAAAGAAAAAACCAGAGGCTCCCAGGAGCCTGTAATCGCTCACCTGGATCAAAGCTGCTTTCAATAACAACGCAACTGCACTGTGGTGGCCATCTTGGCGGGAGAGCGCAACTGTCGGACACCATTTTGCAAGAGGACCATCCAATGACTATTCCATCAAAGTTTGGTTTTAATTGAGCTACTGGTTCCAGACAAGATGGTTTTTATGTGAATTTCCCATAGGGTCCTATGTTAAACTAAGTACAGCTGTGCAGCCATCTTGGTCAGAGGGCGGGACCACCAGACACAAATTTGGTTCAGCGGTTTCAGAGGAGAAGATTTAAATGTGATCTTTTATCAAAATATGCCTAATTTGCATAATCGGTATAAATCGGCTGAAAGAAAAATTTCAAAAAAAAACCCCGAACATATGCTAAACTACTCCTTGCCATGTAGCTGCAGTTCAAATTTGAGCTCATTTTGACTTATACTAAAGCAGCAATGGACAATTGAAGAAATTTATGTTTTTAGTAACAGCGGCCATCTTGAATGGAGGGCGGGGCTGTCGGACACAATTTTGAAAGGGAACCACCCAGGGACCATCCCTGCCAGGTTTGGTTTAATTTGGTTCAGCGGTTTCAGAGGAGAAGATTTAAATGTGATCTTTTATCAAAATATGCCTAATTTGCATAATCGGTATATATCGGCTGAAAGAAAAATTTCACAGAAAAACCCAGAATAAATGCTTAACTACTTCTTGCCATGTAGCTGCAGTTAAAATTTCAGCTCATTTTGACTTACACTAAAGCAGCAATGGACAATTAAAATTTCATCCCCCCTTTTTCTATTTTGAGCTTGGCGGCCATCTTGGTTGGAAGTCGGGATCACCGAACACAATTTTGGAAGGGGGCCATCCAAGAATCATTTCAGCAAAGTTTGGTTTAGATTGGCTCAGTAGTTTCAGAGGAGAAGATTTTTTTTAAATTTCATCCCCCTTTTTTCTAATTTGCATAATCGGTCAAAATCGGCAAAAGTTCAAAGTTCATAAAAAATCCTGTAATACATGTTAAAAAGCTCATCATTATGCTTATACAGTTCAAATTTGGGCACATTCTGGCTTAAAATAGAGCAGTTTTGGCCATTTGAAGAAATTTCTATTTTTAGTAACAGCGTCCATCTTGAATGGAGGGTGGGGCTGTCGGACACAATTTTGAAAGGGACCCACCCAGGGACCATTCCTGCCAGGTTTGGTTTAATTTGGTTCAGCGGTTTCAGAGGAGAAGATTTAAATGTGATCTTTTATCAAAATATGCCTAATTTGCATAATCGGTATATATCGGCTGAAAGAAAAATTTCACAGAAAAACCCGGAATATATATGTTAAACTACTCCTTGCCATGTAGCTGCAGTTAAAATTTGAGCTCATTTTGACTTACACTAAAGCAGTAATGGACAATTAAAATTTCTTCCCCCCTTTTTTCTATTTTTAGCTTGGCGGCCATCTTGGTTGGAAGTCGGGATCACCGGACACAATTTTGAAAGGGGGCCATCCAAGGACCATTCCACCAAAGTTTGGTTGCAATTGGTCCAGTGGTTTCTGAGGAGAAGATTAAAATGTGAAATGTTGATGACGGACGAAAAGTGATGACAATAGCTCACATGGCCTAAAGGCCAGGTGAGCTAAAAAGGGAGGTGGGTAATGTAGGTACCTGTGCTTTTACGATCACAATTTTCCTTACGTTGTCAGGCACTTCAATTAAAAAAAATTCTTCGGCTTCGCGCACACGCGTTTCATTTTTAATGCAGCTGTAGTGTGGGGATGTCAAGTAGTTGAGACAAAGATATATTTTCGCTTTCGTCATTCAACACGTCCTCCATCATGCCGTGCACTTTCCAGCAAACGTCTAGGGTGTGACGTATGAAATGTCTGGAACATTGAACCAATGAAAAAGTAGGTTACATTCTAAGTCAGTTAGAGTATATTAAGTGAAATTTTATTGGTTAAGAAGGGGGTCGCATCGCTTCGCTCCTCCGCCCCTTCTTAACCATTAAAATTTCACTTAATATACTTTAACTATAACTTGGCCTTGAGGGATACACGAAATCATAAAATTTTATTACTTTGGTATAAATTCATTACTTACAGCTCACTCCAATACAATATACACTTTAGCAGTAAACACAACAGGTGGTACACCTGAGGAAAAGGCCTCTAGGCATGTAACTCTTGTGGGGACAACAAATGTGTTCTCTCTCTGAATTATTGAAAATTCAATTGTTTTACACTATTTCAACACATATTTTAATACAAGGCCTATAAAACAGATGCTTACAGAAGTGAATTTCATTTTTTTACACGTTAAACTTAACGTAAAATATTCATATGAAGAATTTCTTAGCTCCGAGCTTTGCTTTCAGATGCATACAAATCTATGTTTAACACTGTATTAGCGATTATTTAAAAAAAATATCCATATACATATTTTTTTTTATTGAAAACAAGCCCGTAATAAATTACAGAGTTATCGAAGCGAATCATGATTAAGTTGGATATAATGTCGCACAATAGGCTACCCGATTTGTAAGGCTTGAAGTAATTTACCATTTAACAATATGTTCGTAATGATGAACGGTAAGGCCACTAAAATGCATCAATCGCCTGTAAAATAAATAAACATAAATTATAATGTTGAATCACCATGAAAATATTAAACGTTTACATTTAAATCAACATCAAATTGAAATAAATATGAGTGCATAGTTCTAGATCCTGAAAAACAAAATCAAGAAATAAAATATACATAACTACTGTAAAATACACAACGATTGATGGATTATTGTGTATTGAATAGCTAAAGTTATTATCATCCAGAATGGTACAAATAAATAAACAATAATATAATACTATTATAGATTGTTCTTATATTTATCAGGGAATTATATAAACATTTGAAGAAAAAAAAAATCCTGTATTTATTGATCAATCTAATTAACTGACAAAATAGTGTTTACATGTAAATTGCATATTTCTGTTGGATCGGAAAAGGGCGCGTACGCTACGGCGTTTACATAGGCTCATGATTATTTGTTTTATATCATAAGCAAAAATATTGATTGTTCATTAAGGTGCCTCATTACAATAATCAGAACTTTTAAAGCACAATAACTTTGACACTGTACATACACAATCCTGTGCTATAAAACAAGACATAAATAGCTTAATAGAGACCGATAGTTTAATATATACTTAATTCATTTTTTAGTAAATAGTCTCAGCATAGGTATTACAAGGTTAATGTATTTCTCGCACGATAAACAAGTAATAGTGAAGTGACAACAGTATACGTATTCTGTACGTGTATCACACTTTGCTAATATTTTAATACATTTAAAGTCACATTTCTTAATAAACATCGCATTAAGTTAAAATACGACATGAAAATCAAATACGCAACAATTGATGGATTATTGTGTATTGAATACACTAAAGTTATTAAGGGCCAGACTAGTATGACATAAATAATAATAATAAATAAATAAATAATAACTTATAGATACACGATAATATAATACTATAGATCGTCATATTCAATGAGCTAGTGACGACTACAGTATTACGTAATCTCTCTACTCAGCGGGTGATTTAGATGACCGTGCGATTTAACTGGTAAAATGCAAATTTAAAAGGAAAAACGCTAAAATCCCACGACAATGCAAATTTAAAAGGAAAAACGCAAATATAAAAGGAAATACGCTAAAATCCCACGACAATGCAAATTTAAAAGGAAAAACGCAAATATAAAAGGAAAAACGCTAAAATGCCATGACAATGCAAATTTAAAATGAAAAACTCTAAAATCCCACAACAATGCAAATTTAAAAGGAAAAACGCAAATATAAAAGGAAAAACGCTAAAATCCCACGACAATGCAAATTTAAAAGGAAAAACGCTAAAATGCCACGACAATGCAAATTTAAAAGGAAAAACGCTAAAATCCCACGACAATACAAATTTAAAAGGAAAAACGCAAATATAAAAGGAAAAACGCTAAAATGCCACGACAATGCAAATTTAAAAGGAAAAACGCTAAAATGCCACGACAATGCAAATTTAAAAGGTAAAACGCAAATATAACAAGACAATTCGCTAATTTAACTGGTAAACACTAATATAACTAGTAATCTTTAATTATTTGCATTTTACCGGGCATATTTGCATTTTCTATTTCCTTGTGGTAGTCATCTTGGAATTACGATCAACATAAAAAACACAAAGTTTGTAAAGGACCTTCCAATGATTGATGCACAGTTTAGGTTCAATCAGTGCAATAGCTTCAGAGAAGAATATATTTCTGTATTTTCCCCATATGGTCCTGTGTTAATACTATGACCTGTGGTGGCAGCCATCTTGGATTTCCGATCGGCATAAAAAACAGAGGACCTTCCAATGATCATTCCTGGGCAGTTTGGTTTCAACTGTCCAAGTGGTTTCAGAGAAGAAGCGTTTTGAAACATTTTTCCCATATAGGGTCCAATGTTAAACTAAGTCCAGCCGTAGCCGCCATTTTGAATTTCATATCAGAACAAAAAACGTAAAGTTTGTAGAGGACCATCCAATGAACATTCATGTACAGTTTGGCTTTAATCATATTTGTAGTTTCTGAGAAGAAGGCATTTGAACATTTTCCCATAGGGTCCAATGTTAATCTATGTATTGCGGTGGTGGCCATCTTGGATTTCCGATCGGCATAAAAAACACACACTTTGTAGAGGGCCATCCAATGATCATTCCTGGGCAGTTTGGTTTCAATTGTCCAAGTGGTTTCAGAGAAGAAGCGTTTTGAAACATTTTCCCCATAGGGTCCAATGTTAAACTAAGTCCTGCCGTAGCCGCCATTTTGAATTTCATATCAGAACAAAAAACGTCAAGTTTGTAGAGGACCATCCAATGAACATTCATGTACAGTTTGGCTTTAATAATATTTGTAGTTTCTGAGAAGAAGGCATTTGAACATTTTCCCATAGGGTCCAATGTTAATCTATGTATTGTGGTGGCGGCCATCTTGGATTTCCGATCGGCATAAAAAATATAAAATTTGTAGAGGACCTTCCAATGATCATTCCTGGGCAGTTTGGTTTCAACTGTCCTAGTGGTTTCAGAGAAGAAGCGTTTTGAAACATTTTCACCATAGGGTCCAATGTTAAACTA
Source organism: Bathymodiolus brooksi (assembly GCA_963680875.1). Lineage (NCBI taxonomy): Eukaryota > Metazoa > Mollusca > Bivalvia > Mytilida > Modiolidae > Bathymodiolus > Bathymodiolus brooksi. Next base: position 64,551,578 of record OY804576.1, on the reverse strand, counting down.
AGTCCTGCCGTAGCCACCATTTTGAATTTCATATCGTAACAAAAAACCTTAAGATTGTAGAGGACCATCCAATGAACATTCATGTACAGTTTGGCTTTAATCATATTTGTAGTTTCTGAGAAGAAGGCATTTGAACATTTTCCCATAGGGTCCAATGTTAATCTATGTCCTGCGGTGGCGACCATCTTGGATTTCCGATCGGCATAAAAAACAGTAACTTAGTAAAGGACATTCCAATGATCATTCATTTACAGTTTGGGTTCAGTCAGTTCATTAGTTTCAGAGAAGACGATCTTTGAAATTTCAGCCAATCAGAGCATATTATTGGCCCTGGCAGCCATGTTGAATATCCGACTGGAACTGTAACTGGAACTGTAACATTGTAGAGGACCATCCAAGGAACATTCCTGCTAAGTTTGGTTCCAATTGGCCCAGTGGTTTCGGAGAAGAAGCTTGAAATGTGAAAAGTTTACAGACGACAGACAACAGACGACGGACGCAAAGTGATGGCAATAGTTCACCTGGACCTTTGGTCCAGTTGAACTAAAAAAACTAAAACTAAAAAAACATTAAACTTAGTGCTCTTATTTTGGGAAATTATATTTCCATCTGCTAGATGGGTATAAATGATCTTAGAAAGTCTTTCATTGTTTTTATTTATATACATATACATAGTACTGGTAATTCAAAAATTTGTGATCATTCCAACCTCATATCTTCTTTCCTGTGAATTTTACATGACAACTTTTGCAACACAAAAAGAACAAATATATTATGTATAAAGGTTTTTTTTACAACAACAGTGCTCAACCAAGTTTATGTTAGAGTGAGCATTTTACACTGGAGAACCTGGACCCATAAAACTAGTTTAAACCCTGCCACTGTTTATTGAACTGAAGTGCCTGTACCAAGCCAGGAAAATGTCATGTATATGTGAGTTAGGGGCATCAATTTTAAATATATTTCTACGATTTTTTCAATTGGATTTTGGAACCGTTCAGACTTAGTGGTATTATTATTTTTCATATTATTAGACCTTACCTGTAGTTCCCAAGACTTTAAGATGAATAGATTCAGAACTCGAAACAAGACCGTCTGGATTTTTTACAAAACATCTATACTCTGCTGTGTCTTCAAACAGTAAATTGTTGATCTTCAAATTAAAATGATCTATGATGTATTTTGCATTTTTAAGAGTCGATGTAGTTTTTTGTATATCAAGCTTAGATTCATTCTTCTCCCAGTAGATTTCTGCAATATCCGCACATCCAAAGAGTCTCTCGGCAAAACCACCCATTCCGCTTACGATCACCATTAAAGTCACATGACTGCCAATATTCTGTGTATCTAGTATAGCTTAACCGTATCTTAAAAGCACCTGGGAAGAAAAAAAAATGTTTTTACATACGGTATATGTCAATTATTACACAGATAATGTACCAGTACACTGAACACTCAGTCACTAAGCACTGAAATGATAGAAAAAATGTTCTTGTCAAATAACCCAAAAATGTAAACTTTGTTCAGGATAAATCTGGATTTTCTGTACAGTTTCTAGATGACCATCCAAGGAACATTCCTGGGAAGTTTCTGTTGTTTCAAAAAAATAAATTATATAACATTTTCCCATAAAAATCATACATGTAGGTTAATTTTTGGCCTGTTTAAGGCCAATTTGCTGATTCAGATAAACTTTGTATGGAACCATTGAATGAATGATCATTCATGTACAATTTATATTCAATAAAGTTAGTTGTTTCTGAGAAAAAGCTTTTAATTTATTTTCCCATACTATGTTAATATAAGAAATACTGTGGAGGCCATCTTGGCTTCATGATCAGTAAAATTAATGTACATTTTGTAAACGTTCCATACAAGTCTCTTTTTAAAATGGTACACTTGATCCAGAAAAATAAAATAACCAAAACATTACTGATTGTTCCGACCAAAAATGAAAGGGACCCTCCTCTATTTTCACCAGATTCCATCATACATTACTAAAATTTTCCTATGACATTGAATAAAATATAAGGCCCCTAACCCTGGAACAATAAAAGTGAATATCATCAAAAATGAAAGAGACCCTTCTTACAAGGGTTTGTCCATTACACTACATGAATATATACAAATGTACAAGTATGAATGCCCTGGAAAAGCACCTTAGACCAAATAACCAAAGAAACAACTTCGGAGTTTCGATTTACGGTAATCAGGAAATAATTCACAAGTTAGCCAGGGTCATAACATGATAAAGGGCGAAGCCCTCTCGCCCTTTTATATTGCATAGATTCCACCCTCTATGGAACTCCAATTTTAGACATACTGATCGACAACATTTTTTTCATTTTTGCACAGTTTCGAAGAAAAATATAATGCAATACCAATGTTCAAGTTTTACCTCACATAAAAATAATACTACCTAACTGCAGTAACGGTGTGTATTATCATGACTAATCGAACTGCAAAAAAATAATATACACCTGAAAAATTTACGAAAATCGGCTACACAGTGCTGGTGTCTATATCTGCAGTACATGAGCCATGAAAAAGAGCATAGGCCTAAAGGTCTGGAAACCAGTTCAAACGGAAGCTTGTCAAACTCCGGACCACTGCCGAACCGGTTCCGGATATTTCCGTAAGCTTTGCCCTTTTACACAGTCACAGGTAACACCTGCCTCATATTATTTTAACATTAGTAACAATGGGTGTTACTTGCTTGTGGACCAAGACATCCTTTCCCTTCTGGAATAGTACGGGCGGGTAGCTGCAGGTCCGTAGCTCTGATTGGTCCCTGGGGACCATAGTGTTGATGTCGCTATTCCAAATGTTTTTTACAGGGGTAAAATTATCCGTAGTTCTATAATTTGTCCGCGAAAAAAAAGGAAAAAATAGCAGGACCATTCAGAACCACGCTTGCGCAGCTAGCGGTGGGGGTTCATGTTTGCTCAGTCTTTAGCTCTCTGTGGTATTTTTTTTATTCTTCTATCCATGGCGGTGATATTTGTCCTTGATATATTCAAATGTTTTATGCAAAATGTCTCAGTGTCCGCCATGATTCACATGGTCTGCCTTATCGGCACATCTCGGGTAGTTACACTGTCTACATCAAAAGATGAGTGTTACAGTAAAGAAAACACTCGAGGGTATCCGATTGTAAAAGTCTGAATCACGTAATCGCTAAATGGTACAAAATTAAATGCTGCAAGTTTAGCGTCTTCCGGATAAACAATAATTGAAAGCCGTATTCGGAGGTTGGATTAAGGGTCTGAAAATCGGAGAAACTCTGCCGAAATCGTGGTTGTTGGCATCCCTGCAGTTTCCGAAGGGATCCCCCTCTTTTCACAATTAAGTCATGAATAAAATTCTAAAAGATTTTGAGAAACACTTACTCAAGTTGTTGTACGACATATAGGGTAAAATACCCTACTTTCCGTCAAGTGTAATAATTCTGGAATGGCAAAAGTGAAAACTGTCAAAAATGAAAGGGATCCTCCTCTCTTCAGCGGTAAGCTGCTGATAAAATTTCAAAACATTCTGAGAAACACTACTCAAGTTATCATACAACATAGGGTAAAAATCCTATTTTCCATCATATCAAGTCCAATAATTCTGGAACGGCAAAAGTGAAAATCGTCAAAAATGAAAGGGATCCTCCTCTCTTCACCAGTAAACAGCTGATAAAATTTTAAAAGATTCTAAGAAACACAACTCAAGTTATCGTACGACATAAGATTTGTCTACAGACGGACGGACAGACATGGTGAAACCAGTATACCCCCCTACAACTTTGTTGCGGGGGGTATAATTATAAAACATTTTTTCAATGGGTTCCTATATTCAACTCTATCCTGCAATGACTGCCATCTTAAATTTGGGATCCACATAAAAAATGACAACTTTGCAAGAACCCATCAAATGATCGCTCGTATAGAGTTTGGCTTCAATTATGTTTGTAGTTTCTAAAAAAAAACTTTTATTCATTTGTCCTGTGTCAGTCATCATCTTGATTTCCAATCCTTACAAGATATGTCATCTGTGTAGCTGACAGTCATATCAATAAACTGATTGCAACCAGAGTAACAACACTTTATAGTACCTTACAATGAACATTCCTACCAAATCTGGTTTCAACTGGTTTTGCAGTTCATCATAAGAAGATCTTTGAAATTTCAGCCATTCAGAATATACTATTTTGAGGTGTGATGACCATGTTGTTTATTACTCAAATCATAGAGATTAAAAAGCTCACTGATAAAAAAAAAATAAGAAACTTCCTATACAGTGCCCCATAACCTTCATTTTCTAACTGCTTGGATCAAGTTTGACATATTTTATTTGTACATATTTCACAAAAAAAAAAGAGGAAATCTGCTGATCAAAGGAAAACTTTTTATCTCTGTAACCAATAACTGAACATTTCTATAAGGTTTGGTTTTAATTGATTCAATGGTTCTCTAAAAGAAAATTTAAGTGACTGTGTTAATGGACTGATGATGGATGGTGAACACCAAGTGATGAGAATATCTCACATGACCCTTCGTGTCAGGTCAGCTAAAAATAAGACAACTTCAAGCAGCTTCAACTAAGTGTAGCTTTTTTTTGCATATCCTCAGAATTCTCTACAGATAATTCCTGCAAAGTTATGGTTCCACTGTAATTAGTTACAAATCTGAAATCAGTGTCAAGACTAATTTTAATGAAATAAAATGATTTTGTCCAAAACAATGATTGGACCAAGCCACAACATTTCTCAACTACTTAAGATTAAAATCAGAAATTCTTACCATGGTTCCTCTGATGTTTGTTCCTTTTGTATAAGAAAACTAAAATCAAGACTGAAAAATACAAAAAAAAACTAATTAGAATATCAACATAGAAAATTAATAGCTTATCAATTTGAACCTCAGGTTCATATATTATTGTCATAGGTTGTTGACACCAGATCTGACTAAATTATATTTTAGTCAACTTTTCGTCTTGTCATTAATGCAATTATTAAAATGTTCATATCTTGGAAAATATAATTATTACATTAATAGTTTTATACAGTATTATAAAACCATAGATTTAGTTTTTTTGTGCGATTAATCGTCATATTGTATGGCACGGCATAGGTCAATTTTGCTTCTCAGTGCTCCATAACACATCACATACACCCAATGAAGTGCAAAGATTGTCAAACTTCACTCGGTCGAACTGGGATCGGTCAAACACTATGGATGGCTCGAACTGATATGAAAGTACCATCAGTTTTCCGTATATTTCTAAGTAAAAAAAACTAATTTCTCTCGAACACTGATACCTCGAACAGTCAAACTCAATAAATGGTTCTGTCAATAATAAAATCACAAGTTTTACCATGCCAAACTCGAACATCGTAATTTAATGGACAGGTGTATGTACGGTTGAATGTGTTTACGACAAGGTGTGATAAATGTCAGATAATTGTTCAGGGTTCTCAAAAAGAATTGAAGTAGGAGTCTCAATTTATAAAGTAGGGGGAGAGTTGAGTGCCAGAGGCACGAACCGAGCGCCGCAGGCGAAAGAGAGCCAGAATAGGTGAAATTTTAGATTGTAGGAGATGCATTCTGAGGCCATTCTGAGCATATTTTGCCATTGAATTCTCCTAAAAAATTTTGGTACTCTGAAAGGCATTTTTTTTGTAAAATATATCGATACTACAATATATTTGTATCAGTGGCAGCTGGTGAAAAACAAGGTTAAATACAAAGCAATTTTCCAGGCAACTTTCATTACAAAATCAGCCTCAGAATATCTCTTCTGCAAGAAGAATTGAAAAATGTTGTAATATATAACTATGAATAACTAGAGGCCTCATATTTTAATCTGATTATTACTATCACGTTGAATAATGAATGAAATCTCAAGGAATGTTGGCTTAAATCCAGTCCCAGTGAAACTTAACCTTTTTTTAACAGGACAGAAGGTCCCGTGTAGATAAAAATTTCAATGGACCTTCATTGCTTCCACAGGACCTCCTTTTTTTTTTAAATTTACAGGACACAACGTCCAGTAATCTTTTCGTAATCATCAATGGCCTGAAAAAAATATTTTTGACTTGCAACAAAATTCGTGCTTTACTACAAAAAATAGGATCACGAGTGATGCTACCAAGCATAAATAGTAACGTTCTCGCTTTGAAAATTATCCGAAAACTTTAAATTACCGAAAAACCGTTAAATCTTCATCGATTTCCTTGCTTGTTTTTACATTCCGTAAAGGGATATCCCAGCTTTTGGGATGTGATGACTGCACATCCTTCATGAGCAAATACTCCACTCGGAACGCTTCGTGCATCTATATAGTAGAACCAAGTGAAGTCCGAATTGTTGTGTAGTCGAAGTCCGGAGTTCCCACCATCATGTCACCGGGAGTTAGATATATTTAGAAAATGGTGGATTTGTTAGTGTTCGGTTGATTGTAAAAGTAATCGATAAGAAGATATAGATCAACAAAACGCGATAACGACAATTCACATAAACATAAAAATTGTTGAAAAACACATGCTCGATAAATTTTTAACCGGCGAAAATGTGAAAGTAAACGGCAAAATTGCCGGCACATTTTGAGAACCCTGATTGTTTGCTTAACGATTACAGGTAGAGAGATAAACTTGTCATAATTTGTGTTAATTAGTCATTAAATTCAGCTGTGGCTTGATTATTAACCGTTAATTACGATTAATGAATCTGAGACACATGTCGCTGATTGTGCCAAGCCAAGCCTACACTCAACAATAATTAAAACAGTCAAATGTTTATAATTGTAAAAAAAATTATCAAAACAATATTTAAAATTGTTATAACATGAATTAGTATTATTGAGAGCTTTTTTTTTAAATTAGATTTTTTTTTTCTAGTTGCTGGAATCGAATAATATCAAACTACATGATCTCAAGGTTCATCTAAATACCAAAAAAATAGAAATGTACTAGTAGTGAAATTCCGATTAACCTGAGATTTTGTCTATATAATACCAAAAGAAACAAATATAATTGATTCAAATTCAAATTGAAAAAAAAGGAGAAAATGATCATTGGCTAAAATTTGAAAATTGGACATTAAAAATATATATCCGAATTATCAAACATTATACCCATATCGATCCAACTGTTAATATCCGACCTCGTATTTCCTGCATATAAAATAGATCGCGAGCAAAGTGAACAAACGTTTCTAAGGAATGTTTGAAGATACCTAAGAGGTATTCAGAAGCCGTAGTCTTTGAGAACTTTCTAAAGGATTAAATATTTTTTACAATAAAGGTCCATGTTACTGTGCATCAGTTATCATAGCATAATGAAACTATCACGAGTCAGAACCAGATTTTTTTCTCTCTGAAATTACGGAACCTCGATGGCTTGAACACATTTTGACAGTCCCTTGGAGTTCGAGGGAGCAAAGTTCTACTGAATACTATTCAGAAATATCATTGTTCATATCCTTAGCATAGGTCACTAATACTGAACTTTGCCAAATTTTGATAACTAGTCAATTATTCATTTCTTAATAAATATCAATGTTATTTTAGCATAGGTTGATAAAAGCAGACTTTGTAAAATTCATACATGCACTCTTGTATAAACAGAATAACAAGCAAATAAATAAACACAATTTTGTATAACTGCATGTAGTTGTTAGTAGTGAAATAAGGCATTGTTAATCATCTAAAGTAGATAATATCTCAGATTTAAAATGGTAACTCTCATTATTTTCATTATTTAATTCTTATTTCAAACTACTTGTACATGGAACTACTTGTCAATTATGAAATATCTAGTAAACTGTCCAATAGCCACATTTGTGGACAATGACAGTTGAATTTGTTTTTTTTTTGAAATTATCATTTAGATAAACTAATCCTAGTTTTGAAAATAATGAAATTTTATTACAGGTAATAATTTTAGTTGATATTTCAATATTGTTGACACTAAACAGTTTTATTGTCTTAACTGCAGTGTAATTTGTAAATTGACTGTTTGTAAATGAAAATATATTTATTTATGAAGACTTGACTGAATTGTTTATTTATGTGAGTTATCTCCCATAGACTGAAAAAGATCCTAGGTGACCCTAAGAAAAGAACATTTTAAAAGGCTAGTAAAGTAGTCAAACCTGTGTGTATCCACATTGAATTAGCAGTCACCTGCTGTAACGGCCAGATTAATATCCTCCCGTCGTGCTTGAAATGCAATTTTAACTCAAATGAGAGTTCACCTTACTATCCAGGTAAGCAGTCAAAGTTTATTATATCGTAACAGTTTACAGGTATTTAATTGTTCGTTTTTATTCTAGACTTTCAAGAAAACATCAGTAATAAACTTTCATGCCATTCTCAAAAGCTATCAAATTATTTAATGATTAAATGTAAATTTTTACAAAAACATAGTAGCATTTCAATGAGACTGTCATGTTTTCCAAATAGTTTTATGTGAATTTTTTTTTTACTGATATCTATATTGGCTTTGGAGATCAAATCATCTAAGGGCTATTCCATTTAAGTCTACCTGGGAAGGGGGTGAAACCATATTTTTTTATGTTGGGTCTCTTGAAAATAAATTCTGTTAGGGGGGGGGGGGGTCCAATGACTAGAAAATTCGGTGGATGGGGGTATTTATCATTTATCTTGACTTCCCTTTGCCTTAAACTCGCTGGCTTTTCACAGAAATAAAAAGATATATCCGTTTTGTTGTCTTAAGAGATCGTGCCATTTTGCCAGAATTTGCTCCAAAACAGTAGTGGGTTATCTTCCCGGAAGTGGAGTTATCTACCCTTAAAGATGGCAAACTCCGTTTCTATTGCCATGTGGCTGGAAAAAATAGGTCTTCAGTCATTATCACCTATATTTGAAATTAAAATTATAGCTAGCTATAGTAAAATGCAAGAGGCACATTTATATGCAAAGTTTAAGGGACAGATTTACACGCTGTATATTGGTATATCTATGCAAAGTTTAAGGGATAGATTTACACGCCGTATATTGGTATCCTCGTCTGACAATAAGTCGGTCAGTAATTGGATAATGTTTGATTATTTTTTTCATGTTTGAAAAGTAAACATTTTTTTCTTTTTAATTATGTTCCTCATCTATTCTTGCTCACATGTGTAAAGTTCCATGGAAAAAAGATCGATAATAATTACATACTGACCCATATTTGTTTACCCTCCCTTTTCCAAATGGCGTCGTATGACGTCACATAAAGTCGGTCAAAGTTCAATAAAGCACATGATTTTGTCATAGGCCAACCAAACTTAAAAAGTAAACCAGATTAAGAAAGTACAGTATTTTAGCTTTTTCAGTGTAATTGATTTGTCTGAAAAATTTCAAAAGATGTTTTTTTTAAATAGTTTGAAATTGAAGTATTAAAAATTAATTATTTGATGCAAATATTAAACTTGCTTACCCACATAAAAAGTATTTAATTCAGTGAATTTGGTGTTTTTGCTTTTGTCAATACAATCTATTAGACCGACATATTTTGGTAAAACAATTAATGAATGATTTCAATTTATTTTAATCACATTTATTATCACAGAGTGGTAACAATACAGTTTTGTTGATGCTATTTGTAATAATGACAGGTTTTTTTTTACCCAGACAATCTCATTTTTCTGTCTGGTTTAATTTAATTCTCTGTTCAATTTATGCTATAAATTTTGATTATTGCTGTTAAATTAATTCTTTTTCTATCTTCTCTGTGAATTTCACTTCATTACCCCAAGAAGTAAGGGGTATATTTTTTATTAAAGCAACAGTGGAAATGCAAAATAATCTGACATTTTGTGACTAATGGAGAGCACTTGCATGTATTTTCCCGGTAAAATCTGCCATTTTATAGAAAATGGTGGAATCTGAATGATCAATCATCATATTTTCAAAGTATTTTAAAAAACAATTTGCTTGGCCTACATTCCAGAAACGGTCATGAACTGTGATGTCGATTATGTCAACAAACCGGAAAAATACAAATGTTTGGGGAATACCTTCGATGGAAACATATTTAACAAGCATAATGATCAGGAAAAAAAGACATTAGTAAAAAAAGGTAATAACAAAATTACCGAACTCCGAACAATCTTATAAAGGGAAAGTCAAAACTCACAATTATATAAACAGACAAAATCAGTCAACAACCGGAAAACTGTGAAAACCGTAATGACCCTGACTTGGTACAGGCATTTCTAAAGAAATGGTGGGTTGAATCAGATTTTAAGGCGCCAAACCTCCCGCTCTCATTACGGTTCAAAGGTTCCGGCTGTCACTGTAACAGTATTTAAATACAGGAACAAAATAGGTAAAATAGTTGTCAAAGCAGTACCATATTCGGTGACGTAAATGTCAAAAATATTTTTACGTCACACATTGACAAAAAAATTCTTGACATTTTGGACTTCTTTATCTTTATACATTTTCACTATATGAAAATGCATCGCTTATAATTATTTCTGCAGAGACGGAATATATTTCGACAAGATATTGGTATCGGAATATAAACTTTTTAAGAGATCGAATAAGGCGAATCTTTTTATAGCCCTGGTCCAGTAGCCTGTTTCTCAGATGAAGATGACGTTTCAGGAAATCAGAATAATTGCTACTGGCCCTTGCATAGCGAATCAATTGCGAGATGTAAACACCATATGCAGGAGAAGCTGGTATATTGCTGCACATGTTTGGAAAATTTATGATTTTAAAATTGAAGTCGTCCCGCTTATCATAAATTTTAGTACTGAGTTGACCACTGTCGTCAAAACCGAGGTATAAGTCCAAAAATGATGCGGACGAAGCTGTATCGGTGGTCTCTTTAACTTCCAGCTCTGGAGGATATATCAATGGAAGAAATTCTGCAAATCTAGAATTATTGATAGATAAAACGTCATCAATATACCTGTATGTGAAATTAAAGGCTCTAGCCTCATGAATCTTCTTATCTTTTACAAGCTTTTGAAGAAACTCCGACTCGTATGAGTATAAAAATAAATCGGCTAGAAGAGGGGCACAATTCGTACCCATTGGTATGCCGACGACCTGCTGAAACAGTGTCCCTCCAAAGGAGACAAATATGTTATCGATGAGGAACTCCAGCATACTGATCACTTGTTCCTCGGAGTAGCATGTTTTACCTTTATGAATTTTGTTTGAAAAAAGGATCTTTTTAACTTGCATGGAATTTATTCAATTCAAACTTCTCTGTTTTAGTCTCATCTTGTAATTTTGACGTTGAAAAGTATTCCCTCTGTGTTTATGTACGCTTTGAATATACAGAATGACGTCATTGGTCTCGTGCTGCGCGAGAATTGTAAATCAAAACAAATGACCGACATTATTGCATGACCGAGCAGATGTCACGGTAGGATACATCATTAGTGCGAGGCTCTTAATCTTGTTGAGATTAGGATTGGGTGTTTCTACAAAGGAAATTATTTCTATGATTTTTTTTTCTGGTGGTAGTGGGGTATTTATTGAAGTAAATTATGGTGGTGGTGGGTGGATTTTTTGTTTTTTTTCTATTGGTCTGAAATAGGTGACGTTCCCCCCCACCCCTCCCAGGTATATTTAAATGGAACAGCCCTAAGGGAATAGGGTTGGGATCACGTTAACTGGTTTAAACCAGTCACATTTTTGTGTGCCTGTCCCAAGCCAGGATCTAGATTTCCATCTACATATGTCATGTTCCAGTTTGTGTTCAGTCATTTGAGGTCAGTGGTAGTGGTTGGCTGGATTTACTTTCTTTTCATAATTCGTCTTTATTAGATCTTGTTTGTCTGATTCCAGAAATAACTAAGTATCGATGGTGTCTTATAATAACGCTCCCTGAAACCCTATAGACAATAAGCCAATATGAATATCTATACACTTTTTGTACTTACCATAAAATAATATTAAAATGTCTATGGAAACAGGTATCCTATTGTTGGTATCTGAAACACAATTTTTTATCTATTGAAAGCAAAATATGCATTGAAATAAAAATTGATACTGAATTTATATATGATGCAATTATAATTTGAATACAAAATTTGTTTATTTCATTTACTTATTTAAAACATGGCAGAATGACTTACTTCTTTATACACACTAATGTATTAAGCCACTTGATAAAATGCCTTTTGCTGTTTTAATTTTTAATGTTACTTCATGAATTCTCAATTTCCTATTGGGGAACCTTTACTTTTATCAAAAATTGCTTCCACTTTCAGCAGGATTTTGCAACAATAATACAGATTTGTCATTCAAAACAAACATTAAATCCAGACTTCCACATGTACATGGACAGAGGATTTCTGAACTAACATACTACTGTAAATTGGGAAATTTTGGTCATGGTTTTATTTTGGCCTATTTTGGCCCCTAAATACGAAGTGCCAAAATTAAACACACCAAAATATGTCACACTCCAAAAATTAACCGCCAAAATTTAACACTGCCTTAATATCTTTTTATATTTATATTCCCTAATCTGTACCTTTTTGTCTTACTTCTTTCCTAAGTAAAATTTGGTCAATTACCGTTATACATGTATATACACACACAAGTCAAACTGAAAAGTGTTCACGATGTGAAATCGTTGGCTTGGATGACAAGAGAGAAATTACAGGTAAATAAAGTACATTGATAAAAACCATGCAATACCAATAAAATTTATTCAATCAACAAAATGTCAAATATCATTAAAATGACAATTACCAATAGAAAAAAGAAAAATCAATAAACACGTAATTAGTGTCTTATCGGTTTTATTTATTATGCATAATTATTGTGTAAACAAATGCATGTACTGACCGTTATAATAAGACTGTTTACCTGTAAAAGCGATGATTAATACCAGTGCAAAATTATTATTTGTTGTTTTTATATTAAATGCATTTTACTTTATGCTGTTTAAATATTTAAATTCCTAGTTTTAATAAATATCACAATTTATCCATAATCGATTTGGTTTTTAGTACGACATCAAAATATCCGGTAAGTAACAGTAAAAACGTAGTATCGCTGGTTGAAATGAGAACGCTTCCATTTACGTTCTGAATTAACTGACAAAAAAATGGGAACACATGGGAACCAAAAGTGGCCAAAATTAAACACACTAGAAACGAAAATGGCCAAAATTTCACACACCAAAATAAAACAACCCTCTTTTGGAGAAAAAAGGCCAAAATTAACCTACACCAAAATTTCCTGATTTACGGTATCAGACAAACTACTTATATAATAGTTACTGATATGGAGGGCAATATCAGGATATACAGACTGCCCAAGGGTTGTGGTACGGACCAGTGGAAATGATATTGCAATATCATTTCCACTGGTCTGTACCATTCCCACTCCATATCAGTAACTATTGTGTTTATTGTATTGAAGTCCAGTATTTGACACATACTAGTACAATATAAATGCATAGATATTTTTAATCAGGATCATTGAAGGTTTCCCTAGGCGTTATCACCTTCATTATTACCTAATTTGAATTGACTACATCAATTGTTTGAATGGTGTTCAACTTATAATGAGAAATAAAATGAGATTATAAGTAACATTGTAATTTATTAAAACGTAAACAAACAAATATCCATGTATAGACCAGTAGTACAAGTTTATATATGGTTTTTGGACCGGTCTATATCGCGGAATAGTGTAGGTCACGTGGAGAGTGTTCAGCCAATTAAATGTATGATTTTTATTCTGATATGCAATAAAAAATACTTTATACAACTTTATTGAATAAGTTATGACAGATAATCCTATAAGTGTTTCTTTATAACATTGAAAGAGGTGTTCATTTGAAATTCTCTAAAAAAATTTCCTTGATATTTCCTTTGAAAGCTTTTGAAGATTTGAACACACCCTTTGCAAAAAAAAGAGACAATTTCAAATTGGACAATTTATCACTACTAAATTTTTAAGTAACTTACCCAATTTATTAACATTATAGTATGTATTGTCATAGTCTTTGTTGTAATGAAGTGGTACTTCATCTCCAATAGTACCATATAATACCTCAGATCTAAAAGTATCAAAATAGGGTTAAGGTTATGGTGTTTAACACCACTTCCAACAGTATTTCAGTTATATTGTGGCAGTCGGTTTTAATGGTGGAGGAAACTGGAGTACCCGGAGAAAACGACCGACCTGCTGCAAGTCACTGACAAACTTGATCACATAATGTTGTTTCCAGTGCACCTTGCCTGAGTGGAATTTGAACTCACGAATTTTGTGGTGACAAGCACTGATTGCATAGGTAGTTATGAATCTAACTACCATACGATAACGACCATGACGACTCCAAAAGTATCAAAATAGAATTGCTTTGTAATCAATAAATTATTTTCTACATCCACATCACATAGATATGATAGTGGGACAATCAAATTAGAAAAATAGACATTTATAATAGTGGTGTACCGATCATCGGAAACATCGACTAATCAGTTGGACGTCATCATACGATCCGATGATCGAGTCTTAAACCTTGTGGTCGATTTTGATTCTATAGTGTCTAAAATGTATATGCTTAACTTTGTTCTTTGGTTGTTTTTGTTTTTGTTTTTTTTTGTCTCCATACTGACAAAAATATTGCAGTTTTATCCCAGCTGGTTTTTTTTTGCCCTCATAGTGACAAACATCTGGTAGTTTTGTCCAAGCGTATTTTTGACACTCAGTCAATACACATATTTGGACTAGTCTATTATTTATCTACTTCCCAGAATAGTCCATTTTATATCAGGTGTTACACATATGGAAAACAATCTTTTGTTTTGTTCTAAGTTAATGTTTACAAATGGAAAAAATTGTAGTTTGTAAATATAGTATTTGATTTTATTCAAATCTTTACTTTTGTCAAACACATATTTGGACTAGTCTATTAATTATCTATTTATATCAGGTGTTACACATATGGAAAACGATCTTTTGTTTTGTTCTAAGTTAATGTTTACTAATGGAAAAATTATAGTTTATAAATTTATGATACAATTTTATTTATATCTTTACTTTTGTCAATCATACTCTTGAAATAAAGACTACTTGATTAATTATAGTCAGTAAATACATTTAGCAGGCAATTGTCACAGATGATCGATCATCGGTCGATGTTGATATAACGATCATTGATCTTGAAAACGTTACCGATTCCCATCACTAATTTATAAGGATATCCTAAAAAAATGTCGTGCAGGAACCAACATTTTTATTTTATGGCAAATCAAGGGGCACAACTCCAAAATGGAAAAATGTGGTAAAGCCCTAAATCAAACTTTGCCTGCCTTTTACTTAACTTGACCTTGTGCACAAATTTGAATTATTTGCTTAAGAGAAAACATATGTTATTTTTCAGCTATATTATGGCGAGAACAAATTAATTTTCAATGAGATGATGATGTGGTCTGCTTTGTACTAGACCAACATGCTTAGTTGAATTTTTATAGTCCTAACTCACTGAAACAACAGTCCGCGGATAGACATGTCACCCCACTCGACACATTATCCCGATTCCGAACCAGTCTTTGCTCTTTCTCCTTAATGCTGCGTACTTAGCGGAGAAGAAAGAAATACCAATTTTATAGTCTTTTGTTTGACCCAATCAGGGCTCGAATCCACAATCTACAGCACTCAAGGCGAACACGCTAACCATTACACCACTGATGCGGTTGTATATTATTGAGATGAAACCAAATAAACCGAATGTTGGAAACACTGACTGCGTACTGTCCCCAACGATTTGTGGCTGGGGCATAAAAATTCTGAAATACAGAAAAAGTTATCAATAACCCTTACATTTCTATAAGCTTCAGAGTAATTTTTTGGAAGAACAGCTGGGGTTTATGAACTAGAATTTATGGTACAGTAAAACCTGTGTAAACCGGCCACCATTGGGACCACATTTCACAGCCGGTATTGACAGTGGGCCGGTTTATTCAGTGTCTACTCTCTGACTACCGTATAAGTGTTTTTTTCACGGGAGCCAAATTTCATGATTTTCTTCCAAATTGGTGGATTTTTTTAGTGGTATACTTAATTTTTGCGATCCTGAGTTTTAACCAAAATCAAAATTTTAGCGGATAGACCGTTATATTAGAATTTCATTCAGATTGTCTGAATTGCTTAACTAACAATTCAAAATAGGAATTGTTTCGAAATAATTGAGTATCGTAATTTCTTTTGCATAATGCACGGGTTTTTGTCCAGATTCTTTATTTTGCAGGAGGGTGCACATTTACTACTGTCTAATATTTTCGTATTTCTTTACTTGTTTGGACACTTTTCCACAAAATCATTAAATGCGTATAATACTTTTAATTATTCAGAGAATTACATTTATTGTAATACTCTCTAGCGGAATTGTGTTTTGAACCAGTAAACGTTGATACGAAAATAACTAAAAATAAGTGTGACTATATCTAACCGTGCGTAAAATAATCAATAATGCTGTTGATAGGATTGAATGTGTGTATGTATGAAGGTGTCCTAATTACTTTGTGTATAATTAGACTGTCAGACTGTGTTTACACAAGCTTTTAATGATTGAAATAAAAAGAAAAAAAGAATCAAATGTATTTGTCATTTTTTATGTCAAGTCTGGAAGTTTGATTACTCCCAGCTGTGAAGACTATAAAGTATAATCCGATTAACAATAAATTATCTCAAGTTATGATTGTATGGCTTGGATGCTAGTTCATCACTTAAATAATAAGGCATTGTTTGTTGTTCATTTATGATCATTGTCAACATATGCATTGTTTTCGGGAAGGATTCCCCCATGTTGGATATTTTAAAAGCATCCCGGCGAAAAAAAACCACTTATAAGTTATACGGGGTATTTCATCTTGATTAAGCTTTTGCTTTTTATGTGTTGATTCCATGTTTGTTTAACATTTAATGAACATTTAAACATTAACCACATGAGTTACCAGTGATCACTAATTAAAGGTGTGCTAATATACACACTTCGATAAACACTTTCAATACGTTTCCCCCCGGACGCCCCTTCAATTTACTACCGATCAATATTCACATATATGTAAACACACGGTTGATTGATCTGATCATGACCGGTTTACGGAGATAAATTATAACAGTAATTAATGTATTGGGACCGCAAGTCAAGGCCGGAATTCGGAATGTGCAGTGTCCGGTTTATTCAATGATTTTTAACAAAGAATATTAAGGAAAAAACTGGGGACTTGACATTTAGATTGGAATGGGCAGGATTCCGGTTTACTCAGTGTCCGGTTTCGTCAGGTTTCACTGTATCAGGTTTTTCATTACTTATGAACAAGTATGTTATAAATAATTGTTTAAAAGCCATTAATACAATCCAGCGTAACTGTTTCAATAACTTACTCTATTACTGAGCAACTGTATCCTGTATTAGTCCTCTGTTGGTCTTTGGTTGTATCCAAACATTCATAATCTAGAAAAATAAGAAACTAAACATTTTAAATATTAACATCCTGATAAGTAAAATAAATCAAAAAATTAAATTAGATTTATGAATTGAAATGAATTTAGGAATATTGTCAAATACATATAAACACTGGCCCTGGTATGGTGCTGTCCATGTTTTTGTTGTCATTCATATTTGTGATAATATGTTGTCGTTTTGAGTGAAAGCAAATCTGTTCAGTTTTTTTCATCATTTGTTTATATGTATTTCTGTTGGAGATCTAGTTATCAAGAGGAGAGGGTTGGGATCCCATTAACTGATTTAATCCCACCATATTTTGTGCTTGCCCCAACCCAGGACTTAGATTTCCAATGTCATATGTTGTGGTCTCTTTATTTTGTGTTCAGTGAGTGAAGGTGAGAGGTGATATTGGTGGTATTATTTACCATCAGTTTAAGCTTTCTTTTCCTAATAGGAAGTTTCAGTTCAAATTATGAATTACACAAATGATTTTTTTTTTAAATTTCAGCCAATAAGAAATTATAATGTCATATATTTTTTTTAATTTCAGCCAATAAGAAATTATAATGTCATATAGGGTTACTGTTATGGAGATATAAAGCCACTCTCAACAGACTTTTTGAAATTTGTTTTCAATTTGCTGGACATAGGTCCAGCACCCAGGAATTTTCTGCTGGACCCTCTGAATTTTTGCCGGACCTACATATATTTTTTTATGTAAAATTGTTTTAAAGCCAAGCAATGTCATACCGTTATTATTATTTTAGTCTAGCAGAGCGCTTTCTGTATTTAACTTCATTAGTACTGGTAGCGGCCTAAAAATAGGAAGACCAGTCACCATCCAGAATAGACCAGAAAGTTGAAACCATGCACCAATAAAGAGTAGCCAAATCCAGCTAACGATACCCTTAAACTTTGAAAAATTTACCAGATTTAAAACGTAATTTTTAAAATTTTTATTGAGATTACAATAACAATATTCTAAAAGTCATTAGACTCTCTCAATCTCCAGTTGGGGTGGCACTGGCCGTTTTACGTTTGACCGGCTGAGCTCCGTCGTAATGCTTGGAAGCAGGTCAAATCGGCCCCAAACCAAATCGGCCCCAAGTCAAATCGGCCCCAGTCAAATCGGCCCCAAGTCAAATCGGACCCAGTCAAATCGGCCCCAAGTCAAAATTATTGAAGAATTAAAACTGTCTAGTAAGTACAGTTATGTTTTGTACCAGTAAATGTTTACCATTGATACGAAAATAAACTAAATATAAACGTCTGACTATATCTAGCCGGTAGCATCCCAAATTGCCGAGTCCAATTAACCGATTCCCAAATTGCCGACATGTGAAAAATAATTAAATAAATACAAATTTTGTGTTTTGTAAATACGCCCCAAATTTGTTTGGAGTTAATCAATTGCTGATCATTTATTAAAATCTACCATAATCACCTAGCTTGGATATTGTGGGTATAGTACTAGTTCATTTTTAGATTACCGAAATCATCAATCAGTTCTAAATAATTTGCTATTTAACGACAATTTTCGTCATTATTTTTCTTCCTTACTTAGTAAAACTCTAAAAAAAACAACATTTCTTATTTGTAGTTTTTTTCCATTGTTCTTCAATTGTTTGAGTAATGAGTATCGGCATCTCCTATTCAACAATCAGTATGCATTTGATTGTAGTTTTTCTAATTAAAATTGCACGAAAAATAACTGCTTTCAATAAAATATGTACACATCATCAATAATTTTTTTTAAATGAAAAATAATATGATGAAATTTTGTCATTTTTTAAAAAAGTCGGCAATATGGGATTCGGCAAAATGGAATCGGCAATCTGGTACTAATTCATCTAGCTATGCTTAAAATAATCAATGATCTTGCAGATAAAATTTCAGTGTCTGCATATATATGATGCAAATTTCCTCCATGTACTTTGGCCATGAGGAGGACTTTAATTTCATTTTGTTTAATCATTTCCAGTCTGAATGTCCTTTAGGCACCGGCCCTTGATGACCTCTGTATATGAATGGCATTGTTCTCATGCATGTACGAGTGCATTGGTCATGGGGAGGACGCTGGATTTGCCTTCTGTCATTGAATTAACCCCTTGTAAATATAAAAGGGTTTATTTCTATTTCGGTGTTCAGAAGAAATTAATTTTTATTTATTTATTCTTTTTTTACTTTTATTTTTTGGGGCCGATTTGACTTGGGGCTGATTTGACTGGGGCCGATTTGACTGGAAATCGTAATGCTTCAGGAATGACCACATTTTTATGATCGACACATAACTGTAAACAAAATTCTAAATAGAAACGGATTCGGTGAAGGAACGATACAAATCAGGGACGTCATGTTTTTTTCATTTTATTAATTTTTTGAGGGCTTTTCACTCGAAAAGATCATCTTACGCATCACAATATATTCAAATATATTTATTTTCATGACAGTTACCAATAATATTTACCAAAAACAGATAAAATATCACGTATTCAATGCGGTTACGAATTCCGAGTTGACCGAACTTGTTCCAGTATTTACAATACGACCTGCATTTGTGACTTCCATTAAAAAAGTAAACACATCATTCCAAAATGTTTGGCGGTCCCCCTAGGTCCGATGAATTTCAAAAACTCTGTCTCAACGATATTTTAGCTATGTGTATATTTTAACTGTGGAGGATTCCAGAGTATCGAGAGAAAGTCAACCCCAATTCACTGTCTAACTTCATCACATAAAGTTGTATTGAGTACACCTCAATATGAACAGGGCAAAAGATCTATGTATTTTACAACCCAAGAAATCACAATATATTCATGAGAACTATGATTTTAAGGCAGTCTGCATTCTGATTCATGAAAAAATGCAAAAATATAGATAGTGCTAGAACTTTGTGTCTCAGTCAATGAAATGTCATTATAAGCTCAGGATGAATTATTTAATTTCAGATTGACACCAAAATCACACTTTCTGATGATGTCCATCAAAAAAACATTCCTGCAAAGTTTGCTTCTATCCGACCCTGAAGTTTCAGCGAAGAGGAATGGAGGTGGATGGAATGTGATGACAATAGCCCACATGGTCAGACTATGCCAGCTGAAAAAAAAATCCACTCAAAGCAAAATTAAGTGTAAAGACAAATAACATTACAAAATATACCTTTATTAAGAACAGATTTGTCAGTGCATGTTTTCTTATAACACGAGCAATCTTCCACTGATGGAGAACAGAAACATTTCCCTGCAGGTTCTCTTAGAAATGCATAACCTGCTCTATAATCACATGTACAAGTTCTGTCCTCTCTTGCTGAACCATTACTGTAAACTATCTGTCCTTCTTCATTACATTGAGATTTCTGATACATACATGTATATCCTTCGTTAGAAATTGTTGGTGTTGGCTGATAATCTCCAGGTGAACATTGTTCATAGTCAATATTTTTTTGAAATGAATCAAGGACAGGATAATTCCCTGATAGAAAACAGACATTGAAAAAAAGTGAATAAATGATTAAGGTTGAATATGTGAAAAAATATATTTGAATAGAATTTGATTTTTTATTCCATTAGTATTAAGTAAGCCAAAATACTTTTGTTGTGAAAAATATTAAATTATAAAGTTGGTTGGTTTGGTTGGTTTATGTTGTTTAATGCCATTTTCAACAATATTACAGTTATATCGTGGTGGTCAGTTTTATTGGTGTAGGAATCCTGAGGACCCAGAGAAAACCTTCGACCTGTCGCAAGTCACAGACAAACTTTATCACATTATGTTATACACCTCGCCCTGATCGCGATTCGAACTCACAACAATTGAACATCAGAGGTGATAGGCACTGATTGCATAGGTAGTTGTAAATAAAACCGCCATATGATCACAGCCACGACGGCTCCAATTATAAAGCTATGAATATTATGAAACTAAATCCACCATATTGCTGTACATTGAGTGGTCTGTAAAAATAAATGTAGAAAGCATCATAGATGATTTAACTGTATAATTCTTTGTAACCCCAAATCAGACCATGCAGATGAGACAGGTGGGCTTGGTTTATGGTATTTAACGCTACTTATATCGTGGCTCTCAGTTTTATTTTTGTGTAGGAAACCGGAGTACCTGGAGAAAACCACTGACCTGTCGCAAGTCAATGACAAACTTTATCACATAATGTTTTATCGAGTACACCTCGCCACACACACAGATGGGTGGAAATGCTAATATTTAATAGAATCTTGTAAAATATGTGATAATATTTTACAATCATCCGTTGATGCTGTAGTGATAGACAAGAGTACTGAATTGACAATAGAGGTTTCAGATAGGAATATTTTTCTAGTAGGGCCCTTTTTTAAATGTGTCCTGCTCTGGCAGCCACCTATTCTGGATTTCTTTTTGAAACAAAAAATTTACATTTTGTAGAAAATCATCCAAGGAACATTTCAGTTAACTTTGCTAGTCAAACAATGTAAAATGGTTCTATTTGTATTCAGATAAGAATGGTTTTAAAATATTTATCTCATACTGTCTTTCGCAAAATTTATCATACAGTGGTGGCCATTTTGGATTTTCAATTCATACAAAAATTTAAAATTTTGAAAGGGACCATCCAATGATAATTCAAGTACAGTTTGGATTCAATCAAATTTTCAGTTTCTGAAAACAAAAAAATTTTCCATTACGGTTCTATTTTAAAACTTTGTTTTCCAATAGTGGCCATCTTGAATTTCTGATATACACAAAAAAGATATTTTGTAAAGGGCCATCCATCCAAGGAACATTTCAGGTTTCAATTAATAATATATGGTCCTATGTTAACACTTTGCCCTGCAGTGGTGGCCATATTTATTTTCCAATTGACAAAAAAAAAAAGACGCAATCTTTTCAGAGGGTCAGAAACGAAACCTTCATATCATGTAACAATTTTATCACACATGTAGTGTCTTAGAAGAATATCTTTGAAATTTCAGAAAAGAAGAAAATAGCAGCCATCTTGTACTTTGAAACAAAATCATAGAAAATGTTGAAGACCACACATTATAAATATCATTTTTGTCAAGCATGGTTTCAATGGTTTGTGAGAAAGATTAAAATGTGAAGAGCTAACAGATAAAAAACAACAACAGAAACGAATACAAAAGTGAGCTAAAATGGTTAGGCAAAATTACACTTTGCTTACATAATAACAAAATCAGCATTCAATAAAAAAAAAAGCTAAGGTGAATACTCTATGTTCTTAAATATACCTGGAGCTCTGCAATGAATATATTTGTTTGTTTGTTTGATGGTGTTTAACGCAATAATACTTCAGTTATATCGTGGCGGTCAGTTCTATTGGTGGAGGAAACCGGGGGACCTGGAAAAAACCACCGACCTGTCGTAAGTCACTGAAAAACTTTATCAAATAATGTTGTACACCTCACCCTGATCGATATTCAAACTCACATCAGTGGTGATGGGCATTGATTGCATAGGTGGTTGTAAATCCAACTACCATACGATCACAGCCATGACGACCTCTGCAATATATATATACCTGGTGTAACTCTAGCAGGTCTTTTACATATATTTTCATATGTCTCCTCATATTTAATCTGCAGACAATGATAGTAATTTGTGTTGTTTGGACAGAAAAGTGAAGAAACGTCTTCCCATAGAATTTTCGTAGGACAAGAATGTCTGACTTCACAAGACACAAAGTGTAAAGTTGATATTGCCTGTAAATATATAATACATAGAAAATATATAGAATAATAGGAGGTGCCGTCCTGGCCGTGATCGTATTGTAGATGGATTTACAACTACCTATGCAATCAGTGCCTATCACGACTGATGTTGTGAGTTCGAATCTCGATCAGAACGAGGTGTACAACATTATGTGATAAAGTTTGTCAGTGACTTGCAACAGGTCGGTGGTTTTCTCCAGGTCCTCTGGTTTCCTCCACCGATAAAACTGACCGCCGCGATATAACTGAAGTATTGTTGAAAGTGGCGTTAAACATATATATATGTATTATACTTTACGTTTTTATTTTCCCTATTTGTCTTTGTTAGCGCAGCCGGTCAATATAACGTTATATGGACCGGGACTGGACTGCCTCGTTTTCGATTCGGTTCCGGAACGGTACCTGCATTATCATTTTAGATAAAAAGTATAATATAGCAAATAGTTCATGTCACTTCGGGTCATATGGCAGTATATGGACCAGTCCGTCACCAAAAAAATATTATATGGACCTCAGAAGCTTCAGTCCATAAAATATTTTTTTGGTGACGGACCGGTCCATATACTGCCATTTGACCCTCAGTGCCATGAACTATTTGCTATATATTACACTTTACGTTTTTATTTTCCCTATTTGGTCACTATTTTCGTATATGGACCGGCCAGGTACCTGCATTATTATTTTAGATAAAAAGTATAATATAGCAAATAGTTCATGTCACTTCGGGTCATATGGAAGTATATGGACCGGTCCGTCACCAAAAACATATTATATGGGCTTGGTCCATATTATATACTGCCATATGACCCTCAGTGCCATGAACTATTTGCTATATATAGGTGTAGAAACAAACTGACTTACAATAAAGCAGCAAATCTTCAGAAATCTATTCACCGTTTTCTTCCTACAAATTGAAATGAAGCATAAGTGTACTTTTTCTGCAAAAATAATAAACAAATCAATATAAAAGTCATTTTAATCTAAAAATCAATATGTACAGGTTTTTTTATTGTTCGTTTATCACGTATATATTTTTTGAATGTTGTAAACTTAGCTATCAAAAAGTAGGGTTTTGATTCACATCAGTATAACTTCCATTATTTTTCACTTTCCATGCTTGTACTAGTTGTAGTGGCTTAGTGGTTCAGACAAATATAGCTGAACTGTTAGCATTGATCGGTAGATCAAAGATTAGATCTTCAGTCGGGTCAAAACCAAAGACTATAAAATTTATATTTGCTGTTTCTCCACTAAGCATGCCGCATTCAAGAATAAGAGCATACATGTATATGGGCAGTTTCAAAATAAATGGCTCCTACTGCTATAGCTGTCTAATTAACTCATTTTTATGATTTTATTGGATCTAAATAGTTCAAAAGATCTGTAATGATTTGATGTTTGTTACTGCAAAAAATCTTTAAGATATCTAGAATAACATAAAAAATATGTCCAAAAAACATGTCAAAATTGTCAGGAGTGCAACACTTTATTGTGACACTTTAAAAAATCCTTAATTTTCAACAACCTACCACAGTGCTAAATCAAACAATATGTTATCAAAATCTATTTCATCACAAACTTTGATATGTTGACATACTTTAAGATAGCAATAGATCATGCTTCACATTTATTATTGCATAAAAATATGGCTTTGTAAAAAAGATGTACCTAGTCAGGAGTGCAACAAACATTTATGCAAGTTTTCCTAAATTACATTGTAGAAATGTTGTCTTTTAGTTTTCAAAGATATGGGGTATAAATAAATCTTAATACATCATTGCTGCTTCAAAACCATAGTTAAAGGATACACTAAAATCAGTAGTAAGGCCAAGAATGTCACATTAAAGGCAGCACCCTCAAATGTCAGGAGTGCAACATTTGATATTTTCTAAAGCCTGGTATACACGATGCAAGTTTTGCATCCAAGTTTCTTGAATTCAAGTTTTTTGATCGTGTATACCATAGAAGAAACTAGAATAAAAAAACTTGAACGGACTTGGATGGAATAGAAATGCAAACCAATCAGAAGACAGAATCCTTATCAGTAAATTTCCTTTTCGTCCCCCTCAAATTCACATTATCTTGCTCTGCCTATTTATGGTAAATTTGTACTTTCAAGTTGTAAACAAACATATATCGTAACTGAATGTATACATGTGTATGGTTTAATATTTTGAGTAATACAATAAATTAATATATAGTTTTCTAGTGAAGTTTTTTACTACTACATGCGAGACGCTACCAAATAAAACACTTCACACGGAAAACTACAACACGGAGCAAACAACTTTGTTTAGGAGACTTGATAATTTAAAAACCAAGATATAAATTTGACTTAAAAGATTTAGCTTTAATTTCAGATTCTTAGATTCAATATACTCGCATCTGTTGGGTAGTTTTATTTATTATAGCTCTTTTAAAACCCAAATTATATTAGATTGAGCCCACTTTCCTCTGCATCGCTTGTGCCGACAGTTTGGAAAACCGAATTCTATAATAAATGATGACAAGCATAAACACTCAATAGTACCTCTTTAAGTTACTTTGCGGTTGTTTTATGTCCAGATGCATCTAAGGATAGAAACTTAGAATAGGGAGATACATGTAACTAGTTTCATAACAAATATAATTCATGAATTTAAGACTGGAAATTTTGGCTATTCTATCAAATAAGTATTTTTTGTTAAATTCTTTAAACTATATCATACAGTCATTTGTGTTTGTGTGTTTTAGAAGGAATATATCAAATTAAGCCAGTCTCAAATTTGATAATTTGGCATTTTCCCTCGTCACCATCGGACTATTGACCCGGCCTTCAAACCAACGAATTAACACGGACAGAAACAACATTGTTTCACGTTTCTTTTGAAAAAGTATAAAGAGGGAGAAGTTCTTAGTGTTAACTGCCTGTCACTGAGTTATAGAGAGCTTTACATACTGTAAAACACATTAATAAACTATCAACAATAATCAAATCAACAAAAACATGGCAGCACAAGCAAAGTTACTCGACTAAATATGAATATCACTTATTGTTTCCATTATTACTTCAGGTATGACGTTGCCTACACAAAATAAAAATGGACTCAATATGCATGTATTATAAGTGTATTTTCAAAGCCATTTTGTACAGGACAAGATCGTAAATTAAACTATCATAAATAATAAATTTTCAAAGATAAACTATTCAACAATATGGAGATTGCACTACATTTTAACAAAATCAGATTGTTTCTACACAAACAATGGTTAAAGTTGATGAGCATTACCAAATTATCATAAATAACATAGAACTAGAAGGATTTTTTTAGTAAACAAATGCATATTTTCAAACTAGATTGGAACGGGCAAAGTCCAAAATTCAAATATTTTTATACACAAAAATATATTGCCAAATAGATGGGGAATATTTGCAAAAGCTATTTAAACTACAGGCTCAGTGGGCTGAGCCTGTGTCGCTCACCTTTCATTCTGCTTTGAGGAAGCTTAATACAGAACCTTCCATAGGTGCTTCCCACCAAGTTTCGGTTCATTTGGCTAAGCAGTTACAGAGAAGAAGATTTTTAGAAATGACCAACCAAAAACAAGAATTGACTGTGGCGGCCATGTTTGTTTATGAATCGGGACGAAATGAGCAATCTTTATAAAGGACTTTCCAAGGATGCTTCCTACCACATTTCGATTCATTTGGCCAAGCGGTTTCAGAGGAGAAGATTTTTTTAGAAATCAACCAATCAGAAACAAGAAACCAAGTTTCGGTCAAAAAGACCAATGGATGACTTTCTGTCAAATTCGTAATGCCTACTAAATGGTCGTATCGAATACTTGCGATCATGATGTCCAACGACAATAGGTCTGTATTTCTATGAAATATATCTGAATAGGTACATATTTGTGAATTTCGAAATATCTGAATAGGGGTCATCGAAGTGCCAGCTGTCCATCCTTACCAATACACAATGGAAGTTACATCCCCGAGATTAATGCACAAACCTGAATGATTTTGATGAACATGTTCTCATTTCTGTATAATTTTCATGAAAACAAATAAAAAGGGATTATGACATGAGCATTCAGCAACGAAAGTAGTACAGGGCATACGTATGGCCCAGAATTTTGAGGAAATTTTTGATGCATCGAGCGCACATAAGCAGGGGTCGACGTAACCGCTGGCCCGTGGCAAGTATATTTACGGTCGGGCCAGTCAAACTGAATAAAGATCGGCCCGCTGGGCCAGTTGATATTCTCGGGCCACTTGGGCCAGCAACTTTCGTTTCTTCCGTGTCATTCAATATCGACTGATAACAGACTAATGAAATTTCAAGATAAAACGTTAAAATTCAACTTCAATCACTCGCCGAAAGCTATAAATAGCCTAATCACACAATCAGCATGTGTTTACCTTGATCTGTTACTGCACGTTAAACGAATATTGACAGAAATATATGCTGGGAACCAGTACTTCATAATTCAATAATTTTCAAAATCACGATTATTTATTTATAAAACTGAAAGATTAAAACGGTATTTTCTATAGTAAGCAATTTTAAATATTTAATATAAATAAGAAATAAACCCAAATAAACCAAACAACAATAATAAATCATCACGTGAACATCTTACCTGTAAAAAAAAGGGCGGATACACAATAACGCTAATCGTGACTTCATTTAATATGAAAAATCTATTATTATGAACTAGTAACAGGTATGGACTCAGTCAGTAGATCATGCCGATATCAGCAAGAGGGATATTGGCAACAATCGCTGCATCAGCTGGGCAAAACGGAAAATTTTCCAAAGTCGGGACTGTGTTTGTTTATTTATTATCTAACTTCCGGTCTGATAATAATCTTCTAATAGTCGTTATATGAAGGATTTTTACCCAAAGAACATGGTCGTTAGTCGCGTTAGACAGTGGGTCGTTATATAAAGGTCGAATGCACGTGAAAACGCTGGGGAGGAATAAATAAGATTGGCTAAAAAAGGAAGCCGTTATACAGAGGGGGTCGCTGAGACTTCTTCTTTTTCTTTATATTTCTGGCCGTCCTTCACTACTGAAGATTATTGGCCGAGCGCCGTATTAAATTTAGTTAATACATAAGTTAACATATATACAATAAACAATGAATCAAAGGTTAAAACTATATACTTTTGATAACAAGTTTGACTATCTATATGTAGATTGTTTGATTATCTTCTAACCATACCTGTTAATTGTAATGCATTAAAAACACTGCATGTATGGGAAAATGTCATGAACTTTACCCTTGTTTAAAGCAAGTACAACATTCATTCATAGAATACAAAAACTATATGTACATGTTTAAATCACTGACAGTCAATTTAATTATTTGCGGAAGCCACTAGTGGAGCAGGAACTGCTTATCCTTCCGGAGAAAATGAGTTCACCCAAGGTTTTAATGGGGTTCATATTGCTCGATCTTGAGTTTCCTGTTTCTTGGGAGAGGGGGGGGGGGCAAATCCCCCCTTTTATATCGGTCCGCTTCGTGGACCGATATTTCTCGGGCCAGTGGAATTTTGAAGGGGCCAGTTGTTCAAAAATTTTACTGGCCCTGTGTGTGGGTGGGTGGGTGCGTGTGCAAGCCAGACTTTATAAATAAATGTATCTGATGTTCTCGTGGCAAGTAGAATTTTGATTGGTTCGAGGCCAATTTAATCTATTAAAATCATGGATATCCATAAACAAATACACTAAAATACCAAGCAACTTCAGAACTATAAGATAGGAAATAATATGAGGAAATCAACATATCAAGTTTAAGAATAAATCACTTATTATTATATATTTAAATTGGATAAATGATGGTATAATATTCATCAATGACATAATAGATCATGAAGGAAAGTTATCAGAAAACTTCATATTAAAAAAACTATCTTTAAAAACTAGTTAGATATCAGAATTTACAAAACTGAAGAAATCAATCAATACAGCAGATGCACTAAAATCGCTATACAGATGACAATATAGAACACGAACACTAAAAAAAACCTACACAGAAGACAAAAACAGTATCATATAAAATATGAATCTTGTGGGTGTAATATGATACTATATCCTCATCTGACAATAAGTCGGTCAGTCATTGAATAACGTTTGATTATTTTTTTCATGTTTGAAAAGTAAACATTTTTTTCTTTTTAATTATGTTCCTCATCTATTCTTGCTCACATGTGTAAAGTTCCATGGAAAAAAGATCGATAATAATTACATACTGACCCATATTTGTTTACCACCCCTTTTCCAAATGGCGTCGTATGACGTCACATAAAGTCGGTCAAAGTTCAATAAAGCACATGATTTTGTCATAGGCCAACCAGACATAAAAAGTAAACCAGATTAAGAAAGTACAGTATTTTAGCTTTTTCAGTGTAATTGATTTGTCTGAAAAATTTCAAAAGATGTTTTTTTTAAATAGTTTGAAATTGAAGTATTAAAAATTAATTATTTGATGCAAATATTAAACTTGCTTACCCACATAAAAAGTATTTAATCCAGTGAATTTGGTGTTTTTGCTTGTCAATACAATCTATTAGACCAACATATTTTGGTAAAACAATTAATGACTGATTTCAATTTATTTTAATCACATTTATTATCACAGAGTGGTAACAATACAGTTTTGTTGATGCTATTTGTAATAATGACAGGTTTTTTTTACCCAGACAATCTCATTTTTCTATCTGGTTTAATTTAATTCTCTGTTCAATTTATGCTATAAATTTTGATTATTGCTGTTAAATTAATTCTTTTTCTATCTTCTCTGTGAATTTCATTTCATTACCCCAAGAAGTAAGAGGTATATTTGTTATTAAAGCAGCAGTGGAAATGCAAAATAATCTGACATTTTGTGACTAATGGAGAGCACTTGCATGTATTTTCCCGGTAAAATCGGCCATTTTCTAGAAAATGGTGCAATCTGAATGATCAATCATCATATTTTCAAAGTATTTTAAAATACAATTTGTACATTCCAGAAACGGTCATGAACTGTGATGTCGATTATGTCAACAAACCGGAAAAATACAAATGTTTGGGGAATACCATCGATGGAAACATATTTAACAACGGTGATACTGAACAGAGTGACTAGAGTCTACTAATTAAATAATGCAAAATAAACATGTAAAAGTATTGCATTACTTTGTAGATGATATTAAATGACTTACATGATATTTATAAGTTAATTCTATTGATGTTTTACTTCTCACGGAGTGAAAATATACAAGAAAGATCCGCACGATTTACTTCCGGTTTACCAAAATAGAGACAAGTAAATTTTATACTCCATACTTTTAAGAACTCAATAAAAAAAATGCTTTTTGTTATGAATAAAGGTTTGTATTACACAATACAGTGATTTTCAGCTTTTTCTGGTCTGAACTTTTAGCTATCTATTTGTCATTGAGCTGTACGGCTGTGTGTTAGCACAGTCACTTGAAGTTTCAAAAATAAAAAAAAAATAAGAAAAACTTCGAAAAAGTTTGGTCATCTATAATAAATAAGGGAAGTTATGAAATGCGTTGTTTGCGCCAACATGTAAACAATGATTAACTGACGATTGCCGGTGCCAAGGGGTGTGTTTTAACCGCCTTTGTCGACTCATGGCATGTTTATTTACTCATCGGTAATGTTTTAACCTACAAGCATCCCCTATCTGCGACGATTTGACAACTTTTTCATAAATTTCGTGCCTACTTTCTATGAAACGGACTCCATGGCAGTAATGTCCCGCAGTGAATCAGGTAATAATTTCAATAAATAGTAAACTATATCTTTCAATAATGAACTTTGGTAAATACGCATAAATAAAAATAACAAAATTACTGAAACAATATAAAGATTTTAACTGTTATCGTTTACATGTGTGAAATCATTCAAAACTTCAAATAACAAGGGAGATATTTCAAAGTTGAGAATGGTGGGACATACAAAATTTGAAGATGACCAGTTACAAATAGCATTTTGGTAAAGAATATAGTCATTATAACGCCTTTTTGCAGTCAAGTTTCAGCAAACACACAAATAAACAATTGTCACTGTATTTGATATAAAACGCAATTCAAGGAAATAAAAAGAGGGTGGGCCAGTAAAGGCATACTTCCACCACTGGCACCAGCTGAAGTTTTGTTCCAATGACTTTATTAGGCAACAACCATTTTCTTATCGGGGGAGGGGGGTGGTTGGGATTTTCATTGTGCTCGTAAAAAAAAAATTCAGAACCTTCCTCAATCAAAATATTTTTTTCTCATGAGAAGGAAAGCAAAAAAATATTTTCCTATCATGTGGAACAGAAATACATTTTTCCATAAAACCAATACATTAACTACTCATATTCGGCAGCGCAATATTTTTGTTTCTAGCCGGTAACAGCATAATTTTTTTTTCCAGCTACAATGCAAAATCTAATTTTTTTTTCTGGTCAGCTAGGGCATTAAAATATTTTTTTCAAAAAAATCCCCCCCTCCTCCCCCCCACAGATAAGATAATGGTTGTTGCCTTCAAAGAAACTGAAAAATGGGGGGGGGGACAATTTCTTAGTGAACAAATCCTGGACTAACTCTCCACAACACCTACCATTTTATGTTACTCAATGGGGGGGGGGACTATATTTTTTTGGAAAAAAATTAATGTCCAAGCAGAGGCATTTGATACAATATTATATATATATATAAATATATAAGTACTGTTTATAAAATATGATTGATAGTATTTGTATCATGCAACTTGTATCACCGTGTGAATGGCCAAGTTTAGACCGGCAATCGTCAGTTAATCATTGTTTACATGTTGGCGCAAACAACGCATTTCATAACTTCCCTTATTTATTATAGATGACCAAACTTTTTCGAAGTTTTTCTTATTTATTTTTTATTTTTGAAACTTCAAGTGACTGTGGTGTTAGAGACGACAAATATGGATGGGGTGTTGTTGAGAAGTCTACACATCATTGTGTAGTAAGATGGGTGTTAAATAGTTTTGATTTTTATTTATTATCATATAAAATAATAAATATGTACACACAGAGACTTAATTTTTCATATTTTGCATGTATTTATCTATTATTTCGTTTGGTAACAAAATCATCGGTAAATCCAAAATGGCGACACCTTTGTCTAATAAAAACCTGTGCCATTCCAGGACGGATAGGATGAAGACGATGTATATTTAATTGTTGGGTTTTTTTTGGGGTTTTTATAAATATCCTAATAATTTACAATATTGACTGAAACTCATATAAAGAAACTTTTATTTGTATTTATAAATCCTTGCCTCCTACAACAATATCAATGAAACAATTTAATTAATTTGTCTAACATAAATTGTCTCATAAGTGTATGTTAAAAGTGGTCACCATGTAAGCTAGTAACAATCAAAGAAAACAACATCGCTTTTAATTAATTCAAAGCAATAATCTAAAACAATATCAGACAGTCATTTTGGCGTTTAACTGCTAGTGCTATATTAGATTTTCTAAAAGTTTAAATCAATTTACTGATTTTTTTCTTTATTTTGTCTTTTTTGACTTACTTTGCTGTAAGTATTTTTTTCTTTAAAGTTTGACTTTTTACTTTGCTGTAAATATTTTTTTCTTTAAAGTTTGACTTTTTACTTTGCTGTAAATATTTTTGCTTGTATTGATTTAGTGCTTAATATATTTTCTGGATAAATTTAGAACCCTTAAATTTAGTGCTAATACTTTTGTGTAATATTTTTATTTTATAGTGCTCTTTCTGTTAAACTGACATCAGATGATTGACGTTTTGTTCCTTTTTATTTATCATGGATTGTTATCCATGCGGTGTATGTCACACCGATTGCTCTGGCAGCAGAGCTATTGCATGTGATATATGCAACCGATGGCTGCATTACACATGCGAGAACATATCCAACCAGGAGTTTCTCTTCCTGAAGAAGACATCATTGTCTTACATTTGTTATCGTTGTCTTTACGGGCATGAATCGATTTACAGCTTTGACAATGCCTTACAGCGCTTGTCAGCAGCTAGTCAAGACTTGTTTGACGATGCTGTGCGTCTCGAACGTATCTTTCTAAGATATGAGCCGAAAGTTGTGTCATCTGATTCATGTACCTATACCGGTTTGGTACAGGACCAGCTAGCCACACAGTTGCTTGGTCAACAGTGGTCTGACTCTACTCCTATGGTAGTCAGGGGAGATGGTAATTGTCTTTTCAATGCCATCTCCTTGGTATTATTTGGCCATGAGAATGCTTCATCTGAGATCAGATTGAAGACATTCTCAATCAATCAATCGATGTTATTTCCAATAAAAACTATATCTCAAAATTACGAACACTGTACAGAATGATAGTCTAACATGAGCATTTTTTTTTCCATATTTTTTTTTGCAGTGATAAATTTGTTTATTCAAGTGTCACATTATGCCTGCCATAAAATATCCAAGTCATATCATACCATTAATTCAATCAATCCTATACATTGATTTTGTATTGTATGTATCATCATCTCATACGTTCATTTTAGTGAACTTCAGATACGTCGAGCATTTTCATGTCCTAGACCCGATATTGATTTTAAATTTAGAAGCGCTTTTATTTTGCTTTGACAAACATGAATATGACCTAAATTTCAACATGCATGTGCTTTAAAAATATGATTTAATACTCAAATACCACTTATGAGTTATTGACAAACATGATATTTCATATCTCAGTCGAAAAGGACTATAAAAGTTACTTGTCTTTTTTTTGGTAAACCGGAAGTAAATCGCGCCGATCTTTCTTGTATATTTTCACTCCGTGAGAAGTAAAACATCAATAGAATTAACTTATAAATATAATTTAAGTCATTTAATATCATCTACAAAGTAATGCAATACTTTTACATGTTTATTTTGCGTTATTTAATTAGTAGACTCTAGTCGACTCTGTTCAGTATCTGTTACTGGTATTTTCCTCCTATCTCAGGAGCACTCCCAACAGGATCAAATTTATGTATTTAAAATTTTGTTTAACTGTACAGTCACACCTTCACCAAATTCAGTATGTACATATGGCACACGGTTTTCCACCACCATTTTGTACAGGTAAAAAGTTTATACAGGATGAAAATGGTAAAATAGTTTGTTCTTTTTTCTTTTACTGATAAATGTCATAGCACTTATTTTGCACTGAGCCTGGTTCTTTTCACATGCAGACAGTAGCAAAGTGTCCTTGTTATTTGTTCAATGTCTATATGGTTTCTTTCTGTCAGAGTGACAATGCCTTTTAGTATGTCCATAGAAGAATCAAGGATGAGTTGTATTAGTTGTTTGTTTTCACATATAGCTTCATAAGCTCCTTCCTGGATGTTGTTTAGGTAGCATTTGAGGGTATATAGGTGTTCTTCTCTTATGTCATTGAGAGTAGGACAAATTAGTAAGAAGTGCTTAATGTCTTCTGTTTCTTCATAACATAGTTCACAGAGCGGAGTATCCATATTCCTACTAAATTTCGCTTTTGTCTCTTTAAGCATATATGTTCCTGTCAGTAATCTCGCTTTTACTTCCGCTTTCTTTACTTCCATGCTGTTTTTTGGCACTGTTTTCCAGACTTGGTGCGAGTTTCCAAAAAGTGGGTGTTGTAAGTTTAGGAATTTCAAAGTTGACTTTGTTTGTTTTTCTTCTATCCAAGCTTCTTCCCAGTAGATCTCTATATGTTGTTTGACTAGCTTTTTCCATTTACCGGTATGTTTTTCTGTTGGATTTTTCATCAGGTCCATTAAATCTGGAAGTTTGTACTTTCTGAGCTTGTCATAAACTAATGATGCAAAACTTTTGCCATTTGGTTTGTCCATACTGATCTGTCTCTCTATAATTCTATATTCTATAGTGTCTTTGTTTTGTAGGATACTTCCAAAGAATATCAGGATGAGTTTGTCAATTACAGCTACAATTGGTTCCACTCCAAGTAAACTGTATGTTGAGACATTTGCCACTCTATCGGGTAGTCCCTGGATTTGTCTGCATATTTTTCGCTGAAGTTTCTCTAATTGGATAATGTCAGAAGCAGTATGGTTCATGACTTCAATGCCATATAAAGCTCGTGGTATCACCCTTTAACAAGCATAATGATCAGGGGGAAAAAGACATTACGTCATTAGTAAAAAGGATCTTTTTTACTTGCATGGAATTTATTCAATTCAAGCTTCTCTGTTTTAATCTCATCTTGTAATTTTGACGTTGAAAAGTATTCCGTGTTTATGTACGCTATGAATATACAGAATGACGTCATTGGTCTCGTGCTGCGCGAGAATTGTAAATCAAAACAAATGACCGACATTATTGCATGACCGAGCAGATCACATGGGCTGTTAGTCCGAGATTCCTCTGTCGTTTAACGGCATTTATAAAGTTGCTGTAGCCGTTCAACGTCAGAGGGTAATATATACGGAAAACAGCGGATTTGCCTCACCAGCTCTAGGATCGGCACATTTCCACGTTTCGTGGCTATCGGATTTTATTTTCTATCAGAAACCCTCATATAAATCGCTTCACCAATCATTTTTCTATTCATTCAAAACCATCTTACCCTCAGAAAGTGGTGTTACACTCCATTACAGCACGATTTTGCCTTAGATCCTATTATTCCGCCATTTGACTTCCATTTTCGAATCTACAAACGTGATCTTGCGATACTAACTGAATGATAACAGCAACGCATTGCATGATGGGAGCTACTTAATTCAGCGCACCAAATTATTTGAGCATTATTTGCATACGTAAACAACATTCAAATCACATGGAAGTCCATACATTTAAGCGTATTCTACAGGACAAACAGTCCATCTATAGATCAAAGCAGAGCAGAAGGAAATAATACAGAATGTGTTGGAAAGAAAAGATTCAATGGCAGAGTGTTGCCAATGGGCTTCGGAAAGAGCATGTGTTACGTCCCCCTTTTTTGGACAAGGTACTACATCATTTTTTTTTTCTTATGGTTATCTGTAATTCACTATTGCTGTTAAAATCATTACCAATCAAAAAAATCAACTGTATTAAATTTTATGTTAATTGTTCTGCCTTAACAGGCGTGTATGATTGGCAATACAAATATTTGTTTGTTTGTTTATATGCAAATCATCTCCCATGATACATTGCGGTAATCGTGGTTTTCTCGTAGTCACGTGACAAATGTTTGAAAAATGGAAGACAAATGGTGGAATCATAGGATCTAAGGCAAAATCGTGCTGTAATGGAGTGTAGCACCACTTTCTGAGGGTAAGATGGTTATGAATGAATAGAAAAATGATTGGTGAAGCGATTTATATAAGGGTTTCTGATAGAAAATAAAATCCGATAGCCACGAAACGTGGAAATGTGCTGACCCAGAGTTGGAGAAGCAAATCCGCTGTTTTCCGTATGTATTGCCCTCTGACGTTGAACGGCTACAGCAATTTTATAAATGCCGTTAAACGACAGAGGAATCTCGGACTAATGGGCTGTGAGCAGATGTCACGGTAGGATACAGCTATCAGGAGTCCTGAGCGGTGTTTAGACGTACCGATTTAAATTATAGGATGTCCCAGTTAGATAATATTGAAATGTGTCCCAACATGTTTAAATTTTTACATTTACCCCATATTTCTTCCACACAACATGTAACCTGGTGCATCACTAATACAACGTCATTGTGGACGTAACAGTATTTTGCCGATTTAACCTTGTGTTTTAACCTGTTTTCTTGTTTTAATCATGTGGTTTTTCTGACGAAACCTACCTCGTTAGAAAGATCGTTTTCTGCTCTTTAATTTGATATAACTTTAGTGTCGATCGTGAAATTTTAAACGAAAATGCAAGCGTTTGAGCACGACGTTATCTACGAATATATATCGCGGCGTCATAATTTGACCGTAAATATGTCTCCGGTACCAAACTTCAGCCTATGTTTGCCATTATCGCCCCGAGGATTACAAAAACAAAATTTGTGTCGTAGTAATCTGCGTTTTCTCAGCTTTATTTTCGTACCACTTTATTGATGATATACGCAGAGTTTCATATCTTATATTCGATTTAATTGTTCTAAACAAAATTTGCGTATTGTTAATGGCGGAATATTGAGAATAAAATTATATCATTAAAATCTAGAGAACTTTTTCTGTCAAACCATCTAATTTACATTTTATACGAAAATAAAGCGATATCGACTTTTCCTGTTTGTAATAAAGGTCGCGACCTCCAAAAGACGCTCTAAAAAATGACGGCGCTTATTGTATTAGCAACTAAAATCAATAGCGTGTTTCGATCGGTCGATCACGCGTTGAAGCACAAAAATCGAGGTATTATTTTATATTAATTCGGAACCAGGATTTTGCTAACACAATCAGATAGATTACTTGTTATTCTGTCACATTTCCACAATGCCTGTGACATAATTTGACTACGACCGAGCTACTCGAGAAATTCAAAACACTGCATGTCTTTCTTCAACTTAAATTCTTCTTGCATATTTGTATGCCACTTTATAAACTGCTTTAATTGTTGCATCTATGAATGACATTCATGAATTGAAGTTGGGGAAAAGGGATGCAGCATATAAAGTCCCACTATGAAATAGGGACCAACCATTTAACTTGAAAAGGGGGGGGGGGCTATGGTATTACGGTAAAATCACACTTTTCTGAGTGTTTCCATGGAAACTTCTAGAATTATCCAGAAATAGAAGAAACTTTAACATTATTACTAACTATACAAATCATATATTCAATTATTTCCCATACAATATCATTCTTTGGTGAAAGAAAACCGTATGAAAGGAAATATTCATTTGTTTCCTATTTCGTTGCTATGGTAACCAAGCTTCTGTTAAATTTGTAAAAAAAATTGAAAAATTTAAAGGATACAAATTTTGAGGGTCTGTATAACGAGAACCATGTCCTATTATATGCATTTATGGAAAAATAGCTGTTTGGAAGTAGTATTTCATTTTTTTTCATCCGTTGCCATGGTAAACACTCCTAGAAACGTGTTTAAGTAGAATTTTTTTATGAAAATAGGCTTGTATCAAATGGGATATCACGACCTCCAAGTATGCCAAGTTTCAAGAAATTATCTTTCATATTTTTGAAGTTATGGTCATTTTTCTGCTATATTTTGTATTTATGTCACCTTTTCGGTGCCATATTTGCATATAAAAACATAACATTGAATATGTCCAGAATCATCAAGAATAGCGGACCTTAAAATTCAATATCTCGGAAACTACTTAACCAATGTTGACCAAATAAATTGCATTAACTTTGTTTTTCATAGTACTTTCACTTGTAAACAAAATAATTAATAATTGCTTTACTAAGAAAATTGGATGCACCAGGTTACAACATGGCATTCTCTAGGTGCACTACCACTAAACATGGGTACCAGTCGAAAAGTTAGACGTACCGATTTAAATTATAGGATGTCCCACTCTAGGTGTACTACCACTAAACCAGGGGATTATTTTATAGGGGAAGGAAACACGTTAAACGATCTGCGAAAGATTTTCGTTCGAGGTTTTTCGTATTTTTCATTGTGAAGTATACAATAATTATTCCTTGTAGTGCATTCGGAATATATCTTCCAACTGAGAAATCACGCGAGGAACGGCGCTTGTAGATCTCATTGGTCAACTACTGGGTTAATTTTGTACGGATGACCAAATAAGAACTTTGAACTGAATATTATTGATATGAGAAGGCGCGGCCTTTGACAGCCGGGAAGCCATAGACTGAATCGATCAATCAATCCATTGGATGTCAATATTGGCGCGCTAAGGGCAGACAACCTCACTTCAACGCACAGGTGGCGCTTCATAACTAGTAAACAAAATCATCCGCGGTACGGTACCTCAGAAAAACCTGTTGGGAAACGTTGAAATAACCGCAATTCGTGTTTTTTTTAATATTTATCACAAGTTTATTCTTACAGGCAAATGGCTGATCGTTTTTGACAGCTTTTCCGTGTAGAAAAAGGGTGAAAATCGGTATTTTTCCAGTGACCTATTTCAAGCATCTCATCGCCTAAAAATATGGAGGGGAAAAAACCTCTCTATATTTAACTGACACAATCACATCCCCCTTAGCCAATCACATCAAAGATGGTAAAAATAAACTCTATAATTAGTAAGGAATCCCATACAAAACATAAAATCCCAGCATGCTTAGCGAAAAACTATATTTTGACCAGCCACCATTGCGGCATGCTCAGTGTATTTTCAAAGGAAAAATAGCGAGATTTCTGTTTGTTTCAGGCTTTTATCTGCAAGCATGACATTTGTAGATTGTTCTCATATATTTTAATATTGTATTCGTTTCAATTCCAGTATTTTAGATGTGAATATTGACTTGTACATTGGAAAAATTCCAAGATGTAAACATCATTTGAAACACACATCCATGTGAAATTTCCAACGTCACTCCATATTTTTTCCATTTTGTAGTCTCCATTTGAAAGTTTACGCTTTATAGCTTCACTTAATGATTCCCTAATTAAAGGAAAAACAGATCCATATTTTGACCAGCCACCATTTCAGTGTACTTTTCAAAGGCAAAATCTTAAATAGCAGATCAAAACCTGAAAATGTCATATGTGAACCCAGGTCCTTCTTGTTTATTATTGTTTATTTTATTTTGTTGATATTTCTAATCATTGAAATCATTGTATGAAATTTTTTGTTGATTTATACTGCTCGTAAGGGCGATTTGATTATCAATAAAACTTTGTATTTGCAGGATTTTCCAGATGTAAACCCGTCCATATCATTCTCATTTGCCATATATACTGTACATTTCATTATTTAATTTACAGATTCCTTTATTGGTTTATATTAATGTGCATGAATATTAGTTGAGCCATTTTCAAAATCCAACAGTACAAAGGCCCATCCAGGCAGAGATCCAGGTCCATGGAGTGTGCCCAAATGTGGGAAATTTTGTGTTGATTTATACTGCTAGTAAGGGCGATTTGATTATCAATAAAAACTATTTGTCTTTGCAGGATTTTCCAGGTGTAAACCCGTCCATGTCATTCTCATTTGCCATATATATGTACATTTGTATACTGTACATTTAATTATTTAATTTACAGATTCCTTTATTGGTTTATATTAATGTGCATGAATATTATTTAAATTGAGCCCTTTTCTTTGTACTTGTTCTCAGTTTGCAACATTTACATTTAAACATTATGTCAAAATCCAACTGTACAAAGGTCCATCCAGGCAGAGATCCAGGTCCATGCAGTGCACCCAAATGTGGTAAATTTGATCCTTCAAACAGATATGTACATTTTTGTCAGAAGGCTTTAGATCAGCCTGAATTTACAGATTATGTTTACAGGCAATACAAGATTACTGATACTGATTGTATTTGTAGGAGATGTGAACGTACATTTAAGCGTTCATTTTTGAAATTTAAAGCTGGTGAACCTGATGAGGCATCAGATGCAAAGAGAGCATGCACAGATAATGAAGATAACAAATGTTTTTTATCCAATTTCAGCCTTTGCTCAAACCTATCTAATCATAGAACTGAAATTGACTGTTTATCTTTTCAGCAAGCTTTTAATGTTTTAATTTCAGAGAAGTTTCCACAGTACGATGATACATTTTCTTCCTTACTTTGTCATTCTCATTATAACAAATTCAACAAATTTATTAACAATGAAACAGTTCAGTGCATTGTTTGTGAGAAAAATTCTTGTAGTAATAATATTGTTTTTAAAACTGTAGGCGAGGAAAAGAGAGACTTATTTTTGAAGTATTTCAATTTTAATATAAATATAGAGAATGATCGATTGATATGTTGTCCCTATTGTTATAATTCTTTTAACTTATTCTGTAGATCTGATGCAGCAGAGGAGAAATTGGCTCAAATCTCTTCATACTTGCAGGATTGTTTAAGTAAACAGTTGTTTATTGAGAAACAAAAAGTTACAGGCCAGAATGTTGACATCTATACTTTTCAGATGATATTGCGGTTTGTCGTCAAAACTTTTGAAGAAGAAAATTCTTTACTTTTACCTGAAGTTTATGACAGATATAAACTTCTCTTACATAAAAATGTTAATGATCTCAACATTGTTAATGACAGTGACAAAGATATGTCCAAATTGTTACACTGCACTCAATATGTTAAAATCTGTTCCTGGCAGAGCTTTATTGTGTTATGTACCAAAAAAGAAAAACCTTGGTCGTCTAATATTCAGAAATGGTGCAGATGTTTTAGGAAGTTGCCATTCACTACTTTTGGCAAATCATCGCTCATCAAACCAAATTGCCCTGATGGAGAAAGAAAACTTAAAATTAAAAAATTAAATTTCTTCTCTTATTACAGATGATTTAAAGAAGAACAGAAAGCATGAAAGCCTTGACCATGCAGCAGAAATTTTGAGAAATGTTATAAAATTGTATGTTTCAGACAGAATAAAGACTGACAGACTACCAGACATTGACAATTTTAATTGTAGAGACGAGATTTTTAAGATCCACCCTTTCTTGTGGAATTTTTTATTTAGAATTTCCTCAACTGATAAGGAAGAGAAATTGCAGAGATCCTGTTTTTCGTGGGATAGCCATTATTTGGATACACCTTTCAATGTATCTAGAATGCTGCCAAGGCTGTTTACAGCAAGTTGTATTTTTAATTTACAGAATTCACAATGTGTTGAACCTTTACATCTTCTACTGACGGACATCTCTGACAAGTTTTCAGATTCTTCAAGTTTATTTCTTTCTATTAATGCTAGAATAGGGGCAGGCATCTCGAAGGATTCATTGAGGCGGTTCATAACTAGTAGTTGTCATGATTTAGAACAGAAAAAGCGGCATATAACATCCAATAGGTTCACCATTGCTTCCTTTGATAACTTGGACAAAAATTGTAGCTATTCTCTTGTAGGTGCTGGCAAGGAAAGGAGTGGATTTCATGGTACTACCATACAAACTGTCATCCCCAAACCCAGTCGAATAGTTGTTTCAGACAAACAGGCAGAGACCTATAACAGCACGGACAGACAGACTGACATTACAGACGGACCTTCTAGCATTGAAATTAATACATTAAAATGTTCCTCTTTTTCAGAGAGTGCAAACAGAAGCTTTAGCCGAGACAGGAAGATAAACCCAGGAATTGTTGATAACTTTATTAACCCTGTTGATAAAGTTGGCCCCCCTCCCAGTTTTATCCAGAACAAGTTTTCCCATTTATCCCCCTCTGATTTAAAAGAAACCCATGCTGAAATTTCAGAATGGACAGATTTCACTTTGAACATGACTAAATATGGCTTCTCCAAATCTTCTTTTCAGAATGATAATTTCATATTGCCTGGGTTGAAAACTTTTTTTTCTATTCCAGAAGAGTCAACAGAGAAATCACAATTTACATCATTAGCTATTTTAGATGAATCTGCTGATAGCAAAGAGACTGTTCTCAAGGTTGTCAATATTTTACATGAGAAATTTCAGGTGGGAATATGTACAGACTTTGTTCTTATTGTAGGTGACGGCAAGAGTTACGACCATTTGATTAAGCTTAAATCAGAGTATGGAAGTAACTTAGATTGGGTACTTCCATACCCTGGTGATTGGCATATTTTGAAGAATGTTTTACCGGTTTTTATTAAAATATATTTTGATGCAGGATTGAAGGAGTTGGCCTCAAAACACCACAGAGGAGCCACTTTGAAAGTACTAACAGAATGCAGTAAGTTTGCCATCACTCACAGATTTTTTGTTCAGGCATGGGAAGCTATTTTGAGGCACCAGATTGCTTCCTTCTTTGCTTATAAATCTTCAGGTCAGCCTTTTGATGTTGAAATTTCTGCTTTAGTTTTACATATTGTTACTGAAATTTTAGACGGACAGACAGAAAACACTGACATGACAGACGGACAACCTGTTATTGATGAATGGAAACAAATATGTGAGAACAAAGACAAGGTTTTTTCTGTTTTTACAGAATTTCATGTGTGGCGCATGGAGCAGTCTGCTGAGAACCAGACCTTTTCATTTTGGGACAATTTTCTGTATGTAGACTTCATGTCATATCTAGGTCTGTACTTTTCTATTCGTAGTAGGAACTGGGATTTAAGAAATATTTCATTAAAGAAATTAGTTTGTTTATTTCATGCCTTTGACAGACAGAATTACCAGAGATTGATTCCATATCACCTGGCAGACATACTGACATTTCCAGAATCTGTTCTTCAGCACTTATCTAATGGCTGCTTTTCTGCCTCTATTTCAGGTAAAGATATGTTTTCTGTGGCTTTAGATGAAGCACATGAAATGGAGATAAACCTAAAATCTAAGAATGCTTTGAATTCTTTCAGTCAGTCATCTTTGGCAACATTAACATACTATTTGCCTTTCAGAGCAAAGACCTTGCATAATTTTAAGTCGGAGCTGAATTTAGAGCGAGAAGAAGGAATGTACCATAGAGAGAGTACAAGATCTTATATCAAGACAGCTGAGAATACTGTTTGTGAATATATTCAAAATTTACAATCTTCTTCTTTATTTGATAGTGAAAGTAACAAAAACTTGCATCATATTTTTACAGGGACTGAGACAAACACTGAGCAGACAGACAGTTTGACACATTACAGACAGTATGGTGAAGAGGATATGCAAAATTATTTAAAATGTTTTCTTTTAAAAGCTTCAGGTTCTTTAGCAAAGCCACCTCGACGAAAAAGACGCAAACTTAAGACTTTTGCCCTTGAAAAAGTAACTGTACATAAACAAAAAACAGAGATTAGAGACCAGAAAACAGTAATTTCTTGTCTAAGGAAGAAAATAGCATTTTCAAAGCATAGTGGACATGCAGTTCAAGACCTTGACCAGTTTTTGCAGCTTCCTAGAGCCCTTTGCAATGCAGATGGTTTACCTGAGAAGGGACAGAAGTCTACAGCAGCTACAGTTTTCAAAGGTCTCTATACTGAAGCATTCATTTCGAAACTACCTGAGTCCATCCAATCTATAAAAACCTGTTTTATTATTGATGGAATGTTCATCATTAATACTAGTCCCCTTCCCACACATAAAACATTTGGTCACTATGCTGAATTTTTGTTTCAGAGATGGATTGTAAGATCTCGTCAACAGTTTACAGCCGATGAAATTCATCTTATATTTGATCACCCTAATAGGAATGGTGTCAGTCCTAAAGACATTGAGAGAAATAGGAGGGATACAGTTGTACAGGAACCAGTTGTACATACATGTATATCCTCCAATACAGTTATGGCACCAAATTATAGAAATTTTATTGCAGTCAGGCAACAAAAGAGACTTCTTGTAAATTTCTTGTCTTCTTACTTTATGTCTTTAGCTGCTAAAAAGTTTCAAGATGATGAATTTTTATTTATT
Organism: Bathymodiolus brooksi; assembly: GCA_963680875.1. Taxonomy (NCBI): domain Eukaryota; kingdom Metazoa; phylum Mollusca; class Bivalvia; order Mytilida; family Modiolidae; genus Bathymodiolus; species Bathymodiolus brooksi. The sequence continues at coordinate 64,507,042 of OY804576.1, read as the reverse complement.
ACAGCAGGTGGTTTTGATGGCGAAGACAAAGATAAAGCTTTTCTTGTTTCAGGTGGATGTACTAGAGATTATGACTTGGCCTGTGGTAACCATGAAGAGGCAGATACAAGGGTCTGGTTACATGCTTCAGTTTCCAGCGCATACCAAGTCATAATCTACAGTCCTGACACCGATGTATTTTTTATTGGATTGCCTATTGTGTTGTCATTAAACAAAACAGTATATGTCCAGCTGAAGGATTCACCATATGATTGTATTTTTCTTTGCATGAACAAATTAATTGACCTAATAATGAATGACATTCAGTTACAGGATATTTCTTCTGTTATGAATTGTTTACAGCTATTATACATTTACAGCGGTTGTGATTTTGTTTCCTATTTCAGAGGCTTTGGCAAGAAAACATTTTTTGATGTTTTTCGAAAATACTCTTCTTTTACTGTTGGTGATGGAGAATTTTCTGATATCCATGGTCAGAGTGGACTTATGTCATTTTATAGATTGATTTGTTCAATTTATTTTACGAAACATTGCACAGCATTTTTACCCTATTCTAACCCAGAGGCCTTGTTTGATTCATTTTCAGCAGAAGATGTCCATGACCGACATATTTTATTTGTTACAGAGATTAGAGAAAGGCAGTGGGAGAGGGTTGTATCAGAAGTTGAGATGATGCCTAATCCAGAGGCTCTCAATTTGCACTGGAAGCGTTGTTGTTGGGTTTTTCAATATTGGAGTCAGTGTAAACAGAACTTGGTAACTTTTGGAGATCTTTCAGATTTTGGATGGAATATTAGTAATGATAAGTTAATAATTGTTTGGGACATTGATTTGAATTTTCAGAAGGTTGAGAGAACTGTCCAGTGGTATACGAAAGGGTGTGGATGCAAAACTGGTTGCATGACTAACAGGTGTAAATGTAGAAAGGGGAGGGGGGAAGGTTTTTGTGGTCCAGGTTGCAAATGTATTAATTGTTTGAATTTACCCTCTTCCAAAGAGGGACCTCTTAATTTTTCATTTGAATGTGAAGATGTTGATGATTTTGAAATTTTTGATGACTTGGATGACATACAAGATGAAGACATAACGGACATTATTACAGAGGAACAGACGGACAGACAGTTAGATGTAGATGATTATTGGATGTACAGTGATGAAGATCTTTAGTTTTGTTTATTGTGTTTTATTAAATAATGTATGTTTACAGTATCCGATCATCTGTTGCTCTTAACATTTTATACCTTTCAGATATTTTCATGTATGTGAATTCTGCTTATTTTTCAGAGATATGCATTAAGTATGTTTGCAGTCTTGATACATTGTATACAAGTAAAGATAATATCATTTGAAAAGATGAATATGCCAATTACATGTAGTACATTTTAAAATGTTTTCATATAGTTTTATTGCTGATGTAGATCTGATCTATAGGTTTGCTATTGGGTGACATGATTGATGTAACTTGTTACTTTTGCAGTGTGCTTTGAAGTGGATATATTAAGGTAATTTTGAAGAATTTTTTTTTTTAAGAAAACCTGCATGTCCCAACCATGAATGTGAAACATGTGGAAGAGACATATATAATGAATTATTCTTGTACATATTTCAGATTCTACACATGAATTTTTGAATCTGAATTTTTGGTGTTTAGCGCCACTTTCAGCAATATCAGACATGGTGACCAGTATTAGTGGTGGAGGAAGCCGGAGTACCATGAGAGAACCACCGACCCTGGGCAAGCTACTGGTAAACTTTATCACTTGCGGCTGCAAGTCGAGTGCACCCTTTTTAATAATTTACAAAGCTGGGTGCAAACCCACGCCATATTTGTGATAGGCTTGTAATGTATGAGTTGTTAGATCCAACAACCCAACTCATTTAGCCATCCGGGCCCCGAGAAGTGATATTGTTAGATCATATATCTAGTACAACATGGTTCACTAAGAATTAGATCACTATGTGTCTATGATCTACATTTTTTCCATTAGCTACTTATTTCAGAAGTTGAAGTGAATTGTGTATCACAGGAGAGACAAACTGCCTGTGTCTCCATAGACACATACTCTACTTGTCATCCTATTTCACAAAACTTGCCGAAAGCAAATAACTCACTCTGTAAACATGTTATAATTTTCCATGACTCTTTTCTTAATTTTAAATTTTAGTGTCATGCTAAGTCAATGACTTGGTGATGGAAAGGTGATCTTGTGTTAAGAGTTTATTTGAGAGATTGTGTTAAAAATACTGGTTTCAATGAAACCTGAAAATGTCAATATATGAAACTTGAGAATCGCTTTAAGTCAACTACGATGTCATCTTCAATTAATTATTTTAAATATGTTGTTACATGCATTGCATTTTTTTTTATTGAAACATGCTTTAATTATATCTGTATCATTATTTAATAATTTCTTTTGTATTTTCAGGTAAGTGAAGCAGTCCATATTCAAAGTGACTGTCATGGATTGATGATCATGTGTATAAATGGACATAATGATCCTTGTGATTAATTATATGATATGAATTTTCTTTGTAATCTTGTCACCTGTCAGTGTTTTCCCATAAGTCAAGGTCCTTACATTTCAGTTTACATATTTAGATTATTTTTGGTCCAAACATTTTATATTTATTCTGATTCAAACTTACTTCTTTAAAATTTTCAATTAGATTACATCATACTTTTGAAGGATTCAATTAAAACAATGAAACCTAATTAAGTTCAACAAAAGTCTTCTTTATTTGTCATATCTGTCTTTGTTTCTATGTGTTTATGTGAATGCTGGTCATTCTATTTTATTGTGAATGTTACCGGTTTTATCATTTTGTACTGCCTTGAATGCTGGTCATTTTGTGTTGTCTGGGGAAAGTTGGTATAGAACCTTTAGTACCCATACTGAATGCTGTGCATTCACCATTTGTTTTATGTGTGTGTTAATGATATAAACCGGTAATTATTCTGTACTGTTTTGGGGAAAGACGTCATTGTGCCCTAAGTACCCACTAGATGCTGGTCATTTCGTCTCGGTCTTGCATGTAATTTTAATTGCCTAATTCTTTCCAGAAATTAGTGTAAATTGTGAAACTGAAGAAAATATAACTAGAAAAAATCTAATAAAGATAGTGCTCTAGCTGTAAAAAAAAATTATAGATTTATAGTTTAACATTTTAGTCAAGTTACAAAAAATTGATGACGTTTATACAGGTAATTAAATTTTCTGATTTGTTGACAAGATTACAATTATTATGATAATGCTGCCTTGAAATATTGTATTGAATGTTGCACAATTAAATAATCAAATTGCCACTGGATTGTTTTTATATGCTGACTAGATGTTAGTAGAATGATATTTTAGTACCCCCTCACCTATGAAGTTGTAAAGTAATACAACCTCCTATCTGTGTATCCATCCCACCATGACAAAATATTAGACTGAACATGCCTTTGCAGGTTTTAGGTCAAGGGCAAAATGCAAATGTGATTTTTTTTTTTGCTCAAAGTAAAAGTAATTCAAAATGACAAATGGCTGAGATGAATTCCAAAAGGAAACCACTTTTCAACTTCATTAGAATATAAACTGATCAGCAAACTTGGAAGAAATTCTGCCTTTGAGGTCTTGTATAGCAAGTGTTGCAGTTTTAATGCTAGATACCCACTCTGTATACATGTGTACATGATACCTACAACAAACAAAATCATCCAACTGTCACCTTATGGTCTTCAACAAGCTATCACCATTCTGTTAACCATGAATTTAACCATTTACCATATTGCACAAGTGTTGCATTTTTTTGTCGATGAATCTTTGGAGAAAAAAACTTGGCCTTCACGACGGATTTGCCAAACACAAAAAAATACTTCTCAAGAATCGCTGTATTTGAATGAAACCAAATATGTCAACACTGTTCTCAATACATTTACCAATAAGTGTTGCAACTTTGGTGCCAATCAAAAATGCCAAATGGTTGCCAGTTGAGATCAGAAGTTATCAACAAACAATAGCTGTGAACAAAATACAAACCAGGAAAGCACAGAAACAAACCAACAACAACCAACTGATATAACACAAAAAATCACAAATGCACATGAACAACACGAACTCCCGATGAATCTGAAGTGAACTCAGGTGGTCCGGAAGTGCAAGCAATTCCTGCCTATTGCAATACATCTATATATGTGTCCATCATCAAGTCTGGTAGAACTCTAATCCGGTGAAGGGCAAAGGATCTAAAACAGCCTCAGATCATTTGTCACCCGGGTGCTGTCAACCAGCTCATGATGTCTGCTGTAGAATTTTTTCTAATTTTAATAAGAGTGCTTGGAAGCCCCATGTGATATGATAACCACTGAAAAAAACCAAAGTAACTGCAAAAATGTTGAATCAAATGTCTTAACAGATTTTTTTAATTTGCAAAGAAGAGCTAGGATTCAAAATTTATCTAATCTTACAAAAATGTTGCCCTTGAGGTCCCTTACAATGCATGGTGCTGTGTCAAAAGAAATAACTGAAATTATATGGATCTGCAATGTTATGGGATTTTTCTTCAAATTTGGAAAGAAGATTGAAGAAAACATAACATTCAATATTTAACCAAACTTGCATAAATACATGTATATCAATCACAAGATGCTTTGAACAGAAATAGGTGAAATCAGAAATATAATAACTGAAATTTGATAATTTGCAGCTGAAGTGATATATGGTTTTGGGTTTTTTAAGTATGTTATTTAAAATTTTCACTCAAGTTTGTTAATTTTTACTTTATCACAAACTTTTTCTCGCCCAGTCTGAGCAAATTCTTTCCAACTTTTCCATTTTGTACACAGGTGCATAGGGCATGGATTTCGTTTCCTCCTCCCCCCTTTTCTCTACTACCACACCTTTTTTCATAATCATAATCATTCATTTTTCTTCATTTGACAATATCAGTAGACGTCATACATCATGAATAATACGTGTATTCTGTGTCCACAGTTTTTCGACTGATATAGTATATTGAAAAATATCTTCGAGTTCTTACAACTACAGTAATGTTAGTCAACTGAAAAGGAAAATCCCGAGAGTACCCGAAAAGCACTTCATTTACGCCGCCTCGTCGCAATTTTCACCTTGACGGGTGCTGATTATAACTGACACAATCGCATCCCCGGTGATAAACCTTGCAACTTTCTGGATATATGTCACCCACGATAATAAATTGTGTATTAAAAGTAAGAAATTTACCAGCATATTCAATAATAAATTAAACAAAAGATGTTTTCTGTTGTCAACAGGGTTGATAAATCTTGAAGGTCCATTTTATGAGAGTCATTACTTGTATGAAAGTACGAATACCGATGCAAAATTTAAACATTTACGTTCCCGAATGTCCGTAGAAATGATCCTTTCAACAAAATATTACAAATAACCATAATCGAAGCTACAAAGCAACAAATTCCTGAGGCCGTCCTCTGACATCCATCACGTCAATATTTACGTCGAAAATCACGTAACAAAAAACGTCAAGTGAACTCTCCTGTGGCTATAACGGTCAAATCATGGGTTTGCTAGTCCGCGATAACAAGTTATTTATTCTTTAAGGGAAAGTTATTTTGGAAAACATACATATAATCAAAAATAAATGTCAATTCCAAAATACAAATAAAGAACCTGAATGGTTACTAAAATATTTAACATAAACAGTTTTTTAAAGATACACATGTATGTGTAAACAGTTTTAAAAATCTAAGTATAAATATTTTCAAAAAGGAAATGATATAAGTTTTCAAAAAAGAAAGTATATTCATTTTCAAAAAAGATAGTCTATTAATTTAAAAACAAAAATAAAGTCTATTAGATATAAAAAAAAGAAAGTATAAATTGTCAGGAAGAAAAGTAAAATATTTGATTTATAATACCCATCCAAGTTGAACAAATTGAAACATGTCAGGAAACATACACATATAATAGAAATGTCAATTCAAAAATACAAATAAAGAACCTGAATGGTTACTAAAATATTTAACATAAATAGTTTTTTAAAGAAAGATGTAAACAGTTTTAAAAATTTAAGTATAAATATTTTCAAAAAGGAAATGATATAAGTTTTAAAAAATGAAAGTATATTAATTTTCAAAAAAGATAGTCTATTAATTTAAAAAAATAAATAAAGTCTATTAGATATAAAAAAAAAGAAAGTATAAAGGTGTATTGCCACTAAACATGGGTAACAGTCGAAAAGAACGTATTGGGAAAGTAGTACGTAAACACAAATTGGATTCCTACATTGTTGGATAAAAAATAAACCTGATTAGATACTGAAAAATACCAGGGGGGGGGGGGGGGGGGGGGATTGACGCATGTTAAGTGTCGTGTGCATAAATCGATTTATCACGTGATCGCATGACGTTCCACTCAACGACTATATTGAATGGTATTTCCTGAGGATTTGTTGATGTTTTGATAAGCCAATCACAGTGTTTACTATTTCAGTATTTGTCACAGGTGAGTAATTTATGTTAATACATAAAAGGAAAGTATAAACAGCGAGTACATATTGATTTTAATACATGGTGTTAACGTAAAAATGTGCAAACTAAAAAAAACCTGAAAGGGTATTATTTGGGCGTCGTTTCGATCGCCATTTCCTGAAACTGGTGACCTCAATTTCATACAAATTACATCAAAATTACGGAAGACTTATGCTTGAAAATTGAACATGATGTACAAAAATGATTTTTATGACAAAAAATGTAAAAAGTCGTCTTAAGTCGTCTCAAATTATCTCATTACGGCCTCCCGAAAGTACTCAATTTTTGCTGTTTTTTCCGATCCGGCGACTAACATCGTGTTACTTTAGTACGATCGTTTCACAGAGAAATAACACACATTTTACAATTTTCTTGGCAAAATTGTCATCCAGACTAATTATAATATAATTCAGATGCAATACATGAACATCGATCAGTAAAAGAAATAAAAAAGAGACGGAATTGATGCAAAAAGTTGCCAGTTTGCTCAGGAATACAGAGTAGTAGCACACACAGTGTCCCACATTTTTTGTGAGGAAGGAAGATTTCTTTAGGATAAGGGAAATCTTGTCCACACCTAGCTCATGTCTTTAAATCTATAAATAAGTAAATCATAATACAGCAATAAATACTGTCAGTGAGAAGATGCTGTTGCGGCAGCCCTACACTTTAATGGAAGAAGAAGAATGTTGAATACCCCCCCACCCCGTGCAATAATAGTCGAAAGGTACGGTCAGCACGTACCATGTAGAAATTTGAGTAGGGAATGCATAATGGGTCAAAAAGGGTAGTTTTTAGTCTTTCAAGAAATTCTTTGCATTTTACTTATACAAGTACAGGATATCCCTTAAATCTTCATAGCAAACCAGAAATGCATTAAATATTTCATTCTAATACTTTAATATTTCAATTTACCTTAAAATTACATGCATTATTAATTAGTAATAATGCTGGAAACGTGGACGCCAAGGACGAATCCAGCTGCTCACAGGCCATCAGAACACGACGTCTCACAACTTTGTTGACTGGTGTTATGTGTGCAACTCGTACCAATACGTTGATACTTGGACAGTCTCTCATTCTTACTCTAAAGACATCTTTCTCCAAACAAAATAACCATACATCTGAGGAGTCTAACCAGCTGCTACTCGATGTTGTCACTTGGACAGCCATAATTTGAATGACAGATCGACTTCCGGCGGTTGGTTATATATTTCATAAAAGCGTGCCGTGTGCAAAGATGCGTCACCACCACCCCCCCCCCCCCCCCCCCCCCCCCCTGGCAAAATACTGAATGTCAGCAGACACCTACATATTTTAGGATAATTTTAAGCCCATATTTGATGTCCTTGTGGTTTAAAATAAAAAATTGATTGCATTGGAAAGAAACCACCTGAATTTGTCTTAAATCGAAAGTGAAAGTAGGATTTTTGACGGTAGACATCTTCGGACTGTCTGTTTTTTCTTATATGCCATTAACCCTCTTGCTGCCAGATTCAAATTTCAAACGACGTTGCGTACGCCACAATATATTGACGTCGTCAATTGTTGACGTTTTGGGACAAGAAAAAGCACTGTTCGTTTTGGCAACGACGTTAGTACAGTACATGCCAACAATTTGAACGTTCCCGTTTTTCTGTATTCTGATAGTTGATTGATTGGTGGTTAAAACCCTCTTGCTGTTGCCAGTGCTATCTATATGCAATGCATTTGCCACGAAATACAATGAATATTACCAAAAATAGACAACTTTATTTCTACCAACACATTTTGCTTCATACATCAAATAATATTTACGATACATAAAATACAATCAAACAAAATATTTCTTAATACTAATCTACAATACTTTGTGTTTTGTTAACGTAGTATTTTGTTATTTATCGTATGTAATTTAGTTTTTGTGTTGTCTTTCATGTGCATTTCTTCTCTCTGGGGTGACTCGAAAAAGCCGAAATACACTGTCATTAGCCGAAATACACTTGTAAAAGCCGAAATACACTGTCATTAGCCGAAATACACTTGTAAAAGCCGAAATACACCTAGAAAATGCCGACATACACCTCAAAATTGTTCAAATGAACTTGCAATGGATAGAAAATAGTGAAATAACTCATATATAGTTGAAATAAAACATTAATGTGTTACGCAAAAGATCACATAAAAAATAAATTAATAAGATTAAAACCTTATAAAATCATATAATAATTTAATAAAATAATATCAATGAAAGTGATTCAAAGGGGTTAAAGGATAAAATCGTGCACATTTTTTTATATATTGAAAGTAAAACTGTCCATTATTTTGTACGTAACTGTTCCATGTAATTACATTCTGTACTTCTGTACCAAATTGAGCAGAAAAAGAAGCCCGAATTCATTGAAAGTTTGAAATCAGTTCACTCGAAAGTAACCGGAACAAAAATATCACATTAGTTCCATGTCGTATATGAACCTCAGAACTACGTATATAGATACATGTAATTGCAAATTAAAGAAAACAAGAAAGACTCATGGGGTACAGCGTAAAAAATAAATGAAATTGAAAAAAAAAAAATCTTTATTTGCATCTTATAATTTATTATGCGTATTTTTATCAAGGATTTGCTATATATTAATATTGGAAATAATTGTTGTGCACACTATTTCTATTATTCTACTGAATGCCTTGACACTTAGAACATAGTTAAGACATCCCAAGTTAGGATAGTCTTAAGACAGCTTCGAGATCACTCCTAGGACATGTCCTAAGATGGTCCCAAGACCATCCTAAAAATCGTCCTAAGGCATATCTTAGGATACTTTCGAGAACATGGTCCCAGGAGGACACACATTGTTATGAATAAATCTAATGCAAAAGTCTATAACAAATTGAAGATAATTTAGTGTCTTTCCCTGAAATTAATCTACCCCCAATAAGATATCATTCGTAATTTGATATCATTTTCGACTGGATATGAATGAACACGTCAGTTTTCAGTATGTAAAATAAATAATATTAAAAACATTAAATTTCATTTAATTTAAACATATTTTAAACAAAAATGCATAACATTTGTTGCAAATTCACAATTTTGGGGAGGTCTGTGGTCTACTGTGTCCGGTGTCCATTTTATTGTTTTTGACATTAATTGACATTACACTTCTTATTTTATATTTGAAACCATTCTATTTTAAATTTTATTTTAAGAAACAACATTTTGGTTAAGATTTTCTAGGTTTTTTAAACATAAAAATAATCAAATAAAAAAAATTCTAATTACAAATAGATTTTAGTCGAGTTGTATTATTGTTTTGTGAAAAGTGCATTCGTGAATGCATAAGTCTGTTTTTCAACTATTTTTTAAAACGATTAATTTCAAATATCGTTTCAACTATATTAAAATAAGGAGATATGCATTTCAACCTTTATTCAAGCGGCCGGCAGTGGTCGGCGGTAAATTGTTAAATTAAGAAAAGCGCATTCGTGAATGAACATGTCAGTTTTCAGTATGTAAAAGGTATCAAATAATATTAAAAACATTAAATTTCATTTAATTTAAACAAATTTTAAACAAAAATGCATTTTTAATAATTTTTCCAATGGTCGGCGGTAAAAAGAGCTACCGTAAAACTAAAGGAGATGTGCATATCAACCTTTTTTAAGAAAAGCGCATTCGTGAATGAACAATTCAGTTTTTGCTATGTAAAAGGTATCAAAGACATGAAATAATGCATTTTAAATAATTTTTCAATTGACCGAGTGATTTAAGAAAAACGCATTCGTGAATGATAGTTCGTTTTCAAATAACTATTAAGCAATATTTATTTCCGTATAAGTTCGTTTTCTGTGTGTAAAAGGTATCAAATAACTATTAAAAATATTTATTTTCGTATATTTTTTTCAAAAATGTATCTTGGTGTTCAAGTAAACTGTTGATGATGAAGAAATTTTATGTGAACGTGATCTTTTTAAATTAGTGGACGACTTGTCTTGGAAGAAGGGGGCGAGTTGTCTTGGGGTCGACTTGACTGGCATTCAAGCCAGCGGCATGGAGTCCCCTCGTACAACGAGCACATGAGGTTCGCGATTTTCTTCTTATATTCCGCTTTCTGTCTGAGCAGACTACACAATCCCGTTCCTTTCGGCCGTCAAGTGTTTTCTCTCTTACTTGTGGATTCACGTTATTACCGGCGTTTCTGTTTGTCAAATAAGTAGACGCTAAGCTTTATATTACTGATTGTGTGAACTGAAGTCGTGACACAATCGGTTGTGATGTGTTCTGACAATACAGAATATAAGAGTTCAACATGATACGGTGAAATATGTGATATACTTTGCTGCATTTCCTGTGATCGTTATATGCTACGATCATTTGGTCGCTAAGATCGACCCCACCCATGAATGTAAATGTATGCGCATATGATCCTAGGTTTACCGTTCAATGTATTAGTAGGTTATAGAAAGTATATACCAATATTACTGGTTTCTGTCTGTTGTGGTCGCGGAAACAACAAAGCATATTCTGTTCTTGACGTGCGTAAACAGCATCCCCCGCCTGTGGACGTGCATTCTTTATCATTTGTGGCATATGTCTATTTTTCCTTAAGGTGCCGGTTAAATATATACGCTCCCACAATAGTTTATTGGCTAAATTTAACGAGGAAAAGAAGCTGTCGGCGAAAACATTAAACCCTTTTCCGAGAAGTCGCGAATCCTTCATCAGATTCATAACTACGTTCGTTCCTTGTAGTGTTCCAACAGGGGTAGGATCAAAACGTTTCCCTTGATAAACAGTCATCTGTAAAACGTAGCCTGTGACGGACTCTACCAACATCCAGAATTTTACTCCAGGTCGTGAGCGTTTGCTTGGAATGTATTGCAGCATACTAGTCTTTCTTTTCGTTCCGACAAGAGATTCGTCAACTGACAATTCACGTCGAGGGTTGTAATAATGGAGATATTTTCTATTCACAAAATCGATTAACGGTTTAAATCTTAAAGATGGCTTATAAGACGAATCATTACTTTTGGAATTTTCTTCTTGTCTACAAGGTATACAAATTTCAAAATGTTTTGATATCTGTTCCGCGAAAACATACAACGAAACCAGGGTGTAGACTGAGAGGGATTATGCGTGTTCCAATATTCCTCAATGGAAACTTTACGAATTAAGCCCATGTTGTAAAATACGGCAAGGAATCCTTTGAACTCCGCTATCGATAATTTGCCCTCCTTCCACTGCAGTTTCCGTGAAAAACGTCTGGTCTGTCGAATTGTTTCATGACAAAGAAACCTTTGCATACCTACAAACCCAATTTCAAACGCATTTAAAACGAACTATAAAAGATATGTTTTTTATTTAGGTGCGTGCAAAATTTTGTAATATTAAAATCAAAAGGGGTACAAATTTTAAAATCCACTAACATGAGTTATTCAACATTTGGGGCCCGAGTGGCTAAATGAGTTAGGTAGTTGGATTACCTAACAACTCGTACAAGCCTATCACCAATACGGCGTGGGTTCCATTTCCTCCTACATGTACAGTATCATCTACATCTGTTTCTATCCCGCTGTCGTCACCACTGATATCAGATTCAGGATCAACAGCATCATCAAAATCGCCGTCAACCGGCTGTTGTTGAATTATTGCTTGGGCCATTGCCGCAAAATACTTGTGACGTCGAAATGGGCAAAATTACGTCATTATTGCCCGTGACGTCACGTAATGACGTAAGGGTATGACGTCGACATCTACCTGGTCTGTTAAAGGATACCACAAAGTCAAATATGATATATTTTATTAGCTAAACTAAATGTTGTCAAATCAATTGATTTTGGACATATGTGTCCCTCCGGCAGAGTCGATATGGACACATGTGTCCCTCCGGCAGCAAGAGGGTTAAATGTATGTTGATTTTCGGAGTTAAGCTTCCAATTAGGTACCCCTTCCATGAGATATGAGTGTCACTTAGATTAAACTTAAGATGAATCCTGTATGAAAGCTCAATTTTTTTTTATTTAACATAGAAGTCTATGGAGAATTCCTTAGTGGTATTACTCCTAAATTGTCAGGAAGAAAGGTAAATAGAGTTATCTCCCATTAAAAATTTCCGCCATCTTGGAATATGCACATTTCTTATATTGACAACACTAAATCGGCTCTACAACTTTCAAAGCGTATTATTTTTATTTAAACCCTACATAGGAACCTAAATAAGTTATATATATATCACTTCTGAGGGGATTATTCCACATACAGGGGAGATTTCGGTAAGTTATAGGGAGATTTCGGTAAAATAGGGAGATTTCTGTAAGTCGTGGTACCGATTTCAACATTAGTAGCCATGTTAGATTTTCCCGCAAAAATGCCAAGTTTGTTTACATAAATTCTTCGACCAATGAAAACTCACTTTAATATTAAGTCCGTATAAACCGGAAATGAGTATGCTAAGAAGTTGTCCAGACCGCTTGGAATTTAAAAACGAGTGTTATTCCACTGTAAACCAGTCAATCAGCAAAAAACAACGATATTTGCTTTAATATTATAGTAAGAACAATACAATACAATACAATACAATACAATACAATACAATATATTTTATTCCAATTAAGGTCCCTCAAGGGGCAATAACAAATATTCATTCATAATTATATCAATAGTTACAACAATACAGAATGGAGACGTATGTTATTAAACAAGACAATTCTAACTATTTAAATGATATATGTTACAAAAAATATATAAATAAATAAGGAGAGGCAATGAGCAATGTATAGTTGCAGAGTGTATCGTATGGTTGATGAATGGACTACATGTATGCGATTACTTTGCTGGAGGAGACACTAGTTCTAATAATAAAACCCTAAATGCTCGCTTACTCGCAAGCGTTATAACGGGATGCCATTACACGTAATGGAGCAGTCGCCGAGATTTTTTGCGCTCGCTTACAGAGCTTCTGACGCCTGCATTTATCAATAATAAGACATAACCTTTCCTTTTGTCCATTATTATAACAAGTTTTTATCACCTACCAGTATTTTAGAATGTAATTCCCACAAAATTAAATCTTCTCTCTGAACATTTTGAATTTCGTCATTTCCGGCCTCACTATTTGGATGTCAATACCATATTTGGCGATTTAGGCGTGAATGCGTGTAGTAAGAAATACCATATTTAGAAAAGCTCTGCCTTCCGTAGTTTCCGGTTATGGAAAACGATCGATAAATTTGAACAAGGTTGTTGTTACCTTTGAAAAGCATATATTTCTCCGCCAAACCGATTTAACAAGGACTGGGATCATCAGTAATAGTTATCATGAAATGTTTGAAGCGTAAATAGTGAGTTTTTATGTTTCAACTGCAACTTTTTTTTTGCTCCATTTTGACGAATGGGACCGCGTTGTAGCTCTGCCGAGACACAAGTTTGTCACAGTAGCTACATTATTGCAGCTAGAGGAGACACCAGGGGACGATGCTTAAGAATTGTATTTTGATTCTCCCCGTGTCTGATCCAGCAAAACAAGCGGCTCAAGTAGTAAAACATCATGTGTTTGATGAAAGGACTGTGATTACTTAACTGGAGGAGACACCAGGGGACGGTGCTTAAGAATCGCATTTCGATTCTCCCCGTGTCTTATCCAGGAAAGCAAGCAGTTCAAGTAATAAACTAAAATGGGAATAAAAAGCAAAGAAAGGTGCCGAAATTCTACTTTCACTTTGGGGAGCCAAAAAAGTGTCCTCCCTTCTCTTTTTACATATACTTGGCGATGTGAAAATATAACTGCGAGCCCCTGTGCCTGTACCCGTTGAATGGCGTATTTTTTTTCTTTTTCAACATATTATTTCGATTTCAGTTTCGTGATTGTGAAGGAAATACATTGCAACTATATTGTGTACCAAACTCAAGAAGTCACACTCATATATGTCTATAGAACGAGTCTTACGAGGATAATTTGACAGTCTCTCATTCTTACTCTAAAGACATCTTTCTCCAAACAAAATAACCATACATCTGAGGAGTCTAACCAGCTGCTACTCGATGTTGTCACTTGGACAGCCATAATTTGAATGACAGATCGACTTCCGGCGGTTGGTTATATATTTCATAAAAGCGTGCCGTGTGCAAAGATGCGTCACCACCCCCCCCCCCCCCCCCCCTGGCAAAATACTGAATGTCAGCAGACACCTACATATTTTAGGATAATTTTAAGCCCATATTTGATGTCCTTGTGGTTTAAAATAAAAAATTGATTGCATTGGAAAGAAACCACCTGAATTTGTCTTAAATCGAAAGTGAAAGTAGGATTTTTGACGGTAGACATCTTCGGACTGTCTGTTTTTTCTTATATGCCATTAACCCTCTTGCTGCCAGATTCAAATTTCAAACGACGTTGCGTACGCCACAATATATTGACGTCGTCAATTGTTGACGTTTTGGGACAAGAAAAAGCACTGTTCGTTTTGGCAACGACGTTAGTACAGTACATGCCAACAATTTGAACGTTCCCGTTTTTCTGTATTCTGATAGTTGATTGATTGGTGGTTAAAACCCTCTTGCTGTTGCCAGTGCTATCTATATGCAATGCATTTGCCACGAAATACAATGAATATTACCAAAAATAGACAACTTTATTTCTACCAACACATTTTGCTTCATACATCAAATAATATTTACGATACATAAAATACAATCAAACAAAATATTTCTTAATACTAATCTACAATACTTTGTGTTTTGTTAACGTAGTATTTTGTTATTTATCGTATGTAATTTAGTTTTTGTGTTGTCTTTCATGTGCATTTCTTCTCTCTGGGGTGACTCGAAAAAGCCGAAATACACTGTCATTAGCCGAAATACACTTGTAAAAGCCGAAATACACTGTCATTAGCCGAAATACACTTGTAAAAGCCGAAATACACCTAGAAAATGCCGACATACACCTCAAAATTGTTCAAATGAACTTGCAATGGATAGAAAATAGTGAAATAACTCATATATAGTTGAAATAAAACATTAATGTGTTACGCAAAAGATCACATAAAAAATAAATTAATAAGATTAAAACCTTATAAAATCATATAATAATTTAATACAATAATATCAATGAAAGTGATTCAAAGGGGTTAAAGGATAAAATCGTGCACATTTTTTTATATATTGAAAGTAAAACTGTCCATTATTTTGTACGTAACTGTTCCATGTAATTACATTCTGTACTTCTGTACCAAATTGAGCAGAAAAAGAAGCCCGAATTCATTGAAAGTTTGAAATCAGTTCACTCGAAAGTAACCGGAACAAAAATATCACATTAGTTCCATGTCGTATATGAACCTCAGAACTACGTATATAGATACATGTAATTGCAAATTAAAGAAAACAAGAAAGACTCATGGGGTACAGCGTAAAAAATAAATGAAATTGAAAAAAAAAAAATCTTTATTTGCATCTTATAATTTATTATGCGTATTTTTATCAAGGATTTGCTATATATTAATATTGGAAATAATTGTTGTGCACACTATTTCTATTATTCTACTGAATGCCTTGACACTTAGAGCATAGTTAAGACATCCCAAGTTAGGATAGTCTTAAGACAGCTTCGAGATCACTCCTAGGACATGTCCTAAGATGGTCCCAAGACCATCCTAAAAATCGTCCTAAGGCATATCTTAGGATACTTTCGAGAACATGGTCCCAGGAGGACACACATTGTTATGAATAAATCTAATGCAAAAGTCTATAACAAATTGAAGATAATTTAGTGTCTTTCCCTGAAATTAATCTACCCCCAATAAGATATCATTCGTAATTTGATATCATTTTCGACTGGATATGAATGAACACGTCAGTTTTCAGTATGTAAAATAAATAATATTAAAAACATTAAATTTCATTTAATTTAAACATATTTTAAACAAAAATGCATAACATTTGTTGCAAATTCACAATTTTGGGGAGGTCTGTGGTCTACTGTGTCCGGTGTCCATTTTATTGTTTTTGACATTAATTGACATTACACTTCTTATTTTATATTTGAAACCATTCTATTTTAAATTTTATTTTAAGAAACAACATTTTGGTTAAGATTTTCTAGGTTTTTTAAACATAAAAATAATCAAATAAAAAAAATTCTAATTACAAATAGATTTTAGTCGAGTTGTATTATTGTTTTGTGAAAAGTGCATTCGTGAATGCATAAGTCTGTTTTTCAACTATTTTTTAAAACGATTAATTTCAAATATCGTTTCAACTATATTAAAATAAGGAGATATGCATTTCAACCTTTATTCAAGCGGCCGGCAGTGGTCGGCGGTAAATTGTTAAATTAAGAAAAGCGCATTCGTGAATGAACATGTCAGTTTTCAGTATGTAAAAGGTATCAAATAATATTAAAAACATTAAATTTCATTTAATTTAAACAAATTTTAAACAAAAATGCATTTTTAATAATTTTTCCAATGGTCGGCGGTAAAAAGAGCTACCGTAAAACTAAAGGAGATGTGCATATCAACCTTTTTTAAGAAAAGCGCATTCGTGAATGAACAATTCAGTTTTTGCTATGTAAAAGGTATCAAAGACATGAAATAATGCATTTTAAATAATTTTTCAATTGACCGAGTGATTTAAGAAAAACGCATTCGTGAATGATAGTTCGTTTTCAAATAACTATTAAGCAATATTTATTTCCGTATAAGTTCGTTTTCTGTGTGTAAAAGGTATCAAATAACTATTAAAAATATTTATTTTCGTATATTTTTTTCAAAAATGTATCTTGGTGTTCAAGTAAACTGTTGATGATGAAGAAATTTTATGTGAACGTGATCTTTTTAAATTAGTGGACGACTTGTCTTGGAAGAAGGGGGCGAGTTGTCTTGGGGTCGACTTGACTGGCATTCAAGCCAGCGGCATGGAGTCCCCTCGTACAACGAGCACATGAGGTTCGCGATTTTCTTCTTATATTCCGCTTTCTGTCTGAGCAGACTACACAATCCCGTTCCTTTCGGCCGTCAAGTGTTTTCTCTCTTACTTGTGGATTCACGTTATTACCGGCGTTTCTGTTTGTCAAATAAGTAGACGCTAAGCTTTATATTACTGATTGTGTGAACTGAAGTCGTGACACAATCGGTTGTGATGTGTTCTGACAATACAGAATATAAGAGTTCAACATGATACGGTGAAATATGTGATATACTTTGCTGCATTTCCTGTGATCGTTATATGCTACGATCATTTGGTCGCTAAGATCGACCCCACCCATGAATGTAAATGTATGCGCATATGATCCTAGGTTTACCGTTCAATGTATTAGTAGGTTATAGAAAGTATATACCAATATTACTGGTTTCTGTCTGTTGTGGTCGCGGAAACAACAAAGCATATTCTGTTCTTGACGTGCGTAAACAGCATCCCCCGCCTGTGGACGTGCATTCTTTATCATTTGTGGCATATGTCTATTTTTCCTTAAGGTGCCGGTTAAATATATACGCTCCCACAATAGTTTATTGGCTAAATTTAACGAGGAAAAGAAGCTGTCGGCGAAAACATTAAACCCTTTTCCGAGAAGTCGCGAATCCTTCATCAGATTCATAACTACGTTCGTTCCTTGTAGTGTTCCAACAGGGGTAGGATCAAAACGTTTCCCTTGATAAACAGTCATCTGTAAAACGTAGCCTGTGACGGACTCTACCAACATCCAGAATTTTACTCCAGGTCGTGAGCGTTTGCTTGGAATGTATTGCAGCATACTAGTCTTTCTTTTCGTTCCGACAAGAGATTCGTCAACTGACAATTCACGTCGAGGGTTGTAATAATGGAGATATTTTCTATTCACAAAATCGATTAACGGTTTAAATCTTAAAGATGGCTTATAAGACGAATCATTACTTTTGGAATTTTCTTCTTGTCTACAAGGTATAAAAATTTCAAAATGTTTTGATATCTGTTCCGCGAAAACATACAACGAAACCAGGGTGTAGACTGAGAGGGATTATGCGTGTTCCAATATTCCTCAATGGAAACTTTACGAATTAAGCCCATGTTGTAAAATACGGCAAGGAATCCTTTGAACTCCGCTATCGATAATTTGCCCTCCTTCCACTGCAGTTTCCGTGAAAAACGTCTGGTCTGTCGAATTGTTTCATGACAAAGAAACCTTTGCATACCTACAAACCCAATTTCAAACGCATTTAAAACGAACTATAAAAGATATGTTTTTTATTTAGGTGCGTGCAAAATTTTGTAATATTAAAATCAAAAGGGGTACAAATTTTAAAATCCACTAACATGAGTTATTCAACATTTGGGGCCCGAGTGGCTAAATGAGTTAGGTAGTTGGATTACCTAACAACTCGTACAAGCCTATCACCAATACGGCGTGGGTTCCATTTCCTCCTACATGTACAGTATCATCTACATCTGTTTCTATCCCGCTGTCGTCACCACTGATATCAGATTCAGGATCAACAGCATCATCAAAATCGCCGTCAACCGGCTGTTGTTGAATTATTGCTTGGGCCATTGCCGCAAAATACTTGTGACGTCGAAATGGGCAAAATTACGTCATTATTGCCCGTGACGTCACGTAATGACGTAAGGGTATGACGTCGACATCTACCTGGTCTGTTAAAGGATACCACAAAGTCAAATATGATATATTTTATTAGCTAAACTAAATGTTGTCAAATCAATTGATTTTGGACATATGTGTCCCTCCGGCAGAGTCGATATGGACACATGTGTCCCTCCGGCAGCAAGAGGGTTAAATGTATGTTGATTTTCGGAGTTAAGCTTCCAATTAGGTACCCCTTCCATGAGATATGAGTGTCACTTAGATTAAACTTAAGATGAATCCTGTATGAAAGCTCAATTTTTTTTTATTTAACATAGAAGTCTATGGAGAATTCCTTAGTGGTATTACTCCTAAATTGTCAGGAAGAAAGGTAAATAGAGTTATCTCCCATTAAAAATTTCCGCCATCTTGGAATATGCACATTTCTTATATTGACAACACTAAATCGGCTCTACAACTTTCAAAGTGTATTATTTTTATTTAAACCCTACATAGGAACCTAAATAAGTTATATATATATCACTTCTGAGGGGATTATTCCACATACAGGGGAGATTTCGGTAAGTTATAGGGAGATTTCGGTAAAATAGGGAGATTTCTGTAAGTCGTGGTACCGATTTCAACATTAGTAGCCATGTTAGATTTTCCCGCAAAAATGCCAAGTTTGTTTACATAAATTCTTCGACCAATGAAAACTCACTTTAATATTAAGTCCGTATAAACCGGAAATGAGTATGCTAAGAAGTTGTCCAGACCGCTTGGAATTTAAAAACGAGTGTTATTCCACTGTAAACCAGTCAATCAGCAAAAAACAACGATATTTGCTTTAATATTATAGTAAGAACAATACAATACAATACAATACAATACAATACAATATATTTTATTCCAATTAAGGTCCCTCAAGGGGCAATAACAAATATTCATTCATAATTATATCAATAGTTACAACAATACAGAATGGAGACGTATGTTATTAAACAAGACAATTCTAACTATTTAAATGATATATGTTACAAAAAATATATAAATAAATAAGGAGAGGCAATGAGCAATGTATAGTTGCAGAGTGTATCGTATGGTTGATGAATGGACTACATGTATGCGATTACTTTGCTGGAGGAGACACTAGTTCTAATAATAAAACCCTAAATGCTCGCTTACTCGCAAGCGTTATAACGGGATGCCATTACACGTAATGGAGCAGTCGCCGAGATTTTTTGCGCTCGCTTACAGAGCTTCTGACGCCTGCATTTATCAATAATAAGACATAACCTTTCCTTTTGTCCATTATTATAACAAGTTTTTATCACCTACCAGTATTTTAGAATGTAATTCCCACAAAATTAAATCTTCTCTCTGAACATTTTGAATTTCGTCATTTCCGGCCTCACTATTTGGATGTCAATACCATATTTGGCGATTTAGGCGTGAATGCGTGTAGTAAGAAATACCATATTTAGAAAAGCTCTGCCTTCCGTAGTTTCCGGTTATGGAAAACGATCGATAAATTTGAACAAGGTTGTTGCTACCTTTGAAAAGCATATATTTCTCCGCCAAACCGATTTAACAAGGACTGGGATCATCAGTAATAGTTATAATGAAATGTTTGAAGCGTAAATAGTGAGTTTTTATGTTTCAACTGCAACTTTTTTTTTGCTCCATTTTGACGAATGGGACCGCGTTGTAGCTCTGCCGAGACACAAGTTTGTCACAGTAGCTACATTATTGCAGCTAGAGGAGACACCAGGGGACGATGCTTAAGAATTGTATTTTGATTCTCCCCGTGTCTGATCCAGCAAAACAAGCGGCTCAAGTAGTAAAACATCATGTGTTTGATGAAAGGACTGTGATTACTTAACTGGAGGAGACACCAGGGGACGGTGCTTAAGAATCGCATTTCGATTCTCCCCGTGTCTTATCCAGGAAAGCAAGCAGTTCAAGTAATAAACTAAAATGGGAATAAAAAGCAAAGAAAGGTGCCGAAATTCTACTTTCACTTTGGGGAGCCAAAAAAGTGTCCTCCCTTCTCTTTTTACATATACTTGGCGATGTGAAAATATAACTGCGAGCCCCTGTGCCTGTACCCGTTGAATGGCGTATTTTTTTTCTTTTTCAACATATTATTTCGATTTCAGTTTCGTGATTGTGAAGGAAATACATTGCAACTATATTGTGTACCAAACTCAAGAAGTCACACTCATATATGTCTATAGAACGAGTCTTACGAGGATAATTTGACAGTCTCTCATTCTTACTCTAAAGACATCTTTCTCCAAACAAAATAACCATACATCTGAGGAGTCTAACCAGCTGCTACTCGATGTTGTCACTTGGACAGCCATAATTTGAATGACAGATCGACTTCCGGCGGTTGGTTATATATTTCATAAAAGCGTGCCGTGTGCAAAGATGCGTCACCCCCCCCCCCCCCCCTGGCAAAATACTGAATGTCAGCAGACACCTACATATTTTAGGATAATTTTAAGCCCATATTTGATGTCCTTGTGGTTTAAAATAAAAAATTGATTGCATTGGAAAGAAACCACCTGAATTTGTCTTAAATCGAAAGTGAAAGTAGGATTTTTGACGGTAGACATCTTCGGACTGTCTGTTTTTTCTTATATGCCATTAACCCTCTTGCTGCCAGATTCAAATTTCAAACGACGTTGCGTACGCCACAATATATTGACGTCGTCAATTGTTGACGTTTTGGGACAAGAAAAAGCACTGTTCGTTTTGGCAACGACGTTAGTACAGTACATGCCAACAATTTGAACGTTCCCGTTTTTCTGTATTCTGATAGTTGATTGATTGGTGGTTAAAACCCTCTTGCTGTTGCCAGTGCTATCTATATGCAATGCATTTGCCACGAAATACAATGAATATTACCAAAAATAGACAACTTTATTTCTACCAACACATTTTGCTTCATACATCAAATAATATTTACGATACATAAAATACAATCAAACAAAATATTTCTTAATACTAATCTACAATACTTTGTGTTTTGTTAACGTAGTATTTTGTTATTTATCGTATGTAATTTAGTTTTTGTGTTGTCTTTCATGTGCATTTCTTCTCTCTGGGGTGACTCGAAAAAGCCGAAATACACTGTCATTAGCCGAAATACACTTGTAAAAGCCGAAATACACTGTCATTAGCCGAAATACACTTGTAAAAGCCGAAATACACCTAGAAAATGCCGACATACACCTCAAAATTGTTCAAATGAACTTGCAATGGATAGAAAATAGTGAAATAACTCATATATAGTTGAAATAAAACATTAATGTGTTACGCTAAAGATCACATAAAAAATAAATTAATAAGATTAAAACCTTATAAAATCATATAATAATTTAATACAATAATATCAATGAAAGTGATTCAAAGGGGTTAAAGGATAAAATCGTGCACATTTTTTTATATATTGAAAGTAAAACTGTCCATTATTTTGTACGTAACTGTTCCATGTAATTACATTCTGTACTTCTGTACCAAATTGAGCAGAAAAAGAAGCCCGAATTCATTGAAAGTTTGAAATCAGTTCACTCGAAAGTAACCGGAACAAAAATATCACATTAGTTCCATGTCGTATATGAACCTCAGAACTACGTATATAGATACATGTAATTGCAAATTAAAGAAAACAAGAAAGACTCATGGGGTACAGCGTAAAAAATAAATGAAATTGAAAAAAAAAAAATCTTTATTTGCATCTTATAATTTATTATGCGTATTTTTATCAAGGATTT